>OY725341.1:26609068-28094629 GCA_963243735.1 Neocrepidodera transversa
CTTCATCATCTTCAGACACTTCCAATACATTTTCTCTTCTTTTTCTTCTTGTTCCGAATTTGATTCATTTTCTTCATTCTCTGGAGTTGTTTCCATTTCTTTTTGTCCTTTCTGCAATTTTCTCTTTTTTAAATTGTCTTCTTCATTTGGTCTCTGTTAATCTATTTCTTCTTGTTCTATCTTATTTTCAGGTTGATCGCCTGTGTACTTTATATGTCTGAATGTCAATATTTTATTTTTATTTTTGTCTTTATTAAAATTAATCTATATTTTTGTTAAATAAATATATTTAAACCATTTCCAGTCTAAAATATTACATAAGTTATTTTACACTTCACTCTGTTTCATATTTATAGAATGCCCCACGTTGTCAAGCGGCATTTGTTAAGGTATTTACTTTGTGGGTATTGTAATTTTTGATGATATATAATTTTTTTTATCGCCAACCGTCAATAAAGTCATACATTACCATCGCGATTTTCGGAAGTAAAGAAACACTTTATTTTACAGTAAAAATCAAACACTTTACCTACTGCATTTGCCAAATTGAGACTCTCACATAAAATTTTTAGGTTAATTTGATATTAAATTTAGAAAGAACTATTTTATTTAAAGATTAGATTGGTTAATGGTACTTCTTATAATGAGTTTATTATTCCTAATATTCTTGGAAAAAATGTATGTAATTTTAATAACCTTTTATTAGGAAAATTATTAAATAATCAACATTATACAATTCCATTCATTAAATGAATAGTTATTAAATCAAATACTAAAATTAATCTTTTTCTCACTCATATATACCTTTAACTAAATTACTTACAATTTAAATTACAACATAAAGGGCAGAATACTTAAAATTAATTCAATAAACAACTTACTATCCTCCTAGTTTCTCTTCTTCACCTTTTGTATTAAATTGTGTATTTAATACTTGGAATTTAACGTTTTGCTTATCTGACGTACCACCAAACCACCAAACCCATTCTGTAATACCTTCATAGTTATAATTTTTACATTATAGTTGTTCCATATTAACCATTATTTCATTTTTTCCAATTTATACCTGTCGAAATCAAAAATAGTAGAACCTTAATTAAAGGCTTTATTTTGCATAGAATTGAATATTTCATTTACGAATAACAACAATAATTTCCAATATATTTATTTACATTATTGACGTTAACGTTGTCAACTATCACCTTCTTAAATAGGTCGTGTGTCTTCTTGCATAAGTTTGCATCATTCACCCCCTCCTTGTCTCTAAGATAGAGAGGCTGACGTCTGGCTTGAGTCGAGCGACGTAACTCCGGGGTTTGAGGTCGTTGACTCCCGTTGGTGGCTGTTCAAGATCTAGAGATGGTTGTTGACTTTCCGAGAAGGTCTGTTCAATATCTGAAGATTGTGAAGCATCTTTCAAAAGTTCGTCTTCATCACTTTCAGTTTTGAGTGCGGACAGTTGTCGGTTCGATACATTAGTCTCCCTCCCTTCGGTTGTACGAATGGTTGAATAGTACCGGAGTTAGTTTCAATAAGTTCTACAGGCTCTACTAGAGTATCGTATTTTGACGCCGTCACGTTGCGTTTTATGAGCACTTCGTATCCAGAGTTTATTAGCCACAATGGTAACGATTCAAGGTTCGGAGGTTGTGGCGGAACATTCTTTCGTTAGGAGTATCTTTTGTGGCCGTGCAAAGAAGAGATCTGATGGCATGAAGGGCTTCGTGCAATACTCTCTCTCAATTCTCCACGCCAAGCTATTGGGATCTTGGACACAACTAGATTGTTCTCCAGAGAGTTTCGTTTAACCTTTCCACCTAACCATTGCTCTGAGGATTGTAAGGTGTGGTCCGGCTAAAAGCGATCCCAAGAGAGACAAGAAAAGATTGTACTTCCCGTAACACAAAAGAAGTACCTCTGGTTATTGTTCCTATGTCATTAATAGAGTATGGAAGGTTTTTAAACCGTACCTAGTCCGCCATTCTAATAACACTCGAGTGATACAATAATTTATGAAGCTGGTGTAGTTTGTTAATATGTTGCACACACTCTAGACAAAGCGTCGTCTACGACATTCTGATTTCCTGGTCTTTACATGATGTCGTATTTGACCAGGTAGTGACGCCATTTTCTCGGTGCTTCTACAATCGCACAGGCCTATTTTTCGACGAAACTGTGTCTTCGTTTAGAGACTGTCAGTGTCCTTGAGAAAAATGCGACTGGACGTCCCTTTTGTGTTGCAACGGTGAGGATTTCCTTGTGGTCAATATTTATGAGAGATCAGTTCGCTATGTCCGATTTAGTTTATTCAAAATACGTGATCGCTTCATAGCTTAAAGGTAAAGAACTCATCATCAAGGATTGAATCTTTTCAAAGTAATTAGGAATCCAGTTAGTATAGTGCGTAAAAATACCTAGAGCACTTCTCAGTTCTCTCTGATCTGTATCCCAATAATTTAATGGAATCCGTACAGGAGATACTTTTCTCTTTTTTAATCATGAGGTTATATTTTTCAATCGCCATAAAATAGTGCAGATTTTTTTTATGAGAAATATTGTTCTTTTTAGCAGTTTGAAATACCAACCTCCTTACGTCGTTTATTGTTAGGCCGTACATTAAACTTTCAATCGTCAAGATGTGATTACCCATTTCATTTTCTACATCTCTTGGTAATATAGACTGCCGTCCAATGATTTTATGTCCTTAATGGCAGAAATGTTACTTCTCCTGAGATGCCTGTTGAAAGTTGGCTTTGGTATTCCATATTTCCGACACCAATCATTAAGATAAGAATGAAGAGCTTGCCTCATGGCGTCCTCACTTTACGCTTCATATTTTCATTTTGCCATCTAAAACACACAAAAACGTAGAGTGTTACTAGCAAAAGAAATAAAAATATTAATATATAAGTAAGTTTTCTCGAATCTTACCGGTACGATCAAGGAAACTGGAAAGAGGTACGACCTAGGCAACTTGCACTGACAACGCTTTGTTTTCAATTTCTAACCTAAAAACCAATAATAGAACTAAAACGACTTATTTTCAAATGTGGAAATATGTTTATTATCTAGGTTTGACCATTAAGTTAGGTTAATCTTACCTTTACTGAAGATATCAACTTAGACAAGATGTACAAAAATTACACTGAAAGTTCCAAAAATAAACTAAATGTAATAAAACACAAGAGACTGACGCGAACATAACCAACTCTTTACAGTCCTCCAGGTACGCCTAGTAGCACCTAAAAAGGCCGCTAGAGCACTCTATCTACCGGTAAAAGTAATAAAACCGAGGCGGTACGATCGAGAGGGTACGATTTAGGCAACTCTCGCCTAACTACCTTTAATTTAGCATACATTTTATTACAATGTATAATTATAAAAATGATATTTTTCACGAATCGTCTTTTTTTTAGAATACTCAGAATTGGAATGTGAATCCAATGAAACGAATAAGATCATTAAAGGTATATTTTTTAATGTTTTATATTGTCGAATAATTAAGTCTAATAAACTTCACAGATATATGAAAGTGGATTGGAATCTCAACCAGAGTTTAATAAATTTTCTGATATGCTCACATCATTCGAAATTTTCAAAGGAAAACGGACAGGAGATGACGTTATAGATGATGTGCACGTTACAGGAATTTTTAAAGGCTCTGTAAAAATATACGAATGGCCACTGGAAGCTGCTAATAAATATGTGTCTAAAAATGGTTATCCATTGGAAAATGGTGTTTTTCAAAACTACCCAGAAAATATACCTCAGCGATATCTTTTAAGAGTTTATGTGGTTAGAGCTTTAGGATTAAGACCCAAAGATCTTTGTGGAACATCGGATCCATATTTAGTATTGAAATTGAACGATAAAGTTTTAAATGATAAGGATAATTATGTGCCTAGGAATGTCAATCCAGTATTTGGACGGTAATTAAAAAATTAATTATTTATCTGTAACTCATTTAATTTTTTATTTATTTATTCATTCATATTTTTTATTATGTATTCGGTTTGTTATATTTACTCACTTTATTTCATTCTCGCTTTTTCTTTTTAATTATAACTTCTATCACAATACTCAGATTTTAACGAAAATTGGCAGAAAGATAACAGAATTATATTATAGAAATCAGATCAATTCTTCTCTATTAGTTTCAGATCAAAACGAGTTTTTGATTCGTTTTTAAAAAATGGTGAGAGCACAAGTTCTACATCTTTTTTTTAATTAAAAAAATTTTTGAATGAATAAATATTGGGAAATAAAACTTTGTACATAAATACTAGACTAGACGGCCTATAACGATAGAAGTAATTGGAAAAAAATTGCTTTTTATTGTATTGCCAGTGCTAGTAGGTTAAATGAATATAAAATATTAGTTTTGCGATTTTAGATGTTTTGAGTTTACTGGTACATTTCCTCTAGATTACTTATTAAAAATTTCTTTGTGGGACTTGGATATTACCACTATTGATGACTTAATTGGAGAAACTGAAATTGACTTGGAGAATAGATTTTATTCCAAACATATGGCACATTGTGGAATTTCAGAAACATACGAAGAGTAAGTACAATTTAACACTTTTAATTAAACATAAATAACTCGTAATATTAAATTTTGAGCAACTATGAAGTAATTTATATTTATCAATTTTACTTCAAAATTACAATTTGGTTTATAACATTCTAAAATATTTGTATTGGGAATTTGAAACCTTTTGTTTTCAACAATATTGAAGAATATCGTCACCATATATCGTCTAAACTACATTTTTTTAACACTCTACGTACGTTTCGTTAACTATGTTAGTATCAATGACGGACCTAGAGTGTTAAAAAAGTGTAGTTCTGGTTAGTTCTTGTTAAAAACTAATGGACTAACTTATCTGAAGTTAATTCAAGGCGACTGCTCACTCCGAGAGTTAATAAAACAGTGATAATTGTGGTGAATTATCTTTTTTAACCCAACCCGAACCCATGAAAGCCAGGTGAACGATGCTTTAGGAAAGAAGTTGACCGAATATCATTGGTTAAGAATTAGTGGTGTGATTTTGTGTAATGGTCGTTTTGACTCACTTACAAATATGTAATAAAATAATAAGACAATATTTCTCATCTCATATGAGAGAGATCGAGTTATAATGAAGATGGGTATTATGAAAGGCATAGAAAAAATACATCGTTCGAAAGAAGAAATAAATTACAAATTTAAACGTAACTTACTCTAAATACTAATGCAATGTTATGATTAATTAATAATAATAAGCATAGTACTTTGAAAAGGTACCGCTACTAATAAGGGTAGGTGGGGGTAAGGAAATCATGGTACATGGAAAAAGTTAAGAAAAATTTAAAAAAATTAAGTAAAAATGTGTGCAACATAAAAAATTTGTAGCCACTAAGGGCGGTTAGTTCTCATAGCAACTAACTAATGGAAAGGTTATAAAGGGGAGTAAGCACAGTGGGAACTATATAGAGGGTTCCTTGATGGCTGGGAATGGCAAACTCTATAGCTAAGAAAAAAAATCAGAAAACTTAATGTAGTAATGTTACTCGGAAAGAGTCTATTTATGGACTACGAAAAGAATCGATTATTATTAATAATTAATTAATCATTACATTGTATTAGTATTTATGGTAAGTTGCGTTTAAATTTGTAATTTATTTCTACTTTCGAACGATGTATTTATTCTAGGCCTGAAGATGGCTTTTTAGGTGAAACTAGTTAGCTCCAACCTTAATTTGAAATTTGCATGATATTGTGGTATATGAATTTGAGTTTAATTTAATGATTAACACTTGATAACTTTTGAAATATGGATTTATGATATTATATATTTATTATTACATGTGATTTTAAGAACACTTATAGATAGAATTGTAAATTCAGGATAATTTTTTAGTGAAATTTATCCAAGAGGCATACGGACTTTAACTTTTAAATTACCAAATATAGAGTTTGAAGAACGAGCTGCAAGCTTCGAGTGTTTTAATGGCCATTGCATGAGAGTTGCATACACTATTTTTTCTACTCCCATGATTAAACAAAATACATATTTATTTTACGAATATTATATAGGTACTAATTGTCTTAAATGAAAAGGAACACTTATGCTTACTTAATCCATATTGCCCACCTACTATTACTAGATACAATTTATAGACACAACTACTAACTCTCAGTTCCTACTTTAGTTTGTAAGGCAGATACCGGAAGGACCGGCCCTATCCTGCTCAAATTCAATAGAGTTATTTCCAGGAGAAAATTAAAAAGCAACTTGAAAACCGAAACTCGATCGAAGCTTTTGTTTGAGACGACCGGACAGAATTTTTTTTTGCATTTTCGGACTGGGAGCTCAGAAAAATGATAAAAACTGGCGACTGAGAATTTTTTCTCGTCATCACGAAATTAATAGTGAGTCTTTTCGGCCTCGGTAATTAATAGAATTTTACAAGAAATTTTTGCAGCTTGAAATAGTTAATTGAAAAAATATGGAAAGTCGATATTAAAAGATTATTGTCTTGAAATATAATTATTATTTGATTGTAGAATAAAATGAATTTATATCAATTTTATGTAATTAACATTTTAATTTCTTTCAATTTTGTATTAAAACTTTTCATATGCATTTTCCCGAAATTTTTAGAAAAAAATGTCTTTTAGTAGACAATTTTTTTCATTGAATAAATCGGTGGGAGATCGAGATCGAAAGGAAAGATTTGCAGACGCTTCCAGGGCAAATTTCCAGAGAGTGAATTGAATTGAGACACATAATAGATTTTTTTTATTGCTGAAGTTTACTTTAAAATAAAAATCTAGTCCAGAAATATCAAAAAGAAATCCCTTGTTTTTATGATTTTATTAGTACGACGATCTCAACGAATAACTACCTAACTCACTTTTACTGACTTTTCAGGACAATGCAAAATGTAGAATTTTTATTTTATAACAGTAATAAAATATCCTGCTAATATGTCTAAAAAGTTAATTTTGGTATATACATATCAAAGCCTATTTTTTAAAAAGCGATATACCTCCCAAAAACGCGCGACTGTTGGAAAGTTAAATATCCTTTATTTATTTTATATAAAATAATGAACCCAAATTATGACAAATGATATTAACAAAAATAATATTATTTGAGAATTAATAAACTATTTTATACTGGGTCTGTCTCTCTACCAGTTCCTTTAATTTTCCATATATGGTACAGCAGATTATTACACTATATTAAAATATTAAACAAAATTTGACAATATTTTATTTATTACAGAACCGGGTATTGCGCATGGCGAGGACAACACAAACCAACAACGATATTATCAGATCTATGCAAAAAATTTAACATTGATGTTCCTGAATATAAGACGATGTCTGTTAAACTTGGAAGCAAAGAATTTTTCGCGAAAGATTTTACGTGTAAGTATAAAATAATTTTATTAGTTTCCGAAGGCACGTTGCTCTAAGGGGACGGATGTTAGCTAAAGAAATGTGCCTGAGGAATATAAAATTATGAGTATTTATTAATGCCCCTGGGATATTTGGTCAGATTTTTTTTTGGCTTTTTAGATTAACTTATTTATTTACATTTATGTATTAAAAGAACAGCTTGTTACAATATTTTGAGATGTGTTTTCTTCGATTAACTTGTCCATTTTTTCATGATTCTTCTTTTTCCAACTTTCTATATGGTCGAGCTGTAGCTGTCTGCCCAATGTTGCGTTTTTTTCTTAACCTTCGTTTGACTTAAAGAGAAAGTCGTCTGGAATTCACCATAACTTCCTCTGTGTGGATTGACTTTTAGCTGAAAGAGATTTGCTATAGGACAATATTACATTAAGGACAAGGCTGCATATACAGGATCTAATCTATGAAGCATTCGGTAGTATAAGAGGTTAACGATAGTGAGGTTGTTCGGGCATTCTATGATTAATATTACCCATTTTTCCATATTCACATTGGGGATTATATTTTTGTCCTATTCTATACAGGTGGTTTGGTATCCAATAATGTACAATTCTCAGCCTACAGATTGTATTTATTGTTTTTCTTAGCAAGTTGAAATCACAAAATCATGGGTTTTTTGTTTAATTTGCCCAAAATTCTGTATAGATACTTTCCTTTTATTTTACTAATTTCACTCCACTCTTCTTCCCATAGTGTCTATATCATTTCTTTAATTTTATGTATTATATCTTTATGTTTTATTTCTTTTGTTTTTCTACTCCTAGTCTCGCTAAATTATCAGCTATTGCATTGCTTTTGATATTTGTGTGACTAGGAATTCAAATCCATAATAATCTATTCTCTTAACCAAAGCTTTCTAAATAAATATTTTTTAATCTTTAATGAAGAAATTAAATGGTCCACACATTTCTCTTGACACTAGAGATGTTTCCCCCTATTACGGTTCTCTAAATTTCATAGGCAATATTTCTTATAAATTGGCTAAAGTTTTCAAGAAATTTAACATTAACGTAGCTTTTAAAAGAAATGCAAATATCCAGTCTTTCCTCGTCAACACTAAGGATAAGATCCCCTTTCTTCGTAAAACCGGAGTTGTTGCCAAGACTGTAATGCCATCTACATCGGTCAGTCAGTCAGGTAGAAGATTGGAAACTAGAATAAGAGAACATATCAGATACATTGACAAATATAAAAACTCAGACGTTACTAACACACCGTCTTCTTTCGCAAATCACATCATTGCCACGAAATATTCTTTTTCCATAAATGATTCCAAACTCCTTCACGATATTGGTAAAAGCCATAAACTTAATCTACTAGTCTAATATTTCTTCTCATGCCCCCTTTCTCTATTAAACTCCCTTCTTTTTAGCTAATATCTGTTATTATCAGCTAACAATCTTCCCCCTTTTTATTTATTTTTATTTTCTTAGTCAAGATAACCTCCTTTATGTCATCTGTCATTCTTCTTTTCTCAATTGTCGCTTTTTCTCTCCTTTTTCTTCTTTTTATAATGTTGCTTCCCTCGCGCCTGCATTCAGTCTCCTAAGATGTCACACATATAATTGTTTTTTTTTGTTTAATTAATTAAAAATAAGTTAAACAATATTGTTTTGTAAACTTGTTAATTTCGTTATTATGATTGTTTATATATACCTCCCTTCAGGTTGTAACTTTTGTTAACTTAGTTTATATTAATTTTATTGTTTTTGAATTTCCCACACTTTTATAACAACTGTCACTTGTCACTTTACCATTTTACTTTTGCGCCGTTTGTGAACACCACGATTAATGATTTCGTCTATTTCGCTGTTAGATAACATCTCTCCAATATTAGCAGTTTTTTACTGCTTTACTTATTTTGTACTGGGTAGGCCTCCTATAGGGTTGCCTTCCCACAGAGTACCTGATTTGTTAAATTTTACTTTTTACTTGCATCAACACGGGTGCCGCACCGTGCCGGATAACACGCCGGCACTTTCTTTCCTTCTGCTTTGTCCACTTATAATGTGGCTTTCACATAACACCATGGGGTGTTATCCTTTCTCTCACCTTCCTCTTATGTTACCTCAATAATCCCTTTCTCTTAGTACCACTTAATCCTTTTATTACCCCCATTTTACTTCCTACCTTACGTCTATAATATTTTACATTTTTTACTGTTTTAGTTTGTAATGTATCTCCCTCGTTTTCTTACACTCTGTATTATAGGCCTGATGATGGCACAATGCCGAAACTAGTCGCCGCAAATTTATAATTGAAGCCTCTCCCCCTATTTCTATCAAAGATTATATTAAATTTTGTGGTACAGGATTTTGAGTTTTACTACCTCGCCATTAGACCACATTTGAGATATGAATAACATTTTGGACTTAATTATATTTTTGGTATTGGAATGAAGTATTTTTGTACATGCAACTTCTACAGACTTGATTTCTGCATTGCAAATGTTAGTGTGATCATTTAATCTAAAGGAACCATTATAGTTTCAAAGGGGAATGTGAATACCTATGGCAGCTTTATGATTGATTGGGTCTACTGATTCATCGGTAAACGTTCTTTTCATCGTTATGCGATCGGTTTGGCTCTTTAGTTCTGGTAACGGTTTGCTTCCAGCGACACCTTCCGTTTATAGGGTGAAGGCCACTTGCTCCGGATAGCGTGAGTGAAGATATAATATTCCAGGGGTCACTATGGTACCGACAAAAGGCTTGCAGCCAGAGGTGCGGGCTTTAGTTGCCGCTGGAATGTTAATGCTCACAACTAGTTAGTAACAAAAGAACGAATAAAAATCACTAAGTAGCAAATAATGGGCTTTATTCAATACCAAAGCATATATAAAAAAAAATCCGGCGGACGGAAAAAAAGTGTGTAACGTGTTCCAAAGCAAAACCAAAAAAAATGCGTGAATGAGCTATGAACCAATAAGCGGTGATACGAATTACTATTGTGAAAGACAATGAGACATTGCGTGCAGATAATAAGCGAGAAAATGTACAAAGATAGGTCTATGCCTTCCGTATTTATAGACTAGTAAGAGTAAGTTTTCCATAGGATGTCAATTTGCTAATCTACATCGACATTATTATAGACTTGGTTAAGGCTTCGCGTGATAGCGTTTTTTTGTTAAAGTCAATTGGTGGATCCCCTTTTTTTTGAGGCTGTCATTAAGATTGAAAAATTAAATTTGGTACCCTCAGAAGTATGACATTCCGCAGAAATGTTGGGATTAAGCCAGATTTAACGTTCAAATTAATTGGTATACATGTTCTATGATCGCACTATAATCATGTGTTAACTGGATATTCTGATACACGTGACTCAATATAAACGACTTTGATTGGTATGATATTGAAGTCAAAATTTTTCATATTAAGCGCTAGGTCGAAATTATTATCTCTTGGTCTTCTTACTTTGCACTTATACATATTTCGTGTAATATAATGGTTACAGATTTCTAATTTTTCAGCTAGTGGTGATCGTAATACGGATTTAGAAGTTCTGGCCTTAAATGCATTGCGACACTGGAAGGAAATGCCCGTTGTAGGATTTTCTTTAGTACCTGAACATGTGGAGACAAGATCGCTGTTTCATCCAACGAAACCAGGTATCGAACAGGTATTCAGATTATAATAGAGGGGGCATGTTTTACAAGCTTTTACTATACTACATGTTGTTTCTAAATTATACGAATAAAAATCTATAGTAATTATTAATAATATATTGGCGTCTCAAGTGACATTTGACAGTATTTAACATTGTAGAATAGGCATGATGAGAGTAATTAAAAATCAATCAAATTATGTATATATTTAATGACACCTGAGTCATGGAATATGAAACACGCATTAATTTTTTTATTAATACCCAGATTGATTATTATATTGATAAAATAAAACTACAAAATAGGGAAGTCTGCCATGATATTTTGAACATCAATCAGATCGAATGACGTCACTTTTGACTAAATAATTAAGCAAACGACTGGTTCTTTGTACTACAAACTAGAGCAAAAGTTGACGTTATGAATGTAATTTCGTGCCTGAGACATGATCTAGACGTCCGCGCTTTAACGTCTAATTCATTATATTCTGATTTATCGCTAAATTTTAACTAAGAGGCAAGTCCAACTATAGGTTCCTACTTATCATTGTTTACAACGGAAAACAATTTGATGTCACCAGAAACCCCTATCACTAGATTTGAACAATTCTAAACATGTTCAAAATTGTTTTAAATATAACTTTGATTTATTTTTATGTACTGCGTAATACTTTGATATTCATTAAAAACAACTCCCCTCAAAGTAATGTACAATTTATCTTTGGCGGAAATAGGACAACGTATTATATTATTTATCTTCTTTGAAATATCTTCTTGCACTTAACTTAACAATGTCTAAAAAAGTTCCGTAGACAGTCTCAAACATTCTCGAAATTTTATTTCATTGCCAAATAATCTTCTCCCTACGGTAAGGGAAACTGGTTACCCTTCGTACACTTTTACATTTTTGTTTTTTATTTTATGATAACCTGACAAAAAGGAAATTGTTGGTGTTCCAAACAATGAGGAAATTGAGTTGCAAGTTTTATTGATGCTACAGAAAAATCCTCACTCAAGCGCTAGGGAAATAGCAGCGAAAACGGATATTTCACAAAGTAGTGTGAACAGAATAATATTGAAACATAAGTTCCACCCTTACCATATGAACCTTCATCAAGAATTGTATGATAGTGATCTTGAAAATAGAGTTGCGTTTTGTATTCAAATGAATGGCAGGGTTATAATATTTTAAGCAAATCTGTTTTCTGATGAAGCAACGTTTAAGAACAACGGGTCGGTCAATAATCATAATATGCATTATTATGCAATCGAAAATCCTCACTAGTTGATTGAGGACTCTTGATCACCAAAAGCGATGGTTGCTTAATTTTTGGGTACGAATTATTAGATATCACATTATTGGAGCCTACTTTTTCGACAATGTGCTGAATGGTGAAAGGTATTTACATTTTCTTCGCGGACATCATCCCAGAATTTTAGAAGAAGTGGATTTGAACACCAGAAGGACTATGTGGTGGCAACATCATGGTGCTTCAGTGCATAATAATAGGATAGTGCGAGAATTTT
This sequence comes from Neocrepidodera transversa, assembly GCA_963243735.1. Lineage (NCBI taxonomy): Eukaryota > Metazoa > Arthropoda > Insecta > Coleoptera > Chrysomelidae > Neocrepidodera > Neocrepidodera transversa. The sequence continues at coordinate 26,621,667 of OY725341.1, forward strand.
TAGATTAATCATAACCTAATCGTTGGATAGGCAGATTATTCTTTGGCCAGCGCGATCTCCACACTTTGCTCCTACAGATGATATGAAAAACATAATCACGGCAGCCTTCCGTTCAATTAATGGAGTTCATGGCTCATTTACTAGAAGACTAACAGCTTGTGTCGAACGTGATATTGACCTATTTAAGCATTTATTATAAGTAGCTTTTCCTCAAAATTTTTATATTGTTTCCTGTTAGGTTAGGTTAGGTTTTCTGTTCTTGTAAAATTTAATAAATCTGTTTTGTTTGTGATGTACTCCTGCATCTATTACAATTCCTGTTGAACTAGTTTTCATTAAAATTAATATTGTACTATTATATATGTGTGCGTCTTAAAAGCTTTTGTTTATATATGTTGATTTTTAATATAAAATATACATCAGAAAACCTCTCTTTCATAGAAATTGTGCAATGCAATATATAAGTATATTCAATAATTTCATTTTGTTGAAACATTATTGTTTTTATAATTGTATGGATGTGTCAAATTTTATGGCAGCGGCCTACTCGATTCCTTTTTTATGTTTTTTTTTTCTTATTTTGCAAAAAATCTTGCAAATTTTACAAAGTAGACCCCCCTATATCGGTAAAAAGCTCTTAATAAATGCCATGCAATGATGCAATAAAATATGGGTTGTTGGATGTTAAAAAGTCAAGTTAGTGCCATTTATAACTGGTCATTTTCAATAAATCGTAATAGTCGATGTAACATTGACTTCGAGTTCGCTTATACTTCAAAAGATGCCCGAAAGCTTCAGGAATCCAGTAGAAAAAAGTTGGTTTAGTTATCTTGAATGGTTATGAAGCTATGAATTTTTCTGTTGGCCTCTACACGACGTCAGTTTGACACATAAATTGACGTAAGTCAAAAACTATTGCAGATAAGTATAAGATAATTGGGTGCGTTATATCCGCAATTCAGTGGCGAATAAAAAATGTAATGAAAATTGGGGGTTGTTATTTAAAAAAAAACGAAACTAAGTTGTGTATCTTATTTTCTGACATCCTGTATATAAATAAAAATATTAGAATGTACCTGTGTGAATCAGAGTGAATGCATTTAGTAGATTTGTAAACTTGTTGTAATAGAAGTTTGATTCAAAAAAATCACACATGAGCTATCGCGTGGTCGAATAAATAATTCGAAGGACCACCCTATAATTATTACACGTTTAGGAGACGTGGGACAATAAAACATATCGTCCTGCTTTCTAAAAAGATTTAATCAGCAAGCTTTAAACGTTAAAGGTTAAACACATAAATTTATAATAATTAAATAAAGTTTATCTAATAGTAAAAAATAACAATTAAACAGAACTGTGAAGCGTGATCTGCTTCATTACTAACTTTCTCTATTTTTAGTATTTTATTACACAACATTTAACTTACGCACGAATAAGTTAAAAAATTTCAGTGGTTCTTTATATTTTTTTCATAATAAAAACCACCATCTAAATCTTTAGTGTATAAATTTATAATTACTATTATTAATAGGGAAAGCTGCAGCTTTGGATTGATATTTTCCCAATGTCAGACTTGCCTCCTCCACAAAAAGTTGACATAAGTATAAGAAAACCGGTTTCATACGAAGTAAGAGTAATTATTTGGAATGTAGACGAAGTGTTACTTGATGAAGACGATTTTTTTAGCGGAGACAAGAAATCTGATATTTATGTGAAAGGGTAAACAAAAAATAAAATATTAAAACGTTTTATTTAATAGTTATATGTGTTTTTTTGCAGTTGGATAACAGATAGTTCCAAAGCCCAGTACACAGATGTGCACTATCGATCTTTGACTGGAGAAGGGAATTTCAACTGGAGATTTGTGTTCAACTTCGATTATTTAGCATCTGAAAATAAAGTGGTTATTAAAAAGAAAGCTAACATTTTTTCGATGGACCCAACCGAGTCCAAAATTCCTTGTAAACTAACGCTCCAGATATGGGATAATGATACTTTTTCGAAAGACGATTTTATAGGTAAAAAACACTTTATTATTCTACTTTTTCTCTTTATAAATATTATTTTTAGGAACCGTATCACTTGACTTAGCAAAATTACATAGACCAGCGAAAACATTGAACAAATGTAACCTACAGATTTTAGTCAAAGGAGCTCCAACAATCAATTTATTCAAAATCAGAAGAACCAAAGGATGGTGGCCTTTAAAAGGATTTGATCGAAAATTAAAAGAAGATAAATGCACGGTATGAGTTAGATATATGTACAGTTGACTCCTTTGTAGTCATACTGGTAAAAACCCCGTGGCGAATTCAAATTTCTATTTATTCATAACCCTAGAACACTGTTGCTATTTTGTTTCGCTTAATACTGTTGACACGTAAAATTTACTTACCTAGAAAATGCAAGTTAAATCATGGAAATATCTTAGTAATATTTTAATACAAGGAAGAAAATAGTCGAAAAATGATTTATTAATAAAAAAATTAAATAATATGATGGGATAACATAATTCGATATGAACTTGGTGATGATAAACATAAATAAAAATCAAAACAACACAATATGACCGATCGCTACGTTAAAAATTAGAGAAGTGGGGAACGAGGTTCGAAGATCTGCGAAATGGGTTACGCATAGGCAAACGCAAAGTACATGGCAATTTCCAGACGCCAGTGTCGTCCTAAAGTTGTTATTGACCTAGAGTAAATAGATTACTGCTTATTATCAAAATTGCAAGTATTCTGCGCAGACAAAACTTTAGGAAAACCGAAGGGAGAAATTTTGGTGGGGACCCTGTAGCTGTTGGTTTAGTATTTGGAGAATCTCTAAAACACTTGGGACACATTTTAATTATGTGTTCTCTACAAATTGGTTTATTACACTTTGGGCAGTATGTTACCGTCATCTTTTTTTTTTGCTATTAGACATATGTGGAGGTGTTTTTTGACCTTTTTGGTTTCCCACTACTTCCTATCCTTGATCTTTTTTTTCCACATCTTCTTCGAATACTTTAGAAATAATTTTCCCTAGGTCACGTTTCATAGGTAGTACACACTGAGGCGGTGTCTCACTGTATACTACCCATCTCACTGCGTATTACTACAAATGGTATATAATGGCATTCTATTCTAGTAAAGAAACGAAGAGACAATTTATAATGGTGAGACCTAAAGAAAAGCCTATAAAATTAGGAAAAACGTGCGGAGAAGATACAGCGGCAGTTATTAAGCTAGTTATTGAACAGAACTTCTCTATAAGATAGGTTGCAAAAACTAGTGGAATCCCATTACAGACGTTGCATCGATATATACAAAAGGTCAAATTAAATCTAGGTACTGAAATAAGACCTCAACCACATTATGAAGTTAGACAAATATTTAGCAAAGATCAGGAAATTGATCTTGGCAAATATGTAGTAAAATAGCATATGGATTGTCAACTGTAGCTTTAAGAAAACTAGTTTATGATAGGGCAAAACACAACATTAGAATTCCACAATCATAGGAAGAAAAAAAAACTGCCAGTAAAGAATGGATGAAACGTTTCTTATATCGTAACCAGGAACTAAGTATTCGAAAACCTGAAGCTTACAGTCAATCAAGACTAAAATCGTTTAACAAACACAATGTTACATTATTTTTTAAGAACCTGGAATCAATTTTGAAACTATGTCCACAGTTAGCGGATGGTTCACGAGTCTTCCAAAATTATACCACATAAGGAAGTAAAACAACTAAACCAGTACACTAGTGGAGAAAGGGGGTAACTAGTAACTCTCATAGTGGGTATTTCTGGAGCAGGAAAGTTTATACTTTCAGTTATGATTTTTCCTAGAAAAAATTTCAAACAGCATATAATCAATGGCGTACGAACTGGAACAGCTGACCAAGCAAGTTAATCTGGATGGATGAGAACAGAACTGTTTGTTTCTGTTATGGAACATTTCGTAAAATACACAAGTAGTACAAAAGAACCCTACTGTACTCGTATGCGATAACCACCAATTCGATATGGGTATTCAAGTTTTAAACATGGCAAAACAGCATGGAGTAATAACGTTAACACATTATAGTCATAAGCTGCAACCATTGGATATAACAGTCTTTGGGCCATTAAAGGCATACTATAATACAGAAGTCGATATCTGGATGGCTAAAAATCCTCACATTCCCATGACTACATAACCAACATGCTGAAATTACTGGAAGAGCTCTACCAAAAGCCGTTACTCCTTCAAATATAATTTCGGGTTTCAAGAGGTCAGGATATATTTATAGATGCTGATTTTTTTACTTCCTCGGTAACTAGTCGACCTTTAGAACATCTTGAGGCAACTATTCCTGTTGATGAAAGGTCTGCTAAACCTAACAATAAAGATATTGAAGAAGGTGTCGGGGCTGTAGACAACGACAATCAAGAAGAGGAAACAAAATTCATTTCCCCGTAAATTTCGTGGATATCCTATAGCTTTACCACGAAAGAAGAAATCATCTCGACGTTAACGTGGAAGAAGTACAGTGTTGACGGATAAGCCAGAAAAGGACCTAATCGCTACAAAAACAGAGAAGACCTTGGAAAATCGGTTAAAAATACAAAAAGGCAGGGAAATAAAACGTGTTACTAAAAATATATTTAACAGGACTGCTAACAAATCAAGGGTTGAAAATAGTGACGATACATCAGTCGACGAAGATTATTCTTAGGTACAATGGTAATCTATCTATGAATTTAAGTATCTTCGGAAATTATACTTTCAGATAATTTATGATGATCAGTCATCAAATGAAGAAGAATCATTTACAGAGTTTCAAGAAATAGAACGGGAACCTATCGTTGACGACTATGTTCTGGTTCAGTTCCCAAACGGTGTCTTCTTCATGGCAAAGGTATTAAGAGGAAAGGATGCAGCAAAGGATTACGAAGTGTCCTATCTTAGAAAGGGTCTAAAAACCACATTTCCAGTAATTCCAGATTTAGCTTCTGTAAACGAGTCCGATATCGTTATGCTTTATATAGACATAATGTACATAAATAAATATGTTTTAGGTACTGTGTGACATGACAAAAATCAGTGTATCATTGTTCATAACTTATGGTATACAGTGAGACATTTTTATATCTTTTAAAACAATATTTTCACTACTTCAAAATGTTTTTCTTAACTGAACTAATGCAATTTTAGATGCAAATGATGGTTATTAAAGTATATTGGTATACTGGTTTTCTTTTTTTATTCATAAAAAAATATAAGATAAATTTGTCCCACTGTGGATACTCTCCCCTAGTTCTCGAGATATTGCGGGTGGTGGTAGTAGATTCACAAAAGTGGGCGTGAAACCTTTATTTTGGAACCTATAGTAAAATGATTGCTTCAGCCAGTGGCGGATCCAGCGAGGAGCAATGAGTTCAATTGCCAGGACTGAGAATATAATAACTTTATTTTTTATTTTTTTTTAAATATTTACAAAATAATTGATATAAATATATACATTTATACAACTTAAATATTACATCATGTATTGGGCTACCTCTAAAAACCTTATAAAAAGCTAGGAATATATTATTCAGTACGCTCACGCAAATTTCGATTTGGATTCGTCCATATAGGGAATGGAGAGCGAGTAGTTAGGAAACACACTGAGCGCCTAAAATAATGGAAGCATTACAACTTATTTCATTCTGGAATGACAACAATAGCAGTTCTACGGTCACTACACTTTTAGCGTCACTATCGCAATCTTATTTTATTATAGCTCTTGTAGCAATGACTGATATATTGAAAACGACTGCACCGTTGAGTAGATTATTACACTCGCCTCAGATGTGTTAAAGTAATGCGTCTCAAATGATAAATGATACAATACAGATATTAGAGAATAAGACTGTTTAAACGCATTGGTTCTTATATACTCAAATTCAACCGCTTTGGCTTCCGAAATTGATGCTGAAATACGTTTGCCTCGTCTTGTCAAGATACAACGAAATCGAGAAAATTATCCAGCCGATAACCCAGAAGACTGTTATAGAAAATCTTTGTGTATATTCCACTTCTAGAACATATAATTATTGATATGAAATCACGTTTTTCTCAACAGTCATTGGAATCTTATGAGCTAAATAACCTCATGCTCAATGTATTTACAAAGAAAGAAACTACTTCAGATTTATTGTGACCAAAGATATTAGTTAAATAATATCATTCACTTTTGGGGTGTCAATAATTTTAGGTTGAGCTAATGTTTAGGGAAGGGGAGTTTTTTGTCTAATAATTGGGAAAGAATAGATAATCGTTATCCAAGTGATGTGACGGAAGTTATTGATAAATGCGACCAAGATATTTTTCAAATTATTCATGAATTGCTGCTCATTTTTGCAAGACTACCAGTAAGTGTTGCAACTGCTGAAAGATCTTTTTCGTCTTTGCGAATATTAAAAACTTGGTTGCGCACAAGAATGACGGAAGATCGCTTGAATGGATTATGTATTTTAAATATACATCAACATATAAATGTCAACATGTATAATGTTATCGAAAAAATTACTAAGGTAATTGATTTTGTTATTTGAATTAGTTTTTATTATTACGAGTATTTTATACTTTGTTGATTTATTTAGTAAAGTTTAAAATAAGCTGTTTTATGAAAAAAAATCTTTGGTTTTTTTTCTTATTTTATTAAAAATGTAGCAGTCTTGCCTAAACCTACGTTTTTCTTAGTTACAACACTGATTGCGCTTACCGAAAATCGAGTATCGATCCGCCTCTGGCTTCATTAAACCATATGATCAGAATTTAAATGTCAATGAGGAACCCTCTTTTGAAGTGAATTGATAACCCCGTTTTACGCTAACGCCATGAGGAAGAAATTGCTATGTATTCTGGAAAAATTTGTATTTTTCCTAATTGTAAAAATTTGAAATTTCACAATTCAGATCGGTCTTGTTCAGAAAATCATTGCAATTATTTCGCTGTCAAAAGTGTATAGCATCACAGCGTCCATTTTTGCTTTTATGCCTGATATTTAATCTGAAGAGTGAAAAGAGTACGTTAGTGTGTAAAATTTAATTTAATCATTTATAAAAATTTAGCTGTGATCAAAGCCTGCCTAGAAGGTGTTAATTTAACAAATATCAAGAATAAAATATAAGTGAAAACTTACTTTAATAAGATACCACCATACAGAGTAAAAATGTACAAATATTATGACGAAGGTGGATTCAAATCAGCAAATAGTAGTACAATTCACAGTTTTATGGAAAAACAATCTTTGATGTCCAAATTCATTTTTTAAGAACTTAGATAGTTATACAAACAACATGGCCGGTGACAAGAGTGTACCAATTAAGAATGACAAGAGACATATTAAACTGACGTTGGCATATGGTCCGAACTATACCAAACTGAATCAAATAAATCATCATTTGTTAATAAATAGTGTAAATAAGGGAAAGGGATATAATCGGTAACCAAGGACATGATCCATACAGCGGTCCAAAGAGACCGAGTATAGTTGGTTGGGAAACTAAACTCAAATCAACAAATTTTGGAGTTGAATGAAGGGCTCTGACACTAGATTACTTCTAGGCCAGAAGCTAGAAGAGTAAAAGACATGACTAGACCATGACCCATACATGGCACCTAGGATGAAGGATAAAATAGAAAAAATAGACTTGAATAGAAGTAAGGTCAATATGGAGCAGACACGGAAGCCTTGAATGGGTGGCGATTAGCAAAACAAATAAACCAATTACAATTACAAATATGAAAGTAATGATGTAAACTATTATAATATAGATAAAATTAAAGCATTATGAAATTAAATCAGAGTGTGATTATTACTGAACTGAGAAAATGAAAAGTTTAATTAAGTTGTTGCGATTCCCATAAAGTTTTGAATAAAGGGTTATAGTTACAGTTTAAATGAATTTGAGTGTTTAAACAATTACTAAAATTCAGGTTCATCTCACGAAGGATCTCCAGATCCTCCAGTAGCTCTATTTTCCTATAGTTGTTGACTGGAAAAAAATTTAAAAGTGTTTAGTACAGTACAGTATCCTGTGCCTTATTTCCACAGATTGTTTTGGATTTTTTTACTAAAAAAATATGGAAGATTTGAGGGATGCTATTTTGAGCATACCATAATGAAACATTTATTTATAAACAGTGATGAAGTGCAAGTGCAATGCAATTCAATTTAGATGGTTTTACAGAGAAGGATATTCGGTAAAACTTTCGATTTGATCGTGCTGACATTGAGCTATTAGTGTTCATCCTGTAGTTTTTGTACAAATAATTCTATTAGGTGCATTATGTGGTTTTTCTGAGAGTTTTTTTAAATAAAATAATGCTCTTGTATTGTATCCCATCCTTGAGGGATACCAATCGGGTTTATATTGAAGAATTCCCGGAGGAGCACTACATCATCCCCGTACGAAAATCGTAGCCGATTTTTTATCACTCATTTTATTTTAACAGTGTTAATACATACAATAAAATCGCTTACTTTAAGTTGGCAATAACTGACTTGACACTTGAAGTAACTGACAGTCTTGTAATGCAGGTAAAAGTTAAGTTGAGGTTAAAAATATCTGGCCATGTGGAATACATTATAATTATAATCAAGTTTAATAAAGGTATATTTTACTAATTACTGGCTCCATTTAATACAATAAATACAATCTTTTCAACACATAAATTTATCAAACATAAAAACAAATACTGTAAACTGAAACGCTGAAACCCAAATAAAATTCAAAACCAAACTTAAACAAAAAATTATTAATTGTAAAATGTCAAAAAACTGTCAAACTTGTCAAAATAAAGTCAACATTACCGTAATAAAGTCGAGCACAAACATTAATAACAATAGCAAAACAAGGCTAGCAGTATTAGTACTAGTTCTTATTTCACTTCCAATAACTCTCTACTGACGTACTCTTTCCACTCTTCACCTTACATTTAGTGTATATATGTAAGTTATAGTAGCAATAACCCTTACTTTACATGTTAATAAACTCTTTTAACCTTTAATACCGCTGAATTGCATTTCACACATTTTGCTAAAATGCATTAGTTGCAAAAGTGTGAAAAGCAGTTCAACGTATTATTTTATTTTTTATAATCAGTCTAGAATTTGATTTTAATTGTAATAGTTCATTTTTTATTTTTTGTAAATTAAATAAACTTTTTTAAAAAGTACTCTACCGAGTGTTCAATATAAGTTGTATGTATGTCTTTTATTTGATTTTTAATCATCCATAAAAATTGAGATTGGAAGTTTAATGAGTTGTAGTTTAAATAAAGCAATAAAAACAATTACAAATTATTTACAGTTAAAAAGAAAAAGTATTATCATCAAATGGATTTAGATATATAAAATTCTTAGAATTAATTTAATTCAATGCAAGTATGTATGAATCGATAAATATTTTTTTAAACTAACTAAATTCCTTCGTACTTAATGAACGTTGTGTATGTATACGTTGACAAATTTATTTTCTAAAAATCATGTCACAAAAACCGCAAGAAAATTAGATTGGCACATTTTTCAGCCTTCAACATTTATTTTAGGTAACGTATTTTCCCCGATTTTCAGCTTTCCACGCCTTAGATATTTTGTTACGTGAACGACAGAGATTGTGTTGCGAGATTCAATTTCATGTTGAAAATGCGCGGAGTAAATAATTAATATGAGTTTACTGGGAATCTTAGAATTCCATATCGAAATTTAAAAGCATTGTTCCATAACATATATTTGATTTTATTCCTACTTGAATCTTTATTTAAATAAAATACTTATAAATCATATCTTTTTATACGAAGAGTATTATAGAAAATATCAGAGTAATTTTTATGTTGTTAATTTAGCTCAGTACTGGTAATAGGGGTCAAATTACAAAGAAACGTATTAATGCCATTTTTGAAATTTTATGACCGACAGTCCACACGAGTTGAACAGTACATTTTTTTACAAACCACTCAAGGAAAAATATTATGAAAAAGAAATAAAAAAAGATTATGGTCACCTGGTTTGAATCGACGACCTTCGTATCTAAAAGCGAGAGCGTTAGCACTGGGCTATCACGGTCTGTCACAGATTTATTATAAAATCATATAAAACTAATAGCCACCTTCTATTTTTAAGTAGGTCATATTCATATTTAATTTTTGATTTTTGGGGTAATAATATTATTATTATTACATCTTTGCGGCTAAATGAATGAAGCCATTACTGAAAATACTCATTTTTACAAATCTTGTTCTGTATTAGCACAAAAAATTCTGACAGTTGTTTTGACACGTTATTTAAAATTTAAAAAAAATAGGTGGTGGGTTACTAAATGTGAAGTCTGGTTGTTGGATTTCATATCTCAATAAATTTGTAACCAATTCGACTGGGACTCTTTTTCCATAAGAACCGTGAAAGGTACTATGTAAATATCAATTTTTTTTTCTCAGGGTAAAATTGAAGCAGAAATAGAATTATTAACTCTAGAAGACGCACAAAAAGAACCAGCAGGAATAGGAAGGAATGAACCGCAGGCACTTCCTGCTCCAAAGTAAGTATTTTTTTATTATTATTCTAATGTAACAAAGTTACTTTCCATGATAATTAAAATATTTAAATTAAATCGCGCACGGCAGTGGTTTTAGAATTACTTTAATATTATGTAAGATGCACTCACTCACTCGCGTACTTGTTTCGGCAGCCGGAGTCGATCAGAGAGCTGCAGTGGCAGCCCGAAGTCAGAGTTGCTGTGGCAGTTCCAATTACAGTAGCAGTGGCAGTCTCCCTCGGATAGCCTTTGAAGCCATCTTCCGTTTATAGTGTGAAGGCGACTTGCTCAGGCAGCTTCAGTGAGGAAAAAATACTCCAGGGGTCGTATTGCATCGACAAGACACTCAGCGACAAGAAGGGCGGTCTTTACTTGCCCTTCTGGGTTAACTACCTAGGTAGTTAACCCTTCTGGGTTAACTACCTAGGTAGTTGCTGGAATAAAACAAAAATAGGATTAAACATTTAAAAGTTTTATTTATACCAAAATTCCGGCGAAGAAGAAAAAGTGTGTAACGGTCTTTATCGGTGATGTTGGTCGGTACTGGCACGTTTCATAGGCTGGGGTGGGGGGATGACGGTTCTGGTACGGTATAATTGGCTTCGCTCCCTTCAGATGGACCTACCTCTAAAGGTAAAGAAACTGCCACTGCTACTCCAATTTGAACTACCACAGCAACTCTGACTTCGGGCTGTCACTGCAGCTAACTGATCGACTCCAATTCCTGTATACCATGAGGTCGGCGGTGATTACAACTAGTACGGATGGCCTCTCACATAATTATAAAGTCATTTTAAATCCAGTGGCGTGCGCTATTTAATTTAAATATTTTAATTATTACGGAAAGTAACTTTGTTACACTAACATACTTGTTGTACATTCACGCAATGGTCAAGTTTTATGGAAGGGATTATATATTATGTTTTTGCATTAACTTAAATATGTACAAAACTAATAAATCCGTAACAAAAATTAAATCGTTCAATAAATAACGGAGAAATATAATGTTAATGCTGTTACTTTTGAGCGGGGATTGAAACTATTGCTTTTTACAGAAAAATTCAAAAAACCAAAAATGTAGTTAATCAAATTATCTTTTGTTTTTAATTACACTTTCATTTTGTGGGGATATTATTTTTGGAGGTCATGCGCATTCGATTTTTTTTTCCTCCCAAAAAAACCTTCACAAAGACGAGTGATTTTTTTTACCGTTAACTTTAGGGGACGAAACCATCCTTAAAGTGCCTACAACATAATATACAGGGTGTCCCTCAAATATTGTAAAAAAATTCAAGGGGGGATAGTATTCCTAAAATTAATAATAAAAGGTCGTTAAATGCATATTAAGGGAGTTAGAGGCTTTAAAAAGTAAATTAAGAAAATGTTTTTTCTTTTAATTATAAGTTTAAAAACAAGATAAGATTTCGAAAAAAACTAGGAGACATAAAGTTTAACCCTAAATCCAATGGTGATATCGAAAAATTATTTTTACAATAAAGGGTAGTTATTGCAAGGGTAGAAGGTTAATTTATACATAACCTTTTTGGTGTTGTTGTTTTAACAACGCGGATACAGGTTTTAACATCTATATGCTTTTATTTTCAGAAAGGTATTCTTGTTGCAAGTCGCTTAGAGTAATAGTTTTCGAGAAAATTGAATGTAAACAGTTTGCTGAACCCTAATTTGAGAAACAAAAAAAGATAAATTATTTTGGTTGCTCACAGGTTAATACAATTTTATGAAAATTGTGGGATGTTAAACTAATCATGTAAATCAAAATTTTATCTTGTTTTTTTAAACTGTTAATTAAAAAAATAAACATTTTAAAAATTTACTCTTTTAAAGCCTCAACTCCCTTAATATGCATTTAACGATGCTTATAGGAACTTTTTTTTATTAATTTTAGGAGTACTATCACTCCTTGAATTTTTTTACACTACTTGAGGGACGCCTTGTATATTAAAATCCGAGTTATTGGCAAAGAACTTCAGAGAACACTTCGTTGTTAGTACTAAAAATTAGTTTTTATGTGTATATTTTTACAATAAATTTTTTATCATTAATTTTTTTTTGACAATTTGTCTCAAAATTTTTCGAATGCACATAACCTCCAAAAATAATGCCCGCCCAAAATAAAACTGTAATTTAAAATGAAAATTAATTTTATTATCTACATTTTCAGAGATATAAAGCCATTCGCGTTATCCAATATGGCAACCGGAAGTCAACAGATAGCAATCTGAAAATCCGGATTTAGGCTTCCCTGACAGCCCCTATTACACATAAAAATCGGTGAGGGTATATTTTACTTAATCAAAAAACTTAATTTTACTGGACTAAAATAAATGCGAGATTTGATGAGAATAAAGAAGCGCGGATATGCGAAAAATCCTGACATGACATCACTAATTTTACACCATAAATGCCTCCCAAAAAAAGAATATGTACTGTTTTAGGAATGACCTTTGATCAGAGATTAAACTTGTAAGAACACATCAAACAACTAGTTATAGATTGTTAAGTCCCGCCATTTGACAATTGACAGATGGGGATGCTGTCATAGGTGCCACGAGTTATACGCGGATAGAAAGGTTGGCAGATGGGACCTTAATCATGATTGACAGATGGGAAGTGGGGAGGTGGGGCGCTTTAACCCTGCGCAGCTCCTCGTACGCGCAGCACCTTGTTACGCGGCCCTATTTGAATTTCCCGCCATTATAAAGACTTTGACAGCTCACTTCCGCTCCAGAACATAGGTAGCTCTAACTACTTGTCCACAATTTAATGTAGAAAGAAATGTCCATAATATTTCTAAGACTCTAGATGTAGTACTTGGTTCAAATTTTTCTTCGAAAAATATTCTTTCATACCAAAGGCAACGGACATTGTAAATATATAATATATTGTAAACCCTCGAGGTTAATGCGACATTTAAAAAAAAAGAAGCGCGGTACGTCGCTTATTTTATAATTTCGTCTCGAACACTAATTAGGAGAGATGACGTAAGAGCACTTAATCGGGCGGAATGTAAAGTGCAACTTTAAAATATTATAACTTTGATACTTTTTGAGATATCTTTATATTTCATTTTCACGCTTTTGTTCAGTTTTGCATAAAATTTGAGTTTCATTCATAAAAAAAATGGTTGTCATAATTTTAATTTTATTTTTAAATTTAATAATAAAATAAAATAATAATGAAAATTAATTACTTATATGTATTATTTTTTATTATCTACATTAAAAATGATCACGATAATTTAAAAAAAATAGAATTTATGATAATTTAATTATTTTCATTCATGTTTACTTGTTTGTTTCGCAGTGGACGATCTTCGCTTGACCTTCTTCTAGTTACTTTTATTTTGTGTGGATGTCTATTGATTTTTTATTTTTTTCGTTCGGAAAATAATTGGAAGTTATAACGTAATTGATGACTGGACAGATGTGTCAACAAAACATTATTTTTATTTGATTTTAATTTATTGAAACCACATAAGTATCAAGACATCATTTTCTGTGTCGTTCTAAAAGTAGGGAATTTTACGTTTTATAATTTTGGAAAGGTTAAAAAATTTATGTTTTAACCTATATACTGGGTGTCCCAGATTGTTTTGGCTAGCAAATATCTCAGATGTTATTCTAAATTTACTTCATACTTTACATTTTTACTTGGTAATCACAATATTTTTCAAAAAAGCAGCCGTACTATTCTTAAGATCAAATTTAAAATGGTTTTTATTATACATTGAGTGATACGTCACACTTGATATTTTTTCTAACATTAAAAGGACTTTTTGTTCTTTAAGAGAAAAAGTTCAAAATGAAAATACGTAATATGTAATTTTCAACAATTTTTAGAATAATTCAGATCTTTCTAACGTCACTATTAAAAAAAAAAAAAAATGTTTGTTTTGCCGAACATGGTGAGTCAATGGAACAAACTACAAGAGTAAACTAAAAACTTTATTATATAAAAAATTACATTTATTTATGGCGAAAGTCCCAAAAACAGTGTAACAAAGTCACTAATTTATCAATATTTTTCCCTAACTTCAGTTTTTATTACTTTTTCTTAATAATAATAACTCCGTTTCATATTCACATTTTAAAATAATTATTATAATTAGGTTTCCTCTGTAATCCGTCATTAAAAATAATTTTTATTAAAAATATCGCGATCGGTAATTGATCGTAAATAGGTAAAATCAAAATGCACCGTCAATACGAAAAATATAATAAACACCGCAACCTTCCTCCGAATATAGGGTCAAACGTGATCCTCGTAGAAAGTTCACACTACGTCCGAAAGATGCCATTTAGACACCACAAATAGTAAGGTATACCGATTTTAAAATACTCTCGCAAGTCCGCTCCGAGCTTGCTCCTTGCAGACTGCAGAGACTCCTGGCACACCACATATATTCTGTAAGTATGGCGACTGCCAGGCGATCTATTTGATCTTTTTAGGCACAGAAATTTAACCTTGACGCCATTTTGTCCATACTGTTTTTCAGGGTTGTCAAATATAGTACAATTGTGCCAAAAGTGGCACCAGCGCACGCACTATTGAAAAATCGACAAAACAAGATCTACTTAGTTCTATAACGTTTTGTTTTGTTGGTGAATATATTTCTTGATATGAGTATGTCCAGAAAATAATTTATTTAAAACAAATATTCTCAAATTTGTAAAATTAAGCGCGACTGAAGTAGGACCATCGTTGGGTCAAAAATAAAATGCAAGTTACTACAGTC
This sequence comes from Neocrepidodera transversa, assembly GCA_963243735.1. NCBI lineage: Eukaryota > Metazoa > Arthropoda > Insecta > Coleoptera > Chrysomelidae > Neocrepidodera > Neocrepidodera transversa. The sequence goes on from OY725341.1 coordinate 26,636,983, forward strand.
AAATGGAATCTGCTACTTTTTGGCGTCATAAACCACGCTTTTTTTATTCTATAAATAAATAAAAATAAAGTAGAAAGTTCAACAAATTATAAAGAAATTATTGGATATCTCTTATATCAATGAATACCTATCGATGGATTTGCTCATATCTTATAATATATATGAAAATAACACAAATACACAACTGTATATAAAGAAATAATTATTGGATATATCTTATATCAATGAATACCTATCGATGGATTTGCTTATATCTTATAATATATATGAAAATAACACAAATACACAACTGTCAAGTGTCAACTAAAACCATACGACTGTGCCCGGTCACACCATTAGAGAGAATCAGTACAGAGAAGATGGCGACGATGCCTGCGCGAAGAAAAAACGCGAACTTTGGCGCCAACCGAAAGTCGCTTTACTAGGTTGTACTATGCTCCTGGTCTTATGTATTGGTAAGTTTCTCTTGGTATTGCGTTTTTGAAACGACGGAAAGTGGCTTCGGTTACATTATGCTTTCCGTCGCCGCGATTTGACAGACTGAAAGTACTCTCTGGTGGCTTCCGTCACATTGTACATTACGTTGACGGAATAGTTCCACGGGAAGTACATTCTGGTGGTCGAAAGTAGGAATAAGAGTTTTTCCGGTTACCTGGTTATTATGCTTACCGCCGTAGTCTGTTTATGGTTCCCCTCCACTCCGCCCTTACCGTTGTTAAGAGTCCGCCCCGCACCCTGCTTAGTTTGATTAGATAATCCGTATTACTGCCCCTGTAGAGATTGATTTGATATTAAAACTCGCCTCCTGTATTATTTTGGTTATTAATAAAGCTGTTTACCGTGTATTTGGATTATTATTTACTTTCTATTTTTCATATTTACGAGCATCACCAGCAACGCAGCGAATACCAAGGTACTCAACCCAGTGGATCAAGTAAAGCCCGCCCTACTGGCGAAAACGCATTGGTCGATACCATAAACGACCCCTGGAGTATTCTTTCTCCACTAACACTGGAAATCCGAAATTTTAACGAAGGTGCCAAAACACCGGTTGATGACGCAAAGAGCGTTACTATCCCGAATAATGCATAAATGCACTTTACATTTTTTGCACTGAAAGTAAGTTTTCTTTTGGCAAGTCCCATCTTTAGTTTGATCAAATAAAGTAAAGTGATCAATCTTGTCAAGGCGAACCTTTGACAATGGTCTTACTTCGAGCTGGGTCTCTTCGATGTAGATGGGCATGTGTTTGGTGGTGGAGATGATAAAGAGGCAGGTCGGCCCAACCGATTTTTTACAAATTGATTGGCAAGAATGAGGAACCCAGCAATGTGCTTTCCAAAATGTATAAAATCTAGTATTTTGGTCTTTGGGATTGCAACCAAATTGCATGCGTAAACATACGTAAAGTCCATTTCCTTGACTTGGTAAAAGCACGAAAAATACTAAAAAGAAAATCTAACTTATCCGCTCCACCCACTCTCGTATATAATTTTATTACTGCTGGACGTGGAATTTGTAAATACCGTTTAGTGGCTTTTACCACCATTTGCACGAAACACTTACAAAATTAGATGCATTGGTAACAGTTTTATTGTCATACCACTGGGTCAGGATTAGCTCACCGTCGTTGCTTATTACTCGTTGACAAAATCCTCTACCTTGTTTTTTTATCTGTTTTTCTTTAATAAATGAGGGCTCTTGAAATCTATTTTTTCGTGAAGTACCACCGGAAAAAATCTGTTTTTCTGAGCCATTGTAATTCAGTATAGCTCAAAAAATAATTGTCAAAGTACAATTGAACACGCCGTTCTGTTATTCTTTCCGATAATTTCATTACTATGGCCAGCACATTGTCCCATAAACTGCAAATGCTCCTTATTGGGTTTAGTGGTGGACTCTTGATAAAGTATGAAATCGTTAAGTATTCCAGTTGTTCAACATAAGGTGAAGAGTTTTACGCCAGAAGGACAAGTCTAACCTTTGACATATTGTTTAACATTCAGCTGTCCTTTGAACGGGATCATTTGTTCATCAATGGACAGATGGGTTCGAGAGACAATTCCTTACATCTGGGCCTAATTGCGTTATATAACAATTTAAAATATCTGTTAACATTCATGTTTTCAGAAATAATGGAATTCCTAATTTAGTATTCCAGTATAGTTTGACTCTTGGATAACGTAAATATTATTTTGAACAGCAAACAGATTTGTCATTTTTACCATTTTGTTCATAAGCGTATAAGGAAAATATTGGAAAAAATATTTTGCAGGGCTCAAGACTTCATCTGATACCAATTTATCGGAGGAATTAGGTATTCCACGTTTGACTTCCAACCAATACCTTTCTTGTAAGTAAGATTATGAGTGGCACAATAATTTTTCAAAAGTTGTACCTTATTATTACGCTTATTAGTGGTTTCTTTATTTTCAGAATGTACTCCTTTATGATTTGTCAATTCATCTTATTCTTCTACATTAACTTCATTTTCTTCATCTTTACTGATACCAGCATCATCTTCTTCGCTGATAAACTAAAGAAATTGATTCCTCGAAAAAATCTGATTTATCATCAGTGAGTACCACGATATCTAATAAATTATTTATAATATCTAATAATTCAGCTACTGTTACACCACGCCTGGCAGTCATTTCATCAAAATACTCGGATCGATTTTGAAAAAAAATTATTGTATATAATTAATCCAGAAAATAATATCACTCAAAGCAAAACTGAGGAAATCTTATAAACTAAATATAAAGTTATACTTAAAATACATTTAAACGACCGTCATGAACGAAAGGGTTAATATCAACAATGGGCCCGTTCAACAGTAAATTTTTGTTTTAGAAATCGAAAGTAGAACCTTTTTTAAGGCAATTTCCATTTTTTTAGACTTTTATTTAGACGTTTAAGCCCTGAAATAAATAACCAAAGTTGGACCGCGCGAAAACGGGGCGGAGCTTCACTTGACGTCACTTTGCATATGCTTGTCAGGCGACAGTGGAGATAATCGTGAGGCGCTCGTTATTTCTGTATAAAAACTGCGTGTTATTATTAAATTATATATTTCATATGTTCTTGCTGGTTTAAAATGAGTGAGAAAAAAATTTCTAAATAGCGGAAAAGTGTATTGGCCACAACACATTTTTTTCATATAAATTAAATCTAGGCAGGTACCATCTATTTACGATCTCCATAAAAGTAATATTATTTTTTACTTGCCTAAGCAATTTTATTTCTTGGAATTCTGTACAATTTTTCTCTACACGAGACATGATGAACTCATTTATGCAGCCGGTCGTCTCTGTGAAGTACCACTACTCAAGAATACGTTACCCTCAAGAGCTACGTAACTGAATTTGATTGGTTAAATAAGAATGACGTGTGAGTGTTAAGAAGCCGCATGGTACAATTCGTTAGATGAATAATTTTAGATGTAATATTTTAAAGAAGCTATGAGAGCGAAAGAGATAATATTTTTAACAAGAGACGAAATATGTCTCCTAATGTAAATATGAAGTATGAAGATTATTTGTCATTAAATTGAATTAAATTTAACCAGAATGTATTAAACAATATGTTAGGTTAGGTTTGTATAGAAGCGTCAGGCATCCATTATATGATGAAAAGGAGTAAGCGCGGTTTCTAAGCCAAATGGTATAGGTAAAAATTCGTAGGGATCATTTTCAATTTTCAAAGCAGTTTCAGTTGTCATCGGCATGTGTCTGTATTTGACGAAATCCTGATGCAAGATTTAAAGTGGAAAATAATTACGATATTGGAAATAATGTGTCGACCATTAATTATCTTATTAACCTATCATTAATCGATAATTTGCGATTATTTTTGGTATCTCTAGATTTTTCAATAATACAGATTGGACTCGACCAGCTAAGTATATTTCTAATTGTAGATCGCTTAAGCAAAAGGAAATCAATATTGAGTGATGATGGATAAATAGTGTTTAAGTGACTTTTTAATCTAATCTAAAAATTTTTTTTATCATTTGGAAAACCACAAACAAACTAACTAAGTAATCTACATTACGTTTACTATCCAGTATGCTTTTATTTGTTTCTGAATTAACGAAATTTCAAAGATATGTTGATAACATGACAAAAGCGTTTATATTTCATAATGTACTGTAATATTTAACAATAATTAACTTTTAATTTTATATGTACAATATTGATAAATTTGTCAGCAATTATTAGAATCCTTTGTTTCATTATATTCGATTGTTGATCTATTACGTGAAAATTTTTTATATTATTTGAGCGTACTTGATGTAGACTTTATTTGTTTAAATATTACGTAGATTTCCATATATGGAATCTACGTGTTTGAATTGATTCAATGATGGTACCCAGAAAAGGGGCGTTCTGCCGTTTGTGATCTTCATATCTCCGCCATTTTTTGAAAATATTGAAATAGGTCCTTAAATTTTTTTCATCTCCTAATTATTATAATAATAATTAATTCGCTTGAAACTTTTTTCCATCGGATAGTGGGGTATGGAACAATGAAAAAGTCTCAAATTTAGACACCAGAAATCTATCTTCACCTGCCGACCCTACCGCTAGGAATTTTTTTTTTTTTTAATTAAAATGAGAAAACTTATGACTAGAGGAATATGAAATCAAATTTAATTCGTAATTAAAGTGAACGAATAATTAAAAGTCAAATTCTTAGACCATTTACAAGAAATAATATCTGAATTTTCAAAATAATATCGTCCTTGTTTTAATTCTAAAATCGACGTTTAAATACTCATTCATCTATATGCAAAAAACATTTGTTAAATTATGAATTAAATTTCAGTAACAAATAAAAATATGATTGGGAAATGAGCAGTTGAAGTTAAAGCACCCACGCGTGCATTAATTTCCTTGCGTCAAGATACATACCATTAAAGAATAAACTACAACTTAACTTTTTAATTATAACTTCAATTAAAATCTTACCTGATTAATAAGTGGGAAGTATATCTCAACTTATACCTCAAGGTTGAGTAAATTGAATTTAAAACACATACGCTTTTGGTAATTCCCTTAATTAAAGGCACAGAGGCTTAGGAAACAAAATTGAACTACTAAGAAACTTCTCTTAGAGATTCAACTTCTTTATTATTATTGACATTAAAATTTGAATTAATATAATATAAGATGAAGGTTAAATGCTATTTTTTTTTAATATAAAAGTCCTGAATACATGTAACGACAATGAAGATTTAAAATACACGGTGATATATATAGAAGTTAAAAGTTGAAGGTAAGATTATGACCGAATTGAAAAGTGTACGCCATTGCACATTTCTAGCAGTCTTACACCCACTTGAACAGACTTTTTTTAAAGGACCCTTAAGGCAGGTTCTCATATAGGCTTTACTGCACTTCATTGAGCTTTACTTGGCATCGCGACAAAGCGACAAAATTGCCAGTTTAATTCACATATAAGCTTAAAATCGAAGCGAGGCGGCCGACAGTTTATTCCAAATTAATAATAATCTAACTTATCACTTTCTTCAATTATTTTAAAATAATAAAAATATCACGCTTCGGGGAATCATATATTTATATAAATCATTTATCTAGCGACGCTACACTTCATTCCGTAGTTTTAAAGCCTGCCGACAATTCGACGAGTCAAGCTGCACCAAGTTACTTGAAGTTCAGCGACGCGTAGTGTAAGTGAGAACCGCTACATAAGAAACCACGTAAACTGATTCAATCGACAATTTAACGCTAGATGAAGTCAAGCGGAGTAAAGCTAGCCGAAGCTTAAGTGACAACCGGCCTTTAGACTAAAGGACCTTTAAAGTAGCCTTACAGCCAGTACCATAATTAATATAAAGTATCCTTTAAGGGTAAAAGGTCCCTTTTACCTATAAAACCCGTACCATAATACAACTTTAAAGGAGGATTAAGCCAAAAGCCGCCTTTATTGTAAAGTCCCAATTTTGACACTTTTGCGTGGTTAAAGTAAGCTTTATTTTGAAACATAACCTACAAATCTTTAAAGGTCATTAATTTTACACCGTCCACAAGTGCTTTACTTTAGATTACAAAGGGAGATTACGTATTCGATTCAAGTAGTAGTTCGAGCTCTTCTGAAGACGAAGAAAATATCGTAGTGAGAAGACCAAAAATATATAGACAGCGGCAGCATTATTTAAATAAATATGACGACTTCGAGTTTTTCGAACGATTCCGATTAACCAAGCATACTGTATTGGGTTTGTTGCAAGAAATGAACTCTTTTTACGCTTTCTCTTTTGCTCTGACTTGATTTAAAAAAGCTGACAATATTTTAAAACAATTTAAAAAATATTTCTTCGAACACAAATCAACAGTCAACACGCGCTAGTAAATAAACCCAAACAAGTTAAGTTAAGTCGAAAAAAGTCTGTCAAAATAACGTCACTTATATCATGAAACACCATTTACAGTGCAGCCAACACAACAATATTTAATTAAAGCATCCTTTACCTAACAGGCGATTAAATTTGCATTATGATACATGCCAGACTTTTAGGTTAGTAAAAGTCGACTTTAACCACAAAGTCTACTTTACTTAAAGGACCCTTTTGTCGATATTTATGGTACTGGCTGTTAGTGGATTTTGTATCTTGCATCGACTTTAATGGTCTTTTAAAGGCTCTTTAAAGGAGCATTATTTAAGTGGCCAAATTCGGTCAATTAATCCACCCTTGAAGGTCAGTTAACCTTTTTGAGGTTAGGTGCACAAATTTTATTTTATATAGTAGTAATTTTGTTTCTCCCGAAATATACAAATATATCAAGTTCGAGGTACATAGTATTGGAATGATGACATAACTATCCCTGGTATATTAGAAACTAGATTATTTTTCTTTATATCAATGGAGTTGTTTCTTTTGGTTCAATTTGTTCAAGTTCCTGGTCCTTGAATGATGTTTTGAAGATGAAGGTATTAGTTCACTATTGTGCAGACGTTGACTGCTTTGCTGGCTCACGCTCCTTTTCAAAATCATTAAACTGGAAGATTTGAATCTGGTTAAACAATTGCGTCACATATTCAACTAAGCACTAAGTAAATTTTACAGAGTGTATTTTTTTTACTAAAAAACCGTTCTAATCTACCTACATCCATAGACATGCAATATTGTCACATAAAAAAATTCACTGAATTTTCAAAAACAAATTCAATTTCTGTATCTGTCTATACCAGAGTTGGGTTCCAAATATCGGTTTCAAACTCCCCCTACAGTAAGGGGATCCATTGTAGCCGAACTCTTCAAACTTATCGGGTGGTGACAAACCCCCACTCATTTTTAAAGCCTCCTGCTTCATTTGGGACTTTTTTCTCATTATTTATTTTTTTATTTTAATAGCATCTTTTCAGCTGGTCTGTTGATCTGCTGTTAAGATTAAGATTAAGAAATATTTTTAGTCTATCCGTGGAATATACATAAAAATACATAAAAATCCCTAGGTATATGCGGCGTTGTCGTATTGTTATGTAAATAAAGAACCATTAGTTAAAACTCGGAAAAACCTGCTCGGTGCAGGTGATTTAAAATTAATGGTCTCTTAAAATTTAAAGGGTCTTTAGTTAATGGGCCCTTACAAATAAGTTGGTGCAAGTGGCTGGTATATTTTAAATAAAGCAACCATTGATATAAAACTAAAAGAATTTTTTCTACAAGCGTGCGGAAAAGTATACTTTTCCGCACGCATTTGAGTGCGGAAAGTTGTACTTTTCGCACTGTTTTATAAATGCTAAAATGATTAAAAAATTAATTCTTGCTTGGTTACTATGATTACTTTCAGCCTAATGTTTTATTTATTAAGAAGCACTAAGATAATTTTTGTTTAATGACAAATAAATATTAGTGCGTAAAGTATCTTTTCCCCACTTAATTGCATGCCCGAACTCCGCTTCACGTCGTTCGGGCAACTGCAATTGCGTGCGGAAAAGTATAACTTTCCGCACTTGTTAGGAAAATAACTATAAATAAACGACATAAAATCGGATAAAATGGCTTACATGTTCCTCATCCGTGCATTAAACAATTACTTTTTTTGCACTTGTTGCATAAATAACTATAATTTTATCTTCTGAAAACCTTAAAAGGTTTTAAACACTTTTGTTTACATGATAGGTTTTAGCCAAAATTTTTTCATTTTTATTTTAATATGGATTTTTTTTTCAGCCGACCAGACACATCATTTTCCTGGTTCAAGAATCCATTGAAGGCTTTCAAATTTGTCATGTGTAAGATTTATAAATGGAAGTTAATTATGGTCCTCATTACGGTTCTGGGAATTATAATGGCCATATCTTTTATTTATTCCATTCCTTCTACTCTTTTTAAAGCTCTATTTCATCTTAAGTAACTTATGTATATTTATATTTGTATTTAAGTTTATATTTTAATATTTTCTGAAATAAATATATTTATATAAATTTAAATTTATTTGCTGTAATAAATTAATACAAAAGTTTGAAACGGTTACTCTGGCAGTTCACGTGTTAGCATCGAACAATTTGTGAAGGACCTACCGTGTTATTCTATTTTAATACATTAATATAAAAAACTAGTATTTAATAAAATAAGAGTGCGGTCATGCCGCCATTTTAACGAAGAGCTTTCATTTAGTAATAGACTATTCGCTCAGATAACCTAGAAGCTAATGAATCTGTAATATCAATATCCGCGCGAAAAGGGATGTTAGACCGAGTTAAGGATTTTAACGGTTTTTTTTGACCTTGTAACTTCAGTGTGACGTTGGGCAATATATCTGTTTTACTGACTTCTACGGTGATAAAAATACTAGAAAGAGAAAATACACATAGCAACAAAATTTGGCATGCGTATATTATTGTGGAGAAACAGTACTTTATACCGAGACTGTAATGTTATAAGAGAGAGAAAAATGGTCTTAATCAAACAAACGATAAAACACTTTTTAGATATTGCTTTTGTCCCAGGTAGCAGTGTGACGTGTTAAAGACGTTGAATATTGGTCATTATTTACGTATATGAATGACCTGGAAAACACGTGATATACAGGGTCATAAGTCACAGACCAATGACGTCTTTTTTTACGTAAAAATTACGTTTTTTTTACGTATTTAAAACATATAATTAAACATCCATTTTAGATTAAAAAATTGTATTTTTTTACTGTAAAAAACAAAATATCCTCGGAATTCATAAAAGAAATAATTACACAAATTATATTCAAATACACAATGTCCAACAGTAGTTGACGATTTTTAAACTAAAATAACTTCGAATAAGATACGATAAAAGAGCGGTTTTGTCTGAATGCATTTTTTCCCGTTCCCACTATATTTTTCATTAAACACATGCACACGGAGTATCCCATTTAAAAATAAAAATTCGCAATGATTTCCGCTCTGTTTAACTGGAAGGACAAGTTACTTAAATTCATTTTTAGGTTATAAAAGACGATTAGGTAGTCAAAACGGCACTCTTTCGAAGGTATTTCAGTTCAAAAATCTTCACAATATTGCAAGACACCTGTATAATTTATTAAACTAAAAATATAATAATATGTTGAGTTTTACTGAGAAGCTACAGGGGGTAGCCACTAAGAATGAACCACCACTAGTCCTCCTTCATCTTCTTCGCCAAAGTCTATCACTTTTTACATTATTATTAGTCCTGTTAAGAGATCGTGTTACGGGCTAAAATTTTTAGGCATTAAAATCTTAGGCCAAATTTTAAGTCTCCTAATAGAGTAATGTATTCCCAATTTATTTATAAAAAGGATACTACAAACCTTGTTTTAATAATAATCTCACTATTGTTTACTTTATATTTTATTGACATTTCCTTTGTCATCACAGTTAAATCAGAAATTCTTCTTTTAATTAATTTTTCTACTTAAAGATGCCAACCCACTAACCAGATTTGGTACATATTGACTTAAAAAGGTTAAAGGCCTTTCTTGAATGTGACATTTGATGGATTGAATTCCTTTCTTTCTTTTCTCTTCCTTTTTTGGTGATAAGATGATTGTATCATGTGCTAATAAAATCAACCGGTAACAGATTTAAATGCCTAAAAAAGAAATAAATGGTTAAAGTGTTTCTTAAATTGTATGGTAGAATACTGGATATCTTTTAAGGTGGACATATGAAACACTAACCTGTAGGAAATCACTCGTAAGGTCATCCAACGTCCTGGGTAAGTTTTTATGTCTAACTTATGCTCGCTTTCTGTAACTCTTCTCTCCAACGTTGTATATATGTATATATTTTCTCTTCTAGACCCTCTTTTGTTACCCTTACATCAAGAAGGGGGCACAACAAGAACTTAATGATTTGAGCGTTCCCAATAAGCGCTACCATCTTGCTGTCTCATCGGTTTTATGTTTGCTCGTTCTATGCTTTTCTGCTTTACCACTGCTTTTTGGCTAACTTAAGACATGATATAATCCATTCAAAGCCGCCTTCCTTCCATTTTTGATCCGGTAAACTATTGATCAGTGATACGGGCGTAGAGGACATCATACTAGTTCTAGAGTCTACTAACTGACAAGTAAGATCTTTCCATTTACTGAATTGTCTTCAAGTACTGAAAATAAAAGAAGCTAAATTATATGAATGACATTAGTCTTAGGGCTTACCTGGTTTTTAACTTTAAATTGTCGATAGTGTTTAGTATATTTGATAAACAGCTCATATTCATTATAGATCGTAACTTGGTATCAAATAAATTATTGTAAAACAAGAGCACGAGACTCCTATTGAACCTAAAAAGTAGGGTTAGAATTCTGAAAACGATTTATAACTTAATTAATTTGTATATTATATTAAACAGTAATAATAGATTTACCTGTGAACGATTAGTACTAATTGGCCAAGCATATTTGTAATAAATATTTCACTGGCACACGTGCACCCCATTTTAAAATATTTCACCATATAAATTTGACAGAACAATATTTTCTAACCTGGGTCGTGTTTACTACTCCACCAGCCGTGGATAAAAAGTACTGTTTTATTTTTTTTTTGTTCATCATATTTACTTTTTTTTACAACAAAACACGACAAAATGGCTTCTGTTGCGCCGAAGTTCGATACAAGCCAAGCAAAGGTGGACGCAGTGTTGCCAACGTCAAACGTCTAGTCTAAAATTATTGGAATATCCATAAAATTATAAAATTCCAGGATAAACTATCAGAAAAAAATTGATATATTGATTTATTTGAAATTTTTATCTCTATCTAGATTAGCTACATTATAGGTTATCATTATCGATTTATCAGTTCGTAAGCAAGATTAAGAAAAATTAAGTTAGATTTCGATAATTATCAGGCCACTGGCAACACTGGGCCACTGATGTTTGCACCGCAAAAACCGTGATTTCTAATAAATTTCATTAGGAATTTATAAAGCCCTGTTTTCGTTATTGTCTATGTAATAATAATTGTTGGTTACATTTTAGTTTATTTTCTAATATATTATTCAATACATGGTTAAGGCTACGATTTCGCACGAAATCTTTCCGAGTAAAAATAACTTTTTTGTTTTAATTTTATTGGGAATGTCGGTGTGCACTGACTATTTATAAACAAATTTCTAAAAAATACGATTTTATATATTTATTCGAAAACTAATACCAAAATTCGACGAATATATTACGTTTTTTTATGACGTCTTAAAAACGTCCACCTAACAACGTTTTTTTCACGTCATGTTTTGATTGGCCCAAATTACGTCAGTTGACGAGAATACACCAATTTTCAACGTCTTTAACACGTCACTCTGCTACCTGGGGTTTGTACTATTCATTTACAAAACATTGGTGTAAAGTAATAAAGACTTAGAAAATAGTATTTATGTATTATATTAATATACTAGCTGTAAGTAAATGAGTTGAGGATAGCGGCACACGTAAAAGGAGAAGCCATCCAGTGATGACACTCCAGAATAAGTTAAATATTCAGGTAAAAATCAATGATTTATTGTGTCTGTTGGCAACTCTTTAATCTTCTTACTACTTTAGGCTGGATATGGATCATTCTTGCTTCCTCGTTGGGATGTTCTGTTAGCTGTTCAAGATAGTTCCTTGTTAGTCTAGTAATTTCGCCACCAACAAATAGTATACCAGAGACATCGTGTAGGGTTCTGTTGCTAATGTACCATGAGTGGTTGGAAATTCTTCCAATTATTTTTGAATGGAACCTTTGGATTATTTTTGCACTTGATTGCTTTGAGTAGCCCCACAGTTGTATCTCATATGTCCATATCGGTTTAATTATGTATTTATATGTAAGCACTTTATTTTCTGTGGCCAGTTGAGATTTAAGACCAATTAGCCAGTTCATCTGTCTTATTTTTAAGTTTATTTGAGTTTAGATATGCATTTTTCATCTAGGCTTTTGTCCACTATTAGCGCTAGTTACTCAACTTCATTTACTGGTAGCTGTATTCCGTTTAATGAGACAATTGGACATTTGGCATTTCTGTTTGTAAATATAATTTGGGTTGATTTGGTGTGATTAACTTTCACTCGTAATCTTGAGGTGTGTTTGTACGTTATTGGTTGCTACTTGTGGGTCTTCATCAATGTATAATATGCCGGAGTCGTCGGTGAATACAGCTGTTGTAGTGGAAGTAGTTGGGGAATGTCAGCAGTGTATATTAGATAAAGTATGGGACCCAAGATACTTGGTGAACTCCTGAGTGGACAGGGAAATAATGGGAAGTTTCTATATTAAATTTTACTTCGAAGTGTCGATCCGTGAGGTATGATTTTATTACAAGATAGAGTGGTGTAGAAAGGGATGGTTGACGTTCATGCCATACTCCGTCAAAAGCTTGTTCTATATTCAAAAAGGCAGCTGTGCATATTTTCTTCTCTTCAATGCTTTTATGAATGCTATTTATTATTCTGTGACACTGCTGTAATGTTGAATAGCGTTCACGAAAGCCAAATTGATGTGTTGGTATTTGTATTGATTTATGTGTCTTCTATGATTCTGTAGATTAATAGTTTTTCAAGAGTTTTCGACATGATAGGTAATAGGCTTATTGGACAATATGAGGCAGCTCTGGTTGGATCATTATTATTTGGGCAAACTTCACGTAATAGATGGTGGTTAGAAGAACAATTGCTTTTCTTGAAAGTTGTTTCAGTATATGCCCCGTTATCAAGTCAAATCCAGGTGCTTTTTAGTTACTCAAATTTAAAATTGTTTGTTTCACTTTACTAAAAGAGAAGGCTTTTAGTGGTAGCATCATGGGAAAGGCTGTGTCCAGGAACTTTTTGATATCATTATCGTTGCTGTCGTTGTTATTTAGATCAGTTGATTTAACATCTTTTGACAGGTGTTCAGAAAATACTAATGCTTTTGTAGCGTATATTTGATATACGCTAACTTTTGATATATTATTAATTAATTTCGAACCATGTATTGTCGCTTGACAACATCTATTTGACTCAAGATTAATTTACTGTTACTTAAAATAGCAACCTCTGATAGTTGTCGTTTAACGACATCTATTAGACAGACTATTAATTAAACGTCATTTAAAGTAGTACTCTTTTAAATCATTATTATTGATTTTGACACACCTTCTTTGTACCTAGGGGGGCTTATTAACCTAAAAAAATAAAGTTTTTTGGTAAAACTCCTGGAGAACAGAAAAATCGCTTCCTTGTTTCTTGAATGATGATTCATGAGCATACACATTTTATAAATAGTTATTTATTACTATTTCCTTTTTATCTTGCTTTGATTAGTTCATCTCATTTTTGATGTGCATAATATCTTAGTTCTTTTCACCTTTGCACGTGTCGCTCGACATATTTGATTGATCAAATACAGGGTGTTATTGAAATACACGTACATATTAAAACTGGGTATTGCGCAGATCCCCACTGAATGTAGAAAAATATTATTTTTTAAAAATACCCCTTATTAAGGGAGTTATTAATTTTCGAAAATTAATTCTAAAACAAACGTATTTCACTGATATGTTGAGGATGACCTATATAAATTAGGTTTATTTACCTATTTTAAACATCAACAGTAATTAATATGCAAGTTTTTGTCAGATGATAAGAAAACTAGTCTTGTAAGAAATAACCATGTTGCCAAGATTTTCGAATTAATTTCTATTTCCGAAGACTGGTTTTTACTACCCTCGTTATCAAAAAACTAGAATATTTGATAAATGATTGTTTTTAAACTATACATTTTTGAAACTATAGATTATTAAAATTTTAGTTGATTTACGAATCTGGCTAACACGAGCGCGTCATTTCCAAGTTGGTAAAAAGTGTTGTTACGATTACTTTTAAATATTTTTTTACGATGCCACTATTTACAAATATTGAACTAACCGATATAGTGCTGGTTTATGGGGCAGCTGGAGAAAATTCTCGGCAAGCACAAATCCTGTATCGCGAACGGTTTCCAAATCGGAGAATTCCGGACTGTCGTACGTTTATTTCAACTGTTCAGCATCTAAGAGACCATGGAAAATTTGAGAGTGTCAATGCAGATCGAGGGAGAACAAGAACACAAAGAACATTGGCGGCCGAAGAAGAAATATTGGAAGCTGTTGAAAACCGGCCTCAATTAAGTTGTAGAAGACTAGGTCTTGAAATTGGTGTGTCCTCATTTGTTGTGTGGCGGACACTTAAAGAACAAGGTTTACATCCTTATCACAACCAAAAAGTCCAGGCCTTATATCCAGGTGATGAAGAAAAGAGAGTGGAGTTTTGTGAATGGATGATTCAAAAATGTGTTGATATTCCTGATTTTCTAAAAATATTATTGTATACTGACGAGGCTTCATTCACTCGTGATGGCGTGTTCAATATGCACAATACGCATATTTGGAGTGATGAAAATCCTCACGACATTAGGGAAACTTGGCATCAAAGAAAATTTTCAATAAATGTTTGGGCTGGCATAATAGATCAGTATTTAATCGGGCCTTATGTTCTCCCGAACAGATTAAATGGGCCAGGATATCTCCACTTTTTAGAAGATATTTTGCCAGTACTCCTAGAAGAGATACCGTTACAATTAAGGCAACGGATGTGGTACCTACTAGATGGCGCTCCTCCTCTCACTTTGATTTAAACGTACGGCAGTTTTTGAACATTAGATTTCCTCAAAAGTGGATAGGCAGAAATGGACCTACTAAGTGGCCTCCGAGATCTCCGGACTTAAATCCATGCGATTTCTTTTTGTGGGGTCACATGAAACAACTGGTTTATAATGAACCTATTAATAGTGTTGAACAATTAACCAATAAAGTTAATGCGGTAGCCGAGGAACTACGACAAAATCCAAGACTAATTTCTAATGTTCAAAGTTCTTTGGAAAGACGATTGCAAGTGTGTGTAAATAATAATGGACGGCATTTTGAACAATTACTGTAATAAACTTTATTTTGAATTAATTGGTTTTGCTACGGCAACAGTGCAATTTCTATGGGTAAGTTCAATTTCGATTTATTTTACTTCTTTAAATATGGAAACTAGTAGGTCGGAAAAGGGGACTCTTCCCCAATATTTAAATTTTAGAATTTGAAGTTAAAATTGGTGCCAATCGTTTTTGGTCATTACATACTATTCCCCATTTTAATATGTACGTGTATTTCAATAACACCCTGTATATCTTCATATAATTCAACTTTAATATAGAAATAATTTAGCTCGCTCACGTAGAGTAATTAAGCGTTTGTTTTATTGGAATAAACGTACTTCAATTTTCTGTTGAATGTATAGGACACTTTTGCGACTGGTACGTCCGAAATATGATTTTCTGGCCCCAATGGGCCATTTTTCCGGACCCAAACTGGGAATTTCAGCTGACCAAACACTTTTCACACCCAGGCTCAGCTCCAGAATTGGAAAGTCCATGAAAATACCACAGTTGCGACCAGAACGTCCAAAACAGGATTTTCCCGCCCCAAGTGGTCATTTTCCCGGACCCAAACCCGGAATTTTAGTTGGCCATAAACTTTTAGAGTACAAATCCGGCTTTAGCTCCAAAATTCAGCGTCGACTTCACCTTATCCCGGGAACCGCATTCCAGACGTGTAGGCCCAATTCTGGGCTCGGAATCGGATTCAGTGTCGAAAAATACATGGAAATACATATGTCACTCTCTTGTGTATGAACTTTTTTTTTGTGGGGCTGTGTAATTAGTGTAAATAAATAATAATAAATCAATGTGGTTTATTATAACTCAATATTCCGGCTACCCTGCTATATTTGTGTATATATAATAATATTTTGTGTATATATATAATACTTTATTAATAATCTATAGGTTTTGTTTTCAACCCTTTTTAATTAGATACCTATTTAAATTTTCACAAGTAATCGCCCTAGAGCTTGAATTATTACCGGAAATTTTTTTCGAGTACACGATTTTTTGAAAATTATCCCGAGTCGCGAAGCGACGAGGGAGATAATTTTCTTAAAAAATCGTGTACGAGGAAAAGTTTCCGGTTATCAATTCAAGATCGTGGGGGATTCGGCAAGAAAATTTCACAGCTAAAAAATTTAAAAGTAAATAATTATTTATTTGACATTAAGATTAGAAGGAAAGACTAGTTTTGGTCTAGTTAGTCATGAGTGTTGGTTGGTATGTTAAAAGTTAAGTAGTAATTGTTTAATTTTGATTTGCACAAAAAGTAAACAAAAAGTCTTATATGAATCAAGCCCATTACAAGTGTCATTATTTTGACATAAAAATTTCCACTTATTAATTTCGTCCAGGGTACCCTGGAGGATGAAAATTTCCGGAAATTTTTTGGGTTACCATTGTAACCAAACAAAAAAATAGACTCTGATTGGCTTAAAAATGGCGGTGTGAAATTTTCATAGTAATTACGTCCAAGGACCTTAGGATGTACAAAAAAAATAAATAAATAAATAAATAAAAAAATACTCAAAACGTATATTTACCTACTCCCACCTCCTTCCGGAACTATTACTCAGTCGTCTTGATTTTTCTTAATTTACTTATAATTTACCATAAATTTTACGACCCTCCACATACTGCAAAGATTTTTTTTTTGTTTTAAAAATAATTGGCTCATTATATGTAAGTTTTGTGATCCTTTTTTCCACTTTTAGAGTCCTCTCGACACCGCAGGACTCGAATTATTCCTTTTATCCAGAAAGGTCTGTAGAGGAAGAACAACTTTTCTTGGCTGTGTAAATACGACAAAGCTCTTCAGTAACAGTCATTTTTGTTTTTGGTGACTTAATTAATAAATAAAAACTGATTTAATTTTTTTTAAATACCTATACTTATTGCTTCTTAGGAGAAAATATATTTGTATTTGACCTTTACGAGAAAAAAATATGTTCATAAAATTACAATTATCTTAATGCATTTATTAACCGTACAATTTCATTAGAAAAGTAACAGCCAATTTAATATTAACACTGAGGGAAACGCGCGTCAAATAATTCGTTTCGATCGCACATATCAAGATTGCTCCTGCCCATGGTCATGTAGACTCCTTCCATAGTGATGATCAGGCGATAAATATAACATATATCACTTGCATCTGTTTTGTGAAAATTTTAACCTGGAATTGCAGATATATGTATGTGGTTCGGAGTGATTTTAGTTGCTAAATCGGATATTTTTAAAGGTAAATTTTATCAACATATATTGTATAAAGCATAAACATCATTCTTACTTTATTATGACCGTTATTAAAGGCGAGAAAGATAAAATGTTATAAAAATACAGGCGTTTTATACTACATATTCGCTATGTACAATTTTTAACAATTTAAACAATATTTTAAACTTTACATGAAGCGATTATTCTTTAATAATTTTATTTAATCAGTGGTGATTTTTTTTTATTAATAATCTCTTTCTAAATTCTAAAGTTTACTAATTGAAAGGTACTAGTTAATTCAATATATTTCACAGTCAATTAAAGTATAAAGTTCATTATTAAGTCCAATGTTTGCTTGTGAGTAATATTTCATTTACTAAATGTATTCATGCATATAAATCTTATCAGAGAAGTAAACAGAAAATAAGTATCCACAACTTTCATCTTGTCTTAAGTTTTTATCTAAAGCAAAATTACAATAAATCAATTTTTTTTAATGGAACACGTGTTTTATTTTAAATTTGAATTTCTCTTTACTTTTCCATAGCAACAATACTAAGCTGTATTGGCTGTATAAGGTATTTGAGAAGTTATGATCATTTTTCTATTAAGATCGTAATGTATTCAACGCTCTGTACAGTTCAAATGGTTTAAAATAAAAATTATTTGTTATAGTCACAGATTTTTGATCACCTTTAAAATTTATAAAAATGATCGATTTTGTTAATATTCGATAATTTTTTTATAGGGTGGGTCAAAAAGCAAATACATTATTTATCCATTTTTTTTTTAATGGATTACCCTATATTTTATATGATTATAGGAGAGTGCTATTATTATACTTTCATTTTTGTCAGGTATTCCCTATACCTAAATTTAATTCTTTAATATAAATACTAATTAGATATCTAAATTTTAAAAAACTGTCAGTAAGCCATGATATATTTGACAGGACTGACAGTTACCATATTATTTTACTAGATCAGCAGTATTACAGATTTTCTGGTATTTAAGAAAAATCTAAACTATTTTAAAGATGAACTTTATTCAAGATACTGGAAGAATGTAATAAAAATGTGTTACAAGCCACAAGAGTTTATATTAAATGGTTTCCTTAAAGGTGACAGATAGCCTACTAAAGTTAGTTTTCAAAAACGGATGAGATGGTTTAAGGGTATAATAGTATACTTCTACGAAAAAAAAATCGGAAGCCCTCGATAACTTCCTCCAATATATACATTTAAAATTTCAGCCTTATTTAAAAAAGGATTTTCGATTTATCGATGTTTAAAATTTAACTGAGGTGCTATTATACCCTTATCTACATTGGTTCAGTTGCGTATGAAAAGCATGAACTAACAAAAACTGTTGTGACAGAGGAAAACGAAATGAATGTGTTACTGGCAGTTACCGAAAACCCAAATACAAGTATAAGGAGTATTTCAACAGAACAATACTTATATGAGTGCAAAAAATTCTTTCTAAAAACAACATGCACAACCCTACTATATTCAATTGCATCAGCAATTAACTGATGATAGTAGTATAGCTATGACAGTTCTAGCCCACTCCTTATGGAAATTAACATGGGAAATCGCTAAGGTCCATTTTGGTAATTTTTTGGCTCATTCAAGGTCATTCGTGATGTCATCAAACCTGATAAGCGGATCAAACCTAATCAAAAGCTGTTTCATACCTGTAAGAAGCTGTTCGAGGCCTGTTAAAAGCTGTTCGAGGCCTGTTAAAAGGTGATCGAAAGCGGATCAAGACCTGATCGAAAGCTCATCAAAGCTGATCGAAAACGGATCAAGACTGTTTGATACCAGTTCAAAGCGGATCAGCTTTTAACAGGCCTCTAACAGGTCTCGAACAGCTTTTTACAGGCCTCGAACAGCTTCTAACAGGTATCAAACAGATTTTGATTAGGTTTGATCTGCTTATCAGGTTTGATGACGTCACGAATGACCTTGAATGAGACAAAAATTACCAGAATGGACCTTAGCGATTTCCCATGTTAATTTCCATAAGGAGTGGGCTAGAACTGTCATAGCTATACTACTGATGATGATTTTGGACGAAGAGTGGCATTTTGTGAATGGACCCAACAAAAAATTAATTAACAGAGAGATTTTTTTGACAACGTACTATTTGGAGACGAAGCTACCTTTCATAAAATGGAAGCGTCAACAGGTACAGTTTTCACTATGACTCTACAACTAATCCACACTACATAAATGTGCATGACGGTGCTGCTGCTCATTAGTTTAAGGTGAACTTCGTGATCAGTATTCTGAAAGATGGATATGAAGAGGTGGACCTGTACAATGGACTCCAAGTTCACCAGATTTAAATAAAGTAGATTTTTTTGCGGGATTAAATAAATAATGAAGTTTATAAAACACCTGCAACAACGCGGGATGACAGGAAGGAATATTAACTGTTACTATCCAAATGCTTCTTAATGTTACTAGGTCCTTTAAATACCGTAGTCAGGTAAACCAAGATGTAATGGGGAGTCTTTTATAATTAAGACTTTATTGTATTTATTTAGATAACATAAAATTATTGGACAATTAGTTAATATTTTTATTATAAAAGTTACAATATCTCAAAAACTATTAAATTTGGGTATATAGGGAATACCTGACAAAAATTAAATTATAATAATAGCCCTTTCCTATAATAATTTAAAATAGAAAGCGATCATTTTTATAAATTTTAAAAATGATCAAAAATCTATGACTGTAAAAGATAATTTTTCTTTTAAATCATTTGAAATGTACATCCTCCTTGTACTGGTTGGTTTTCGGTAACTGCCAGCAACACATTCATTTCGGTTTCCTCGGTCACAACAGTTTTTGTTCGGTCATGCTTTTCATAGGCTGCTGAACCAGTGTGGTTAAACCGGTCCATCAGTTTTTTAAAACTAACGTTAGTAGGCTGTCTCCTTTCAGGAAACCCTTTAATATAAACTCTTGTGCTTAGTAACACATTTTTATTGCATTCTCCCAATATCTTAAGTAAAGTTCATTTTTAAAATAATTTAAATACCATAAAATGTGTAACACTGCTGATCTAGTAAAATACTGTGGTAACTGTCAGTCTTGTCAAATATTTCATGGCTTCCTGACAAATGTTTAAAATTCAGATATCTTTAGTATTTATATTATAAAAAATGAAATATCTTAAAAACTATTAAATTTAGGTATAGGGAATACCTGACAAAATTGAAAGTATAATAATAGCAATTGCCTGCAATAATATAAAATACAGGGTGATCCATTAAAAAAAACTGGATAAAAAATGTATCTGCGTTTTAGCCCACCCTGTAAAAAAATTATCAAATATTAACAAAATCGATTATTTTTGTAAATTTTAAAGATTATCAAAAGTCTGTTACTGTTGATCACATTACGATTTTAATAGAATAATGATCATAACTTTTTACATTACCTGTACAACCCAATAAAAATTGGTATTTTTGCAATGGAAAAATAAAGAGGAATACAAATTTAAAATAAAATATAGGGTGTCCCATTTAAAAAACATAACTGTACATTGGCAACTAATTTTAAAATGTGAAGCTAATTTTCTTTTTGATATCTAACGGGACATAGGAGATTTTATCACATTAATCAATCACCCTGTATATATATACAATATTAACGATAAAATTAAAAATAAAAATAAATTTAAAAATAAAATTAAAATTAAAAATATTCAACATTCAAAAAATTCGTCACGGAGTAAAAACAATATTCTAATAAAAAACTCTTTAATCTTCTTCTAAAAAATATGATACTTTTATAGTACTTGGCAATTTATTGAACATATTCTTTATTTTCCACTTGACAGTAATAAGATTCGTTATTTTTAAAAAGCACAAATATATAAATGACGAATCCTATACAATTAGTTTCAAATGAAAAATAAAGAATATTTTTATTATTATTATTTAAGTTGTCTAGTGTCACCAATGTAGTGCAGTGCATTTCAAAGTATGAATATTTTTAAAAATATGAATTTATAAAAATAAATACATACATACCAAAAATTTATTTCTTTGTTAAAAAAATTCAAAAATTGAAAATTGTAATTAACATCTAAAGAAATGTGTCATGAGTTATATGGTAAATGTGAAAATTATAAGGGGGGAATTTTGTAATTAGTAGTTTGTACAACAAGTGCGCAAAGCGTCACTTTTCCCACGAGTGCAGAAGTTTGTGGCACGAGCCGTAGGCGAGTGCCGCAAATCCAGCGAGTGGGAAAAGTGCTTTGCGTACAAGTTGTACACAATATTTTTTATACAACCACATGTATTAATAAAAGAAAAACAGTAATTTATTTAGGTATTTTACTTAAACTTTGAAAAGAAAAAATTAATAAATGACTATTGAATACAGAAAAATTAATTTGTTTATAATTTATAAATTAAAATAAATAATCAAATAAATGGTTTACTTACTTTTAATTTCAATTTCAAATTTGAACTCAAAGAAATTCACTATAATGTTAAACTGTCAAAAAAAGTTGACAGGTCATGGCTGTCTGTATTTGACATTTCCGTGGGGAAAAGTGCCATAACGCGTACTTTTCGCACACTAAATTATTACTTTTCCCACGGATATCAAAGGAATTAAGAAAAGGCCTGCTTTGCGTATAAAAATTTGTGTAGAAAAGCGTGCTTTGCATAGTGGTTGTAGAAAAATGTAATTATTACATGTAGGCTTTCTATATATTTTAAGGAAATGCAAAGACGGTATGTGAATACCAAAAATATTGTTAAAAATCTGTTCACATACAAAAATACCAAAATCTAAAAAAAATACAAAATTAATAATGATAATAGACAAAAGGGAGACAGACTAGACAATATTAAAAGACAAAAAACATTAAGACAGACGAAAATAAGAAAATTGGGAAGTCTTGAAAAGATAGGGACAATAAGTAGTAGGGAGAGCTAAAGGGTTTAAAATCAAGTATAAACTATAGAGAATTGTTAATTGGGATTTAAAGAATTGGCAGAATGTGGAAAATAACCAGGAAAAGTAAATGTATTAAAATTATTGTAATATTTATGGAGAAAGTAAAAATGGAAATAACCTTAGACCATTTATTATTAGACATCAATTTTCCATCCTTCTCTTGAAGTCGATATCTAAGCATAGCAGGTTGTGATATGACAGTGTGTTTGTATACAAACATGTAAACAAACAGTATCGCAAGCAGTGGCGGCTCCTCGAAGGAGGCTTAGGAGGCTCAGCCTCCTCACCAATTTATTAATTTATTCAGCAAACAGCACCAGAAATATTTTGTTGATCATTCATTTTATTTAGTGTTTCTCTAATATTTTTTAAAATTTCACAATTAATTCCCTGTTCTCAGTAATTATTTCTAAATCTGACAACGGGGACCTGAGGCTAGACTCAATCGAATCTGTACATCTCTCAAACCCTAAACACGTGTTGCTCAACACAGTTGCCGTTTTTTGAAAAGTCCAATTGAAATACCGTAAAAAATAGCTGAAATGGCAACAGTCTTAGTAGGCTAGCCTTCACTCCGGTGGAAAATGATACATATACTTCAAATCCTAAACACGTGTTGCTTAACACCGTTGCCTTTTCGACCAGTTCAATTGCTAAATACCGTAAAAAATAGCTGAAATGGCAACAGTCTTAGTAGGCTAGTCTTCTTCTTTCAGGGGAATACCACACACATGCGGATTGCGAGGGTGTTTGTTTTGTTTTATGATTAGCGGAAATAATTGTTAAGTGACGCCACGCGAAATAATTTGTCTGTTCGGTAAATTATTAAAATTTAAAATGAGTGCCTGTGATTTAGTTTCTGACTTTTTAAAAAATCCATTTAGTGGATTAACATATGACAAAAAAGTGTTTTTAAAAATAAACGGCCTTTACCGGGTTTAACAGGATTAGGTAAGTATCAAAATCGATCATTTGATACTGACAATTATAAAAAATATTTATGGTTAACGGGATCTGAGGTAAACAATTAATTATATTGCTGGTATTGTTTATTATTTACAACTGATAATTCTTCATGTTGGTTGCGCTTGGGTTATAATGATTTGAAAAATTTAGCTCGTGGTCTAGCTAGACAGACACGAAAAATCGCAGGAACATATTACATCGAGTATTAAGTTTAAATTAACCGGTAAACAAAATATTGTTAATGTTATTGATTCTGCTCGTACACGCGAAATAGAAAATCATAACAATACAGTTAAAGACAACCGCGAAATTTAAAAAAAAATCATTGATTTCTTGTTAGATTTGTTTTGTAAATACTACTAAATACGATGGTAAGCTTCCTGATTTTATGAGTAACGCGTCAGTATTTGCAGGCACCTCAAAAACAATACAAAACGAAATTCTCGATTCAATCAATTATGTCCTCCGAAATCATATAGAGGATGACGTTGCTTTGTTTTCGTGGCAGGTTGACGAAATAACAACAAAATATGAAAAATTCCAAAAAAAATTAAAAAACATTAAAAAATAAAAAAAATAAATAAAAAACAAAAAACATACAAAAAAAATTTTTGGCAAGAGAAACTCTATACCTCCACGTTGGTTCTTGCTGGGCAACAATTAATTTTGTCACTGAAGTAGCTGGTACGGTCGCTGCGCAAAGGTTAAATTAATTGGCTGAATGGAGTATATTTTTACAAAAACGTTTTATGACAAGCCTCCCTTCTTAAAAAGTTCACGAGCCGCCACTGATCGCAAGTAACTCATCGAGGGTTTAAATAAATGTTCGAGCCATTTTATAATGTTTTATTGAGTTATTTAAATTGTAAACGATACTTGTGGTAAGTTCCATGGGCGTACGCTACTTCTATTAATGTTTGTAAACACTTCCCCGCACACACCGGATCCTCCGCACCATGAGAAATATCATAGAAAGAAACAAGATGTATCGACTTCAAAATATTGTATATAAAAATGTAAACAAGGCATGTCTAATAGTAAATGGTTTAAGGAAATAACATATAACCAATCTCATACGGAAAGGAATGGAAAATTATGAAGAAGCTAAAGAAAATAGTGAAATTGCATAATTTTAAATATTAATAAAATGGTTCAAAATTTAAATTAAGGTTTTTGAAATTTTCAAAAATTATTGATTTATTTGGTTATCGTTATGGGAACATATGGGTATAATAAAACTAATTTGCCAAAAATGACAGAGTCGATTACAAAATTTTGAACAAGCAACATCACTGCTAAAAAATTTACAAATTAAAATCTATAACCGGCAAAATTCCTGACTGATTGACTGACTGACTGACTGATTGACTGACTGACTGATTGACTGACTGACTGACTGATTGACTGATTGACTGATTGACTGATTGACTGATTGACTGATTGACTGATTGATTGACTGACTGACTGACTGACTGATTGACTGACTGACTGACTGACTGACTGACTGACTGACTGACTGACTGACTGACTGACTGACTGATTGACTGATTGACTGATTGACTGACATAGAATCAACGTAGAGCAAAATCTTCTTAACCCAAAGACTTGAAATTTTGAGAATATGTTCTGTTCATAATGTAGACACCCATTAAGAAAGGATTTTGCGAAATTTTTATCTTAAGGGGTAGAAAAAGGCAATTTAATTTTCAAATTTTGAAGTATCAGGGTTCGACACCATTTTTTCGATGTGTCATTTGATGAATGTTTTGTGTTAAAATGTTGTTTTTATATATATGACAAGAACTGACAGATTGGTAGTAAATTTCTGCAATTATTAAGGGTCATTCACCGAAATCTCAAGGTTGTGTCTAAGACCTATTTTGGGAAGGATTCTTTTTGATTCGTCCTGATTGGAAGATTGTTATTATGGATGAAAAATCTAGGAAGGTTAAAATGAAGAAATAAAAGACAAAAGATATCAACGACAACAAAAAATTACTAGATATACTTCTGTCACAATTATATATACATTATATTTTAAATATATCAATTAAAATTCTAAAATAAAATAACTTCAATATATATGACGGTATAGATACTCATATTCTGGACATTATTGGATATTCTCTCATTTGATTTTTTAGAAAAAAAATGGAAAAATCGAAAATGCAGATAAAATAGAAATAGGAAAAAATTGACAAAAATAAGGAAAATTAGTGAAAAATATCGTAAAATAGGGAAAAATGGATAAAAATAGGAAAAAATTGGAAAAAAATAGGGAACTATAAGCTAAAATAGAAAAATAAAATAAGGAAAAATACAGAAAAATAATAAAAAGTTGCAAAAAAGGAAAATATAGGAAAAAATGGGGAAAACAGGAAAAAATAGAAAAAAGTGGATAAAGATAGGGGAAAATAGTAAAAAGTTGGATAATTAGGATAAAATAGGGAAAAAATAGGGCAAAATGAAGAAAAACAAGCAAAAATAGGGCAAAATAGGAAAAGTAGGAAAAAATATGGAAAATTAGTGAAAGTAGGAAAATTACGACAATGGACTTATCCAGTAGGAACGAATTTATTGGTTTTATATTAATGAATGAATAGCTTAAAGAACCTAGTTGCTTATGTTGATTTTCATTGTTCTTATAATTTTCATTAATCAATAAAAAGTAATTAATCTATTTTGAAAATGGCGCTGCTTCTTGACCCATAATTAACATTTTACTTCCTACAGCATTGCCAAGATTCTAGCTTTGTTTGTTTATAGAAAAATTTGACATACTTCTTTCCTTCTTTTAATCATATTACAAATGAGAACGATAGTTGCCAGTTTTATCGATATGAAAACATGGCCAAATATAATCTGTTTCAATTGGGTCACGTCACAAGCCACTATAACCCCGATATTCAAATTTTAAGAATTAATTACATCCGCAGGATCGGTCTCAGAAGGGCTGGACCCGGTGCAATGTGTTATGATATGCCAAAATTATAAAATGAAAATATAAAAAATCACTGGATGAGTCCATTACGTAAAATACGGTAAAATAGAGAGACAATGGGAAAAACACGAAAAAATAAACAACGAAAACTTTGAATAAATTAGGTAAAATAGGGAAAATAGGCAAATGTAGGAACAAATAGGGCAAAATAGGGCAGAATATAAAAACATAGGGCAAAATGGACAAAAATAGGAAAAATAGGAAAAATGAGGCATGAGCAACATAGTAAAAAGTAGGACAAAGTAGGGAAAAGTAAGTTAATTATGGGAAAAATAGGCAAAAAATAGGATCAACCGGGGAAAATCTGGAAAAATATAGTAAATAAGGATAAAATACGAAAAAAACAGGAAAAAAACGGGAAAAAAATAAGAAAATAGGAAAAAGAGGAGAAATGGAAAAATAGAAAAAATATAAAAAAATGGGAAAAAATATCAAAAAATAGAAAAGAAATAGGAAAAAATCGGAAAAGATAGGAAAAGAAAAAATCGGAAAGATAGGAAAAATAGATAAAAATAGTGGAAAATAGGGAAAAATTGGGAAAAGTTGGAAAATTAGGTAGAAATATGGAAAAATAGGGCATTTTTAAGTTTCATTGTTTGGTTTTTTATAGTTATATAGTTGAATTATCAAATACATAGTTACGTATTTATAAACTTTGGTTTTATTGCTTATTGCCATTGATTTAATTGCTTATTGTCATTGATTTTATTCATAGCTTAACCAAAAATATAATCTCACGTTTTTTCTTTATTAACAGTTAGAATTAATCAAATTAAACCCATTGAGTTTAATTATCTACCGTAATTTGAGCTAGATTTTTGAATAAATTAATTTAAAAATTCTAATTTCTAATTATTTGAATATGCCGCCATTACGATCGTGACGTCACTTATGTGCAATGCGTAAAGAAGAGAATACGAATCAATAACCGCTGTTAAATCTCACTTATACAGACGAGTTCCTTAAAAAGGATAATAGATGCAATCTGACAGAAATAAAAGGTTCTAAGGCTTCTCAGTAAGTACGTATTTATATAAACTACGATTATTAATGTATTATATAATATTACAGGTATTTAAATAAAATCACTCCGAGTTTGTATACCCTCAGTAGTTTCCTCTGTACTTGTGTCTTCAATATATAAAACATTTTTCTTCTGAATTGGGGAGGTCGGAATGTTTTTTTTTAAGGTAAACTTGAGGTATCAAGTGTAAATTGGGTATCGCAAGATACACTCACGTCTTTCACATTCACTTCAGTTTGCTGATAATTATCATTGATATATCAGACAAACATTGTGTTCCCACAGTAAATTTGATATCTAATACCTCTTCACTTGTCTTACTGGTGGATGGTTCACTTTCAGAACAGGTATCAAATCTCTTCTTTGTATTAGATGCTTCTGGCCAATCGAAAATATAGGGTTCAACTTTTTTTTTGATAATAATTTTGCCTTCTATCATTTTGGATTTCATATAATTCTCCATATCATTCTGAAACTAATACAATGTTTATGAATCAACACAATATTGAACTATGTAAGAAAGCATACATTATTTTATGTAAATGCATTTAAATACTTACTATAAAATGATATTAGCCGCTCTTTATTTATTGAAACCGTTGCAACATTTCTGTTAGGTGTTTTAATTATTGTATTTAAACAATATGGGATAAAACAATTTTTATATCGTTTTCCAACGTTTTTTACTATAGAAATCAAATTTATGTCATCAACACGACCCAGAAGATACGTAAACAAAGGTAAAAGTAAACACAATTAAAAACACATTGACCAAACGACACTATTACACATAAGTGACGTAGGCGCACTACAAGTTGCATAGATGCAGTAATTTTTAAATAATGCAAAAAAAGGTAGACTATTATTTTAAGTTGATCATCCCATTTCCATTATATAGACATGGCAACATGGCTTTCTAGGTTCTTGTATGACAATGATGTGAATTTAACAATGCATGTGTAAATGACAATTCTATGTTTGAATGGTTTACACAGAATCAATTTGAAACATCAAATGTGTCATAATTTTGCAAATCAATTCAAAACTTCAAATGTGTCATAATTTTACTCGTAAACATCAAAAAAGTCGAAATTTAAAATGAAAAAAAAAAGTGTTAAATGTTGGTTGCCGCAATTTATTTTTCTTGGAAAGTGATATTTATATGCTCTAGATGATTTGTGAAAATTTTTGTGAAAATCGGCGTATTTCGTAAGTGCTTAACTTTATCCAATTTTTTTTTCTGAAGTTTGTTTTTAGAAGGTATTTCTGGATAATTAAATAAATTAATGGGCGCACTCGAATTCCGGGGTAAGCTTAGACAGGTAAAAAGGTCAAGAAAAGGATTACTAATCTTACTCTCGAATTGCGGTTCATGGTTTTACAGGTAGAATTATTAATTCCCTTAAATTTAAATATTTTCGAAATTATCCGATTTCTTATTAAATATGAAATACTTGTAAAAACCCCAAATTTAGTAAATATTTTCGAAATTATCCGATTTCTTAATAAATATGAAAATTGTAAAAACCCCTAATTTAGTAAATCGGATTAGTTTTCATATTCATTGGGGTTAAATAGATTGTTGTAATTTGTTCCCAGCTCAGGATTTGTGTAGTTAGTGCCAATATGGATATCTTAAAAATGTTTAGTGAAAAGGGTAAACCTTTGATTGTCTTAGAAAATTATAAATATCGCCGTTATAGTGAAATGAAAACAAGTGGTGAAGTTGTGTGGTGTTGTACTAATAAAAAATGTTGTTCCAAAGTGTACCTACACTAAAAGATATATTTTCACGAAAAAGCGGCGAACATTGCCATGAACCAATTGACGAAGAAGTTATTAATCGGCAAAAACTTAGTTATTCAATAAAACGTAAAGCCGTTGATGAACTGTGTAATAAACCAGCTAAATTAATTCATTCTGAAATCCACCAGGATAACGGAACATTGGACACGCTTTCTGAAAAAGGTATTCAGCTAATTCGAAATAATATACGTTATGCCCGATTAAAACAATTACCAAAACTACCCCAAAACATTGTAGACACTCAGGAATTGTTAGATTCGATTGAAATAAAGACATGTAAAGGTGAAGATTTTTTGATAGCAAACGAAAAAGAATTTAATGTAGTAATAATTGCATGTGAAAGCAATTAAAAGTTTATGTGTGATCAAGAAGTATTTTTTGCCGACGGCACATTCGACTATTGCCCTAAGTACTTTTTACAAATGTTCACAATACACGTGTATGCAGCAAACATTTATATTCCTGTTGCTTTTTGCCTACTCAAAGATAAAAGTGCACAAAGTTACACAAAATTATTTCAAATATTAAAGCAAAAATGTATAGAAAGGGGCCTTATATTAAATCTAATAACTGTAGTGGCGGATTTTGAGAAGGCTATACATATTGGAATTGAAGTTGTTTTTGAAAGTGAAATCATTGGTTGCCGATTTCACCTAGCTCAAGCCTGGTAAGTTTTAGTTCTTTTTTTTTTTTTTTTTTTTTTTTTTTTTTTTTTTTTTTTTTTTGTCTGAATCTGGCATGGGAGGTCCCACCTGCACCAAGGCTCTAGGCCTATTGTACCCTGCCAGTTTTCACATCAGTCCCGTACTCTTAACAAATTCAAGAATGGTCCTGATGTTAGCCTTCGCTCTTCGGGTTCAGGATACTGTACTCCAAAGTGCCATTCCCCTTCCCTGTTCAGGTCCCGGAAATAGCATAATACATGAAGAGGAGTTTCGTCCTCTTCCTCACATTTCCTACATAGGGAATCTTTTGATACACCTATGAGGTTCAGGTGTCTTCTAAGCCCGCAGTGTCTTGTCAGGACACCTAGTGCGGTTTTGGGTTCCCGTCTTTTTAGGCATAGTTGCAGATTGTCTCTACTCTTGGATGAACCTTCGATAAGTGCTTTGGACTGTCTTAGTCCCTGAAGTTCTAACCAGTATTCCCTGTGTTTGTCCCTTAATTGTTTTTCCAGCATACCCTTTATTTGTTGGTAGGAAATACCACATGTGGGTTGCGGTCCAATTAAAAGTTTTTCGGCTCCTTTACCAGCCAGGCGGTCTGCCTCTTCATTTCCTTCTATACCCTCATGCCCAGGCACCCATTCAAGAGTTATCTTGTTGTGTACTACCAGGGCAGTTAGGTTTTTATGGCAGTCCAATAAATTTTCTGTATTTAAAATAATACTAACTTTTATGTAGGTGGAGGAAAATTCAGAATATGGTGCTTACGGCAGATTATAAACAAGAGACGTTAACAGGAAAATGGCTTTGGTATACATTTGGATTAATGTTTTTATCTCCCAGGGACGTAGGTGATTGCTTTGTAGAGGATTTAAGATCAGAAAAGCCAGAAGACCGAAGAATAAATGCGTTTGCGGATTATTTAACCGAAAATTACATCGATAATGAAACCTCTTTCCCACCTACTATTTTTGCTGCAAAAACCTCATCCTTATTATGAACAACAAATACTTACGAAAGTTTTCACTCAAAATTTAACAATTATTGTTCATCGCCACATCCACATATATTTCTTTTTTTAAATAATCTAAAAGCAATGCAGACTGACACATATATATAATTATAAAAATATATTCATCTAAATCCAACATATACAGAAAACTTAGTAAAAATGTAATTGAAAAACAAAATTTCATTAATTTTAAAACTAGACAATTAAATAATAATCAAATTAGTAGATATGATTTTATAAAATGTCTTTCTTATAAATATTGTAATACAGTTTTGTGAATAAGTTTTGTATTTTTATTTAATTTTTATATATTTATATAAAAATTTCTTTTCTGAATCAACATTTCGTACAATTATATTAAATGTAATAAATATAATACTTACCGCAATTCGGGAAGACAAAATTTACCCACCGCAATTCCAGTGTCGGATTAAGGCTCTGCATGCCGCATTGAGAAATATAAACGAATATACAATTTTGTTTTTTTTAGATTAAATATAAAGGTTAACTTTAGGATTGTATGCATGTAAAATGTTATTATAATTTTTCAGAACCCGTAAAAGTTACCAGGAAATTGTAGTATTTTTATAGTTTTTAAATGGTCGTAGTATTTTCGTTTTTATTTTTTTTTTAAATTTGACTTGCATACAATCCTAGCTTTATGTTTCGTAATGCCAAGAATATTTAGAAATAAAGTAGAAAATTAAATATGTTACTATAATCCAGCACGAGCTGGACCCCTAAATCAGTCCTACAAATCAGCGGACAGTAGTGCCTTAAAGGTGGACCTGAGATTAACCGCATTTCCAGTGCACCGAAATTAATATTTTGTGAATATTTTTTTCTTTTTATTATTTTTTTTATAACGAATTATTCACGCCAGCAAAACTGTAAATTCATGATCTTGGAAAGAAGTAAAAATAAAAGAAACATAATTAATAAACAATTTTTTTTTAAATTCTAAGATAAATATCAAAAATTATTATTGCATTCAATATTTAGGTAAATTATTTTAATTCTAATAGTGGTGTTATATCACAATATTATGATACAACATTACTAAACAGTAAAATTTTAATTAATAGTTGTATATAATTAGCCGGTTAACATTTTTTGTTAATTTGTTTCTTTTTTCATTTGTACCGGGTGGCCAAGTTCTATATACCCAGAATAATAGTTATTATTATTTAGGCAGTGTTTGCTATAACCACTCACCTAAGGGGGAAATTAAGACAACAATGGGTTTCCACAACACCCGATTTATTATTATTTGTTTTCGATGTTTGTTTTATCAATATTAATATTATTATCATTCTGCAAAATATTTCTAGTCCTTGTCAAATAATTGTACAACAAAATAGATACACGCACTTCTGTCAAATTTACTCGAAATAAAAGGTATAAGAGGATGGATTAAAAGTTTGAAAATTATAAACTAATTGTTTTAGATATACACGTTTACTAAAGTTTCAGTTGATCTGTATGAAATACAATATTCATTAAAAGTTTTCTACGTGAGTTTACCAATATTCTGATGAATGAAATAATTTACTGGATTTTACTTGATATTAGAAACTATCATATTTAAACTTGATTATTATCACATCATTTTTGTTTTATGTAAGTAAAAAATTGTATGGATTAAATATATGTTCATTTAATGATCCACTTTAATAAAACCATTATATTTTGTATACGAGGGTTTGTATTTATTAAATTTCTATTCAAGTGACTTGTTCTAATTTGTATATTTTTCTTGTTATTTTTTTACTATTATTCTATCAATTTATTTGTATCGAACATTGTAATTTATTAGATTAATATTCCAACTGGCTGGTGAC
This sequence comes from Neocrepidodera transversa, assembly GCA_963243735.1. Taxonomy (NCBI): domain Eukaryota; kingdom Metazoa; phylum Arthropoda; class Insecta; order Coleoptera; family Chrysomelidae; genus Neocrepidodera; species Neocrepidodera transversa. Next base: position 26,669,913 of record OY725341.1, read on the forward strand.
GTACTATTTGCCATTTTCTTTTAAATAATATCATTTTATTTTCCTTCTCGACTTCCAGCTATTAATTTTTAGAAAATTCTATTTACAGTGTGTCTACTTAAGTTAGAACCATATGGAAAACTTTGTTATTATTAATTTGATTCAAAAAAGTTATTCTTCATAAAAAGTTGTATATGGTCTAAAACCTAAAATCCAATCATCAGATATTAATTTTTTTAGTCATATACAAGGTGTGTTAAAAAATATGACTTACTACGTTCAGATATGCAATCATTTCAATTTGCATTAAAAAATAAAAATTTTTATTTTATCAAAATTTATAATAACCTGATAACATTTTAGATTTACTTTAGAGCGATTTTTGATGATCACATGTTACTTAGATGGATGAGACTAAATTTGTAACACCCAGTTTTCAATTCTAAATAATAATTATTGCAATTGTCAAAAAAAAAGTACTTTCCTCTTGAAAAAAAATCACCATTTTCGATACACCTTGTATACGACTAAAAAAAATGGATATCTGATGATTGTATTTTAGGTTTGAGATACTACACAACCATTTTACCAATTCTACCTTTTTTAAACCAATAATAAAAAAAGTTTCCCATTTGGTTCCAACTCAAGTAGATACACTGTATAATAATATATTTAATATTCTCCTTTGGTTTATTTAATTATTTAATTACTTTTATTTACTCTAAAATTTAATATTAAAATTCTAATTTTTTATTCTTACCTTATGTTTAATTTTTCGTTATCTCCTACATTCACATTTAAATTTATTTTAAATCTTCATTAAATTCTTTAACTTCTCTTTTATAAACTTCCATTATTGAGTATAGTCTATACGAAATTAATTCGAACGGCATAAAAATTAAATATCTACCGACCGTCGGCAACTTCTTTGTTAAGCATGGGCGGCGTGATATAATTTATTTTATATCTATTTTGTCCTGCCATTGGAATTTAATAAAAAGTTTTAAGATTCATTATCTGAATTTTCAGAGCTTGTATCCGAATTTTGGTCATTGGAAGGTAAAACAAAATATTTATTCTCCATTATTCAACATTGCCCATTTCATTATCAACATCAAGAAAATTGTTCACAACGCCATCTTGATTAAATAATTACAACAAGAAAACAATTTAGAAAAACATGACACTAATGTAAGCCACTCGTTAAAATTCATAAGAACGCAAAAAAACTAATTTTATAAATCCTAACCCAAGCCCCAGCACTGACAATTCACTCTAAAATGCAAACGCAGGTGTTTATAGTGGACCAGACATTATGTTTTGCTTTTGTGTGTCCACGCAATATTATTTGTTCGGCTAGATTCCGCCGACTTTGAGTGAGTGATAAGAAATACATACGAGGTCTAATCATCAATTTTATATGGGAGGTTTTATATGGTTTTAACTAGTAAATTTATCAGACCCGGTACATGAGTCTTTTATTTAGCTGTTTGGATTGACTTGGTATAGACTATATCCAATTATCTTAAAATTTTTCTTTAACAATCTTCTTATATTTGGATTTAATTATTAATTTTTACTTTCCCGACTCACCCCCGAGAAGGGAAAGGATTGTGAACGAGCTAAAAAAAATTTTCCGGATAAAAATGGAAATATCCATTTGAGGTCCCCTGAGATGATTAAGACTCTTTCCAGATGGAAGTCTGTCTGTCTGTACGACATCTGTCGAATGAAAGTGTCACTGTCAAAAAATGACAGAATATGTCACGAAATTTGACTTGAAATATGTCATTAGAAAGCCCTTGAAAAACTCTATTCATAACACTCAAAATTATTCCCAAACTGTCACCTGTCAAAAATAAAAAAATGTAATAGTTTGAAACTTTAACATTAAATATCTGAAAAAGGACTTCATAGATTTGAACTAATTTTGAAAAAATCGTTGGAAGAACCAGTTACTTTTTGTGTGACATCTGTCAAACAGAAGTGTGACTGTCAAAAAATGACAGAAGCAATGTATTACGGGATTTGACTTGCAATATGTCATTTGAAAGCACTTTAAATCTTTATTCCAAGCAGTCAAAATTATTTCTCCAACTGTCACCTGTCAGAAATAAAAAAATGTCAAAGCTTGACGCTTGACATCAGGAAAGTTTTCGGCTGCACAACCGATTTTTTTGTATTTTTCTATTTGCTATTTATATTTTTATCTTTTTTAGTATGCCCATATTCTATATTTTCATTTTGTTTAGCATATTTATTCTGTTTGCCTTCACAAGTATTTCTATCCAAATCTTTATGATTGTCAAGTATTTCTATTTTTCTATATTCATCGTTTCCAATCGTTGTTTACTTGTTCGATTTACCAGTTATTTTTCTTTATCAATTTTATGCTCTTCTGTCACTTGTACTTTTTTCTGTATTGTTAATATAACAAACCTCATTCTCTTGTTTTTTATTACTCTTTTATTTTTTTCTTTTTGTACTAAGATGCAAGTATAGAGGAAGAACTGTGTTCACAAAATATTAAGTGACATTACAGAGCCACCTTGGTATTCGGTTCTTAAATAGTGTATAGTAAATTTCAAAAATCTGTTACGTATTGTAAACCACCAATTTAATAATTTTACAATCTTTTAATTATACATTCCTTTCCAGTTATTATAAAATCTTTGTAAAATTTCTACGTATTTATTGAACGTCTTTATCGGTTTTAAAAATTTCAAGAATTTACTGCACACTATTTACATACCGAATTATAATAGGATCCCAGAGAGTTATAATAACTCACTACCTCTGTATTCGGATCGTAAATATACATTCCTTTCCATAACTCACTATAGTGAGTTATTATAACTCACGCTATTTGTTTATGGATACTATTAATTGCTCAAAGGTAGTTGAATAATTAATATATATCTTAATAGGAGTAGATAAATCATTTTCGGGGCTACCCAAAAAGGCCACATTAATTATGTCTACCCAATTGAGTAAACCCAAAAGAGCCACCATCTGAAATTTGAGGATTACATTCATGGACTAAAAGGGTCACCTCATTAAGGTAATCTTTAATAATAGTAAGTAAAGCAAATTATTAGAATTTTGAATACATTATTATTCGAGTAATAAAATCCTAAATCAAATACCACAAATTTAATAAAAGCAAATGTTGTTAAAAGTACATAAATGGGGAAACGGCAACTAGTTTCGGCAGAACTGCCATCATCGGGCCTGTAATACACAGTGTCGGCGAAAATTGTTGTTTAACACAATTAAGCAAAACTTACCAAATAAAAATTAAATTAAGAACGAGTGCTTATTACTGGTTGGCGCCAAAATTACAAATAAACTAAGAATGCTTGTAAACAATTTTCGCTGGCACTGTGTTTTACAGGCCTGATGATGCAGTTCTGCCGAAACTAGTTTACGTTTCCCCATTTATGTCCTTTTAACAACGTTTGTTTTTATTAAATTTGTGGTAGTTGATTTTTGATTTTTTTACTCATCATTCATCCACATTCGAGATTATGGATAACTTGTTTTAATTACATTATTATTCAACTGAAATGTTTTTTTTCTACAAGCGTGCGGAAAAGTATACTGTAGAAAAAATATTGTTCCTAACACTTGCGTAAAGTATCTTTTTCCCACTTAATTGCATGCCTATTGTGGCTCACCCCTATGGGCTATAGTTCACCATACAATCCACACCTTCTTACGAAGTCTATGGTTGATTTAGGTGAAGCTTTCTTGAAGTCGGTAGGCTCCAGCTGTACAAAACCAAACGTACGAAGCCTATTCATTTCTAGGGCAGGGCAGGAGCATAAAATATGCTTCGCCGTTTCGTCTTCCTCACTGCAGAAGCGACAGTCCGATGTTTGACTCAGACCTAGCTTCTTCAGATGGTACTGCAGACGACAGTGCCCTGTCAGCAGTCCGATTAGGATGGGTAGATCACTTCTACTCCATTCTAGGATCTGCGATGAATACTATTATCTTTATTTAAAACAATTTTCTTTTTTTTACAAATTTCGTGAACTGAACGGATTTTTCTATATGCTTTATGTTGAAAATGAAGTAACGTTTCTATAAAAGTAAATAAATTTGGATGAGATGATTAAAAATGCGAGTTGAATTCAGAATGAAATGATTCACACGCATTTGTTGAAAATATAGATTCTGATGATTGTCTAGCCCAAACACTTGGAGGAAATATTGTGGTGTCATCGATATAGTTGTCCACTAAATAATCGTAGTATTCCAGCAATAGCTGATTTTTAATCATTTCTTCAAAAATATCTCCAACTTCGCCGGAGTCTAGGTAAGCAAGACCAAATGGATAACGTAACCATTTGTGCAAATTCGAACATTTTGACTGTATTGTATGGATACGCCCAAATTTTGAATTTTTCGCCATCATGCTTGAAATAAATGAAATCGACAACCACTTATTTCGTTTTAACTCCAAGAAAACCTGTTGACATTTTTCATTTAAAAGGCGAAAAAGTCTTTCATATGTATCACTTAATTTGCTCGGAAGCAAGCAAAACACCAAAGGTATGTAGTGGCCATTTTGAAATCCATGGATTGTAAACATTTGAAGAAAAAATTTAGTGCATTTGTCGAATGTTCCGTCCGTATAAATATAATCACATCGGCAATCAAACTTATCTGTTTGAGAACAAGATGAACTTGTTCCGGGGATTTTTGTAATGCTGGCCACTTCTTCCTCCTTGTGTAATAAATATTTTTCCATACACAGAAAGCGTCGTGTTCGGTAAATGTGGATTTTTTTGATTTTAACTCATTTGTTCCAAGCCTAATTAATTTAGATAGCTTTTCTAAAATATTATCAACAGCCTTTCTCTTAACAGATTGTGTTACCTGTTGACGATTCAAAACTTTTTCACTTATAACATCATGATTATGATCGTTGCACTTTATAAAAACAATATTTTCACTGGTGTTTGTAAACACAATAGCTGTACATTCTGAATTTGTATAACGCCATCGAATTTCACCATTTTTGGATGTATGAGCAAGCCGGTATTTAAAATTTTCCAAATCAAACATTTTGCACCTTTATTGGAAGTTGTTACGAACGCCATACTTTCTCACCTAACAGCAAACGGCAACTAACTGCATCTACAAATGACATATAAATATTTCCAAATATCATTTAACAAGAATTTGTTGATTTGTAGGTTGACTGGATTTTCCAGAATAGTAAAAGAATAACAGTAAAGGGTAGGAATTGCCATCCTAATGACATAATCCGTGTTATTCAATTCCGTGAAAAGGATTATCGGGCAACATGTAAAATTTAAGAGTGGTATCTCTTTTGGGCTGTCATAAAATTAGACAATTTTAAATAAAATAAATATCTCATCAAATGTGGCCCTTTTGGGATATCCTCATAATTTTATATTAAATAAGCACTCAAGAGAGTTTTGTTCTTTTAAGTTTTTTTTGCTACCCTCGTAAATATAAAAAATTATAGGGCTATTTGAGAAACATTTAATTATCACATTACTGAAAATGATAAAAACTTAGATAAGATAATAAAGCAGCAACATTATTTAGTGTTGGTTAATTGACACCATTTCGAAGATTGAAGCTGTATAACAATTTAGCAGCTTTAAAATATAAATATACAATGTATGTACAAAATTTAGATATGTTTTCTGGGTTATTTAAAATTATTGAATAATATTATAGATGTTTTTTATTAACGTATTATGTCTATGATTTTTTTTGAGCATGCTACTGCACATGCTTTTTCTATGTTATTTAAATTATTAAATTTAGTAGATTTGGCACAGTTGAAATCTCTGACATATGCAATTAAAACATCACTATACAAATCGGTAACTATACGCAATTTTTAGCTGACTAATATAATTTAAATAAACAACTTAAAAAAATAATAATAAACATAATTTAATAAATATACATAATAAACAAAAGCAACTGCGCGACTGTTATAGGGAAACACCACACATAGCAAATTTCAAATATTAAATTCAGTGCAGCTTTAAGTGGCAGACGGGTTTGCTATTTTTCAGACACCTCTCTTGTGTATTTCACAGCAGTTAACAGCGATATAAGTACCTGCATATTAATATCTTTTTCTCAGCGATTATTGAACAAATGTTTGTACTATATATCTGTTTATTCATTTATTTTTTATTTAGTTATTAGTACGGTTGCTGCCGTGAAGCGGCAACATCGGCAAAAAAATCATTCATACACTTTATTAAATGTTTGACATTTACGATAGGTTTAATTAACATTCTGTAGAGTAAATAGGTATTAAAAATGCCTGTATATAAAAAATATTCCATTCAAATAAAATCAACTTTAGTTTTACTATTATATATGTATGAACATAGACAAACACTAATGGTTTTAATTTATTTTGATCTTTTTTGCGATACGCCCTTGGCTTCAACCAAGACATTTATTAAGAAGAATTTTCTGACCGAGTAGAATATTTGCGAACAAAAAAGGCATCACGAAATATAGGCAATCAACTAATTGAGTTTGTATACATGTTCTCATTAAATGATTACGTGTATCGTGTCATAAATATTTAAAAATAATGGTGATCCCTATGGAGTATCCTGCATTATTTATATGTATACTTAAATTATTAAAAAAATATTCGAAGTTATGTTTATGGGTGTGGATTTAAATAAAAATTGAACGTAAAAATAATAACAAATAAGAGATTAGATTATTCATCCTGGAACTATTATAGGGTTATCCGGTTAGGTCTTAGGTTTAATGGTGCTTTAGTTTGCTTCTCCACTGCGGCTAGTAGAGGCCTATTTTTGCTCACCCCTACGGGCTACAATTCACCATACAATCCACACCCTGAATATATTCATTTAGGTGAAGCTTCCTTGAATTCTGCGCCACGTCCATCGAGTTCCATCATCAATCCGAAGAAGTAGCCTCCCCTTAGCTACCCTCATCCGAAGAGAAGATACTCTTAGAAGAGAAGAGATTAGCTTAGCCTCGTTTAACCACCCCAAAGTAGCCCTAAACGAATTATATAAGGCCTTAGGTCATGAAACAACCCCTTCCGGCCCTGAAACAACCCCGAGACCGACGACAATGACCAGAAGCGGTAGTTGAAGGCGGTACTTTTTGACTCTCCTCTATAATGCAAAACTCATCGCTTTTCGCTTGATATCTTCTTCACAGATTTAAACAGTTCTGAATAGGTCTCGGACAGCTTTCCAACAGCTCTCAAACAGCTTTTAATAGATCTCTAACAGCTTTACACAGCTCCTGAACAGCTTTAAAAAGCTCTCTAACAGCTTTTGATCAGAAGTTAACAGTAGTGATGATGATTAAGGTATAAGTCCACAAATCTTTTACTTTAGTAGTATTGTTAACTTCTGATCAAAAGCTGTTCGAGAGCTGTTTAAAGCTATTCGAGAGCTGTTTAAAGTTATTCAAGACCTATTAAAAGCTGTTCGAGAGCTGTTTAAAGCTTTTCGAGAACTCTTTAAAAGCTGTTCGAGACCTATTAAAAGCTGTTCGAGAGCTGTTTGAAAGCTGTTCGAGACCTGTTTAAAGCTGTGAAGAAAAGATCAAGGGATAAGCGATGAGATTTGCATTATACATAGGGAGTCAAAAAGTACCACCTTCAACTACCGCTTCTGGTCATTGTCGTCGGTCTCGGGGTTGTTTCATGGCTACAAGAGGCTGTTTCATGTCCAAAATGGGTTGTTTCATGGCCAAAAGGCCTTATATATTTCGTGTAGGGCTACTTTGTGGTGGTTAAACGAGGCTAAGGTAATCTCTTCTCTTCTAAGGGTATCTTCTCTTCGGATAAGGGTAGCTGAGGGGAGGCTACTTCTTCGGATTGATGATGGAAATGATGCTTAACTCAGACCTACTTTCTACAGATGGTAAAGCAGACGACAGTAAAATTAGGATGCATAGATGACTTCTATTCCATTCTAGGATCTGCGATAGTATGCTACATGAGGGTTTGACTCTAAACGCTTTAGAGTGAGCTTACCCAGGAATGCCGTTCCAATACTGGTGAGTTTTCCTCTTGGCCCATTTACAGAGTATTTTGCACTTCTTTTTGGCTATGCCAAACAATGATTCCAGTCCAATGAACTCAGATTCTGCACCAGTGTCGGCTTTCTAGATGCCCTCTTTCCTTTCGTGCCCAGATACCCAGAGTAGAGTTACTCCGTTACTGATAGCGATTCGATCCAAGGATTCGACGCAGTTCCACAATTCAGCCGGTTGGACCTCAGTGCTTTTAAAGCTACCTGACTGTCCGACAAAATTTAAATAATTTTGTTGACAAGAGGATGGTTTGCCAACTCTCTTGCAAGTCTATCGTGATTACCTCCGCCTAAAAGAAGGTAGCATACTTGCCGAGGCTTACTGTGCTGTACATTACGGCTCCCGCACTATTTGGTGTCTTTGAATTATCTGTGTACAGTATATAAGCCGTCCCTATAACGATGTGCTCCCCCTTTTTCATTCGTCTCTTTCCAGAAGAAGGACATTAAAGGACTTCTGTATGTGAGTTCTGGAGGAGAGCACATCTGAAACCATTCCGAGAGTATCATGAGTTATAATATCTAATAATCAGAATATAGTTACTATGATTTTGTTTTGAAAAATAATATATGTTGATATGTTTAATTAATTGTCAATAAAAATATACTTGAATGATAAAACGTTTAATCTCATAATTCAGAGTTTTTACAATAGTACAACAGGTTATGAGCCCAGAAATTTAGTATTTCCCAATTTGGCAATATATTTTTGACAAGAGAAAAACTTTAAAAGTTTCCCAAAATATCCAGTGGAGCCAGTGGAAACAGTGGTGTTGCTTCAAGTTCTTTATCACTCGCATCAATTAAATTGCTCACAGGTCGTGATGGTTTGTAGTGCTTGGAAATTTAAAGTTAAAATGTATTTAATGCACGGGGATCTGTGGCACTGTATAATTGGTTACGAAGAAAAAGATGAATTTTTAACTGCGGTTCTAAAAGATACAATGGAACAAAAAGCTGTATCTAAAATTTCTTTACCTCTGGTTGGTAATACCGTAAATCATGTAAGAAGCTGTAAAACCGCCAAGGAAGCTTGGGATGCTTTAGGCGCAGCATATGAGTATAAGAGCATGGGACGGCGTTTGGCTCTTGAATGTAAGCTATATCGATGTTCCCTGACTGACTTCAATGACATAGATTCCTATATAAATGCAGTTATTTCAACTGCACAAGACTTAGCTGATATAGGAAAGGTGATTGAAGATGCTTCTATTGCTGGTATTTTACTTGGAGGCCTTAGTAGTCATTTTGATCCTTTAATCATGGCATTAGAACATTCAAATGATAACATAACAAGTGAGTTGGTAAAAAGTAAATTATTAAATGAACTTTCCAAAACAACTCCTGAAATTGCATCAGTTTTGCGTACTGGTTATAGTCAAAGCAATAAGACAAAAACTGTAATATGTTTTAAATGCAAGAAACCTGGACACAAGCGTCCGAATTGCCCTCTTACGAAGGATAAAACTGATTTGGATACAAAGAAAAATTCAACTTAGTTGTGTACTTTCAATGCTGGTCGTACTGTAAAGACAGAAGATTGGTTTATTGATTCCGGAGCTACGGCACACATGAGTTAACATGATACAATATCTTCCATGAAATTTTTCTCTATTTTACAATGAAAAATTCAACCTTTAAAAAGTAAAATAGGAGCAGCTTTATAATTTAATAAATATTCTCATTTGGAATTAATATAGAAAAGTAATAATGAGGAAATAATGCAAAGTTCACCTTGAAGACGTACTAAATAAAATAATAGAATGGAAACAAATATATTAATTACAGTCAGCAAGCTAATACATGTGTGTGGAAACTAGATAAAGTAATTTGGTCGCCGACGCTTTCTCTCTCTAACCCAATTTTTCTTTAACGTATCTCATCTACGGTGACAACTAAGAAGAGTTAGTCTGTCGGTCTTTTTTTAATCTTAGAGATAAATGTACTAGTATTAAATAAATAAAATTTTACAGACAAATTGGGAACATTGCCAATTTTTAACATCGTTATAATTTCAGCGGGTAGATAAAATTATAAAAAAATAAAATTATAAAGGGTAAAACAAAACGAAGACAGAAAACTATTTGAAAACAAAAATAGAGTAAAAATAAAAGTATACATGTAGATACTATTTAGCCGTTTGATAAAGAAATGAATTTATGGTCAAAAGATTAATGGAGAATGTACTGCAATGGCGTAAATTTCAGGATGTGTTCTTAATAAAAGTCTATACCCATTTTCCTTAAAAACTGATAGTAATGGAATGTCTTAAGGAAGATGAATGGAATGTTGACATCTGTCACTGCTCCAAAGTGGTAGCGATTTTCGATGGTTAAAGGGAAAGAGGATATTTTTCCAGCCAATTTTATTGTTTTATGTTCTTTTATCAGGTGACTAATACATTTAAACCAATTAGCAGTTGTAACAGCACTTACTGCGTTGTTTAATAGTATTGTTACGTCTAAAAATTTAAAAGTAGGGTTTTTAAGCGCAAAATCGCCTTTTACTTGGGGCCCATATTAACTCAATCGGATTTAATTCGCAGTGATAAAGTGGGAGAATCTTAATACATTGAAACCGCGTGCTTTAGCTATACGACCAATTTAATGTATTTTTCTTTTTGCTGTCGGGCAATACTAAGTAATTCTGCTTTCAGCATATTTTCGGTCCAAGGTATATTTTTCGGTTTTTAACCAAGCTAATATTTCAGCCCGTTAAATTGTGCAGTCTGAAGCTTTCGTTAAAAATTTTACCGCCTGATCCACTGAATAACCTGAAAAATTATCTCCAATACGTTTTTTATTAAGTTAAATTCCGCTTCCGAATAATAATGCCTTTTAACAAAAGTGTTGCTACAGCTGGGTAACTGCTGATTCATTTTTAAAGAGGTTTAGTAATGAAAAACAATAAATAAAATAACTTCCTATGTGTTTCCGTATCCTGAAAATAAGTACCGCACATGAACTCAAAGCCACTACTAACATAAGTACTGATCGTTTAACATATATGCGACTTTGCCTTTTCTATACGAAGTACATGTCAAATGTTCTCCTTTTATTGCATGGCAAAAAATGCGAGAAAAAATTAATTTTAAAATATATGGCAATGTCTTAGCAATTTGATGAACGACAGAACAGTGTTGTCGTTGTGTTGTAACGCACTACGGTCGTTACGGGTTACTTTGGCGCCTTAGTCCAGGTTTTGGATTGCCTCGGGCGCCACCTTCCGTTTATAGTGTGAAGGCCACTGCACGGGCAGCATCAGTAGAGAAAGAAAATACTCCAGGGGTCGTATGGTATTGATAAGACCCTTGGCGGTCTTGCCCTACATTTAAATAAGGTTTCTAAAATTAATTATTGTAAATTACTTCTGAGATAAATGATCTTAAATATGATATATTATAAAATATAAAAATTATCGTGTCGCTGATTGACTGACAATCAACGCATAGCCCAAACCAAAGGTGATAGAGACGCGAAATTTTTAGGGTAGCTTCCTTTGGTAGTGTAAGGAAACACTAAGTAAGAAATTTTAAAAAGTCGCACTTCAAGGGTTTCTAAATTGGGGTCAAAGTCAATAACAAATATTGAGTATGTCGAAAACTATAAATGATAGGCGCTTGAAATTTGGTAGATTCTCCGAAAGAAATAAGCTAAAACGTGTTTCGGGATTTTTTGATATTTTTTACCCCAGGCGCAAACAGAAGGGTTATAAGTTTAACATGTGTATCTGTCTGTGACCAATTTTGATTTAGTTTTTGTTTGAAAGGTGACTTGATCGAGAGTGTTCTTAGCTATGATTCAATTTTTCATTTATTGTTCGATTTTGCGTATATACAGAGATGGCTCTCCTTCCTGAGGGGGTGCAAATATTTTTTATTATTTGTCTTAAAGTAATTTAATTAGAAATATTTATCTCAACTCAATGTTTACATGTTGATCGAATTTTAAAGCGATTAAGGGGTAGTTTTCACCCCCAAGAGATGACGACATTTTTTGATAATTTTACGCATTTTTCAATTGTAGGTCAATTTAGAGGTGGATGTCATCCCTTATCATACACTTTGTGCTTAGTTTTTATGTCCGTACTAAATTTGCTAATTTTCATCACATTCGCATTTTTTGGGTCTCATAAAATTGTTGCGGAAAAACCCCCAAAAAGGGTGGTTTTTGGCGATTTCAGTGGTGACAACAAATAAAAAAAATTTTTTTGATGTGAAATTACTGTGTGAGTAATTTTGTGAATGCAGCAGAAATGGGGAATAAAATTAGTGCTAGTTACATTACTATAATATGATTTTTCGGTGCGGCTTATTTGTCATAAATCAGTGAGTGGGAAAAAACAGAGAATATCAGAAAGAATTTTGAAAAAATTGGAAGTGAAAAAAGATAATAGAAGAATTAAGAAAAAAATTAAAAGAATAGAGAACATTAAAAAATTAAGAAAAAACCAGAAAAAATTAGAAAAAATTGAAAAATTAAAAAAAATCAAAAAAGTAGAAGAATTAAAAAAAAAACAATACCAAAAGAACTAGAAAATATAAAAATTAAGAAAATAAAAAAAAATAGAAAATATCATTAAGAAATAATCAGAAAAAAATGAATTATTTAGGATATTTAAAAAAAAACAACTATTAAATGCAATATTATCTATTTAGATATTTTGAAACTATTCTTCTTCTTCTTACCGAAAATGTATAATTTGTTTAATTAAAAAATGATTAAATTATTTGATTTTTAAGGATTATCTTTCATTAAGTAGAAATATATAGTGTTCTATTAAAAAAAACGACAATAAATGCAAATAAAGAAATATCATTATATTTTTTTACCATAACAATTTACTAATAAACATTTCTGGTTCACCCGGTATTTTATTATAGATATTGGCCGATAAATTTTTGTATCAATTTTTGCCATTGTTCGCAGCTTCTTCATGAGTTGATACGAACACGGGAACTTTTTTTGGAATTTTGCAGTTTTTATTAAAAAAATTACTAACAACTGCAATTCTAGAGTTTTCGAAGAAAACTCTTATAAGATGGTTTTGCCCGTCCGTCCGTCCGTCCGTCTGTTAGCCTGAATCAACTCGAGAACGGTGAGATATATAGAGACAAACTGACAACGATAATCGATTCAGAATCGTTAAAAACCCCAAAAATGATATTAATTTCTGACCTATTTTTACTTTCCCGCTACTTATATCATATATTCTGTAGTATATAAGGTATATTCCTATATAGACATTTATTTTCGTAACTTTAAATTTTCGAAAACTTGAAATTACGGCAAAAATATTGTCGTTTTTCACTTGTTTAATCTAATTTATGCTCTACATATATATTTTTTTAATTTAGATACTTAATTTTATATCGGAATGAATTAATTACTTCGATCTGAAAAGCAGATCACATAAAATTATATAAAAAAATAAGATTATAAAAAAAATTGTTTTGAAATTTGTAAACAATAACCTTTCATTTGATATAGTAACTCCACTTGGAGGGGTAAAAATGTGGATAAAAGTTTAAAAATCGGTGAAATAAACGGGTATAAGAAACTTTTATTTATTAAAACATCAACGCGGAGGAAACCGCGAGCAAAAGCTAGTTAAGCAATAATTATATTTTCTGAAGATTTGATTTGCATAATTTTGTTTGATGAAATGAATTTTTCTTGCAAATACTGGATAATGTGGCAACTATCTTATACATTCCTAACATTCCATTACTATCAGTTTTTAGGGAAAATGGGTACAGGAAACTAGGAAATTCTCCAATACGATCCATAATTCGTGTTGATTCATTAACGAGCTGGGTGAGGCCATATCTGATTGTAAAAGATTCGGCTTCGCGACCTTGTTTGTCGTTTATATTTGAATATTTAAGCCAATTGATGTTCTGGAAAAGAGTCAATTTATATTCGTTCCTAGTGTGATCCGCTAAAATTCTAATCTTTTCAAAGGTAATATCAATGTCATTTACGCCTATTATGAAACGTACAATAGGCGCATTTAGTGAATTCTTAAAAATACGTGAAATTGAATCTGTATTAGAAATTACTGTCAGTAGATCGACTAGATTTTCTTACCAATTTTAAATTTATTACCATTTTTTAAACTTGATAGAGAAATATTATTTCATCTATGAATTTTAAAACTCGATAAACAGCTAGAGAAATGGACTCGTTCAACGTACATGTCATTTTTTTTGCAGCTGTTTTTCTCTTCATATAAACAAATTACAAAAAAAAATATTTATATTGAAAAATCGTTACTTTTGCATTTAGGAAAGAGTGAGGTAATTGGATTAAAATAAAATCTAATAAGAAGCTAGTTATTGTTCAGTCTTTAACTAAACTAAACTAAATATTCTTATAATCAACAAAGATAAATTTTAAAATCAAATCAAATTTTAATAAGAAAACAAAAGTATTGGTATCCGGGATTATTCGATAACGTGTATGGTAATCACGGACATACTCTAATTATCATATATAATACAACGAGTGGCATCTTAACTATCGATAATCCCATAATAGTAGGAGAGCTAGCGAACCATCCGACTAACCCGTTTCCCACAAAGCTAAAAAAATTTTAAAAGATGTTTCATTATCAGTCAATTAAGAAAATACTGTTCTGGCAGGAATCTTGCAGTTGCGTCATTATCCCTTAAATTTTTGAAAATGTAAAAAAAAAAATTTTTTTCAATCTACTTCCACAAGGCTACAATTTTAATATGTTGTAATTTACATATGTCTAAGTGTAAAAAAAATTGACAACCTATTTTGAGGGTTGCAAGTATGTGCCAGACGATAGCAAAGTTGTCTTCGGGATAGTAATTCATAATCTGCTCCCACAAGGCTAAAATTTTGAGGGTATGTTCTTTCAATTGTTTAAAAAATATATGTAAGTAGCCAAAATATTCCAGCAGTTCCAAGAATCTGCCAGACGAGTATACAGGATGTCTAAAATTGGAAGGAATAACATAGCTATACCAAAAACCGTAATAGATACAGAGGCGGTTAAATTGGAAAACTATTCTGAAGAGTATTACATTGATCTAAAAAAATCTACAGGGACTTTCGCCCTTCTCAAGTTATATAGGAAAAACTAAAAAGGCTCTTTTGGTTTTTCACTCCTATAATTTTTATTTAAAAAAATATCAAAAAATAGAAGAGGAAAGTTTTATCATATCTCAAATTTGCTATGAAACTGTACTAATAAATCTTTGATACGACGTTTAGCGTCTTAACGGTCACAATTAAATAATTTTTCTTTAATATGGACCTGTCTCTTTTATTACAAAAAATGATAAACCGTTAAAATTCAAATTCAGTGATATATCACATTTGTCATTTTAATGACATTTTATCTGAAATAACTAAGATCATCAGTGACAATAACTTTGAATTACGGTCCTGTGGTAGTTTTTTTTGTAAATTCGTTTTAATTTCATCTAAACATATATAAATTACCTAATAATTTCGATAAAAAAGTTGCATTATCAGTGAACCAAAGAAAAGTATCAAAACAGAAATTAAACAAGCAGATATAATAGATAGAGAATTTAAAAACAAATTCAGTGGTGTATCATATATTACATTTTCTACCACGTTTTACGTATACAGTATGTCTCAGTAAATTGGATCAGTATGGGAAACTTTTTTATTATTACTACGGCCCGCCAATAATTCACCTTTGGTGAAGTATGGCAAACCGTAGTATTGAAATCGTGCAAAAATCTCAAAAAAAATTTTTGCTCCAAATGACTTAAAATGTCATGAAACGTGGAAAAAAATGATTTTCCGCGAAAAAAAATAAAGTCTGTTCATAAAAAGTTCTGCATGTTCTAAAATCTAAAATGCAATCATCAGATATTAATTTTTTCCAATAGTATACGAGGTTTGTCAAAAAATATGAATTTTACTCAAGAGTAAGTACCTTTTTTGACAACATAGTTGTTATGTTATTTAAAAAAGTTGATCGGAACTAAAAACTAAGTTCAAATATGCAATTACATCCAGTTACATTGAAAAAATGTATTCATTTTTGAAATGTTTTTCTGAGTACAATAAAAATGCAAATTTTACTGTGGTTACATGTTTTAATTGCAAAATTGTTAGAAAACATTAAAAAACAAGAAGATTATCATGACTTTTAGAGATATATGTTAATTCAAAATAGAAACAATATTAAACAAGCACAAAACCTATTTTTCCACTCTAAATATATTATGTAATTGCATATTTTTAGTTCTGATCAACTTTTTTAAATAACATTTTTCAATGTTATCAAATTTAAAGGTACTTTACTCCTAAGTAAAATTCATATTTTTCGACAAACCTCGTATACTACTGGAAAAAAATAATAACTGATGATTGTATTTTAGATTTTGGAACATGCAGAACTTTTTATGAACAATAAGTTTTTTCCTAAAATTAATAATAAAAAAGTTTCCCATATGGATCCAATTTACTGAGACATACTGTATATATGATACACCACTGAATTTGTCTTTAAATTCTCTATCTATTATATCTGCTTGTTTAATTTCTGTTTTGATACTTTTCTTTGGTTCACTGATAATGCAACTTTTTTATCGAAATTATTAGGTAATTTTATATATTGAATAGATGAGGCTTTTACTTGATGAAGATACGATGAAATTAAACAATTTAATCTGTTTAAATCTTCATTATATATCAACCGTTTGAGAAAGCTACTGTGTTAGCGAAACGCGTCACGGTTCTATATTGAACTTAGTTCATATATTAGGATGATTTAAACAAATTAAATTGTTTTATTTCATCGAATTTTATATATGTTTTGATGAAATTAAAACGAATTTACAAAAAAACTACCACAGGACCGTAATTCAAAATTATTGTCACTGATGATCTTAGTTATTTCAGATAAAATGTCATTAAAATGAGAAGTGTTATATATCACTGAATTTGAATTTTAACGGTTTATCAATTTTTGTAATAAAAGAGACAGGTCCATATTAAAGAAAAATTATTTAATTGTGACCGTTAAGACACTAAAAGTCGTATTAAAGATTTATTAGTACAGTTTCATAGCAAATTTGAGATACGATAAAACTTTCATCTTCTATTTTTTGTTTTTTTTTTAAATAAAAATTATAGGAGTGAAAAACCAAAAGAGCATTTTTAGTTTTTCCTGTATAACTTGAGAAGGGCGAAAGTCCCTGTAGATTTTTTTAGATCAATGTAAGACTCTTAAAAATAGTCAACTTTTTTCCCATTTAACCGCCTCTGTATCTCTTGCGGTTTTTGATATAGCTATGTTATTCTTTCCAATTTTAGACATCCTGTATACTCGTCTGGCAGATTCTTGTAACCGCTGGAATATTCTGGCTACTTACATATATTTTTTAAACAACTGGAAGAACATACCCTCAAAATTTTAGCATTATGGTAGCAGATTATGAATTACTATCCCGAAGACAACTTTGTTATCGTCTGGCACACACATACTTGCAACCCTCAAAATAGGTTGTCAATTTTTTTTACACTTAAACATACGTAAATTACAACATATTAAAATTATAGCCTTGTGGGAGTAGATTGAAAAAAAATTTTTTTAAATTTTCAAAAATTTAAGGGATAATGACGCAACTGCAAGATTCCTGCCAGAACGGTATTTTCTTAATTGACTGATAATAAAACATCATTTAAAATTTTTTTAGCTTTGTGGAAACGGGTTAGTCGAATGGCTAGCTCTTAGACTATAAGGTATTTCACGAAACGTGTTGTCAAATATTAATTTCACTCGTCCTTATAATTTAACAACACGTTGAGTGCATTAACTTATGGGATTATCGATAGACACGATACCACCAGTTGTATTCAATAGATTATATCACGAATTAATGACATTTTAAAAATTTGACAGCTCAATAATTTACATTTACAGTATAAATGCAATGACAAAGATGACAGCATACCTACTAGATTTTTAGCATTAAAAGTACTAAGTGTGATTATCAGTTATAAGTCAGTATATGGTGAATAATTATCGATTATTAATCAAGTAACAATAAAGGACATTATTAAATTATGAGTGATATAATCACAAAACTCACACATAAAGCCCTTCGAAGTGCTTTCTCCATTCTTGCTACTTTCCATAATTTGCATCCACAACATAAAATCCGATCTTAGATGATTGGTTCTACATATTTTTGTTACAAAACAAGACAGTAATACTCTTTATCCTCTTTCTAAGCATTTTCTATTACCTATTTTTTTATTGCACACATTATCTTCAAATGCTTTCAAATTCTTTACGTCTTTCTTACTTTTATTATTACTTACAGTCTGCTCTTTTTTCTTCCTCTTTTATTCATTTTATTCTAAAACATCTTCCATGGGAGAGCTGGTTATTACAATTGAATGTCTCTTTCTTTTCTTTTGTAATAGTTGAGGATCCTTAAGAATATCATGAAGTGAAATTTACTTATCCAACTCAGCTACTGGTAATACTATCTGAGCGTCAGGTGTCGCTGCTCTTTGCACTTTTGATATCGGTACTTCATCAGCCACAGGTGTCGCTGCTGTTTACATGTCAGATATCAGTGCGGCCAGAGCCTCAGGTATCCCTACTTATTGCACGTTTGCTCTGGGTACTATCTGAGCTTCATATGTCATTGCTCTTTGAACGTTTGGTATCTGTACATAAAAGACCGTGTTCTTTAATTGTTCGATGGCAACGTTATTTGAGTATCATGTAATGTCAGTTCAAGAAGTGTTGATCAAATTTAGTTCTATCTATTAGCAAAATACCAGCTGCCCGGAAACCATTTAACGCTTTCTCAATATTGTATGAACAAATTGTGAATATTAGTATTCATAACAATACTAGGCTGCGAACGTGTTAACCTAATTCCAGGATTTCGAAGGACCAAACTTCTTGGGTAGAAGTTAAACCAATATGAATGTTTAAATAAAAACAGTATTTGAAATTATAATGTAATTTTTTATTCCATTTTACTTTTCCGATCCACCTCCGAGAATGGAAAGTATTGTGAACGAGCTAAAAAAAATTTTCGCGATAAAGATGGAAATATCCATTTTGAGGTCCCCTAAGACGATTAAGATCATTTCCATATGGAAATCTGTCTGTCTGTCTGTCTGTCTGTCTGTGTGTATTCTTCCACGATAGAGGCCATACGTTTAATCCGATTGAGCTGAAATTTGGCATATGTGTTTGAGTTACTTGTCGGAAGAACCTATTGGTTTTTGTATCACTATCAAAAAATGACAGATGCAATATGTCACGGCATTCAACTCGCAATATGTCATTTGAAATCCCTTACAAAACTCTATTCAGAACCGTTCAAATTATTTCTCCAACTATCACGTCTCAAAAATAAAAAAATGACAAAATTTGAAACTTTAACATTAAATACCTGAAAAAGTATTAATCCGATTGAGCTGAAATTTGGTATATAAGTTTGGGTGACCCGTCGAACGAACCCATTAGTTTTTGTACCCTATCTGTCAAATGAAAGTGTCACTATCAAAAAATGACAGATGCCATATGTCACAGAATTCAACTTGCACTATGTCATTTGAAAGCCCTCAAAAATCTTTATTCAGAACGATCAAAATTAATTCTGTAACCATCACGTGTCAAGTGTCAAAAAAAAATGCCAAAATTTGAAATTTTAACATTAAATATCTGAAAAAGTATTAATCCGATTGAGCTGAAATTTGGTATATAGGTTTGAGTTATCTGTCGAAAGAACTTATTAGTTTTTGTACGAGATCTGTCAAATGGAAGTGTCACTATCAAAAAATGACAGATGCAATATGTCAGGGAATTAAACTTGCAATATATCATTTGAAAGCCCTTAAAAATCTATATTCAGGACAGTCAAAATTATTTCTCCAACTATCACTTATCAAAAATTAAAAAATTAAATATCTGAAAAATAATTCGTGGATACTCGTCGAGAAAGTTTTGCAGCGACACAACCGACTTTTTTTCTAAGTACGAAACATTAACAGCAAAAATCATAAAGCAGTACATTAAGTTAAATTTTGAAACCGAAAACTGAATATTTGAATTGTACTCAATCACTTCACTGACTGTAAAAACTATCTACATTTTTTATAATTAAAAATGAGAAAACTTTTTGGGTGCCGTTACCCGCCATTTTATTTATATGGAGGAACTTTTTTGCTCTAGTAAATGCATGACTGACTTGAATCACTGTCTGGATGTGAGAGAGAGTGTGTGCTCTGACTGAATTTTAACGGAGAGGAGAGTTGGTGGTTTTTTATTAGTAGGAGACATGTGACGTGGTATGTAAATAGCCTTGAATTAAGCACCGTAGAGACAAGAAACATATCTATCTTCTTTGTCTCTTATAATGATGGGATAATATAAGAGAAAGATAAGCTTGTCTCTTATGTATTATATTTTTGTTAACTGTATTTTGAAAGTAGACAGAAAAAAGTCTGAGAGAAAGACGGAACAGTATTGTGTTGATTTTAAATCTATTTTTAGATTATAAAATATACAATAATAGACAGTAATATGAACTGAAAGATTAACGTTATTAATTTTAAAAGAAATATGAATTAGTTTGTATTTTCTGGATAATATTCTCGTGAAATTTATCTATTGTATAAGTCACATTCTCTATTAGTGGACCAAAAGTCCATATGCGGTGAAAGAGATAAGAGTATTATTCCATTCTGACAACAAGGCAGATAGCAACCAAGGTTAAAATGGCTGTCCTGGTTCTTTAAACAATTAAAATCGGTTCTTCCACAGTTGGTTTATCGTAGGAGATAAAATCATCTAACCAATATACGAATAGGTTCTCGTTGATCCAGCCCGAATCGCTAACTTCTGCTATCATATCATCATTGCTTTCATGCAGCAGCTGGGTGTTGATTCTCTTTCTCTTGAAAATACAAAATGGAGGGACATACTTTCCTGAAACACTGACTGCGCAAACAATCCCCAAAGAACTGGTCGAGATAATCAACAGAACAAAACCTGAAATACTACACAGACTATATAATAAATTCCTGGAAGAATTGACATGTCCTTCTGTATGGAAAAATGCAGACATGATATGGCTCCCAAAAAAATCGGCAGCAAAAGACCTACTTACCCACTGCCTAGCTTAGGAAAAATACTAGACAAGATGACAGCCAAACGTTTGATGTAGGTACTAAAAACTACAAAAGGAATACATAAAAATCAATGGGGCGTTCGTGAAAGATATAGAAGCGGTCAATAAAGTAGTCGAAATAATTAAAAGCAACAAGGACAACAAAACACACATGGTAATAATTACCTTAGATATGGAAAATGCCTTTAGTACTGTCTGGATACCAGCAATAAATAAAAATGCTGTATCAAAGAAAGACACCCAAAAATTTGACAAACCTATGTGTAGACTTCCTCAAAAACCGAAGTATTAAAACGGAGGAAATAATAAAATATGCCACGAAGGGCTGCCAGTGGGCATCTGGCCTAGGACCAGCACTGTGGCTACTAATAATGAAGGATTGGTTCAGACAATCGAACAAAGCATCAACATTGACTTGAACACTGATATGGAACAAGCGCCGCGGACGATCAGATCCTAGTTATCGGAGGCAAGCATAGAAATCGTAATATATATACTTACTCTAGAATGCTGGTTCCATTAGGTTCCACAGGAAAAAGCACGCCGCATATGCAAGTGTTTAGAAATGTGCGCATGCGTACCATCAGTTTATTTCAAGTAGAACGTTGCCAAGTTCCTAAATCTGGTCGATCAAATTTTAAGTCTAATATAATTCAACAATAAACATATTTCATTCCATAAATGAATTTATTTTTTGGCTCATACGAAATTTGCCAACGACTATTCAACACATAAATAGCATAGGCAAATTGTGATATTTGTGTGATTTGTCAGCGCAAAGATGTAACAGCTTTCCTTGAAAAGATATAGATTGTGCAACAGCGCTTTTTCTCCCTGACATCAAATGCCATTATTGGAAGTCTCGCCAGAGACGGTTTTGTCAAGTTTTGATATTCTTGTATCGACTGTCGTTATCGTTTTTGATATTTATCGTTTGCATTTTACGTTTATTGTATACCATTTTTGCTTCTGATAAATAATGAACTGTATAGTGTTGTGGTGTGACAACAAAGAAAAAATTCCTTAAATTAATTATTTTTGGTAGGTAAATGATTCCTATTATGTTTAAACCAGTTGTTTCGTTATTTCTAATTTTACTTTGTTTTTATTTCAAACTCTACCTTATTCAATGAGCCTAATCATTTTTGGCTTGACAAACAATAGGCATGATGCTTGGATGCTGACTTTAGGAAGGAACCCCATCGTAGAACATCTAAGTGAGAAGAATGCTTTTCGATTTTCATTGATTACAAATATGTATATCCACTCACACCATGAAATCGGTTATTTGTATAGCAAAAGAACAATTCAATATTGACTCGTCATTAATGAAATCTTGCAATAGAACTAAAAAGCAATGATGTGTTAAAATATTTTTTATTAAATCCAATTTATGAATGTCGAAGATCCTACCTAATTTGGAAAGAAAACTAATTCGAACATCAATATCCTATTTTTTCCTAGGTTCAGTTCCATAAACATTTGATTATGGATTTATACTCCTTTATATTTACGTCTATTTTGTTAATAATCTCAAGAAAATAAATATTAGCTATGGTTAAAATAGCTGTTGAAAATTACCAATGAATTCAATGCAATTTAATGATTCGAACAAAATAGAATTTTTGATTTGATATCTACAATTCAGGTTTAACAATAGGATAATATTTTATTAAAGCCGGCCCTGTTCAGAAATAAACTGATGGTGCGCATGCGCATTAACGACTATTGTGAACATTTTACAACACTTCTGTCCAATTGAAATAGCATTCTATAGTAAGTATATATATTAAGATTTCTGTGGAGACAAGTCACTCAATATTATAGAAAAAAAATGGGACCGGATATGGAAAGACTATACAACGTGGGTACATAGCAACAAACTCACATATAACGAACAGGAAACCGAAGTGATATTTATACCCAATACGGTAAAAATGAATAACATACCTCTGCAATTTAGAAATAATATTGAGTACTTGGGAGTCACAATAGATACAGGCCTACTCTAGATAGACCACTTACAAAAGGTCTGACAAAAGACAACACATGTTGCCAACAAAATCTGTGCTATCACAAAGTAAGAACTGGAAAGGAATTTTGACAACTTAAAATATATGTACGAGAACGTCATTAAGCCGTTGGCACTCTACGGATCGGAGATATCTGGCACACGACAAAGACAGTAGAGTCATAAAATAGCTACAAGCAATGGAGAGGCCGTTTATAATAGCAATCAGTAAAGCCTTCAAAACTGCGCCTACACTAGCACTACACATACTAACGGGAATAATACCCCATTAAGCGGAAGGTGAAGCCAACTATACTCTGTACTCAAATAAATTGGCAAACCCAAAAATATACAATATTATAACTAATATATATATAGATAATATATATGTCTTCACAGACGGAAGCGTACATAGAAGGAAGGCATCAACAGTATAGAGTTATTGGCCATACTTAAAGTCACGGAAGCCGTTAGAGTAAGGGCACACCAACGAGCAGGACAGAGAATCACAATATATCTGAAGCAGCAAACTCAGTTGCACAGTTCAAAAAATATCATCCTAGAAATGGAGATAACAGATATACAATACCACTGGTGCGAACTTAGACAAAACACTATAAACATAAATATTGCACACAGAATAGGAACGACAGAGCCAATAATAATGCACGCAATAGTCTACATAGACCAGAAATAAACCTAAAATTCGAAGACAAAAAATCACATAACATCTTGAAAAATCAAAGAAAAAAGAGGCAAAAAATACGGTATCGAGGAACAAATGGACGAAATACATACAAATATGTTAAAACAGATACGACAAAGGTTAAACCCCTCAACTTGAAAGCCATCCGGGTTCTCATAGGTCATGAGCATATGAAAGCTTAATATGCAAGATTCATCCTAAGACAAAGGAATACAATATGTGACTGTAACAACGGTATCGATTTCAGGAACATATCATAAACATATGCACATTACCACTTAGAGTATATGCAAGACAAAAGATAACATGAAGGCTAAATACAATGGAAGACAATAGATGGCAGAATCTGGACTTCACAGAAGGAAAAATAGCCGCACGGCACATTGGAATGGGCAAATCAAATTATCGAAGATGGCCAGGAAGGCCGCGATGTATTCAATTTAAACTTAATAAAGTCTTTTGGAGTGTGGCAGTTGGGACAAACCTTATGGGAATTAGCTTCCGTCAAATTGGCTGAAATTTTGATATGTTGTTCGTTTCGACATCTTAAACAACAGTCTCAATGGGCACAAAGCTCAATTTTGCTTATTTTGGCTCCTACCAAGCTCGAAAGCTCCACGAATTCACCATTATTTACTACTTAAAAGGGTAATCTCTTCGAAAGTTTAGTATTTGCTGCGTTAACAAAAAGTACCCTCTTATATTTTCGAGGTCGCTGCATTCAAATCCAATACCAATATAATAATATTAACAGTTGACAGCTGTCACCAAGCAATAATCAAAACTGATAAAATCCACATGCAAATATATGTTTTTGAGGTTGCTGAGTTCAAAAGTGATGTTAAAAAGATGATATTGGCAATTGACAGCTGTCAGTTAACTGTCAAACAACAAGCAGTAATCAAAATTGATAAAATCCACATGGAAATATATGTTTTTGAGCATGCTGAGTTTACAAATGATCTTAAAAAATCGATATTTACAGTTGACAGCTATCAAATAACTGTCAAACTACCATAATCTTTATTTCTACCATCCGCGTTAGCGTTATCCGATGTACACCACGTGGAGGTCGCGCGATCGGTTTTTGTACATCTTGGCCCTGAAAAGGGCCAATTGCTTATTGGATCTATGATTTCACGATATCACTCTATTTATAATACAGGACGATATATATCGTCCTATTTTAGGAATAGTTGAATAAAAATTATAAACTCCTCTTTGGGTCGTTTAGATTTTTATCAATGCATTTAAGAAAATATAATCTAATATTACAGTTTAATCACTGTGGACGGTTTATTAAAAATAAGTGAAGCATGCTTGCTGCCACCTAATTGTTGCTCTATCATTCACAGTCAAATATTTAATTAACGATAGTACTCAACTGTCCATATCGTCTTTTTGGCATCAGATTAGAATTAGGCAACCTTACAGACATATGCTTACATATCAATTTTATCAATTTCGAGTGTTACATGCTGTTTGACAGTTATTTGACAGCTGTCAATGGTCAATACCGATTTTTTAACATCAGTTTTAAACTCGGCTACTTCAAAAACATATATTTACATGTGGATTTTATCAATTTTGATTATTGCTTATTGTTTGACAGTTATCTGACAGCTGTAAACTGTCAACATTGATTTTTACCTCTCGCCCTTCAGATAAGAGAGGTATAGGAATCATGCTAAAAATTGGGTAGTGAGTTTTCAATGGATAAACACGTTTTGGGGTCCCTAGAATACGATTTTGATATTTTCGCGATGATGTCTGTCTGTGTGTGTTAGTGTGTGTGTGTTAGTGTGTGTGTGTTAGTGTGTGTGTGTTAGTGTGTGTGTGTTAGTGTGTGTGTGTGTGTTAGTGTGTGTGTGTGTGTGTGTGTGTGTTTGGATGGATGTTGTAGTAACGATAACTCAAAACTACTGAATGAAAAAATTTGAAATTTTGCATACAGGATTCTGATAGCCTAGATTAGATCTAATTAGATTTTGGTGCCAATCGGACAACCGGAAGTGGCAGTTGCTATTAGTGATGACGTCATTATTATACAAAAAGGCAATAAAGTTTTACACATTTATTTTGTATACACTACAGTTTATTTTCGTATTATTAAAGTTTTCAAAACTTTGGCCATTGTTGCCAGATTTACAAAAAAGTAATTTTTTTTCATACTTTTTTGTGTTAACCTGTAGATTTTTGATTCAAAAATGGCGAGAGGTCATGTGCTGGCCACATCAGATTTTTTTACATCAGTTTTGAACTCAGCAACATTAAAAACATATAGTTACATGTATATTTTATCAATTTTGCTTATTACTTGTTGTTCGACAGCTAGTTGACAACTGTCAAGTGTCAATATTATTATATTGGCATTGGATTTGGATGCAGTGCAGAAGAGATTACCCTTTTAAGTAGTAAATAATGGTGAATTCGTGGATCTTTCGAGTTCCGTAGGAGCCGAAATAAGCAAAATTGAGCTTTGTGCCCAGTGAGACTTTTATTCAGGATGCCGAAACGAACAACATATCCAAATTTCAGCCAATTTGACAGGGAGCCAATTCCCATAAGGTTTGTGCGAGGTTCTTTTTGGAGTGTGGTACTTGGGATGGCTTCCCCTGAGTTGCAGCTGGGCTAGATAGCAGCTAGTAAACAGTGCCGTATGCCGAAAGGTTGAAGGGCGGAACTGCTTTGATTAAAACCTAAAGCAGATCCAAACACATGCACATGTCTGTGTGTATGTGTGTGTGTCTGTCAATACGATAACTTCCGTTCTAGATATCGGATTGACTTCATATTTGGTACACAGACACCTCAGGTAAATTTAATCTATGGTATTCATTTTCAGCCCTAGGGGTCATCACCGACTAGATATACAGGGTGGTTCAAATTTAATTGAGCACTATTGGGATTTCGTAAA
This sequence comes from Neocrepidodera transversa, assembly GCA_963243735.1. Classification (NCBI taxonomy): domain Eukaryota; kingdom Metazoa; phylum Arthropoda; class Insecta; order Coleoptera; family Chrysomelidae; genus Neocrepidodera; species Neocrepidodera transversa. Next base: position 26,696,790 of record OY725341.1, read on the forward strand.
CCGTCATAGATACAAAGTTGGTTATGGGGAAAAAGATGTGTATTTGTAAAACTATGGAATGTTTTTTTTTAACTAAAATATCACGACCGGTTTCCGAAACAGTTGACGAAAACTGACGTCTTAATTTTTAAAAATAGAAAAGAACTTTACGAAGTGTTTTGTTGAAGGTCAAATGCCGCTAAATCCATTTTTTTCAACCACCTTCAACTATATTCTCAAATGCTCTCTCTCAGGTTTTACATCTTCTACTTTCTTTTAATGTCGGTTAATTTGATTTTAACTCACCTATTGTAATATTTTTTTTAATTTTTCAGGGTTTCCTTCTAGATGGGAAACAAAATGCCTAGATTCTTGCATTTTTTACACACCATCTCCAATTGGAGACTCGACACTGATGATGATTTCTCGCATCCTCCTTCAACCCCAATTATTACTGTTATACCACCCGTGGATGAGCCAGTGAAAATTGATTTAAAAGATGAAATAAAACTAGAACCTACCAGACGTCAACCAGAAAGTATAAAAATGCCAAATATGGTACGTATATAATTTTTACATATTACTTTAAAAGCAGATCTTTTATCCTCGTCATAAAGCATATAATTTAAACAATCTAATTTTAGATAAAATTTTATACTTGTTACACTGAAAGAAACATTCAAACTCATTAATGTAATTATACTTTATTTACAAATTGATAACAGTATCACGGCTGCTAAATTTCCATCTGGTAAAGCCAGTTAAAATCGATTATAAAAGGAATCTAAATAGTGATATAATGTGTTCTGTATTTGTGAGTTTTTTTGAATTAGTTCGGTTAGTTCTAGATTTAATTGATTATTTATGGAAGATAATACGGTAATTTCATATATTTTCCTTTTGTGGCAATACAATTATAATTTTTGACTACATCAAATGTGATACATCAAAACAAAATTAACCAGATACGATTTTCTTAATTTACAATGTTAGAATGTGGCCGTTCAAAACCAAAACAAATACGTAGCAAAATGCGTTTTATAATTCATTCAAAGTTTGTTACTAAAAAGAATATTGCTGGATTTTAAATAATAATAACACAAATAAAAAAGCGGGAAAATTAAAAGAGTAACAAATTACGTCCCCAAGGTAGGGCTTTCTATAAAATTAACATGAGTTATGTTAAAACACAGTGGTGTGTATATACATAAAAAGTAATTCAGAGTTCTCTTAGTGCATCATGAAGTTATAAGACATTAATATCTTTAACATAGCTACAAATGTCATGACTATATTTAAATATTTTTTTGAATTCTTTATTTTTATCTTTTGTACTAATTTTAAGGTTTTGGTTATAAATTATGTAAGATACAAAATATATATAATAATGGCTTCAAAATTCTCAACCATCTTTCTCCACTTATTTCTACCCATGTCAGTTTCTTTCCAATTTAGATTCCCAGTTTCCTTAAGTCGTATTTACATGCCTCTATCCACTTTTTATGAGGCCGTCTTCTTTTTATTTTTTACCCTTCATCCCCTGACAAGGATCCTTTAGCCCATCTCTGATTTGGCATTTTCCTTACATGTCCTAACCTGCATAACCTTTTTACTCTGACTTTTTGGCTAATCTATACTTGACCATATAGCACTTTGAGTTCCGCATTTGTTCTTCTTCTCCTTTCATTGCCTTCTATTTTCAGTTCTTCAAAAATTTTCCTCAGGACTCGTCATTTCCAGTTATTAAGTTTGTTCTTATATGTTCTTATTCCTACTCCAACATTCATTCCCGTGAATTAATGTATGTTGTATTACTGTTACGAAGTTACTAAATATATAAATACAGAGCTAAAGGCCTTAAAGACCCATGGCTTCAAAATTTCCAACCATCTTTCTCCACTTATTTCTATTCATTTCAGTTTCTTTCTAATTATAGATCTCCACTTTTCTTAAATCCCCTTTACATTCCTCTATCCACTTTTTACGAAGCCTTCCTCTTCTTTTTCTTTTTTATTTTTCACCCCTTAACAAGGATCTTCGATCTGGCATTCTCCTTACATGTAACCTTTTTTCTGACTTTTTCGCTAATCTCTACTTGACCATATAGCACTTTCAGTTCTGCAATTGTTCTTCTCCATTCATTCCTTTCTAGTTTCACTCCTCAAGAAAATTTCCTCAGGACTCGTTGTTCCCAGATATTAAGTTCGTACAATACTGTCGGTTGTATTACTGTTCGATATAATCTTAGTTTTGCTGCCCTTGAGACCTTTTTCGACTTCAGTATCTTTTGAAGAACTCCAACTACTCTGCATACTTTCGCCATTCCCTTCTCAATTTCTTGTTCTTCCTCACCTTTACTGGCAACTGTTACTCCCAGATATTCAAAACTATTTAGTTTCTCCAAACAATACTCCTTGACCTCATCTGTTTCAATCTAAAATTCTCTTAAATCCTTTTCTCCATCTTCTCCATCCAGTATTCTCTCTGTTTATCCCATAATTGTTTTCCAGCATACCCTTTACATGTTGTTAGAAAGTATCACATGTGGGTTGCGGTCCAACTGAAGGTTTTGCGACTGCTTTACTAGCCAGGCGGTCTGGTCTATTTTGTTTCTTTATCTATCGTTATCCCTAGATATTTGATCTGACTTGTCACTGGTAGCGGTATATCATTCATTCTAACTGCTGGGAAATTTATAGTACGGTGTGTGAAGGTTACCTGTTTGGTTTACATTAACTCTCCAGGTATTTACCAGATTTTAAATTGATCAAGCTGGTTTTATAGGTTTCTTGGTAATATTCGATGATTATCTTTAGTAGAAATTATGGCGGTATGCTCGGCAAACACTGCCCTGTGGTACTCCAGATTTAATTGGATGAGAAGGTGATATTTCATTACGTAGGTATCATTATAAATAAAAAATTTGATGCAGTTGTATCTGATAGGATGCAACGGTCTCTCAACATTCTTGAAAAGTGGTGCCGCAAGAGGGATTATCCACGAATCCGCCGAAAACATCAGTTTTTGTCTTCACAAGGAGAACAAACCTAAACATAAAGGGACTATCCATGTGGACATAGACAACAGAGGTTAAATATTTGAGAGTTATCCTAAATAAATTAATGCTCTCTAGCCATATAGGTAAGGCAACGGAAAAAGCTCTAAAAGCCCCTAGGGCCTACAGGCGGATGGTGGGGTCTAAGAGGGGACTCAACCCGGGAATGTTGCATTTGCTCTTTAGCAGGGTTGTGAGACCTGCCGTGACTTACGCTTCCGTAATATGGTGGCACAAAGCGAACAGCGCGAACGCAACTAGGTAGCTGGGCAAGTTACAGAGAGTAGCATATCTTCTGATAACAGGGGCGTTTAGAACAACGCCAATTACGGCTATAAAAATTCTGCTGGGGCTTCCTCCACTACACCTAGTAGTGAAAAAAGAGGCACTGGCAGTGACGTACAAGCTGGGTATAAACGGCATGGGATGGAACTTTCAATAAAATGATATATCATTCCATGATCGCAAAAAAAATAATAGAAAATACGTTGCTAACTATGCCATCGGACAGAATGCCTATCAGTCACAACTTTGTGAAACCTTTCAGAGTAAACATACCTGAGAGGGACTGAAAGAGTGAGGTCAAAAATCAATCAGTCTGGTATACGTACAAGTCCAAAATAGAAGACAGCACAGATGCTGGATTCTATCATATAAATTTAGGGAGAACTTACATTCTAAACCTGGGATCTATGGCAACGTGGTGTTGCACAAGGATCTTAGAAATAAGAGAATTCGTATACTCACATATATTCAAGCATCCCTTAAAGTAATAAAAAGGGTGAAAATACAGTAAAAACTTGAATTAGACTGCCTTAAAAACCCTAAGGCTCTGGCAGAACACAACAAGATAATTTTGGAATGGATACCTGGGCATAAGGGAAAGAAGGAAATAAAGAGGTAGACCGCTTGGCTGGTAAAGGAGCCAAAAAACCTTTAATTGGACCGCAACCCACACCAACATGTAAAGGATATGCTGGAAAAACAATTAAGGGGCAAACATAGGGAATATTTGATGGAACTAAGACAGTCCAAAGCACTTATAGAAGGTCCACCCAAGAGCGGCGACAATCTGCTATTATGCCTAAAAATACAGAAGCTCAAAACTTCACTAGATGTCCTGATAGGATAATTCGGGCTCAGAAGACACCTGAACCTCATAGGAGTTTCGGAAGATTCCCTATGTAGGAGATGTGAGGAAGAGGATCCTCGTGTATTATGGTATTGCCGGGACCTGAACAGGGAAAGGGGATGTCCTTTTGGGGTACATTATTCTGAACCCGAAGAGATAGCGAAAGCTAACATCAGAACTATTCTTGACTTTGTCAATAGTACTGGTCTGATATGAAAACTGGCCGGGCATAATAGGCCTAGAGCCTCAGTGCAGGTGAGACCTTCCATGCTTGAGTCAGCTAAAAAAAAGATTCTTTCAAATATTTTCGACATGTTTGGTAGCAGGCTTATTGGTCTGTATGATAGAACTCTAATTGCTGGTTTACCTGGTTGTATAAGGATTATTTGACATAAATAAAATATTTTTTGGTTTTTGCATATACGTAGAAAAAATATTGTATGCAACCCATGCCAAAAGTGTTTATTGCACACCAACATGAAATACTTGTTGCATAAATATCTTCTTTTTCTTCTTCTTATTTAAGTGCTTATTCATATCGAATATTGGCGACCATCCTAGCTCTAACGACCTTGCTGACTTTTGCTCTAAACAGTCCTGTGGTTGTTTTGAATACTATATCCTTAGGTTCTTGAACTGTTTTATCCTTCTGATATTCTTATCTCTCTCTTAAACGTGTTCATCACCTCCTTATTATTTCCAGTAGTGTTTCGTTGGTTACTCTATCTATCCATGATATTCTAAGAATCTTTCTATAGAGTCACATCTCGAAGCATCGAATATCTTCTTTGCTGCTTCATTTAATGTAAAGGATTCCATTATATGGTATAATATGAGATTACTAAGGTTCTCAGGTATAATTTTAATAAGAAGTTGGCAATTTTCTTTCTTCTTTTTACAAGTGACCATTTTTGTTATATTGATGTTCATTTTTAGCTCATTTCATTCACTTACTTCATCCACTTTGTCCGTTAGGTATTATATATCATTAATATCATCTGCAAATATAAAGGTATCATCCGAGAAGGGAAAGTATTGTGAACGAGCTAAAAAAATTTTTCGACATAAAGATGATTAAGACCGTTTTCAGATGGAAGTCTGTCTGTCTGTCTGTGTGTATTCTTCCACGATAGAGGCCACACGTTTAATCCGATTGACCTAAAATTTGGTATATGAGTTTGCGTTATCCATCGGAACAACCCACTTTTGTACGACATCTGTCAAACGAAAGTGTCACTATGAAAAAATGACAGAGGCAATATATCACGGAATTTGATTTGCAATATGTCATTTGAAAGCCCTTGAAAAACTCTATTTAGAACAGTCGAAATTATTTCTCCAACTGTCACCTGTCAAAGATAAAGAATTGTCAAAATTTGAACCTTTAACATTAAATATCTGAAAAAGTATTCGTGGATACTCGTCGGGAAAGTTTTGGGGCAACACAGCCGATTTTTTTCGAAGTACGAAACACGATGTACCTTAAATTACTAAAAAAATGAAAAGGGGTTGCCACCCAAATATTTTATATTTTATGTTAATCAACCTGGGGCTGAAATTTGAAAATAAAAATTGAGCTTGGAAAAAAATCAGAGCTTGTTTGAAAGGCGCTCCGCGCATTATACAATTTCAGAAAAAAACATTATTAAAAATAGAAAATATGACTTTTGATAATTTTCTTGTGAACATCGTTTAATATTTAAAAAAATATATGTTATATATTTTCAGTCATGGATATTAACTTCTCTACAGTACATCAAACTTAAAATAGGATTAAGAAGTGCTGCTGGTACTGCTGGTGAACTTCAAAATATGCTGTCTATGGATAAATCACAGAGATTAAGTGCAACTGGAGAAAAACCTGCCGATGGGTTGTGTCATATTTCTCAAAGCCCCTTCAGAATTCTAAGGGTAAGTTAATTATTTATACCGGAAATGCATCAGTATGTAGAACAAAAACTGAACATTTTAATTTAAATTGAGTTAGGGCTTATAGTTTCAAGTGAAATGTTTTTGTAGAATGCAAATTAATATTTAATACTACGGCTCTATCCGCTGGCACGAATCTGCTCAACTTTTGTGACATTTGATTTTAGTTCAATAAAAATGCATTTGAGTTAAAACAAACAGTAACATTGTAAACAAAAATCATAATAGAAAAATATTTTGAGTAGATTACCGGATATTAATAACGAAATTGTATTTTTGACATATAAAATATGTAATAATTGAAATGGAGTTATTTTCAATTTCAAAATTTCTCCGATAAAGAAAATGTCTAGAACATTATCGACAACTTATAAAGTAATTTATAGCTTGTGAAACCAGTTTCCTAAATAAATAAATTGATAAATGAGCTGCAGCAAATAAAAGCGTTTATTAATCATGTTTGTCAACAAGCAGGGCATCTTTTTTTATTTCTTTTTGTAATAATGGATCTGGTTCTAAAAGAGATATCGATCGCCAGTTTTTACTGTTTTTCTTGTAATTCATTGTTTTTTTTGGTAATTTTATTTATTTGGTATATTTATACAGATTGTAAATCTTTGTACATACCGATGTTTCGAGTCAACAATATGACAACAAGACAGCACCAAACAATTAAGAAATCCTCTCCAACAATCACATTTAGGATGGTGGCGAATAAATTCCTTGTTTAGAAAACCGGCGTTAGTATTCTCGATAACCATGATATCACACGATAGAAAATTAGTATTCAGATGTTATAATTTTCAGAATTTGTTATTCACGAGACAGATTTCTCCATGTAAAACAGAAATATTTACAAGCTGTTGTAACGCTGTTAACGGTATTTTGGCGCAATAGTTCAGGTTTCGGATTGCCTCGGGCGCAACCTTCCGTGTATAGTGTGAAGGGCACTTGCACGGGCAGCGTCAGTTAAGAATAAACATTCCAGCGATCGTTATGGTATCTACCAAATCACTTTCGGCCAGAAGGGCGGTCTTTAATTGCCATACTAGGTTGAGTACCTTTATTTACGATGCTGAAAGTTAAAATTCACACCAACAGGTAAAAAAAAAAAAAATTAATAATATCAAACCAAATTAGAAAGAAAGCGTCGGTATCGGTGGCACTATGCTCGGCGGTCGGTCCGCGATCTTCTGTCTGCTGTGTAGGGTCCCTCTGGTGCACGGCTTGCATTTTGAATTCGTCTACTTCGGCTTCCCTTCCTTTAGCTAGACCTATCTCTAGAGGTCATTGAGGTGAACGGACGGGTACTATAGCTGGGCCTGAGACTGCCACTGGAATTCGGACTGCCACTGTAACTAATGACAACGGATTGAATCGTGCTCCTCGGTCGGAAGTTCAACTGATATGATACGATACCTTTCCCATAATTTTAAACTTATTATATCACGATAACTTCGTTACACTGTATGTGAAAAAAGGAGGAGGTCCTATTTTCTCCAGCATATATTTGTTGTGATGATGTTCACCGATAATTTCCTTAATGGGGTGCTTGCATAAGTGTTTTTTCTGATTTTTTACTTTAATATGTTTATTACCCCTATTGACGAGCATAGACCAGAATTTAGGAAAAAATTTGGCGTTCAGTGCCCTTAATTTTGAATATAAAATATATGTGTATATCCTGTCATTACTTTTCAAAGCATGAATTCTCTATTTTTGTGAAGATGGCGCTATATTCTTACTTTACTACAAAATGCCTTAAAATTATTGAGTCGCAATGTTCAAGAATAGTATTTTTAATAGTCTTTAAAAAAATAAAATAAATACGTAATTTCAACGCTAGCTCCCCCTTGCCATGATTTATAGTATTGAGATGTTTATTGCCGTCACATCAGAGGAAACTGTCGGCTGTAACCTGAATTCAGATAAATCACATTGGCGCCATCTTTCGCATATTTTTTTAACTGATCTACCGTAAGTCGTCACAGATTTTAATTTCTCTTGAATTATAGGAACAATGCAGCATCCCATGTATGGACCAATTAATTTATTTTTTTTGTATTAGAACTATTGATTGTTCTGAGTTGTGGAGGCGGGAATCTTTTAAATACACCACACGCTCTGCAAGCAGAGTCAGGGGCATACCTGCTAAACCCTCCTCGGTAATTTGTCCTTTTTGGTTGTCTATCGTTGTTCCCTACTGTAGAAGAAAGATTTTACTTTTCAGAGATACAGTGGGAGTTGTTGATCTGAAATTGAAAGTATTTATTATCTTAAGATATTTTATGGTATTAGTTGATACGATCCTCCCAAGTTGGGACGCTTTGAGTGGTAGGTGGTTCTTTGGCGTCGGTGGTGGTCGGTCAAGCTCATCTAATATTTAGAGGAGCATCCTCCAATAGATCTAGGAGCACTTCCAGGAGATCTATATCTTCTCTTGCTTCGCTAAGGATCCTGAGGTTGGGTGAATTTCTGCTTTGGTTTCTAGAGGATTGTTCGTCTGTTCCTCGTCAACTGTCCATTTGGTCCTTAGCGTTTCTTGAGTATATGTGTGTGTGTGTGTGTGTGTGTGTATGTTGGTGCTGTCCAGTAGTCTTCTCCTGACGTATCCTCTTTGGAGTTTCTTGAATCTGGAAATAATCGTAGAGATATTAGCATGAAGGTAGGACATCTTTCTTAGGATTTTCCTCTCCGTTGCCGTGGCGACGTGCAGGAGACGAGGAGTTATTGAGGAAAAGTGTAGAGCTCTATATTCCAATACAGGACGGATGTAGTTTTTATAAGTATGTAGCAATGTCCTTTGGCTACACCTGCCAAATCGTCCACCGGGGGCACCGAGCAGGGAGGTCCGTCTCCTAACTCTATCAAGAGTTTTGTGGACTTCGGTCCTCCAATTGAGAGTACGCATGAAGCATACTCACATGTAGGTAACCTCATCCGAACTGACAAGTCTCTCTCCCCGGAGCCTAAGGCTGATGTCATTGAGGTTTTGGTTGGATTTTCATGAGTAGATGGGATGTTTGAGGATTAAGGGTAACCATCCAGTTGCTAGACCGTCGGGCGAAGCGATTAAAGAGTTGTTGTGTTTTGGTATTAAGTGCTCTGGTAGAAGGAGCGGAGGCTGAGATTTGTGTACCGTCAGCGTAGAGTCGGACGTCTTGGCTAGGTGGAGGAGGTTAAGGAATGTCATGGGTGTTAATAACATATAGGACTGGTGCTAGGACGGAGCCTTGTCGGACTCCAGCTAGAGGAGTGAAGGGATCAGAGAGAGAGTTTCCCACTTTAACATGGATGGTTTTGTTTTGGAGGTAGGAGTAAATAAGTTTGATGAATGGGGTAGAGATTTTTTATTTAAAAAAGTATCCTCTTAAGTGTTCCCATTTTCGTTAAGTTAGGATCTAGTGAAGGAATTTCAAGAAAGCGCTCAAAAATTATAGGCTGGTATAGTGTGTTTGTTAATTTTTTCATAACTTAGCCATGTATTCTTTGAAGTCGGTTTTGGTTAATTAGACTAAAACTAATTGATTACACCGTGTTAATTCATGTTTTTAGTTAATCTACCTAAACCTATTTCTCAAGTCTGTTGGCCTAAAGCGTTTTAATCTTCTCATAACTGAACTCTCTTCTATTAGTTGGTTGGCGAGCGCATAGGATGCACCTTGACATGTTCACTATTTTTTTCACTATACTTCTGAATCTCCTTCTTTACAGGTGGCATCTTTTCCCCAAGTAATAAATGACACCGTGTTCCATTGGTAGATGGCGTTAGCTGCCTACCATTATTTGACATCCTTTTTACTTACTATTGCACTATTGTGTTTCGAGGTGAGACTTTAGTTATATGCATCTGGGCACATTGCCGCTGATGAGTGTTTTAAGGGACGAAACAGCTGTCTGGATGCATAAAAATCAAATTCTCACAACTTACAAGTATTTTCACCATTTTTTTGTATCTGCATAACTAATGTAAAGTTAATTTTAACTGTTAAAAATATTTAATAAATACCTTAAGTTGAACTGCTTAATGTTTCATTAATATTCTTGTGTAGGAATGTAGGCTTTCAGGGCTGGCGTCAATTAAGTTGTTGATTTCCAGGTTGGGCTGTTATGCCGTGCTCTTTTTTGGACTTACAAACGTTTTGACTGCAACTGCGGCAGCCATCTTCAGTAGCATGGACGAAGTACTCTTCATGACGTATCAATTGAAACTAAAATCTCCTTCGCTTCGACTATGTCATTTATATGCGTGTCTGGGCGCGCTTTTCTGGCGCGACTGGTATTTGACGGTTTTATTCTCGCGCTCGTTAGTGCTATGTGTCAAATCCTAGGTAATATTGTTGTTTCTTCCTTTCTATTAAAATTCTCTTTGAGCTTGCATATTTCTCCTGCTTCTAAGTTCAATCTGGTCGAGTAATCTTAATGCTGCTAGTAGATCGGTGTTTTGAAAAAGGACATTGTAATATAATATAAACGATAGCTTCGGTTGTGTTCTATTATTCGTGGGCTTTGTTTTTCCTATGTACACTTTTCTACGAGTGCACGGAATTCTATAGAATCCTGCTGATGTAAGTGGATCTTTGCGATCTTTTGCTGTTTTTAGATACTCTCTCTCCTATTATCTTTCTTGGTTTATATATAGTGCAGATTTTCGTTTTCTTTAAGATTTTTCCAATCCAGTCAGTGACACCTTCTTTATATGGTAGATAGACAGTTCCTTGGTACTGTTCTTCACTGGAATTGGTTTTCTTCTTCCTGAGGCGCGTATCACGAGTTTTGGCTTCTTTACTCTATTCGTTTGCTTGTAGCACTGTTGTCAGATGTTTTATTTCAGCGTTGACGTATCTTGGTTCACATACCCTTAACGCTCTGTTTATTAAGGTGTTAATAACAGTCAGTTTTTATTTTACAACCATGTTGTAGGTATCGATCAGTGTGTTTTTTTCTGTATACCCTGTGGCTTCTCGATTGACTAATACATCTTCAGGTCTTCTGTTTCATGACTCCAGACTACAAATGTGTCATCTACATACCTCAGAATTAATGTTTTGCTTGTTTTTCAGCACTACGGATGGCTCTGTCTTCAAATTTTTCCATGTAAAAATTGGCCACAACTGAGCTGAATGGGCTTTCCATGGCAAATCTGTCAATTTGTTCATAAAATCTTTGGTGTCACTAAAAGTATGTTGTTGTGAGCGAGGTTCGGAAAAGGTTAACGTGCTCTGGAAAAATTTCCCCTATGTAGCTGACTAGTTCTTCGAGTGACATATTTATAAATAATGATATAACTTCGAAGCTGACTAGGATGTCATTAGGACCTAAGATGATGCTATTTATGTTAGATGAGGTGCGTAGAATCTCAGACGCACGAAGCTGTTTCGCCCACGTGTGTTTTCAAAATTTTCGCCAGATGCTTGTCCAGGTTGTAAGTTGGTGATCCTATAACACTTGATATTGGTCTTAAAGGTACATTATCTTTTTGAATTTTTGGTATTTCATATAGTCTGGGTGGTAGAGCTTCAGTACTGCATATTTTCTTCTTTGTCTCCTGTGTTTTATCAGTTTGGTAATATCTATTGAATCTTTCTGTAACTTTCTGTAAGTGTATTGATTGGCCAGATCGTTAATCTTGCTCTTGTAGTTCGAAATGTTTATGTTGTCTGCTGGAAGAGTTATGATATTTTCATCTTCATTGAGAAATCAACAATTTCATTAATATGCTTTTTGGATAAATCCAATATGAACCTTCCACCTCAGTTTGTAGTAAAAACTCAAATTGTTGTTATTTGAAATAGTCAAAGTATAATGAAGGACTTTTGATTTGAGTTTTTGTAAGTATTGTATTCTTTTGTTAAGTGCAAAATATTTAAAATTTGTAATTAAGACTACATTTTTAAGTCGGCTATAAATGATTTTTTTAGTATAATATTTTAGGAATTGTTTTTATTGCTCGATCACACTTTGTAAATAATAAATAAGGAAAGTAAAATTAGATTCAGTCGAGATATTATCTACATAATTTCGTTTATAATTGTTTCGTTAAAAAAAACTAAATTTATTAAACTACGCTTTTTCCAAATTATGTAGAATTATCAGCAGATACAATCTATCAATTACAAGGAACCTTTTTGTTTCATATTTAAAAAAATAAATGGTAGGTACATGGTCGTATCCAAATTAGAAGAAACTAGATTAATAAATGTATTTAATATTTTTTGGCTTAAATATTCTTTTAAATTTGACTTTAAATTATTTTTTTAAAGTGTGATAATTTTAAATGTATTTCATTGGTATTAAGGAAATAAAGCACAAAGTCAGTTACCATAAATTTAATAACGAAAAAGTACTAGCAAGCAATTAGTTAAGTATTAAACCAAGAAAAGAATCACATAATGTAAAAAAACCCCTTTAAGTGTAAAAACTAAGTAAATTATATAAAATTAAACATGATGGTACTTAAAAAGTATTAAAGAAATTTAATCAGTGCCACCCCCTAGGAAACAACCTGTATTTTTTTTTAATTTTCGATTATATTTTCAATTTTAAAAACAAATTCTTCAATACTTTTCAAGTACGATCATTTTTAATTTAATTTAATTTACTTAGATTCTACCCTTTATGGGTTTTTTTTTTACATTTTGTGATCAATTCTTTTTCTCGTTTAGTACTTTTTGGTTATTACATTTGTGGTACCTGACTTTGCGCCTTATTTCTTTAATACTTTGGACCACATTTGAGATATGGATAACCTTTGGGATTTATTTCATTAGTGTTTGACTTAGTTAAATAAACTAAAACCGAAAAAACAATACGATACTGGTTTATTAATTGGATTACATCATTTTACACTATCAAATGCTCAAAACATTTTCCATTGAATAATTGAAACTAAAAAAGAACCACGCACAAAATCAATGGGAATTTTTTTATATTTTATAGAACTCATTATGCTGATCAAATGTCTCCATTGCGCTAAAGCTCTAAATTCAACAGTTTAAATTATAGTTGAATTTGATTATAAATCAAATTAACTGAGCATCGATTATTCATATAGCCGATACAAATACATTATATATAATAATTCCTGCACACACCAGGGCGTATACAGGGTGAGTCCAAAGACAGTAAGTTTTTCAGTGATTTTCAAAAAATTGAGTGGTAGAATTTCACTAATTTTGAAATCTTTTGCAGAATACCAATATCAATTCCAGTTGATAATATTGGCATATCCTGAATCAGACTGACATATTATACAGGTTGTAAAGAGCAATGAAAGCTATGTTCCAAAAATAACTTATAGCATATAGAGTGACTGACAAAATTATGCTTGAACTCACCCTGTATGCAGGAATTATCATAGTCTATAGTGTATTTGTATAAGCTTCATGAATAATCGATGCACAATCGATTTGGCTTGTAATATTGGAAAAGTCAACTTTATTAAGAACCCTGTATAATATAAATCGTTGAATTTAGAGCGTTATCGGAATGGAGACATTTGATTAGTGTCGATTAGTGCGTGGTCCTTTAAAAAAAATTAAAAGAAATAAAGTTAAAAAAAATTGATTAAATTAAATTAAAAATATAAATTCATTTATAATTGTTTTTATTTTTTTATTTAAAATTAGTTAAACAGTTGTATATATAATTAAAAACCCTTTCAAATGAGTTTTTAGTCAACCCCTGTTATAAATTTTTCAAGGGGGTAGCTTCCGTAAAACATTTTCTTATATATGTACGCCCATGTATACACTAACTAAAATTGGTTACGTAATATAATTAACTCCACAATTTCGAATTTGTCAATATATTATACATTCCGAGCAAACGATCAAATATCGTCAAGTTAAAGAGTAACTTTTTATAAAATTTTTGGATTGTGCGTGCAACTTTGTAGATTCGGCGTAGTGGAAGCGGCAAAACGGCCAACTTGGATTTTCCCATATACCTTCGATTTTGAGTTTCAGTTGTTATCGTGACGTCAGGTTTAAAGTTCGCGAAATTTTTACCTTTACAGTTTTTATCTTAAAATTTGAGTTTTTAAGTTAAATTTAATAAAGTGGTTGGTAATGGTTTTAAAATTTGGTTTGTGTTTAGTAGAAAAAAAATATTTATTTTAATTAATAAAAATATAAAAAAACAGGTGATTTAAATAAGAACAATTATTAATCAAATAAACTGATTTAGATTCATTAAGAGGATCCGTTAACCATAACCATCGTAATTTTTTTGCTCCCACCTATTTTTGTAAGATTGTTAAAAGTATTATTTATAATTAAGGGAACTTATTTTATTTCTTAGATATAACATACCAAATTTGTGTTTATATCTATGATATTGTGTTTTAACTGTTTGTGTCGGCTTTTATTATTATTATTATATTTAAATAAATAAAAAAACGTTTTATGAATTTCACAAAAACAATAACAAAAGATATTAATTTATTTTTTACTAGTTACTAATAAATTAATAACTTTTGTTATTATTTTTGTGAAAATCATAAAACGTTGTTTTATTTATTTAAATATATAGTGTTTTTATTAGAAACAAAAATTATACCAGTTAATTTAGGTCGTTGGAATTAATAAAAAGAAGGTGATTTTCAAGAAGTTTCATCTCCAAAAGATTATTTCATAGAGTATAAAAACTTGAAAAATCATACATGGGTAATGCATAATTATACAAAAAACTGAATTTTTGCTGTTTTTGTTCATTTTCAAGGGTTTTTCCAAGATATTCATTTAAGATTCATAAAAATTTAAGAAAATTGGTTTGTTTTAGTTTTATACAAGACTTAAGAAACATATTTTGTCATTTAAGCATCTTTATAGGTCGATTGTAGCCATTTACCGCATTCAATATGGATCCATTTAAAAATAAATTTAGTAATTGCACTAAAATTAATAAAATATGGTCCAAATTTTAAACTCGGGTTTTGAGATCACTAATTACGAATTAGAAGAAAAAACTCGGAAAATACAAAATGGCTCGAATTTCAATTTTAAACGTACATTTTTTCCTTTTTCACATTAAAAGTAAATAAAAATATGGGTTGTAGCCAACATAACAATTTCCCCCTATACATGTGTTATTTTTTTTTAAAGATTTATTATAGCTTATTTTTAACTGTGTTTGCAAAACTGTTTTTACAAACAAAACATAAGAAATATCTAGTGTTTGTCATTCTAATCTTGATTCACAAACAAGTCCTTTCAATAATATTTAAAATCCTGTTTTATCCATATACACTATCCGTATTTTGCAGATAATATTTTCGAACGCAAACCTGTATATTATAATTTGTATGTTCTTTCTCGTGCCATTACTGAACGCACTTTATAAATAATTAGGCAGCTCGTTGACAGTAAATGTCACTTTCTTCTTCTGGCTACTATGACCCTTTTATCTATTAAGCACAAGCACAATAAATTTATGTGTAATCGAATTTATTAACAATAGCAAAAAGTATGAAGATCATATCTTCATTATAGGAAAATATACCATAAGACCAATGAAAACAAACTTTTTTTTTAAACTTGATCTAGTTAATTTATTTTAAATTGCTGTTAATATTCCCCGATGCCCACCACAAAGTAATCAGCTAGAACCAAAACAATTTTTGGTGAAAATTTGGTTAAAATCTGTTTAATAGTTTTAAAAAAATTGTTATTGAAAAATTTGATCACACACGCAAACTTACACACACCTACACACATACATACATTTTACCAAAAATGGGTTTTTGGACACAGGGGACCTAGAAACCTAAAAGAAATGTCAAAATCTCGAGATTGGTTTTTTACCTGAAAACACTACTTTCCCTTTATATATACCTTGTATATATGGCATATGAAGCGGGAAAGTAAAAATGAATTTATGTCATTTTTTGACTAAATTTACTTTTTTTGCATTTCCCATTTCCCTCTCCTATATCTTATTTTTAAACGCGTTGGCATTGAATATGAAAACTGATAATTTTTTTAAAATTATTTTTTAATATATAGTTTATATTATTTTGATATTCGCGTTATATTAAGTTACCTAAAAAAAAGTAGAGGCGCTACTTTTGAGCAAGTTAACTACTTTTAACCATATTTACGCCAGTCACCTTTTTGTTGTTGAAAAAAAACATGTGCTGATTTATAAATTTTAAAACTGAATTATTATAAATAGTGACCTTGCAAACTTCCGAGTATAAAATTTGGAGGATGTTTTATTAATTTTAGAGCAATTATTAAATTTATTTTTAAACAGATGCAAATTATGCACTTTTGGATGCGTTTAATGGCTACAATCGGCCCATAAAGGGTCTTAAATGACCCAATATATTACTTAAGGCGTGTATAATACTAAAACTATTTTTCTCAAAATTTTCTTACATAACTATTGTTAATAAATCTAGTAAATAAATAAAATTCATAAAAAATGTAGAAGTTTATTATTCTAAATGTAGACTGTCCTGATTTATTAATAATTTATCGTATTTTAAAAAAATGGTGAACGCGCAATTGATGTGCAGTGCCACATAAAATTGCACATATCTCTTAAACCGTTTATTTTATCGAGCTGTCACAGGAGGACGTTTTTCTTTTAAAGATGTTTGTGGAATTTAGATGTCATATTTAAAAGTGAAAAAAATGATAGATAAAAAAAATGTGCCTCATTAATCATTGAACTTAGTCCGTATCTGACTTCACAAGGGTAGTGCAGATTTGTTTATAACGCTATTAAGTGCGCATTTATGGTATTTATAATTGGTTAATTTTTGATTTATTTCAAATACGTAGTTTAATAATTATAAATAAAAAACCATTTTTAATTTTTAAATTTGGAGCCCTAAAAATCGTTTAAGAAGGGCGTAAAGGACAAATTTTATATGAAGTACCATCATTAATTTTAGCCCCTCTATTATCTCGAAAGTTTTGGGTATGAATTAATGGGACACCCTGTATATGCATTCTATGCAATAAAATCTTCTGTAGATGAAACTTCTTGAAAATCACCTCATTTTTATTAATTTCAACGGCCTAATGTGTATAATATTTTTACATTAAATTGGGGATCTAGTATTTATTTTATTTAAAATACTCCATGAATATAAATTTTTACTTACATTTAATGGGGACGTGTGATGCTGGAGCTACATCAAATTCATTTATAGTATATGAGAATCTACTTAAAATTATTCATAAAAATTGCCTTGGTTAGCTTTGAAACACTACAATTACTAAGAAATAAATTTTCAAAATTTCCAAGTGACGTCAGTTACATTAATTTGTTTAAAGTAATCTAGATGGCATGGCAAGGTATAATGTACAATTATCTGTCGAGTATTACTAAACCAAATAGCGTTAGCGGTTTAGACCGTTTCAAAAAAAAAGAAGAAAAAGCGAAACTCAGGCCACAAATAAACAATAAAATAATAGGTTATGTTATACTGAAAAGTGAAAAATAAAATGCTGTGACTAGCAGTACATCGGCGGTACGCATTTATTTTGTACATCGGCCGTTCACTGCTTTTTAAGGTTCACAAAGTAAAAGTGCCGGAGTTCGATGCCCAGTAATGCCAACTTTTTTTATTTTTTAATAATTTTTTTAGCTTCATAAAAACTACATAAACATAGTGATTAGTAACCAGTTTACCTTGTACAGTAAAGAATTTTTTTTTCCAAAATTAATGATTATTAGATTTCGCTTTCTTAAATTTTTAAAAACAACATAAAAATTGTGACTGGTAACCAAAATCATATATACAGTAAAGTGTCTTTTTTTAATTTATTTTTTCTCAAAGTTCGAGATATAAAAATTAGGTAGTTTATTTTATTTTCCGATGTAAGATATAAACGAATACATCCGACGTACTTCTAGTCACTTCGAAAATATTTTCTTCTGTTCTCATGTTTACATCTAGCCTCTATTTAGTAAGGAATTCAGTTAGTATATACTGCCATCTCTTAAAAATATTATCAATTAATGTAGATATTTTTAATTTTTTTTTTTTTAATATAATATAGGTTTAAAAAAATTATAAATATTTTTTGTACCCATATTTGATAAAAGACTTTTAAGTGCTAATTTAAAAAATTTTTATACGTCCCCATTTTTACATCATTTCTAGGGACAAATTTATGCTTTAGTAAATAAATTCCAGTAGTTAAAGCAAGAAATTCGATTCCTTGGTTCAACTTTGGTTTCTTCTATTGCCTCTTAAAAATAACATTAGGATCTTACCTCAATCGTGTATCAAAATGAACTCTTACTAACTTTACCTAGCTACTTGTGACTAACTTAAAATTTTGATAATTTCACACTTTAAATGTTTAATCTTTAACCACACTTACTTTGTGTATTAAATGAAAAAATTAATGTTTACAGCGGGTTAGGTGAGATTATATTTTGGTACTAGAGTTTTGATTTTAAAAATAATTCGCTTGTTCTTGGTTGGTTCATTTTGTCCTGACTCTGAATTTATATTTGCACTAGGAATCAAACATTTTACCTCTTTGGTCCCCTCCCACCCCCATCAAAACGCTAAATCACACTTTCAGCGACCCCCTCAGCGATTTGTTGTGAATAAAAATAGTATACATTATTTTTTGGTTAATTATATGTTTGTCTACAGTCTCTTAAGTGACTTTCTAACGCAATGAAAACATTTTAAGAACTGCCAAGAAAAAAATTAAAATAAAATTGACGAACTTGCAACGTCACAGTTCTTTAGGGTACCCACCCCCATCGGTACACCGGAACTCCACACCAAAATAATAATCCAATGTTATGTTGGGTCGTACTTACCTGTTAATCCCTAACTGGAATTGACCACCGAAAGATCTTCTGTAATAGGTATATTCCCGTTTCGCCTGGTCCCGTTTCGCCTGACGTAAAAATTTAGTAGGCTTTAGTAGCGTTTCGCCAGACCACATGTTAGATGGAAATAAATAGTTGCGATTCGCCTGACCTGCTAGGGTAAAGAAATCCCAACGTAATAACTTAGTCATTAATAAAATTTTTGTATAATGCGAGAAAATGTTCCTTCTGTTGCCTTTCATTCAGAATGTTAATTATATCGAAAGTGTTACTATTTGGGATTAAAGATACCTGATTGGGGTATTTTAAGTTTTTTTCAAATTGACGTAGCGTAAAGCGAATAACTTAGATTTTCCCTATAACCGGTCAGAAGTATTACTTCAGACAAAAAAAAAACTATATATATTGTGGCGCACCCTATACGCGTCGGTCTTTATATGGAAAACGGTAAGATTTTATAAAAAATGTTTAATGCAGATATGTACATGGCGTATATGAGTACACTTTAAAATTATTAAAATCCTTCAGTAATAATTTCAACTGTACATTACTTTAGAAAAAGACTAATTATCTATAAAAAATGATTTAAGATAGTTTAAAAAATTTAAAAATAATGATTTTTAACACACTGGTATAAAACTTTCTTAATATAGTCAATTTGTGCAAGCTTTTTTTTTTCAAAAACACTCAATATATTTTAAAATTCAATATATTTTAAGATTCATATTTATGCAATGGTTTTGAAGATGGATAAAAAATTAAAATTAAAAAGACTCCAAGTGAAGTTGTATTTTTTAATATAAATTAAAAAAAATTCATTAGAAACTATTCAATTTTTGAAAAGTTTTTTAATTTGCTTCCTTATTGATCAAATTTTTCATGTATTTTGAAAAGGACCCTTATGAAAAAAAAAGGTAGACACTATCCATGGTCAGGCGAAAAGCTACCACAATTTAAGCCGTCAGGCGAATCGGGAAATTTTAATTGGTCAGGCGAAACGGGATCAGGCGAAACGGGATCAGGCGAATCGAGCATAAATCGTGTAATAACCGCTGTTGTCTACCTGGAAAAACGGCATTACTGTTAATTGATACAAATTGTAAAATTTTATTTAAAAGAGAAAATAGTCTCGCCTTATTTGTTGACTAATTTTTGTAACTGCGTGATGGATATTATGTTAAGAGGCAACTGTCGTTGCAAATGAAATCCTGGTTGCATTACCCCTCTACTTTTTGATTGAAACCATGGGACACCTATGGAGACTTCAAACGTAATAATGATAGCACGTAAAGATTTAGGCCCATCTAACAAGCAATTAAATGCATTTATCTTAATTCGCTCTGAAAACTTAATTCCTGTTAGATTTTCTTTTTTTCTTTTACCAATTATTTTAAAATATTATAGCGAATTATGGAAAGCTAAAAAAAATTAAACAGCCAGAAAAAAAATTTAAGTTGATATAAAAAAAGTACTTCGTAGCCACTATAATAGATTTTGTTCCCACATTTTAGTGAAAACTGCAATTAAATTTGTATCTCTGTAAAAAAGTTATTAGGAATTTATTATTTGAAGGTCGATATAATGCTCTTACGTCAACGGGGAAAACCCCTATTAGTTTATAATAGATATAAATTCTATATAGAAAGAATGATAAAAAATACTGGAGAAAATGCATGGCGATGTGATAAATCTAAACTCTATGCTGTAGGCGAGAAAGAGGATCCTTTTACCTCCTCCCTTAATTTTCGTGGATGCTGAACATGATGGCGGCGTTAGAATTTCTCTTTGGGGTTGCACGCGCTTCAAGAGATTTCTCTACAGACAAACACAATTTCCCCCATTTTCGAGGATGCTAAGCACGGTGATGGTGTTAAATTTCGGTTCCGACCCCTTCCAACCCCTCCAACGGCCAATATTCACCCCAGAAAGGGGTGAATTTTTATATCTTTTTTAATATCAGCGGGAAACATATTCCTCCCCGTTTTTCATAATGCTGAATACGGTAGCGGTGTTGGATTTTGCGTTCAATCCCTGCCAACCCCTCCACCGAAGAATGCTCGCCACCAATACGGTGACTATTTTTTCTTATCCGCGGCATATGTATATCCCACTCCCCGTTGAGAGTGAAGCGTGTACAGCATCCTCGAAAACGGGGAGTGGGATATCTATTTGCCGCGGATATAAAAAAAAAGTCGCCCTCTTGGGGGCGAGTATTGGTCGGTGCAGGGGTTGGCAGGAATTGGACCCAAAATCCATACCGCCACCGTGCTCAGCATCCTGGAAAACGGAGAGAAATTGGTTTCCCGCTGATATTTAAAAAATATAAAAAGTCAGCCCTTTTGAGGTCGAATATTGGCCAGTGGAGGGGTTGGAGGGGTCGGAACCGATATTCAATACTACCACCGTGCTCAGCATCCTCAAAAATTGGGGAAAATTGTGTTTTTCTGTAGAGAAACCTCTTGAAGCGCATTTAGTCCCTCTAGGGATTTTTTTTTGGCCGTTTTAAAGGGTTGCGCAACCCCAAAGAGAAATTCTAAAGTCAGCATCGTGCTCAGCATCCTGGAAAACGCGGGGAGGAGGTACTCTTATACCGGCATTTTTCACCCTTTTTTCCGACCACACACACACACTACTATTATGATAGGGTAAGCGGTACAATTATTGAAAAAATAATCGTGTGAAATAATGTTAAAATTTGAATTTTTTCCTCAAACAAAACCATGTTTATTTATTAACTTTTTAATTTGGTTTTTAGTATAACACAGCAGTATTAATTACAAAAATCAATTGATTGAGACAATGACAAAAATGATAGTATTGACCGTTTTCGTATAGTTATTGACCACCAGTAAGATAATTATTGGCCGCGTGTTTTTAATATGTGTCCTTTTGGGATTCGAAACAAAAATGTACAAAAAATAATATAATTTTTTTAATATTATCTAATATGAATGCCAAAATATAAAAATAAATCTGATGTGGCCAGCACATGACCTCTCGCCAGTTTTGAATCAAATATTTACACGTTGACATAAAAAAGTATGAAAAAAACACAAAAATCATTAAAATATATATTTTTTGAAAGTGTCTATACTTTTTCAAACATGTTTGACATGTAAAAATGTCTGAATTTGACTTGTGCATGTTGTGTTTATCAATGCATAATAAATGATATGTTCTAAAGACTTCGTTTCATTTTATTCCAGATCTTGATTTATTTATAATTAGAGTGCAACAGTAACAACTACCATTAGATAAATTCATAATTAATATAAATACCCCCCATTTATGATTTCATCATCATTCAGTTTATCTACAATTTTATTGTCATTTTGTGAAAGATCTGTTAAAATGCTTTAGTTTAGTTTAGCTTTTTTATCTCTCGCCCTTCAGATAAGAGAGGTATAGTAATCATGCTAAAAATTGTGTAGTGAGTTTTCAATGAATAAACACGTTTTAAGGTCCCTAAAATACGATTATGATATTTTCGCGATGATGTCTGTTTGTGTTGCCAGATTTATAAAAAAGTCAATGTTTTTCATACTTTTTTGTTTTAACGTGTACATTTTTGATTCAGAAATGGCGGAGGTCATATGCTGGCCACAACAGATTTTTTTTTCTAATTTTTATTTTTTTCTGTTTTTTTTGATTTTTTCTAATTTTTCCTTTTTTTTCTTTTTCTTTCTTTTGTTTTCCGATTTCTTTTTCTTTTTTTCTTATTCCTCTAAATTTTTCGATTTATTTAAACGAGTTTTTACATTTTTAAAAAAATTCAATTACAATACATGTTTTTTTATGTATACAGTTATTTCCGGTTTTAGGTTGTTTGCAATTTTCTGCGATTTTTTTGGAATTTTAATTTTTTACGATTTCTTTGCAATTTTTTTCAGATTTTTTGCAATTATTTTTACTGGCAATTTTTTGGCACTTTTTGTGTTTTCTCCGTTTTTTGTGATTTTTTGTAATTTTTTTATAATCTCCAATTCATTCGAATTTTTTCACTTTTTAAAAATTTCAAATACAATTGTTTCCGGTTTTTTGGTTGTTCTTTTATTTATTGCAATTTTTTACAATTTTTGGTGATTATTTTGCGATTTTTTTGGGATTTTTACGATTTTTAGCGTTTTTGCTGGTTGTTCCGTTATTTTACAATTTTATTGATTTCCGGGTTTTTCCGTATTTTCCAATTTTAATTTTCATTCTAATATTTTCAGATTTTTTCGATTTTTTAATTTTTGTTCTCATTTTTGTTGTTTTTTCGAATTGCTCTAGGTTTTTTCTAACTTTTTCTCGTTTTTTTCTGGATTTTTTCGGTTTTTGTCAATCTGGTTTCTTTTAATTTTCGGATGTTTCGATTTTATTTCTCATTTTTCTGTTGTTTTTTGTTTTTTTCGAATTATTCTAGGTTTTGCCAACTTTTTTTTTCTGATTTTTCGGTTTTTGTCAATTTTTGTCGATTTTTGTCGATTGTTGTCCATTTTTGTCAATTTTGTTCATTTTCCTCTTTCATTTGGTTTTTTTTTCGATTTCTTTCGATTGTGAAAAAATAGAGCAAGGAAGTTCGTTCCATACGGAGCTACCCCGACCGCACAATTTTTTTTCATACTCTTTTGTGTTAACGTATTAATTTCTAATTTAAAAATGGCGAGAGGTCAAGTGTTGGCCACACCTAATTTTTTTAAAATTTGCTTTTCAAACGCCTCCTTTTGCTTAGCAGACTTCTTTAATTCCCTTTCTTTCTTTCTTTCTTTCTTTCTTTTTATTTTCCTTTTCAGCAATTTGCTGTTGTTTCTTTTCTTCTTTTTATAATTCTTATTATAAAAGATACTCTGTCATTTGTTTTTGTACACTTTCTCTGTAGTGTTAAATGATAATATAGATCTTGATCTAAGCTTTTATTCTTAAACTTCATTTTCTACAAGTTTTTTATAGTTAGTTAATGGAATTTCATGCCAAATACCATCTTCTTCAGGATCAGCAAAAAGATAATTTCATTTGATTCAAACCCAATCGTCTCCGTATTGTCATAATTATCTGTACCATTATTATCTGAATAATCTGAAGCTTCCGAAATTTTCATTCCTTTCTCATGTGTCATATAATTAGGATTCATTTTTATTACCTTTTCGTCTCTGTATTGTTATAATTATTTGTTTCCAAAACTTCCTTATCTTCCTTATACGTAGTATGATTAGCATTTTCAGTAACTCCTTGTGTTATTTCCCTTTTCGGTTCGAATTCTTGCCTTAATTAATACAAAATGAAAATATCTTCATCTTCATTGGGTTTAAAAGATTCTTGGTTATTTTCAAATAAGTCAACTATTTTCGGTCCAATTATTTATTTAAATGTACTGAAATTAATAGTGCATTTATCTTTATTTACAAAATCAATTTTATTATTCAATTTGTTATAATTTTTTTCTAAACACTTGCTGACATCTATAGCATTAACATTCCATGGGTAAGAACCACATGGTAAAACCATTTGTAATAAACTTAATAAGAAGGCAAATTCTTTGTTATTAAGCTCCTCTGTGGGATTGTTCATATACGCCATTAAATGATCCCCTTTCTCCAACCGACTTTTAATGGTTTGCATGTGGATACATCAGCAAGTTGTAGAATTCTGGTGGCCTTTAGATAGATAGATATAAGAACAATCTGCAAATTTGCACAGAGATCACTAAGTTTTCTTTCTAAATGCCTTTTATACCCATCTACAAATAGCGAAGTCTATATTTAATTTTTTCATCCAACCCGAATCACTAGTTTTAAATGTAAATCCTTCAGGCATAGAATCACGGATTTCCTTTCTAAGTCTCTTACCAGGTTATATGATTAGAGGTGGGGTATAACTTGTAAATAAGACCCTAACTGTCAGTAGATAGAACGTTCTTTAACTTTAACGGTTCTGTAACTAACGACAATGACGTTTAGATTGTGACAATTGTATAAGAAATCAACTTGTAAAGTTTTATTCTAAACGTTATCGCCTTTAGTTACTGAATCTTTAAAGTTAAAGGACGTTCTATCTACTGACAGTAAGATTTGTTTTATTTTTGCCAGAGTCTATTTCGTATATGTTTTTGGTACCTCTAGGGGCAATAACTGTTTTGTTTTAGGGACACAGTGAAAAATTAGTTTCGTCAGCATTAAAAAAAGGCCCTGGGTATTACAGTATCTCGTCATAGTCTTTTTCCTGTAGGTACGAATATATGTTTTCAAAACATTTTTTAATATCATTCTCGATAATTTTGGATGACGCAGTCGATACCGAGTTTGACTTTCTTTTGCTTAAATTAGGGTATCATTTCATGGAAAGTTTTCCTTAAATGGATTATCGCGAACTGCAAAATCCAAGAACTTGATACTTGGATATTTTCTTTTCTAAGTGGAAATCCTTGTCTTTGACAATCTTCTATCCATTTGACCAGTGCTGTTTCTTCATCTACTGTCGAAATTGGAGAAGAACCAAGTGAACTTGTCTGACAGTCTAAACTGCAATGTGACCATAGGAATTTTATGTTTTCTGCATGCTTCCCTCTTTAGCATGCTGCCAAGAACATTGTAAATAGCTTTGTTTACAGTATCTTCCGAATACTTCATGCAGTATTTTTCTTGGCTACCATTCTTAAACACAATTTTTTTAAATAAGTAGGTAGGTAATAACAAGAGGAACAATAATGAAAAAATCGCATTATCATAAATTACCTTTATTATTATTATTAATTGGTTTTTCCTTTCATGTGAAATGCTTAATAAAAGTCAGTTATTGGCTACGTGAGCCTGATAGTAATTGGCCCTGGTTAGCAACTGAATACGATTGAAATATATCTGTTAGTCATTTTTAAATGCATTATTTTATTATTTATATCTAAAATTATATTAACTTTACTATTTCATTCTTATGGCTCAAATAACTGCAAAACCCACGATTTTCATTTATACAGTAATTGACCCCTGTATATTTAGAAAAAATGAGTGTTATTGCTAGATTAAGTAGTCCAAAATTTTAATTTAAGCTAATATAAATGTCACATTTAAAAAAAGACCAGATTATATTCAATTGATTTTTATTTGATGATTAGGTAATTACCTTTCTTACCTCATTACAATAAAATCACTATTTCTCACACCCTGAAACGATACTTTATTTTATTGATAATAAATAATTAATGTGATTAAGCTTAAATCTTTATATTATGGGATCGTTCCACGAATAGAATTTGCAATATATCAGAAGTAGAATATAAAAAGATTTGGAAGCCAGCCAAATTGATTTTTTTATGTAATTAGAAACAATTGACAAAAAAACTATGTTATATTTCAAAATCCGTCCTTTCTTTTTTGTTGGTTAGTGAAATTAAACTCAAATTAAATGTTATTTTTGTTTATTTCATAAAAATAGAATTCCAGAGATTTTTTTTTACTTTTTCTTTAAAAAAACTTAGCTTTTCTTGAGGGTTTTTTCTTCTGAGAAACTGAAGAAACTGTGTCCAGAAAAAAAAACTTGGCCCAAAGGAAAAACGAAGTCCAGAGGAAAACAAAATAATTTCCAGGAAAAACTTCTTGACCCAGGAAAGAAAACTTCTCGACCCAAGAAAAAAACTTCGTGGCCCAGGAAAAAAAATTCTTGGCCCAGGAAAAAAAACTTCTGGGCCCAGGCAATAAACCATCTATAAGATGAGGGGGGGGAAGAAATCTTATGTAAGCGACACGAACGATATAAAGTCAGTTATTTTGACTGAGTAGGCAAAGAGACGAACATTATTAGATGGGAAAGACATTTTATAGGAATACCAAGAGAAGAGAGGGACATGACGCGAAGAAATAAGAAGGTATATCAAGCGAGTATGAGATTAAAATCTATTGAGTAGAGGAATAATGAAAATATAGAGAGGCATAAATAAACGTAACAACTCTTTTCGACATGTTCAGTCTCAAATGGCAGCT
Source organism: Neocrepidodera transversa (assembly GCA_963243735.1). Lineage (NCBI taxonomy): Eukaryota > Metazoa > Arthropoda > Insecta > Coleoptera > Chrysomelidae > Neocrepidodera > Neocrepidodera transversa. The sequence goes on from OY725341.1 coordinate 26,723,647, forward strand.
AGTGGTAAAATGAAATTGCTATGTTAGTGCCAATTTGAGAATGAAAGAAGAAGATATAATTCTGCCCAACAGTTAACTATTGATAGAAGATAGTGCAACGACACTTCGGCCGTTGTGGGTCACTTTGGCGCCTTAGTCCAGGTTTCGGATTGCCTCGGGCGCCACCTTCCGTTTAGAGTGTGAAGGCCACTGCACGGGCAGCGTCAGTGGAGAAAGAAAATACTCCAGGGGTCGTTATGGTATCGACCAAAATCACTGGCAGCCAGAAGGGCGGTCTTTACTTGCCCTGCTGGGTTTGAGTACCTGGGTATTAGCTGCTGGGATGTTAACTCAAAACAAATATTAATAAATAAAACTTTTATTGGTTACCAAAATCCGGCGGAGAAAAGGTGTGTAACGGACGATTGGCTTGGCGGCGTGGTGTAGTCGGACTGACGGTTCTGGACTCCGGATACAATTGAAGTTGGCTTCAGCTTGACCTATCTCTAAAGGTCGACGGACTGCACTGCTGCTCCAATTGGGACGGCCACAGTAAGTCAGACTTCTGGCTGTCTCTGCCGCTCCGACAACGGTATGAATTGCCCTACTCGATACGAACTTCGGCGTCTAAGAAGCAGAGACGAGAGTGTCTCCATCTGCCTGGCGACGGTTCAACTGGTACGACTAGTCTTTTATTCACAATTTAAAGTTAATTTTACTCCAGTGCCGTGCGCGATTTAATTTATATATTTTATATAATACGGAAAAAAAGTAACTTTGTTACAATAGATTTACACAACTCTTATTAAAAGTGCAAAAGTTCTGGAGGCCAATAATTATCATAGGGCCAACTACTCTTTGGTTTACCTTACGTCGGGAAAACCTGCCGAAATAATCCATCACCAGATTTCGCAAAAAATTGGAATAGTAGACACAATTGGTGGTAAAGATATTAAATACCCTCGGAATAATTTTAATCGAGAGAAATTAAAAAATGTGCCGCAATTACCCCGAAATATTAAAGAAGTACTTGATTTTATGGATAGTTTTTCTATAAAAATAGTTAAATCCGAAAAATTTTAGAATCCTATCTAAATCACATTTAATAATAAATATTGAATATCATATCCTCAGCTTGCATAGCTACGTCATTCCAATTCTTAGACAGATCCAATATTCTTTCGCAATAATCTCTGTCTTCATTATAACTCTTCCTTCTCAATCGCTCTCATATGATGGAATACATATTGTCTTACTATTTTATTATATATTTGCAAATGAGTGAAAACGACCGTTACACAAATTCACACCACTTAATCATGGATTGGTAAAAAATGGGTTAGTCCATTATAATAAAAAGATATTCGTTAAAAATGACGGCATAACCGCACCCTTATTTTAGTAAATTATTAATCAAAAAGTTCTGAGATTTGACAACTTAATATACTTATTTTATAAAGTGAAAGTGAGTGGCAATAATTGGTCTGATAGTGTTTACAGTGTTGTACAAATAATGCAACTTTTATGATTTATGTTTATTAAAAATTTTAAACGGGTGAGAAAATAAACCTTAAATTTCATATTAACATATTAAAATCCATTAACATGGTTGGTCCTTCGATAATTAGTCTATGTTAACACGTTGACTGCCGTAGTAAATTATCCGCCCTAATTCATATTTGTTCACATATAGTGGTGTTGACAAATCCTGTGTATTCCATGTGGACGGAAAATTTACCTATTGTTGCAATTTGCCAATTATTTACCATACATATATTAATGATACGTATGTGCCAGCAGATTTCAACAGCATCAAGCATAAGGAAAAAATAACTATTAAAAGAGACATACAAAATAATTTATAAATAATAAAATCCTTGTTTTATTTTGTTCTATTCCAAATGAAAATTATAATTTCTTCTTGATTTTTAAAATTATAATTTTATTTGGTATATAATTCCAGTTAGGGATTAGTTCAATATTTTTGGTGGGGAATTCCGGTCTGGGATGAACGATCAGGCATATTCGGTGCGGAGTTCCAGTGCGCTCCCTCTACATATCTCCCTCCCTATTATTTACTAACGTATTTTTTGAATAGCCCCTTATTAAATTTCCTTTAATGACATATTTGGTTAAATTTATTATACAGGATCTTTCATAAGGAATGGTCAGTATTTTAACTATAAGTTCAGGACCTCCAAATATTAATATTTTATTAAATAACTCTTGGTCAAATGTTATCTACTACTAAGATACAGGGTGTTGAATTTATAATTTATTTTTCGTTATTTAGCAATTATTTCTTTATTATTTAATGTATGGACTTGTAATTTGGTATGGTTATATTTTTAAGTTAGTAAGTCATAAGCGTGTTATCAGTTTTGAAATTAGACAAAGAGGACTCTATTGGATGAAGAAAAGTATCCATTTTTTTTAATCTTGACCTTTTACCAATTTTTTTCAAGTCTTTATGATACACCCTGTAAATTTGGGTAAAAAAGATTCGTGTTTTAATAGCATAATTTCAACTCATTTCGATATATTAGCTTTTAAAATGTTCTAGCCACAGTATTTATTTAGTTTACTTTACAATATTCAACATAGTAGGGTTGAAAATTAAAATGAAAATGTACAGCTATCAAATATTTAATTGTTAGATTTAAGTTAATGATTACAGTGTTAATTTAGTTCACCAAATTCAATCTAGAAGTGGGTAACTTCAACACCCTGTATCTTAGTATAACATTTGACCTAGGGTTATTTAGTAAAATATTAATATTTGAAGGTGCTGAACCTATAATTAAAACATTGGTTATTATTCATGAAACACCCTTTATAAGAGGCAAACAGATAACCCTTATTGAAATAATAGATTCGGTGAACCTTAACTCAGACGGTCGCACAGGTAATTTTTTATCGAACACGAACTCAGATTGTCATTAGTGATAGTTTCTAACGTACGCATGAATTCAGATAGTCTTTATATTTACTGTATACGTGTCTACAATTGGAAGGGATAACATTGATATATCAGAAACCGGAAGAGATACAGAGGTGGTAAAATGGAAAAAGTTAACTATTTTGGAGAGAATTACATCGGTCTAAAAAAATCTACAGGGACTTTCGTCCTTCTCGAGTTATGTACGGAAAACTAAAAATGCTGTTTTTAGTTTTTTACGCCTTCATTTTTTATTTAAAAAATACCAAAAAATAGAAAAGTAAAGCTTTATTGTATCTCAAATTTTCTACCAAACTATAATAATAAATTTTTAATACGGACATGCCTTTTAAATTACAAAAGTTGATAAACCGTTAAAATTCCATTTATATGATATATCACACTATTCAATTTAAAGACATTTTATCTAAAATAACTTCATCAGTAACAATAATTTTTAATTACGGTCCTTTCGTAAGTCTTTTGTGAATTTGTTTTAATTTTCTAAAAATAAATATGATATTATCTAATAATTTCGAGAAAAAATATGTATCATCCGTGAAATAAAAAAAAAATCAAAATAGTAAAAACTAAACGAGCAGAAAAAATATTTTTTTAGAATTTAATGGCAAAGTCAGTTGTAAAACTAATGTAAGTATAATTATTTTTTAATAGAGGTGTCTAGTAATACTTTAAATTTATTGGTTGAGTATTTGTAGTTATTAACTACATTAAATTATTCCTTATTCTAATTATTTACACACTTTTGCATAAGATAAGATTCAGGTCCGTAATAATGATTATTTGTCATACAAAACGTCATAAAAAATGTAATGTGAATTTGTCTTTAAATTCTCTATCAATATTTTTTAATCACAACGAAGGTCGATTACTTTTCTGCTTATTTAATTTCTATTTTGATAATTAGTTTTGTTTCATTGATAATGCGACTTTTTTAATGAAATTTTTAGGTAATGTTATATTTGTTTTAACGAAATTAAAACGAATTTACAAAAGAACGACAGGACCGCAATTAAAAATTATTGCTACTTATGATGTTAGTTATTTTATAATAAACGTCATTAAAGTGACAAGTGTGAAAAACAGATATTTTAGTTTTCCCTCTATAATTGGCGAAAGGCTAAAGACCCTGTAGATTTTTCTCGATCAATGTAATGCTCTCCAAACTATCATCTCCTTTTTTGTTGGGTTCCTTCAATTAAAAAAAATAATAAACATTACAAAAAAACATTTTTTTTAAATTATAATTTAGGCACCTTAAAATTCTTCCTCTGGTTCTTCTCTCTCTCTCTCTTATGTCTTCTTTTAATCAGTTTCTTTCTTCTCTTTTTCTATATCACCTCCTAGTTTATTAGCATTTCTGTCTTCTGTATTTATCAATCTCCCTCTTTTCGTCTCACTTCCTAGATAATTTCCAGTTTCCTCTTTGTCTTCTTCGATGTTATTTGCTACTATTTCTGTGACTTTTTATATCTCTTTAACTCCTACCTATTTTATACTGATAAAGTTCTTTGCTCAATAAAATATTATATTTCTAAATTGGACTATAACAATTCTTTCCTGTTAATATCCTTCTAACTAATTTACTATTTTTTATTTTGACAATTTCAAAATATCTCAAAAAACCAAAATATTTTTTTTTGTTTTTCTCTAACTAAATTTCAAATTTAGTAATTATTGAAACTATGTTTTTGTTTTATATGTACCACAATTGTTGTAATTATTACAAATTTATAAAAATTTATCGAAATTTACATTATAAAATCAAAAAGAAATAATCATCTAAACACAAAACACACTTAAACAAATCCTAAACACATTTAAACACATCCATACGCACCTTATATTTCTTATCATAACCTTATTTCCACTGTAATATTTACATTTGACAGTTACCTTCTACCTTTCAATCTCTCAACCACAATACATACAAAAACAGAACTAAAACTACACATGAAAAAACCATTATCAATATATAGAAATTTTTTTCGTAAATTTAAATTTTCGAAAACTCAAAATTACGGAAAAAACATTGCCTTTTTTCACTTGTTTATTATAGCAATGTTATCCCTTCCAATTTTAGACATCCTGTATTAAACGTTACCATATTCAGAATGTTTTATTTTTGTAAATTTTAACAAAATTATTAAATAATTTTCCATCCAATGGTATAGACTTTCGTTGCAGTTACTATTTGAGCAAGTCTATTTTTTTTCTTAGGTGTTCTCAAACAAAATACCCCTTGAATATTTAAAAATGTTTCCACAAACGATTTTCTCTGCCCCTCGCTGGCTCATCATTTTTGTAAATTTCATCTTAGATCTATCACTTTCAAAATAATAAACTGAACTAAAAAATAAAACAATATCACTTGGTACCTTTATTGCAATTTATCTGCAACTTTATATTTAAGATCAGCAAAATATTTCTTCATTATTATTTTGGCCGGACCTGTATAATATTTGGGTTATTATAAAAAGAACCCCGCACTTTTCTTATGAAAAATGTTGAATAAATGGGTATTTGGGTAAATTTTTTTTAATTTCAATTTCTTGAATTTTTAAAAAAACTGATCAGCTTATCTTGAATTTTTTTATGGTCGAATTTAGTCATAAAATTGGAATTTTTTAGAAATATGTTAATTATATATTGTAATGATATTTACACTATCTCAAATTTGGGTTGGGTTCTATGAAAAATAAAAAGAATAAACATTACAAATTAATTTAGAAAAAAAAAATAAAATTTTGTACAGTACTGTTACTGCGTTTTCTTCCTCTATTTCTTATCCAAGCTTTTATTTATCTATCTTAATGTATTATTTCTACTTCATGTTTATTCTTAGCTTAATTTATTGATTATTGTTACCCGACTTCCATACTCTATATTTTTCTATAATTGCCCTTATTTCTATTAAATTACCTTTTACTAAATCTCAAAAAAAATTTTGCTCCAAATGACTTAAAATGTTATGAAACGTGGAAAAAATTAAATTTCCGCAAAAAAAAGTCTGTCTGTGTGGATATGTGGATGTCTGTGCGCCAGATAACTCGAGAACGGTACGGCTGATCCGGACAATTCTTTGGGCAATCGGTTTGTATTCAAAAAAGAAAGGCTCTATCAGAAGATGAGCAATTTCGGGTCCGAGGATCCCGGTCCCGCCTACTAAGTGAAACTTCTATTCGAGATATCTCGACAAGGAAAGCAAATTTGTCGATACTGATTTCTATTAAGGTGTTGTGTAAGTCAAGACGCGTCGATTGATATTCATATCGCAACCGGCTCGTTAAAAAAAAATGAAAAAAAAATTATTGGAAAAATTCCGATTTTTTCGAATCGGACTTTTTTCCGCTGACGGAAACGGGCCGTAGTCTTGAAAAATCGAGCAGAGATTATTCCTTTGACTAGTTTATATTTGATTATTTTATTTTGTAGTTTTTATTATATTTTTTTTAATTACATAATTAATATTTTGGTATATAATTTTCTTTAGTTTCTTTCCATATCTACATATCATTTCATATATAAACCATTTCTGTATATTATTCTTATAAAAATTAACATTCCATAATTGATCAAAATTGACAAAATTCTCTTTATTTATTTTTTTTTCAAATTTTTTTACCACTAGAGTTTTTTTTAATATTGCAACCTTAGTTTAGTTTTATTAACCCTATATTCCCTGTTTACTATCTGACTTTGATTAGGTAAATTTCATGTATTATAATTCCAAAATTTCAATTTTATTATATCATCTTTCATTATTTTAACAAATTTTTTACACCGCGGGGAGTGAAACTAGTACTTTAGTCCCATATTTGCGGGACTAAAGTGCCATTTTACTCCCTTGAGACTCAAATTTTTTAGTGCCGCAAATAAAAAACAATTGAAACCAGCTACCTTGTTTATTCTAATTTAGTTCAGAACTGTCAAATACTTCCACAAAGGAGTGTAAGAAACTATTTTTGGTAGTACAATCTTCAATTTTCTTTTCTCCAACACCATTTTATATCTTAAATGAGACAAAGTCGCAATCTAATGCCATCAGTGATTTGAATGCGGATCGAAATTGGTCTGAGTTCGAGCCCCATCGGGAACCCCGTTGTTTTATAACGTTTTTAAGAGCCGGTATTTTATAAAAAATACATAATTTATTACCAAACATGATAACCTAATTAGAAGTAGGAAACTTACAAATAATAGGATTGTTACGTTTAAATATTTACAAAATTAAGAGGTAAATAATTTTAAGGGGTTTTGGTCACCGCGGTGTAAAAATAGCGTATATACCACAGGACTAAAGTGTCTTTTAATCCCTCAATCTTCACTCTCTGAATTAAAAGATGCACTTTAGTCCCTTGGTATATAATATACCATTAAGATTCTTTCACTTTTTTAAATTTATTCCCAATTTATCTATAATACCTTCGTTTCCTTTTCTTTACTTACATTTCAACTCTTCTATCCCATTTAATAAACATAAGATTTAACTACTAATAATCTCTTAATATATTAAATTTCAACTCAAAAAATATTATTAATTTATAAAATTCCCTATACAGAGTGAAATTTTTTTATATAACAATATACAGGGTTTACCAAAAACTCAGTGTAACGCATTTACTATTAAAACTTGATGTAAAATGTATTATGTCTGAGAAACATTGTTATTTATATATCTACAAGATGTTTTAAATATTAGGTAACTTTTTAAAAATATATGGGAAATAAAATTCTTTATAAACAAGCAAAAGGCATTTTTACTAACGACTTAATTAAATATTCTTCAATTTTGATGCTAATGTTGGGCACCTTGCAATGGTTTTTAGTAAAATATTCTAATAGTGTTATGCGTCTTCCAACTTACACTATTGGTTGCTCAGAAGGATAACTTACTTTTTTTCTCTCATCTGATCATTCTACACTACTTAAATTGTAGCAATATCCGTTTATACTAGAATCGCAATCGACACCGAGTAATAAATCAAAATTTTATGGGAGTTTTACAGCACAGGCGGCTCAAACAAATTCTGTGATTTTAAAGAGCCCGTAGTTAAAAGATGTGGTGAATTTAAGAATTTTACCTGTGCCGCCCGGTTTTCTGTAACATAACAATAAGCTACCTTTATTTTAATCCCTTTTAAGACTCTGATGAGCGCACAGTTAGGTAAATTAGGGGGTATTTGTTTATAATATTTTTTTTTACTATTTTAAACAAAAATAATTTAGCTGAGTCCCCTCGCCACTCATAGCTGCAAAAAAAAAATTATGATTGGGTAAGGCCAATTTTTTGTTTTTTTTTTCGTGGTAATATGTCAAGAACTTGGTAAATTCAATATTTTCGCCACTTTTTTGATATTCTCTAGTTTTTCTTGCGTTTTTGCAGTCTTGTACGCTTCTGAGCATTTTTTGGAGGTTTAGTTTCTGGCAGCGTTAATTGGGTGGTCTCTACGCCTTGCAGCCAAACCATACTCATTTTTTACTAATATGATTATAACATTTTGATATAAAATAGATATGCTTACCACCTACTCTCGTCGAAGATCAGGGAACGTGAAAATCTCTGAATGCACTTGAAGGGTCAGTATTTATTGATATTATTGAAGATGGCACTGTAGTATCGACATAAAAGATTTCGTTCAGATTCCACATGTTTTCTTTTCTTATTTTAACCCATGTTTTATTGCCTTTAGCCAATTTTCCTTCGTAACAAGTGATATAGAGGTTTCTAACAATGCTTCTAAAAATATTTTAACTTAAATGTCGTATTACGTCAACCTATCCTTTAACTTGTGCCCATATCAGTTCAAAAGGATTTAGTTTGTAGTGATAGGGAGGAAGACGCAGAACATCAAAAACATCTGTTTTCTGCAAGTTCATCCACTATATAATGTACTAGAGGCTTATATAATTTTACAATTTCTAGTAGTTCTATTTGTATTGATTTTTCTGGAAAGTTCTGTCTGTTAGCCACTTAATGATATCATCTTTCTTCCATGAAGTATTTGGCACACGTTCAATTAGACGGGAATGATAACTGGCGTTATACATTACTATAACTGAACTAACTAAATGTTCTATCATCTACTGAAAATATTCTTCACAAACATCAGCGTTCATTAGATTAAAATATTAAAAAACCATGTTTTTAAAACCCGTCATCACTTCCAATACGAATTATAATTAGACGTCGTCCTTTACCGGAAGGAACCTTCAATCCTGTGGATAATCCTTCCAAAAAAGATTGTCGTTATCATTTAATTTTTGTGTCCTGCCACATTTTGCTAACTGTGTAACCTTCATTCAACTAGGTTTCGTCCAAATAAAATATTTTTTTGTCTTTGTCTTTTTGTCTGCATGTAATTTAAAAATGGTTCTGAGGTATATCCGTCTCTAACAAACAATTTCCTCAGAATCAATAAGTGCTGCTTTCCTGTCCTGTTTATCCCACTTGAACATTAAATCTATTAGGGTTTTCGGCAGTTTTGTGTTTCTCATTTTAGGAAAATACGGATCACTATTTATTGCGGCCAAAACCCTGGCAAGTGTTGGTATTTTGAATAAAATTCTTGAACTTCTCTTCTTATTCCGCTTTTAATTTGTTCAGTAAATTTCACTTTTTCTTGCCTCCTCCATTTTTTGGGGGGGGTTGAAAAACTCCACTTTTTAATTCACTTAAACTTTATATATCGTTGATTTTTTTAGGCCCATCATATTACTTGTCTTTTTAATAGTATCAATAGTCAATAGAAAACTAAGGATTTTCCATTCCTAGGCAATTATAAACATTGGTTACAAATATTTTCTCGTAGACTGACAACGCTTTTTTATACATTTCACAGGTGTAAACTTTGAACTTGAACCACACTGCATTTTTCAATACTTTTGTCACTATTAACCGAAAATAACCACAACTTCTTAATATAATAGATAATATAGGTGGCTAATCAAACAGAGTAGGTAATACTAGGAACTGATCAAGATACTTACTGCAACTGCCTATCTTATACGTTATCATTTTGGTTTTTCCATGGCATTAGTTATCTCCAAGAAGATGATAAAATAACGATTTTTCCTTAGATTATAGATTACTATCTCATTTACATTTTTATTTCAATTATAGTCACATTTATAGATTTTGAACCCTTAGATTACTTTCTATAATATATGCTGAAATCTGTCTCTCCACTTGTCATTAACTTTCACCTTGACAACAAGGATTATTGTTATACCTAATAGTTAAATTTATTCGCTGTGTGTGAGAAGTCGGAGCATCTTGATAGCCGAAGCTAGAGCTTGCTGTGATCAGCACCTGAAATTTTGTAAAAGCTCACCGAATTCCATACAGATGTGAAAACAGAAAAAGCGAACCGTAGGTAGGTATGTGAGCTTTGGCGTTACTTGGATTAAAAACTTTGCCCGCGAAATTAAACTCCTTCGAGTGATTCTGTGACAATGAAAATTTTACTACAGTTAACTGACCACACAAACCGGGTTGTCACGAAGCCAAAATTTTAAAATTTGACTTAGTTTTAACCGTTAAAAATTAAAATTATTATGAATATATAGGTACGTAAGTTATATTAAATTAAAGAAATCATTTTTGCTTTGGTTCAATGGTTATGTGGTTTAAGACACGGATTTGAAAGCAAAGGGTCGTCGGTTCGAATCCCCAACCTTGTTAATGGTTTTTTCAACAAATAACTTTTTTATTTTTTATTATAATTTTGGATAATTTTTATTCAGAATCACTCGAAGCAGTTTAATTTCGCATACGAAGTTTTTAATCCGAGTCATGACAAAGTTTTTACCTACCGTTCGCTTTGATTAATATTGCATTTAAAATGAAAAACAGGTTTTTTTAAGTTTTCTTTTCTTGTAATTTTTAGCTCTTAAACTAAGTCAAATTTTAAATTTTCGGCTTCGTCACAACCCGGTTTATTTGGTCAGCTAACTGCAGTAAAATTTCCACTTATAATTACACGAGAGCTTTTTTTGTCGAAGTAAACATTTCAATAAGAATTTTGTGGCCTGGCAATTTAACGAAGAAAACTGCCTCTGAAAAAAGTACGAGCCAGTAGGACGAGTAATTTTTTCTGGCAGTTTTTCAACTGAATTACCTAATGGTAACAAAATTCAAATTATAAATGTCAAGTTTACTTCGACTCAAAGGAAAAGCTAGAGTGTAATTCGGTAAGACAATTTAATGAATATGTAAATCAGTAAATTAAAAAATAAGATGTAAATTAGTTTATTTAATTTAACGGAAAAGTACAATTCTTAAAAACACAATAATTAAAAATAGTTTGAGTCGGAAAATTAAAACTTTTCTAGCAAGTTTGAGAAAAATTGACATAACGTCATCAAAAATTTGTTTACAATGCTGGTTGTCATACTTTCAAAAGTTAGGTTCCGTTATTGTCGCTGGAAAAGTTAGGGCAAAAATTTTTCGCTGTCATAATGACAAAATCAAGCGGCTTATGGGATTTTTTATACATGAATTAAATTGTCATTGTCATAGAATCACCCGAAGGAGTTTAATTTTCGGAACAAAATTTTCACTCCGAGTCAGGGCAAAGAAAAGCGGTTCGTTTTAATAAAAATATTACATATTGTGAATGTTAAATAATAATAAACATATAAAAATATGTATTTCCGAGCGCAATATATTTACGTTTAATCAAATTTTATAAACTTCATTTGCGACGTTGTTCGCACGCATTTCTCTGTTATTATTTTTATTTTCTGTTGAATTTTCTCCTCCACCGAGCATATGTGACGAAATGCCCGTTTTGCACCATTATTTAGGGCATTTTGTTTAAATTTTATATCATGCGTTATTTCCTCAAAACCAGTTCTTAATATTATATTCATCTTTTAAATATCAAAATGCCTGGCATTTGATTTTGATTGTACGGGACAAAGTTTTACATTTCAGCCTACAGGTGTCGCCCCATTACAAGTTGCACACAGCGAATAGACCTTGAAAAATATTTGTTATGTATCTTGTTGTTAATTTACTCAAACAGATAACTCTACAATTTACAGAATAATTGCAAATAACTCAAAAAACAGTTTGTAAAGTACATACCGAAATAATACTCAATAATACATATTCAAAAAAATATATTTTTTAATGATGATTTTATATACCCCGTAAATAATAATATAGGCACCTACACCTGAAATTTCCTGATCTGACAGATATATTACTCTGACTCGATCATGATTCTAATATAGTTTAAAACTAGAAACAATTTACTTCTATAAAAAGCAAAAACCAAGCTCTACACATTAAAGTTAATTTGACATTCAAATCTTTTTTTTCTTATTTTGTTTGTTTATTTCCCCATGGTGTCTTTTTAGAGTTCCCCAAACGGTCGAAACGGAATATTGCTATTGCTCTCAGTCGCGTGTCCGTCCGTCCATCCGTCCTTCCGTCTGTCACACCGGTCTAGCAGCTAAACCGTTTAAGCTAGAGTCTTCAAATTTTTACAGTATTTGTGTCTTGTTGACCCAAAGCCATAATCTAAAATTTAAAAAATATCTCCCATGCAGCTAAAGGGTCAGTGAGGTATCGTTGAATAGAGCTCATTAAGTGGATAAAAGCCATATTTGTTTTAAAAAATATTACAAAACGTAGGCATGAGAAGCCGCCAAAGTCAGCATTTTTCATCTTATAATTTTTTTTCTATCTTTGTCGGTTACGCTGATATTAACAAATTTGTTCGTTACACTTCAAAATTTGTTAATATATCTAAGTATATATGCGGATTGTGATATTCATAATTTTTCTTTCTTCGTCGAATACACATACGAAAGGTTATTGTTCTTTTCACTTCTTTAAATCTTTTTACCAAGTATTGTTGACTTATTAGTTCTATTAAAATATTAAAGTCCTTTAAGAATCCTGCTTCTGCACAGCTGGCTTACATTCTACATTTGGTACGGAACCCTAAATATGCGAAGTCCGACACGCACTTGACCGATTTTTTATTATTGGTATGACACTTGTTTTTAAAAAGAATAATAGTAAAAAAATAACAAATAATATTTTGTATCTAGATAAAAACTTATCTTTGGCTGAAAAGTGAATCTAAAGATAATATGATACTAAAAATATTATACAAGAAGGAGAAAGATTGTTAGGATTAAAAGCAAACCAAATTTCCTATTAATATAACCGTCTCTGGTTGTCTCTATTAAATATTTTATAAGCGTTCTCGTTATATTTCTATTTTCGGTGGATGCGTTGTGGTCCATTCACCAAATTTCAAAATAATAACTAAGATCGTCCCTATACTGCAAATTCCGACTAATTTCAACTTTTGATGTTTTGAGTAAAAAGGTTTTAAAATTTGCATTTATATAGGCCGCTTCTCTTATCATGTGCCAACATTGCAATATTCTAAACCATAAGAGGTACGAAGACGATGAAATAGGCAAAATGTTAACTATTTTGGAGAATATTACATTGGTCGAAAAAAATCTACAGGGTCTCTTATACAGGGAGAACTAAAAAATGCTATTTTTGTCTTTTTACACATTTATTAAGAGAAATATCAAATAATAGAAAATAGAAGTTTTATTGTATCTCAAATTTGCTAGAAAAGCATATTAAAAAATCTTCGATACGACGTTTCGTATCTTAATAGCCACCATCAAGTTATTTTGTTTAAATACGGATCTGTATAAATTATTTAAGAGCCTATCTGGAAAACAAATTTCTTAAGTGTGTTATTTCTAACATACTATTAATATTAAATATTTAAAAAGCAATTAAATTAAAAGTAGCATTTTAGTCATTAATAATATTAAAAAAGCACTTTCCAATAATAATTTATCTTCTATAATAATAAAAGATTATTGTCTGATAGAGAACCAGAATTAGCTTTTAAATTAACCTATCAAAAGAAACTTAGGTCTATTGCGTTTAATGTGGTAATTAGTATTAAACGAAAAACGATTTTCTAGTTAATAAAATTAAAACATGCAATGTTTCGAAATTATATAATAAATGTTGAAGTTCATGTTTAAGTCGTTATTATGACATTTTTATGAATGTAAAAGTATTAAAATTGAACGGTATTTTATGATATATATGTAGGTATGTAATTTAATTTGTCTTGTTTTAATTTAACTTAAACACTTACTTAAACGGTGGCATGGGCTTTGCGAACATGGGCATTATGAAGAGTGTGTTTTGCGAACATATACCTAGCATACAATCGGTCAGATTATGGGGATCGTGGAATTTACGTACACTGCAGGTAATTATTCTATTAAGTTAAATTTGTGTGGGCTTTATTTTATATTTTAATATAAAGCAGCAAAATTATTTTTAACATTTTTGCAGAAATCCTCTTTCATTCGCAAATTGTATTATTATTTAATATTTTTTGGGTCAATTTCTGAATAGGTGGGTAAAGTGAATAATTTTTAAAATGGCGAAAACAAAATCAACAATTTGAATGATTAACTATTATTTAGTAATCAACTTAAATATACCCATTCACGTAAATTTATTTCTTATTTTCTTAAATGTAAACATAATATTACAATTGGAAAAATAAAACTTATCACTTTCAAATTATTTTATTCGATTCACAACTAAACTGAACTAACTAAAATATTTTATTCGAGGAACCAGATAATCGATGTGTTGATTCATCGGTTTTAGTGTAGCCAAAAGTGGCACTTTCAGCTCTGGAATAGCACTAGAGAACACACTATTAAAAAATAGATAAAAACTGGTACTATTTCGTTCTATGACATTTTTTATTTGCAATGAGTTTATTACCTCTCGCCCTTCAGATAAGAGAGGTATAGGAATCATGCTAAAAATTGGGTAGTGAGTTTTCAATGAATAAACACGTTTTAGGGTCCCTAGAATACGATTTTAATATTTTCGCGATGATATCTGTGTGTGTGTGTGTTAGTGTGTGTGTGTGTTAGTGTGTGTGTGTGTGTGTTAGTGTGTGTGTGTGTGTTAGTGTGTGTGTGTGTGTGTGTGTGTTTGGATGGATGTTGTAGTAACGATAACTCAAAAACTACTCAATAAAAAAATTTTAAATTTTGCATACAGGATTCTAATACCCTAGATTAGATCTGATTAGATTTTGGTACCAATCGCACAACCGGAAGTGGCAGTTGCTATGGGTGATGACGCCATTATTATACAAAACGGCAATAAAGTTTTACACATGTATTTTGTTTACCCTATAATTTATTTTCATCTCATTAAAATTTTCGAAACTTTTACCATTGTTGCCAGATTTACAAAAAAATAATTTTTTTTCATACTTTTTTGTGTCAACCTGTAAATTTTTGATTCAAAAATGGCGAGAGGTCATGTGCTGGCCACATCAGATTTTTTTTATTTGTTATTATTATTATTATTATTATTATTATTATTATTATTTCTCAGATTTATGTTAAATTGTAACTTATAGAAAATTGAGATGCGTCTACTACAATTTAACTGCCATGACGGGCCTCGAGGACCAGCACAAGTATATTCCAGTACGCCATGTCAGTCCGATGGGACCGGCGTTGGACTTTTTAATTGAATATATCACGCCGTCGGTCATCTATATTTCGTTATTTGCGATAGACCGACACGGCCTATGCAAATATAATGCATCCTGTAATTATGAGAATAAAGTTACATAAGAGTTGTAACAGGAAAATAAAAATGCAGAAGAATTCAAGAAAATATTTTTATTTTACATTATAATTACATAATTTGTAACACGTCGTTTGCAAATAATAAAAACGTTCTTATCTTAAAAAATATTTATTTATGCATACGGTCAAAACAGTCTAAACATA
Source organism: Neocrepidodera transversa (assembly GCA_963243735.1). Lineage (NCBI taxonomy): Eukaryota > Metazoa > Arthropoda > Insecta > Coleoptera > Chrysomelidae > Neocrepidodera > Neocrepidodera transversa. Next base: position 26,739,416 of record OY725341.1, read on the forward strand.
AAGAAGGTTGTGTTAACTTTTTTGTTTTGTTCTTTGCCACAAATACTTTACTATTAGTCCAGTAATTATACAGGGTGATTCATTACTAATTGGAAATATTTCAACCATAGAATCCTGAGCTCCAAATATGAACATGCAGCCCAAATCACTTAGATAAAATATGTCTCCTATGTGAGTTACAGGATATTTTATTTAAAAAATAAAAAATAATTTGTGCCCGGTACTTTAAAACTATTCGACGTATAATTGCCATATTTGGTGGGAAGTGTAGGTACTATATATCCTACTAAATTATGTCAAATAAACGTTTCTGGCTTCTACCAGAAGCGTACGACAGGGGCAAGTAACTGGTTGATCCTTCCCAAATTCTAGGCCACTGGCGGAATTGCAATTTTATTATACCATTATACATAATGCCATGTTTTAAAACCCTATTTAATTGTCAGACCTCAACCAAAAAAAATGGCTATGGCAGTTAACTTGTAATAAAAATTTAACATAACCAAAAAGGATTTGAATTCGGTTAACGTTTCAGAAAATACGTAACACCGGGAAGCCTATTTACGGAATATACCATGTAGAGAACTTAGACCAACAGATGTCTATGAACCCTCACAAAACGGAAGTAGTTCCTTTTATAAAAAGGAGGAAGCTTCATAAGCTACGTCATCCAATTTTGGAAGGCGTAATCATCCCATCTGGAAAGAACAATCAATAAAGCCAGGGCATCCCTCTGGAATATCATGAGGATGTGCGGCAAGTTGTGGGAAATGAACCCTAAACAGATTTACTGCATTTATCAAACGGTTGTAAAACCAATAATCATATATGACGCAGTAGCCTGGTGGACGAAGTGGCTTCAGTCTATTGCGGCGGCTAAATTATCTGGATTCCAGAGACTAGCTTGTGTGGCTATTACAGGCGCCAATGTTAACTACCTCTATAGTGGCAATGGCAAGATCTCTGGGTCTTACTCCATATCTTATTGGAGTAGGAGGCCAAAATGACCTCCTATAGAGACATGTCGGTGGCTAGTCAAATTGAGGGGGAAAGGCTATGGGACCACTTTGGACTGCTGCGAGCGATGAGCACTCACCACACTCTCGGAATGATTTCAGATGTGAACTCCTCTAGGAGTCCTTTAATGTCTTTCTTCTGAAAAGGGAAGACTTATGTACTCTACACAGATGGTTTAAAGGCCCCAAGTGGTGTGAGAACCGGAGTGTACAGCAGAAAACCGAGAGATAACATCACAGTAAGCCTCGTCAAGTATGCTACAATCTTTCAGGCGGAGATCTTCGCTATAGAATTGTGTACAAGAGAGTTGGCAAACTATACTCTTGTCAACAAAAGTATTTACATTTTGTCGGACACCCAGACAGCTTTAAAAGGACTGAGCTCCAACGGGCTGAACTCGAAGCTGGTGTGGAACTGCGTCGAATCCTTGGATCGTATTCCTACCAATAATAGACTAACCTTACTCTGGGTACCTGGACATGAAGGGGTTGAGGGCAAAGAAAAAACCGACATATTTGCCAGAAGAGGTGCAGAGTTCGAGTTCATTATACCAGAACGATTCTTTGGCATAGCCAAAAGTAGTGCCACAGACCCTATCTTGAAATAGGCCGAGTGAAAATCTCTCCAGTACTGGAAAGATATTCCTGGATTAGCTCACTCTAAGGTGTTCATAGTCAAACTCTAAGGTAGCACCTATGGCAGATCCTAGAATTGAGTAGTAGTGATCTACGCAACCTAATTGGACTGCTTACAGGCCACTGTTGTCTGCTTTACCATCTGAAGAAGCTAGGTCTGAGTCAAACATCGGACTATCGCTTCTGCAGTGTGGAAGATGAAACAGCGGAGCATATTTTATGCTTCTGTCCTGCCCTGGAGATGAATAGGCTTCGTACGTTTGGTTTAGTACAGCTGGAGCCTACCGACTTCAAGGTAGCTTCACCTAAATCAACCATAGACTTCGTGAGAAGGTTCGGATTGTATGGTGAATTATAGCACATTGAACCTAACCTAACCTAGACCATTTAGGACACGCATTTTGTCTCTATCTTGGTATACTTCTAACGCGGTATTGTTCGGAAATGTATTGGAAACGAAATTAGTAGCTTTATTCGCGTGAAACCATAGAAGCTTAAATTAGAATGGGGCCAAGGAAAACATTATTATTTTGGCCGCTACTTTATTCATTTGTTTTTATGTTGGGTTATAATTTAATAGTAGGTAGGCACTTATTGTACATATTATTACGCTTTATTAATTTGATTTTAATGTCCCTTGGCATTTAGCGTATTGTTAAAACTGGCTTGGCTTAAACACCGTTTGTTTTTTTTGTCTTATTACCGGCCTTCCTGCTTGTTTTCTTTTTAATCCGCGTGATCCGTTTTTTCGCCCTGGTAAGGCTGTAGGTTGAACTCCCAGATATTTTGAGTTTTTAGTTCTCAATTTAACAGTCGTTGTTGCAAAAATTATTTGAGCTGAGTTTCCGTATTAATTTGTTCTAAGTTTTTATCAAATTATCTTCTTAATAGCGCGAGCATTTGATTGCTTTGATATGCTTCTGTTAAGCGAATGACTTCTCTTTGAATATTGTATGTTCTCGTTGAAGATTTTCTTCATTAATGGTTTGTAGTTCACCATGTGGAGGTAATGTTTCACCGTTATTTGCTCCAGTGCTTGTAGTAAATGCTGATGACTCTGTTGTAGAAATATCTTTATTCATAACAAAAATCGACAGACGCTTTATCTCCTAAGACTAGTCTAGCAAGATCAGTTCTGTCGTTGGCCGATAAATTGTGGAAGTATAAGAACGTTCCGTTTAAATGAATAGCAAATATATGTTTACAAAAATGTCCACTAAAGCCTTCAAAACAAGCTCATGTCGTCTCATTTGTTATATTGACTGTATGTAAAAGTTTGGTAACTTGAGAAGATACATAAAAGGTGTGATTTGTTACTTCAGTCACAATATCCGATTCAATTCTACAACATATCACTAAAATATATTGCATCTAGCTAAATGTTTTTCACTAATTTCTCTAAACACTCTTGATTTCTTTCAAACCTTATAGCGTAAAACCTAAATACGCGCCAAACCGTAACTTGATGATTGCGTTCTGATTATACACTGTGTCATTTTCATTGTCGCGTAAACAACTTCAACGGACCCCACAGCCCATGCCAACGTTCCATTCTATACCGCGTTACGCCGCGTCGCCTGCTCCGTAGTCTATATTCTCTACATGGTATATTCTGTAAATACGCCACTAAAATTTGCTTCCATTATATTTTGAATAATGGATGGTGAAGTAATTATTCCATATGGCAAACGAGTAAACAAGATGTATTAAGCTTTTTAATCGTGACGAGTTCTCTAGAATCTTCCTTTAATAATATACCTGTTGGTAGGCCTCTGAATATTTCTTAGTCCAAAAATGACTATTTTAGTCACATTGAATCTGCTATTTTAAGACGTCATAAACCAGGCAGAGGTAAAGATGAAACTTTCAAACGAGTCAAACCAATGGTGCTTGAGCACAGTCAAAAGTTCCTTCATTACATAAACAACACTTTTGCAGAATGTTTTTGAACTTTTAAAATTACCAAATATTCAATTGTGCAACTGAGAATAGCGAAGTGTTGTATGCAAGAAAAATACCTTAGTACATCCATGTAATTTTAGTCTAATATACGAACACTCACTAGTTAATTTCATATATTTGAAAACCCGTATTTAAGATATAAAATTGTTTTCCAAAATTTCAGATTTTGTTTCTTTGTCAACACATTTATGTAAATAAAGGAAATGATGAATGTGTAATTTATGTAAAATAATAGCAATTGAATTGAATGTAGAATTTATGTTAATTGACTAATTTATGTGGCAGAAATTGAGCAAACATCACAACTCAGTACCGTCTGGATATAAAAAATTTATTAATTTTAGAATGTTGACATCTTTGTATAGTACAAATTATTTTAGAATATTAAATTTTTAACTGTTCGTACGTAAGAAATAATAGTGATTAAGTTGTCTTAAATTATATAACACAGTGGTAGCTAATATCCTAAAATTGAAGCCATTGAGGTAACAAAAACTCAACCATTCTCACCTAAAAAGCCATTCAATTTAAACACTGTTTAAAATATCATCCTTTACACATAATGAATTTGAAATAAACAATTTAAATTTATTTTTGACAACATTTCTGCTATTTCATTTCCTTCTATCTGCAAGCAAGAAAAGAAAGTACTATGTTGGTAACTTACCCGACATACTGTTTTGGAGTTTTTTACCTCTTAGGTACAAATATTTTGGTAGCGAGAAAGTAGAAATATTTGAGCACTCTACCCCTTAGACCGGCCCATCTAAAAATATTTTGGAAGCAAGAAAAAAATATTTGGACCCATTATTCCTTATACCGCTCCATATAAAAATATTTGGGGTTGTCACCCCTTAGACCGGCTCATGTAAATATATTTTGGTAGCTAGAAAGTAAAAAATAGGTATTTAAAAATATTTGGGTCTGTTGGACCGGCCCATGTAAAATTATTTTGGTAGCTAGAAATTAAAAAACTTTGACTCCTTCCCTCCTACCGTAAAAATAGGTCCTGAAATTGGGGTCCTGAAATTGAGGATCCTAAAATTGGCGTCCTTAAAAAAATATTCGGCTCCTGAAATTTTGGCCTTTAAAAATATTCGGGGTCCTAAAATTGGAGCTATTTTGAATTCGGGGCTCCTAAAATTGGAGGTCCTCAAAAATATTTGGGAGTCTGAAAGTGGCCGTCCTAAAATTGCGTGTCCTAAATGGGGGGTCAAAAAATGAGGGCCCTAAATTGGGGTCCTTTCGGGGGACTTAAATTGCTGGTCCTTCCGGAGGTCCTTAAAAATATAATATGATGGCGTGGCTTCCCTCACATAAAATGAGGGCGTGGTTTCTCCCATCTTATATAAAAGTGGAGGGGGTGGTCTAAAGTGTCCCCTACTGTTTCGATTGTCATAAATCGATTCATATATATTTAAAAAAAAATTTAAATTCCCTCTCTTTTCCTTCCCATCTCTTACCTCTTTTTCTCAGTCACTTGTCATTTGTCACGAAACCATTTTGTATCTTGTTCATGTCCATGGTGTCATAGTGCGCTCATGTTTGAAGGTAATAAAATAATTTCCCAACTTCGGGATAGTCACCCTTTTTTCTCTTTTTAATTTTCTGGCCCCTATTCGGGCTATTCTCTCTTAATGAAATTTTCGTTGTTCCGAAGTATCCGGTAAGAACACGTGCGTTGCACGGTTTAACTTCTTTTCCAAAACAAATTTCTATTTCTGGATTTCCTGATAAATGAAAACCAACAGTTTCCTGTCTTTTAGACAGTATTAACACTTTTCCGGCACAAACAAGTGCATAAAAATGTTCTTACTTTTGATTTCGTGTTAAAAGAAAATCTAAAGCTGCATGTTTTATTATTCCGTTTATCATGTACCTCCCTTCCCAGCCGCTCCGCCAAATAATATAAAATGTGTTAAATAACTTTTATTAAAAACGTTTGTTTTGATTTCAAATTTGTTAAATATCATATGGTAAGTTATCAGAGTTGTATCTTATAAAGATTTTTGGTCGAACTGCGCACCTTTATTCTAGGCCTGAAGATGGCTCATAATCCGAAACTAGATGCCATTTAAAACTGACGTTTTACTTAATATATTGAAAAACTTAAGATTTTTATTTATACCGAATAAAGTTTATTAATCATTTAGGTTAATCAAAAATCAATTAATTTATTGCCATTTTATAATTCAATCATTAAATATTAATAATATTTATCTACTCCTATTAAGTTATATATTAATTATTCAACTGCTTTTACGCAATTAATAGGATCCATAAGGAAATAACGTGAGTTATAATAACTCACTATAGTGAATTATGGAAAGGAATGTATATTTACGAACCGAATACAAACGTAGTGAGTTATTATAACTCTCTGGGATCCTACTATATTTCGGTATGTAAATAGTGTTCAGTAAATTCTTAGAAATTTTAAAGCCGATGAATACGTTCCATTGGCGTAGAAATTTTACAAATATTTTATAACAAATGGAAAGGAATGTATAATTAAAATATTTAAAAATTAGTAAATTGGCGGTCCAAAATACATAAAATATTCTTGAAATTTAATATACTCTATTTACGAACCGAATACCAAGGTGGCTCTGTAAAGTCACCTAATTATTTTGTGAACAAAGTTCTTTCTCGTTACTTGCATCTTAGTGTACTGCTTCGTACACTACATATAATTTTCTTCATTTATTTATTTACTTGTTATGGCCATGATTTAAAAATTACACAGGTTAGACACTCAGACGTCCCAAATTCGTCCAAGTTTGCGCATGACGTCAGCTGGAGTCCAAACAAAATAATTTAACATTGGATTGCATAGAGTTATTGTGTCTTTCGGGTGGTTTTTATTTTTTTACGGCTATATATTTAATAAAAATGTACTGTAAAGTATTGTACACTCAAAAGTGATAACTACTTTAATAAAGGTATAAACTTTTTTACGATTCCGATGTGTTTTGTATTATAAAAACTATTTAATTGCTAGATGTAAAAACCAGAAAATGCCCAATTATGTTATGGCTAAACTAATTGTCAAATATGTAACAAATAAAATACTTTAGATTAACTTTAGTGATTTTATAAATGTTTAATCAAAAACTTATTTAAAAAAGGTGATTTCAAATAGCTTATATTATCAGTGAAACTTTTTGATGCACATTGTTATTGCAGGTTTATGTTACTTAGGTTTTCATATACCTAGTGCTTAATTTACACTCTAGAACGAATATGGCAAATGTAATATATTAGACTGGCTATTATGAAACTCTTATGCTCTCTTAGATTGGGTTCCTTCAAAAAAAATAATAAACATTACAAACAAAAAATTTTTTTTTTAAATTTCTAAATTTTGGGCGCCTTAAAACTTTTTTTGGTTGGGTTCTTCTCTCTGCTGTGTCTTCCTTTAATCAGTTCTTTCTTCTCTTCTTCTGTATCACCTCCTAATGAATTTCCTCTTCTGTATCCTGTATTCTTTGATCTCCCCCCATGTCTGCCTTTCCGTCTAGTCACAAATGTACCACTTCGTTTTCTTACCCACCAATATGTCTTCTTTAATCTAATTTTTTTTTATTCTTGTAATATTTTCCTTTCTATTAATAAACCTTTTTTAATATATGATTTTTCTTTTATTTTTTTATACTATAACTTCCTTTACATAATTCTAACTATTCAATAAACATTTTATAATATCTCATTTTTTTTTCTATTTACATCTCTGACATTTATATTTTATTTATTCATCAAAAAACCAAAACTGTTTATTATTTTTTTCTTTCATTTGTTTTTTCTCCCCCTAACTAGATATTTTTTTTTTATCTGTAAATTTAAATGACTAAACACACTAAGATTTTTCCTTTTACTTGTAACACAATTGTTGTGAACTCATTATTAAATTCAATGAAAAATAATCCTCTAACAAACATTCTTAAATAAATCTTAACACATTTACATACATTCACACGCACCTTAAACTTTTTATCATAACCTCATTTTCATTGTCAAACTTACATTTGACAATAACCTTCCACCTTTCAATCACAGTCAACCACAATACATACAAAAACAGAACTGAAACTACGCATATAACTAAAAAAAACCATATCAGTAAATACGAGTATAACTTAGATTTACAGTCATACAAGTTGGTATGTAAAATAAATGTTATAAACTTTTTCATAAGTTGTGTAGTGCTTTATTGTCATTATTGAATAAAATGCTAACTAATAAATGAATACGTAACTACTTAAAACTATTACACAATACATCTTACAGAACTTTTTTTGTATTATTTAAAATAGAGTCTAAAAATGTTAACTTGTTTATTCATATAAAACTTTCTGTTTTTGTAATAAAGGGCACTTCGAAAATCGAAAAAACTTTGTACTGTTTTTAGAGCAAGTATTACTTTTACACCAAACATAGCGCAATACATTTTTAATCAGTTTATAGGTGAAATTAAATAAAAATATGTCAAAAAAGATAATAACCTCATATAATGACACATTAAAAACCAGGTGACGTCACATATCCTGCGTAATGTCTAACCTGATATACTTCAACCATGTGTTATGGCGAACAGTCAATCTTTTCCTTTTGTCATTTTAACGTTTGATTTTTGAAATGGTACTTTAAAATGTTTTGCGGTGACATGAATCAATATCTGTCAGTGTCATCGATTCTAAAAATTTCGATGACTTTGTACAGATGATGTTCGTGGTGGAAAAACAAGAAAAAGATTCAGCGGTTTCCAAGCAAAAAACTAGTTGAAGCAATGTTCTCTTCGTAAACAAAATAAGTTTATTTTTGATATATATCAAATTTTATATTTCTACATGTGATCTTACAAATAAAAATCATATTTGAAAAGTTCTTATAGTAATATAGAAATTGAAACATAACAACCACTACACTCAGTATTTATTGTTATAGTCGTAGATAAAGTATGGTTTTCAACTTGCGATAATAGTCATAACTCACTTGATGAATTACAGAACTCGCCTGCGGCTGGTGCTGCAAAATTTCATCTACGTGAGTAATGACCTACATTATTGCTCGTTAAATAATATACTATTTTCTTTTTTATAATTAACATTGTAGATTTAGATTTTTTATACATTTAACATTTTCAAATAATAATTTAATAATATCATATACTAACAGTTTTATAGTTCTAATCTTAAGCATGTTCCCACCGATGCGATGGTCAGCACTTAGAAAAACCCCACGAAAAAGGATCTGTTCGCAAAGCCTACTTTCGCCTACTTCGCCTACTTTCGCATGTCCCACGAAGCCACTTAAACTTATAATATAATAATTTTTTTTGTTTTAACACATTGACGTGCGCTAGGCGAAAAAAATGTTACCATATGAGGTCACTCTAATTTATTCTGTTTGATTCAAAAATGTATAAAAATATAATGAGTTCATTCATTAACCAGCAAAAACTAACTTATTTTTGTACAAAAAAACAAAAGGTCCATACGTGTCATATTATGTGATATGCGTGGACATGTCAGCTTAAGCAGACAAGACATATCATGATAATTTTTATTGAAACAAAAAAAAAAATCTTTCAGTATTTTCAAAAATGGCGGATATATGATTTTTTTCAAATTTTAACCCCCTTCAGTTCCATTCCCGTGGATCGGATGAAAAAATTTTCAGATAAATTAATTTTATAATAATTAGAACATAAAAAAAGTCTTTTGACCTATTTCTTAAAATCCGTGTCTTTCAGCTCTTGATGCATTTGTATTTTGTAAGGATGGTAATTATGCTGTTTTAATATTCATCCAACAGACCTTTTACTAATACCCACCAATTCAGAAATATTTTGTTGACTTGTTTTTGGATTTTCTGTTACTGCCAAAGTAACTGATAATTAATTTTCATCATAGATAGCACGTTTGGGGATTACTGGTGGGTTATACACCACATTTCCATTTTCGTTAAATCGGGTAGACAATTTTTCAAAACTTTTTTTCTTAAACTCATCGCTCAGGATCTCGTTGATTATAATTTTTTTTGTTAATACAGAGTGTCTGTCCGATTCTTCCAAAACAAAACTCATATCAATTAATTCATTTATAGTAAAATTCATTATTACTCAACACAAAAACACAATAAAAACAGCAAAATCTGAACTGTCACATTCTGAAACTTCATTAAGCGAGAACAGCCCACTTAGATTTTTACCAAAAATAGATTTTACTTTCCCGACCCACCTCCTAGAAGGGAAAGTATTGTAAACGAGCAAAAAAAAATTCGAGATAAAAACGGAAATATCCATTTTCGGGTCCCCTGAGACGATTAAGACCATTTCCAGATGGAAGTCTGTCTGTCGGTCTGTGTGTGTGTATGTGTGTGTGTGTGTGTATTCTTCCACGATAGAGGCCACACGTTTAATCCGATTGAACTGAAATTTGGTATAGGGGTTTGGGGTACCAGTCGGAAGAACCCATTAGTTTTTGTACGACATCTGTCAAACGGAAGTATCACTATCAAAAAATGACAGATGCAATATATCACGGAATTGGACATGCAATATGTCATTTCAGAGCCCTTGAAAAAATCTATTCAGAACAGTTAAAATTATTTCCCCAACTGTCACCTGTCAAAAATAAAAAATGTCAAAACTTGAAACTTCAGCATTAAATATCTGAAAAACTATTAATCCGATTGAGCTGAAATTTGGTATATGGGTTTGGGTTATTTTTGTACGACATCTGTCAAACGGTAGTATCACTAGCAAAAAATGACAGATGCAATATGCCACGGATTTCGAGTTGCAATATGTCATTTGAAAGCCATTGAAAAACTCTATACAGAACAGTCAAAATTATTTCTCCAACTGTCACCTGTCAAAAATAAAAAAATGTCAAAATTTGAAACTTTAACATTAAATATCTGAAAAAGTATTCATGGATACTCGTCGGGAAAGTTTTGGGACGACACAACCGATTTTTTTAATAACTTTTAAACGACGATAAATAGGTACGGAGATTAAATGGCAAAGTTGAAGGACATAAAATTTAGTATCCATTGATCAATAATTATACAGGGTGTTGAAAACACTGAAAAAACTTTAATGGAATTTTTGGAATATTAAATTTATTTTAGACCACCCTGTACAAGATAAAAATTTCAAACTAAGTCTAAAAAATCATCAGTCTATTGTCTTTGTACATTGTTAATTTTAAAGCTTTACCGTTAAACCTACAAAAGTTGTGATATTTTAAAAAGGGTTGTGCAATTCAAATATTTTTGGTGAAAAGGTTGATTTCTCCGAGATGGCTGGTAGTTTTACAAAAAAAATTTAGGGGTGACTAGTACTAACTTTGTCAGTTCTAAACATGTAAAAAAAGTATGGTATTCGATTCGAAAAAAATTAAGTCATTTGCCTAGGTATATATGAAAATTATTTTAAAATATTTGCTTTTAACCACCATTAATAGATACCTTTCACATAAATCTGTAAGTTTTACACAAGAGTTATAGAACTACGACAGAGGTTTGCCGGACCCTGTATGTGTTCGCACCCTGTACCATCCGAACTCCATAGGTCTAGTATATTATGTCTTCCCGATTTTAGAGTTCCATCCATATATAAAATTCCAATAATTGATCTTATTTTACACAAAATAGTTAGCCTGGCATCCCTGTCACATTGGAACTTTTTTTATCTGTTCTATTTTTATATTAATACCTATGTCACAATGATATTGATCATATTATCATCTATAAAATTAAAAAAACATTCAAAAGACAGTTTTTGCAGTTCCGGTCGAGATGACGGTGGGGGAATCTTTTTGAATGGCGTTTACTTATATTTTCCAAGATATATTGGATTTTCCATGTCTTGTTGATTGGCTGCAATATTTTTATCGCCGGCATCTTCATTTGAACTTACTTCTTTCTTAGTATATCTTTATACCTGTCTCATGATCTCTCTGGTTAAATGCATCTACCCCGTTATCGCTGTCATCATCGTCTGCATAAACTTTACCTTCATCATGTTCTAATTCTTCGTTCTTTCCATTGTTAATGGTTTCTACTTTTCGCCAATCTATAATAAAATAAATTATTTGAAACCATTTTCACAGCCAAAATCATCCAGTGAGACTAGATAAGTATCACTATATATAGCAATAATATATTATACTGAAGAAATACATTATAAATGAACACCAATATGCCACAAATAAAGGCAAATTAAAGTCAAATCAGACAGAAATAAATCTATCTACATTATATTTTGTTAAAAAAAATGTAATTAAATAACTCGCGTGGGGTATCTCAATACCCCAGCACAGTTTGAACTCGAAAAATTTCACTGTTGCTTAGTCGCGTGTACTCGTGAGACTGTCGCGGACAGTGTTGCCAGAATTAAAAAACTGTCCGTAATACATTTTTGTCAGAAACGTATTAAATTTTACAGAAAAGTAATACGCAAAACAGAAAACTATAGTTTGATGATAAAATGTGTTTTAGTGACATCTTACATACTTATGTAACATTAAAAAAAAAATTGCGGGAGCTAAAAGGTTACTATTGGGGAAACCATATTTGCGCGACAGAAATCATATAACTATGACGTCACATAAGAATACGGTAAGCACAGGAGACAAAAACTAACGTTTGTGCGCATGCGTTGTTAATGTTAGATTACGTTTTTCTGATTATTTAGAATAAAAATATAAAAAAACAAAACTACTATCGGAATCCAGCTGGGGTCAATCATTAATAAAAAAATGCATTTATTTTTGTCTCCAAATTGCGAGCATTTGTCGCCCAATAGCTCCTCCTGTAAGCACCTCCCTATCTTTGGGTACGTTCAGTCGACGTCAACATTGTCAACAAACAGTTGAGTAGTTCCTTAGACCATTTACTATTAGACATAAATTTTCCATCCTTCTCTTGAAGTGGATATCTAAGCATAGCAGGTTGTGATATGACAGTTTGTTTGTATACAAGCACGTAAACAAACAGTATCGCAAGTAACTCATACGATCTGCTTAACCACGTTAGCACTCAACTGTTTAGAGCTTTGGTTTAGCCACTGACGTCGGGTGAACGCACCCTTCTTCTATATTGTTTTAAATGTCATATGACATGACGTACTCACATTAAATATAAGGTTAGGTTAATAACTGCCAGGCGTCGGGGATTTACCAGTAGAAATGTCATATGTAAAAATGTAAATATGACATCGCTATCTATAATTTAATATAATTTTAATAAATTAATTTACTGTAAACTTTTCTTGATGTCATACTGGATTTACAGTAACCTTCTTACGTTTTGGTATTCGTTTTTACGTTAGTCGCTAGGTGTCACTATTTTCTGTATCTAGTACCCTAGAGACAAAAAGGAATAAAACAAAAAAAGGTAATATTTTTGTAAAAGGAGTAATACCGTGCTACAGTGCATCAAAAGGTAATACATTTGTTACAATTTTAATACTCTGGCAATGCTGGTCGCTTATGATTAGGATTACTTACTTGCGGCGTAATACCTAGTTTCCCCTTTCAAAAAGTATAATTCGCTAAGTAAGGTCTGGAGTATTATACTACCCCGCGCGAGTACTTTAGTGGTAAAACGGTGAATCTATTAAATTATTAACTGAAATAAAAAAACACATTCAGCTACCAGAAAAATTGACAAATAGAGAATAGCCCGAAATAAACAGTACTTAACTTGTAATTATTTCATTTATTTAAGAAATACATATTATTGACACTTTACTACATGTTCTAAATATGCCCTTAATAGCACAAGACAGACTTCATAACTATGTTTCAAGTTTCTCGTCATATTATGGAATAAGGGTTATCTTAGGTCATCGAAGAAGGCTTTAACGGCATCCTTTAATTCATCGATGGTTTGTAGTGCGCGTTTGAAAACGGCATTTTTAGCCATGCCCCACGTGTATGCATCTGGAGGTGTGAGGTCTGGAAAATGTAAAGGAAGACAGTAAATCGTGAAATGAATCTGCTTGGAAAATGTTCCTGAAGAAATTGACGAACTGCGGCAGCAGTATGGCAAGTTTCCCCGTCCTGCTGCAAAAATTGGTCTCGAAGTGCCAAACTACGTACACGACAGAATTAACGTAGATTAGGGATAAAGCGTATTAAAATTTGTATGTACCTCTGTTGATTAAATGTCACTTGCCTAACATTCTCTTCGATAAAGTATGGACCAATGTTTCAGTATCCCGAAACTGCACATCAGATACTCACTTTTGGACTATATAAAGTAACTTCTTGAACCTCATTTGGTCTCGCAAAGCCCAGAAATCGACGATTGACATGACCCGATAAATTAAAATATGCTTCGTCTGAAAACCGTACATTTTTCAAAAATTCAGGATTTTCATATTGTAACGCAAGAATTCTGGCGCAATATCTACTCTACTGCGATAATCCCGAGGATGTAATTGTTGATGTACCTGAATCACATACGAAAATGCACCCAGCTCCTTCAGGATTCTTTGCAAGGAAGTTCCTGTTAAACCAAGATGTAACGCTGTCTTTATCTGGCTGGCTTTCGGATTTTCTAAGATTCGCTCAAAAACACGTTCATGGTTATTGTTATTGTTCACTGTCCTGGGACGCCCCGAGTTTCCTTTTCGTTGGCACAATACATTACCCGTATTTCTAAACTTTTCAATAACTTTTAAAATTATAGCATTACTGGGAGAAAGTTTATTTAAACCGTTGTGTGAATTGATCACACACGTATCGCATACTTGCACCATTACGTAGGCCGATTCCGTATGGGCGAAAATAATGCTCTACAAGTAACACTTTCTCCTCTGTACTTAACACCATTTTTAACAATTAAGCCCTACTAATTGATCATTTAAGGTTTACTTGACATGCATTTACTAGTTAACTTGGATATGACTGCGCGCGCATAGAGACACCGCCAAATTAGTTTCAGTACTGTTTATTTCGGGCTATACTGTTATTTGAAATATCATAACAACACCCTGTAGACGATGTCCCAAATTGGTATCTCAAAAAAAGAGGAGATAAGAAAAAAATAGTCATTATAGTATGATTTCTAATAGAGACACTGAGGTTGAGTTCAGTGACGTGCATATATTTTTCTTGTAATGTGTTATTCTGTATATTGTTACTTTTTTGTTAAATCATTTTTATGTTGTATGTCTTTTTTTTTGTATTTTTTTTTGTTATTTTTTTGCTTGTAGACTTCGTTCAGCAACAAATTCAAGTTCCTTTCAGATAATTAATAATAAAATAACATTAATCTAATAACGATTACGTTTCGGTTTAATTTACTGGTGTTTAACAAGAAGCCGTCAAACTGAGATATAATATTAAAAAACGTGCACTAGCCATGAATGGCTCCATTAGAGCATACAAGCATTGGACAAAAGTGCTTTTTGCTCAGAAGAAGATCACAGCAGAGGAGGTTTCCAAAGTTATAACGGTAGGATATATTTATGTTTAGATTAGATCCAAGAACTAATAATTTCTATGGTTTATTGGAAATTGTATTTTTTTTTATTTAAATTGATTATGGTAAAAAGAAAAAACAAAAGTAGTGTAATTAATTAAAAATTATTTTTTCTACTAGAAAATGTGTAAAACTAATGCAAAATAGGTTAAGTTCAAAGTGTATTTGTTGACCAAAACTACCGGCTAAACTTTTCTGAAGGGTACTTTTCATTTTTTTTTCTATTTGTGAGAGTATTTACTACCCCTTTGACGGCCTGCAAATAATTCGCATCTTAATACGGTTATTGTACATACAGTCAATAATGTTTGTGCAAAATTTCAACTTGACTAAACTTTTCTGAAGGGTACTTTTCATTTTTTTCTATTTGTGAGGGTATTTACTACCCCTTTGACGGCCTGCAAATAATTCGCATCTTATTACGGTTATTCTACATATAGTCAATAATGTTTGTGCAAAATTTCAACTTGGCTAAACTTTTCTGAAGGGTACTTTTGATTTTTTTTCTATTTGTGAGGGTATTTACTACCCCTTTGACGGCCTGCAAATAATTTGCATCTTAATACGGTTATTGTACATACAGTCAATAATGTTTGTGCAAAATTTCAACTTGACTAAACTTTTCTGAAGGGTACTTTTCATTTTTTTCTATTTGTGAGGGTATTTACTACCCCTTTGACGGCCTGCAAATAATTCGCATCTTAATACGGTTATTGTACATACAGTCAATAATGTTTGTGCAAAATTTCAACTTGGCTAAACTTTTCTGAAGGGTACTTTGCAGATTATTTTCGATTTTTTAATTGTGCTGCTGTGAACTGTCCCTAAAAAACCCTTTATAATATTTTTATAGTGTTTCTGATATAAGGAAATATTTAATAATAATTTAATAATTTTATTTTATATGTTCCTTTCCACATGTCTCTTTAAAGAATTTTTTACGAATAAAATCAACTTCCGACGCCACTGGTCATTTGGCTGCTGGGCGAAAATGGGCTGCCAGAAAGTGGCTGCTAAGTTCACACCGGTACCAAATCTGTGTCGAAAGATACAGCATAATGGAAAAGTTTACAATTTTTTATGAATAAAACTGAAAATTGAATCAAAACTGAACAAAAGTGTGAAAGTGAAATTAAGATATCTTAAAAACTAACAAAGTTATAACATTTTAAACTTTCGCTTTGTAAAGCGACGTACCGCTCTTCTTTATTCTTGTTATTCTTCGCATTTATTTTAGCTCAGTAAAATTAGATGTTTGGATAAGTGAAATATACTCTCACCGTTTTTTTATATGTAAAGGGGGCTATCAGGGTAGCTTAAATGCCTTCATGTCAAATGAAACGTGTAAGCCTTTTCAAGTGTTCAATTCACTTGAATTCAAGTGGGATGATTAAGTCACTTGACCCGTCAGCCTAAGAGTTTGGTTTGTAGTGCAGCGCTTTGGCTATGCGGAGACGTGACGTCACACGCACCACATTTCGCGCTAAAATTTCAACAATTTTAATATCATATTTCTCCGTTATTTATTGACCGATTTCAAAAATGTTTTTAACGATTTATTAGTTTTTGTCTATATTTTAGTTAAATGTAAAAAACATATTATACATATCATGAAACTTCTCCATTGTTTTAAAAATGCCTACCTGATTTTATATATTAATAATACCATTATTATATGGGTGACAAATTGTTAGGTGACGGGATAACCGATTAAATGCCAGTTCTGTACAAAAGTTCGGCATCCTTTCAAATCGTTCTATTAAAATATATAGAACCGTATTTTTATAATTATCATATGACAACATTTAAATCCAAACAATACAAAATTTATTCTAAATACATTCTAATAAATGTATCATGTATAATTTAAATTTTATATTTCAATATCACACAAAATATTGTTTTCAGGCAGCCGAAAGTGGAAATCTAGAGATTTTCCAGCGGCTCTATTATGCAGATCCTACACGTCTGGTTATTCGTGATAGTAGAGGTAGGACACCAATTCATCAAGCAGCTTCCAGAAACAGGGTTAATATAATGCAATTTATAATGGATCAAGGAGGAGGTACGTGTTTTTCTGTATAAAGCAAAATTTACAGAAATTTAGGTTATAAGTATTACCATAATTTCTAGGGTCACCTTTAATTTTAATTTTTCAAATACGGCCCTGCAGTTCTATTCATTATTTTGGTTCATTATTACCAACTTTGATTATAACATTTTATTTTAATTTTAAAAACCTTCGCCCCATCTTTCTCTTTACTAAAATGTAAAAAAATATAATTCAAATGAAAAGAAATTATAATTAAACTACTTTAATCCACTTTATTTAAGTTAATTGAAAAAACATAAAAAATTGTTTTTACAATCTAATTTTAATATTTTAATTTAGGGGAGCGGGGGTAATGGGAGCCACTTAAGGAATTAATGTAAATAAAAAATGTAATATCGACTTTTGAGCAATTCCAAATTAATTGATAGTTATAACATCATGTGTGACTCTAGAAAACAATTTTTTGTTGTAATGAATTACAGTTGTGTTAATAAGGACCACTATATTTATTCATTTTAATTTGTGTAAAATATTATAAATTGAATATAATAAACTAGTAGTAATTCATACGTCATAGGTTTATTGAATAAACTAAACATTAACAACTATAAAATACACATTACATTTAATTTTTCTTTACACAAAAGTCATAATTTGAGCCTTCCGCATTTTGTACGCCTAATTACTTTTCCGATATTGGATAAATTTCATTGAAATATTATCCAGAATTTACAAACTAATTTCTATTTCTTTTAAAATTAATATGTTTCTTTTTTCGGTTCATGCATCTCTTGTGCCCAAATATTATCCACATTCATTAGCTCCTTGAGGAGAATAGTTATCACCCGATGAGAGCTTTTCACCTTAAATTATTATGATTAGCTTCTAGATTGTCGATGAGTATGGTTGTCTCCCGGCGAAAGCTTTTCAATTTAAATTATTATGATTAGCTTCTAGATTGTCGATGAGAATACTTGTCTCACGGCAAGAGCTTTTCACTTTGAAATATGCGAGTCAAGACCGCAACGTAATATTGAGAACATTTTGAGATTTCAAATTAGTAACAAGTGTTAATAATGTTTATTTAAGTTTAATGAAGTTAGGGCCATGCTCTACAAGTTGTGTTCTTAAAAAAGTGTAAATGCAATTTATATTTTCATGAGTAAGAAAATAACCCTTAAAAATAAATAAAATCGATTCTTTGTGTTAACTAATGTGTGTCTGATGTGCCAATCATTCCAAATGGATGTGAGTTCTTAATTCATATTTATTCAGATATCATTACAAATAACACAAAGATTTTCATTATCTTTGGTATCATCATATGCATCATCTTTGCATATTTTTGTTTCACTTCTATCCCCATTTTCTGACGATGCACTCCGTATGATAATTTGCTTTTTGTGTTTGGGTTCGAGTTTCGGTGCAAGATTTTCGTACGGTTTTATTTCTATCCGTCATCAAAATTTTGTGATCAAAAACGTATTTCTTCACTTTGTCCTTCTTACTGATTTCTACTTTCTTGCCGGAATTTTTCTTTTCCATACGTTCTAGTTTCTTTTTTTTTTATTTAAAAAAATGTTTTCATTGGCGTATCTGCTAGAATGCTACTCTTGGTTTGTTAACTTATGGATATGTTCATTTGCATTTCAGGTATTGGTGATATCAAAAACAAATAGAGTAAGTTTTTGAAACTATACATTCCGACCATTACCATACATGTTTCATCCTTATAGGAATCTTCAGTGGCACTTTGTCGAAATCCATAGTTTCAAAAATTTATTTTATATACCCCAAATATTTTTATGTACTTCCAAAATGATAGGCTTACGTAAGGTGGCTTCTATTGAGAAAAGAATATCGCAGGATTTAAATCAACAGGTATTTTTCCATGCCAACCATATATTTTTACTGATGAAGAATTTCTATTCGATCCTACCCTCACAATGTGTGTAGATTTAGAGAATCATAAATAATGGACAAATTACATCAGAAGCAAATAAGGAAAACGATACTACAAAAAAATGGCATATCGAACAAATCAGAATACCAAAAAACTCCACAAGCTGAATTTAGTATGACGAATTCTCCTGACCCAATTCCGGGTTGTTCGAAATGAGACATTGATATACTTTTAGAGATATCTCCAATACCAAAATGATATATAGTCACGACATCTATCGTATGGTTGATGGTTATCATCCGGGCAAGCCGTTTTGCAGAATACAATTCTGTAAACGCGTCTATCCAAGCACAACTTGGATTGCCGGCAAAGGGAGGAAACCATCAACCATCATAATGCCTAGGGGGGAGTGGCAACCTTGCAATAAAATCAAAAACAAATACAGTAAGTTTTTGAAACTATACATTCCCACCATTATTTGTTTTTGATTTTATTGCGAGGTGCCCGCTCCTCTCTAGGCATTATGATGGTTGATGGGTTCCTCCATCTGCCGGCAATCCAAGTTGTACTTGGATAGACGCGTTTACAAAATTGTATTCTGTTAAACGGCTTGAACGGTTGGTACCTATCAACCATACGATAGATGTCGTGACTATCTAACATTTTGGTATTGGAGATATTTTTAAAAGTATATCAGAGATATTCATAGCATCATCGCTCCATTTTGAACAATCAGGAGAGTTCTTCTTAGGAAGGTCAGCTTGTGGAGTTTTTTGGTGTTCTGAATCGTTCGATATGGCATCTTTTGTAGCATCATTTTCCTTATTTGCTTCTGGCGTAATTTGTCTATTATTAATGATTCTCTGCTCTGAATCTACACACGTTGTGGGAGTAGGATCGAATACAAAATTTTTATCAGTAAAAATATCTGATTGGCATGGAAAAATACCTGTTGATTTATATCCTGATATTCCTAGTGTTATTTACACAAAATTATTGGACTATGTAAACATCACATGCACTATGCATGCACTTTTTAGGGGACCAAAGAAATGTTACATCTAAAGGTTGAGACGAATGTGGAGGTAGTGACAACATAGTAACATTATTTTTCCTGCAGTATTTGTTAGCTTCAATAGTCTCGTTGCTCGAATGATATGATTGTCGAGCACAAGCGGTACTGGTTTATCATTGCTAGGCTTTGTGAACTTTATAAAATGTTTAAGTCATAGTAGAAATATATCCTCATTTGTCCAACCATTGAATGTAACTTGATATTCAGCATCTGGAGGATAATCTTTTGAGAGTAGTGGAGAATATATCTTTCTGAAAAATATAAATAGTAGGGGTACGAAAGAGCCTATATATTTCATGCAGCAGATTACTATGATATTTTTTCCTCGCTCCCAACAAGTTACTAAACCGACCCTTTTTTGTCCTTTTTTTGCTAGTGTTGTTCCGGGTTCTTGTACTGTCGTTATTCCCGTCTCTTCAACATTATAGCCTTGTACAGGTGTATTTCGAGTCGAGAATTTGATTTCTATGTGTCTGGACATATTGCCGTTGATGAGTCCTTAACGGACGAAACAGCTGTCCGGTATATGGCCTGAATGCATAGGAATCAAATTCTCAAGACTTACAATTATTTTAAAACTTGTTAGGGGTTCCATTACCTTTTAGATATATGGACCCTCTATCGGTTCCAGTTTATACTGGCGCTTATTATCATTTTCCCAAGTAATAAGTGATACCCTATCCCATTGGTAGATGTCGTTAGCTGTCTGCCTGAGAACAACATTTTAACATTATAAGTGATAGATTTCTCAAATTTATATTTATTCAACATTCTATTTAGATTGCCCAAAAAGCGGGACACTTCTGATTTGTTAAATCCTTAGATGCGATGTATGCTTGCGAGGACCGATGGTTCCATTTCGTGGTAAAAAAACCCTTTAACCAATCTCTACCAGCTAACTGTTATTCTTTATTGAATCGGTGATCTAATTTTAGATTCTCTGCACATTTATAGGCTTGACGACAAAACTGATATCTTGTAAGGCCGTAAAACACATTAGAAAGTGTAATCAAAAGTTTCGTCATTTCGCATTCTTGATCCTTCGTGAATACTGTTTTTTTTCCAAGTTTCACAGGTCATTGGAGTGCAGCTATGTTTCATCCTTTTGTGCAATGTTTGATACGGAATACCACACCGAGCTGCTGATTTTCTTATACTCAAACCTTCATTCGCCTTCTAAGCCGCTCTTTGTAGACTATCTACCGTCCAAGAGGCGTTTTCAGTTTTTCGTCTATATATTCTAGGCATCTGTAAAAGATATCAAAGACTTAAAAAAATTATACCGATCATAGGGTAATGGGGGTCGTGGCTCCTATTATCCTAATACTCAATCGAACAAACTTATGATTGAAAATCGTTAGTAAAACAATAATGCATTCAAACAAAAATATTAATACAGCATAACAATCTGCATACCTCCGGAAGTAGGTACTTTAGATAAAAAAACTTAAATAAAAACAATTAAATTAAGGGTACTTACTGCTCACCGATTTTGCACGTGACACTATTGTGAGTTTATCGAAAATAGCAACTGCTTTCCTAGACTGTTTGAACGGAACTGAATAAGGTTCGCATTGTTCATATCGCATCGCTACGGACACCTTTTGTTCTTCAAGGTCGATTTTAGGGTGCATTCACAATATTAGTAACGTACTCATAAAGCATGTATATGGGGTGGCTCCCCTTACCCATGGCCTTCTATTACCCGCGGATCCCCTAACGTTTCGTATTCGGAGGAGCATCCTCAAGATAAGATGCGGCTTCTACCAAAATTTTAATCTGAACAATCTTTAATACATTTTAAAAATAAAATGTTTGAAAGTTTTTCAGTATTATCGAATTTAATTTAAATCTTGAATTCAATGTTATATGAGATTTTTCTTTATGCTTTAGTTTCAACTTTTTCTCCTTATTTTCGTTAATTCAGTTTTATCGATTTTACTTTAAATCTTGATTTAATTATAATATGGTATCCTTGATGTTTTTTTTATGTTTGTAAAAAAAATGAGAAAATTTATTTTCGTTATTTTAACATCACTGATTTTAATGTAAATCTTAAAACAATCTAATAATTTTTACAAATTGTTTTATATCTATTATTTAGGTTTATAAAATGTAAGATAAATTTACTCTAACTTTTAAACGATTTAAATGTAATTTCCCTGTATAACGTTATCAAATTTTACTATAAACAAAGTCTGAGTGTGTCTAATTAGTTGATAATCTTCTTTCAATGCATTACTATTGATAATACCAAACAATTATTTTTTTCAGATTTAAACATTCAAGATAACACTAGCAACACTCCCTTGCACGTAGCAGTTGAACACGAATCGCTCGATGCTGTAGATTTTTTATTAGACAAGTAAGTCACTTTTATCGCAAATTACGTTAAGCGTGCAAGAATTTTTTTAACTGTTAACTATAATATAATTTAAAAATAGTGAAATAATAATTCCCCGGTTAAAGGAAAACTGTTATTTAATTGGGCTGGGTTCAATGGGGTCTAAATAAAATGAAAAATACAATATTATAAAAAAATTAACAAAATTTTTTTTCTTTTTCTTCCTTTATTCTGCTCCCTCCTCAAATCTCCAAACATTTACCTTCTGCCTCGCCTTTTACTTCTGCTCTTTATTCATTTTTAAAAATACTTACTATTTTCCTCCTTTAAATGGTCACCTTTTTTAAACTTTGTTGCTTTATTTTTTTTATAAATAATATTACTTATTACTTATCTTAAAAAAATTTTTTCTTCATTGAACAACCATCCCTTCCATGTACAAAACATTCCGTTCCAAATATAATATGAATTTTTACAGACTTCCCTTATGCTTTTCTTTTACGTTTGTTGCAATTTCTTTATATCTTCCTTCATTTCTCTAACTTTTCTTATTATTTATAATTTTACCATTATTTATCGTTTTTGAGTTTCTGTTTTCTTTTTCAATGTTTTCGTTTATATTTTGGTCTATGTTCCTTGATCTTTATTTTCTTATATTACGAATAGTGTTCATATTTACTTGTGGTTTCATTTTATTTATTGCTTCACTTATCTTTATTTCATTTTTAAACTTTTCTAACTTTTCCGCAATTTCTCGTTCGGTATTTTCCATAATCTTTTCTTCTACCTCCTTTATATTTTGTTCTATTTGCAAATCTATTCCTGTAATAGTATTTAACCATTTATTTTCCAAAGTTGTCATTCTTTCTGCATTATCTTGTTCCCCTAATTTTACCTTCTCTATTTCTTCTTCTATTTTCTGTAAATTATGCTCTTTTCTTTGAAGTATATTAAATTTTTCATCTTGTAATTTCTCATCTTCTTCCTATTATTTCTATTCCTATCTATTTTTTTGTTTCTTTTATTTTATTATCTGTATAATTATCCAATTCTTCTATTTGTTTAAACATTTCTAATTTATTTTGTTTAATTTCTTGTTTAATATCGTTTCCCATTGTTCTTTAACTATTGTCTAATTTCTTTCCCATTTCTTGCATTTATTTTTGACCATTGTCCAATTTATTTCATCCTGCATTTTTCTTCGGCGTTCTTCTTTGTCTTCCTTTCTATTATTTTGCATTTCTTTCATCATATTTGCCAACATTTCAGATATTGTCTAGGATGCGTCTATTCTCATTTGCTCTA
Organism: Neocrepidodera transversa; assembly: GCA_963243735.1. NCBI lineage: Eukaryota > Metazoa > Arthropoda > Insecta > Coleoptera > Chrysomelidae > Neocrepidodera > Neocrepidodera transversa. Next base: position 26,763,206 of record OY725341.1, read on the forward strand.
CTTCATGTATTTGAATATTTTCTCCATCTTTCAATTGTGTACCCTCAATTACATTTTGTTCCTGCATTTCTATTCCATCTCCTTGTCCATCTTGTTCGTCATCCATCTGACTAATTTTCTTTCCTTCTCTCAAATCCATTCTAATATATTGTTTTTCATTAACTACCTATTATAATATTTTATTTTAATACCAAAATCTATATTATGACTACATAATTTTAAATTAAAAGTATAAGTAGTTTAGTTTAAGTGTTTCTTGTAATTTAAGAAGAAACATTGAATTTGTGCATAAAATTACAACTCTCCAAACTATTTTTATACAGTTTGCACTATCTGCCAATGAAGTCGCCCCTGTCGTCGTGCATAAAGCGTGCTTCCTAAAATTTGTACTAAAAGTGTCACTCTCCTTTTAGTTTCTCTATGATTTAGTAGTACGAAAACCACCGACGAGTTGAGTTTCTGTTTGTCATAATATTCTACAAATTTTGATGCTGAGATAACTACATAGATATTACTTAATGGACATTATTTTAGGTTAGGTTACGTTAGGCTCAATGTGAGTGGAGCGTTTGCTCGCCCCTCCACTGCAGCCAGCAGAGCCCTATTGTGGCTCACCCCTATGGGCTATAATTCACCATACAATCCAAACCTTCTTGCGAAGTCTATGATTGATTTAGGTGAAGCTTTCTTGAAGTCGGTAGGCTCCAGCTGTACAAAACAAAACGTATGAAGCATATTCATTTCCAGGGCAGGGCAGGAGAATAAAATATGGTCCGCTGTTTCGTCTTCCACACTGCAGAAGCAGCAGTCCGATGTTTGACTCAGACCTAGCTTCTTCATGTGGTAATGCAGATGACATTGCCCTGTAAGCAGTGAAATTAGGATGCGTAGATCACTTCTACTTCATTCTAGGATCTGCGATGGGCTGCTACCTGAGGGTTTGACTATAAACACCTTAGAGCGAGCTAACTCAGGAATATCTTTCTAGTGCTGGAGAGTTTTCCTCTCGGTACATTTCCAGATAGTGTCTTTGGCACTGCTTTTTGCTATGCCGAAGAATAGTTTCGGCCCAATGCACTCGGATTCTGCACCTCTTCTCGCCAGAGTGTCGGCTTTCTCATTGAACTCCACCACCTCGGTGCTTTTAAAGCTGCCTGGCTGTCCGATAAAATGTAAATTCTTTTGTTGACAAGATGATGGTTTACCAACTCTCGTGCACAAAATTCTAAAGCGAAAACACCCGCCTCAAAAATGGTAGCATACTTGTCGATGCTTACTGTGATGTCAACTCTCGGTTTCTGCTGTACACTCCCTCTCCAACACCACTTGAGGTCTTTGAACCATCTTTTTACGGTACATAAGCCGTCCCTGGAAAGAGGATCTCCCCCTTTTCCCATTCGTCTCTTCTCGGAACGAGGACGTTGAAAGACTTCTGCATGTGGGTTTTGGGGGAGAACACACATGGCCTCTCCCCCTCAATTTGACTAGCCACCGACATGGCTCTATAGGAGGTCATTCTGGCCTCCTGCTCCAGTAATATATGGAGAGCAGTATGACCTAGAGTTCTTTCCATTGCCGCTGTCGGGGTAGATGACATGGCGCCTGTAATAGCCAGTACATTATTTAATATGTTTTGTGAAGTAAGTGATGTTATGCGATAATGGTAGTCCTCTTTTCGTTTTTTGAATTTTAAATTAGGGCGTAGTAAGATTCCTCTCCGGTAATAATTTGGATAATCACTACAGTAAGTATAGATATTTATCGCTTTTTGTGGAAAATATGGAGAGATATAAGAGTCCAATAGCAAGTATTCTTTTTCAGATGGTTCGGACATATGTAAGAAAAACTGAGCGGCAGACATGGAATATTGAAACCATGGAAAATGTTCATGCTGTTGATAACGGTGAAATGGGTTTCAAAAAGGCTTCTCTCCAGTATTTTGTTCCTCGTTCAACGCTAAAAAGATATGATATGTGCAGAAAAAAATAATTGGAAAAGCAAAAAAAAATCCAAAAAGTTTTTACTGTCGATCAAAAGCTGGAACTTGTAGATTATTTTTTTTTGTCCGGACCGTTCTTTGCAACCAGATTCACTGCAGCCTCGTGGGCTTATTGCGTTCTCTCCCATCTCTTTGTCTACTGCACCCAGTCCATTAACCTTGTTCCCTATACTTGTTTGTACAGGTTCTTTAATGGCTGTTTGTAGTAGTCCATTTTTGGTTTTCCATAAATTCTTTGCCTTTTGTGATCCAGGGCCTTACAGTTGCATAGTATGTGGAGTGCATTCTCGGTCCCTTTATTGCATTGTCTGCATTTAAGGTCGCCGTTATATAGCCCCTTTTTGTTTAGATGATATCTGGTGGGAAGGTGCCCCGTGAGGAGCCCTGTGATAATTCGTAGTTGATTCCTACTCATTGAAAGCAGTTCTTCAGTTACGTTCTTTGACGGTTCTTTTATGAACTTTTTCCCGTGTAGAAGTCCGGGTACATTGTCCTTGTATAATTTGTATTTTCGCTTGATCCAGTCTTTTATATGGTTCCTAAACGTACGTTTTGGTAATCCCATCACTGGTTCTGGATCAATTAATGGGGTGGACGACCCGCTTCTTGCGAGCTCGACAGTCTTTTTATTTCCAGCGATACTTTTGTGACCTGGTACCCACGATAAAGTTACTTTATTGTGGGTTGCCAGTTTCCTAAGTTCTTCGCCACATTCCCATACCAGTCTAGATGTCACCTTCAGACGCCTTATGGCCTTAAGGGCTGCTTGACTGTCTGAGTAGATTATCATTCTTTTTCCCTCGTAGGCTCTCATATTACTATTTCTCGCATATTCGAGTATTGCATATACCTCTCCCTGGAATACAGAGGTATATTTTCCTGGAGATAAACTCTCTTGGTACTTATTCTGTTCGCAGTATATACCAGCTCCAGTTCCCCCTTCGGTTTTTGACCCGTCTGTGTACCAGGTAATTCCGTTAGGGTTTGTCCTGAAATCTGTGCTTGTATTCAACTCATTCCGATTCTTAATTATTATTCTCAGATCTTTGTTGAAGCTGTATTTAGCAGTCATGTAGTCTGACCTCATGCCAAGCATGTTGCCTCCCACAAGATCTAGCTTAGTGTGTCCCAGTCTATGACTTCCTTCATAGAATGATAAGTCCTCTAGCCGTCGTAGAGCCATTCTAGCCTTCCCCATTATAACGTATTGTAATGGTGTGAGGTCAAGAAGAGTTTCTAAAGCAGCTGTGGGTGTTGTTTTTATGTTACCCGTTATTCCCAAGCAGGCAAGTCTTTGTATCTTGTCCAATTTGGAGACGGCGGTCCGTTGTTTTATCTTTGGCCACCAGACCAGAGATGCATATGTTACCATGGGCAGCACTACCACATTGTACAACCATTTTTGGATTGATCCCCCATGTTTTTCCATACGTGCGTCTAGCTATCATTAAAGTAGCAACCGCTTTCGTATGTATTTTTTGAATCTGAAGGCTCCAGGTAAGTTTCGGGTCTAGCATTACCCCAAGATATTTTACCCCTCCCTTCAGATTTACTTCTTCACTACGAAGCCATAGTAGGCTAAGGCCTTCTAAATTCCTTCTGTTGGTGAATGCTATTATATTGGGCTTGGAGGGGCTGATTTTCAAACCATCATTCTCTGTCCAGAGTGTAACTGCGTTTAGAGCCATCTGAAGTCGTTCCCTAACCGTAGTGTTGAATTTACCCTGGGATAATATGACAAGGTCATCTGCGTATCCCAGTGTTTTGTGTCCTTGTTGAAGGATTCTTAGCAGTCCATCCATTACCAGATTCCATAGCAGAGGAGAAAGTACTTGTAGATTACTTAAAAACAATGGAGTCCAGATGGTAGTATTTTATGCAATGAAGAATATGGCAGATGTTAATTATCAAATCATTTATGTTTTAAATAATAATAAATACTATATTCAGAGAAGATTGTTCCTGAGGAATCTTTCCTTATCTTTGACCAAGGACCACTTAGAACGACGTTCTTTGGAAACAAATATTTCATAATCTGTAAGAAACAGGTGACAAGAGGTAGCTGATACTCTACATGTACCTCAACAAATCCCCTCGGAACACGGAAAAGATGTTTTTTCTGCCAGAAGGACTCTAAAACTAAATATTTCTGTGAAAACTGCAAAAAGTTTGTCTGTCTCAAACACATTAAAGCTTGGTGTCCAACATATTCAGACAGTAAGAAAAAAAATATTTCTTTTAAGATTTTTTATTTTTTTACTGTATTTTAGTATGTAATGTGCGTTTCTATTTTAATGTTATGGTTATGTATTTTATTTTGATTATGAGTTTAATTTTACCTTTTATATTTGAATAAAGTCTTTTCTTTGATAATGAATCATTATTTAGTATATAAAAGTGTCACAGATATTTTTTTCACTATGGATCTATGAGACTAGGCGACTCGTGTTCAAGATTCAGGGCGCCCGGATCGTAGGGTTAAAGGGTAAATATATAAGTTATTATTCAGAAAAGTTAATTGGATTTCTTAATTTAAAAAAAAATAAATTTAATTTGTTCCTGGGGAAAAGGAAATCTTTATATTTTCTGCCTTATATTTTATTTTTTTAATAAACCATTTTTAAAACCACCTTTTTTCATTGGATTAAAGTTAACGAACGTCTTATTAAAGAAGAATGTAACTTAGATTAGAAAAAGAGTGTGAAAGCCGTAACATTGAAAGAAACCTAAATTAAAAAGTAATCTTGGGCCTCAAAGAGATAATTATCACTATTCATTGCTTGGAAATTAAATCAAATACATAAAAATCATTCTAAAGCTTCCCCAGTATTATCTTATGATAAAAAGAAAATTATTTGTTAATACAGGGTAGTACTCTGTTTTATTTAAATAAATATTAAATATATAATCAAATACCATTATCGTATTTAAAAATTTTAGTTATTTCATTATTTTTAAAATATTAAATTCTTGAAAATGTATCTACGTGTTAAATAACCTGATATAAAACCGTCTGCAGCCTCTGATGTAAAAAAAGTAATCACCCTTAAATACATATTAGTAAGCATAGAAAATACAAGACAGAATAGAAGCACTGTTCCAAAGAATATTGTGGATATCGTTTACAGAAAATTATTCATAAGAATTTTCTACTAAGAAACGTCTACGAGATCTTCTGAAAGATAAATATGTTCATGTCGTTAGTTGAGAAATTTAAACGTGATCTTTTTTACCGCTTGTATAGGAAATTCATGACAGAGCAAAATGAAAGAATTTAAATTTTCGAAAACAACCAATCGATCTGGTATGTTTAAACCAATTAGCCACTGAAAGTTGACATTATCTTCATTTTTATATATTATATATATAAACAAATGTTTTGAATTGAATATCATAAAACTAATACATGATTTGTCATAAATACTTGAGAATTCGTGTATCATTTTGTTTTTTTTATTTTTGAACGTATAACAGAACTTAAAGTTTAAGATCCATATGTTTTTTATCATGATCCAAAATATTTTAAAGTAAAATATTGACCACCTGGTATAATAAAATATACTGCAAGCAATCAAATATTAAATATTCTTTTCAGCTATATCACTATATCACTTTTATCTAACAATATATTTATAACCTTTTATTTAATCTGTTCTTTCACAGAGGTGCGAAAACCGACATATTAAATGAAAAAAATCAAGCGGCAATTCACTTGGTGACGGAGCTTAACAAGGTGGCGGTGCTGGAAGTAATGAGCCGTCATAAACAGAAAATTGACATACAACAAGGAGGCGAACACGGCAGATCTGCTCTTCACATCGCCGCTATATTTGACTACGAGGAATGCGCCCGGATCTTGGTTAGTCCAGATAATTTTCGTAAAATTTTATCATTTATTTACTATTCATCGAATCTATCCGATACGTATTAAATGCTCATTATGAAGGGTGTTTTTTCCCCATGGGACTAGTTTTTCAGACAGGATAGTGATATCCTTAACTTAAGTCTCATTAATTACCCTGTATACAGGAATCGGTAGTCAATAAATATTGATAATTTTGCTTGAAATATGATTTTACCTTTTTTTAGATTTCTGAATTTGGAGCTTGTCCAAAAAGACCCTGCAACAACGGATATTATCCCATACACGAAGCTGCAAAAAACGCGTCGTCAAAAACATTGGAAGTATTTCTTCAGTGGGGAGAGTCCAAAGGATGTAGCAGACAAGAAATGATCTCTTTTTATGATTCAGAAGGCAACGTACCTCTACATTCCGCTGTCCATGGTGGTGATATAAAGGCAGTTGAATTATGTATAAAGTAAGTCTTCAACGATTATTACATAATAACTTATTAGAGAGTACTTTTGAGAATTCTCTCGTTTTTAAATTGTTTCACTGGAATATCATAGTTAAGTATATATAATTTGTTTTCTTTTCATATTATTTTCGCTAGAGTAGGACACATAGATATAACAATAATTTAAAAAGGATGTATTACTAAGGTAAACAGCTAAAGCCATCTCTAACCGACAGAGGGTCCATCTATCTAAAGGGTGTGAAACCCCAAACAAGTTTTAAAATACTTGTAAGTTGAGAGAGTTTGATTTTTATGCATCCACCAGACAGTTGTTTCGCCCCTTAAGGACTCATCAGCAGTAATGTGCCCATGCACTTATTACTTGGGGAAAAGATTCCATCTCTGTAATAAGCACAAGTGATACCTTGGAAAATCCCTAAAATACAATAATGACCTACACGCAGAGCTGGGGCATTACTAAAAAAGAAGTAACGCATTACTTTACCGTACTTACTTTTTTTACAAAAGTAACGATTTATTCGTTACTTTCCAAAAGTAACGCGTTACTGAAAAAGTAACGCGTTACTGAAAAAGTAAAGCGTTACTAAAAAAAGTAATGCGTTACTTTTCTATAAATTCTACTTTTTCCATGTTTTCTTGTTCTTTTATTATCCATCTCACGATTTATCACCGTTATTATTGCACATACAAAAAAAAATTAATAGAAAAATTGTAAGGTTAAAATTGATTTTTTAAAACGCCATCCAAAATACAGTGGCCCCCGAAATCGACGGGGTATCAAAAAATATTAAAAACATTATTTCACATTAAACATCACTAACAGCAGCTATAAAAAAGAAAAAACTTATTTTTAAAGTAATGCGTTACCTTTTGGTAACGCGTTAGTTTTTAGTTACGCGTTAGTTTTTAGTAACGCAATTGTCGTTACTTTTCGTCTCCTTGAAGAAGAACGAACTTAATAGTAACGCGTTACATTTAGTAAAAGAAACGTTCTAGTTTCGTTACTCCCAGCCCTACCTACACGTATATTTTATAAACTTCAAGAACGCATTTGACTCAATCAAGATCCAAGATCCAAGTTATCTAATTGGACAACTAAAAATACTAGGGATCTCAAAGAAGCTTAGGGAACTGTTGGAAATGACTGTACAAAGCACTAAACGGAAAATAAAATTACAAGGGGAGAAATCATAAGAATTCAACATCATCAAAAGAGTAAAACAGGAAGATCCAATTTCTCCAACACTGTTCAATCTAGTACTTGAAACCATTTTGAGGAAAGCAAACTAAAACTATAAACTTATAGTGAACGAGACACAGCTAATCGCTTATGCCGAAGAAGTTGGACACAGAGGCACAAAAATTCAGATTACAAATAAATGAAGACAAAACTAAATATATGCGAATGGGGAATGGAGAACAGACCAATGATAGTCACTTATGAATAAAAAATTACACGTTTAAAATTGTGTCAAGTTTCACCTACTAAGGAACATCGATAGGACAAACTAGAAAAGACAAGATAAAAGAGAGAATAGTAAAAGGAAACCAAATTTTTGACATAAAAAGTCCAAATCGATCACCAAAAAAAACAAAGATACAAATATATAAGACTTTGATCAGGACAGTCAACACTTAAGCCCTAGAAACAACAACTATGAACGAAAAAGAAGAAGAAGATTTAACAATATTAGAATGGAAAATACTGCGAACAGTATAACTAACAAGAGATGTAGAAAGAAGGTTAAAAAGAAACATACAAATAGATAAGGAACTAGGTGAATGAAATATAGTCCGATTTAAAAAAGCAAGAAGACTGGAATGGATAGCACACATGATGAGAATAGCACCAACAGAAACCTTAAAAAGAATGACGAGAGCAAGAGGAGGGCGCCGAAGTAGATGGTGGGATCAACTAGAGAAAGATTGAAAATCAGACTTGAAAACAAAATACAGACAGAAGAAAGTGGAAAACCACAACAGAAGAGACCAGGACAATTAAAAGAATATAACCGGACCGATAGAAGAGATTTAATACCGTTTTTTTTTAGCTAGCCATAATTCCTCGAGAATTAACGGCCATGATGATGCTGATGATGATGATGGTACCGTGTCCCATTATGGTAGATGGGATTAACTATCTAACTTAGTATTACATCATATTTATTCAATATTGCACTCTTGTGTTTCAAGGTGACATTTTGATTTCTATGCATCTGAGCACATTGCCGCTCATGAGTCCTTAAAGGACGAAACAGCTATCAGGTATATGACGTGAGTGCATAGAAATCAAATTTTCACAACTATTTAAATAATTTAAAAGTTTGATTATCTTTAAGCAAGCTCCGCGGTGTGGTCTAATATATACGTGAGGTTCCGTGTTTACACCCGGGTACAAGGGGTACAAAAATAAATTGTTTATTATTTTAATGGTAAACAATGATTTCACCATTTATTATATAGCTGACACTAATAGTGTGTTTATACTGATTTATTATACAGAATTTTTATTTTCAGATCCGGTGCAAAAATTTCAATCCAACAACAAGATCTTTCGACCCCAGTACATCTAGCTTGCGCTCAAGGTGCTACAGAAATAGTTAAGATAATGTTCAAAATGCAACCAGAAGAAAAAATAGCATGTCTATCGTCTTGCGATGTACAAAAAATGACACCTCTACACTGCGCTGCTATGTTTGATCATCCCGAAATTGTGGAATATCTGGTCAACGAAGGCGCCGACATCAATGCCATGGATAAGGAAAGAAGATCTCCTATGTTATTGGCAGCTCTAAGAGGAGGTTGGAGAACTGTTCACATTCTAATAAGGTATATTTAAATATCTTAACACCATCAATTTAAGTACAATCAATATTTTTATCGATAAAAATGGTGAAAGCAAAATAACTATATTAAACTATAAGCTGCGATAAAATATATTTTTCTTCAATCCTATAATAATAACTATATTAGATTACTAATACAATAATCAGTTTTCATTATTGTAAGGGGTTTTCGAGGAGAGTTGATACAAGCCGGCGCCGGACGATCGTGTGGCCGATTCTCGAACTAAGAAATGTATTGGATTCAAACATTCTTTCCACATTGGTAGCATCATCTGGCGCCGGGTTGCAGTAGATGAAACATAGTTTCACCGGTTTATAATCTTTTTAATAAGTTATAGTTAATAAAGTACTAATATTAATATAATACAAAAAGGAATTCCATGACATCCTAGATTCTTATATCTGCCCCGCTTTTCACTAAAAGTAGGCCAATGTGCAGTTTTGTCTCTTCTGGTATCTTTAGTGAGCATTTCAGCGATCTTGCCTTTGTGCTACTTATTTATATTATTTACACCATTTATAGTCGCCTCTGTAAAAGAGCCATGCGTTCACAAAGCCTAAATTTATAAGTAAATGAATCGTCATATTGTCATACTACTTTATTACAATGTTGTCAACATTTTCTTTTTCTACAACCACTTTGCAAAACACGCTTTTCCTCACAAATTTTTATACGCAAAGCAGGAATGTAGAAAAAATATTGTGTACAAAGCACTTTCCCATTCGCCAGATTTGCGGCGCTCGCCTTACGGTTCTTGCCCCAAACTTCTGAGCTCGTGGAAAAAGTGACGCTTTGCGCACTTGTTGTACAAACTACTGTTTTTTGTTTTTGCGTTCTTCCATAGTACTTCTTCCTTTTTTCGACATTTCTTTGTCTACATAAAAGGTACACCCTACCATACGATGCACTCTGACTGTTTCCAGACTGAGCATACCTAGTATGAATAGCTCTACTTGCAGTTTTGGGCTACTGAACCAGTTATCGTAGTAAATTCTGAAGTAATGATTTCTAGGAACGATATTTGAAAGCAGCATAACAACATTTCTACTGATACCCACAAGTGGTACCGAGCCAGAATATAGTAAATTATTCCATCTGATCCACATAAAACAAAGGCTTATCTACATTTTTTCGACTTATTTTTCAAATATTTTTTTAAGAAATGATAATTTTTCAAATATTTTTTTAAGAAATGATAATCAATTTATTCATGAGATGCCGAACTTTGAAAAGCTTATCAGTAGTATTAGCACGGTTATTGTTGTCATTAAAATGAAGCTTTGATTTTATCTGCTCCCATCGATTTCTCGACATAATATCCACTACTTTAGTAACCTTGGTTTCTGTTTACCAGAATATTCTAGTTCTTGGTAGACCATATATTGACATGATAAAAGTGATCCCTATAAACTATTCTAATAAATCTTTAGTCAAAAACAGAGGTTTGTTGGGATCGATTTGACAAGAAAACAAGTTGCTCTGTTCAACTATATGTTCTATAAATCATTGTCTATGAGTCATCGAAAATAACACAATGGACTCTCTGGTTCGCATAGGTCGTCATTACGTTACTGCCACCTTCCGGGCAGCGTCAGTGGAGGAAGAAAATACTCCAGGAGTCGTTATGGTATCGACCAAAATCACTGACGGCCAGAAGGGCGGTCTTTAGTTGCCCTACTGGGTTGAATTAGGTATATTAGCTGCTGGAATGAAAATAAAAATTAGGATTCAAGAAATAAAACTTTTATTTATACCGAAATCCCGACGAAGAAGCAATAAGTGTGTCGGATGGTACTGGCACGTCTACTAGGCTGGTGTGGATGGATTGACGGCTCCTTACTCCGGTACAATAGGAATTGGCTTCGCTCTTCGCTCCTTTAAGCTTGACCTATCTTTAAAGGTCGACGGACTGCACTGCTGCTCTCTTTTCTGACTGCCACATCAAGTCTGAGTTCGGACTGCCACTGCAGCTGCCGACAACGGTTTGAATTGCCCTATTCGATATGAACTTCAGCGTCCAAGAACCACAGACAAGAGTGTCTCCATTTGTCGGGCGGAGGTTCAAGTGGTACGACTGGCCTTTTATTCGAAGATTCTCTCATAATCCTAAGTTAATTCTACTCCAGTGCCGTGCTCGATTTAAGTTATATATTATAATTATTTTGGAAACAAGTAACTTTGTTACATTACCATGTTTCGATAGATCGTATAGTATTTTTACCTACCAATTTCCAATTTAATGTCAGATTTTTCTTTTTTGTTTTGTATCCTTTTATCTTTTTGTATGGGACTAATTTTATATATTGAAATAACCCTCACATTTTTTATATTATTACTTGGCTTTTTGGCTCTTGTTGTTACCTTCTTCTTCACTGCTTAGAAGCGAAAATTGATCTGGAACTTCGATTACAAAAGCATCTTCTTCACTGCTATCACTCATCAATGATTCATTAGATAATGCTAGATAATCTACTGCTTTGCTTAAAATTTGAGAATCAGTTTATCTTCTCTCTCATAAAAAGTTTGTACATCCATATTTAAAACTGAAATGATCACTCTAATAATAAAAATCTATATAGCCCAATGTATCATTCAACCAAGATACCTGTATTAAGTCGTAACTCTTTAAAATTTAAAACTGTGTACCAAATTCTTAGTTATACTAACAGTAACTGCTTCAAATCAAACTAAATAAATTTTTATTTAGATTGTTCCAACGACGAAAGGCATAAATAATGTTGTAAAAATAAACTATTCACATACCACCTGTCAACACAGAACCGCCATTCTAATATTTTAGCGTGTAAGTCTGTTTACAATGTAGAGATGACACCATAGTATATGAAATGCGTTAAAATATTGTTACTTGCAAGATACATTATGCTATCGAAACATTAAAATTAGAATTATATAAGTAACTCTAATTTGTATGGCATGTTTCTTGAGGCCATAGAGGGTTAGTTTGTTAATAGTACGAGAGCCCACGACCAAAACGTATAAAATCTTTCCGTGGGATTTTTGGGGCTTTTGGGATTTTGAGGTTGGGGCCAGGAGGTGGATCGATGGAGGTCTCCGCAGATGGAGCACTTGGTAGGATTGCGGCACTAGGTCGCGGAATGGCCATTGGATGCACACTGTGTGCAGAATTTGAGAGGGATATGATTAAGTTGGAAGGCTCACACTTACGGTGTAAGCCGTATATAGGTATGCCTGTAGATATGGAGGCGGAATAGAAGGATTCGGATGGAATGATGATTCGGATAAGGGAGGTTGGCAGGTTGTGGCTCTGGAGGTGATCCTCCAGAACTTCGTAATGGGGAACTTCGCCTCCTTGAAGAGAATGTCCATTTCCCTTCATCACGAAGGAGAAGTTGGTAGTTGGAGGTTATCTGGGTTGGGGGCCAGTTTGGGGATGGGTGAGTTGGATAAGGGTAATTTCTGGGTGACCAGTGGAGTGCCTTATCCTCTGAATGAGGACTTCGGCAAAAATAGGAGAGGAATGACGAAGGAGAGCGGTCCCGTTTGGGTTCGCTTTGAGGAAAAGGATTTGGTTTCTGAGGATTTCGTTGGTATTGAGAGATAGGAAAAGCTCCTTTTTGGAGCATTTGTTTTTTGGGAAGGCTTCGTAGGTTCAGGGTGGCTGGTATTGGAGAGGAGGAGGGAGGTTTGGAGGTTTGGGGGATGCTGGTGGAGGTGTTGGCGGTAGGGGGTGGTTAACTGTGGAAGCTGATCTGGAGGGATGAGGAGATTGTTGGGGAGAAGGAGGTTGGGAGGATTTTGCCATGTCGGCGAAGGATGGTTTGGCAGGAGCAGGTGGAAAGGGGGAATTGGAGGATGAGGGAAGATTGTAATCGAAGGGGATTTCTGAGGGGAGGATTTGATGAAGCTGAGTTGAGGAAGGGAGCTGTTTTTGGAGTAGGAATTTTTGGGAGAGATGAATTTCTCGTCTGCACCTTAATTTATACCGTTCCGCTGATGGAAGGGGTCTACCTACTCTGTTCCTTGTTCCTCTTCAATTGTTTGTATTATCTAATACTAGTAAATAATCAATAATTATCTAGTTGTAGAAGAGAAATTTAACTTCACGACTCGAACATAGCTTAAATAATGACATCTTCTAATACTAGTAGTGGAAAAAATACTATTATGATATATTAGATCTTGCAGTTATAGTAAAATCTTGAAAAAAAATGAAGAAGTACTTACAATTATAGTTATCAAGCTTATAGACAATTGAACACATATAGTGGCAGAACTAAAACTAATTAAAAACAAAACAAATATATTTTAGATTGGGTGCAGATATAAACATAAGAGATGTCAATAGAAGGAACGTCCTCCATCTTGTGGTAATGAATGGTGGAAGATTGGAAAAATTCGCCTCAGAAGTAAGTGAGGTAATTGTTAGACCTTTTGCTTTTTCTTTTATTTTAGCATAATTTTGAAACCCAACCACATTCCTTGAAAATATATTGCTTGACTTTTTGGTTCTTGAAAGAAATTAAGTAAGTAGTTTTTAAATTATAAAGTTGGCACAGTAATAGAAAGTTGGTAGGTACTGTAGCTAATATAATTATTAATAGTTTTATACTTAGATCAGTTGTGTATGTCAAAAATTGTTATACCCAAGTGCACCTTAGTCACGTTGACTAGTGATCGTTAGATAATTTTCATAATGCATCAATATAAATTGTTGTAGTAATCAATAAAACCTAAATACAACAACTTTTTAAATTACAGAAATAAATCCCCATAGATTTTAGATGAAATTTGGACTGTGTTATTTTTCTGAGTCTGAAACTTTTTAGTAATAGAAAAATAAATTGTCAACCGATGCTAGAGACTTTTCGTCAAGCTAGAAAACAAAAATTACACAGTCTAAAATCTAAAATGTTATGTTTATTATAATGTGTTATTATTGTTATAATTTTAACAGACAAAATCAAAAGAAAGTCTTCTTCAACTGCTTAACGAAAAGGATATGAATGGTTGTTCCCCATTACATTATGCTAGTAGAGAAGGTCATATCAGAAGTCTTGAGAATCTTATTCGTTTAGGAGCCTGCATTAATCTGAAAAATAATAACAATGAGAGTCCTTTACATTTTGCTGCTAGGTGAGTAAATTATTTTTTTCTACTTATTTTATATATTTTTGAAAGCGACTATAATGATAATACTTCTTTTTCAATATAATTTTATTTATTATTTTTACATAAAAAGCAAGTGGTAATAGGCCTAAGGCCCACGACTATAAAAGTTTGTGATAACCTAACCATTAAAACTTCGTATATATGTCGAGTCGGATAAATGTTTTATTTGGAAAATTCTTGATAGAAGGCGTTTTTTTCTGGTCCCTCGCAAATTCATTGCTTTAATGCACAAGGAAAATTAATGACCTAAACATAGTTTTTCTTTCAATCCGAAAGTTTTTTAATTTAAAAGCGAAAAAAATATTGTCAGACAAATATTTTGAGATTTTATCGCATCCACCAAACATGGCGAAGTTATAACGTCATAAAATTTAGTACCTCGCAGCTGATTTTTGCAGAATCATTTAATGGAAATATTAAAAGTTTCATGCAAAAGAAAAAGACCTTCCACCCAGAATTTTTCAAATAAATATTTGTCTAACTCGACATAAGGTACATATATAGGGTGATTCTAAAAAAACCCATACAATGGATATTGCGCTCTTTATAACCGAGATATAGGGTGTTTTATCCAATTTTCCCATTTATTTCCTTTCTCATAACACTTGAACCACCCTGTAGATTTTTTTGTAATTTGGCACACATGACCTTCATATCTTGTTGAATGTACGGCTGTATTGAAATGTAACGAAATCCAGGTCAGGCTTGGCAAAAAATTCACAAATTGTTCCACCCTCAAAACAACCCTGTATATGTGAGTTTTTCAAATTCGCTTCCATTTTTTGAAAGAGCAGAAAATACTGAACTCTGTGATATATTTTTTGTTTTTGGAAAGACGAGAGTACTATTTAAATTTCAATGTCATTTTATTTTATTTGAAAATTTTCGGGGTACAGATCGAATACTAAAAGTTTTTATTAATTTTTTTATGTTATCGTCAAGCTTGCTTAACCTAAAGCAGTAATTTTTTTAAAGCTTAAGTATTAAGTTCGTACTTGCCTGCTTTAGACCACTACTCGATGTAATTACAGGTCCGTATTTAGGACCAAATACCACAAAAATGTGTCTTTCGAACACCCTGTATAATGATTGTTAAAAATTTCTACCTGGTAGAATTGTAGAAACAAAGAATGGAAAATAAAGTTACTATATATCTTCGCATGCTTAAATCAACCCTTTTACACTAGAGTACATGATGAGTTTTTTATTGTTATTAAATCGATTTTTTATTAAATATGTATATTCTTGGTCATGGCGTCGTCTGACTAATAAGATAATCTGTACGACACATTTTAAAAAGAGCAAGAAAGTGTATAGACCAGAATGGTGGTAATTTTGAACATTTGATATAGTTTATACCTAGGTTTTTCATCTGTTTCATTTAGTTGTTACTTAGTATTTCTTGTTTTTATTAGTTTTTGTTATTTGATGTCTTAAATACGTGTGGATTAGGCCTCCTGGGATACCACAATAAAAAACGCACCATGTACTTCTACCTCAAGGTGGTGTGGAAATGAGTACAATTAATCATGCAAAGGTAACAACTTTAATTCCCGTTCTTTGTATTTACAAATCTACTAAGTACCAATTATGAATGATCATTATACATTGTGTTCGAAAGACAAATTTTTGTGGTATTTGGTCCAAAATACGGACCTGTAATTACATCGTGTATTGGTCTAAATGCAATCAAGTACGAGCTTAATACGTAAGCTCTAAAAATTTACTTCGTTACGTTAAGCAAGCTTGACGATAACAAAAAAAAAAATCTGATGTGGCCAGCATATGACCTCTCGCCATTTTTGAATCAAAAATTTACAGGTTGACACAAAAAAGTATGAAAAAAAATTATATTTTTGTAAATCTGGCAACAATGGCAAAAGTTTAGAAAATTTTAATGAGATGAAAATAAACTGTAAGGTATACAAAATATATGTGTAAAACTTTATTGCCGTTTTCTATAATAATGGCGTCATCACCCATAGCAACTGCCACTTCCGGTTGTGCGATTGGCACCAAAATCTAATCAGATTTAATCTAGGGTATCAGAATCCTGTATGCAAAATTTCAAATTTTTTTATTCAGTAGTTTTTGAGTTATCGTTACTACAACATCCATCCAAACACACACACACACACACTAACACACACACACACACACTAACACACACACACACACTAACACACACACACTAACACACACACACTAACACACACACACAAAGACATCATCGCGAAAATATTAAAATCGTATTCTAGGGACCCCAAAACGTGTTTATCCATTGAAAACTCACTACCCAATTTTTAGCATGATTCCTATACCTCTCTTATCTGAAGGGCGAGAGGTAATTAATAAAAACTCGTCCTATTCGATTTTGTCCCCTAAAATTCTCAAATAAAATAAATTGACATTCAAATTTATATAGTCAAAAATAAAAAATACATCACAGAATTCAGTTTTTAGTGCTCTTTCCAAATATGGAAAAACTCACATATACAGAGTGTTGTCTTGAGGGTGGAAAAATTTGTGAATTTTTTGCCAAGCCTTACACCTGGATTTCGTTACATTTTAATACAGCCGTACATTCAGCAAGATATGCGGGTCATGTGTGCCAATGTCAAAAAAATTTACAGGTTGGTTCAAATGTTATGATCAAGGAAATAAATGGGCAAAATGGATAAAACACCTGTATCTCGGTTATAAAGAGCCCAATACTGTATGGGGGTTTTTAGAATCACCTTGGTGACCCCATCCACATTTAACGTATGTCCGTTTCCCAATGAATCACCCTGTATAAGAAGTTTTAACAGTTAGGTTATCACAAACTTTGTAAGCGTGAGCCCGAGGCCTAAAAATACACTAAAATTTTGATAAAAATCGTAGTTTATTGGTTTCAGTTCCATTTAAGTAATCTTTAACATCTGCTGTAAAGTTTGACTTTTATGGGTTCACATATAAATATTGTACTGTTACGGAAATATGGTATATGAAATATTCCCTAGGATTCTAAAGACCCCCACGATGAGAAGCCATTTTATAATGGTATTATATTGAAAAATCTCAATTTTGGGATGGTTTTTATAGAAAAATAATAAGCATTACAAATATTATCAAAAAAAATATATAAATTTTATGTTTATCCTGTTATTTGCCTCTTACTTTCTTGTCTTTGTTTCTTTAAAACCAAATATTTTCCTACTTTCTTCTAATTATTGCTTCTCGAATACTTTTAAAAACAGAGATAGTACGTTTTTGAAACTATACACTCCGCCCATTACCATAATTACCATACGTGTTTCATCCTTATAGGAATCATCAGCGTTACTTTTTCGGAATACACAGTTTCAAAAACCTACTCTGTATACTCCAAGTACTTCTATCTACTATAGAAATGATAGATAGTCACGACATCTATGGTAGGTTGATAGGTACCAGCCGTACATAGCCACTTAAGGGGTCTATTCTGTAACGTTTTAGTTAATTTTAACTTCTAGGTTAAAAGTTATTTATAACTATGCGGTTAAAATTTTAACCCAAATGACAATTTCAACCAAAGATGCCATACAGAATATAAAATGGAAAATAACCTCCGGTTACTTCTATCACCTAGGGTTAATTTTAATCAATTTTTTACTGAATAGACCCCTAATAGGCATTATGATCGCGGATGGGTTCCAGAATAAGGTTTTTGAAACTGTTAATTCCGACAAAGTAACACTGATTCCTATATTCTCTGTATAATTTTGAAATAATTTTATGATTCCCATATATCATAAAATGCTGCCTTCTATAAAATTTCAAACATTCATAATCCTTAAATAAATTGTTTCTCTAACAAAACTTTATTAATAATAATAATAAAGTATTCTATTCCAATATATTGAATGAAATTTGTTATACTCTGTATTGGATAGGATTAATTTGTTAAAATATAATAGTAAAATACAATAGTAAGTAGGGGTTGATTGAATTAAAAGAAAATGGATAGTAATTGGAAGTAAGATTGACAGTTTTCCTTGTTTGTAAGATAAAAAAAGAAAATTGTGAATTAAAAAAAAATTTAGTAACAGTGGTTTGCACCGGTGTGATTAAAGTGGTAGTTAAAGTTAATTACCAGTTATTCACAAATTAACTTTGCATGGAAATATTAGGTATTAATTAAAGTGATAACTAATAATTAAAGTTAATCCTATGAAGATTGGTGATTTCCTAACCTATTTATTAAAGTTGTCAACTCAAAAGTTAATTAATAAAATGAATGCGCCGCAGCAATAGAAATGATACATTATATTAACGATATGGAAATAGATGACGATGAGTTAGAACTAAATATATTGGAATAGATAGAACATGGCGTTCCTAGGCAAATTTATGAATGGGCCAATTATTTTAATCTAATGGATAATTACATTACAACCATTGGTTTTCCGCCACCAGTTTTATTTATGTCTGCTCTGTGTAGGCGGCCTTTTTTCTTGTTTCTTTTTTTTGATTATTGTAAAACCTTTTGAGAACATCCACTGATCTTAATGTGGACGATGAAGAATTAAATTCTCGTTCTACATCTTTCCATGCCTCGTCTTTTATTTTCCAGTTTACTCCACCATTTTCCTTATTTTCAATAACATGCTTGTATTTTTTTATAGAATGAAGTAAATTAATCTTTTCCTCGTTAGTAAAATTTAGGGATCTTTGACGCTTTACTGATGGGAATGGTTTATGAATACTCATTTTGAAGGAATAAAACTTAGCAACAGCACGCAAATTATAAAAGACCATATCAAAAGCTATCCACAGTATCAACAGAAAATGAACCAAACAAATTCATAAAATATCTGACAGGCAGAAAAAAGCAGCAAAAACACTGCATGTAACGAAATTTTCACAAAGACACTAAATTTCACGACTACCAACATATATATTAAAATGCTAATCTTTAATTACGTAACCAACAGCATTTCAGATTTAATTATCAGATAAAATTAACTAGAGATTAGTTAATTATAAGTTAATTTCTGATTGGTGCAAACCACTGTAAATGGTATTAAAACTATAAACTAATTTTGGTAATATGAATAGGGCTTAAGCCATTTGAAGTTATAAAATTCCTTGTGACAGGTTGGATGACATTTCTTATTAGGTGAAATGATTTGTCATTAGGTTTCTTCCACGAATTTCTGCATCGTTTCGAAACCGTTTTGAGATCGTTCCCGTTGCATTTTGTAAGCATGCGCCGACTTCGGATAGTTTCGTCAAAGAATACCTATCGATAAAGAAGCGAAGGCTACGGTATTTGCATGGACCGAAATTTGTACACGCATGTGCGAGTTATATTAGTTATACGTCAATGTCAATTCTGTCTAAAGGTGCTGTTCATGTGCGTTATTTTATATTATTTTATTGTAAACATATATAAAATGATTTTAAATGATTTTTTGTCAGTACCCGAACGGATAGATCAAGAGCGGGGTAAAACGAGTGAAAAGAGTAACGAAGCCGAACTCAGATGTTATATTAGTTATCCGTCACCTGTCACAAAAATGTTTGCCCTTCAACATCAAAGCTTCTTGGTACATATGTATTCTTTGGTTTCGTGACGGTAAAAAAGTATGTAAACGTTGGATCGGTTATGATCGGCTTATGGGCGATTTGTCGTAACCTATAAATAAACAGTACCTAGATACTTGTTCTTACATAATAAGTCACTATCCTCATCGTTACTCATTTTTAATTATTTGTTAGATCAAACGATCGTGAGAATCGTTAAAAATAATATTAAATACCCAACTTAATCAAAATCAAAAAAACAGCAAAACAAATCAAATAAGTAACAGCAGAATCTTCGATAGATGAAAGATGACATGGAACAACTCAAAATCGGCTGACAATATGCTAAATGCGCATGTCAATCCACACAGTCACTAATTTGGAGTACCGAAATTACCGTCCTGAAACCGTGACAAACACGATCACGAGTTTGTTAGAACACCAAGAGGATTATCAGATTACCGTCACCACTCTGTTGCAACAACTTTTAGCTACGGCTCATGCGCGTGGCTGTAAGGTGACGGTAACGTGTTGGAACAAACCTATTGGGTTGGGGTCAATCAAAATTATAGTTTAAAATTTAAAAAAAAATAGTAGGTAATAAATTTTGGGCTAAAAACTAGAAGAATAAATAAACACGGATTTGGAAAAAAATAAGGTGAAATAGAGAGGGAGACATAGATTAATCAAAGAAAGTTAGTGAAGCTTTAAGAAGGCAAACCAACGAACAAGTTTAAACAGAGAGCAGAAGTAACATGCTCAGATAGATACTAGATTTAAAGAGGTTTTGAAAACAATAGAAAGAAGGAAAAAATTAAAAAGAAACTTGTTTTTTGTTATTTTTTTATATTTTATTTTTCATTGTTTTAAAAGAAATGGAATTCAATTTTCAATAAGAATTCTTATTTTAAATGGCGCCCAACGTGGGGCATAAATAAAAAGAAAGAGGACAGAATACAAAAAGGCAGAGGGCTATAACAAACAGGCATTCTAATTTCTTTGGAAATATATTTGAAAGAAAAATATTTATTTTTTAAGACCAGGATTGGTAAGATTTTTTTTATTTACTTACTGTTTTCTTTATAAAGGAGAAACTGTTAATTTTGATTGATATAAAAAGTAAATTTAAAACAAAATATAAATGGATACATAAAATAAAATTTATAGAATGAAATAACAAACTTAGAATAAAGTAATAACAGAATTGACAATATACTAAAATTTGGTTGATTATAATAGAGCTATTTTTGGATTTTTTACATAAAAACTCAATATGGCCGACATCCGGTTTGACCGGAAATGACATGAAAATTGGAAATTCAAATTGAACACCCAGTATAATTCTACATATTTGGATTCTACGACCTTAAATACCTACAGGTCGATGGTCAAATTTCACTTAAGACGCAAATTTTATTTTTATTTTCATTTTTTTATCCATCCTAGGTACTCATGATTGGGTCTGAATTCTTTCAAATTCTTAAATTTATAAAATCACGATTAATACGCGACAAAGATGTCACGTTGAACGTGTTTGACGCTGGGCGCTCCACATGCGTTTATATTTAATTATATTTCCTCCATTTTGCGTTATATAACAATAATTATATAATTTCTAATTTAGATACGGTCGCTACAATACAGTCAAACAATTATTGGATTCCGAGAAAGGCACTTTTATAATAAACGAGAGTGATGGAGGAGGTTTAACACCACTTCATATTGCATCCCAACAAGGACACACAAGGGTAGTTCAACTTTTGCTCAACAGAGGTGCTCTCTTACATAGGTAAATTTTCGTTTAATTTAAAAATATAAATACACTAATAAATTTATACCATCAGCAATAAATGAAAAATAATGTCTAATTCATGATTGTTTCATTAAATATAGAGAAATATAATTTAAGAATTTAGTTAAAAAGATATACGTACTCGGTGTTTAAATAATAAAATCATTTTGTTTAGAGACCATAACGGAAGAAATCCGTTACAGCTTGCAGCAATGAATGGATACACTCAGACGATTGAATTGTTACTGTCGGTGCATTCCCATTTACTAGATCAAACGGATAAAGATGGGGTAAGTAATGAGATTATAGCATTTGTAAAAACATAAAGCTACATTCAAATTGATTATTTTATTAACAAAATAAAACGGAAACCAATTTTGAGACTAAAGGGAAAAATAAAATATATTATTTTCCTACATTTTTAAGACACAAAATTGCTATAGAAAATAGTAAAATGTATTAACTGAGATAATATTCATATTTTAATATATTTCAAACTTATTTCTAAATCTTAGTTTCATGTGTCTAGACATGTATATTTCCTACGTCACTGCATACCTTCCAAAATAATCCAAAATTATCTCTTTCGCTCTCATAGCTGCTTCAAAATATTATATTCAAAATTATTCGTCTAGCAAATTTTAGCCAAATGCGGTTTCTTAAGACCAACACATCACTTATATTCAACCAATCAAATTAAGTTACGTAGTTGAGTAGTAGTAGTAGTAATGCACAGATACGACCTGCCGCACCCATCACCCATTATTTCATCATAATTTCTCGATAGAAGATGTTATCCGTATGGAAATACCGAGGGAAATACTAAAAGTTTTGATATGAAAAAATAAATCAAAATTAAGTTTATTCATTTATTTGTGCAGTCTCTACAAACAACTGAGTGGTTCTTCGACGAAAATCATCTTCCATGTCCACTTTGATAGTAACAAGCTATAATTCTTGGCTCTCAACCCACCAAGGATTATAGTAATTCATTTTTAATGGTAAGGGAGGCCGGCGCAAAGTGGTCACCCTAAGATTAAAATCCTCATACATGGTATATAATGAAATAAATGAGATATCCCTATAGCCGTAGTTACGTACAGTATTGACTTTTTGTATATATTATTTTTAAATTTTTAAACAGAAGGTATAACTCTTGAGAAAATAAAAAGTCAAATAATGTGAATGGGCCACTTTGCCCCAAATATGTGCGTAAAATGGTCCTCCTAAAATTAATATAAATTAAACACAACAGTCACAAACTGTAACGTATTAACTTCGGCCAATGCAATATAATGAAAATTTGTTTGTACTTGACCGAGGTTAAGTTAAGTTACATGTGGCGATGGCAGCTTTTCTCAGAGAGCAATATGGGAAGTGCGTAAGGAATACATCATAACCCAGTGGGCGCCATGCAACTTTGAAATGAAATCGCAAAGTCAATAAATTTAACTAAGTTGCAGAAAAAAATTTTAGCGATTTGCGTGAGTTCTAACAATAAAATTCACAAATATTTAATATCAAAATTTATTTACAACGTGTTAGTAAACAATCCCCAGAAATAAAAAATATATAAATATAAGTGATATATCAGCCCGACGTAACTATTTTGTCATTTTGAATAAATGTTTCATGTAAAAAAATTACTTAGAACACAAAAAAAAATAAAATACCATAGTACTATAGTTCACATTTATGACTACTGTTTAGTGGTAAATAAATTTGCAATTGAACTGGTGACGAGATTTTCTTATTACAACGCTTTTTAGGTTGTGTTTTATAAACAATTACTAAATTAATTAAACATAAAAAAATAATTACAGTTGTTATAAGTTGGGCGTAGAAACGCGAATAAAAATTTGTCACTTATCGATTAAAAAAATGAAATCGAAATAGTTAAAGCAATTATGAAAAAATAAGGGGTTAGTAAGTAAATAATTATTTTCTGGCCTGATATCCGAACTGCCAAGTAAATTTCCAATTTACTTGCATACAGGAACTCTCAATTTTGATCAGAAATCTCGAACATAAATCCATCCAGATATTCGGTTGCGTGTTTAGTCGATCGGTTGATCGGTTGAGCAGTGTAGGTGTTAAATACTTTCAAACCTAATTGGACAGCAAACAAAATTGACGTACTGTGGATATCGAAAATATTCAAACCACGCCAAGGAGGTTCATCCCCTATCCTTAGCATACGGCGAGATAAATAAAGTCGTCTACGATAATAATGACATGATGATAATGGTAATCAAATCCAAATTCAAAACCGAACTATAAACCCTACAATAAAAAGAAAAAAAACTATAAGATACAAATACCTTAAGATTCGCGGTTGGGAGAGATAGATTTAACAAATAGCAGACTCACCTTAAAGAAAGGGTTATATCCCACACAAATCACAAACGGAGACAAAATTCAAAATTTTCACATAAAGCGAAAACGTGCTCGGTTCACCGTCTTAACCAATTAGTGTTGCCTCTTACTCTTTCACTCAAGAATTAAACACTCTATCACTCTCTCTTTTGGTTTTACCTTAGGTGTAATATTGGCGGCCTAATTACTAGGAATAATCCAAGTAAAGAATTCATTTAAAAAAACTCAATGGCGTACCAATATAAATTTAGAAAAAGTAACATGTTACAAAACATAAAAATCAGCGTCATTTTCGTCCACTCCAGAGCGCATGCTTCGTGTGTCCATTTTTATATTTAGAGCACTGTATCTGTATCCATCTTCCTTGTGGGAACATCAATAGGTCTTCTCGCAGAATATGCACTCTGGATCATCGCTATTATCGCTCAATTCATATTCAGATGATAATTCTTATTGTTGTGATCTCTTCATATTTTGTGAAAGACGTCATTTAGATTTTTCTTTTGCAGCGTTTGAAGTAGAAGTTAATCTTGACTTTCCTTTTGCAGACGGCGTAGTGAGATTTAATTTTACCTCACTTATTATCTGCAATCGCTTCTGTTTGTGTTCTAGTTTTTCCTCTTTTTCTTTATGTTCGGATTCCAATTCGTTTTTGTATGGGCTGCTGGTTATAACTGCTGTAGAACCTTTTCCTGGTATTACAACATTTTTTTATACTTTTTGGTATGGGGCAGATTACCATAGGGCTCACATTGAATCTTGACGTTGACGGTATTGATATTCCCACATCGACAATATTTTTAGGTGAAGTTATAATGGAAACATCTTGATCTTCTCTGTTTTTATTATTATTTTCTTGATTTGGAATTTCTGGTTCATTTTTCTTCTCGTTATGTATTTCCTTTAGGTTTCTTTCCAATATTAAATTTTTAGGTCTGTTTTCTTTTTCAAGCTCTTGCGTGGCGGTTACCGTCTTTTCTTCAGTTTTCTCACCTTCGTTTTCTTGTTGGTAGGTAGTACTAGAAGCAGCAAAGTCAGCATCTGTGAATATGCCTTCATGAAGAAGATATATTTCGGTTGTCTTAAAACCATTTATAGAATTCGTTGGTATGGCAGCACTTAAATAAGCTTCCCCAAAGAGCTTAGTTACTTGAAATTGGGTGACTGTTCCCTCAGGATTATTCCGTAAAAATCTTTCATTAGCTTTAATGTAAAATGCATTAAGGGGATACATAAAACTTACATCAAGAGGTTGAAGTTTGTGACTTGTATGGGGCGGTATACACAAAATTGTAACGTGGTTGTCTCGGGCTTTATGAATAAGTTTAATATTTTCCGTATGTGTATTATGACCATCTAAAATGAGCAATTTACATAACCAAGAAAATGTTCAAACCACTCGGTAAATATTTCCAAATTCATTCGTACCAGGTGGGCCGTTGTCTATTAATTCTACCTTCATTCGCTTCCTATAAAAAATAATCATGGGAGGTACATAATTACCACCAGCACTAATACAAATTACTGCAGTGCATAAAGTTCCCCGTTCCTGTGAAGTTAGACTACCAACTTGTTTGCGACCTTTTTTGGCGAATACTTTAGAGGTACGACTTTGGGTTGTAGATAGTCCGTTAAATATTCTGTGAGAAGTGCAATTTTGTTTGTCTGTGATATCCTTCATTAACTTAAAGAACTTCGCCACAGACTGTCTGTTAAAGCCTTGAGCTCTGGCTAGAGACGTAGCTTGAGGACTTTGTAAGTCAATTTTTGGATCTCGTTTCCTAAAGCCGCTAAACAAGTCTTCTCCTGCCAATCTGGTTGCTATGTTGAATGGGTGCTTAATATTATTTTTCTCTGCTAAACTGTACGCGATGTAACGAAGATCCGTAGTTGATAAACCAAAATCTTATTTCTAGTTCAAGGATATAATTCACTAATTGTTGCTCTTGTTCTGGTGTAAAACCGTTTAGTTTTGAGCCCATAATTTTCTTATTTAATACTGCGTCCCTATTTTTTCCCAGGACTCTTCGTTTTATAATGCTACGTAGAACGTTTGCGGTTGCGCACCATGGCTTGCGATTTCTGCAATAACATAAACGAATTATTTTTAATTAAAAATTTTACTTAAATTATTGCAACGTCAATACATGTGACCCCACGGGGTAATGTGGTCCCCGAGTGGGTCAGTTTACCGTGAAAAGTTTACTTCAAGTTGTTTATAATTTTTTTCACTAATATGCAACGTTATCATTTGAAATTTACAGAATAAAAATACTCATATTTACTTATAGATGTAAAAAACTAACCTAAAACTACGTACTTATCGTAAGTTATCGAATAATAGAATCACCTTATATCAACACGTGCCTTATACAGTATTCGTAAATTATTTTTTAAATTTATCTGAAACCGACATGCACACTCAAAGACTGACTTATAGCAACTAACATCGATTGGCGTTCGTCCGGGGGTCACTAAGCCCCGACTGCCCCTATATGTTGATAAAAAAATTTCATATAAAGGGAACAGATGACTTATCCAAGATGATCAGTTCTAGCTAAATTAGTGTTTGGCAATTTAAAATTAAAAGTTAATCAAAGAATAAAAAAAGTTTGACGATTTGTGAATTTTTTAATAATATTTAATTTACAGAATTGTCATCGCAATTTTTAAATTATCAGAAGAAGAATTTATTGAGAAATAGTTACTATAATTTGAATGATAGTTATACTTGGAAAAAAATACAAATTAAATAATTTATTTACAACGTTAGGTTAGGTTAAAATAAAAAAATACAAAGTATGAAACTGGGAGGTGAACTAGAGAAAGTATCTTAGAAAACGAGATAGAAAAGATAAGGACAGGTGAGACAGACAGATAGAGTAATAAAAGGCTGCGACGGGGACAAGAGTTCGGTAGCAGAAGATTTAAATTAGTCTTACCAGAAGGCGAGACTTAAAATGCAATAAGTGGAAACATGTAACATGATGTAACCGTGAAAAAAACATTAAAATTAATAAAGTTGTATTTTTTTATAAATCATGAATAATACAGTGAATCCAGCTTGGATTGAGATTCTTAGATAGGACATCTGGTCTACTGGCTGGTCCATATTAATATAATTAGTCTAATTAAAAAAAATGACTGAAAGAAAATTGACCTTTTGCTTCTTTTTACTAACGGAGTCTTCGATAACATTGAAGCTTAACATTTCTTTATTAATGACGTAACGTAAATTTCTATATTCACACATAATTTTAAAATCTTGAAAATCACAAAGTTAACATTACGATTTAAAATTATGATGAATGCGTAAAACTTCTCTATTCACACTGAGTCTGAAATTCGAAAAATTACGGGGTTAGGTTAGGTTAGATTCAATGTTAGTGGGGAGTTAGCTCGCCCCTTCACTGTGGCCAGCAGAGGCCTATTGTGGCTCACCCACTTCTACTCCATTCTAGAATCTGCGATAGGGTGCTTCCTGACATTTTTACTCAAGGCCTGTTTCCAGATAGTGTGTTTGGAAATGCTTTTGGCTATGTCAAAGTATGATTCCAATTCAATGAACTCGGATTCTGCACCTTTTCTCGCAAGAGTGTCGCCTTTCTCCACACCTTCGGGCCCAGGTACCCAGATAGTGTTACTCTGTTACTGCTGGCAAGGCGATTTCAGGATTCGATGCAGTTGTTTAAATTCCATAATTTAATTCATTAAAACAGAAATTTTTTTCTATATTTCGCTCGAACTTCACTTGATTTTATTCAACCACACCTAGGCCAACTTTCTGACTCATGATCAGGTGTCAGCAAAAATCACGTACGTCACTATCATTCCATACACTATGCCCAGGCTACGCCTTGTAGACCAATTTTGCTGGTCAGCTGATCGCTTTGACCAATCCTATCCTTCCCGGCGAAAATCCTAACGGACATCCGAGATCGATTGCGTCAACTATGCCCCGGCAACTTCAAAAAAATTGGTACTGCCCAGATACATAAAAAGGGATTCACAGAACAGAAGTTCACGTGACAACATCTTTTTTAACAATTATTTTTTTATAGTAGCTCAGAATTTTTTCAAAGTGTACTAAAAGATGTATTTGTTTAGTATATAATTAAAAAAGACTTTGTGAATCATATGTTATCTTAATTTTGTTTACATTTTGTTTTTATTTGCACAATAAATCAGTTTAAAAGTAAAACGAAAGTGTCCGAATTTATTTTTTTTGATTTCATGTGGAATCTGGTCCTTCACAAGAAACAATATCGTAACTAATTGTGGACTCAAGTAGGAGCACAATTAGTATTTTGAAGCTGCCTAACTGGTTTCTTTTACTTAAATATGAGAGGGTTGTAAAAACATAAAACCTTATGCTACAGGATGTCCTGTTTGATGTAAAAAATCTTAGATAAAAGATTTGCCCGTGTATAGAAAGAAAAAGGTCAACTTACTTTGTTGATAAATAATAATGAATATGATTTATACTCAGTTATTTTTATTATGGGTTCGTTCCACGAATAGAATTTGAAATTTATCAAAAAATAAAATATTAAACAAAAAAATGGACGCCAGTCTAATTGATTTTTTGATGTATTTAAAAAGAATTGGCAAAAAAACTAAATGGAATCTTCGTTTTTCTATATATGTAGCCGACTAAGATCTTCTTGCTCGGTGTCGGACGGAACTGCGTCTTTTCAGGTGATTTCCTGTTTGTTCTGTTAGGTTCCGGAAGAAAAAACTTTTTTCCAGAAGGAACCTAGGTGCCAGAGACAACTTGGTGTCACAGAAGAATTTGGGTATCGCAAAGAAAATCTTGATGTCGTAGAGAAAAAATTCGTGTTGTAGAAAAAATTTCATGTAGAATAAAACCCTAAAAGTTCATACAAAATATGACATACGAAAATGTTATAAATTACCAGATGTTGTGGTCTCTAGTAAAATAAAATAACAATGACAATATATAAAAAAATACATGAATTTTTAAAGCAAAATATGAAACAAAATAATTATAATGAGTTAACTCTATTAAGAGAATATGTAGAAACAAGAAATAGAAATAGATTATCTTTTTGTGAACGTTAATAAAAAAGAAAACCACAGACATCAGATAATTTTTTATTATTAAAGATAAGATATGAACTTTTAAATTATAGTAGATAAAATTAGGCAATCAAATAATTAATATAATAACAGGGGCAATACATAAAAAAATATATTATAATAAAAACTTACCATAAGTTTTGAGGGGAAGAGAAGAAACCTTCGATATATTAACGGAAAAACTTTAATACCAAGATAGGAAGAAAAAGGTCTAATGAGACTGAAACAATGACTTTATAGACGTTATTCGAAGGAGAACTGGAAATTTATTGTAGAGGTGGTAATTACTGATAACAGATCCGAAACAAAATTTAATTGGAAATAAAATATACCAGGCAGATGAATGGGAAAATAATAGAAAAATGTAATTATAGAGTGTCATATGGAAATAAAAACGTAACAGTTCATAGAAATATTTACATCCTAGGTGTACGCGGCCGAACTTAGAATAAGAAGAAACATTTTTCTGGCTTCGTTTATGCCATTTCACCATAAACATTTTTTTAAATAATTTTATTAAATATAACTATTTTTTCAGAATACTGCGTTGCATTTAGCCACTACTGAAAACCAACCAACCGCAATAGCACTTCTCTTGTCACTTGGATGTAAACTCAGTTATAATCAAATGGATATGAATGCTATAGACTACGCCATTTACTATAAATATCCCGAAGCAGCTTTAGCTATGGTTACACATGAAGAACGGTAAATAATTAAATAAATCTATTACTTTCTTAAAATTAATATAAAGAGAAAGAGAATAGATCTTTTCTTACTTTAAAATTATCTATGAGAAAATTAGAAAAGTCTCCTTCTGATATTCGTAGCTTTCATCTTAAACATTTAATCTACCACCGATCTTCTTTTTCTGAATCTACATCGATATTCTTCAATGTATTGTTCATTTTAAAATATTTGGATGCGATGCTAAAATTTTATAAGTAATATTAAGAAATGATATACCTCTGTATGTTTTGTACTGCCTTTCTTATCTTCTATGTCATCCCTATCATTTCGATTTTTTTTGGTCCTCATCGAACCATTTATTTTTTTTTACTTGTTTCATTTTTGTATCCCGCTACATTTTCATCTCGTTTATTTGTTCTAAGTTATTTTTGCACTGTCTTTTGTGCCCTTCGGTTTATAATCTTTCTCTTATATTGTGTTATAATGTTTCATTACTAGTATAAAAAAAAGTTGAAACATTTTTTAAATAATTCAGTGCCTATTGAAGTATCACACAATTGATTTTTTGTTAATAATATTATCTTTGTCTTAAATTTCATTACAGAGCAGAAGAGATTTTGAGATTAAAATCCAGCAAACATCCATGTGTAACATTGGCTCTCATTGCAGCTATGCCTAGAGTATTTGAAGCAGTTCAAGATAAATCCATAACAAAAGCAAACTGTAAAAAGGATTCTAAATCATTTTATGTATGTATTTTGTATTTTAAATTATTATTATTATTTTATTTTATCAAAATTCCAATCCACTTCTCAGAAGTATGTTGAAAAAAAATAGCTGAATTAGAAACTTTCTTTTATTTTCATTAAACGATGATCAAAATTTTTACTTATTTTTAATACCTTTTCGATAAGGCTTCCAAAATAGTTATTAATTACTTAATTACCTTCCAATTAGACACTAACCCAGTAAACATTTTAAGTAACATTAACGTAAAAGTTACGTTTTCCTGAAGACATGTTACGTAACATAGTTACGTAAATGCGAAGTAAATATGCCATCAAAATGTCCGCCTCAGGCGCATGTAAAAGTAGATGTAAATGTTACGTAACTATTTTACCTCATGTTTACGTTAAAAATTTACGTAAATGTTATGTTGTATTTTTGATCTTAAATTGACCTATAATAAAATTTAGGTTATAACCTTATGTTTTCAGATAAGTACAAGTTAAAAAGAGACAGTTTGAAAATATTTTCAAATATGCAGAATATTACAAATTAGTGCCACATGTTTAAATATCGTTGGGTAACTGATTTGAACAAATTATTATTATATGTGGCACTACTTCGAACATTAATCAGTATATTTGTAAATATTTGTAAATATTTTTAAACTGTACCTCTTAATTGTTATCTTGTACCTAACATCAAAATTATTATAAATTTTAATATCAAATTCCTGCCATTTGCGGTGCTCCGCCCTGTGAAACAAAAAAATGTTTTAAGTTGTATCAATAATATTCGAATACGTATCACGATACCAGATGCTACAAATATTATAAATGGTTGTCTCTGATTAGAATATTCAACTTTGCTACCAAAATACTTTCTTGGTTAATACGTAACACGAGAAGAACACAACGCTTCCAATCCAATAGCCATAGTTCTTCTTTCTTCCTTCTTCCTAAATTATGAGTTCAAGAATGACGTAATATTTACGTAGATTAACAATTTACGAATTAATTATATACTTTAATCTAATATTTACCTCAATTTGACGTAAGGCGAAGGTTCATTTTTTACGTAAATATGTTCCTTAATGGTTACGTAAATTTAACATAATTCTAAAGTTAAGTCACAGAACTGTTTACTGAGAATTTTCTAATGCACTATTCATCGTGTTTTCAACACGTTTTTAGTAGGACAAACTGCAGGAGTAAATTAAAATTACTTTCAAAAATTTGTTAATGTTTTAAATATTTATTTTACATATATGTTATTTTTTAGATTAAGTACAGTTTTAGCAGTTTACAATGTTCAATAACATCAGATGAAGAGGAAGATAAAGCTATGGCAAAACGTGATCCTTTACCTGCATTGAATGTAAGTAAAACATTTAGACAAATATTTTTCTTTTTTATAGTTTTCTAGAAAAAAACTCTTATAACACGGTTTTGTCTGTATGATAGATACCACTCGAGAACCGTGACAAATGGACAATGGCAATTGACTCAGCATCCCTAAAACGATATTAATCTTTGATCTATTTTTATTTTCTCTATGCGCTGCGACTTTAAAAAGAAATTGATTGTTTTTAAATCGTATAAAATTTCTGTACTTCCCAATTACCTAATTTAAAATAGTAAAAATTAGAATGTAGAACATCGTGAAATTTATGTCGTTACCATTAATAATAACGTTTACTACTGTACATCTAATCTGTTTTACTAAAATACATTGGTGATACAATTTTTATAACGGAAAACAGTTAGATATGACGGTGAAGATGTCTTCTGAGTCAGTAATAGTGAGCGTGAGAGTCGATCGATATTAATTTACTTACTTTTTATGGAGGTTCTATTCTAGCTGAATAGGGGGAGAGTAATCGCACCTGCACCGAACCTCTAGGCTTATTGTGCCCAGCTAGTTTTCACATCAGCCAGTACTCTTCATAAAGTCCATAGTGGTTCTGATGGTAACTTTCGCTATCTCTTCGGGTTCAGGTCATTGTACTCCAAAGTAACATTCCCTTTCCCCGGTCAGCTCCTGGCAGTGCCATAATATATGAAGAGGAATTTCGTCCTCTTCCTCGCATTTCCTGCATAGGAAATCTTCCGTTACTCCTATGAGGTTCAGTTTTTTGCTCTCAGGACACCCAGTGCAGTTTTAAGCTCCCGTCTATTTAGGCATAATAGCAGATTATCTCCGCTCTGGGGTGGACCTTCTATGAGTGCTTTGGACTTTCTTAGTCCCTGGAAGTTCCATCCAATATTAACTGTGTTTGCCCTTTAATTGTTTCTCCAGCAAACCCTTTACATGTTGGTAGGAAATACTACACGTGGATTATGGTCCAAGGCATTTAGGTTTTTATGAGAATCTAACACTATTTTGGACTATTTCCACCCTTTTTATTGCTTTAAGGGACGCTTGACTATCTGTGAGTATGCGTATTCTCTTATTTCTAAGATCCTTGCAACCTCACATTTATGCAAGCATTTATCGCAGCTATTTCCGCTTAAAAGATCGTTGCCGTAGATCCGAGGTTCAGAATGCATGTTCTCCCTGAGTTGACATTATAGAATCCAGTCCCTGTGCTGTTTTAGACCCGTCTGTATACCAAACTGATTAATTTTATGAGTTCTGTCCTCACTTTTTCTGTCACATACCATTAATACCCAGCCTAGAGGTATGGCCTAGGAAGCCCCAGTAGAACTGTCATCTAATCAGAAGACATGTTACTCTTTGTAACTTGACTTTTTAGTACCTGGACTACCGAGCTTTGCTTATTTTTTCCTGTTTCTTCCTATTTTTCCTGTGTTTTATAATTTTTTTCTGTTTTTCCCTATTTGTTCTTATTATTAACTATCGTTTTCAAATTTTTATACTATTTTTCGTTATTTTCCCATAATTTTCACTTTTTTCCCATTTATTTGTCTATTTTGATGATTTTTCTGTATTTATCTCTAATTTCTCTATTTTATCTCTTTTTTAAATTTTCTCTTATTTTTCTAAATATTTCCCTTTTTTTCCTTGTTTTTCCTATTATTCACTATTTTTCTTATTATTCACAAATTTTCCTATTTTCTCAATTTTTATCTTTTTTTTTTCGTAATTTTTCCTATTTCTTTCTATTTTTCCTGTTTTCGATTATTTTATTTATCCCTATTTTTCCTATTTTTTTTATCTTTCACTTTATTCCCATATGTTTCTTTATTTATTCTCTAATTTCCCTATTTTGCTATATTTTTTCCTATTTTTCTCATTTTCCCCAGTTTCCAATTTCTTTTTTTTTCTCTGTTTCTGACTATTTTTCCTTATTTTCTCCTATTTTTTCATATTTTGTTCTATTTTATCCCTATTTTTCCCAATATTTTTCCTATTTGCTCGTAGTTTTCCCTATTTATTTCCATTAATTTATGTTTTCCCCTATTTTTCACTATTTTTACTATTTGTCCTATATTTTTCTATTTTTTGTATATCTTTCTATTTTTTCTTTTTTTCCATTAGTTTTTCCTTTTTTGTTTAATTGTTCTTATTTTTCCTATTTTTTCCCATTTGTCCTTATTTGTACTTATTTTTCTCTATTTTTCCATATTTTCCCCTATTTTTCACTATTTTCTCTTTTTTCCTATGTTTCCTATTTTTTCCTTTTCTATTAGTTTTCCTGTTTTATTTATTTTTCTTTGTTTTCAGTATTTATCCATTCTGTACTTATTTTTCCCTATTTTGTCTTGTTTTCACAATTTTTTCTCATGTTTCCCTATTTTCCCAACTGTTTTCCCATTTTTAACTATGTTTTCCATTTTCCCCTATTTATTCTCTAATTTTCCCATTTTGCCATATTTTACTTTCCCGACCCACCTCCTAAAAAAAATTTCGAGATAAAGATGGAAATATCCATTTTGAGGTCACCTGCGATGATTAAAACCATTTCCAAATGGAAGTCTGTCTGTCTGTCTGTGTGTATACTTCCACGATAGAGGCCACACGTTTAATCTAATTGAGCTGAAATTAGTTTTGCAGTATGTCGTTTGAAAGCCCCTTGAAAAACTCTATTCAGGACAGTCACAATTATTTCTCCAACTGTCACCTGTCAAAAATAAAAAAATGTCAAAATTTAACAACAAATATCTGAAAAAGTATACGTGGATACTTTTCGGGAAAGTTTTGTGGCGACACAACCGATTTTTTCTTATTTACCCAAGTTTTCCATAATTTTTTTGTATTTTTCTTTATTTGTTCCTATTTCCAAATTTTGCTCTGTTCCGATTTTTCTCTATTATTCCCTATTTATCCCAGTTTTCCCTATTTTTTCCCATGATTTCCCGTTGTCTCCCAAAATATTGTCGTTTTTCTCTTGTTTTCCTATTGATCTATTTTTATTGCGTGAAATTTCTGTTTAAATTTGGTAAATGATAATTTAAAAAAACTGTCAAGTTTTCTTGTAACTAATATTATAAAAATTACTGAGGTTCAAAAGCATCAGTATTACTTTCCTGATGGCGAAAAAAACTTACCTTATCCCCACTTTCACAATTTTCCTTAGGTTTCCGAGCTCACATAGTCCAAAAATGCAAAAAACCTTGTCCGGACGTCTGGATGTAAACAGTATAACTCTCGAACGACAGCTCCGATTGAGTCAAAATTTTCACTTTACTTAGTTTTCTATAGGGTAGAACTCTAATGAATTTAAGAATGATCGGGCCGGCCCTTCTGGTACTCGCCATAAAAACTTAAGTGTTTTGCACAGAAAAACTGTTTTACCCGTCCATAATGATCCATATTTTTTTATCATTGTATTACAAATTTAAAAATTCTGAAAATTATCAGCCGAATTCAAATATATTTAGTTCATGTAAAGAATCCTGAAAAAAATGTATTTTTTGTTTTCAAAGCAGTACTTTTAGGATTTTATGTTGTTTGATTAGAGTCACGACGACGACATTTTGCTTTTGCGTTCTATATAATCTTAACCTACAATAATAAAATTATCGCGTAAATTAGCGTTATGGTTCTGGATTATTTACCAGTGCACCTCTGTGTTTTTCATAAGGTTTTCAGACATTTATGCTAATTTATTACTCTCAAACGATCCCGAATGAACTATAAAACGCTCATCTTCATTAGTTTTATTGTTTTGCTAATTAACTATGTATATCCCAAAATATTGCAAGTGGTACTAATTTAAATATACAAAGTGTAATAAATTGATAATTACTATAAGTATCTATATTAATACGCAAAGAGAAAACTTCGGACTCTTTTTTAAGCGTTTTGCATGGTTAAAGTTTATATGCAGGAGGAGTGCAGAAAGCTGGAATGAATATATAATATTTATTACAAATATATTAAAAATAACTTAAATATAATGTAACACTTTTTGTTTATCTCAAACATTAGACTATTTTTAATTATCGGGCTAAGAGGATGGCAGTCTCTCAAATGTTCGAATCCTTACCCTGTAACCTTTTTTCTTAAAAATGAGTTTTTACTTTTCATTATTGTAATTTCGTTTTTGTAGCGTCGGACGATTTTTGGATATGTAAAAAATAGAGAAAAATAGAAAAATGGGAGAAATTAAAAAAAAATAGGGAAAATGGGAAAAAATAGGAAACACCGAAAAAAGAAGGAAAAAGAGGAAATATAGGAAAAAATAATAAAAACAGAAAATTAAAAAAAATCTAGAAAAATTTGATAAAAGCAGGAAAAATATGTGTAAAATAGGAAAACAAAAAAAGACCAGAAAAATACTAAACATGGGAAAGAAACAGGCGAAAGTAGAAAAAAATATATCAAGTAAATAAAAAATAATGGGGAAAAATACGGAAAACAGTAAAAATGGGATAAATAGAAAAAATAGGAAAACGTAAAAAAGGGGGAAATAGGAAATAGGGAAATATAGGCAAAAATAGGAAAAATGGGGAAACAATAGGGAAAAATAGGAAAAATTAGAAAAAACAAAAAAAAATAGAAAAAAAAGAAAAAATAGAAAGAGGAAAAAATG
Source organism: Neocrepidodera transversa (assembly GCA_963243735.1). NCBI lineage: Eukaryota > Metazoa > Arthropoda > Insecta > Coleoptera > Chrysomelidae > Neocrepidodera > Neocrepidodera transversa. The sequence continues at coordinate 26,799,751 of OY725341.1, forward strand.
GGAAAAATAGAAAAAATGGAAAAACATAGGAAAAAAGAATAAAACAGAATAAAATGCAAAAAAATAGAGAAACAGGAAAGATAATACAGAAAAAAACAGGATAAAAAAGTTGAAACAAAAAGAAAAAATAGGAAAAATATAGAAAAATAGGTCAAAAGAGAATAAAGTAGACAAAAATAGGAAAAAATACTAAAGAAAAATCAGGAAAAAAAAATCGATGAGTATCCACGAATACTTTTTCAGATATTTAATGTTAGTTTAAAATTTTGACATTTTTTTATTTTTGACAGGTGACAGTTGGAGAAATAATTTTGACTGTTCTGAATAGTTTTTCAAGGGCTTTCAAATGACATATTGCATGTCCAATTCCGTGACATATTGCATCTGTCATTTTTTGATAGTGATACTTCCGTTTGACAGATGTCGTACAAAAACTAATGGGTTTTTCCGACGGATCACCCAAACCTCTATACCAAATTTCAGCTCAATCGGATTAAACGTGTGGTCTCTATCGTGGAAGAATACACTTACACATACACACAGACAGACAGACAGACTTCCACCTGGAAATGGTCTTACTCGTCTCAGGCTACCCGAAAATGGATATTTTCGTTTTTATCTCGAATTTTTTTTTAACTCGTTCACAATACTTTCCCTTCTAGGTGGTGGGTCGGGAAAATAATAGGAAAGAATATAGAAAAATAGGAAAAATGGTGATAAAAAGCAAAAAACAGTAAAAAAGATGATAAAATATTGCAAAATGGGGAAAAAATAGGAAAATAGGGAAAAATAGGAAAAGTGGACAAAAACTGTCGAAGCTCGACCACTAGCGATCTGTAGTATATATAAAATAACAACAATTGTGTTTTTTTAAGGCTATGGTAATGCATGGAAGGGTAGAACTACTGGCTCATCCACTCAGTCAAAAATATTTACAAATGAAATGGAATTCATATGGAAAATATTTTCATCTTGCAAATGTTACTTTCTACAGTTTCTTTTTAGCCTTTATTACGAGTTTTGCTTCACAGATGATGCATCAACAAAAAACTAACACTGTTGTTAATATTACTTCAAATATGTCACATGCTGTAAGTAGTTTAATTAAACAATTCAAAAGCGTCTATGATATTACATATAATTTTTTTAAATGTGTCATTTATGAGAGTTCTCAAGCCTTGCAAAAAAAAAATTAACCAAAGGAATATAAAAAATCGTTTATTTAAGGATTGAACAAAGTTCCATTTATTCAAATTAAAATCCGTTACAGGTACGTCATTTATTCTAAATGCTTTTTGTTTTTAGGAATATGTAAACTTCAGTAAAGCACTTATTTTGGACATAAATATCAGCCCAGTGATGTATATAAGTGCTTTGGGCATAATGGTTTATATAGGTATAAACATATTCAGAGAAATTTTCCAACTCTACCAACAAAAATACATCTACTGCATGGACCCCATAAACTTAGTAACTTGGCTATTATACATATCAGCACTTATCATGGTTTTACCAATTTTTGGAGGCGTGATGTACGATCTGCAATTTTCTTGTGCATCGTTGACGGTATTCCTAAGTTGGTTTAATCTGTTACTGTTACTGCAAAGGTTTGATCAAGTTGGGATTTATGTGGTAATGTTTTTGGAGATTTTGCAAACCCTGATTAAAGTGCTAATGGTCTTCTCTATATTGATCATTGCTTTTGGATTGGCGTTTTACATTTTGCTCTCAAGGGTAAGTTTAAATTTTTATCTGTTTTGTAATGGACACAAGGTTATTTTAGATCTTAGAATAACGACATTTTGTGATAATATGAATATTTTTTTAAATATGAAATATATTAATTATTCACCTAGATATCGTTTAGATTTTCAAAATTTGTATTATGTAGCAATTAGCTTAAAATTTTATTATTATTTTGAAGATTTGATATTTTATTGGTAGTTCTTTGTATTTAAATATTTTTAAATCTTTGAAGAACAGTTGCAATATTTGTAACATTTGTAACATGTAACAGGCTAGAGTATCTGTGTTTCTCAAGATAAAATTTTAAAATTTTAGGGCATCAAATGGGACCTTAGTGGCCTCATTTTACTCAGTTTGTTTCACTTTTACTACTTCCGGTTTTACCGGAAGTGATACAAACTTTTTAATTTTAAACGGGACACCCTGTAGTTTTTTACTTTTTTGGAATCTACATGACAACTTGATTTCATCGATGTATTATACTTGGTATCTCAAGTGAATAGTTAAGGCGCTACACACAAAAATACGAAAAATCTAAATTTGCTCAAATGACGTACCAAAGAAATAAACAATGGGGAAAAACGACACTAACTTTAAGATTACCTTAAATTATTTAATGTAATTCAAAAAATTTATAAATCTTATGCAACATAACTGACCCAGGTATCAAAAAATATTGGCAAAACACTGTTTTCCAATATTTTTGGGTTGAAAATATTATCTGAATATTGAATTTTAATATTGGCTAGAAGTCGAAGTGTTAACATTTTGTAAAATTGGCCAAATATTGATTTAAAATAACTCCAAATATTTAAATTCAATGTGGGGGAGATATTGAATTTCAATATTAATTTTCCATATTGGGGAACTATTTTTTTACCACAACAATATTATGGGTATCAGAAAATAATATTGATTTTTTACAGTAAATTGGTCTACATATTGGCAGAATATTGGCAAAATATATCTTACATATAAGTAGAATATTGATTATGCACATCTTGATATTGAAAATTACCATTACATTTATATTAAAAAAACGTATCATTACCATATTTAATAGTAATGTTGGTCCAATATTGAAAAAATATATCATTACCATATTTAATAGTAACGTTGGTTCAATATTGAATTTCGTATTAAGTATCTTGCCAGTGATTTATTTCTTCACAATCTTTAAAAAAAAAACAAAAACATATGTAAGCTGAAAACACTTCATAATAACAAATACGAAGAGAGGTCCAATCTCTAATGGACAAATATAAAAAAAGTTATCTGATACTTAGTACCAACAGTTATTTATACAATTAACGTACAGTGCTAACGCCATCTATGGGTGATATTTTTCAATATATTATAAATATTTAACATAAATTTCCTACCAATATTGTTTTATTATCTAAGCATCATATTCTGACCTAATATTATTAGTATATTGAAAATGTTTTTCCAATGTTGGTTGTATATGGAAATTCAATATGTTTTAAACATTGAACATATATCTCCTACCAATATTGTTTTATTATCTAAGCATTACATTTTGGTCCAATATCATTAGTACATTGAAAATATTTTTCCAATGTTGATTTTATGTGGAAATTCAATATATTATAAATATTGAATAGAAATGTACAACCAATATTATTTTATTATGTAATAATCGTATTATTTTCCAATATCATTAAAAGATTGAAAATATTTGTCCAATATCGATGTTATACGGAAATTCAATATATTATAAAATGTTGAATATCAATATCTGACCAATATTCTTTAAATATTTGGGTATTATATTTTTGTAAAATATCATTAGTATATTGAAAATATTTTCCCAATATTAAATTTATATATTTTTTTAATAAACTATAAATATGTTCAAACAACATTTTACTTATATTGGTTTCAGATGGAAAATATTTGCCCTATATTAAAATTTTGAGCCAATATTTTGCCAATGCCTGACCAAGATTCATTGATACCTGGGGAATTGCATCATTTTTTATTTTTTTTTAATTTAACCTATTTCCACCCCTGTTTTCATACCCTTTTTAAATTGCAACCCTTGTTTTTTTTCTTCCTAAAACAATAAACACATTCTATTTTAACTAACTGCATAATTGAAATTTACATATTTTGTATATTTCTTAGTTAATGTTATCATATGAGAAAAACTGTCATACTTTAAATCATTAATATTATAATTATTTAATATTATCAAGGCGGCGGTGACTATGACATTATATTTTTACTTATTTAGCCGGCGGTGAATTTACATCTATCAACTTAGCAAGACAACTTCGGAAAATTACAACGGTATCTTATCAGTAATTTGCTGCTTTTTTGCCGTAAATTAGTTGTGGAAAAAAAAATTTGCCGCTCTTTTTTTTAACCAAAAATTCAATGTCTTGCTAACTTGATATCAAGTTAGCAAGACAACTGCGTAAACAATGACAATACCAAAAAACTGAAAGCTGGAGAATTTGCCGTTTTTTTGCCGTTAATTAGTTGTGGAAAAAAAAATTTGCCGCTCTTTTTTTTCTATTAAAAATTAAACATCTTGCTGACTTGATATCAATCTGGAGAATTTGCCGCTTTTTAGCGTATTTTCCTCTTTATTTATAAAGAAAACACACTATTGTCCTTACTTTGTCCGTCCGTCTGTCAGGTTGAGAACTCGGCAACGGCTCAACGGATCGGGTTCGTTGATGGCTCTTTAGATTATGACTCACCTATGAGACGATTCAGGACTTTACCCCCGGAATTCCGGCCCCCTCTTTTTACCACCTATCGGTACTTGTTATTAATTGAAACAATTTTTTATATTTATTCCTGAAGACAAAAAAAATGAAAAATGTCGGAAATAAATCATGCAAAGTTGATTGCTTTTTAATATTTTCAATTTGAATTTTTTACTCAAAAAACAGACGGAAAGTTAAAAATCTAGCACCATCAACCTTTAGTCATTTTCATTCAGAATTTGTTTCTGAAAATAGATTTTTAAAAAAATTAAATTTAAAATCTAACTTTTGTAAAGCTGCATTAAGTAAATTTTTTTGTTTTCTTAAATTTATATAAAATTTATATAAAAATCCTGGAAATTGTTTATAAAAAACAGGAGACAATTTTTTTGTTTCCACAACTCTTTAGCGGCAAAAAACGGCAAATTCTCCAGCTGTTAGTTTTTTGATATCGTCATTATTTACTAAATTGTCTTGCTAACTTGATATCAAGTTAGCGAGATGTTTAATTACTTATAAAAAAGAAAGGCAAACATTTTTCACATAACTGATTAATGGCAAAAATGCGGCAAATTCTCCAGTTTTCAGGTTTTAATATCGTCATTTTCACGCAGTTTTCTTGCTAACTTGATACTAAGTTAGCGCGATGTTAAATTTTTAATAAAAAAAGGGCGGCAATTTTTTTTTCACAATTAATTAACGGCAAAAAAGCAGCAAATTCTCCAGCTTTTAGTTTTTTAATATCATAATTATTTACGCAGTTGTCTTGCTACTTGATATCAAGTTAGCAAGACGTTTAAGTTTTAATAAAAAAAAGAGCGGCAAAATTCTTTTCCACATCTAGTTTACGGCAAAAAAGCAGCAAATTCTCCAGCTACTAGTTGTTTGATATCGTCATTATTTACGCAGTTGTGTTGCTAACTTGATATCAAGTTAGCAAGACATTGAATTTTTGGTAAAAAAAAGAGCGGCAAAATTTATTTTTACACATCTAATTTACGGCAAAAAAGCGGCAAATTCTCCAGTTTTCAGGTTTTAATATCGTCATTTTCACGCAGTTTTCTTGCTAACTTGATACTAAGTTAGCGCGATGTTAAATTTTTAATAAAAAAAAGGCGGCAAATTTTTTTTCACAATTAATTAACGGCAAAAAAGCAGCAAATTCTCCAGCTTTTAGTTTTTTAATATCATAATTATTTACGCAGTTGTCTTGCTACTTGATATCAAGTTAGCAAGACGTTTAAGTTTTAATAAAAAAAAGAGCGGCAAAATTCTTTTCCACATCTAGTTTACGGCAAAAAAGCAGCAAATTCTCCAGCTACTAGTTTTTTGATATCGTCATTATTTACGCAGTTGTGTTGCTAACTTGATATCAAGTTAGCAAGACATTGAATTTTTGGTAAAAAAAAAGAGCGGCAAAATTTATTTTTACACAACTAATTTACGGCAAAAAAGCGGCAAATTACTGATAAGATACCGTTGCAATTTTCCGAAGTTGTCTTGCTAACTTGAAATCAAGTTGGCAAGACATTGAATTTTTGGGAAAAAAAAGAGCGGCAAAATTTATTTTTCCACAACTAATTAACGGCAAAAAAGCGGCAAATTACTAATAAGAGACCGTTGTAATTTTCCGAAGTTGTCTTGCTAAGTTGATAGACGTTGTGAATTTGACAGTTAGATATTATAAAGCTGTTGATTTAAACTGCGAAATAAAGTAAACGATCTAAAATCGTTTTTGATAAAAATGTATACTCGTAATGAACAAATAGACATGTTACTAATATTTGGTGAAGTCGTAAAAATTCAAGTGCTGCTGCTGAGTTGTATAGGAATAGATTTCCCAACAGGAATCATCCAAACAATATTTATTTCTGGAGACTTGAAACTCAGTTAAGAAGGGAATTGATTGCTGAAAATGACAAATTTATTTAAGGCGGCTCTACCGCTTTTCATTCTACCAAAGTTGAGAGGTCCCTCATCCATTTCATAAAATATCCTTACACGTAACACTCACTTTGTTCGTATACAGACAGTTGTACGTATAATAGTTTTCTCTCCTTTTACCACGTAGTTAAATAGGACGTCTACCTTTCTCGGTGTTTATCTATACCGAACACACGGACCGGCCAAAATTGTCTGCATATTACATTCATTCTGAAAGTTTAGTTTATTACTTTTAGTACAATTACGCCGCTTTGAAAAAATGGTTGTTTTCTTTCTGTGTTTTATTAATTAATGATTTTTGTGGTGTTCATCTTATGGATGTATTTTTTTTATAAATGGATAACAAGATTTAATTTAAATATTTATTTACATTCTAAAGTAAAAGATTTTCTGAAATTAAATCAAATGAAAAATACCTATATAAACTGAATATCCTTGGATATATTATAAAATTTTAGGTACTTATTGATGATACCTATTTCTTGTCTTTAAACATTACTAGCGTCATTGTTATTATTAATATTATTAGTATTATTAAATAATAAATAAGTTTTTGAAAACTGTTTTATCGTACATTAACTCAACAGCAAAAATGATAATGTAGAAATAGGTCGAAATAAATAATTTTAAATCAAAATAGGTAGTATATAATGCAACGTAGTCTAGTCGAGAATTGAGCTTTCTGCAATGCGACGACACTTCGGTCGTTGCGGGTCACTTTGGCGCCTTAGTCCAGGTTTTGGATTGCCTCGGGCGCCACCTTCCGTTTAGAGTGTGAAGGCCACTGCACGGGCAGCGTCAGTGGAGAAAGAAATACTCCAGGGGTCGTTATGGTATCGACCAAAATCACTGGTGGCCAGAAGGGCGGGCTTTACTTGCCCTACTGGGTTAAGTACCTGGGTATTAGCTGCTGGGATGTTAACTCAAAACAAATAAAATTCAATAAATAAATAAAACTTTTATTATTACCAATAAAATCCGGCGGAGAAAAGGTGTGTAACGGACGATTGGCTTTGCGGCGTGGTGTAGTCGGACTGACGGTTCTAGACTCCGGTACAACTTGAACTTGGCTTCAGCTTGACCTATCTCTAAAGGTCGACGGACTGCACTGCTGTTCGAATTGGGACGGCCTCTGCAGCTACCGACAACGGTATGAATTGCCCTACTCGATACGAACTTAAGCGTCTAAGAAGCAGAGACGAGAGTGTCTCCATCTGCCTGGCGACGGTTGAACTGGTACGACTGGCCTTTTATTCACAATTTTAAGTTAATTTTAATCCAGTGCCGTGCGCGATTTAATTTATATATTTTAAATAATACGGAAAAAAGTAACTTTGTTACAGCAAAAAATAGTTAGAAGAGTAAGAAAAATATGAGCGATGGCTCATTCGACGCGGATTGCAATTCAGAGAAATATGTCATGTTGATTTTTTTCTGCAAATATAAATTGTAATTGTTATTAACAAAAAACGAAAAAAAAGCCACTTTATTCTTTGATGATAACTCAAAAACTATACAAGATAGCGGGAATTTCAAAAAAGAACCTTAAAGAGGGAGGAAATTTCCAAAAAAAAAAACTAACTCCTGGATCTCTAGCTCTAATATTTATAATTTCAATTTGTTGCTGAAAACAGGTCTCCGCGCGACCGTTTCGGGATGAGTACGTACGCCTTCTATAGTACCGCATCTAAAATAAGCACCAAATATAATTTAAAATTTAAAAATTATGTAATCATTTCAACACTTGATCAAAGAAAGTCCTGTTGGAAAAAAAAATTTAAATTCATTTTTCAAAAAGCTAGCCTATTGTTAATTAACTATTTTCTTTCATACCTCTGTCTTCATTGAAATCAGCCGACAACAGAGAGAGCGCTACTGCCGGTACATTTTATTAATTGAAACAATTATTAATTTTTCCTATTTATTCATAAAGATAAAAATAATTAAAAACTATTAAAAAGTCAAAAATAAATAGTCCATCGTGCGAAATATTTATTTATTTTGATTTTTTTTTTCTACTAAAAATTATAAAAACAACCATATGCAACAAAGTTGAGAAAAAAAAAATTATGTATTTTTTATTCAATTTTCAAAAAAAATTCAGAAATTTTTTTTTCGCCACATTGTTGGATATGGTTGTTTTGTAACTTTTAGTAGTACTAGAAAAAAATTATTGTGACACCCAAATATTGTTTATAACAAATTTTGAACTAAATAAACAATGAAATTATTATTGAAAAAAATAATTTATTTAATTGTATTATGAGCCATCAATAATGATTGTTAAAGACAAAATTATTTCTTAACTAATTATTTAAATAATGCAAATATGAAAAAAAGATTATAAACAATATGAAAATTTTTTTAAGAAATAAAATTTTTTTTGAAAAATCATCATTGACCCTAAACAATTGAATGGTAATTTTTTTTTTTTAAATATTAAAGTAACTATTTGTTTATAAGCAATGTATAAACAAATAGCGTTAAAAAATCTTACCCACAATAATATAATCCTTATTTCTAATATAAAAACAGCTACACCATAGTATATGAGAAAAAATTTTTTTAACAATTTTACGATTTTTCATTTTTTGTCAACTTAGAAAACTCGTTATGAACAATATAAACAAATTTTAAATAAATTTATAGCGTCATCTTATTGAGTACACTTATATAAAATACTCTAAAGGGTGAAAAATTTTTATTGCGATTATTTAAACAATTATCCAGCTTTCAATAAAAATAGCGGTATGACAGAAAATAGTTAATTAACAATAGCCTAGCTGTTTGAAAAATTAATTTAAATTTTTTTTTATAACGGGACTTTCTTTATTAAAGTGTTGAAATGACACCATAATTTTTTCGAATTTTTAAATCAATATTTAGTGCTTTAAAAAAATTATTTTAGATGAGGTACTCACTATAGAGGCGGCGTACTCATTCCGAAACTGTCGCGCGGAGACCTTTTTTCAGCAAAAAATTAAAATTATAAATATTAGAGCTAGAGGTCCAGGAGTTAAAAGTTTTTTTTGTTAATATCCTCCTCTATAAGGATCTTTTTTGCAATTTCCGCTATCTTGTATAGTTTTTGAGTTATCATCAAAAAATAAAATGACTTTTTTTTGTTAATAACAATTACAATTTATATTTGAAGAAAAAAATCGACATGACACATTTCTAACCAAAATCGTAAGTCACGTTCTATAACATCCACACCAATTTAACTAAAAATTTAATTTTATATTCTGTAACACCAGCCTCAGAAGTAAGCTCTTTACAAGAAAAAGGACACTGCATCTCACATAATATCACCAAAAAACAATTCTTAACTAAAATGGCACGTCCGATACTGTACGGCGACTAACGCATATTTCGCCAAGGCATGGATGAACACACCGGATGACATCAGCCAACAACAGAGAGAGCGCTACTACCGGTACATTTTATTAATTGAAACAATTATTAATTTTTCCTATTTATTCATAAAAATAAAACAAAATAAAAAATAATAAAAAGTCGAAAATAAATAGTCCAACAAGTTGATCGTCTGAAATATTTATTTATTTCGATTTTTTTTTTAATTTTTTCAATTTTAATTTTTTACTCAAAAAACAGATGGAAATTTAAAAATCTAGTACGATCAGCCTTTAGTCATTTTCATTCAGAATTTGTTTCTGAAAATATTTTTCTAATAAAATCAAATTTAAAGGCTAACTTTTAATAACATAAATTTACGTTGCGGTAGAGCCGCCTTAAGTGAAGAAGTTGAGACAAATGTAGTTGCATATGTAAATTATGACCCAACATCTTCCTTGAGAGAAATAGAAAGACAGTTTGATGTAAGCAGGGAATCTATTAGAAGAATTTTAAAAAAATATAAATATAAATCTTTCAAATATCAGATTCATCAAGAGTTGTATGAAAATGATTTTGCTAGAAGAATTACATTTTGTTATTGGCTTTTAAATAATTATAATGTAAACAATAACTTTCATCACTGATGAGTCTAGATTTACGAATTTAGGATTATTTAATAGAAACAATACAAGGTATTGGGCTACAGAAAATCCACGGCTAATAAGACAAGGACATTAACAAGTAAGATTTGGATTTAATGTCTGGTTGGGCATATTAGAGGGAAGAATTTTTGCTCCCATTATATTTGATGGATCTTTAACAACGAGAAAGATATTTAGAATTTTTACAAAATGAAATTGAGAATATTTTCGACGCTTTTCCAGATGAAGTAAATGAAAGAGTTACCTCATAATTTTGGTCTTGTTCAAAATAATTTATATTTTCGATTTGGAAATAGATGTATCGGAAATAACGGTCCTATCAGATGGCCAGCACGATCACCTGATCTTACGCCAATTGATTTTTTTATTTGGGGACATTTAAAGAATATTGTTCATAAAAGAACATATAACACACGACAAGAGAACAATTGGAAATTTCTGTTCGAGACGCTATTAACAGCATAACAGCAGATCAAATAAATCGAGCATATGAGGCAACTGTTAGTAGAGCAAGACTATGTGTCCAAAATAATGGACAACATTTTAAAAATTTGATTTAGTTTTTAAATATTTTGTGTGTTTAAGGATTAGTACTTTTTTATTAAAATTGTCAAATGAGGAGGAATAAATATTATTTTGGAGGTATGACTTTTTCAATTGAAATTATTATTGACTTAGAAATGTACAAAAAATGTAAATTTCAATTATGCAGTTAGTTAAAATAGAATGTGTTTATTGTTTTAGGAAGAAAAAAAAACAAGGGTTGCAATTTAAAAAGGTTATGAAAACAGGGGTGGGAATGGGTTAAATTAAAAAAAAAAAAAATGATGCAATTTAGTTATGTTGCATAAAATTTATAAATTTTTCGAATTACATTAAATAATTTAAGGTAATCTTAAAGTTAGTGTCGTTTTTCCCCATTGTTTATTTCTTTGGTATGTCATTTGAGCAAATTTAGATTTTTCGTATTTTTGTGTGTAGGTCCTTAACTATTCACTTGGAATACCAAGTATAACACATCGATGAAATCAGGTTGTCATGTAGATTCCAAAAAAGGAAAAACTACAGGGTGTCCCGTTTAAAATTCAAAAGTTGGTATCACTTCCGGTAAAACCGGAAGTAGTAAAACTGAAAAAACTGAGTAAAATGAGGCCACTAAGGTCCCATTTGATGCCCTAAAATTTTATCTTGAGAAACACAGATACTCTAGCCTGTTACATGGTTGCTGTGTCACCCTGTATACATTTGGAAATTCAAGTGAAGGTGACACTAACGAAACTTGGACATGTTGTAGCAGGGGCCTAATAGAACTTGAGATAATCGACTGAATTGTCCTCTCAGAAAATGCGCTATCTTGAAAAAAGAAATTTTTTTGTTATTTGTAATAACTCTGCTCTCCGACATATATGGTTTATTGTTATATTTCGTTACTTTTTTCAAGCGCTACAAATTAGGTCCTATGAAATTTTCAGTTATTGTTGACCGTTTTCGAGGTATCGGAAATAGTGAAAAATGTAGAAATTGACATATATTTCCGCTTATATTTGTTTTCTCATGACTCTCATGGAAAAACAACCCATTACCAAACTTATATAGAGAACGTATAAAGAACCAAACTCGTAGAGCATACTCATATCTACAATAATGTCACGTATGACCGCACGATGAGTCAGGTGAGCAGAGTCCTTTCTCCTTTCCCCTCCGACCTACGGACCCTTTTATATTATTCGTAGCCTTTTGAGCTATAGTATGCAATTCTACAATAGAAAATTTAAGTAAAATAATTTATTCAAAAATTATCCAATCAACAAATTGAAAAACTTTCTTTGCAATATACATAAAATAATGAACTATGCAATAATATAACCAAAAATTGGAGTAAAAAAATGTATTGGAAAATTGTCCAATCAAAAAATTGAAAAAACCTCTCGTTGGACTATACATAAAATAATTATTAACATTTTGACAAAAGTCAGATTAGTGAGAAATATTGAAAATTATTTTTTACACCACCGGGAGTGAAACTAGTACTGCCACTTTTATTCCCAAGGGACTAATTTTTTTTAATCCCAAGGGACTAAAATTTTTTAGTCCCGCAAATAAAACATAATTGAAACTAGCCACCTTATTAATTCTAATTTAATTCAGAACTGTCAAATACTTCCACAAAGAAGTATAGGAAACAATTTTCGGCATTATAGTCTTCAATTTTCTTTTCTTCAACACTATTTTACGAGATCGTCGTGAGCTTTTTCATATATTTTTTACGATTTTATTCTACAATATCTTAAATGAGACAGTCGTAATCTTCTGTCATTATTTTCAAAATATATCCGTATAAGACAAGGTTTTGCAAATAGTTGTTATTGTCAGAATTAGCTCACGTTGGTTCATTAAACGGTGATTTAAATGCGGATCGAAATTGATCTGAGTTCGAGCCCCATCCGGGAACCCGGTTTTTTTTTAGTTTTTTTTTAAGCGTATATACCACAGGACCAAAGTGTCTTTTAATCCCTTTACCATTGGGATTAAAAGATGCACTTTAGTCCCTTGGTATATAATATACTATTCAAAACATAGGCCGTGAAAAATAGGTTTAAAAATATTGTCCCGAGAAACCATGACCATAGAAACGGCGAAAAATATAAAAAGTCAACAGCAATATTTTTCCATTTTCTACGACAAATAAATGTGGAATTGACATAATAAATTTTATATATGTGATTCAAAATTTTGCTTTTTCGTTTATTTACATTTTCCTTTAGAGCCTTGAAGGGTAATCCAGAAAAAATCGAATTTTCGTTCTTACAGATGTATCTGTTATAATTTTGATAATCTTCAATTTTTTGATTACTTAGACAATTTTTTAATAAATTATTTCACTCCGATTTTTTGTTGTTGAATTGCATACTATAATTCAAAATATTGTAATTTTTTTATTTTGCAAAAAATAATTCCATCCTTCGAAGTATTTTATTTTTTTCTTTATGTATGCAGCCAGGAGTATAAAAAAGTAAAACGAGTAAAAAGTAAATGAGTGTAAAAAATATTCGTACACCCGATAGGCCGATTCGTACATCGGGGTACGAATACTGTTTACGCTCACTATATATATTAGCAGCATCACGCTGCTGCGATGCGCCGAGAGTCCGACCGGGCCGTATCTATATATGTACGGCCGCGCGGATTCGAACCCGACATTTTGCGCGGACTTGCAAACTTCAATATATGTCAATGTCTACATTTTTTTACTATTTCTTTCTTTCTTTCGATATCTCGAAAACGGTCAACGATATGTGAAAATTTCATAGGACCTTATTTCTAGCACTTGAAAAAATCAACGAAATACGACAATAAACCATATGCGTAAAAGGCTGGAAAGCAGAGTTATTGTAAAAAACCAAAAAATTTCCCTTTCTCAAAATGGCGGATTTTTCGAGAGGACAATTCAGCCGAGAATTTTAAGTTAAGCTCTTTTAGGACCCTGCTACAACATGCCCAAGTTTCGTCGTGTCACCTTCACTTGCAAATCTCGGACTCATATTGGAATATAATGACTCGATTATTTCTCGAATTATTATTTCCGAATACCTAGACCCAGATTCACTAGTGACTTTCGTGGTTGCCGGTTAGATAATTACCCAAAGAAAATGTGCTTGTATTCTATTAAATTGAGTATAAACATTATTTTTTACTATTTTCCGATTATTGTTAAATAATCCTACCCTCTAGTCCAATTTTTTCTGCGCAGAACAGGGTAGAGCGCCACAAAACATAAGCATTCGTATTTGGACGAGTCCTCGCCCAATCTAGCAACTAAAAGTATGCGGTTTTTTTCATGATATTTATTAAAAGAGCGCGTCTATGCTACTGTTTTTAAATGTATCTAGAGAAAAAAGTTGTATCACTTTAAATAAAAATTATTTAAAAAGAGTGCCAGAGACGTGCTATTAAAAATTAAATACATCTATTGGTGAAAACCGAAGCTTAATATTTGTAATATTAATGGAGCGCTGGTCCAAAAACCATTTCAGGCAAGTTAACATATTATATTGGCGCCTCTTAAGGAATATACTATTTTCAGATCGAACAGACCATCCACAAAATGGTGGAGGTGTATGTATATACATTGTGATGAAATTACCCAAATTTTTTCTGTTCCCTCTTTCAGTTGGGAATTACCTGTCATCGACAATTTGGTGTTAAATATTTCCATATGTTCTCTCAGTATTAATCTAGCTTGAATTTATAGACCAGGTTTACTGCAGTCAACTTTCCTGATATTTCCTTGCCTATTTATCTAGTTTCGATATTACCGAATTTACTGATGACAGTCAGCAATTACGGAACGAATTCAGGTTCAATAAAATACTATGGAAGGAATACAGATTTGGCGGAACATGCAACAGACAAGAAGCCCAGTAAACGATATGCAAGGAATAAGAAGAAAATATTTTGGTATACGCCTTTTTTAAAACATTCGTAATTTATCGGAGCGCATCGGATCTACGTCGGCGTTTGGGGAAATACATGGACGATCTGAGCACAGGCAAAGATTAGGTATAACTATACCTAATCTTTATCATAGGTCTGATCAGCGTTGCCACATCTAGTAATTTTACTTTTTGGTAGATTTTCACTTTTTTCCGAAAATATTATTAAGCAGATTTTCCTTGGTAGATTTTAATAATTTAAAAATCTCACTAACAATAGAATTATTGTACTTTAATTTCTATGTTACTAGACGTGTAAGTAATTTGGTATTTTTATTGATTAGATTGCTTCCACTGTTTTTTTTGTCGGTGATTCCCCCTTAGGCCTCATATGATTCAGCGTTGTATTTCCCCGACAACTGGCGGTAGAATTTAATCTGTAAAACTTTTTTTAAAAATGTATAAAGTATAAAGATGCACTAAGAAATATATTCAATAACAAACTCATTGCAGGTGAAAAATCTCATACAAAAAAATAGTGCCAATTTTTGTCTATTTTTCAATAGTACGTGCTCTAGTATCACTCCAGAGCTGAAAGTTCCACTTTTGGCACAATTGTGCTACATTTGACAATACTGCCAGCCGCGAGCACTTCGCTCTCATCCACACGTTACCTAAGAGTGGTGGAAATAGGGTGGAGTGAATGTTTTGTCTCATGTTTTCCCATTGAATCGTTGCATGAATACATTCTTCCTCTCATTACAAATTCCGTATGTTCCGTAAAGATTTTGCCAGAATCAAAAACTTGACTTTTTGAAAACACCAAACTGAAAACACCACATGTAGGATGTTATCGTTGTAATCCATAGCTGATTGGATGAAATTTGACACATGACTCTAAATTAAGTAATTTGATTGGTTACTATAGTTAGTAAAAAATTATCAAGCAAATGCACAAACATACTTCTATATTTTGTAAACGCAGTGAACGGCCGAAGTACAAAATAAATGCATACGTCTGATATACTGCTAGACACAGTGCTTTATTTTTGACTTTTCAGTGTAACATAACCTATTATTTTAATGTTTATATGTCGCCTGTGTTTCGCTTATTTCTTCCTTTTTTTTAATAGTCTAAGCGGCTAAATCTATTTGGTTTAGTAATATTCGACAGATAACTGTAAATTATACCTTGTCATGCCATCTACAGTACTTTAAACAAATTAATGTAGCTGACGTCACTTGGAAATTTTGAAAATTTATTTCTTAGTAATCGTAGTGTTTCAAAGTTAGCCAAGCCTAGTTTTATGAATAATTTTAAGTAGCTTATCATATACTGCAAATGGATTTGCTGTAGCTACCGCACCACACGTCCCCATTATAAAAATGAATACCAGTTAGACTGTTTTCGAGTTGTAAACTAACTTTCGTGAATCTTGAAGGAAATATGGAAACTTTTTAATAGCTCTGGTAGATGATTTATTTGATTCTTCATCTGAGGAATGGAGTTCCAGTAGCAGGGAAGAACCAAATTTTAATTTTGTAATTTGTATAGCAGGCATTTGTATCTAATTTCACAATATGCGAGGTCAGATTATCCCTCTTCGAATACAAAATTACTTAGGTGTAGTGGAAAAGTATTCACCTAATTTATTCAAATCTCATTTCCGGTTAGTTGTGTTAGTATATATATGGCATAAGGTTTATATTTTACCTACATGCATACCTATTAACATTAGTAATTTATTCATTAATAGATACTCTAAATTTTATTTGCAGTGTTTTATCGTGCACATTTACTTAAAATGTTGAAAAATGACCTGTATCTAAATTGAAATAAGATTTTACAGTTTAATAGTATCTAACAATATTTAAACAATAAATATTAATCTATCCACACTGAGGGGCAAAATCACACAACAGATTTTTATCTATTCGGTCGGGACTCGAGAGTCTCGACTTCAAACTTATAACAGCGATGATTGAGTACATAGGAATTCGTAAGTGTGTGTTTTGACTACGATATTCAAAATTCCAGTTGTTGGAATATACCCAGATGTTGATAAAACCGGAAAAAACTTATTATATGACATATTTCAACTTTTAAATTTTGTACATACCCATTACGAACAAATCGCAACTCTTCGATGTTTCTGGGCATGTAGACATACGCATTTAGAATTTCAGAGCAGCTGTAACCTCTCGAATTGCCTTACTAACAGAAGCTTGATTTATAGCAAGTTATGTAATCTAGTCACCTTAATTATATAAACATCGCTAGGCACCCTTATGAACCAGAACGGATGTGATTATAAATACCCAAAATTTTACCCTTTTTAGTTAGTTCTAATTCTCACTCTAAGCTGTACACATCTACATAAAAGTAAAATTTAAATAAAATTGTACTTAGTTAAAAATGGAGTTTTTAGAAACAGTTTTCCAATAAGGAAACCTTTAATTGTACTTTGTAGATCGTCGCTTACGCGAAGAATTAGTTCTCACCTTACGATTGATAAAATTTCAGTCCGGCAACCTCAGGGAGATGTTTTTCCTAAATACCGGTTCCCGTCTTCGAGGTCAAGAACTAAAATTAAAATTAAAAACAAAATCGATGAACAATTATTCTGTTAATTTTTAATTTGCTTACTCATTACCTCATATATATGTCGTGTTTACTTATGTATATTTTATATGCCATAGGTTAGTCCACAGCCTGTATTGATAATAATAATAATAATAATAATAATTGGTTACTAATTATAATAAATAATAACTGTTTGTTTATTCTCTTTGTAGGGTGAACATCTTTCTTTCAAAACCATCCCAATGTCACTAATTCGTACATTCTCGATGATGTTGGGTGAAATAGATTTTCTGGGAACCTATGTCAAACCTTATTACATGACAAATGAAGAAGAAAGGTCGTTTTTACCATTTCCTATGCCAGTATTTATAATTCTGGGACTGTTCATGGTATTGATGCCAATTTTATTGATGAATCTCCTCATCGGTTTAGCAGTTGGAGATATTGAATCAGTCAGGAGAAATGCTCAACTTAAAAGATTAGCCATGCAGGTAACTCAAAATTGATTTCATAAGAATTAATTAATTTACAAAAAGGGATTGAATAATGCGTTTTAAAACCTTAAATTTATCATTTGTTAAAAAAATATTACTAAAAGTTAGAGAATACACAAAATCGAAAAAAAAGTGAGAAAAATTACCCACTAAGTTTCTTAATAAACAGTTTTCATTTTAGGTAGTATTACATACGGAGCTTGAAAGGAAACTACCAAGCTTTCTTCTAGAAAGGGTTGACAAAATGGAAATCATTGAATATCCCAATGATATCAAGTGCAAAGGAAGATTTTTGGACGTGATATTGCGGAAATGGTTTGGAAATCCATTCTCGGATGACCGTACGTATTAATTGTTTTGTCACTTAGTTATCGTTATCGTTAAATTCCTTCTTTATAATTTTTCTAGATTTTTCTGATTGGCCATATTTTTCTGTTTTGTGCGTACTTTTGATCGCCCTATATACATTTTGTTCTCATGCCATCAAGTAGAACTCAAAAACTTAAGATAGGGACATGTAAGCCGTTTTATCCGATTTTATGTCGTTTGGCCGGAGCAATTACTTGAACTTGAAAAAATGCGATTTTCAATTGTCTATAACTTCAAAACTATTTACTTTAGAATATAGGTGTAATAGGTTTTTGAAATCAGCTTCTCGGGACGAGTCTAAAAATATAAAAAAATATAGGGTGTTCCATTTAAAAAAAAATATGACCTTCATATGTTCCACTTTCCTGGAGCATCCTGTATAATTTAAAATTTTTTTGGAGTATTGTCTTTTCTGATATAAATTTCACTGTGAAAACAGATTTTAAAAAAAGTGTTCAGTTTTTGATCTACAGACCGAGGCGTTACCGGTGGACCACCCTGTATACATTTGAAAACGAAAATAATCGTGACACAATATCCTCTTAATAACTTGAAATTGTCGACCAAGATTTCCTATGAGGAAGCACCGCCAACTTAAAAAGCAGTACATTTTTTTTTGCAATAACTCGGCTCTCCATTATGTTACGTAAATGGTTTATGTCGTATTTTCCTGCTACAAAAAAGTACCCATGAAGATTTCAACTATCGTTGACTGTTTTCGAGATATAGAAAAAAACCCAATCAAAAAGTTGAAAAATTTAGAAGATAAATCTTTAAGAACGAAAAATGGATTTTTTTTTATTGAAGTGGTTTAAAAAATTGCATCTTTTTCATATGTATGTATATACAGTGAAGCGAAGTTACTTTCCGTGATAATTAAAATATTTAAATTAAATCGCCCACGGCACTGGATTTAAAATTACTATAAAATTATGTGAGAGGCCAGCCGTACCAGTTGTAATCCCCTGCCGAAAATTGGAGTCACTCGAGTACTTGTTTCGTATACCCAGCCGACCTTATGGTATACGGCAGCAGGAGTCGATCAGTCAGTTGCAGTGGCAGCACGAAATCCGAGTTGCTGTGTTCCATTGTACCTGTACGCACTTAGAAGACGTACCAGTATCCTCCGACGTATCAACGATTAAAGAAGGTATGGTTTCACTAGAACTGCTGGCAGACAAGGCCAGCCGTAGCGGTCCCGTGTTTTCCCTGTATGTATATCATGGATATCCAAAATCTCGCTCTTTTTTTCCTGGAAGATGATGAAGACAAAGATATAATGGTTCATTTGTTATATCAAAAACAAGCCAGTATATCCAGAACATATAAAATGAGGTCAGATTAAGGTGTTTTCAACATACTTATTAGATCTTATTTGACCGATAATGAAGAAAAGTTAAGGCAATTTTTTAGATTAAATCCAAATCAGTTTAATTTTGTTCTAGACCTAGTAAATGGATAATCGAGTAAACCTTATACCCACTTTATCAAAGTTCATATTTCACCACAGGAAAAGCTCCAAATTGTTGTAATCCTTATCTTGATGATCATATAACTGACGATATCAACATTTCATCAGACTACGATGAAAAATTTTTGCTACTCATGCTTGAACTAAAAGTTTTTATAATGCAATAGAATAAAAATATTAAAATTTACGTACGAGCAGTTCTCGAAGCAGTCAGCGCACAGCAGCCAACTGCCAGAAGTACGTATTATTTATTGGAATCTTATTTTTGTTTTTACTTTATCCACGCAGCTAATACCCAGGTACTCAACCCTAATAGGGCAAGTAAAGACCGCTCTGCTGACCACTAAGGGTCTTGTCGAAGCTATGCGGCCCTCTGAAGTATTTTTTTCTTCACTGACGCTGCCCGTGCAAGTGGCCTTCACACTATAAAAGGAAGGTGGCGCCCGAGGCAATCCGAAACCTGGACTACGGTGCCAAAAGATGGCGTGGTCAATATTTTAATGATAGATTTAGGACCTCCAAATATTAATATTTTACTTTAGGTCAACTAGTAAGAAACAGGATGTTCACCGTAAATTTCTAAAATTAAAACGAATACATAAAATAGAATAAACACCGCGACCTTTCTTCGAATATAGGGTCAAACACGATCCGTTGTACCAAAAATAAAACTCGAAAATCTTATGGTTTATCGCGATTTAAAACATCCTATTTAGTCTGCACCGAGCTCGCTCATTTCAGACTGCAGATACGCCCGGGTAATAGGAATCGGTGAGATCTTTAACAGTGCATTCTTCAACGAGCGTGAACGTGGCTAATATTCACGTAGATGAAGTTTCCGACACGAGCGAGTGTTGAAATAAAAGCCCCACTTTACCAAAATAGGACGTTCTGTGAATATCCATAGTGATATCTAGTTATGGTCCCAAGAGGATATCCAGTGGATGACCGCGGTAGACGTTCGAATTCAGTACAAAGTTGTGACATTAGTTAGTCTCTAGGTCATCTATAAAACGTCCACTGTATCAGAAAAGGACATCCTACGAATATCCATAATGTCAGAAGAAGACGTTCTATCGATATATGTAGGACTCCTTTGTGTTATTAGAGAATGGGGTGATTAGTCGAAGTGAATTTTCTTTCAAGCTGAACCACACACAAAAATAACCCAAGAAACTAGTACTTTAGGAAATTCCTCTAATCCAGAATGGAAAACTGTTGTTGGAACAAACACGGCAGATGTATCAATAA
The DNA here is from genome assembly GCA_963243735.1 of Neocrepidodera transversa. Lineage (NCBI taxonomy): Eukaryota > Metazoa > Arthropoda > Insecta > Coleoptera > Chrysomelidae > Neocrepidodera > Neocrepidodera transversa. The sequence goes on from OY725341.1 coordinate 26,820,800, forward strand.
CTTTTTCTTTTTATCTTGTAATTTTTTTAAAATTTCGTTGGTTACTTAATAGGAAAAGGCTCTTAGGAAACAGTTTGAAGAAAACCTGAAGTTCTGAAGATGATCTATCAAGTTTTGCCAGAACTGTAGTAGAGGTTTTTTCAGTTGGAATACGTAATCTTGGAACAAAATTGTTGTCTACAACTTTCCATTGATCTAAAATTACTATCGACATATTTGTTACTGCTGCATTATCATAATTGTCTTCAGTAGCATCTGATGAAGAACCTTTTGATGTGGAAGAACTTTCTGTGGAATATAAATTTTTATTTGGTTCGAATTTTGCTGGGATTTTCCATCCTTTTTTTTACTTGTAGATGGTCCCAAAAACTCATCACTTGATGCCCCTGAAGATGACTGGACATACTCTAAATCACTATCAACAAACAGATTGTCTTCCATATCATAGAAATATTCTGCCAATTCTACAACTAAATCTCAGGCAAAGGTTTATTTCTGAAAAAAGAACTAATTTTACTTATAATAATACTGCTGGGACAAATACATCCCACATGGTATTACCATTGGGACATATAACGGGACATATAACGGATTTTATAAAAAAATGTCTTCTTATATGTATTAGTAATACATATGTATTAGTAATACATAAATGAACTTACTTACACATTTTGCAAGTAGAATATGGAAAAAAACACGATACAAACAAATCAAAACGGGCAGCACGTGCTCTCCTTAGAGTAAATAATTGCACGGAACCGCTGCAACCTAATAATCGCGCGGCTATTTTCCGGTGGGGATAATAGAAATACGGTATATTACCAGTGGGACACAACCCGAGCTGAATTTATAGCGCAGAATTCCCTCTGGGCCTAGATAAACATCTTCTGGGACATATATGACCCCTATTGGGACTGAAATGGTTAAAAGAATCACACTCATTTGCAGATGTCGGGCTCATTTTTTTATATAATATTTCCATTGTATTCTTAAAATAGTCGATAATTCTACTTAGATTTTCGACATGAATTATTATTTTTGATTTGATCCTAACTGTTGTTATTTTCTTCATCAAATGAATGTTCTTTTTAATTTTTTTTGCTTTTTCTTTATTGATACAAATTTTATTTAACAAAAATGCAAGTTAATATACTTTTGTAGCTCTTGACATGGCAATGGACAACACCGAAGATTACATTTTAGCTGAATTGGAAAAAAACAAAAGAAAACTTAGGGAAATTACAAATTCCTTGGATACCCAACAACAGTTTTTACGGCTAATTGTACAGGTTTGTAATTTTATGATTATGAATTTTAAAAAATTCGCAAGGGTTCTCTCGAGATCGTAGTTTTAATAATTTCCCTTTATGAAATATAGTGTAAATATCTAGCGGGTAAAATACAAGAATCATCTGCATGCAGAATTTTTTTTTATAGAAAATGGAAATAAAGACTGAAGCCGACGATGTAGACGAAGGTGTACCATCAAGTATCAGTTCTGTAAGTGGCAGTGCCAATAAATGGACGTCCCCAAAAATTCGGAAAAAACTAAGATCTGTAATAAGTTTTACAAATAAGGGCAACCCATAATGGTATTGTAGTAATGAGAAAGAAATCGATTAATTTAGAATAATTATATTAATATAAGTTTAAAAAATATGTGTTATTGTAAAAGATATATTTCTATGTTGAATGTTTTAAATATGAATATTTTTAATTTTGTGCTTCGACAGAAGGAACATTGAACGTCGTTGTCAGTTCTTAAAATATAAAATCTATTTCACAATTCATTTTATGGTTTTTATAAAAACTGTTAAGCTATTGTCCGAAACTATACCCATATAGCCCAAGTATGTCCCCAAAACGTATGAAGAACATCCGACCAAGACGTACCCTAAATTGCAGCGGATTCGTATATCACTAGTACGTCCGTTTTGAATCCTCGACTACCTAAAGAGGGCGTTTTGAGTATGTAACCAAAACTTCCAGTTTAGGTAATTGAAGACTCAAAATGCGCGGAATCTGCCCAGGCAGCAAGCGTACGTCATAATGACGTACCATATAGGTCATGTCCGACGTCATATTAACTCCGAAATTGACGTCATTCGGCCGTCTAAATGACGGTCAAATGTCAGCGTCATTATGACGCCAGTATATGGCGTCATTATGACGTCAGTATCGTCATTATGACGTCAGTATATGGCGTCATTTAGACGTTAAATACAGCTTATATATGACCTGTTAGGTCATATATACGAGACGTACATATGACGTCACTTAAACGTTATAAACATCGTCATTAAGACGTACTTTTTTGACTAGTGATTTTTAAAATGTTACATTTTTTAATGAAAAGGATATTAAGAAAAAACTTGTATTCATGGAAAGAATTTCTATTTATTAACAAACAAATAAACAATAACCATCAAAAAACATTGGGAGTCACTATTTAGGTATGGTATAATAGTAAATCCAGCAAATTGGTTAAAAGTATTTCAAACACTAAAACAATTGAAAATATCACATAATCTAAATGCAACGTTAAAATGTATTTTTCAGAAAATTGACTCGAAAACAATATATAGGTTAAATAAATTAAAATTATTACCTGATTTTATTAAAATCTTTTGAAGTGGAAGGATGTAAAATTCTCCGAGGAGTAACTTCTTGCAATAGTTCTAAATCTTGAGTAGTACCACTTGTTATTTTAACAGAACCTCGTACTATTGTAGAATGTGAAAGACATCGAGGTGGTGAAAGTTCATACACATTATGTACATCACTATTACGGGAATTCTTTCCACATGATGGTGTGTACCCCGAAGTTTCTGTGAAATTAATATAAGTTAGTATGTGTATATTATTGGCTTTGTAGGGCGGCCAAAATACTTCCCTTTTCAGTGGGGTAAACCAGTAAACTGCAAGGCCACCTCCAGATTGTTCATTAAACTCAACAACTGAAAACATTCTTCCTAAACACTGTAACCACATGCATTGTGCATGTGGTTACAGTGTTTAGGAAGAATGTTTTCAGTTTTTGAGTTTAATGCACAACGAATAATAATCCCAGCATACATAAATTAAAAAAGATGTCACCGAGACACCGACTGAATGAAGGTGAAGGAAGTGAAGTGTAGTCACTGAGCAGGCGCGAAGGCTAAGCACTAGCAGAGACGCGGACGAGACGGCAATGATGCCGCTTAATTCTAACCAATCAGATGCGATCGTAACGATGTCGAACTTCCGTTGACTTTCGCGGGAATTATAAAATGACGAAAATATGGGAGATAGTTTGAATTGATTTGGTTTTTAGTTATACGTTTTTAGGTAAATAATGACTAGTATTTACTCTATTAATTATATAATAGAGAGTGCCACGGGACAATAGCACTTATTATAAACGTGATATAGACAATAATTATTCCCCACTCCACGTCGTTGATTATTTTATGCTATTTTTAAAGTGACTTACTTTAATATAGGTACAGGTAATTTGACTTTATCAACACATCATTTATAAATGTCTTAATTTTATAAAATATCTACTATAAAGTTCAATTTTTTGTTACATTGGTGACGCAAAAATGACGTCATAATCAGGTCATCTAAATAACGACATAGTAACGTCCACTTAATGACGTCCATAAGACTTCATTTTTGCGTCGATGACGTCCACCGTCAGAAAATCACCAATTAAGTACGTCATTATAACGTACGCTTGCTGCCTGGGTGTTCATTGTCAGAACTAAAATTAGTGTTGTAACTGGGAATTGGTTAGGAAAAAGTAAAAATGAAGAAAGAAAATGCTGAGCGTACTTTCAAGTGTGTAATGAAACGATTAAATTCAAAGGAAATACATATATATATATATATATATATATATTTCCGAGTCAAAGTTAAATGTCTAGCGCTTTCGGCATCGCAGTGCCATCATCAGGACAACTAAAAAATTAAGAGAGAGAGGGATAAATTTTGTGAATACAATACAAAAGTTAAAGTCATACTTACAAATATTATAAAACTATTAACTTAAGATAGATGAGAGAGGTTACAAGATTAATTTAATTAAAACTAATATAGAGAAGGCGAAACATCTTCCAAACTAAGGAAGGTTCGCGTACAAAATAATGATTTAAAAACGGCGTAAAGGGCGCAATAGGAGGCCCTGGCCTGTAAGTAGACCCTAACAAGGGCAACATTAACTTAAACGGCATAAGTGGAGTATAAAATAGTATAAATTAAACGAACGTTACCATGCGTGGCTATTTTTAACAGTGAAGTGACAAGTGACAGAAATAAAATATTTTAAAGGAAAAAAAAGGGAGGCGAGACAAAATTAGGTAGGAAAAAGAAGAAAACAAAGTGACTGGACTACCGGAAAAGGGTGTAAGGAGGTTAGAGGAAGAGAAGAAGAGGAATGACAGGTGACAGGTGGCTAAGAGGACATGAAAAAGTGACATAAGGATATTAGAGGGAGTGACTACCTATCATAAACTTAAAGGCTCTTGAAAATAGGATGGATTTTATTAACATTTAGATTAATTTGAGTATTAACACAAGAAGAATAGGGGTTGTTTAATTCACGAAGAATCTCAAGGTCCTCTAATAAATCAAGTTTAAAAATTGCAATTGAAGATATTGTGAAGAATTTTAACATTTTCGGTAGGGGTAAAGTTATGATTATTAAATTTCAAGTGATGACCGAAGGTGGACTTATCAGGGTATCTGATGTGTTCTTTAATACGAGTGTCAAGTCTCCTAACGGTTTTGCCGACGTAGGTAGCGTTTCAATCACCACAAGATAGTAAATAGATACCACTTTTATCAAGAATAGGTAAGGGATCTTTTGTAAAACAAAGAAAAGATTTAATGGAGAAATTTCTGATAAGTCCACCTTCGGTCATCACTTAAGTAAATTTTCTGACTTTACCTATAACAAACCGGTAACGGCAGCGATACTGTCACCACTCTCCTAGGAGAGAAAAGGACGTAACGGCCATTTTTCAGACGAAATAGCTCTCGCGGTGTTGCAGAGTCTTCACTTTAGAGACAGGATTAGTAGATGAGGAAGGTTTTTTTTTGTAACGTGAATATCACTTACTTATTCAAAAATATTATTAATTGTTTTACCTGGCTTCTGCGCCCTTGCGTTCCCCCTTTCTGTTTCCCCTTGGGTGGAAGAAATTAAAATAGGCTAATGAATTTTTAAGAGTGATTTATTAAAAAAAAATATTAAAAGGAAAAATTGAATAATCAAACCAAAAAGTGAGATTAAAGAATTTGACTTTGACTGATCAAAAATACAAAAAAAATGATTGACATTTGAATTTTGACAATTGAATTTTGACACCTACTAAACTATATAAAAACAAGGATACTGACTTCGACATTTGTTCAAAAGGACCTTAACACAAAAAGCTGGCTATATCTTTAGAACCACAAAATTTTATTTCACTTATAAAATATACATTCGCATAATGGCACCGTAAATTCTCAAGTCTCAATATATATCTGGCTTAAACTCAGCCCTATGATTTAACCCAAAAATAGTATTCCTTATTACACAAATTTACGGTAAAGAAACTACTTTTCCCTTTTATTATTTATACAAAATAAAACCAATTGCTGTCTAGTTAAACGTTTGTAAAACAAATGAATAAGTCGACTTATCACGTGACAATCTCGCCCGTAGTCCCTTGGCGATGATGTTTGAAAATTGCACTTTTAATTTAAATAAATTCTGCTTCGGCAGAATCTAACCGAAACTTTTTTTTTCTTTACAAAAAAAAACTGCCATGCACCAATACGATGGTCAGAATCTTCCTTTTTTTTTGTTCTTGACCAACGGAGCACGAATTACCGACTAAATAATTTCGTCTCAAAATAAGAATGCGCCGTATTTTTTCGTACTATTATTGATTTAACATTTTTTTTGTTGATTTGCATTACGTTACGTGACAGTGCCAAAACTATATGTACTATATTGTTATTATAGATTATCGAGTTGCATGCAAACTATTTTTTTTTTGTATACTGATGGTATGAAAATACTTTATACCGGGTGGTTGGTTGTTTTATGCTAACAAAATTATATTTGTATCTAGTTTCTTTGTTCCTTACTTTATATTTATGAAATTTTTAAATATGACTTGTAGTCTTGTTACAATTATTACGAGTGGTGAAAAATTGCTTTATGTATTTGTTTGACAGTTATTCACAAGACCAATTTGGTAAGAGTTTCTTCTTGTAGATATTAGGGTAAGCTGGGGGAATTCCGGCATGCGAGGAAATTCTGGACATCAAATTTCTTGTTGCTGTATCGCGCTGCACGAACGTGGCATCATCCATTACACTGTATTTTAACGCGCCAATGCAGTGTTTGTTGGTAACTTCGTCTGAATAGTTGTATTGAAACTTTAGTAGTAGATTTATAAAAGTGAAGGATAGTGTTATAACGGTCGAAATATTTTAAAGGTATGTACCTACAGCTTTCAATAACTTCTTAAATTGTGTTGTTATTTATTTCAGTGGGCAGGTTGTTAAAAATACATTGTTTCTGTAATTTTAAAATTTCACTTAATTTTACTGTTTATTTTTAAATATGACTAAAAATAGATAGGTAGCTAGATAGATATTATTAAAGATAGATTATTCACAACAAAGAAAAAATAGACAATAGATACATTAATACAAAATTAAATAAGTACATAGTAGCTATAAACAAATAATCACTGAAGCTGAGGGTAACTAGTTACCAACAACTTGTGTGTGATATAGGTAGGTACAATAAATTTAAATTTGGAATCAATATAAACAAGTCTTTACTTTGTATTTATACATATGGGGTAATACCGACATATCTCTAGGGGGAAATATTGGCCTGGCCGGAATTACCCACAACAAAATAACTATTTTACTTTTCATATTTTTTCAGATGCCCTGCAAATAATAATAATAATAATAATTATACTTGCCCCACATTTCACCCCCTTACGAGTGAACCCCAGAAAGTCAATGGCTTGTGCGGGGAAGGGACGGCTATTATTGAAATTGAAATCTAGGCTCCCCGCATTAGACATTAATTAAATTAATATTCAATGCGGTTTACCTATTTGAGCCAAGTATCTAACACTGAAATTTTTTTAAATTAAAATTTCACTGCCAGATACGAGGCACGAACCCACGTTGGCTCTAGCATATAAACAGTCATAAATGAATATGACCGATAGCCTACGGTCTGTGCCACTGACACCGAATAATATACAAGAAAAACTGCAAAAGGCGTCGTTTACACAAGAAAACTTAAGATCGGCCTTACCAGAAATTAATAATGGACGGAGTTTAAGAGAAGTGGCAAATGCTTTTGACATAGCGAGATCTACATTATAGGATGGTCGTAGACCCGGAACTTTTTCAAAACCATCATAAGACGAAAACAAGTTTTAGTTTCGCAGTTGTTTTATGGTATTACGTTAGAGGTAAAGCGGTGTGCTTATTAGCTATGCAAAAAACATCCTTTCCTGGAAAAAATGAAGCAACAGACGAGATTGGTTGGAAGGATATATCCAAAAACACTCTCAAATATCTCCAATAAAACCAGAAAAATTAGTATTAATTGGATTCAGGCATTCAATAGAGAGGCAGTTACATGCTTTTTTGATAATCTACATGTGGTTATGGAAAAATACAATTTTGCACCGTTAAGAATTTTTAACTCCGACGAAACTATATAGATCATAAATTGCTTATTTACCTGACGGAGAGCACTCATTGTTATATTAAATAATAATTGTTTTACAACAATACCACGTTTGATGATACTAAGAAATCACAACGGATTTAGTACACACCACGTGTTTGACAAAACTGACGTCCGCACCCTGTGAAAAATCAAACTCATCCGATATTTTCGATCGCCGGTTAATCGCGATCAATTATACCCATAGACTTCATGTCTCTTAAGCTAGCAGCAAAGTCAGCAGAACACAATGATTGTTATTTCATAATTAAGTGTAAATAAAACGCAAATTTAATGTAGTAATTAAAAATGTAATGCTCCTTTAGAAAAGAAAAAAACTATGTTCTGCTAGCTTAATATAAAGCTAGCAGAACACTGATTCAAAAATCGATGAATAATTACGTAATTAATATCAAAAGAATGAGATAATTAAACGCAAATTAAATGTAGTAAATAAAAATGTAACGCTCCTTCAGAAAAGAAAAAAACTATGTTCTGCTAGCTTAAAGATAAAGTTAGCAGAACACTAATTCAAAAATCGATGAATAATTTATTAAGTAATATCAAAAGAATAAGACAATTAAACGCAAATTAAATGCAGTAAATAAAAATTTAATGCTCCTTTAGAATAGAAAAAAATCGGCTGTGTCACCCCAGAACTTTCCCGGCTCGACCGTGGAGAATATGTTATTTATTATTATTATTTTAATTACAAAATACTAAGCATTACATTGATTTATGGAACACAATAAAAATAGCGAGCTGATGGTGAATAAATATTTCAATGTTGATAATGACATAAACTGCGCATGCGCACGTTGAATATCACACTGCTACAATTAGAATCTCCTAAAATCATGTGTGAAAACTATTGGGAATTGGGGAAAATTTTTCATACAATAGTTGTAGGGAATTTTAAATGTGTATTTTTCTCGCCATCTAGCGGCGAAACTATGAGGAATTCGATTAAAGTTAAACATAAAAGTTAAAGAAAATTTGATGCTTTACAACTTTGCATAAGAAAATTTTGTACTAAATACATTGTTTGTCCTCAAAATCAAGAAAAACTAGAGAAAACATACATGCACATTTTTTACGCGCCATCTAGTGGCGCAATTTTTTAAAATTCTGGAAAAAGCTTAAGTCAAAAGTTGTAGAGAATTTTATGGTCTAAAACTTTCTACTACAACATTTTTCACTAACGTGTATTGTTTGTCCTCAAAATCAAGAAAAACTAGAGAAAATCTATATGCACATTTTTTACGCGCCCTCTAGTGGCGCAACTATTGAAAATTCTGGAAAAAGTTTGAAACAAAAGTTATAGGGAATTTTATGCTCTAAAACTTTGTACTACAAAATTTTGCACTAAAGTATATTGTTTGTCCTCAAAATCAAGAAAAACTAGAGAAAACCTACATGCACATTTTTTTATAGATAATTTTATGCTCTAAAACTTTGTACTACAACATTTTGCACTAAAATATTAAAGTTAATATTGATAATGAAATATGTCAAGTTACTTCAAGTTTTGATATCAGTTTTAATTTCAACAAATCAGATATGGAGTTTATTAAAATCCTTATATTTCGCGCTAAATTATAGAAAAATCATATTACTGAAACCCAAAATCCTCAGTATTAGTTTCGTGAGGTCGAAAATGCAAAAAAATCCTTTCCGGACATCTGGATGTCTATCTGGATGTAAACACTGTAAATTTTGAACGAAAGCTCCGATCAAGTTCCGGTTTTCACTTTAGTTAGTTTTGTCCAAGGAAGAACCCTACTGAATTTGAACAGGATCTTACCGGCCTTTCCGGTACACGCCATACAAATTAATGTGGTTTGCATGGGAAAACTTTTTTCCAATTCAAATTTTTAAAACTTTTTTCACTTCACATCATGTATAATATTCCCCTTCATGTATGTGAAAAGTTTGGCCAGTATGGCACAAGCCATTCCGGTACACGCCCCACAACTATCCATAAAAATCAAGTTCTCAAGGGATAAACTTTTTTACACTGCAAATTAAAAACAAATTTACGTCAGGTCCTGTATAATAGTGTTCTACATATATTTAGCGCCAATGATTCAGAGCATAAAAAGTGTTCGCTCGATGGGCCGAAGTCTCTCGAAACGGTGCACCACCGTTTAAGCGCCTCTAAAATTTTATAATTGCGAAAATAATGAAGTAAATTATGACCAAAAATAATCCTTCCCCATTGGTAAACTTTTTTCTAGGATGGCAACTTGAAGGGAACTCCCCCATTGTAGTAGAATACATTATACTAGTTCAACATTCTCCACTTGTGATTTTAACTAGATGTAAAATCTAAGAGAAAACTTTCGATCGTAATAGTTGAAGTAGTATCAGAATATAGTTGAAGGTGGTCCTTCAAGACGAAACGTTGTTTTAAAAAATTCTATACACCATGTTAAGCAGCATTTGACCTTTAACAAAAAACGTTATAGTTTTTTCCTTAAAAATTAAGGTGTTAATTAAATGAAATGACAATCGTTAATTTCAGTTTTATCCAAATATCTCGGAAACCGGTCCTGACATTTCAATTTTGTAAGAACAATTTAATTCGTCATAAAAATACGTATCTTTCTTCCCATTTAATCAACTTTGTATCTATAACGGTTAATGAAATGGTGTTCAATTAAATTTGCGCCACTCTGATCTCTAATCATAAAGGTCAATCTCATAGATTGTCTCGATCTGAAGTGTCTGTGTACCAAATATGAAGTCAATCTGATGTCTAAAACGGAAGATATCGTGTTGACACACACATACATAGACGGGATTGCGATAATATTAACTTATGTTTTTGGGTTGGAATAAAATTCAATATTTAAATATAAGTTTTATTAAAAATCTTTATAAACATACTAATATGGAAAATGTATATAAAATTACAAGGCACTTTCTCATAGAAAAAATGGCACAAATTTAGTGCGAATAACAAAAAAAAATAAGTATTAACATTTTTGAAGATGATCCGACTATTTCTACATAAATAAAATTACGTACAAATGAGATTTTCACGAGATTTGATTCCGATATTCGAAAATTGAGTTGGTTGGACACATTTATTTAAAATTAAGCTTTAACTCCCAAAATCGGATTAGATCATTTATTGACTGGATAGTTTTTTTTATGATTTTTTGTCGATTATTTATTTTTAATGATTATTTTATAAAATAATAAAAAATTGTGTCCAAATACTCAAAACATTCTACCTATAGGTACATATTATATTGGAGTTAAAATTCTATTAATTATTCGAAAAATAAAATCTAATATGATTTAACTTGTGCTTAACATCTCCTTATTTTATTAAAATTTGATTTATACAAAAGGTAATCTAAAATATATATATCACAGATAGTTTGGGCAAGAATGTATAGGATTGGCATCACTTTTCCTTCCACAACTCACCCAAGAAGGTTAAATCACTATAATTATATACAAAATAATAAAAGAGTTCATGCAAAATTATGTACATTATGCCATGCCATGGCACTCAGTTATTGTCAACAATTTTGACATTACAGATTCTTAAATCTAGTTAAGTAGCATATATGATAATTTACCACAGCCTTGCCTCTACATTGAAAGTACAAAAGGCCATAAGAGCCGAGACAGAAAACAACAAACTGCAAAAAGGGCATTTCATCACATTGTCAATAACAATACTCACTGGAATTTGGAATCATATACGAAAATAACATTTAATGTTCAATTTAATTAAAAGGAACTAATCATATTATATTATTATGCACAAATTAATTTCCTGTGAGTAGATAAAATTATAAATATGCCGTAATTTGGTAGTTTGTTATTTCAGTCTCGAATATAATTTTGTACATTAAGTTTCGTATAGTCTGAAAATTTACGCACCCACATCAAACAATTGCCCCATCCTTATTTTTCTGCAATGGTTGTAACTCTCTCTGCAACCTATCGAAATCATTGTAATATTCATGATCAGACTCCTCCTCTGAACTTTTGTGAGGCAAATACCCAGAAGCTGGTGTAAAACCCGAATTCTCGCCAAAATTCCCAATGCTTCTTGCGTTCACAAATTTTGAAACAGTTGGCAAACCTACTGTTTGACTGGGAGCATCGTTGTTCATAAGGTATTCGGGATTATCAATATTGTTTTTATAAAAGTCTTGGTAGTTTGTGTAAACATTCGAAGTTGCGTTTTCAGGATTTTTAGAATCAATCAAATCGACGTACGTAGTGTTTCCTTGAGCTTGCTGCGGAGAAGGCATTAAGTAGTCATCTTCATCAACAGGTAAATCAAGTTTCAGAGTACCAACTTTAGCTTGTGATCTGGCTACTGAATCGTACTCATCGGAACCGATATCGTCTCTCAACTTGACTGAATTACCGCAATATTTTATACTGGAAGCATCTGACTGCGTTGGTATGCTGGAATCGAAACCGTGAGATTGAGCGTATCTAAGAAGTTTCTGATTCAGGTGGTTCTGGTACTGAAAAGTGCTTCCATCTGATGTCATTTGTTGAGCTGAGGGCCAATAACTGTTTGATGTCGGCGAAGGTGACACTGATGGCATTATTAGGCTACCGGCATGAAGAGGGGCTCTGGATTTCGGTTGAAGGTGATCATCTCCTTCAGAAGTACATTGGGAAGATTCCATTACCGAGGCAAGACTTCTGACATCGTTCTAGAAAAGGAAAACAAAATCAGTAAACAGTTGTGTAATTTACAAAAAAATGTATAAAATATTAATTATCACAGATTCACAAAGAGTCATGGAGCAGCGACCATCAATGTCAAGGTCCTCGATGTGTGTATTATCAAAAAAGTAGATTAATGTACCCCTTAATATTACTAGAATCTGCGAGATATCAGTTTTAAGTTAGAAGTTTGAACAATATTTCTCAAAAAAAAAAGTTTTTGCTGTCGGGGACCCCCGTCAGAAACAAAAGTTACCTTACGTTATTCTTTTAACTCTAAATGTGTTTTAATATCTCTCTTTTTTTTTATTTGTCCCTATTTTTCATTCCAAAATTGCAATAATTTCCGTATTTCTTTCTATTATTCCCTTATTTGTCACTAATTTTCCTATATTTCCTTATATTTTTCTTTTTTCTATTTTATATATTTTTCATTATTTTTTGCTACTTTTTCCCATTATTAACTATTTGTACCTATTTGTTTCTATTTTTCTTATATTTTCCTACTTTTCCCTATATTTCCCCATGTTACCTAATTTTGCCTATTTTCTCTATTCCTCCCATTTCTTTCCAGGGAAATACATACAAATTAATGTATCTTTCCCTATTTTGTGTCTTTTTATCAATTTATTGGCTATTTTTTTCCCATTTTTCATTATTTTTTTTAACTTTTTCTAATCTTTCACTGTTTTTTAATTTGTCACTGTTTTTCTTAATTTTCCTCAATTTTTTTTCCCTATTTTCACTGTTTTTTCGTTATATTTGGCTATTTTTCGGCATTTTTTAATATGTTTTTTTCAATTTCTCACTATTTTCTTTTTTTTATATCCTTTATTTTTCCTCATTTTTCTCTATTGTTCATAATGTTTTGCTACTTTCTCCTATTTGCCTCTATTGGTATATATTTTTCACTATTTTTCCTACTTTTTCCTATTATTTCTTATTTGCACCTATTTCTTCCTATGTTTCCCTATATTTCTACATGTTCCCTAATTTTGCCTATTTGCCCTTTTCTCCAATTTTTTCCCAGGGAAATACATACAAATAATGCATTTTTCCCTATTTTGTGTATTTTTATCTATTTCTGTCAATTATTTTCTGATTCTTTTCCCATTTTTCATTATTTTTTCCTAGTTTTTCCAATGTTTCACTATTTTTCTAATTTTTGAGTTTTTTTTTATTTTTCTTCATTTTTCCCTACTTTTCCCTAGTTTTACTAATTTTTATTTATTTTTCGGCATTTTTCAATACGTTTTTCAATTTTTACCTATTTTCATTGCTTTTTCCTATTTTTTCCTTGTTTCCTTTATTTGCCCTCATTTTTCTCTATTTTTCATTAATTTTTGCTACTTTCTCCTATTTTCCCTTTTTGCCTCTGTTGGTATCTACTTTTTCTATTATTTCCTATATTTCCCCATGTTTCCTAATTTTGCCTATTTTCTCTATTTCTCCTGTTTTTTCCTATTTGTATCTATTTTTCCCTATTTTGCGTATTTTTCCTATTTTTTTGACAATTGTTCCCAATTGTTTTCAGATTTTTTATTGTTTTTCGTTATTTTTTCCTAGTTTTTCTAATTTTTCACTTTTTCTTTATTTTTAGCTATTTTTCAGGATTTTTCTATATGTTTTCCAATTTTTCCGTATTTTCATTGTTTTTTCCTATTTTTCCTTATTTCCTTTATTTTTCCCCACTTTTCTCTATTTTCTCTATTTTTTCTGTCTAAGATTCTATAGACTATATAAAAATAACCAAAGTAACTATTCATATTTTAAATTAATAATTATTACCAGTGAACGAATATTTACTTTTTCAACGCCTCTATTTTTCGTTACGTTACAATTTCTGATTGTTAAATCCTACCGCAAACCGCGTTAAAGAACATGGTTCCAATAGTTACAAAAAAATAAAAAATATACTTTACCTGATGAGGATAATTGGTCAGTCTCATGAATTTATCTCCAATAATAGCTAAATATCTTCCTGGATCCGAAGCCATTTTCGAGAAGTCATCCTCCAGTTCTTTAAAGCAAGGCCTACTTTCTGCGTCAAGCATCCAGCACTTGATCAAGATCATGTAAACTTCTATACTGGATATCTCAGGTTGAGGTAAGCGTTCTCCCTTTTCTAATAATTCAGGTACATCTCTAGCAGGAACGTTATCGTACGGACGCTCACCGAACGTCAGCAGTTCCCATACAGTTACACCAAACGCCCAAACGTCAGACTTATGGGTAAAAATTCGATGTTGAATGCATTCGAGTGCAAGCCATTTGATAGGCATTTTGCCACCAGCAGCTTTATATTCCTCTTCGTTAATGTCCAGTAACTTAGCTAAGCCAAAATCTGTGATTTTAACACATCCTGGAGTTTGCAAAAGAACATTTCTGGCTGCTAAATCACGGTGGACTAAACGTTTTTCTTCTAAGTATGCCATTCCTCTTGCTATTTGCGTTGACCAATTTAAAAGTGCTTTGGAACCAATTCTGTCACGGTTGTTTCTCACGAAGTCTAATAAACAACCCAAATACATTAATTGTGTCACAAGCATCATTTGAGAAGTCATACAAACTCCAAGGAGCTGTAAAAGGTTGGGATGATCTACTGTTGCCATAATATAAGCTTCATCCAAAAAGTCTTTGCTTGTGTTGGCTCCAGTGTCTTCTCTTAAAACTTTAATGGCCACAGGGATTTTAGCTGAATTATTACCTTCTCCTTCTAAGTTCCAAACACCTTGGTAGACTTTTCCAAATGCTCCGTATCCAAGAATATTTGATTTGCGCAGTTCAGTTTCTTTAATTATTCTTAATTTCGCGACGTTCGGCATTACATTTGTGGGCCTTAAAGGTTCATTGTCTTCTAACCCTGTTAAGGCTAACGTCATTTTCATAGCGTTTTCCTTGATTTTTTCTTTACGTTGATAGTAACAAAATACCCCAATAAGCAACATTAATATGCATCCGCCTCCAATTACGCCTGAAATAATTATTATGATCTCGTAGGTATTTTTTGGAGATGACAACAGTGAACTAGTTGCGATATCAGAACAGTATGCAAATGCTTCTTCCGGAAATACTCTATGAGGAAATTCTGGAGGACAAGTAGCGACACATATGAAGTTTGTATTGTTAACATCCACGTTGCCATCAGGAAATAATTTAAAATTGTGGCAGACGCTACAGCTTTCGTTGCCAGGTCCCTTGCAACCTTTGCATTCTTTATCACAAGGGATACATTCGTTTGTGGAGATATCGGGGTAGTAGTCTAGGGTGCATTCATCTTCACACTGTTCTCCTTTCTTGAAATGAGTACATTCCTGGCAAATCGATTTGTGAAAACCATACTGAGTACATTTTTTACACCTGAAATAATAAATTCTTAATTAGATATAAATAAATCTTCAAATGAATGTGATAATAAAGATGATTTAGTAAAATAACCTAACAACTTTTTTATGAAAATTGTGATTGAGTTCAGTAACAAAGTAAGAGGAAGTATTACTATTTAACATGCTACATACCTTGGATGACATTTTCTACATACAGCCGTAGTATTAGGATTAGATCCTTCTGAAATATGAGGTTTGATGTACTCATAATAATAACCTTCAGGACACTGAGTATCCTCTCTACTCAGGCATACATAGTTGTTATCCTTATCATCCATAATAATGGCCAGTTCACAGGCATCGCAACCGCCTTTTCCTAGTACGTTACTTGGTCCTGTGCACCTCTCAACGCAGTTTGGGTGACATCGTTGACACCAACCATTTTCTTCGTATTTGTTCTTCATACATGTAGAGACGCAGTAGTTTCCATCTCGTAAATGTTTACAGGAAGTGCAGTTGTTGGCACCAGGTCCGTGACATGAGGATCCACACTGTTCATGACATGGCTTGCATTCGTTGGGACTTGCACGGTACAATCTACAAAATATTTATTATTATTGATAAAATTTATTATAGACACAAAATATGTACTTCGTAGAGCCGTCGCGCGGGTTGTAGGCGCCCGGAGCAAAATTTACCACCCCCCTTTAGTACGTTTTTTATAATATTATTATTTGCCGACGACCGTGGTGTACTGACTAACATATACCAAAGTTGTGAAACCCGACGGAATGGGATGGGACCTTTCAAGGAAGAGATACAATTCCATGATTGCAGAAAAACTAAGAAAAATCCGGTGCTATAACGGTGCCATCGGACAGAATGCCACAATTTTGTGAAACCTTTTGAGGTAAAGATCTCTGATAAGGACAGAAAAAGTCTGGTATACAGACGGGTCCAAAACAGAAAACTCCACATGGGCTGAATTATATCATATGAATTCAGGGAGAACATGCATTCTAAACCTGGAATCTATGGCAACGGCCTTTCAAGCGGAATTGACTGCGATAAATGTTTGTATAATGTGCATACTCACAGATAGTATCAAGCATCCCTTAAAGCAATGAAAAGGGTGGACATAGAGTTGTAACAAATTGTTACTTTTTTCCGTATTATTTAAAATATATAAATTAAATCTGGCACGGCACTGGAGTAAAATTAACTTAAAATTGTGAATAAAAGGCCAGTCGTACCAGTTGAACCTTCGCGAAGCAGATGGAGACACTCTGATCTCTACTTCTTAATTCGTATCGAGTAGGGCAATTCATACCGTTATCAGCAACAGTGCAGTCCGGCGACCTTTAGAGACAGGTCAAGTTGAAGCCAAGTTCAAGTTATACCGGAGTCCAGAACCGTCATCCGACCACACCACTCCAGCAAAGCCGTGCCTGTGCAGACCGACACGTCACCGTTACACACCTTTTCTTCGCCGGATTTTGGTAACCAATAAAAGTTTTATTTATTGAAATTTATGAGTTCTATTTTAACATCTAAGTAGCTAATACCCAGGTACTCAAACCTAGTAGGGCAAGTAAAGACCGCCCTTCTGGCCGCCAGTGATTTTGGTCGATACCATAACGACCCCTGGAGTATTTTCTTTTTCCACTGACGCTGCCCGTGCAGTGGCCTTCACACTAGTGTTAGACTGTCATAAAAACTTAAATGAACTATCAGAACATAACAAAATAACTAAATGGGTGTCTGGACATGAGGGCATAAAAGGAAATAAACAGGCAGACCGCCTGGCTGGTAAAGGAGTCGGAAATACAACCCGCATTTGGTATTTCCTACCAACTTGTACAGAGTATGCTGGAAGGTCCACCCAATAATCTTCTATTATGCCTAGATAGTCGGGAGCTTAAAACAGCACTAGGTATCCTGACAGGAAACTGCTGGCTGAGAAGACAACTAAACTTCCATTTTCTATGAAGGAAATGTGAGGAAGAGGACGAAACTCCTCTTCATATATTGCCGGAACCTGAACAGGGAAAGGAAATGGCACTGAACCCGAAGAGCTAGCGAAAGCTAACATCAGAATCCTCTTCATATATTGCCGGAACCTGAACAGGGAAAGGAAATGGCACTGAACCCGAAGAGCTAGCGAAAGCTAACATCAGAACCATTATGGACTTTGTCA
Source organism: Neocrepidodera transversa (assembly GCA_963243735.1). Classification (NCBI taxonomy): domain Eukaryota; kingdom Metazoa; phylum Arthropoda; class Insecta; order Coleoptera; family Chrysomelidae; genus Neocrepidodera; species Neocrepidodera transversa. Next base: position 26,838,768 of record OY725341.1, read on the forward strand.
AGAGTAGTGGTCTGATGTGAAAGCTGGCGCTGCACAATAGGCCTAGAGCATCCGTGCAGGTTTTTCATGCCCGATTCAGCTAGAATAGAATAGAACATCCATAAAAAAAGCCAGTAAAATAATAACAATGGCCTCTCACGCTCACCATTACTGATACAGAAGACATCCTCTCAGTCATCTAACGGTTTTCTGTTATAAAAATTATTTCACTAATTTATTTTAGAAATACAGATTAGACGTACAGTATTCCAAATAAAAATAAGGGGATTATATTTGTTGAAAATATCAATTAGTCCAGTCAGATATGTTGAATTTTTTGAAATTATTTCAAGGAAAACATTCAAAAATGAAAATAAGATTAATGTAACTATTTTACATTATGAAATATTTCATAAAATGCATATTAAAAACAAGCCAGAGCTATTCAGATGACAACAAAAAAGTACTCAAGTACAAAGTACAAGTAATCTTCCCAATTACCAAAACGCACCTTTACTAAGTACTCGCGTACTTTTTTTAAGTACATTTCAATACATTTTTGTCCCAAGTATCGTAAGTCGCATTGACACAATCGGTTAGTTTAATTCTACAAATTTGACCAAAGCTTTGCGGGACATGGGCTATTTCATGCAACAGACAAGAAACCCAATAAACGATATATGAGGAATAAGAACAAAATATTTTTACATACGCCTTTTTAAAAACATCCGTAATTTATCGTAGTGCATCGGATCTATGTCGGCGTTTGGGGAAATACACGGACGGAGTTAATATTAATGGTAACAACATAAATTTCACGATGTTCTAACTTATAAATTTATACTATTTGAAATTAGGTACTCCGGAATCAAACAAGTACAAAAATTTTTCCCTGCCCACTCGACGACTTTGCATGCTTTATTTACTTTTTTTAGAACCTATATTTAGACTTACCCTGGTCGTATGTTACAATTTTCCAGACATCTGTTGCCAAGTTTGAAATTATTACAAGAAAGACATTGATCAGGTCCTGGACCCCAACATCCATCATTACTACATTGTGGATCACAAAATAATCCTCTTCGTTTACAGGCTTCCGTATCACTGTTATTATGAAGCATCCGATGACTTTCATTGCTTTTCTGTATTGACTTCCAGTTGATACCCTCTGCTAGGCACAAACGGGGATTTTCCAATATTGCAACGGTACCCATTTTGATACTTTTTAACGAACTAAGTTCCAATGTTTCTAACGAAGTCTTCACTATATACAACGCTGTCGAATACTCGTAAAGCGTTCTACCACCAATTTCTTCTAAATTCCGGAAATACGATAAATTTTGAAAATCAGTGTGATCCGCTTGAATATTAAGATACCCCGTTATCTCTTTTAACGTGCTGAACACTTCTAAGGCACTGGGATGCATGGGTGGATAACGCTCACCAAAAGTAAAGTTCTCATACACGTGTTGATATCCATTTAAAGAATTTTGAAGAATATTAATATTACCCTCTAAAACCGTACAGTTCCTAAAACTATCGATGTTACCGAAATGAATGGTCCCCTCACTTGTGCACTGTTTCGGGCAAGGACCTTCACAAGGAACACACTCACCATCTTTCGCGTGTTTGTTAGCAGGACAAGTCCTTACACAAGCACCATTGTCTTTTAGCAAATGTTCTGGACATTTCTTGACACACGTCGCTCCGTAAGCGTATTTACCTGCAGGATTTGGTTCCCATGAGTACGTGCTAGGGTTGTATATCTGCATTGGAGGGCATTCCTGAGTACATACTCCATCGTCGTAGAAGTTTACGCAGGCTATACAGTCGCTTTGAGTAGGACCAGTGCAGCCTCCTGCACAGAATAAATGACAGCAATCGCGAGGTTTCGGTCCAAAACATCTACCACCAGAACACTGAGGGCTGCAGAAAACTTTGGAGAATTGTTGACAGTTCTCTCGTCCCTCACCCCAACATCCGTACTCACATTCTGAATCACATGGCGGACATTCTCGTTCAGGTGAAGTGAAGTTATAAACGTAAGTAAAAGTTCCTGCAGACATAATTTCTGACCAGTTAATTGTCTTAATATGACAAAGATTATAGTTGTTAAAAGATCCAACATTTCCCCTTAAAACATCTCGTAAAGCTGGTAGCTCTAGGGTCAGCATCTTCGACAAAGTTACAATTAGAGAGAATTCCTCTTTTGCTACATTCATTTTAAACAAATTTCTTCCTCGGATGATCTGCAGACGAGGTAGAACAACTTTTTTAACATCGACATGTGATATCAGTACGTAGCCTGTAACTTCTCGAATGTATTGGAGAAAACTGAGATCTTGGTCTGCTCCTTGAAGCCACGTCAGTTCGAGATTGCCATCAACGTAGGTGCAGTTCGTGTAGCGGTCCTTTAAATTTCGGTAGTGGCGATCTCGATTCGAAGGAACGGACATACGCCCATTTGTACCAATGCAAACTGAAAAAAAAAATTATAATCAGTAAAAATAATAAAAATAAAGTTAAAAACAAACATTATAAATATATAAACATAAAAATAATATCATTTAAACATACAATAACAAAATGATGATGGGACACAATAAATTCAGGGGCAATTTTTTGACATGTTTTTAATAAATTAGTCATATTTTTTTTTAAATATTTGAAACTTTTAAAATTCCTTCTTATAATTAAAAACTACAATGGTACATAAAAAAACTACCTATATCATTTACCTCCTACATTTTATCATTATATCCAACTGTGTTGTAGGTAGAGAAAGGAAAATTTTGAAAAGACCCAAAAAGGTACAATTCATAAAGCGTAAAGATTTCAGGTGGTGATTGCAATTTCAAAATTTCAGGTAGAATTTTATCTCGTGTTCTAAATTGTATACAAAACAGGAAGAAGAAATGCAATAGTTTTTGCAATATCCGGATGTCCGGTATATTATGTCTTCAAAATAATTTATTAGGTTAATCGGATACTGCTTTTGGTAGGTACTTTAATAGTTGTACATATAGCTGCAACTATATTTAAATAATTAATAGTATGAAATTAATTTCATTGATTCGTATTGTAGAAAGGAAGAAGGAATTCTACGTTTCCTGGATGATGGATGAGTTACTAAATTTTAACGGTATTACAAATTGGTTTTTTTTTTCAAAATAATAAATCTTTTTAGAAACTAAATAAAGTATTTACTATAATTTCGATATTATGTCAAATACGACTACAGTTATAGGTCTAATATAATTTACAGGACCATAAATCTCAAAAACCCAATACATAAATTGAATTTATTACCATAACCATTGATTTTCAACTAAAACACAACCACAAACTAAACCCCATATTGAATTAATTCTAGAAACAAATGTCACAACTATTATGGCTATGCTTTCTAAGGAATGTTGCGGATATTCGTCGATCGTCATGGTTAGTACGTGTATTTTAAAGTAACAACTTGTTCGCCCACGTGCTGTTAAGTCTTACTCTCTCAAATCAAACGGATTAATGTAGATAATCTATTATTGTCGTTTTATTACTATTATTTAAATTTCTTGGGAAAAGAACAGCTCTAGTTTGGCTCACAGTTTTTAAATACAAAAGGTTATCCATATCACAAATGTGGTCCAGTGTTCAATAAATGAAAAGAAACTCGAAATCATGTACCACAAAATTCTTTAAGAGACGCCAATACCATATTTTATCTTGCCTGAAATGGTTTTTGGAAAAGCGCTCCGTTAATATTAAAGATAGGAAGCTGCGGTTTTCACCAATCAATTCTGTAGTTAATTCTTTAGAGCGCGTCTGTGGCACTTTTTTTAAAATAATTTTAGTAAAAGTGATACGACTATCAAATTTTTTCTCTAGACAAATTTGAAAAATGTAGCACAGACGCGCTCTTCTCATAAATATTTTAAATATCATGAAAAACACCGCATATTTTTAGTTGCTATATTAGGCGAGTTCTCGTCCAAATACGAATAATTACGTTTTATGGCGCTCTACCCTGCATGTCTAACCGGCAAACAAAAAAGTCACGTGATGTGTGGGCCTCTTAATAAACGGTGTTAAAACTGCAACTAGTTTCGACTAAATAGCCATCTTGAGACCATATATTTTAAGATGGTTTGTTCTTATGCATAGTTTTGGTTCTGTTTTGTATATTGAATGGTTGAATGAACATGAAAAGTGATTGTCGTATGTAAGTATCATATAGAAATGTCGAAAATAAGGCTATAAAAAGGAAATTTAATGTGTATATGCATGATGATTTGAGTATAGATTTTATTTTGTTTTGACAAAAAAAAGGCAAAGTGGGTATAAAAATTTTGTTTTTGTTGATTGATTATTATTATACAGGTTTTGAAAAAGCTTTGCGGATAATAGGGTATTTCATGTATCAGACAAGAAGCCTAATAAACGATATGCGAGGAATAAGAACATATTTTGGTATACGCCTTTCTAAAAACAATCGTAATTTATCGTAGCGCATCGGATCTACGTCGGCGATTGGGGAAATACACGGACGGTCTCTGACAGTTTACCGCATTATTGTCAATCTGCGCGTAACTACCGAGATTTTCGGGTATTTTCCTGATTTGTGGGTATTTCAATTTTGCAGGTAAAATTCAGGTATTTCTTTCCATCTTCATATCATATCAATTATTCACTGTTTTGATGTTTTGTGGGAGTGAGGCCACTACCACTAAACCCAAAAATTACCGCTACAGCTATCTTATTTCTCAAAAAATACAAAAAAAAAATAATTGGTTTGAATTGAACATACTTGGCAACACAAATAGTAAAATAGAAAATACGGAAAAACACGGAGTGAGCGACATCTACCTTTGACCGTTTGAACGATTCGAGGTGTGAACAATAAACTAGTTGCGTTTGTTTATATGGGCGGAAAGTGAACTTTTTATGTTGTTTTAAGCCATTTATGCATTGAAAGTGTTATATTTGGAAGATATTTTTTAAAGAACTGTTATATGAATATATTATAAATTATACCATTTGAAAATCAGCGCTCAAAAAGGAAAAGGAAGAAGAATATTATTTATTTTCCATTTAAGATTAAAGCTCTTGTTTGTGTTGAATTGGCATGTTGCAATTAATACACTGAAGAATGACCCAGTTTCTAATATTAATCTTCACACAGAATATTTTGTTAGTAATTAGCGCCGAAAGAAAATTCTACCCGCCGGTGGCGCAGGGGAGAAAACTTGTGACAAACACTTCAAATAGCAAGTGGGTAAAATGCGGGCATTTTGGAATTTCACGCGGGTAAAATCGGGTCTTTTGGGTCAAAGTTACGGGTAAATTGTTGATTCGTCATTGGCAACACTGGTTTATCGTGCCAGATCGAATTCAGCTTTAGCCGACTTCTGATTATCATCCTACAATGATACAAGAGATTTGGCTATTGTTTATTGGTACAAGAAGGTGGTTTATTTGAACCCTTAATTCATTAAGTTTCCATTTTTCACAATATTATTTTTAGAATCTACTTTTATTTTTGAGAACCTTTTGGATGTTTATTATTTTATTTTATTTTCAAAGCCATAGAGACGTAAAAATGTACTACTAAATAAATATAATTTAAAGTGAAGCCAGCCGCGAGCACATCGCTCTAATCAACACGTTACTCTAGAGTGGTGGAAATGTGGTAAATTGAATCGTTGCATAAATACATTCTTTTTCCTCTCATTACAAATTACCTATGTACCGTAAAAATTTTACCAGATCTGTATACCGATTGATAGATTTTTGGGACGAAAAGTTAAAAAAAATCTGATGTGGCCAGCACATGACCTCTCGCCATTTTTGAATCAAAAATTTACAGGTTGACACAAAAAAGTATGAAAAAAAATTATATTTTTGTAAATCTGGCAACAATGGCAAAAGTTTCGAAAATTTTAATGAGATGAAAATAAACTGTAGGGTATACAAAATATATGTGTAAAACTTTATTGCCGTTTTGTATAATAATGGCGTCATCACCCATAGCAACTGCCACTTCCGGTTGTGCGATTGGCACCAAAATCTAATCAGATCTAATCTAGGGTATCAGAATCCTGTATGCAAATTTTTTTATTCAGTAGTTTTTGAGTTATCGTTACTACAACATCCATCCAAACACACACACACACACACACACACTAACACACACACACACTAACACACACACACACACTAACACACACACACACACACACTAACACACACACACACAGACATCATCGCGAAAATATTAAAATCGTATTCTAGGGACCCCAAAACGTGTTTATCAATTGAAAACTCACTACCCAATTTTTAGCATGATTCCTATACCTCTCTTATCTGAAGGGCGAGAGGTAATAATAATTTAAAATAAGTATTCAAAGAAATTATTAAAGAGAAATAAAAATTTAAAATAATTTTGGGTATTAATACAGTTTAGTAAGAAGTTGCAAATCGAAAAAAAATTATTGTACAGGAAGGAGGAGGTATAGGTTTAATCAAAAAACCAATTAATAGTAGTAGTAAAAATAATAATAATGAATATAACGCTGTTAATTATTAGGTATCAGAGAACTTTAACGGGGGGGGGGACGGAAGGAGAATGAAGGTACATGAAATTAATTATGTGGTACAAAAATTTTTAAACTTAATTTGGTTAAAATTAATATAAAATAAATACACATTTCATCCGTGTTGAAGTTGTGAAGTAAAGCAAGTGTAAAAACAACTTAATTTTGAATTTTAAGTTGCTCCAAAAGCAACTTCACATAAGGGTAAGAGTACGCGCAGAGACTAAATGAAAAATCTGATGTGGCCAGCACATGACCTCTCGCCATTTTTGAATCAAAAATTTACAGGTTGACACAAAAAAGTATGAAAAAAAATTATATTTTTGTAAATCTGGCAACAATGGCAAAAGTTTCGAAAATTTTAATGAGATGAAAATAAACTATAGGGTATACAAAATATATGTGTAAAACTTTATTGCCGTTTTGTATAATAATGGCGTCATCACCCATAACAACTGCCACTTCCGGTTGTGCGATTGGCACCAAAATCTAATCAGATCTAATCTAGGGTATCAGAATCCTGTATGCAAAATTTCAAATTTTTTTATTCAGTAGTTTTTGAGTTATCGTTACTACAACATCCATCCAAACACACACACACACACACTAACACACTAACACACACACACACACACTAACACACACACACACAGACATCATCGCGAAAATATTAAAATCGTATTCTAGGGACCCCAAAACGTGTTTATCCATTGAAAACTCACTACCCAATTTTTAGCATGATTCCTATACCTCTCTTATCTGAAGGGCGAGAGGTAAAAATGGTGGTCATATAGACACACAAAAAAATAATTCTACACATTTTTTGTTTTACATGTTTATATATTAATTGTATAAATATATATTTCCAATTCTTTGACAATTTTTTTTTAGATTGAGCTTTTCTTGCATATTTAAGTGTTTATTGGTCCACCAATGGTAGTCCTCACGCTAGTTAATTTGGGCTAATAAAAAATTAATAAAACTTAGTAGTACAAAGTTAATATTTCACTCTGTATATGCATAAGTACGAATAATTATTAATACAGACAGTAGAAAAGTGTACTTTATTTACTCTTGATCCAAATTTATATTTTTTATTTTCTTTGTACACGGTAAAAATTTTTGGTGCAAACTTTTTAAAACATACTAAGGAAAGTATTGTGATCGAGTAAAATAGTGGATTGGGTGAGTCGCACTAACATGTAAATATTTCAGAGCGATGGTTTAAACTCTCTTCGAGTTAACCGCACCCCCAAAAAGACAAAAAATATCCCCCGCAAGGAATAAAACGTCGATACGCCGTCACATGCCGACAAAACCTGAGTTACTCCCCTGGATCTTCACCCCAAAGTAAACTAACCCCTCAAACTACCCCTTTGATATCCGGTTTTATGAAGTGCACCGAATAAGAGAGGAGTTTTTGGCCATTTGAGGGGCGAAGAAGCATCATCATTTTGCTCAGCATCCTCGAAAACGGGGGGGAGAAGCAGGTTGTGTCGGTATTAGACGGCGGCGCATCCGTGTTTCACCCCTTTCGGGGATTGTTTTTGGCTGTTTAGGGGGTGAGGTTAACTCAAAAAAAGTGTAAACCACCACCATCGTGTTCAGCATCCTCGAAAAATGGGGGTGACGAAGGTTTTGTGCGGTTAACTGTAAAACAGTTTAAACAGCCAGTATCGTGTACAGCATCCTGGAAACTGGGGGTTTTGTCGATATAAGAATGCGTATGAGCGTTTTACTCCTTTCGGGGGCGGTTTGTTGCAATTTTTGGGTGTGCGGTTAACTCGGAGAGAGTTTAAACCACCGCCATCGTGTTCGGTATCGGAAGAATTAGTCTCGTTAGGCTCTGAAATATTTACACTTTTCAAGGTTCCGAATCACAGAATGAACTAAAAGTGAATTATTTTATTTTAGTTTCTGAATATTTTAAGTTTTGTTTGTAAAATGTTCAACATCAATTGAATTAATTCATTCAAATTTAGTTCGTTTAGTGACAAAATATCACTTTAATGAACATCTGGAAAAATTTTACATATTTACCACAATATTATTTGGAAAGAAAATTATATTTGTGTTTTTGAATATAATAAACTTCCTAGTAAAATAAAAAACCGGTTGTGTCGCCCTAAAACTTTCCCTACGAGTATCCAGAGTCGAACGGGCGACTTCATTTTGCGCCTATGCTTAATCCTATATACATTTTACGCCGCGGCTTAAATCAGATAAACATTTGAATATACAATATGCGCCTCTTTTGAAAAATGGTAAATAAAAACTATAAAAAATAACAATTTCAAAATGAGTAATTATATACTTGGAAATTAAAATACTATTAATAAATTGAGTGCAATTTTCATGAAGTAATTTGAACAGATTTACATAAGTATATGTTCTTTATGTCGAGTCGACAAATGTTTAATTTGGAAAATTCTGGGTAGGGGGCGTTTTCTTTTGCATGAAACACTTAACTTTAGGGCGCCCGACAACAAGTACCCTTAGAAAAATTTGACGGACAAGGTTACCAATTAATTTTCAATATTTTCATTAAATGATTCTGCGAGGTACTAAATTTCATGACGCTATCAATTTACCATGTTTGGGGTGTCGGACGTGCCAAGATCCCAAAATATTTGTCTGACAATATTTTTTCCAATTGAAAGAAAAACTATATGTAAGCCATTAATTTCCCTTGTGCATTAAATCAATGAATTTGCGAGGGACCAGAAAAAAACTCCACCTACCCAGAATTTTACAAATAAAACATTTGTCCGACTCGGCATAAAAAACACATGTACGAAGTCTAAACGGGGTTATAATAATATTAATAATAATATTTATTCAATCATAAAATGACCTTTAAAAAGTACTCAGTAAAATGAATAAATAGATAACTGCGAGATACGAAAGTACGTGAAAGCAGTGAAAAATTATACAATAAAAATGAAAATGTTTAAAATTAAAATTAATGGTAAGGAAAACATAATGGTGCGTCAATAAAAAAACTTGTGGAGTATGTACAATAAAATGTAGATAATTATAATTAAACAGTTCAATAATTCTAAATATTAAATAAGATAACAAAGATTTTGAATTTAAAATTATAGAATACAACAATATACAATTAAAAACTTAAACAAGCATGTTTTATGACTTCAATCAAGTATTTGTTTTATTATGTCTTGAAACTTGTTTTAGTAATTTTTTTATCTTGAAATTAATATTAATATTTGTTACTACAGTACCGTTTTTAAGAAAAAAATTTAATACTTTTGGTCCTACGAAATTAAAACTATTTTGTCCGATACTTTTGGACATAAATCGTGAAATGTAATCTCCCCTTTGCCTTGTGCAGTATTTATGTGTCCCAAAGTTACAGTTGCATTTAAATACTAATTTGCAGTGACGAAACAGTAAAACACAAACATTTAATTTATCAAAAGTCCACAAGAATCATAAAGTATAAACACAACAATGTTTTTTGTCAGACTCCTACAATTACAAACCACTACAAAAGGAAAACCGTATTTTCACAAACCAGTAACCCATCATAAACGTAATTTAATAAAACGGTACAAATACAATAATATTTCCTAAAACGTAATTTTGTATAAACGTACAACTTCAAACCGTTAAGTGGCAAATCCGTATTTCATCCCAAAGAGGAAGTGCAAAAGTGCGCGAAATTCAAATTTTATTTTAAACACTCCTGTCATCAAAAACAAGTAACTGTTATGGTAGTAAAAACCTCTTCATATGAGGTATCAGTGGATCCCTCTTGCTATTTAAAATTTTTTAAGTAGGTAGCGCAATGGTGAAATTAGGGTAATTTTTTCATCTGAAATAAAAATCGATCTGTTAGAATTATTAAATTATACATTATTTATATACATATTAATTAAATATTATAAAATTTAACAAATAACTGCCAGCTGTGAGTTTACTTCTTAAAACCTAACTTAGGTACTTCGTTACTCAGAAGCATTTAAAATACAAATTAAATTTCGTGCCCTTTTTCACCTACTGTTTGGGATGAAATACGGTTTTGCAATTTTATGTTTATACGGACTTACGTTTGGTGAAATATTATGTTATTAGAATTGTACTGTTTTGATAAATTACGATTATGATGAGTTACTGGTTTGTCTGTTATTGTCAAATTACGTTCTTAGAAATGTACGTGTTTGAAAACGTTCATTAGTATCGAAATACATTTGTGAATGTTTTTATGTATTGTTCAAGAACGGTTCGAACAAAAAAATATTATATTTTTATACGATTATATGATTTTACGATTTTGCTAAATGACGGTTTGACGAAATAAATCGTGTGGTACCTTTTAGTTCCAAGTACATTTTTGTCTTAAACTGCGCATTACATATTTGGAGTGGGTTAAGGTTAAGTCCTGGAAACTCCGCCCAATCCTATAATAACATACCTAATATGTGATTCAACTAGACTTTGATACACCATTTTCTTTTGTTTTAACTCTAGAATTGTTGAAATTTGTTTGAAACTATGTAGAATTGATCGTAATTAAAAAAAATCAATGTGACTATTCCATTTTAAATTGCTGTCAATAAATATGCCTAAATATTTGATTTGTTTTGTAGGTTGGTTATCACAAACTTTTATAGGCGTGGATCCGATGCCTCTAACTTTCTCTTTATTTGATAGTAAACAAAAAACAAGGGTGATATAATAACCATTCTTTTCCCCATGTGTTGTAAACAACTGAATAAAAAATGTTGTGCAATAAGTGAATGTACCATCAATATACATTCTCTAAACAGAATATAATATTTTCAAATTTGTTTCGCCAGCCAAGATTATAATTTTCTTTTCTTTATCATTTGCTATAACAACATTTTAATTTCTATTGGTTTTATTTTTAATTTTTCTGCAATATTTTGAAGTGAAGGGAGCATTTTTCGTCGACTGGTATAAATGCTTTGCCTGGTAGAAGTTATTCCTGAAAAGTGTTTTTACTGACACAACTGGTTGTTACTTACAATTTCAGTTTTTGTTATTTTTGTCAGATTTTGCTGCTTTTCTATTTACTGCATTACACAATACATATGCGTCCATTGACGAAATGTCTAAGGGTAAATGATTGTGTTTTTCATATTCACAAACCACCCAATTGCAGCTGAACAATTTTTTATACAACATCGGCACCGTTTTTCACTATTAATTAAAACGCCCACTTTTCTGATTTTAAAATGTTTAACAAAAATAACTCTTCTGCCTTTTGTATTAATAATATATGCATCTTTCATTTAGGAAGAACTATCAACAAATGAAATTTAAATAAGAAGGGTTCAATGGAAACATTCTTAGGTATAGAAATTAAAATATCCTTACAATTAGGCCTGAAGTGCAAAATGTACACGCAGGATTAAATCAAAATAACCTTCTAATTTTAAATGGGATTAGTAGAGGCGCATATTGTATCTTCCGAGACGAATACTTTTTCTTGTATAAATGTTAAAGTTTCAAACTTTTGACATTTTTTTATTTTTGACAGGTGACAGTAGAAGAAATAATCTTGACTGTTTTAAATAGAGATTTTCAAGAGATTTCAAAAATGACATATTGCGAGTCAAATTCCGTTACATATTGCTTCCGTCATTTTTTGACAGATGCCGGACAAAAACTAACTGGTCTTCTGATAATTAACCGAAACCCATTTTACCGAAATTGGTTCAAATCCATGGAGTACTTCTTCAGATATTCATTGTTAAAGTTTCAAACTTAGATATTCTTTTATTTTTGACAGGTGATAGTTGGAGAAATAATTTTGACTGTTCTAAATGGAATTTTTTCGTGGAAGAATACACACAGGCAGACAGATTTCCATCTGAAAATGGTCTTAATCGTCTCAGGGACCTCAAAATGGATACTTACGTTTTTATATTGATTTTTTTTTAGTTCCCTCACAATACTTTCCCTTCTCGGGAAAATAAAACATACATTCAATTTTACGTTTCAAAAACTACGAAAACTTTTTGTACTTTGGAAAAAATGTAAAAAAAATATATTTAAAACAAGTATTAGACTTCCTTTATAATTAATAAAATATGTGTTAGTTTTGTACTTTTCCTAATATTTAATATCCCAAAAAATATATCCCAAAATAATCGTTTTATTATGAAATGTATAACATTGAGGTCACAATTTTCATATCTCTATAAAAATAAAACATGTTTAAAATGGTAAAAAGATTTTTTATATCTTATCGTTTAGACGTTTGTTACATCAACACAGAAGTTTAACCGTTAGTTTTATTTACTTTGGACTTTACTAATTTAAGAGAATCATGTTTACTTTCGAGTTTATAAAAAAAATGTCCCAGGTACTTATCTTAGGTAAACAAATATGGCTCTAGGTTCACTGATACCCCTTTATTACTAAAATCCTTGAAATTATCAACAACAAAAAAATTGTTCTTTTGTAGTCTTTGATAAAGTTAAAAATATTAAACCAATTTATATTCATTTAGATATTAAATTGTAAATTAATAGAATAATGCCAAACCGTTTAAGACCAAAAATCTAAAAAAAAATATCTCAAAAAGCTCTAATTTTTTGGAAGCGAAATATTAATTTTTTCATTTTTTTGCGAATAAATAAAAAAGTTGATTAACAAAGTTTTGATTTTTAAATATTTCACGATGGCATTTTTTTCGTTGAAACCTCTGCTTTAGGTGTAGAATTATCATATTATTACTGTGGAAAATCATTGCAAAAATAAAAAAAACATTTTTTTCAAGATCGATTTTTCAATAAATATCACTAAACTGGCCGATGTATGTTAAATAAAAGAGTACTCTTTTTTCTAATTTCGAGCTTTCGAAGCTTTATTGTCTCTTCATCAGAAAAACTACAAAGGTTACATGATGTTATAAAAAATTGTTACTTAAAATGTATAAATTACTTATATGAAATTTGAGAATTGTTAAAGTGCAACTTTGAAACAGTTAATTCATGTTGTTTAATCAGAAAATTAAGGACAATGCACAACATTTTAAAATTCAAAGCTAAAAATTATGAATATTAAAACAATTTGGACGTTTAAAAAGTATTACAGCCAACCTATTATTATTGCCAACTGATGTTGTTACCAACCTGTTAAATGCGCGCTAAATTTGAAATTTGAAATTTAACAATAAAAAGGCGCTGCAAGCACAAAAGTCCTCATTTTTACATGTAAATCTCCATAAGCCCAAAATTAGCGAAAACTTACTAAAAATCAATTTGGGCTAGTTCGGCTCTGGAGCGATATGACGTCACACCCACGTATATCTCCGATGCTATAGGTTCAATTTTGTTGGAAAAAACGGCGACATATTTAAAATCTGACGTATATTAAATACATGTTCGAAAATCCTACGCAGAAGCAACGCCAAAAGGGCAGTAGCGAATATATCGGCCATTAGATGTCTGATTGTGACATGCGAAATGTCAATCGATTCGTTGGAGCATAAGGATATATGAGGTATGTCACGTGACTGTCAAAAGGACAGTAGTGCCCAACTTCGTTGCTATTGGTCGGATTTGAACAAGGAAAAGGGTAATGTATTTGATATGCGACGTGGAATAACGTATACAAAAATCATACGCAGAATGAAAGACAAAAGGGCGCTAACGTATATCTCCGTTGCAAGAGCTAAAGTCCTTCTATGTCCATTCTGGAGTTAATTGTGCTGTTATTGTGGATGTGGATCATTTCTAGAAAGGTCGTTTTGTGAGGGTTCCTTTGTTTTGCCAAGATTTTTGCTCGGCCAAAGGACATTACATGATTTAAGACTAGGGCATGTTTAGTTAGGGTGCTGGTGCGTTTGTTAGTCCTTGTATCATTTCTGTGGGATGTTATACGATCTTTTAATTTTCTACCGGTCGTCCGTTAGTGCATATGCTCTATAATACGTTGGCGTTTAGTGTTACAGCATCCTTATTTAGCAGTCAAAGCTAATAAACCACTGAAGTTATTAAATTTTATAATAATTATTCAACTGCTTTTGAACAATTAATAGTATACATTAACAAACAGCGTGAGTTATTAATAACTCACTAGTGAGTTATTATAACATGGAACCGTAAACAAACAGCGTAAATTATTATAACTCATGCTTATAACTCACGCTAGAAAGATTTTATAACAACTGGAAAGGAATGTATAATTAAAATATTTTAAAATTGGCAAAGCCTCAAGGTCTACATTACGGAAAAGATTCTTGGAATCTATTACACACTATTTACGAAACGAATACCAAGGTGGCTCTGTACAAGTCGATTCTCCGAAGCAGAAAAGTCCATTATTGTCATTGACAAGGAGTAATGTCACTTGATATTTTGTGCACTTGCATCTTAATATTTATTGTTATAGTCGTAGATAAAGTATAGTATTCAACTTGCGACAATGGTCGTAACTAACTTGATGAATTACAGCACTCGCATGTGGCTCGTGCTGAAAACTTCATCTGCGTGAGTTATTACCTACATTACTGCTTGGTAAATAATATAGTGTTTTTATTTAACAGAAAATGTAATAATTATGCATTCGCTGCCTACTAAGCAATCACCACAAATTAGAAAAATTGCTATTGATGACGTATGCTCGCACCTAAGTTATTGCAACTTTCTGTAAATGGTTGTGCTCAACTATTTATTAAGCATAATATTTCAGTGGGTTGGCCATGTGGGTTTCTTGTTTTGAATTATTTTGTAAAAATGTTTTATATATTATTATCAAGTATTGACATATTTTCTAAACTGATAATTTTAATTTGGTATTTCTTGGTATTTCATTTTAAAAATTATTTAATTAGTTCAGTGTTAAATTTACGAAAATAAAATGTCAAGTTTACTTCTCCAAATACAGAAATATTTAAATAAAAAATTTAATAAACTACTAAATTTTCTTCAATCCAAACTTAAATTTCAAAAGATTTTAGAAAGCATATATTTTTTTTATCAGAAACCTGATGTAATAATCCTTATTGAACCACCTCTTATAATATCCCACGTACTCGACGTATGACCTTAAATTAACCAACAAAAAAACTCAACATCTTTTGATACGAAACAACGGCGCGCCGCTGGTCAAAGCACGTAATTACCAGAACGTTTTCTCTTATGATGTTCGATATGATCGAAATATATGCACTAATGTTCGATCCATTTATTTTAACACAAAGGAACCAATCAACGGGACTGTGCAAGTCACTCTTCAATTTCGACATTCTTTATTATTCATCTTCAGGTATCATCGTAGCTGATTGAATGAAGAAAAAAAAACACGTAACATCGTCTTTTTTCAAATTCTTTTATTTCCACTGCCGGATCGACGTTTTAAAAGATTCGAAACTAATGTTCAATTAGACGATGTAAAAACATTTTAGTCGCATCCATAAAATATTTAATTATGTATTTCAATCAACCAAACACGTACATTTTTTAGGGATATTATATTTAATTAACATTCTCTTTTTATACGTTACTTGAATGTACTTAAATGATAAAATTGGTAATTTCAAAAGAATTCATTATTAACATAATATTGAATAAATAACAATGAATTAGTTGCGTAATTTAGATTAAGAAAAAAACGTATTTCTAAACAAATCAAATTCAAGGTTCTTTGAATGATAATAATAGAGGTATACATACTATCAACGATTATTAAATAATAATGTAGATTCTTACTACACTTGGGGCAAGGTAGTTTGAAATATATATTTTTTTTGCTCTTTAAAATCAACAATAATAATTAATAATACATTATGAATGGGTACCTCATACACAGACATGTGCGAAAGCTCATTTTTCTCAGGGGGCGAATTTCAAGAAAATCTCCTCGAGATAGCTAAAACGTACAGACAGACAC
Source organism: Neocrepidodera transversa (assembly GCA_963243735.1). NCBI lineage: Eukaryota > Metazoa > Arthropoda > Insecta > Coleoptera > Chrysomelidae > Neocrepidodera > Neocrepidodera transversa. The sequence continues at coordinate 26,855,216 of OY725341.1, forward strand.
ACAATTCGGAAATTTACTGTTTAAAAATTAACTAAATCATTAGTTTTCAATACATCTTTTTTTAATTTTGGTTAAATTTGATTCAATTTAATCGCAGGTTATATCCCGAGAACTGCTTAGAAAATGTTTGAGAGACTGAATAATCCACCATTAAAAGCCCGAGACCGAAGGTCGAGGGCTTTTTAGGTGGATTATTCAGTCGAAAACATTTGCTTCAAAGCAAAATTTTGAAAAAAATTGACTGGCCGCAGTTTATGGGGTTAAATTTACAGATCGAGGGGTATATGTTAAGATTATTTCCCAAATTGGGAATGTAGTATTTACATTTTATCTTTATTGTTTATTAACATGCATATTTGTCAAAGCTAGGCGACGTTTAATCAAAGCTAGACGTCGTTTAATCAGGGAAATAATCAGAAATAATCTTCAATCTTCATATTTTAACAAATGTCAATATACCTTCTAGAATAATCCAAGATTACTTTAGCAGAAATATTTCGTCTCTTTCGCTCCCATAGCTGCTTCAAAATATTATATCCAAAATTATTCATCTAACGCATCTAGACATGGGAGGTTCGATTCTTTTTAGCAAATTGAATCTTTTTGATTCCATTTCTCAGAATGATTCGATCTTTTTGATTCGTTCCTAAATGATTCACTTGCACATGCGCAAAAGAGATTGATTCAAACGAACATGGTATTCATCGTTCTTCTATTTAAATCATGCGCATTCGCTTAAATATGCTATTTATGTCAGAATTGATATTTAAAATGACTAAATAATTATACTTGCTTATTATTCATAACAGAATTTAGTAAGGGGTAGCGCCATTTTACTGATAGTAAAAACCTATATAGAAAATATATTTGATACATAAAGATTTATATTTCAACAAATTGCTGTTACAGATGATTTTTAATAATTTAATACATCTGGAAAGGATTCAAAAAATGAGTAGAATTAATAATTTTAAAAGATAGAAGATTTGCTGGATCTGTTTTATTTTATTTTATTTATTTCGTTAAATGATAGCGTGCTGTATGCACCAATAATGTAAATTTTCTCAGGTTCAAAAATATAAATTGAACAAAAGTTATTCCATTTAATTAATTGTGTTAAAAAATGGTGCAGTGCAGTTTTTTTAAAATTAAACCCCGGTAACAAAAGTGATGTCGGTATCGTTGTTAGATCAAATAAGTTTGATCCAAATAAGTACACTTTGTTTAAACTGTAATAATAATAAAAGTTGATATTTAAAATGAGCATAATCAAAATAAAGTTTATTTATTTATTCGTGTAGTCTCAGTTCTGCAAACAACTGAGTGGTTCTTCAAATCAGATTCCAAGTTCACTTTGATGGTATAATTCTTGGCTGTTAACCCACTAAGAATTACAACTTCTTACTGTTATTTTTTAATTTCCTTCCAGTTCTATAAAAATTTCCCTTATGTTCCCATGCCTGCACGTTTTAATAAATTTTTCGTATTTTTGGAGCGGTAGGTGAGGAACTCCTCTTGTTTAATTAGTAAAAAAAACAATTTAAAAATATCTGCAAAAATATGAGCAATTTATTAAACATTAACATAATATTTTGGTAAATTAGTGACTAAAAAACAATCTTCGGAGATAAACCAGTTCTCTCAAAAAACATGTACTTATTTGTTTTAGTGTCTAGTGCCTTAAGTGCTTCGGATAACAGAATTCCGATATGTAGGAACCTTTTTTCATTAGTAACGACCGCGAGATACGTTTAATATTGTTGCCATTAGCATTCGTACATTAAGATTGTGATACCGGCGACGTTTTTTTAATGCTATTAAGGCCAATTGTGAAAGCACTACATAGGCCGTCTCATGATATTAATACTTGGATTTTTGATAGAGTGTAATAAATATTTATGAAATGAGCTGTGGAATAATACTAAAATTATATGTTGCAATTATTTATATTATAGAATATGGAAGTTACTTTTAATGATATTTTGTAAAGTTTAGTGTTAATACTATATTAAAAAAAATGAAAAATCTGGCCAAACAAGAAACCAGATAATGGTTTCTAATAAGAAGGCAAAGAAAAAAATACCAAAAGGCATGAAGAAAAAAAATTTGAAGAAAATATGAAAGTGGAATGACATAAAAAATGTAGAAAAAGAAAAAATTATTATAAAACTCGAAAAAGAACGACCCTCATTTTTGTCTGTAGTATTCTAGCGGACCCGGGGAAAGAATGCACAAAATAAAGAACAACGCTAATATCAATGAAGGTAAAGAGAAAAGACAAAAATAGTTAAGTTAATAAGAGAAAATATAACCAAAAATGAACTAGAGGGACCTACCCTCAAACCTGATAAAAAACGGATCAAAAGCAGATCGAAACTCGTCTGCTGGTCTCGATTCGCTTTGATCAAGTCTCATTTCTCAATCCGCTTTAATCAGGTCTCGATAAGCTGTGACGTATTTCGTGACCTTGAATTGGCGTTTTCTTATGGAATTTAACATGGGAAATGGTGAGAAACTCTACATATCTCATAGCTTCGCCCCTTAACTATCTCAACCAAAAGAAACAATCAAAATAGCCCAATAATATAGGTTAGTAATGAGCACGGTTAGGTTGTAACCAAAAATCAAGCAATCAGGAAACTAAAGTTCATTATAAGAAGAGTAGGATGTACGGTATTCACTTGAGTATGAGTCACGTTTGTTATGCTAAAGTGAGATATAATCACTTTATCAATTGGATTCAAGAAAACAGTCATGTCTTGCAGTTTCATATTTTTATAAAGAATACTGAAACAAAGTCATGCCACAAATATTTAATATAAAACCATATAAATATCAATACAACACTATTATTTTGTTTATTTTTGTCACATTATATTAGTTCTTTCATTCTTCTTTTTATTAACCTGAATCTCTAAGGCCTCTTATTTATAATAATGAATTTTACCTTTGTCTGATATCTTGTTCTTCTTTATTCTTTAGGTCTCTTGTCATTTTAATTGTATCTTAAATATAAATGTCATTCTTTCTTAATTTAGATGCGGCCATTAGCGGATGGTACGATTTATTACAGTGCATAGTTATGCACTTTGATGTAAACTGTATTAATACAAGTAACTCCAATGGAGTTATTTAGTTATATTTCATTTTTTTTTATTTTAAGGTTTTATAAGTTAAGTTAATTTTCATACTTCAATTTAACTAATTTACGATTTGTTTTTATTGGATCTAATCATAGGCATATTTTGTACCTAATTTTTATATTTCATTAGTGATATTTTAATTGTTTTGTTTATATGCCTGATCATGGTCTTTTTGTAGACCGAAACATGTTGCATTGACATTTATACATATTTATATTAAATATTTGTGGTATGACTTTTGAGTTTCATTATTCTTTATTGAATAATGTGCCACATTTGAGTATGAATAATATTTTATTCATATTTTTATAGTTATGAGATTTGACATGACGTTTGTCGATGATATTTAAGTGCGTCTTCTAGCAAATAGCAGTGAAGTGCGTATAATCCGTTAATTCGACAATAATTTATTTTTCCTTACTGAGAATGAAATTGCATTATTCTACTTTTAGGCCGTTGGAAGTGATTTTCAAGAAGTTTTATCTCCAAAATATTTTATACCATAGAATACATCTATTAAGTATAAGAACTTGAAAAATCATAGTCCGTACATACAGAATGACGGGGAAAGTACCTAAAATTGAATAATTATGAAAAAAAAGGAAAAAAATGTAATTTTAAAGTTGAATTTCGCGCCACTATCAGTCAGCCATTTTGAATTTTCCGATTTTCTGTTCAAATTCCTAATTAGTGACCTCGAAAACCCCGATATAAAATTTGGACGATATTTTATTAATTTTAAAGCAATTATTAAATTTCTTTTTAAATGGATGGAAATTATGAACTTTTGGATGCGTTTAATGGCTACAATCGGCCCATAAAGGGTCTTCGATGACCCAATATGTTACTTAAGGCTTGTATAATGCTAAAACAAACCATTTTTCTCAAAATTTTTATGAATCTTAAATGAAAATGCACCAAAACAGCAAAAATGCACTTTTTTGCATAATTATGCATTTTTAGATCATTCTATGCGTACGGCTGTTTCAAGTTCTTGAAAATCACCTTCTTTTTATTAATTTCGATTTGTGTAAATTTGTGTAAATAGCGGGAGACTATTAGGTTGCCTGAAAACCATATTTTAATATTAAATCTTAATCTCAGTATTGTCTGACATTATAATTAATATTTTGAGTGATTATTACTTATAACTATCAAAATTATTAAATTCAAGGGGTTATCCATATCTCAAATGTGGTCAAATTATTTAGTAGAAATAAAACTCATGTGCCACAATATATTAATAAAACAATAGTTTTAAGGTTCAACTACTTTCTGCTGTTGAGCCATCTTCAGGCCTAGAAACAAATTACCCAGTTCGGCAAAACATTTTGTATTTTGTAACTGAATTTAACTTACCATATATATCATTTTAACAATATTATAATAAAAAAAAACGTTTAACACAATTATATTATTTAGGGGAGTGGGGCTGGGAGAAGAGGTACATGAAAATAAACTTAAAATAAATGAATTGGTATTAATGTCTAAAAGACAAGTAATTTAAGATTTTCCTAGATAGGAAAACCAAAGTGCACTTGCATCGTGCAATGTGATTATTGGTGCCGGAGAGTTGATATTGTCCATAAGACATAATATTGGTTTCCCAGCAGAGCTGGGGCGTTACTAAAAAAAAGTAACGCGTTACTTTACCGTTACTTTTGCTAAAAATTAACGCGTGAGATAAACGTTACCGTTACTTTTTTAAATAGTAACGATTTATTCATTACTTTAAAAAAGCAACGCGTTGCTTTTAAAGTAATAAAACGTTACTTTTTTATATATTCTTCTAGTTCCATGTCTTCTCGTTCTTATATTGTCCATCTCACCATTTATCGCCGTTATTATTGCAGATGCAAACAAAATTTTCAAATAAAAGTTGTATGATTAAGCTTGATTTTTTAAAATGCTATCCAGAACACAGTGGCGCGCGAAATCGACGGGGTACAAAAAAATAATAAAAACATTATTTCACGTCAAACAGCAGAAACAAAAGAGAAAAACCTTAGTTTTAAAGTAACGCGTTACTTTTTAGTAACGCGTTACTTTTGCAGTAACGCGTTACTGTAACGAAGTAACGATGTCGCGTTACTTTTAAAAAGTAACGAAATTACCGTTACTTCTCACCCACTTTAAAAAGTAACGAAATTACTAGTAACGCGTTACATTTAGTAACGCGTTACTGAAAAGTAACGTTTTGGTTTCCTTACTCCCAGCTCTGTTTCGAAGTTATAAGATAACTCGAAAAAGGGAAATTAAGTGATGAAATTTTTGAGGTTACTTCGTGCAACGCATATGTCCGTATCATAAAAACATTAGGAAAACCCCCGAATAGGGGCCACAATTTTAATAAAAGGAACAGCAGAAGGAACGGAAAAAATTACTGGTGAAAACCCCGAAATTGGAAAAAATTACTGGTGAAAACCCCGAAATTGGAAAAAAATTTTTGGCTTCACACATAAGCTGACCTTACTGCGACAATGAAATTACAGGGGAATAGGTACGGGGTGGGAGTGACAAAAAGGGAGGGAATTTTAAAGTTAGTAAATTTAAATATATGACCGATATGACATCTAACTGATAACTATAGTGATTAATGGACAAAAATTTAATAATTGAATATTGTAAACCGTGAAAGTTAAAGTTAATAATTTAACAAACCTAAAAAATAATAAAATTTTATCTGTAGAGAAAATTAATTCGAAATCGACCAATAGAATTGGATACAGGAAATCCGCCTTGCATATTTTCCGCCTAGTGGGAATCCATCTTCAGATTGGATATAGGTATGGGTAAAAATAAGAACGAGCATGACAGATGACTAATAATCAGTGCTAGAAGAAGAATTGAGGTTATAACTTGTAAACATAACCAAAGGAATTGATTAGTAGACATTAAAAACGAACTTAATTAAAACGAATCAATAAAGGTGGGAATCAAAGGAGCTAGTTAAGGAATAGGGGAGAGGAAGATATGATTTTCTTTGGGTATGATTTGGTCATTGAGGCATGTGAATTGTGTTAAACGTTTGTTTTTATTATAACCTTGTTAAAATGAACTACATGGTTAAGTTAAATTTGTATTTGCTTTTATGATTTATTTCATCTACATCATTATTAATATTTAACAGTAAAATTAGTAAAAAAAGTTTACAATAATAGCAAGCAAACGGTAAGTTAAGATATAATTATTTAAATATTCAATAAATAATATTTAAAAATAAACGTATAGCCTTGTAACAAATATTTAAATAACATTAACGGATTTTATTCGTGAAGCTCAGATATGTAAAACAATGAAGAATAAAATCTTTCTAGACACATAAATGTTTGTGAAAAATTTGTTATATTATTTTGACTACGAACCTGACTTATTTAAATATTTTGGACATTTTTGAAAACTACCAGGGTAGAAAATTTGTTACCAAACTTTAAGAATATAAAATCTTAATTTTGTTTCCTCATGGTAAACAAAACATAAATCTAGGATATACTTGCATCATTCATTTGTAGGCAGTTAAAGATTTCTTCAAAATGCATGTAGGTGCTTCACGTTTTTCATGCACGGTGAACAAAGTCAAGTTTCTTTTGAGCCCACACATGGAACAATATGGGTTCTTCAAAAAAATTTCTTTTTTTCATTATAACGATTAATTATTGATATAATGATATAAAAATCGAACAATACAATTGTTATATAAGTTGTTTTATATTGAACGTTGAATTGTGTTAAGAAAAAAATCAAGTGTAGTTATTGTTAAATTAGATTTTGATACATTAAAAACCAGATGTTGTCTATTTCAACAGGTTTTTTCACCTACACATAGACTTACTTAACTGTATAATGAACTTGAAAAAAAAATAATATTCATCTATGATTTACGAAATTATACATTATAAACAAATTACATTTTATTTACATTTTCTTTATATACAGGGTTTTTCAAATTGGGTACTTTTTAAATATTCTTCCATTTTTTAAGAAGAGGGATTTAAGCTGTCGTGTTGCTAAATATGTAGGATAAAATATCCATTGCCAATTGCAAGAAATCAAAATTTTAATAATTAAAATTAAAACAATATATTTTTTTTTTGTTAAAAAAACGTATTTTTTAATAAGTTAGTCTCTATTCTTTCGGTAGTGTTAAAATGTGTAGTGTGTACTGGGTCACATCACGACATATCTTTATAATGATTCATTCGATAATTGTTCACCGAATGGAGTTAAATATGGACTATTAATCTCCCAATTTGTCTTACATTGAACAAAAAATTTAACATTTGAATAATTTTATTGTTAAAAAAATCAAAATTGGTTTCCAGCACATCTAGACACCACAACGAAATATATAATAAGGATAAACACTAACTTTCATTTTGATACAGGGTGTTTCATTGGAAAACGGCAAATAGAGGTCACCGAGGCGATTCTAGATATCATAAAAAATTGAATCAGGAGTACACATTAAATTAATAAACTAGGAGATAAGATTATTAACAAAGTTAACATCAAAAACAGGAGAAACTTGGCATCTTAATCAATAATATCTCTGATCTTAAAAGATTTTTTAAAACTCAAATACAATTAAAAGTCTACTCTCTAAAACTAAAGATGAGATAGCGAAGTTGTCTAGAAGTGGTATCTACAAACTAGAATGCTATCTATATCGGCAGAACCATAAGACCTTTAGTGGTTCATATCAAAGAACATTAACCTAGGCCAGATAAATCCAATTTTGAACATCATGTTAAATTTAATAACCATAATTTCTCTCCTACCAGCAACAGCAAAATGTTACATAGTGTCCCAGTGAACAAATTTAGGAAGATGGAGCTACTGGACGATCTGGAAATACTTCGAGAGATGAACTTGAACTCTGTTAACTGTCTGAATATTCAGATTCACCTTAACTTTAAATTTAATCCTTTATATAAAACATTATGGGAATCTCAAAAATTAAACTAAGATACATCCTTTGCTTTATTACATTTATTTGACCAAATTTTAGTTTAGTACTTATCAAACTTATTTAAATTTTCACTAATGTCTTTACAATGTTTGTCAACATTTTATTTTCTGTGTCTAATGTGGAAGTTAGTCCAGCAGCAGTCACCCTTTGGCCGTATGAACCCAGTTTAAAAATAAGGTTCTCCACATCACAGCTGTTTCGTAAGAGGCGAATAAATGCGTCTTTTCTTAGCTTTGTTTATATCTAATGTGAGATTTGGTACAAACGTATCTTTTCTATCATTTTCATTTTCAAACAGCTATTTTCTTTACTTTTCTTTTAACTTCCTTTTTTATCCCTTTTTTCAACTGGGCCTGACTATGTTCACGTCTAGCCATCTTAAACACCTTCCAGCTTTGGTCTTGACTAACCTCACTCTCACTCTAAATAATTTTGTTGTTTATTAGTCTCCCAAACAACTAGGGTTTGGGGTCTAGCCAAGTATGTATGGATCATACCACTAGATCCCAAAAGCTAGCATTATCATTCCTCTCCTATACTTACAAAATTGTCCGCAGTCTAACTTTCACCTCCCCTGGTCATTAGCCATTAGAAGTTTTACAGATGTTGGCACTATAGCCACTTTTCTTTTAATGTCAACTGTCTGTCTTAAGTCATTTCACCATGAGGGTTTTTTAACATGTTTTAGTAACTTTCGGCTTAAAAATAATTATTGTTACTTAAAATTTACTATCATGGAAATCTTAATCATTAAAAGGTTTTTAATTAACTTTTAAGATTAATTTGTCTTTTTAATGTGACACTGATGTCGTCTCCATTTATGTGTTTTTTATTGGGAAGTATCACCCCTTTGTGACGTAAGTTCACCTTTTTTATAATTTTAATATTATTACGTATAACAACCTTTTACGAAGGCTCTGTTGATAGTCATTGACCGAAAGGTTCAGACCATTTTTTTACAAGAAATTTTACTAAATTGTTTTGACTTTACACATAGTAGTACGCTCCTCTCCAAGTTTATTTTGATTCTAGATATACCACATTTATTGGCTCTAATGGCCTTTGTAACCTAGATACTGGGTGTTTTATCGATTTTGCTAATTTCTTCCTGGGGCCATAACTGCCTAACTATATCTCGTACATTTCTTTGATATTTGGTATACATGTTTCTTATTCAGAAACCAAATAAGCCAATTACTAATCACAAGAAAAATCAAGGGCCGAATTAACAAAAAAATATAGTATCTTTTCTAGTACCACCTATTTTCTATGTTCCCCCTTTTGTTATGTACTTGTGCGCACTCATTGTAACTCAAATTTAATTTAATTTCATTGTAATTTTCTACGTATATAATGTATTTAGTTTCGTAAGTCTTTCGTATAATGTTCCACCCCGTTCCTAACACTATGTATTAAAGGCCTGATGATTGCATAATGCCGAAACTAGTCACCGTCCTTTACAACTTAACGTAATTAGAAGCCCCTCTTTTCTTTTAATAAGAATTTATTAAATTGTGGTACTGGATTTAGAGTTTTACTACCTCAAAAAAATAGAAAGCAATTGGGACCTTGAAACAACACCCTGTATATTGAAATTTTCAAGCCATTTGCATATTTGAAAATAGCGCAAAAAACTAAATTACAGAGTGCGCTTTAAATTTTTGCGCAGACAATTTAACTAGACACATTTTGAAGTGAAGTTTTTAAGAACTAAGAGACTAAAAAGTGATTGTTATTAACTTTTAATAATAAATTATTAAAACTATTGAATCTATACTGATTTTGAAATTACTAAATAATTATTAACTACATTTGTTTCAGTTTTTATAGCTAGAGACCATGTCCAGTGCCTATTTTCCAGGTCCCTACTTATAAATTTTGAACAGTTTTTTTAACGCCCTATATGCATGCTGATAAAACCACCTGTATCTCGGTTACAAAACCCGTCAGGGCCAATAAATGTGGTATATCTAGGTGACCTCTATTTGCCGTTTAAGTACTTACGTTTCCCAACGAAACACCCTGTATATAAAGTAAAAAAAAAATAGTGTTAGAAAAGTAGTTTTTAAAAACTCAATATTCCTGCAATAAAAACTCAGTTAGTGGTTATTTTTTTTACCATATCAACATTCATTTGCGCTACAATTAATTTAGATCTCTATTTTTCTTTATATTCTCGTCTTTTTTTATCTTGTAAGTTATATTTTTTTTTAATTGAATATAGCGGTTCCTTCATGTATGAAATGTAATCTTCCATACGTTAATTGATGCTGACAGTATTTGTGAAAATCAAGATAATGGTACTTCAATCAGTTTCAAGTTGCATGCAATTTTCTACGACATTGAACATTGATAATTTCTGCAACAATAATCTTCGACTCAAAAGAATTACAATGGAAGAGTGCATCTTTGATAAAAGATTGGGGAGTGCATATTTCATAATGAAATTTTTATAAATAAAATAATCGTCATGGATCAAAACAAACGTGAGTAATAAATATTGTTACCAATGGACTTATCCAGTAGGAACGAATTTATTGGTTTTATATTAATGAATAAATAGCTTAGAGAACCCAGTTGCTTATGTTGATTTTCATTGTTCTTATAATATTCATTAATTAATAAAAATCAATAAAAGTAATTAATATATTTTGAAAGTGGCGCTTCTTGTTGACCAATAATTAACGTTTTACTTTCTACAGCATTGCCAAGATTCTAGCTTTGTTCGTTTGTAGAAATATTTGACATACGTCTTTCCTTCTTTTAATCATAACAAATGAGAAAACGACAGTTGCCAGTTTTATCCATATGACAACATAGCCAAATATAATCTGTTTCAATTGGACCACGTCACAAGCCACTATAGCCCCGATATTCAAATTTTAAGAATTAATTACAGCCGCAGGATCGGTCTCAGAAAGACTGGACCCGGTGCAAAGTGTTATGGTAGGCCAAAATTATAAAATAAAAATAGAAAAAAAATCACTGAATGAGTCCATTAGAGTTAGGTCGTTCAGGATTGTAACTGTATTGAACATGGAATGATTCATTTGTTAGATGGAACAAGTTCCAGTAAACATGTTCGAGGAACTACGTAGTTCTAATATTTCTCATAGCATCATACTCCTTTTCGATTTAATTTAATTTAGAATAGGGCCAGTGTTTTTTAGCAAATAAGTTCAGGAAGAAGTACGGTTGGTTGGTGTCGGTAGTCACTCACCATAACAAATTGATACTTACAGACGTTACCGACTTTGCAGCACAAACAAAAAGGAAAAACGAACAAAGTTTACCTGTACGGCATGTAATGTTCCTCTCTGCTTGGATTTTATGGGAAGTGAATCCTTGAGATACCTTTTTAGTTTTTGATAAGGAGTGCTCAAACATTTAGTCAAACACTAAACATTTGTGGGACCATGTACAGATATTTGTTTTAGTTTTATTTGATTGTTTTTCTATCGTTGATGTTATTTTAGTTTCATTTGGTGTATTATGTATGTATAATAAACAATATTTTTTTTAAAAATTGCAATTTTTTTGTATATCTACTCATTTCCATATATGGGCGCTCGGAACTATATATCCCATGTAAAATTACAAAAAACTGGGGAAAAAAATTATAAAATAACATTAATTATATTTGTGTATATTTAATAAAAAATAAGTTGATTGAATACAACAAAAAAGGTTTAAAGACCGAGATAAAAATGTATAGATATTGTGCTATCATGCATTTTTAAATACACTATATAACTGTTATTCAATCAATTTATTTGCCTTAGAAGATTTGTAATTTCTCGCATGGTTAAACGATAAAAAAATATTGACCTTGTGTGAGAAAGTACAAAAATTGGGTAACACAGATAAAGCTCTTAGAATATAAATTGTATATTGATATCTCTTCGTCTTATTGACTCACCTGGAGAATACGTATTTGTTTGATTTTGCCGTTAAAGATATTTAACACGTTTACATGGAATGTCAATCCAATATTCATTGGTCCTTCATTATTTTCATCTTGTTTAAATATTTAAGCAACGTGTCCATTAATAATATTAGGTACAAACATTCCACGTATATGAAGGCTAATAACCTAGTATTTACCAATGTTAATTGGTTAGCAACCATACTTATTATATATAATATAAAAACTGAAATTATAAAACTAAAGCTTTGTTTTAGCTCTTCATATCGTCACATTTACGAGAAATATATTTATCTTATCTTCTAAAGCCGAAAAATTTACCAAGTTGGATTACAATAATGAAATTGAAATATTATTGATAATATTGTGATATATAATTTTGAATAAGTACTTCTAAATCAGTAAACAAGTTTCGAAAGGATTAACTATAGCATAGAGGATATAAAAACAACGTAATTTTAACAACAAAATTAGAAAGTTGTTTGAAATCTATACTAGATCTAGTTAAATTAAATTAAATAAAAGTTTTTAATGATACAGACATAGTCGTTATAAAATTGAAGAAAAACTGTTTTATCCGTTTTAGGTACAAGAGGAAGAGAATTTTTAAAAGTAATGAATATTGTGTAAACTATTGATAATTATATTTTACTTCCAGCAAACAGTAATTTTATTGCAATAAAAATAAAAAAAAACTATTCAAACGCACATCATAAAAAGTAATTAACAGTACAAACGTAACGTACCATAAGGAATGCCAAAACAGTTAGTGGTCCTTCATCAAACCGATACCTTGAAAGACAAAGGTATAAAGAGATCATAAATATCCAATCAAGAAGCAATCAATACAAATATTATACAGGCTCGGCTGAGAGTTAGCAGTAAAACAAAAAAGTAGCCGCATGAAGAACGGGCACATCATTAATCAGGCTTGAGTTGTCTGGTTGCGTGCTGAGATGGTATATAGCGTCTACTTGGGTTCTTCTTGAAAGTGGTAAGTACGTCTGTGCGTGTGGAATCAGCTATTTAAATCCAAGTATAATGATTTTTCGAGGGAAAATGATAGGCTACTGGATTCCAGTTTAAGTATTCTTAAATAACTGTCCGCGTAGTCAAAAAAAATTCTTACTATACTTCAATAAATTTGGATATTGTTACCTTACAATTTACATTATTTAGATTTAAAATAAAATACAATTAAATCTTTAAACCATAGTGAACTATTTACTGTTTTTTTTTGGACCTTACGTACATATAGTATACAGGGTGTATCACGACGAGTTAAAACTAACTGTATATTGAAAACTGCTTACACGATATTTATGAAAATTTGTGTACAACGGTTTGTCGTTGTGCCACATCTAAAAAAAATATTTTCAACCTTCGTTCTATACAAAGTGTTCCGAACGTAACGACCAACTTTGTTATTTTAAATTAAATTTTTACATTTTTAGATTCGTTTTGAAAAGCTGATTTCAAACATCTATTACGCGTATACTATCAATTTTGAAGATATAGATAATTGAAAATCGCATTTTTCAACTTTAAGTGATCGTTTCTGCTTAACTTTTTAAGTATTACTTGTAGTCCAGTCTGGAGGGAGAAATATGAGTCTTTTACGACGTAAATTTGCTACGGGATGAAAAATATACTAAGTTGAAGGCAGAGATAAAACTAGCCTGCCTATATACTTTTACACACGAAAAAAACTTGCATAAACAAATTAGGAAGGTCCAAAGTTAGTGAAAACATGTTTTTCGCTTCTACAAGCAACAATACTGATTTTAGCGAAATAAGTGTTCAATACTTTTTTTTCGGCATTAACAATACCTTTAATTTGATCCATTCCGCGATTTATTTCGTCAGTTAGTTTATTAAAAAATAGCGAAAAACCGTCAAAAATGTCGTTTTTTTGCAATGATAATAATTATTACAAAAAAAGTTTTTTTCATATTATTATTGCTTTAAAAGCAAGGTTTTTTGATTCTGAATCAAACAAGCCATTGCAAGACTGAATTGGTTAATTTGTTGCTGAGATATTTGATATTGTTTATCCCAACACCGTAAATGTTTATTGCTCTAACTTTTTTTTCTATGAACATTTTAACTTCTATAAGGGCTCATTCTCTTCATTGAGACTTATATTTTTAAGATCTTTTTGAATCAAATAAAAAAAGTAACATTTAACCCTTTCTTTATTACCTTAAAAAGAGGGTACTTTTTTTGTTATAAACAATTAGAGCTGGTGCGCGCCCTGTACATCGTATCATTTTTTAACTTACAAATACCAAAAGCTGATTTCAAAACGAAAAATTTGAAAATAAAAAGAATACCCCACGACCGAGTTAACAATTTTTTTAAAAAAAATCACAGTTACATTGTTTATAACTATTAAGAAATAAATTTTACGGCATTCGATAGTCAAGGACTTATATTTTTGGAAGTGTATATTTAAAATTTAAAAAAATTGTTTTTAATTACTTAAAACATTGTGTAAATTCGTCGATTTTCTCGCGCGGTAGTCAAAAACTGATCTCGAGAATTTAAATCGGTGAAGTGAGGAGAAAATAGCTATATCTCGGAACTTTTATATCGGATTTAGGTCTTTTTTTAATCTGGGGTAACACGGAAAATTTCATTCCAATGTATTGTAATCTCGGAAACCGTAAGTCGATTAAATTAAACAAAATTTTAAAAAAAGGAAAAAATCCTACATGAGCCTATTTTTCACCATCTAGCGGCGAAAAAAGTCAAAAACAAAATTTGAAAGGAAATTTGAAGATCTACAACTTTGCACTAGAACATTTTGCGAAACTATTGTGAATGCGAAAAAAAGTTAAAAACAAAAGTTAAAGCAAATTTCATGCTCTACAATTTTGCACTAGAACATTTTGCACTAAATGCATTGTTTCTCCTCAAAATCTGGAAAAACTGGGAAAACCTACATGTACATTTTTTCGCGCCCTCTAGTGGCGCAATTATTATAAAATCGGGAAAAAGTTTGAGACAAAAATTGTAGTCCATTTTATGCTCTACAACTTTGCATCAGAACATTTTGCACCAAAGTACATTTTTTGTCCTCAAAATTTAAAAAAAAAAAGCAAAAAACCTACATGTGTATATTTTTCGCCCTCTAGCGGCGAAACTATGGGAAAAGACGAAAAAAAGTTAAAAGCAAAAGTTAAGTGAAATTTGACGATCTAGAACTATGCACTAGAACATTTTGCACCAAAGTGCATTGTTTGTCCTCAAAATCTGGAAAAACTGGGAAAAACCTACATGCACAATTTTTCGCGCCCTCTAGTGGCGCAACTATTATAAAATCGGGAAAAAGTTTGAGACAAAAATTGTAGGGAATTTTCTACTCTATAACTTTGCACTAAAGTGTATTTTTCGTCCTTAAAATTTAAAAAAGACAGAAAAGTCCACATGTGTATTTTTACTCTCTCTTGCGCAAAAATATGGGAAATTCGAAAAAAGTTAAATACCAACATTGTTTGGAATTTTATGATCTACAACTTTGCACCAGAACATTTTGCACAAAACTGCATTTTTTTGTCCTCAAAATTTAAAAAGACAAAAAAGCCTACATGTGTATATTTTTCGCCGTCTAGCGACAAACTATGAGAAATTCGAAAAAACTTAAAGACAAAGGTCAAAGAAAAATTTGATGCTCTACAACTTTGCACTAGAACATTGTGCACTAAAATGCATTGTTTGTCCTCAAAATCTGGCGCAATTGGAAATTCGAGAAAAGTTTGATACAAAAATTTGCACTAAAACCTTTCAAAGTATATTTTTTGTCCTCAAAATGTATTTTGTACTCCCTCTAGCGCGAAACTATGGGGAATTCTAAAAAATGTTAAATACAAAATTTAAAGGAAATTTGATGCTCTACCTTTTTGCACCAAAGTGAATTTTGTGTCCTGAAAATTTAAAAAAAATCATACCAACTTTCAGCTTGATTGGTCAAACGATTGGTCAGCTATCATGGAAGATTACACACAGACAGACCTTACTCTGGAAATGGTCTCAATCTTCTAGGACTGCAAAATGGATATTTCCATCGATTTTTTTTGCTTGTTCACTCTAGTTTCCCTTCGATTGGACCGGGAAATATTAATAATAATAACAGATACATATAAATTTAAACTGCATCAAAATATTAAAATTTAAAAATTTTACCGCAATCGAAACGATAGAGAATTTTCCTTAACTTTTTTCCAGGGTATTCCATGTTTCGTAGTTTAACTAAAATCCATCAATTATCTAGTGATTTACGCCTAATTATGAAAAAAAAAATATTATATGGACTGTTATTATCTAGAGTACAAAGTAATTCTACTTTAACGACTAGTTTCTTTTTTTACATTTTAATTAACACAGATTTATTAAACATAAAAACTAATTAAAACAAACCAATTATTGCAGTTCTTTAATTTTATTTTACTACATTTCTATTGCAAATTTAGTAAATTTTCATTAGCGCTGAAATTCCACCGGTTACTTAACATATACAGATACCAAGAAATAAAACGATTTAGAACCGGTTGACCCACATTAACTAAAATTTCATCAAGTAGAGAAAGGAGATTCGTTAATTATTTTACCTTATATGTCATTTTAGATAACAATATTTGCTACTGATTATTTAATTCCTAAGCAATAGAAGCTTTTTCTTCTTTTTTTGGTCAATGATCGTAATACGCAAAATTAACAAATTTAAAAACACTAGAAAGCAAGAAAATCGGTACTTATTAAAACGGAAATAGTATAAAAATTTACAGTCAGTGCAATATTGTTCACGTTTATAACCTACTCACAGCTATATTACTATTGTATTGTGACAGATGACAGGTGTGCCAACATCCAAAAACAAATTTTCCCCAAACTGAAAATGTAGACTATAAAGAAAATAAAATGTCAATGTATCTCCAAAACAAGAGCTAGTCTGAAGTTTTTATGGTGATTTTTGAATTCGACAGGTGAAAATACATAAAAATCAGTTATTTTTGATTCCGAAACGTTTCCATTGTTGTTTTACCATTTAAACTAGATACTTTTATTTATAATTTTTCAAAAAATTAAACAAACAAAAAACTAGAATTCAATTTTTTATTTTACTACCGAAAAAACGGATCAGCACTAACCCTCAAACGATTTTTCAATATAGAAAATCTAAAGCTCAATAGATCAACTTATTATTTTTTAGAACAGAATTACCAGTTATTCCGAAAGTTCTGTTTTTTTAATAAGTTTAATGTAAATTTCCAAATTTAGAAATAATAAATGAAATAAAACTCGAAGTTATGTGCCACATAAATATAATTTAAAAAAATTTAAGAGCTATTAAGACCTATAGAAAACCATATAGTCCTGTCTGATCAATTTACTCATTTACTTTCCTAATTTGTCTCTTCACCTTATTCTCCCCTTTCCCTTATTTTTCCTCAATTTTTATTTGATGCTTCTGTTTGTTTTGACGGTTTGTCATTTGTCATGTCATTGTCAGTCAACTTCTTCTTTTTCGTTTTGATGGTTTGTAAATTTATCATAACCTTTCAACACACATTCCTCTGACATGTCAAGTGTCACGTTGTCATTTGTCATGTCACTGTCAGTCAACTTATTCTTTTTCTCAATACCTGTACCTGCCCTTGATTTTTAGCTAATCTCAATTCTTCTAGTTTTAGAGTACCATAATAGCTTGTAAACTCAATTTGTTGTTAACTAATGTCAAATTTCACTTTACTTTAGGTCATTATGCTTGTTAATTAAGTTTTATTCCATAATAATGTTAACCCTGCCCCCTTCCCTAAGTTACTTTTCTTTTTTACTTCAAACTGTCAAATATTAACAATGTTATTCCACTATTTAGAGGTGATCTTTCAGCTTATGCTAAAGTTTTTACTGTCTTTTCTGTACATATTGCACCTAATTTATTTTATCTTCGCGTTTCGGCTAATGGATGCCTTCATCTTTCTAGTCCCGGGGTGGACTATTACCAATTTTCTAATTGTAACAGCAAAAGTGACTTTTTGAAGAAAAAATTCACCGAACCCGGAGGCCATGTGGTTCTTCCTAGTGTTAAAAAGATCCCTCCCTTTTTAGGATCCTTTTACTTCCTTATTATTAACTCGGGGAATTATATTTTCTAATGTTTTCTGTAGTATATTCTCGTAATACTCCTATTTTTTGAAACCCCCCTAATAGGTAAATTCCCCCTAATAGGTGATTCTGACTGCACCACTGAATCGAAAATCTTGTTCGTAGTAACTTACAACAGAGTTAGGTAGCAAGTCCTAAAATTTCTATAGATAATTGTTCAAATTGTGTTATTGATTTAAATACAAAAAAAGTAGTCCACGTGCGGTAAAGTGTCACTTTAGGCTCGCGAAACATATTTATAATCTGGACTTTATCGCCAGGACGTGCATAATTAAAAATTAATAATTAAAAATCTATATTGAACTTTGAATGTAAATAAAATGTTATACTGCCTAATGTAAATAATATGTTATACTGCCTAATAATAAGTTTTAAGTACCTTAATACCGAAGAACCGATTTATACATAAAGATCAGGTAAACGAAAAATTATGGAACCGACTGTCATATTATTTTCAACCCTCGTTAATTTGGGAACCATTTTACATGTAGCCAATTGTTCACTGGCTAGTTTTAAATAGTAATTTCACATGGCCTTTGAAAAAAAATTCTTCAGAATTATTAAAATTTTTGATATTGAACAGGATGCTATGGGTAAACTACCCTTTTTGTTGTGAAATAAGATAAGACTAATAATAATAAATATCTATTCTTATATTGGGACTTTTAAGGGGTTGCGTTCATACCTTAATTTATTACAGTTTATATTTATTTAGGGTTTGTGTAGGATATAAAAATGGGCGCCAGTTTATTTTTGAATATTTTAAAAGTCCCTAAAAACAAACAAAAAGACGTGTGATTTAATAAAAATAAAATGACGTTACTTAAGTTTAATGCTAATGAATTTATTATTAATTTATTTATTGAATTTTCAAATATACTCTGTCACCAAAATAAATAAAAAACTAGAGTTAGATGAAGTATAATATAGATTTATTTAAAAATTGTTGTGTGTTACCAGTAGTTTTCTTATGAACAAGAAATGGCTCCCGGAAACTGGAGTCAAGCAGAAACTTGAGCCAACCAGAAACGTAAACTTACAACTTGCAAAAACGTAAGCTTTCAGGTAAACTTAAACTAGAGCCAAGCAGGTAACGTAAACTTGACCCAAACAGGTTACAGACACTTGAGCGAGCAGTTAACTTAAACTTGAGCCAAGCAGAAATGTAAACTTACAACTTGCAAAAACGTAAACCTTCAGGTGAACATAAACTTGAGCCAAGCAGGTAACGTAAACTTGAGCCATACAGGTAAAAGACACTTGAGCGAGTAGTTAACTTAAACTTGAGCCAGCAGAAACTTGAACCAATCAGAAACGTAAACTTACAACTTGCAAAAACGTAAGCTTTCAGGTGAATGAAAACTTGAGCCAAGCAGGTAACGTAAACTTGAGCCAAGCAGGTAACGTAAACTTGAGCCATACAGGTAAAAGACACTAGAGCCAGCAGTTAACTTAAACTTGAGCCAGCAGTTATCTGAAACTTGAGCCAGCAATTAACTGAAACGTGAGCCAAGCAGAAACGTGAACTTACAACTTGCAAAAACGTAAGCTTTCAGGTGAATTTAAACTTGAGTCAAACAGGTAACGTAAACTTGAGCCATACAGGTAAAAGACACTTGAGCGACTAGTTAACTTAAACTTGAGCAAGCAGAAACTTGAGCCAAGCAGAAACGTAAACTTACAACTTGCAAAAACGTAAGCTTTCAGGTGAATGTAAACTTGAGCTAAGCAGGTAACGTAAACTTGAGCCAAACTGGTTACAGACACTTGAGCGAGCAGTTAACTTAAACTTGAGCTAGCAGAAACTTGAGCCAAGCAGAAACGTAAACTTACAACTTGCAAAAACGTAAGCTTTCAGGTGAACTGAAACTTGAGCCAAGCAGGTAACGTAAACTTGAGCCAAGCAGGTAACGTAAACTTGAGCCAAGCAGGTAACGTAAACTTGAGCCAAGCAGGTAACGTAAACTTGAGCTATACAGGTAAAAGACACTAGAGCCAGCAGTTAACTTAAACTTGAGCCAGCAACTCAAACTTGAGCCAGCAGTTAACTGAAACTTGAGCCAAGCAGAAACGTGAACTTACAACTTGCAAAAACGTAAGCTTTCAGGTGAACTTAAACTTGACCCACAGAAACTTGAGCCAACTAGAAACGTGAACTTATAACTCACAAAAACATAAGCTTTCAGGTGAACTTAAACTTGACCCAAGAAGGTAACTTAAACTTGAGCCAACAGTTAACTTAAACTTGAGCCAGCAACTTTAACTTGAGCCGGCAACTTAAACTTAAGCCAGAGAAAACATGAGCCAAGCAGATCCGTGAACTTACAACTTGCAAAAACGTAAGCTTTCAGGCGAACTTAAACTTGAGCGATACAGGTAAAAACTTGAGCCAGCAGTAACTTAAACTTGAGCCAGCAGTTATCTTAAATTTGAGCCAGCACTTAACTCAAACTTGCAGCAGTTAATATAAGCAAAGTTAGGACAAAAATTGAATTTAATTTAAATGATTTTTAAACAGTAAATTTCCGCGTGATGGAAATTTATTAAACAAAAGGAAATGAAAAATGAATAAATATAAATTTAGATTTTACATGCTGGCATTGATTATCAATTAATTTAAAAAAGAAAATTTAGTTTAATAATATTGAAGAAGAAAATTTAATACCGACATGGACTGTTCGTCATTTTTTTAAAGATGAATAGAAACTTTCAATGATTTAATTGTATAAAATACGTAGATATTGATAAAAGAAAAGTCTAATAAATGCGAGGGTGATAAATAAAATTGTTAATACCTGTATAAGTCTGCAAAGTTCACTGATTAGCACAGAACGGTTTTTCAAAATAAAATAATTATCTCGACTAAGACCACTGAATCTGTCGACTGAAGCGAAAAGAATGCTTCATCGTATTTTATCTCTCGTCCGGTATGGCAAACAAAAATACGTCACAAAGTTATGTGTTTAGTGAGGGAAATTTGAATATTTGAATTAAATTTGGTGAATTATTGAAGTAATTGAATTTAGAAAATATCTTTTAAATTAGGATAAAAATAAATTTAGTATAATTATTCAAACATGTTCTACATGTAACAAGGGTAGACTAAATGTTAAATTTAAAATTATTGATCTACTATACATCTCAAAAATTGTATTATAAATTATTTGATTGATTATTAAAAACTGTACAACTTCTAAACTTATTGATGATGTTCGATATTTTTCACCCATTAGTAGTTTTGTTTTTATTACCAGATAATCTACAAATTTTGCATGTTTTCTTAAATTTCAAAACTGTATAGAGATTAAGATCGCTTGTGTTCAGTGGTTGTTAGTTCATCGATCTTCATATATGTATTCATTTTAAATTATTTTTAAATCATTTTTTTGTGCAAGTAAAACTAAAGTTTTGCTTGTTTGTATTTATGTGTAAAACTATCGTATATTTAAGTAACAACAATTCTCTTCAACAAAGAGAATGTGTCAAATGGAAACAATTGCACGTTTGCAAACATTTGTGCAAAATCACAATTGAGCGACATTTGTTGATAGGTAGTCATGGACGAAACAACAAAATAACAACCCGTACGTGTTCTTCCATCTGATTATTCAAATTGCCTGCCGGAGTACCTACTCAATTATTTTAATAAATAAATATTTCGAATGCACCGGCGATTCTTTGTCTTACAGGCAACTGTTCGTGAAAATGTCTTTAAAAATTATAGTACAGAACGTGAGACTGTAATACTTCATACCTGGGAAAAATTTTTGATGATTAGCTGTTATTTCAACTTTCTATGGGAATATATTTATTGTCTCTTAAATGTAAATGTTTATAATTTATATAAAGAAGATTGGAAGACACTAAAATTATAGTCGTTGTAGAAATAGATGGCATATTTTCAGAATTATAATAAAAATTTCAACAAATATTTTCACATTTCTTTAACTTCTTTGGCACCTAATTATTTTCTAAAAATAAAAAATAGGGTGAGGCGAACACACTACTTTTATTATTATGTCTTATTAAAAAGTCGAATACTTTTTTTCCACTCGAATGTGGATCACTCTGTATAAATGAAATTATTTTCTGATTATAGGGATTTTCGAAAAAAAAAAATAAACGTTTTTTTTTTCATTTTGATGTCTCATCCTGTATTTGGCTCCTTTACCTCTTAAGCCTGCCCATGTAAAACTATTTAGGACCTTTACTCCATATATGAATATTTAGCTTTTTATTCATGTGCATGTAAAAATAATAATGAAAAAAACAAACCAATAATATTAATTTTTTTAGATACAATCTTTATCATAAACCAATAACAATTTTTTAAATATTTATACAAAAAAAAATTAAAAAAAATATTTTCATGTGGCTTTTATCAATAGAAAAAAACATAGCAATGGAGATATTTGAAAAAAAAATTTGAATGGTTTACTTATGGTATTGCTTTTTCACCATCTTCAACTATTAATGGAATAAGAAGAATGGAAAATTAATTTTTTTAAATTTTTTCACCAAAGATATTTTCTAATGTCTTCAAAGAACAGATCTAAAAAAAATCTGGCTTCTGGTTTAAAAATTAGTTTTTTTTTATGTCAAACTTGGAAAAATTTGTTAATAAAAAAAAACATAATTAATAAGAAAATTGAGTTGAAAATTGTATACCTGTTGTTTTAAGCTATGACGACAACATAAATTTTCTCCTCTTTATGGATCTTTTTCAGACTTTCGATTTCTGCAATTGTTTTTGACATATCCGTAACACCTCTTTTTTTATTAAATTGTTTATTACTTTATTATTATAGACATGGGACAAAGTGTAAATCATAATTTCAACACATAGTTTCACTATTTGAAATCTCGAGATTTTGACTCCATTTTTACCAAAGGAAATCGCACAAATAGCATAGGAAATTGGCCTACAGTGGGATTTGTCTGAAATTTACATATGTTATTGGTATTGAGTTTCTGATCAAATGTTCTAATGGGCCTAATCCTCTAATACCAATAATTTAGCTCTCAGGACCGTATTTAGTATAGGTGCCAAATAAACAATAACTTTTTTCTCCAGTCCTCTGTGAAACATATTTTGTCCTACAGGACCGTATTTAGTAAAACTGTTTGCCACGTGATCCACAAAAATCCGAATCAAATTGATTTTGTTATAACTTTCTTATTTCTTATCCTATTTCAGAGGTTGATAAATGAATGTAGCTTTTTTGATGTACACAACAAAAGTGGTCGCCATCTTAATATCGAATTTTCAATGATTTCGCAAGGATTGTTATAAGATATTTTATGGATTTTTTAAAAAGTTTTTAATTGTTATGATTTTTCAAGGATTTTTCGAAGGAATTTTTAAGGACTTTTAATAGTAATTTTCAAGGATTTTTAAAAGGAATTTTTAAGGATTTTTAAAAGGAATTTTTAAGGATTTTTAAAAGGAATTTTCAAGGATATTTAACACCAGTTTTAAGGATTTCGCAAGGAGTATTAGAAGTAGTTTTCAAGGATTTTTCAAGGAGTATTAGAAGTAGTTTTCAAGGATTTTGCAAGGAGTATTAGAAGTATATTTTATGTATTTTCAATTTTCAAAGTTTTTTCAATAATTTTCAGAAGAAATTAAGGATTTTGCAAGGATTATTAGATTAAGATAACCTATAAACTTTGTGTAGGACTTAGCTTGCAGCTTTTTAAGAAAGTTAGTTTGAAACTGAAATTAAGACATATCCAAAACTAACAAAGTTATAACATTTCTCCTAATTAGTGTACGAGATGGGATTGTAAACAAAGCGACGTACCGCGCGCTTCTTTAATCTCGTTATTCCTCGCATTTATTAGTCCTAGAGCCAGAGCAAAAAAAGAATTTTATTGTTGAAACATGTTTATAGGTGTCCCCGAAAAGTAAATTCATATTGGCGGGATGGGAGAGCGCGAGCGTCAGCCGCCATCTTGAAAAACACCTTTTGTGAAATATCTCGTGAACCGTGCATCGTACGAGAAAAATAGCAAAAATCATTTCTACTACTATACGTTTTTCTGTATAATGCATGTGTTTTTATTTCTTCATACGTTTATTGCCAAATATATAGTTAACATTTGATTTTACATTAAAAATGGTGCTAACCATATTTGTAGAACAATTTCCTAAAAATTCATGTCAATCTTCTTTCCGTATATTTTTATCGACAAAAATGATCTCTATTATTTTTTCTTACGATGCACAGTCCACGAGATATTTCATAAAACGTGTTTTTCAAAATAGCGGCTGACACTCGTGCTCCCCCGTCCCGCCAACTTGAATTTACTTTCAGGGGGCACCCCTGAACATGTTTTAACAATAAAATATCTTCTATTGAAGCTTGCAGAAAAAAGTACCTGGTTCTTGGACTATATTTTGTTGTGTGGCAGTGAATAAATTACGATGACTTAGATATTTCCTCTATTGAGTAGATGCGATTTTGACATATGTGAAAGCTAAATTTTTACATTAGCTCCACCCTTGGTTCTAATTGGTCAAAATATTTGACAAATTTTAAATATGTAAACAAGAGGAGCATGTAATTTTATCATTATCACTTTTCAATTCATCTTAAAGGAAAAAGTAGATGCAAATCGTCAATTTTAGCCAATCAGGTCGTGGCCACTCTTACTGACAGATTTACATTGCACATTATGGCCAAGTGATAGTGGCCGTCAGTTTGAAGGTCATAGCGATTAGTTTCTCATTTCATGCGTAAAACGCAAGAGTTTCGCATTAGTTTATTAGTGATAAAAGTTTGGTTTGTAGTACGGCGCTTTGGCCACCTTTGGCATTGTGGATACGTGACGTCACATACCACAACTCGCGATAAAAATCAATAATTACTGAGACTCAAAAGCCTCAGTATTAGTTTCGTGATGGCGAAAAAAATTTCTTACCCCACTATTTATCACTTTTCTCGACTGTTCCGAGATCCCCGAGTCCGAAAATGCAAAAAAAATCCTGTCCGGACGTCTGGATGTCTGTCTGAATGTAAACACTGTAAGATTTGAACGGAAGCTCCGATCGAGTTCTGGTTTTTACTTTACCTAGTTTGTTTTGTCAAAGGATGTACCCTATTGAATTTGAGCAGGATCGGACCGGTCCTTCCGGTACCCGCCATAAAAATTAAAGTGGTTTGCATGGGAAAATCTTTTTCCAATTCAAATTTTTAGAACTTTTTCTACTTCACATCTAATATTATATTGAACTACATATACGTGAAAAGTTTTTCCAGTATAGCACAAGCGATTCCGGTACCATAAAAATCAAGTTCTCAAGGGATAAACCTTTTTACACTGCACATTAAAAAAATTACGTCAGATCATGTATAATAAAGTATTCGGCCGAAGTCCCAAAACTGTGCACTACCGTTTAGAGTGTCTTTAGTTTTAATATTATATTTCTCCGTTATTTATTGACCGAATTCAATATATTTTTACCGATTGATTAGTTTTTATCTATATTTTATTTGAATATAAAAACATATTATATTATCGCTACCATGAAACTTCTCCATTACTTTTTCAGTTTCTGCAGATGTTACTTTTTAGCTATGTAAATGTTAATGATATGACTAAATTTTCTGTCGAAAGAATTACATATTTAAAAATAAATCGATTGCATCTTGTACTTATAAAAGAAGCCATTATACTTGTTATTACCATAATTATTACGAAAGTGATTGTCATGATAGTTAATTCTGTTTTTTCGTTCCATCGATTATTAATTTTTAAATTGGATTTTCTTATATTCTAACTTGGGACAGTACCTGCTATAAGATCCTAATGTATGAGTTAAAATCTGAATAGATAGTTAATTAAAAAATATTTCGAATATCACATATTTATAACATAATAAACATACACAGTTTAATTACATTGTTTTAAACTTAACTTTTTTATAACAATATATCGGTAAAACAGTTTTTAGTATTCTTATACAAAGTTTTTAAAATCGTTTTATCATCATGAGCTCAAGATACAAGTATTCTTAATGAGAATAGGTGTGTCATTTACTAGAATCAATTTTTTTATTCCACGCCTTTTTCTTGTGTTTACAAAACGAGTTTTAAAGTTATAAAAGTCAACTTATCAATTACATCCCTCTATATGAATATTTAAATATAAGTTTTAGTTTGAATAATTTTGATTTCAATCTTTCCTATTCTACTTTCTCTGTGCTGTTTTAAAATGTCTTGTCATTTTTATTTTAATATTGCATAATAAAACGAGGTCTTAATAAAACGCAAAGTTTAAGAACCTTTCACAATTTGCAAATTGCAACTTTCTCTATGATTACAACAATCTTCGTTTAATGATCAAAATCTCTCGATATTCGCAAGGATTGTTAAAAGTTTATAATTAATTTCACAAATGATAAATATTTAGAATTTAATTATTTCACTATTTATTAAAAGAATTTTAATATTCGCAGGTTATATCCCGAGAACTGCAAATTTAACCGGATAAACTGCGGCTAGCTTTTTTTGAAAAATTTTGCCTAGATCTATCTTTGATTTACTATTTACACAATAACTATTTGATATTTGTCAGAATAGGAAAACTATTGGAATCACTGTTTAGTGGTGGTACTTTTACACAGTTCTCTAAAGAAAGATATAGAACTTTTTAACTGGGGGGGGGGGGGGGGTGCTAATTGGACACTGGCACTCTCACTACTTTTTTTCGAATTTTATTTACGGATTCTGAAAGTACTCTTATTGCACACCCATTACCAACTTTTACACACTCTCGTACTTGGAATTATAATTTATACGTCTCAAAGTTACAACCCCAAAATTTTATATTAAATTTTATTCACGGGTTCCGAAAGTACTCTTAGTGCGCAGCTTTGCACATTTATTGCCATCTTTTGCTTTTGTATCCGGAATTACAGTGAAAGCCTAAATTACAAAAAGGCCAAAACTGCATCTAACCAATTACCTGCTAAGGCATATACTACAGACTGCTTGAGTAGGTTATTTCTTGACTGTGAAAGATTATCGTGACTCCTCTACTTATTTTCTGAATAGATATTTAAGAGTCCGTTTTTTGGACAGCATTGAACATTTGTACCCATACTACAAATTTCGTATTGCGACCTATACATATCGGGTGTAAATGGATCACGGGCCACCCCTGTAAATTTTAAACGGGTTAATAGATTTATACCAAATTTTGGTCAATTATAATAGAGTTATTTTTGGATTTTTTTACACAAAATTCCAATATAGCCGACATCTGGTAACCGGAAATTGGATTCTACGACTTTAAATACATACATATCGACTGTCAAATGTTACTAGGAACCCCATTTTTATTTTGTTTTTTAATTTTTTTATATCCATCCTAGGTGGTCATGATTTGGTCTAATTTACTTATAATCAAACCAAAATTACCTAAAATGTATCAATTTTGTCAATTACTAACTTTTGTTCCTTTTATTAAACATTTAATTCGGCAAATACAGTTTTTTGACTGAAACTCAATTTTTTGAAATGAAACATGGATGGGCCACCCGGTATTAAAAATCGTTGATTTAATTACCATCAAAATGATGTACATAACAATTCCTTTTTTCTCAAATAAGAGGAAATGATTTGTTTTGTTTTTTAAATTCGATACAAATTGCTCCTGAAGACAACCCTGTTTAAAACGCAAAATAAAGGATATTTTAAAGAATTTCTCATATAACTATAAAAAAATTTTCAGTTTTAATCAGGAACAAATAAAAAATTATAAAATCAAATTTCGTTCTGTAGTTTTGATAAAACTAAAAATATGGATACTTTTTGAACAGGGTTGTCTTCAGGAGCATTTAGCATCATCGAAATAAAAAAATCGGCTGTGTCACCTCAGAACTTTCCCGGGTCAGCTGTAGAGAATAGGATTATTTTAATTACAATGTTCAATGTTCATATGACATAAGCAGGCGCACAATATATAGCACACTGCTACAATTAGGATCTCCTAAAAGCATGGTTGAAAACTATTGGAAATTCTGGAAAAAGTTTATTGCAAAAGTTGTAGAAAGTTTTATGCTCTACAACTTTGCACTAGAACATTTTGCACTAAAGCCTATTGTTTGTCTTCAAAATAAAAATAAATGGAAAACGCTTATATAAAAATGGTATTTTTTTCGCCCTCCAGCAGCGAAATTTTGGGAAATTCGAAGAAATGTTATAAATAAAAGTTAAAGGAAATTTGGTTATCTACAACTTTGCATCAGAAAATTTTGCACTAAAGAGCATTGTTTGTCCTCAAAATTAGAAAAACTGCGGAAAACTTCGATAAAACATTTTTTGCGCGACCTCTAGTGGCGCAACTATTGGAAATTTCGAAAAAAGTGTGAGATAAAAATTGTGTATTGTTTGTCCACAAAATTTAAAAATAGGCAAAAAAATCTTACATCTGTTCAATCAATGTCGGTCTTGAGGACCTTCTACTTTACCAATTTAAACCAAAAACTAATGGTCGCATTCGAGGCATACACCGACCCTTCATAACCAAATTTTAGCTTGATTGGTCGGCAGTTATCGTGGAAGATTACACATAGACACACAGACAGACCATACTCTGGAAATTGTTTCAATCATCTCGGGTGACCTCAAAATGGATATTTCCATCGATCTCTCAATTTTTTTTTGCTCGTTTACTATACTTTCCCTTTGATGGGCCCGGGAAAGTAAAATACCATACCTTTTTTATTTGAGAAAAAAGGAATTGTTACGTACATCATTTTTATGGTAATTAAATGAACGATTTTTAATACCGGGTGGCCCATTTATGTTTCATTTAAAAAAATTGATTTTCAGACAAAAAACGGTATTTAATTAAATGTTTAATAAAACGAACTGAAATAAGTAATTTACAAAATTGATACTTTTTAGGTAATTTTGGTTTGATTATAAGTAAATTAGACCAAATCATGACCACCTAGGATGGATATAAAAAATTAAAAATAAAATAAAAATGGCGTCCCGAATGACATTTGACACTCGGTATGAATGTATTTAAAGCCGTAGAATCGAAATATGTAAAAATATGCCGGTGGTTCTATTTGCATCTTGAATCTCCAATTTTCATATAATTTCCGGTCAAACCGGATGTCGGTCATATTGGAATTTTATTCAAAATATCCAAAATTAGCTGTATCATAATTGACCAAAATTTATTAACTTGTTTAAAAGTTATAGGGGTAGCCCCTGATCCGTTTACACCCGGTATAGCTGATAAAATAATAATAAAACACTTACTATATTCCACCTGAGGATAAAACGGACTAGTATATATAACTTTGAGCTTTTTGTGTTCAACTTCAACAAAGAATTGTTTTGTGTAATACCATAAAATCTAATACTTACTTATTTTCTTAATTCTTTTATTTTAACTTTTTTAATAAAAATTTGTTCAATGATTTGTTTCAATAATTAATTCCTGACGGTACTTTTTAATCAATCGTTTTTTAAATGTTGTGGTACTTATTTCCTGATGGTACTTTCTAAACCAAAATTTTGAAAATTTTTATTATTGAATACAAAATTTTCAAAAAATTTACAAGGCTATTAAACACTGCCTAAATATAAAATTATCAAAAAAATATGAAAAATTAAGAAATATTCCTTCATTGGACACTAAAGGGTTAAAACATCATGAACAATTTTTGTTATAGAATTAAACTTTTTAAAATGAATTTTCTTAACCAAATTTACCAATTTGCATCGTTATAATTTCAGATTTATAATTTTTATTTTATTTCTAATATATGTAAACAACGGTAGAACGAGCGGGAAAACGAATTTAGAAATTGCGTCTTAACTTTATCAATGTTTTTTGCAATCTCACAAAATGCAAGCGTAAGTTTGTTATAGATAAAACTCTTGTAAAAGTTGTGTGATACGACACCAGTACGTGTATATGATATTTGAAGAACGTCCTGAATAAGCAATCGCTAAGAGATGGAGTAGAATAGAATTATACTATTTTATATATAGAATGTCTCGAAAACACTTTTTCTACTCGAAAGTGTTTTATTATATATAGATTACTTTAAATATTTGTTTAGATTATAATTTATAGTCGATTTAAAAAGATATTAGTTTGTAGTGCTTTTTTAAATTTTCAAGTTTGGACACTTTGAATGAATAAATTCGCCAAGTCCGTCGGTTTGTCTGTCTGTTTTGATGTCGGTAACGTTTTTCCTGTCGATATTTTTAACATTTACTTTTATTGCAGAGCAACAAAATCTAAATCAGTTTTATTTCGATAATTGCACTCATAAGGAAGGAAGAGAAAATATAACTGGATAAAAAATCGATAATACCACGTTTTCACTTATTATTTATTATTATGTACTGTCAGTTTAAAATTTTAGACGTCTAATTAAATTAATTTTGAAAAAATATGTCTCGATTTTGAATTATTTCGGAAGACGAATTAATTATAGAAATAGAAAATTATTATTATTTAAATTGTATCATTATTTGAATTATATTATAATTTAAATATTTCTTTATTCATACCAAATACCATTTGGATTTTGGGCAAGTTTCTTTCTCTTACTTACCTTCATACAGGCAATTTAACTAGATATATATGACAAACTCACTTGACCTACGGTCTCGTGATTTTTTCAGAAGATCTCGTTAAATGGACAATTTTAGCATTATTTTTTAAATTGATATTTTAATATAGAAGGTCCAAATATACTATTTATACTACTTTGTTATTTTTTTAAGACAACCCTTTAAGCTAAAAACATCCTCTTATTTAAATTACGCGGGCTTGATGACGTAATACCAGAAGCTTTACCTACGTCACATACTGTATCGATATTATAAGAAGTGTCTACTCGATCATTCGTTGAAATCATTCGATGTGATATTGATAATCGAATTGTTAAATTATGAATAGGTTATTTGCAATAATTATTAATAATACCTAATAAAGTTCAGAAATCAGAAAACTGATAATAGTTAAAGGTCCAAAATCAGATATGGAGCGATATTCCTTTGAAAAAAAAATGTGAAATCATAACAGATACGGACTTTCCATTCGATTTTAATCGATTTTTCTACTTAACGAAATGTCATATGTACCAACATAAGTTAAATCACTGAATAAACTTCCCAGAGCAGTAAATACGTCACGTATTTTAAAAAATCATCATTTTTAAAAAAAGGAAGTTTATTTTGGGTGGGTTTTGATTTGTAACCGAATAAATATGATTAAGATTAAGTGTCGGTGTATTAAAAATCCTAAAAATCTTACTTACTAAAATCGTCCATTACCAATGAAAGTAAATACTCGAAATGAAACTTATAAAAAATATCCGGCCAAATTTGAACTCTATTATTTTTGTCAAACATTGTCAAAATGGCTTTCACATTTATTTATATTCATAAAGTAAATAAGATTGTCTTATTTTAGTCCTATCTCATTGGGAACACAGTCAAAGATATAACCCCTTCGATTTTACAGTCAAAGTTATTTATAAGGTAATAAAGCACAAAGTCAGGTACCACAAAATTTAATTATAAAAAGTACTAGCAGGCAACTAGTTTCGGTTACTGACCATCATCAGGCCTAAAGATACAAACGTTCACAATTAGTCATGAAATATAAACCATATAAAAAACCAGACTTACCAATATCAAATACTAAGCAGGGAAAAGATTAATCACTGGTTAGTACTTAATATTGGTAAGTCTGGTTTATTATTTATATTTCATGACTAATTGCGAACTTTTGTATCTTTAGGCCTGATGATGGTTAGTGATCAAAACTAGTTGTCTGCTAGTACTTTTTTATAATTACATTTTGTGATACCTGATTTTTTGCTTTATTACCTTAAACTTTGGACCACATTTGAGATATGGATAACCTTTGGGAATTAAAGTTATTTATATTAAAAACGTAAAAAATAAAATTATAATAATGACAAACTTGGGCGAATCCGGGACAGATAATCCCTTAATTTTTCGAATAATGATTAAAGTTAAGTGAGACAGTTGCTACCCTACCCGTATTAATGGAATACCTGATATTGCCTACTAATAATGCATAACCGAAACAGACGTCGAATAATAAAAAAAATTCTTTTTGTTTTTTGATAGTTAAGTTGGCCCGCCATTTTCTCCCATTTAAAAAAATCGAAACGTACTCAGTTGTGCTACGTTTGTGCGAAAGAAATTTGTCATTCCAGTCGATATTTATGCGATGAAAGAAGACAGTACGTTTTTGTATTGACATGTGGAACATTTTTGGTCAAAAGCATCGATCAAACAACTTTGTAGAAGGCTGGATAGACTAAACATGGCCATAAAAAACCCCCACCGACATATTATCCAGTTAATTAAGTACCTAAAAGTCGAGTCTATTTATTCAGATATGTTATCAAAAAGGAAATTAAAATTGTTGATTTTAAGGCTGTTAAGCCGTGGTCATTTTTGGATATTACTTCTAAACGTTTTGACTGCAACTACGGCAAACATGTCCAGTAGATATATTAGTAAGTCGAGAAGGCAAAACTAGGTCACATTGTATACAGAAAGAAAACACACACTGATCGATATATGCAACATGGATCCAACCATCATCCAAAACAGAAACTGACTGTTATTAACATCTTAGTAAATAGAGCGTTAAGGGTATATGAAGCAAGATACGTTAACGCTGAAATTGAAACACCTGACAACAGTGCTACAAGCTATACAGCAGAGAAGACATAACTCATGCAAGGGAGAAGAAAACCAATACTGGTGAAGAACAATTCTACCATACATAGAAGGTATCACTGACCAACAGACCAACAAAGAAAATAAAAGAGTATTTAAATACACCAAATGACCGCAGATATCCGCTTGCATCAGGAGGAGTCTATAGAATTCCGTGTGGAAAAGTGTACGTAGGACAAACAAAGAGATGCATTAGCATACGAATAACAGAACAGAAACGAAGCTGTCGTGAAAAGTTTGTAGTTTCCGAACACATGCCATCCGATGGAGATGGCAAGATTCTTTTTAAAAACACCGACCTACTAGCAACATCAAGGTCTTACTCGACCAGATTAAACTTGGAATCAATAGAAATATACAACCACAAAGAAAATTTTAATAGAAATGAAAAAAAAACAATATTATCTGGGATATGGCATACAGCACTAACGAGCGCGAAAATAAAAACGCCAAATACCAGTTACTCCAAATGTCGCGTGCAGACACGTATACAAATGGCACAGTCGAAGCGAAGGAGGTTTCCGTTTATGCAAGAGTACTTCGTCCACGCCACTGAATATGGCTGCAGTCGAAACGTTTGGAAGTAATAACCAAAAAAGACAATTTCATTGACGCCGGTCGTGAAAGCCTACATTCTTACAAAAAGGAAATTATTAAATTTACAGGGAAAATAAAGAAAAAAGAGACATCGTACCTCCAATATAAAAGTGACAGTAGTGAAATATTTACATGTACATAAACTAGATTATGAATTCCCAAATGTGGTATGGTATATCAAACGAGATAAAAACTCTATCTGTCAGTAGATAGAACGTCCTTTAACTTTAAAGATTCAATAACTAAAGGCGATGACGTTTAGAATAAAATTTAACGAGTTGATTTCTTGTACAATTGTCACAATCTAAACGTCATTGCCGTTAGTTATAGAACCGTTAAAGTTAAAGGACGTTCTATATAAAAATTTGTAGGTAATTTCAATAAAAATTAAAATCAACCAAATCACAACATGTTTCGGCACTCAATCAATCTTCAGGCGTTAAAAATTACGATGCACTTCGATTGTTACATATTAATTATTAAATAGGTGCTTTTATGTTATCATAAGTGGCTTATTTTCAACAAAAATTTTTTTAAACATTTTTAAATAATTTAATTTTCTAGTTGATACCCTAGGTTTGTCCCTAATACGTGAAACGGAAGATTAAATTTATTTTATAACATGATTTGGTAAATATTTCATCTGCAGTTAAGCTTGTTTAAAATATTTTAAGTTTTTATAATACGACTTTGATTTAAACTTATGCACTTGTAATTTTAGCGCCTGAAGATGGCCTGAGTGTCGAAACATTTGGTTGATTTCAATTTTTATAGAAATTACCTAAAAAATTTTTAATTAATTTCATGTGGTATCGACTTTATGTTTTTTATCTCCTTTGATTTACATTTATATCGATATTACTATCACATATCCGATTTTTTTTTATTTTTCTGTATTAGCTGATGTACCAGATAATCTGTTTATATTTATTACACCTACCAAGTTTTTTCTGCTATAAAAAAAATACTACAAAACAAAAATTAAAACACTTCTCCTGAAAACTTGATTTTTGTACTTCGGTCACTTTACTGTTGGAGGTACGATATATTCGATTAAACTAGCGCATAGAAAAAATAATGAACCGAGTATACGTGGAAACAAATGACCTTCGAAAATATTTGAAAACTCTTGCATTTGGTTAAAAATTCTTTCAATATATTTTCAATTTTCTCAAATGTTTTAGGTGAAATAGTCAGAGAACAAAAATACAATATGAGTGTAGCACAATTTTTCAGTACAACCAATGGTTTTGGACCAAAAAAATTTTTTTGAAATATTTTTGAAAATATATATAAATTTTTTCGATAATTTGATATTTTAAAAGAAAAACAGCACAATATAGTACAAACGTAGCACAAATCAGAATGGCTCGATTTTTTAAATATCAGAAAATGGCGGGGAAAACTTAATTAACAAAAAATTTAAAAAATAGAAAAAAAATTTTAATTACGGTATTATTCCACGTCTGTTTTGGTTATACACCATTAGTCTCACTTACTTATCATTATTCAAAAAATTAAGACAGAGGAGCAAAAGTATCGGGGGCGCAAATTTACGGGACACCAACTTGGCATCTCAATTGGTTTTTTAATTTAATTTAAAAATATAATTATGCAAACTGTAAAATTATATTCAATTCCTAAAAAAAATATGGAAAATAAAAATAAAATAACAAGAAAATCTTCCAATATTTAAATAAAGAAAATTCAAGGAATATTTATCAACATGTATAGCTAATTTTTATTTTGATAAAAATTATTGGAAGGTCTTTACTAATTAATGACGTTGATACATATTTACTTGTATAAACAAAATAAATTTACAAATAAACAGTACCTAATTTATATATTTTGTAGTTATAATATAAAATAAATATCCATAATTATTTTTTAGTTAGTTACAAAGATATACATTAATGCTAAACATACACTATCATTAATTAATTAAAATTAGTCGAAAATTTGAATTCAGATTTCTAATATCCCTATTAAATCAGAAAAAAAACATATTATATATTAGATTTACTATTTTATACATGGAAAAGTTTATTTTCAATATAAAATTGTAATTAAATAAAAAAAAGTATAAATTTCAAATACGCAGTAGTTCGGGATATTTAGAATTCATATAAAAAGCATTAATTTTCTGATTTGGGCGATTGTATAAAAATTGAAACATTTTTTTAATTAATCAACGAAAATTACATTTTGCATAGTTTAATAGAAAATATTCTATATCTTGTTTACTTAAACTTATTAAAACTTTTTTTAACAATTTTTTACTTAGTTTTATTATATAAAATTTTTGATAGTGTTTTGAATTATTAAAAAACAAAATTTGTAATTTCACAGTTTTCTAAAAAAATTTTGATTTAGTAATGATCAGTGCTTCAAAACAAAACAAAAACTCAGTCATGGAAATGTTTACAACGTTAATTTTTTACAACTTCAAATTTAAAATTTCCATTATTTTTCAATACTTACTCTTTCCCTTATTCAAAAAATCCGTATCCTTCTCAGTAATTGGCACTTTGTAACGCATGTGTTGCTGAATGGCATGCGACGTGTTGGCATGCCCTTTATTCCTGTTCCTAGCACACTCGATCCCGTTAATCACAATCACAATAAGGAAGAAGAAAATAACACAGAATCTCGTCAACCCCATCCGTGGGGCGCACATCTTGGCAGCCATCTTCACCGAGGTCACATGATTTGTGGTCCGTACCGGGTCGCATCGTCCGACGAACTGACTGCTGGGGCTCTAACGGCTGCGAGAGGCGTAGCCATGGTTCTGTAAAACAAATCTAACCTTAGTTTCTTGGTTTACCTGACCGGTATACAGGTGGGTATTGGGGAAAGGATTTCGGTAGAGCGGCACAAAGTTATATATGTAGAAGGCATGTTACGAGGTATATGGATCATTAGTTTCTTAGTATGGGCATAAATTAAATATAATCCATCAAAATAAAAAATTATGTGGTCAAATAATATTGGTTAAAACAAATTTGTGTTCCATTATTATGATTTTTTTTAAATATCGAAAAATAGACACTAATATTTTTTTGGTTGATGCCCATCACGAATTTTTTTGGTTCTAATACCGATTAAAAACATATTTTTAAACATTAATTTTATTCTGTATTTATTTCTAATCATAACAGTTATTTTGAATTTGGATAAAATAATATTGTTTGTACCCAAAAAAATTAGTCGTGCGTCGTTAAAAAAATACTTAATACAAAAAGTCATACATAAGTAATATTTAAGCCAGTACAAGTATGTAAACTATATGAGTCCAGGGAAAAGCGACGTGAAGTCAAATACAGGACGGTATCCGGTTTAGTGAAAGATTTGGACTCTTTCAACCATTTCCGGATTGAGCTGAAACTTGGCACACGTGGCCAAATAGACCTTGGCCACGTTTGTCTGGCGAGTTTTGGGTCACAGTGACCCCGTTGGGTCCAAACAGTGGGTTTTTCTTTCTTTCTCTGAAATAATCAGATTGAGCTGAAACAAATGCATAGGGAGAAAGTTACGCAGAACTTGGCGACGTGGACCGGGGCGGGTTTTTGGGTCACAGTGACCTTATTGGGTCGGACCCACTGGAGTTTTCAACTACAAACACTGGGTTTTTCAAGTTTCTATGAAATGGTCGGATTTAGTTGGAACTTGGCAGATGCATAGGGAAAAGGCCACGTAGACCTCGGCCACCGTATACCGGGGCGAGTTTTTGGATCACAGTGAAACCATTGGGTCCACAACTACACAACTTGACAAAAGCAATATACTTCTCGTATAAAATACATATAAAACCTCTTCCAGCAAAACCCCAATTACCCCGCTCTGGAAAATGTGTCATCTCTGAAACTGAAACAGGATACAGTTAAAGAGTTGCTTGATTACAAAAAAATTTTTAAGTAAAATCGTTAGCGGCCTTTGTAGCTTTCTTCGCTTCCCAATAAAGTGCTCTTTTTCGATTTCATTTTTTAGTCCAAGAGTTTAGGAATTCATTAATTTAATATAAAATAAACGCAAATACTTACTAGATAAGTATTAAATTATTTATTACGCAACTAGAAAATATTTATTGCGTCATAGGCAACATTTTTTGAAAGTATTATGTTTTATTGCTTAATTTCATGCAAAAAAGCCGCAATGTTTTAATTAATTGAATAAATTTAATAATTTCATGTAAAAAAAGCCGAAATGTTTTAATTAATTGCATAAATTTAAGAGCGACCCATGTACTATTTTACATCGGTGTCTTTGCGACCAAATATCGACTCAGTAATGGGACCAATTTAAAATAGTGCATGGGTCGGATTTATACAATTGATTAGAACGTTTTCGCTTCAAGGTTAAACAACAAGAGTCCTAATAAAAGCTTAGTCCACACCAGGCAACAAAGTATTGGCAACATCGATATATATGTTGCTAACAGATACAGTTGCAGATCACTGTATCTGGATACATGTTGTTAGTGATGTTGTGCGTCTATAGAATTATCAGCCAAGTTCTGACTTGAGGCCGGTTCTAACCCAAGCTTCGGCTAGCTTTACTCCGCTTGAGTTCATCGAGCGTTAAAATGTCGCTTGAATCAGTTTACGTGGTTTCTTATGTGGCGGTTCTCACTTACACTACGCGTCGCTGAACTTCAAGTAGCTTGACGCAGCTTGCCTTGTCGAATTATCGGCAGGCTTCAAAACTACGGAATGAAGTGTAGCGTCGCTAGATACAGTATTTATATAAAAATGTGATTCCCCGAAGTGTGATATTTTTATTATTTTAAAATGTTTACGGGACACTTGTTGGTGCGGAAGTAGTAATTTTAACAATGGAGAAAGAACAACATTTGGAACGATATCGGAAAAAAAATTGAAGAAAGTGGTAAGTTAGATTATTACTAATTTGGTACAAACTATCAGCCACGTCCAATTTGAAGTTTATATGTGAATTGGACTGGCAATTTTGTCGCTTTGTCTTATTTTATATGACCCTGTTGCTTAAAAACAAAAACTACATAGTACCATACTTTCGAGAGTTATTTCTTTCATGATTCCTTACAAGCTTGTCAAGTCCTTAGACAACATGAAGAGTTTAATAAATTTCCTTTCAGGCAGTTCAACTGGTTTTTTTTCTGAGCGTTTAATGTCTACGAAGCAATATGAAATTTTTCTGCTATTTCCAGGTTATTTTTATTTTTACGTGAGCATGCGCAGTCTGCTCTAAATACAGAGATATTGCAATTTTAAACAACGCGTGCGGTGTGTTATTTATGTAATGTTAAATAAATAACGATCAATAATAAAAAACTCGTAGTCATACCACAATCATATAATTTAGGATCTTAAACGAGAGGCAACATTTTTCGGCCATTCGATGGCCATCAACATAAAAAGTTACATTAAAGAAAGGCAAAAAACCTAATTTACCAGTTACGTATAGAAATTTTCGGCGTAATGTAACTTTTTGTATTATAAGCCTGATGATGGCCATAAAATGGTCGAAACATGTTGCCTCTCGTTCAAGATTCTAAATTATAAGATTGTGGTACGACTACGAGTTTTTTTATTATTTGAATAATTTTTACCACATTTGAGTACGGATAATCTTCTGTTTTTTTTACAATTGAGTCAAAATCGGGTCGCTGTCCGTTGTTCAAAAACACATTTATCGAAAACATTTTTATCGAAAATTTAAATTTCGAATGGTAGTTTAATCGAATGAAACTTTCATCGAAAATAATTTTGTCGAATCACCTTTTGGTCGAAAACACTATTATTTTATAAATGCTAAAATGATTAAAAATTAATTCTTGCTTGATTACTATGATTACTTTTAGCCTAATGTTTTATTTATTAAGAAGAACTAAGAAAATTTTTGTTTAATGACAAAAAAATATGTTTTCTAAATTTTTTGTTTAATTCTAGGCGCTTGTAGAAAAAATATTGTTCCTAACACTTGCGTAAAGTATCTTTTCCCCACTTAATTGGGGACACATGTTAGGAAAATAACTATTTCGAATTTGTCGAAAGACATTTTAATAGAAAACCAAAACACAACTACAGTTTTAGTTTAAATGATTTATTTTAAATTAGAAGAGACAACGAACAATAAGCTATTAACAGTATGTATTAAATAATGTGCAATTCTTAATACAACATTTTTACTTTGCGGAACCGCGCTGTTGATAAGTAATTGTCTCTACTCAACGTTTTTGTAAAAAATTGACAAAATGGTCCTTTGGAATATGTCTTTACCGAGAAAGAAGGTAAATAACAAATCCGTCTTTTCTTAGCTTTTTTGTATATATTTGAAAACATATTGGAGATCATATGATCGTGTCATAATGAATGCTCTTATCTCTGAAGAGCAAATTAACTACATTTCTAAAAAATCCTATCTATGAGCGCTAGGGTCTATAATTAGTACTTAACTGCTCGTCTATGATTGCCCGACACTCTCGTTAACTAGCAAAATTGTGTTTGATGAGTATTAACTAACACCGGCCACCATAAGAGAGGCACCTATTAATATCTTATTATTCGTTGTCTCTTTTAATTTAAAATAAATGGTTTAAACTAAAATTGTAGTTATATTTTGGTTTTCTAATAAAATGTCATTCGGCAAAATTGATTTCAACCAAATTGCAATTAGAAAAAATCGTTTTCAACCAAAATGTATTTCGATAATAGTATTTTCGATTAAAAGGTCATCAGACAAAATGGTTTTCGATCAAAATAATTTGATATAAAGGGCGTTTCGATAAAAATGACATTCGAAATTTAGATTTTCGATCAAAATGTTTTCGAACAACTGACAGCGACCGCAGAAAATCGCAGTCTTTTCTTATCCTTATCACTCAAATAGTTAGGTTAGTAGTACCACTGACTCACTCACTGATCACTGAAGTGAGAAATCTGCAAGCCGACCTGCTCCGAATTTTCCGATTTGTTCCGAGGGGGTTTACGTTAACGTTAGCGCAGCAATACCGCAGCAGATGTCAAATAACGTGTGCGTTAAAGTTAGTGGATGAGGTGCTAAAACTCTCTAATAATCAACAAAAAACATTCACATAACCTTAAAAATAATTAACTCGAATCCTTCAACGCAGTCGACAGATTTTCGTAGTCGTGTCGATTAATGGAAGTTCGTAAAACAAATTTATAGAGTACCTACCAAACTCGATATACTTAAGTCGACAATCGAGTCTCGTGATCCCATTGCGGTATTAATTAATATTTTTTACTATTTTCTTAGTTTGTTTTTTAAAATTTGGTTAAAAATTTTGGTACAATATCACAGAGAAGTATTTAAAGTTTGGGAATGGACAAAAAAATAGCAGTCTAGTAATTGTACCACGATTGAGGTTACAATTACTTTAATACACAGTCCCAGGAAAAAGTAGGATGTCTGACAAACAAGAGTAGTCACATCCTGGATTTTGGGTCGCTGAATCCGAATCGAAATTCCGTCATCACCACATCAGACTTACTGTCAGTAGATAGAACGTCCTTTAACTTTAACGGTTCTGTAACTAATGACAATGACGTTTAGATTGTGACAATTGTACAAGAAATCAACTTGTAAAGTTTTATTCTAAACGTCATTGCCTTTACTTACAGAACCTTTAAAGTTAAAGGACGTTCTATCTACTGACAGTTAGTTTTCTCCAGCTATTTTTACATTACAAAATATGTAAAAAAAACACGTATATTTTTCGATTTTTTCCTGTGGGGGTGTATATTTTCCGGGGGAGAAAAATCTAACTTTTAGACAAATATGTTTGTCCGTTTCTACATTTCATATATTTTATTTCTTCTTTTCCTGCTATTTTTTGGTATCCTGGGGGAGTAATTACCCCCTTTACCCTCACCATATCTACGCTCTTGATGAATGATACATAGAAATGGTCTCTTTTGGCCCAATTCTTCGTGCAGTGGGCCTTAATTTGTAATATTTGTAAAATATATTTTTTAATGTTAAAATATATTAAGTGAAATGGAATTATAAATAATTTATAATTAACGTCACTAAGATTAAAAAATATTGACAATAAAAATTATAACGAATAAGATAGCAGTCTGGAGTATATTTTAAATAATATTTATAGATCAATTATTTTATATTGAAAAATTTAATTAAATATATTTAAATTTAGAATAAATACATGTTTTTTTAATATTTTAATGTCTATTTTTATCATTTGTAAACATTTTTTAACTACTTTACATAATTAATCTGGGATTCTATTAAAAAAAACAAAATAAAAAAACATGTATTACACAATTTCGGAACCAAAACAATCCGCTCTATAAAAATAGTGACACCGACACGAATATCTCGAAGAATAAAGCACGAGAGTTGTTAAGCACTGAAGTGAAACATACATTCGGATTTAACACGCGCTGGAAAAGGACGAGTGTTAGGGAAATGATAAAAATCTTCTGGAGACTTCAACGTTGGTCGAGAAGAGAAACAAAACCGCGAGCCACAAAGGGGATTAAGGATGGTTAGCGAGTATGTAGCAACATCATTCCTGTCCTTTTTCTTGCGGTCTTTTTCCCGCCGTGACCTTTTAATAGGGAAAAAGATTTTTAGATTGCATGAACTGGTTTGATGAGTTTTATTTCTTTTTTAAATT
This sequence comes from Neocrepidodera transversa, assembly GCA_963243735.1. Lineage (NCBI taxonomy): Eukaryota > Metazoa > Arthropoda > Insecta > Coleoptera > Chrysomelidae > Neocrepidodera > Neocrepidodera transversa. Next base: position 26,897,424 of record OY725341.1, read on the forward strand.
AAATTTATTTCCACAAGAGTATACTAAAAAAATATATTATTATTTACAGGTAGTTACACTTTAATTCTTATATGTATGTTATACAAAGTGCTGCAATATTAGTTAAATCATTATAAACCAAGGGTATAAATAGATCTTTATGCCCTGAGGGGGATGAGGGTTTGTTAGTCGCCTGAGAGCACAAAAATCAATTTATACCCGCGGTGCATACAAACTCTTATGTCATACTAGTTATTGCAATCAAAATATAAACATTTAAAAATATCTGAAAATTTATTAAAAACAAAATATTATCCATACTAAAATGTAGCACAATATTTAATGATGAATAATAAAACTAGGTCATAACACAAAAATTTTAATATATACGCATATAGTCAAGGTGGCAACATGTTTCGGTCTAAATAAAAGACCATCATCAGGCCTATAAGCAAAAGGAAATTATGTTTCTTAACAACTTCGTTTTATTTATAGGCCTGATGACGGTCTTTTATTAGACCGAAACATGTTACCGCCTTATGTCTATATATTAAATTTTTGTGGTATGACTTGGAGTTTTATTATTCTTCATTTAATAATTTATTATTTTTTACATAAGTATTTCATAATTTGTAATTTTATTAATATAACAAGTGAAAAAACGGCAATATTTTTGCCGTAATTTCAAGTATTCCAAAGTTTAAAGTTACGAAAATAAATTTAACAGTATTTATGGTATAAGTAGTGGGAAAGTAAAAATAGTTGACGGACGGATAAAACCATTTTATAAGTTTTTTTTCTTTGAAAACATAAAAATTATTAATAAGTTAAACAAGAACTACTTATGGTCTTTATGCCCACACGGGCCTTAAAGTGCACTATGCGGGTCATAAAGTACATTTTACACGAGCTCGGACCATAAAGATCACTATATGCCCGCACGTGCATAAAGTACACCTTTATGTATAGTTGGTAACTAAGCAATAAAAACATAATATTGAACTAGTATGAGATAAAATAATTAATAACACGTCGTGTTTTCACATTTGTTTATTTTTTAATCTCAAAAAATATATAATAATTATTTTTATACAAAATGAACCCAATAATTCTTTCTTTGTTTCCTTAAAAAATTTCATTAAAGATTTGATTACATATTTAATAAAAATTATCCCCGTATTTTCCAGGTTTAATTTTACTCGACTAATTTTGTACAGTTTTTACTGTCCCGGTCCAATCAAAGGGAAAGTATAGTGAACGAGCAAAACAAAAATAAGAGATATCGATGGAAATATCCATTTTAAGGTCCCTTGAGAACATTGGAGACCATATCCAGAGAAAGATCTGTCTGTGTGTCTATCTGTTTATATGTGTGTAATCTTCCACGATAACTGCCGAACGGTTTGACCAATCAAGCTGAAATTTGGTATGAAGGGTTGGTGTGTGCCTCGAATGCTACCATTTTTGGTTCAGATTGTTACAGTAGGTTCTCAAGACCGATATTGATTGAATAAGCATGTAAGATTTTTTGCCTTTTTTTAAATTTTAATGACAAACAATACGCTTTAGCTCAAAATGTTGTATTACAAAGTTTCAAAACATAAAATTTCCTACAATTTTTGTATCAAACTTTTCCAGAATTTCCAATAGTTGCGCCACTAGAGGGCGCGCAAAAATATGCATAGGTTTTTCGTAGTTTTGTTCTAGTGCAAAATTGTAGAGCATAATATTCCCTACAATTTTTATACTAAAATTTTTCCCGAACTTTCAATAGTTTTCACCCATGATTTTAGGATATCCTAATTGTAGCAGTGTGCTATATAATCTGTTCGTTCTTATACGATTTTTGGTTTTTTTCCATGTTTTTGACTTTATTTTGCCATTTTTAGCTTTCTTTTCTTTTTTTGTCCTTTTTACCCCTTTCTTGCCCTTTTTCTAGCTTTTAAATTTTTTAGTCTTTTTGGACTTTTCTGGGCTTTTTGCCTTGTTTGCCTTTATTTGTCTCTGCATTGCCTCTTTGGATTTTTTCTTTTTTGGCATTTTTACCACTTTTTGGCTATTTTTTGGTTTTTTAAACATTTTTTTAATGATTTTTTTTCGACTTTTTGTTCTTTTTTGCCATCTTTGGCATTTTTTTGCTTTTTTCGCTTTATTTTGTCTTATTTGAATTTTTTGGGCTTTTCGTTAATTTTTGTTTTACCCTTTTTTCCTTTGCGTTTTTTTCCTTTTGTTAGGTACCTTTTTTGCGTTTTTTGTCTTTTTTGCATCTTTGTCTCTTTTTCCAATTTTTTCAAATTGTGTTAAGATTCTTATCGTATTTTTGATTTGAACCTATTTTTACTCTTATTTTATTATAGTTTTAATTTTTGCTGAAATTTAGCAATTCTTTATCATTTTTAACAATTTTTTGGTTACTTTGTTACTATTTACAACTTGTTACAATTTTTAGTAACTTTTGCCGTTTTTCATTTTAATCAATTTTTGCAATGTTTAAGCAATTTTTTTTTCAGCATTTTACTTCATTTACAGCATTTTCCTTTGCCATTCAGGAATTTTTTATTTTGTACTTGGAATAATTCTATTCTCCACAGAAGAGTCGGGAAAGTTCTCTGGTGACACAGCCGATTCTTTTTAAATATTTACGTTTAAAAAAAATAATAAAAATGAATTCGGTTTCTAGTTGGTAACTAGAACTATTTTAAAGGAAAAAATATATCCTAAATTATGGTAAATTTCTAAAGGCATTTAATGATTTAAATATATTTTGCAATTTATACTTTTTGAGGTCTCATGAGAAGATTGAGACCATTTCCAGAGTAAGATCTGTCTGTGTGTCTATCTGTTTATATGTGTGTAATCTTCCACGATAACTGCCGAACCGTTTGACCAATCAAGCTGAAATTTAGTATGAACGGTTGGTGTGTGCCTCGAATTCGACCATTTTTGGTTTAAATTGGTACAGTATAAGGTCCTTAAGTATGACATGGATTGAGTACACATGTAATATTTTTTATCTTGTTTAAAGGACATACATTACACTACAATTCCCTTCAATTTTTGTATGAAAGTTTTTCAAAATTTCCATTAGTTGCGCCACTAGAGGGCGCGAACAAAATGTGCATGTAATTTATCCATTGTTTTCCAGATTTTGATTACAAATAATACACTTTAATGTAAAATGATCTAGAGTTAAGTTGTAGAGCATTAAATTTCCTATAAGTCTTATGTTTGACTTTTTTTCGAATTCCTCATAGTTTCTCCGGTGTAGGGTGAAAAAATACACATGTAGCATTTTTTGCCATTTTAAATTTTGAAGACAAACAATGCACTTTTGAACAAAATGTTCTAGTGCAAGGTTGTAGAGCATTAAACTCCCTACAACTTTTATATTCAACTTTTTTTCGAATTCTAAATGAAGTTTCGCCGCTTGAGGGCAAAAAATACACATGTAGGATTTTTTAAATTTTGAGCAAGATGTTCTATTGCAGATTTATAGAGCACAAAATTCCCTAAAACTTTTGTATCAAACTTTTTCTCGAATTACCAAATAGTTTTCATCCATGATTTTAAGATTTCCTTGTAGTAGTGTGCTATGCAATTGCGCGAATACGCCCGCATATGTCATTACCAAAATATCAATTCTGTAGACCGTATTCACCATCGGCTCGCTATTTTAAATGTATTCCATAAATTAATGTAATGCTTAATATTTTGTAATTAAAATAATTCCAAGCCGGGAATGTTTTGAGGTGACAGAGTCGATTTTTTTGTGGCATGTAGAACAGTTTAAAAAAAATGTTTACCAATAACGGTCACTTAAAAGTTTTAAAAAAAATATTTGATCTCAGTAAACAAATTCATTTTATCATAATGAGTAACACTGGCTACTTTTAATAAAGGAAGATTTTTTAAAGAAAAGTAATCACCTATCATGATGGGATATCATAATAAATTTTCCTGGTTCTTATAATAATTATGAAAATACCAATACATCTAAATTAAATTTATTTATGTCAATTATCTTTATTATCCTTATTTTTTCATTTTATTATTTGAGTCATCAACTAATATAATAATTTAAAATTACATTAAAAACAGAACGGTTAACGACAAATTTGGTCTCACTGGTTTAAACACAAAGAAGTATGAATTAAAAAATATTTATTTTTTTTTATATTTATACAAATAAAGATTTTATACAATAAAAATAAAATTTGGACTACTTTTGGTTTTCATTAAATATCTTGAGAACCTTACCTAATATTATCCTAACCTTTTTACATGGTATACTTGTGTCAAATTTAATTTAATATTTATCTATCTTTATGTGTTTGTTAAAGATAAATTAAATAAGTCTCAAGTGCTCGGACTAAATTGTGTCCTCTTGTCAAACCTTAAAATAATAAATATATTTTGAAGATTTGAATGATAGTCGAGAAGAGGAACAGACTGAACTAACTTTCATATGTTTATGTGTAAAATTATTGGTTTTCAAATAAATAGCGTTTTTCAAATGAAAAAAAAAACATGTATTTAACTGAAAATATATTTTTTCGTAAGTAAGGTAAAAGTTTTTAACCACATATTTTGGACTTACAAATATGAATAATTTGCTGACAAAATTTAATATTGATTTTTACATAAATTTTTAAAACCTGCTAATAATTTTACTAATTTAAGAGCCGCATGCATGATTATTAAAAAACAATTGATTCGCTATTCCCAGAGGCAGGCGTCGTGGGTAAAATCTTCCCAAATTCCAGGACAATCTTTATTTTCATCAACAACGTACTCTTATTTTTCCTGTGTGGAAAAATAATTGTTTTTTGAGATAGTCATTCATATACTTTATAAAATAAAAGCAAAATAATTTAACTGTAATTTTGACTCCTATATAATACTGTAGTGAAATTGAATTTTTTTTAATAAAACAGGAATCAAAGATTATTTTAAATTAATTAATAATTAAATCAATTGATAATTCTATTTTATTCCATGTGTATTTTTTTTAATTTATCATAGGGTTGAACCCACAAACCCGCGTTGAGACATGAAACTAAAGGGTTATTTGTATATCAATATATATTATTACAATCGAAAAATATTTTTTCCACTACTAGTATTGGAAAATATCATTATTTATGCTGTGTTCGAGTCGAGAAGTTAAATTTCTCTCCTACAAGTATATAATTTTTGATTATCTACTAGTAGTAGATAATAAAAACAATTGAAGACTAAATGTGATGCCAGAGGTAGGCGATCTTGGGAAATCTGTGAAATTAATTATACGCAACTGTCATTGCGTTTGTCAAAAGAGTTTTTTTTTAATTATAATAAAATCAGCACTTTCTATTGAATTCCTATAATTTAAAGTGAATTTTCGACCTAATCAAACCAAATAGAGATAAGTAATTCTTTATCAAATATATTTTCGTTTGAAAAAATTTAAGGTTATGTAATAAATATTTTGATATAGATTCATGCTATTTATGCAATAATACCTATTCTAAAAGTAACCTAAAAAGCAATTCAATAGTTTTTCGATTCTAAGTGTCAAATATGAAACAAATTCTTCATGTCTTTATCGCTATTTGAAAGTTTTAAATTTCATAGTGCAATTAACATAATGAAATGTCAATTTAATTTAATTCAATTGTTTTCACAAACTGCTTCTTTTCCATTAAATTCTTTTCAAATAGAAACCCAAAAAGAATAAAAAATATCATTGTGAAATATGATTAAATGATCTTGTAGTTAAAAAAATAGTATATAAACCACGGTAGAGAAGATTTTTCTCAGCCTCGCAACTTATTATAATAACGCTCGATTGAGAAAAATTACTTCTCGACCTTGGTGTATAATATACTATTCACTGTTCATTCGTCGTTGTCCCATAATTAATTTCGTTAACTAATGTAAATTGTTTTTTCTATACTACTCTGTGTAAATTACTAACTTTACACATACTTGGTAGTAAAGTTCAACTTTACGCATTAGTGCGTAAAATGTAATAGAGTTTGTTTAACCATCCTTTGCCGTTGCGTCATACATTATCCATCTCGACCTCTCCATCATGAAATGGATGAGACGGAATTATGACGTCATTAACGTATTTCTTAACTAATTCAGATTGTTTATTACTTTTGACAGTTAAGTTGTCATATTTTGATTTGTATTGAGTATTTTTGATTATTTTCGCCCTTTTCAATTAATTTTTCATTGTCAAAATGCCTTCCCGGTATAATAAGAAAGGGTAAAGTTTAATTTTGAAGTTGATTAACTACTTTTCAAGAGAAAGATATGCTGGAAAACCGTTTTTACCGTTAAATGCAGTCTACAATGTAAGTATCTAGCTGTATTATGCAAAATGTAAGCATTTATTGATTTGATTTTATTAAATTTTATAGCATGTTGCTGATGTTCTAGAAATATCTATTAGAACCGTTCAAAAAACAGTTACTAGTGGAATAGAAACCGATAGACTACAAAATCAAAGTTCATGCTGGACATGTTTCATGGAAGCACTATTTCAGGCACACAAATCAATTAATCAATAATGACTGGGAAAAAGAAAAATACATTGATCATTTTCTTCCTGTTATCATAGATCTGAGTGATTTGGACTCCCAGAGTGATGATGAAGATGATTTTGTCAGTGATGAAGCTTAGATTTTGCATTTTATTTCATTACATGCTATTTTAGTTTACGTTTCTTATCCGTTTATTCGTTGCTTTTTCCTATTTGTATTGGGAGTTTTTTCAGAAATAAATTTATTTATTGCCTGTTTTCTCCAATACATGTGTTTTTATTTTCATTTTTTAGGAATACTTACGAAAGAATTTCTCACAATGACACAGACAATAATTACTATACAATTTTTAAAAATATGAATAGTTATATCCCCAAACTAGAAATTTGAAACAAATCAGTTAAAAAAAGGTTTCAAGTTAAAAAAAATTACTAAATTATGTAAAAATGTACGCAACCCATAAAGCAAAATACAATTTTTGGCATTACCAATTTATTAATACAAACACACCTTAACATGGGTCATTGAAAACAATCGTTAACATATGTCATTAGTTATATTTTAATTTTGAGGTTATGTGTAAAATTATATTCAAATTATATACGACAAACGTAAAAGAGCAGAATACGTCACCGATTATGACGTAACGGCAAAGGATGGTTAAACAAACTCTACTAATGCGTTAAATGAAATGCTAAAGTGCGTAAAATGAAATACTAATGAGTAAAATGAATAAATATTAGTGCGTAAAACGAAATACAAGTGCGTAAAATGAAATACTAGTGCGTAAAGTATAGTAGATTCTGTAACAAGGTTAGAATGAAAAATTCGACAAGAGTGGAAAATTCCGAACGCGAGCGAAAGCGAGTGTGAGGAACCACGAGTGTCGAATTTTTTCATTCTGACCGAGTAACAGACTATATTTTCTCCACGATCAAAAAGTATAAATCAAAATTAAATTAAATCTGAACACAAGTTATTTGTTGACATATTTGTATTACATTGTATTAATATTTATAGTGCTGTGGTACACTTACCGATATTAAAATCTGGTGCATTGGTGTTTTTTCATAATTTGCAATTTCAGATATTATTAAATTCTATATCTACTTCACTTGATTTTTCACTCATTATTTTGTTTAAATTAAAACTTGTTTGAAAATAATTATTACCGTCGCCATTTTATATCTGACAGTGACACTTTTGAAATCCAGGGCAATCCCATATCGTTTATTTCGATTACAGAAAATCCATTCTTTACCTTGATAAAGAATGAAAATACATGCAAAATGCATAAGAGGCAAGTATTATAGAATAAATATTCAGACTCTAGAGTGTGAATGTTTACATTCTATTATTAAAAATGATTTCAGAATTCATACATTCAGTAATGGTCGTGGAGAAAAGTATTTTACGCACTTGTGCGTGAAATACATTGCTTATTTTTTACATATTTTTTGGTGTAAAATGCCATTTTTCACTTATGTGATTGTCCAAATTCACAAGTATCACTTTACACAGTTGTTGCATAAATAACTACCTATATTACATATTTAAGGTTTTTTATCTATAAACGTCAAAAAATGACAAGGTTCGCGCATTGATAATAATATGCGAAGTGACGATTTTTTTCATTTTCCTACTTTACCACGACATTTTGCGCGAAATACGTATTTCGCGCACTGCATGAAAACTATATGAGACTTTTGTATTTTAACGTTTATGGTCCTCAATCAAGCAAAAATCCAAGAAATCGTTTATTTCTAAATATTTAACAATAAATAAGGCTTTACTTTCCAAATTGTGCATGACAAAATTTTACACTACCTAATTTTATTTATTAGAACAATTTTAAGAAATATACGTTTTTTGACGTTTATAGAAAACATTTTGTTATAAATTTTTAACTGCTCAATTTCCCCCATACCGCGTGCTTAACTAACCTCACATATGGGGTACGTTGAGCATCTCTGACTTTCTTCACTTAAACGACTGTAGCATGCAATTTGTTAAGAAAAGGGATAAAATACTTGCACCAGTATGCATCAGAAGCCATTAAGACTTATGGTTATGGAGATATGGCCGATCAAGTGAAAAATTGCTCAACTAGCTCTATACTATATTCAATAATGAGTGCGTTTTACTGATTTAAGTTTCCTATAAAGTTTATTTTTGGTGTATATATCAAAATGACCCCGCAAATGTAAAGGATATGGTAAGAATTGTAAAGATGTTACGTTTTTTTTCTGTGCCACCCTGTATTTTAATTTCAGCTCGCTTGATATCGCTTCTCAAGAATTCTCTCTCTTTGCGTCTTCAATCAAAACAAGTGACTACTATATCGTCTGTGTCGCAAATTGAAATTTTACTTTCTTCCCCTCGTTATATAGGGTAAGTTTTTATTATATTACATTACATTTTCACCAAGATCCTCTGCTATCATTATTAATTATTTCGACGCTTTAACCTTTATTTACTGTTATTTTTAATTCTTTTTAATACCGGTATATTTTTTTATATTTACTTAAAAGTTCGTATCTTATCTTTTATAAAAATATAAATTATCTGATGTTTGCGGTGCTCTTTCAGTCTCGATTACAAAAAGTGAATCTATTTTTAAGTTGTTTTTACAGATTGTCTTAACATTCAATTCACTTTGTTTTTATATTTTATATTTTGATCTAAAAATTCATGTATTTGATTATTACTGTTTTATATTCTTTTTCAAAAACAGAAGCCACGAAATCTGGTAATTTATAAGATTTTTGTGTTATATTTACTTTATGTGAACTTATAGGGTTTTTGGACCAAACTTTTTTTGGAGCAAGTTTTTCTTTGGACTAAAATTTCTTTTTGGTACAAGTATTTTCGGAGCAAGTTTTCTTTGGGACTACAAGCTTTTTGGAACAACATTTAACTGAACAAGTATTTGGAACGAGCAAGTTTTTTTTGCCTCGTTTGGGACCAAACTGATCCTAGAAACTTGAGAAGAAACTTCAACAACCAAGTTAAGTTGTATTTTCAAAAAAAAAGAAAGAAAAGTCGTTTTGTTCCTCGTGTTAAATAAAACAACAAATATAACGTTTACTTTCCTTAAACCCATAAAAAGAAGGAAAGGACGAATTTCGAAATATATCATAGATTTTTTGTCAATTGTTTCTAATTACATCAAAAAATCAATTAGACTGGTGTCCAAAATTTTTTTTTATTTATTATTTTACTTTTCAATATATTTCAAATTCTATTCGTGGAACGAACCCATAATAAAAAGAATTGAGCTTAAACCACATTTATTACTATTTATCAACAAATTAAAGTAGCGATACAAAGAAAATTAAATAGTGATAACTAGTGCTGTTGGAAAACGAAAGTGTCGAAAATATTATATTCCCTTTAACTACTAATAATTTGCTGCGTTTATTAATTTTAATTAGTATTATAGAGGTTTATTATTTTCTACACGAAATATTCTGTGTAAACTGGATAAAATTGATCCGATATCGTTCCGAGTAATAAAGTTTAATTATAGGTAAAATGACTTCAATGATGGCTGAGAAGAGATACTCAAAAATTCTGAAGTTCGTGAAAAATAAATAATTTCAAATCCGTAACAGATTTTTGCAGATTTCTCTGTATAAGTTTTTTGTGTGACAAATAAATAATTTTGTATGCGTTGCTATGTAATAAATATACTGTCTTAACCATATAACAGTTCATACTATTAAATAAAATCATCTAAGAAAAATAACCACATAAATTTCCACCTTTTAAGGTAAAAAGATACAACAAGAATCATTATTTTCTAAATTGAAATTCTCTAGAGGTATTGATAGGTACCTATCATTGGTTTAATATTCCATAAAAACCGATAACTGTTATTTAATATTATCTATATTCAGAAAATTGTATAATTTTTAAAGAAATTTAATATTTTCTAAAGAGTATAGGAAAGAAAATTTCATCTTCTACAATTGGACCATGTCAATTATATTCGCCGTTCCGCTTTTGTTTTTATTTTTTTATTTCGCATCTAAATGTTTTTTTTTGTTTTATTCGTTTTTTTTTCAATATACAGAGTGTTTCAGAGTGAAATATACATACGTTAACAAAAGGTGCGGGAGACTTGGATGATTCAAAATCAATGGTTAATAATGGGCTATCATACCTCATTACCTAGATACAGGGTGTTTTATGGATTCTACCTGAAATTTTATTTGCTCATAACTCAACAACCACTCGGTATAAAAATATAAATTTTTTCCATAGAAATCATAATTAAAACCCAGGTCCGACTTAACAAAAATTCATCATTTCTTTCGGCCTCAAAAACAATACCCTGTATAACAATATTTTGAGATCTGATAAGATATTCGAAAATAGCAAAAAAACACTGATTTAGGTTAAGTTTGCGCATCTCGTTTCAGAGACCCTAATTTTTTGTTAAAAATTGTTTCTGGCTATATCTAAGGAAGTCCACCTGCCAAATTTTATATTTTTATACAGGGTGGTTGTTGAGTTATGACCAAAGAAAAATTCAGGCGAAATCCGTAAAATACGTATCTAGGTAATGAGGTATGATAGCCCATTTTTAACCAGTGAATTTGATCCAAGTGTCCCACACCTTTGATTAACGTATGTACATTTCACTCTGAAACACCCTGTATATAAAAAACGCGCCTACAATTGGTTAAAATTTCGTTATCCATAAATGATTTAACAATAATTCAAAAAAAAATATTTGCAAATACAAGAAAAAATTACAATATATCTAATTTAGAATATTGTTACCTAATCGATTTCACGTAAACATGTCAAAAATAATTAGCTTTCTATCCACTACCATTGTCAAAAGTAAAAAAGAAATCATTCAACCTAAAACTAAAGGCAGACTTTTGAAACCCAAAAGGTGGTCTATAGATCAGACCCTCTCACCTGGTGGTGACTTATTTTCAAGATGCATTCAATGATTTACGGCCACAAAAGGTCGATTTTAATACGAATTCAACTGGAAGAAATCTTGACATTCCATAACCAACAGTTTTATCTTCAGATCAATGTCTAACGTTGTAAAAAAATAAAAAGCGTAAGGGAACAAAACTATTTTTTTTCGATAGTTTTATCTAATGTTTATCATGAATTAATAATTAAAATATTAAGTAAATAATATTATTTATATAAATAATCAAACTTTGTGAAATTAAGTCTAAATTATTTAGTAGAAATTTTAGATTCTAATACAAATTTAATTATAATTTGTTTTAAATTTTTAAGAATAATGGTAAACTCCACGGTTTGTTAAGTTTTAATTTAATTTAATTTTATTTCATTTTTTCGTACTTTGGGTTTGGCCGTAACACGGTAAATAAAATATATTAATTTATCTGTCACAACATATAAAATTCAACTCTTGTCGGTTCTTTCCATCTAATTTATACTCATTTTGGTAGTTCTGTTATTTTCTGGCGATCTCTCGAATATTCGAAAGATATCCCGTTGCATCTTCATGTTTTTCGAGCTATGAGTCATCAAGATTCTATATACATTCCATCTATCAGGGCCTTCCTCATTCCTCGTTACATTGTTAAGGAGGTTAAGATCATTTCGTCTTGAAATGGTCCATAACCCACAATGGTATGGCGAAGTAAGAGTCGATGGTCTCCAAGTCTCCAAGACTTTAAGTATTGAGACAACAAATAGATGTCTCTTTTGCCAGTGCTTGCTCATATTCGAGTTGAAGAACCTTTCCCACAAACTGATTCTTCTCCCTTAGCTTTTGAAACTTGCCGAACTTCTTGGCGAACACCCTAGCAATTCCTCTGGACATTCGAAGGTCTTGAGTCATGCAAAGAAACAAGGAAAACAAGGAAAACTCTATTGGAATTTCCTCTCTGGTCACGCCGTGCTGCACTTTCTGCCTTGGATTTGGTCATCTTCGCTGTCATAGCTTCCTCCATAAGGGGATAGTCAATTGAAATGTACAACTCTTGGATTTCCTCGAGGAAGCTTTTTAAATCTATAAACGACATCGTTGATCTTCAAAATCTTGTAAGGCCAAGAACTCTGCAATTTAGGTGAATATCCACGACGGCTTTTTGGGTTAAAGCCAAACAAGATCACCCAGTTGTAATTCTCCGTCTTCGGCTTTGACGTCATATGTTTCCTTTCTGGGAGACACCCAAACTTCAGATCACATGGTAGTCGCAGATCTCGTCCCATAATAATTCTGACAGAGACTTGATTCGTTGACTCGTGTACCGAAGAACGATATATATGCCATCAGAAATAAGTGGATACTGGTCCCAATCACTATGGTGCTCAGACTACTTTTGATAAATGCCTATTAATGGTCCTATTCAGAAGTTTGCAGACGTCTTGGAATAGGTTAGACTTGAAATTTTTTTTTGGTCTGAATGTAACTCTAAGCGAACATCAAAACGGCTGATCCATAACTTGACAAGATCATCAGCCACGGTCAAATCTTGGTTCGACAAGGTATAAGCTCCAGCCCATTTACTAAAGTAGTTGATCACCATCACAATGTATTTATTTCTAGAGTCAGATTCAGGGAATGGTCCTGCAGCATCGGTTGGTATTTTCTCAAATGGACTACATACGTCATATTGCTTCATGCGAGCTTTGGATCGCCTCTGAGGAACATTCCTTGTTGTACAATCTGTACACATTTGCTTGGAAATGTCCCCAGTAAAATCGCTCTCTCAACTTCTCCAAGGTCTTCGTCACTCCAAGATGTCCTCCAGTTATACCACTACGTATTGCCTGCAACACTTCCAATATCCTGGGGAGTACAATCTGCTTCCTGTCCTCTTCTCTCTCTGAAGTTTCCAGTACGCGCTACAGAATTCCATCGTCTAGGATGAGCGAGTTCCATTGAGCCCAGTATGATTTCATAGTGTGTGAATATTGAGAAAACTCCTGCCACAAAGGTCTGCGTTCTACTTCTTTCCACAGGATATTTTTTTTAACCTCCGGATCTAATTTTTGGACATTTTGGATCTGCAGTAGCCCTACAAAGAACGGCATCTTTTTCTTCTGCTCGCTGTGACTTCATGCTTCCCGTGCGATGACTCATCATTATTCTGTGTACATTCCATCAGACAGGGCCGGCCTCGTTCCTTGTTACATTAACAACGCTGTTACTAAAGTAGTCATAGAATAAATAATTAATACGATTCTCTTCTCTCTTCACGTCTTCGTTGCAAAAACAAATCTCGTGCATTTAAAATTTAATAGATTAGAAAATATAAAGCATTATACTTTAATAATAAATCAAAAAACCAGTACAAGTAAATATACAATTGAGATCGTATTTTGCAAACCGACATTTTTAAATTTACGATATCAGTAAATGAACGTCAGTATTCAAATCTTATACTTTATGGTCTATTGTTGTGTCAGGGGGAAATTTTTATCGAAATATGTATCTAAAATCAACTGTTGCAACATATTTACGACTTTATGTGATATTCAACATCCAAATATTATAAAATTTGCTTTGGTCGATTCAAAGAGTCACTAAATCAGATAAAATCAGTGAATGGATATACGATAATTTAAATTATTTTCTTGGTCAAATCTGATTATGTAAAATTGTAAAAATTTAAATAATTCCTACACAGAAAATTTAACAATGTTTTTTAGAGCCACCGACAGGGGGAGAGTAACGGGGGATTCCCCGGGACAGTAGTCTTTGAAGGGGTCCGCAAATAATCAGAAAACATTTTTTAATTGATAAACAAATGATTAGCACTACAATCGTATCGTATCCAAAAATAAGACCTTTGTATACAGGATGTCTAAAATTGGAAGTATTGCTGTATCAGAAAACCGTAAAATTTAACTAAAATTAACTAGTTTGGAGACCATTATATTATAAATCTTTGACACCACGTTTCGTATCTTGGCCCCATTCAAGTTAATTTTTTTATTACAGACCTATTTTTTATTACAAAAATTGAGGAGACCGTTAAAATTTAATTTCAGTGTCACACTTGTCACTTTAATGACGTTTTATCTGAAATAACTAACATCATTAGTGACAATAATTTTTCATTACGGTCCTGTCGTAGATATAAAACTTTCATTTTTAGTTTTTTCATATTTCTTTCAATAAAAACTGTATGCGTAAAAAACCAAAAAAGCATTTTTAGTTTTTCCTGTATAACTCGAGAAGAGCCAAAATCCGCGTAGATTTTTTTCCACCAATATAATGCACTCCAAACTAGTTAACTTTTCTTAATGTTATCGCTTCCACTTTTAGACATCCTGTATAGTTACTGAAATATTGCGAAGATTAACCCCCGGGACCTGATTTTCTTTCTCTCGGTAAGAAATTGGTTAGTATTAACCAGAGCTGGGAGTAACAAAACTACAACGTTACTTCTCAGTTACGCGTTATTAGTAATTTCGTTACTTTTTAAAGTGGGCGAAAAGTAACGTAAAAGTAACGTGAAATCGTTACTTCGTTACAGGAACGAGTTACTGCAAAAATTAGCGCATGGTAGCGTGGGTTTTGCGAACGTGGGCTATGCGAACCGTGGGATTTGCGAACATATAGCTGGCATACCCTCGGTCAGTTTGTGTGGACCGTGGGGTTTGCGAACACTGCATATAAATTTGTGTGTGTTTTATTTTTGTATTTTAATGAAACCGCAAAATATTGAAGATTTATTAGTGGTAGAGAGTGTTAAAATTATAAAAATAATTCAGTTGTATAATTACCGAGATATTTACATTTTAGAAAAATCCTACACACGCATAATTTTTTTAATAGTTTTGCAGTCCTGTCTTTTATCGTCAAATTGTATTATTATTTAATATTTTAAGCGTCAATTTAACAAAAATAACTTTCCATTTATTCAGGAAAGTAAAGAATTGGTAAGTATTTTTTAAAAAAGATACTTTTCTCTATAGTCCTACTTTGACAAAAAACTAAATTATTTAAATACTTGACTGTAACTTAACAGTCGAAAATAATGCAAAATATTCCCATCGTGGTATATTTATCTTTTGGGACATTTTTAAATAATAATTTAATAATATCCTATATTAATAGTTTTATAGTTCTAATAATAAGGGTGTTCGCAATACCCACCGATGGTGAGCGCTTAGATTAACTCCAGGTATACGTATTCGCAAAACCCACGAAATAGGTTATGTTCGCAAAGCCTACGTCCCACGGATCCGTAAACTACGGTTCGGTAAGTTATATAAATAACTAACGTTATTTATTATTAATGTTGATTTTTTAGGTAAATATTGTTACCGTTTGTTACATTTACTTTTCTACTAAAAGTAATAGTTAGTCTAATAATTCTAATTTATAATTATGTACTTATTCGTTTATTGTGCATACATAGGTATATACTGTAATGAAATAATTTGTATGAATTATTGAATTTTATACTTTAATTAATCAAGTAAGAAACAATTAAAAAAAAAGAGATAAGAAATAAAAAATAATAAACAAAGTATAAAAATTATATATGGTAACTGTAAAATTACAGAAAAAAAGTTTTATTTAAAGTTGTACAATATGAAATATAAATAAAAATGGAAAGTATATACTAATTATAATAATAATAAATTTTTTTCATAAAATTAAAAATTATAAAAAATAAATCTAAGAAGAAAAAATTGATTGAAAAGGTATTACTGGGAGAAATATAAATAAGAAGATATTTGGAAGAAAAAAAATCTTAGTTTAGAAGTAAATTTATACATAAGAAAAATATAAGAAGAGGTAGAAAGAGAATACAACTAAAATTTATATTTTGATTAATAATTTTTGTATTGTTTTTTATTTTTTACTAGAATCCATCCCAAATTAAGATTTCCGTACCAATTACAATAATATAAGATATAGGCTACAACACTTACAAGAAAAATCTACGTTTTACTTTTTTTTATAGTTGTTTTGTTAAGTAAAGAGTGCTACGTTTTTTGTTAAATATTTGAAATGTGTAAATTTATTAAAATAAAGTACGAATTACAAATAACAATCTAAAAATTATTTTTCGTTTCTTGTTATATTAAATCCAAAGGAGTAAAAATGTACAGAACATTTTGAATTCATTACTTTTGCAGAAACGCGATATTTTTTGGTAACGCGTTACTTTTTTTAATAACGCTTACCTTTGGAAAGTAACGTATAAATCGTTACTTTTTAAAGAAGTAACTTTCATCAAACGCGTTACTTCTCGGCGAAAATAACGGTAAACTAACGCGTTACTTCTTTTTCAGTAATGCCCCAGATCTGGTCTTAACCACTTTAAATTTAACCACTTTAAATATTTAATTATTTTATACGCTAAAGTGATAATATGATTTTTACTTTTCCGGTCCCATCAAAGGGAAAGTCTAGTGAACGAGCAAAAAAATTCTAGTGCAATTCTTTAGTGCAAAATGTTGCAGTGCAAAATTTTAGAGCTATAAATTTCCTACAATTTTTGTATCAAACTTTTTTCAGAATTTCCAATAGTGCATGTGCATGCAGGTTTTCTATAGTTTTTCCAAAATTTGAGAAAAAACAATGCAAAGTTGTAGAGCATTAAATTGCCTGCAACTTTTGTATCAAACTTTTTCCAGAATTCTCAATAGTTTTCGCCAATGATTTTAGGAGATCCAAATTGTAGCAGTGTGCTATACAGGGTGATTCTTTTAGACGGCTAATTAGAGAGGTTTCAAAATTTGAAATATGAAGTTTTCATACATAATGTGATCATTTTGATCACCCTGTATACACTTTTTTCTTATGCCACCAAGTAGAACTCAAAACGTTCAGATAGGGGCATGTAAGTCATTTTATTCGATTTTATGTCGTTTCGCCATAGCAATCATTTAAAGTTGAAAAAATGCGATTTTTAATTGTCTATAACTTCAAAACTAATAAGTTTACATTATAAGTGTAATACGTTTTTGAAATCAGCTTCTCAGGGCAAATCTAAAAATGTAAGAAAATATAGGATGTTCCATTTAAAATAACAAAGTTGATTTTTACTTCTGGTATAACCGGAAGTAGCTGGTTGCTTTAAATATTTTAGATCGATTGGGCATCCCCGAAAACCTCGTATCCCAAATTTTCAGATTTGAATTCTGCCTGCTTCTCCAAAAACTTCTAATTAGCCCTCTAAAAGAATCACCCCCGTATTATATCAATTCCGTAGACGTATTCACCATTTAATTACTATTTAAAATGTGTTCTATAAATAGTAATGCTTAGTATTTTGTAATTAAAATAATCATATTCTCTACAGCCGATTTTTTTTTATTTGTAATTTTATTGTTCGTTTTTTTTAACTTATACAGGCTATTTCAAATTTCTTAAATTAATAATAAAAAGGAATTATATTGTTTATTATTAACCTTTTATTAAATTTGTTAAAACTACTCATTTTTAAATCACCAAGTACATTTTTTCACATTAAAAATGATTTTAATAGATCATTTTAAAGCCTATTTTGAACGCGGTTTAAAATGAAACAAAAATTGTTTTAATTTTCCAATTAAGAGCAATTGCTTCGTGCACCGTATCTCAGATAAAGGGGAAATTTCTCCTGTGAGACCCCCACCACAAATTTTTAAGCGACCGAGGCGATTCACGTAAACATTTTATTTAACATCGCTTCAACCACGGTGTTTTGTGTCGACTTTTAAAATACGGACTCAAGAAATTTTCAAGCCCAGTATTGTTGAGATTATTTTTAGTGCCATTAGTTTCGCGGTGTTATTTGTGGATTTTTTTAAAAATTTTCTTTTTATCGGAAAGTATGGGGCTAAGGAATAAACGATATTTTCTTAAGAAAAAAGGGAAGAATATAAATGACGAATAAAATTCGAATAATTTTTAATTTTTTGCGGCATACTGTATACAACTTGCAAGAATTTTCTTTTTTGAGACAAACTGTATATATTTGACAATAATTTTTTTTGGGACATACTGTAGGTAAAATATCAAAAGATTTTTGAAAAGGAAAAATCTTTTAACGACAAATAATATATAAATACTATTTAGAATATGTATTCCTAAAAAACTCAACTGCAGACACACTGTATAGATTTTACAAGACTTTTTATTTTTAGGACATTCTGTATATAAGAATTTTCATTTTTGGGACATACTGTATATATCTTACAAGAATTTTTATTTTTATGACATGCTGTTATAAGAATTTTCATTTTTGTGGCATACTGTATACAACTTACAAGAATTTTCATTTTTGGGACATACTGTACGCATCTTACAAAAAATGTTATTTTTGGGACATGCTGTTATAAGAATTTTCATTTTTGTGGCATCCTGTATACAACTTACAATAATTTTCATTTTTGGGACATGCTGTATACATCATTCAAGAATTTTTATTTTTGGGACATATTGTATATATCTTACAAAATTTTCTGTTTTTGGGACATGCTGTTATAAGAATTTTCGTTTTTGGGACATACTATATACATTTTACAAGAACTTGTATTTTTTTGACATGCTGTTATAAGAATTTTCATTTTTGGGACATACTGTACGCATCTTACAAAAATTGTTATTTTTCGGACATGCTGTTATAAGATTTTTTATTTTTGTGGCATCCTGTATACAACTTACAATAATTTTCATTTTGGGACATGCTGTATACATCATTCAAGAATTTTTATTTTTGGGACATGCTGTTATAAGAATTTTAATTTTTGGGACATACTGTATATATCTTACAAGAATTTTTATTTTTGGGACATATTGTATATATCTTACAAAAATTTCTGTTTTTGGGACATGCTGTTATAAGAATTTTCGTTTTTGGGACATACTATATACATTTTACAAGAACTTGTATTTTTTTGACATGCTGTTATAAGAATTTTCATTTTTGTGACATACTGTATACAACTTTGAAGAATTTTCATTTTTGGGACATACTGTATATATCTTACAAGAAGTTTTTTTTGACATTTACTGGTATGAGCTAAGAGATTTTCTGAAAACAAAAAATGTTTTAAAGACAAATATTATATACCAACTATTTAGGAAATGTATTCCTAAAAAAACCGGTTTGAGACATACCGTATACATCTTACAATAATTTTATTTTTGGGACACACTGTATACATTTCAAAATTTACAACTAATTCTAAAAATTACTTCGTTTGGTTTGAATTAAAATATTTAATTTAACTCTTGGAGTCCGACTCTGTTCTTTAAATAACGTCCCCGACAAACCGATCGAAACCGAGACTCTACGAACATCGGCTAACGAAAGAATTGCAAATTAAGTAGTAGGGATAATATTTGCCTTATTTATAATTATTTTAGAGACAGAACGATATCTCGTATTTTAGTGATTAGAAGCTCATGTCGAATTGAATATTTAATTTGTTTTTTGCATTATATTACGGAAAGATGAATCTGCAGATTGCTCGAATTCTTTTTTTTTAATAATACATTTTTAATATAGTAATTGTAATGTAAAGTTTTATTATTTTTAATAATTTCACCAAACCTTACATTTTTTTCCAGGCGGAATGGTTGGTTTTTTCAAAAAAAAAAATTCGACGAAATTGTAGATTAATCCTTTTTCTTTTTTACAAAACAAAAAGTAGTGAAATTTATTCAGTATTGTATTCTCTATCATTAAAACGAAATGCATGAAATTTAAAGGTTTTGACGGTGTTGGAGCGCGAAGCAATTGCTCTCGTGACGGGACACTAATTGCTTCTATTGTATATACTTTCAGCATATATTTTGAAACTAAAAATTATTACCAATGCAAGATTATAAATTATACAGTACACTAGATAGGATTAATTTTTTTTTGTATTTTTTCATATAAAGTAAAAAATCTAGAATTTATTTTTTACCGTTTTTATTTTATTTACACTGAAAATTGCCCAACAATAGAAACTTTGTAAACGTATGTCTCCCTTTTGTAGAAATAAAATGGCATAAGTACATAAGCCCTAAGCGATACTCTTACAGCGGTATTGCAACAAAGCCCAAAACTATCTAACATCTCTGCATACCTGTTTTAACAGTCTTTGAGCCTTTTCACCCCTGCAGAGAATATAAAAGATCTTTATTCTTCACGTAAAGCCCACTAAAGGGAAACAAAAGGTAGGTATGTGAATAAAGAAAAGAAAAAATCCTGAAGAGGCCGAGAGATTCAAAATCATTTTTAATTACGGGTTACGATCGTAAACTAAGAGATTCAGCAATTTTTAACACTAGACTCATTAGATACTCAGCGTGATATAAGTTAGAGGGGTGAAGAAATTACAGTGGAATTTATGATTTATTTATTTTCAATAATATACATTCTATTTAAGCACGATTTATTAGATTTGTATCTAATAGTTTGAGGCTAAATATTTAAGAAAAAAAATAAATCATTTAATGTTGGTAAGATTTAGATTCCCATCATAAAACATTGGAAAATAAAATCAATATAAGAGTGAATTGGCTATCCCATTATGATATTTTCTATCCTAACTCTTATTTATTTAGAGAAATAATTTTAATTTGTAGGTATGAATTTTGAAAACTATATGTACCAGATAGAAGATTTCCTCCCATCACGACTCATTCAGTGACAAAGTGCTAAAATTCATCTCATCTCAACTCAAAGTATCACTATAAAGTACATTGAAATTATGAAAAAAATGGAAGAATATTTTTTTTTCTTAAATTAACTTGGGTACATAATTTCATTAAAATTTGAATCCGACCTTTTGTATGCGGAATTGAATTTATTAAACAAGGATCTGGAATTAAAAACATGTTTCATACCATATTTTTCCTCTATACAATTTTGATTACTACATTTTATTCTAATGACGTTTTGTCGGTAAACACAATTATTTTTGTATTATTTTTAAATTAAACTACTTTAATTTTGCAAATATTTTAATTCGACGTTTCATATTCGGAGGGCCATCCTGTAATAAGATATTTTCTGATATATTTAAGTGGTTTTTATTTGTTACTTACCACCTCTATTTTTACCTTTTCCAAAATTTTGATAATTTAAGTATGTACAAATTGTATGGATTCCGCCTTTTGCTAACATTTGATTAATTAATCATTAAATGAAACTCAAAATTATATACCACAATAAGTATTACATATTTTCAAAATTAGGTTGGGTGCGATTATTTTCGGCTAAAAAGCCATCTTCAGGCATATGATGGAATACATAGTTCGCTAGGAGAAAATTTTAACTACAAATTTGAACAAAACTTACCAAATACACTGATAATACTAGTTATAATTAAAGTAATCATAAAAGAAGGGAGATGGGCCGTAAGGAAATAAAGGTACATGAAAAATATGTTAAAAAAACCAACAACGAAGTCGCATTTACTTAAGTGAAATGGTGGTAGGAAGTGACATGACAAGTGACATTTGAAGGAAGTAATAGAAAAAGAAGGATCGGACAACAAATAGCTACAGGGAGACTGGGTACAGCCCACGATGAAAAAAGAAGCAGAGTGATACATAGCAGGGTGACAATGTCTAAAAATGAAGAAGAATAGACCACATAGATTATGTTAAACTTAAAGAACAAACAAGGGACACATAAGAGGAAAAAAGAAAAATATTTGTAAAAAAATGGAGAATCAGGGAGGTAAATTGGGAAGAGTCTAAGTGAAGAGGAATGGAGAATTACAAAACGAGTTGGTTAAATTGGTACAACAGGAAGATATGGATATTTTTCGGTTTTTATTGTTCGTTGAGATAAATATTGTTGTCGTTCTTAAAACAATAGTGAATCTATTAAATATATGGCAATTATGTAACAGAAAGGCGTCAGACATAGAGAAAGAATGGTTATGTGAAATAATATGATTGGCGAAGGAGGCAGTGTTAGTAATATTGTAATAAAATGTATTAAGTTACATCCGGTATAAAAAATTAAAATCCAGAGAGTAATTAAAAAAATATATTAGTCGTCAATCAACTTTTTTTTTAATTTTTTTACATTGGAGTTTGAAGAGCCAGCAGAGATGTGGAATAATTTTAAATTGCTGGACCAGTATTTCATATCAATATATTTCTCTATGAATCTAACATGTTCAGTGATTCTAGTCTTAAGTCTTCTACTTGACTGGCCGATATGAACTGCATTTCAACCTGAATAACACAATTTATACATACCTGTTTTGTGCAAATGTGGAAACGTATCCATAGAAGAAGGGGTGGATGTTATTGTTAGTCATAAAGGAAACTTTAATATTATGTTTAAGAAAAATTTTAGATAAGAAATATTACCGAAACGTGTTTATTTTTCAGTGGTAATTATAATTAACTACTAATTGTTTAATGATATTCAGTTCTGAGGTGAAATCAGAATGAGAAAAAGGAATGGAAAATAGTCTAAATAAACGACTATTGAAAGAAGCTAGTTTATGGGGCATGGGGTGGTTGGAATGAAAATTAATAAGGTTGGTTATCTGTTGTGGTAGGTTTTCTATAAATTTCGAAAGAAAGGTACAGTGAGAGTGGTTTCCTAAACGGTAATTTATTATTAGATTAAAGCTATTGTAAAGGTAATACGGAGATGGATTGTATTTAAATAAGATACGAAATCTAAAGCTTCTGCCAATAAACCTTGAAAAACAATTAGACAATCGTCAACATATCGTGCAAAAATTATGGTGGTTTAAATATGAATGTTCTAAGTGGTCCATGAAGATTTCTGCTAATAGTGGTGACTCCCATAGCTAAACCTGAAATTTGTCTATAAAATTTATTGTAAAATTGGAAAGTTTTGATTTAAGGCGAAAGTTAGCAATGAAATAATATTTTTGGAAATAACGGGGTTAATGTTATTGTTACGAAGCGAAACATCAACTAGATAAATATATTCGGTAGGCAGAGAAGAAACGAATTAGGTATAACATGAATATGAGAAAGGTTTTCTTCCTCTTAAGTGTCCCCTGTTTGTTCTTTAAGTTTAAGATAACCTATACAGTCTTCTTTTTCAGCCATTGTCACCTGTTATTTGTCATTCTGCTTCTTTTTCACCGTGGTCTAAATTTCTAAATTTTCATTTTTATCTAATTTTAATACTTTTAGATTAGTTGATGAGGACTTCTAAAAAAAATTTTTCCTACCCTCTATCTTCCCTTCTCCTTTTTATATTACCATATCTATTACTTCCTCCAAATGTCACTTCCCGCCACCATTTCACTTAAGGAAATGCCTAGAACATTAAAGCTTCGCTAGACATAGTATTAAGTACATTTTATTTGGTTCTTGCGGAGAAAGATAAGGTGAGGTAAGACGCGACAAAAGGTACCACTGAATCAGTAACGTACCGTTTTAAAAAGGTTATAATTTTTTAGTTTAGTGATTGTTTATATCTAGACAAATTTATGTTTAAAAATTTTCAACGAACTTTCATTTCGTCATTCAATAATGTATTCTTACTTTTCTTTTCGACTATATTTCTGTCTATTTATTCATTATATTAGTAATAAGGAAATAAAGCAGGAAGTGAGGTACCACAAGAATTTAATCTAACAAACAAGGAGGCAACTCGTTTCAGTATCAAACCATCATCAGGCAATTATTTTAAAAACGTATGTAGGTAAAATTAAATTTGGTTGACTTATTGTGAGACAACTTAAAGAAATGGGTTATTAACTAACGAACATACATATTTAAAAAAATTGGTATTTAATACTAAATAATGACATAGGGACTGGCGTTGTAACCGCAGCCATCTAGGGACCACACCTTAATTGGAGGCTGAGAACCCTGGAAGAAAAATGGAAGATTAAAAAACCCCTTAAATTTGGAAGAAAGGAGATTAAGGAAATAATTTTGGATTATTGCAGTTCATGCTTTATTTCCTTAAAACTTGGACTACATTTGAGATATGGATAACCTTTTGGATTTATTCATTATATTAGTGCTTTAGCAATAAAGAGTTCGTATATCCTGTTACCCATTAATGAGACACGCCTATGTAGATTTGTACTGAAGTTACTTTATTTTCCATAATAATCAAACCCCCACCGAAAGATGGAGTCACTCGCGTACTTGTTTCGCATACCCAGCCGACCTTATGGTATATCACAGGCAATTTCTGTGGTAGTCCCAATTGGAATAGCAGTGGCAGTCCACCAACTTTTAGAGACAGGTCAAGCCGAAGGGAGCGAAGCCAATTTCAATTGTACCGGAGGATAATTTCAATTATACCGGAGTCCGGATCGGATCCTTCAGTACGACCGTCAACGCTAGTCCGACCGGTACGATACAGTAAAAACCGTGTTACACACCTTCCTCCTAATTTGGTAATTTGGTTTCTGAATAAAGTATTATTTCTAATTTTTGTTTTTAATTATTTGTAAGATTTAACATTACCGCACCGGAATACCCATGTACTTAAGCCAGTAGGGCAAGTAAAGACCACGCTTCTGGCCGCTAGTGATTTGGTATTTATTCTCCACTGAAGCTGCCAGTGCAAGTGGCCTTCACACTATAAACGGAAGGTGCCACCCGAGGCAATCTAAAACCTGGACTAAGGCGCCAAAATACCGCTTGACGATGCAAAAATCGTTACAATGTGAAAAGAGATCTATCAATTGTTATTCGCGTATTTAAATCAACTAATAAGAGATCGTCGGGCATCAATGGGGAATGATTACCAAATAAACTAATCTATATGTTACATCTAGCCCTATATGATCTAAGAGTAAATGTGACTTAGTTGTCGGTTTTTCGGTTATTAATGTGACTATTTCGGTTTTATTGCTCACAGGAGCATTTTACCAGCTCCATTTCTCTTGTAGTAATTTTTCATAGTTAATACTACATCAAGTGTAGTTTTAATAAAACTATTGTTTCGGATCGGATATTGCTGTTCCCAATTCACATGGGGCCCTATTCGGAGTTCCCTTTGCCTTCTATTCTTAATAATAATGTTAGCTCCTTCTAGATGTAACAACTTGTTTATGTTGCTTCCTTATAATTCTTTAATAACTTTCTTATTTTTATTTTAACATATTTTTCATGTACCTTTACTTTCTTACCCTTACACGTACCCTTTTAGTAACGGTATTTTAATTAAACGCTATTCTTACCTAAATTTAATTATAACCAGTATTATCAGTATATTTGGTAAGTTTTATTCAAATTTGTAGTTAAAAATTTCTTTTATCGAACTATGTATTAAATTCTAGGCCTGAAGATAGCTTTTTTAGCCGAAACTAATTGCGTCCTACCTTATTTTGAAATATATAATGATTAACACTTAACCACATTTAAAATATGGATAACCTATTGGATTTATTTGATTAATTGATTCAGTAGTTGACACTATTAACCATAAAATGATCGATTAATCTGCTATTATAACCGTTTTTAAAAATGTCACTGTTTCATGATCTCTTGTAACGTATACCGAACAATTTAAAAACATTTATAAAGCATTTCTTGTCTCTCATAATATTAACATCATTTCTTTGAGCTACATTAGTCGTAAATGCCATTATCGAAATCAAACATTATAAACTACTTATCAATTTCATTCGTTAATGATGAACTTATCTTGTCCATAATGGGTTTAAATGCACTACATTAAATTGTGATAAACGTGGGAGAACCTTTTATGTCATCTACAGTTTCATTCATTTTGTTTTATTTTTTTCACAAGCTACTTATGGATAATGATAAATTAAGGTTTTGGTGAAGCGGTTGGATAAATGTATAATTTTCTTCTAATGATATTTATGATTATTTTGGTTTATATATCAGACAAAAATTTCGTTCAAATGAAAAATTCAACACCAAAAAGTGGTTCAAATCTATTCCAAAATATTTCGATTATAATTTACATGTTAATAATAATAAAAACGTAAAGAGGAAAATACGTATACTTTGATCTTTTTCTTTTAAATTATCTAAACTAACATTATTTAAACGTAAAATTTCGCACCTTCTCATCAAGCAGGAGGGTGGAAGGGATGATGCGGTGAAGGCAGCAGGAAAATTCAGTTAAGCCACATATGATTTTTTATATTTTAAGTACCTATTTATGACATTAAACTGTTAAAAGTGCATTGATAATTTTTTTCAAGTACGAGTACGATTCCTAAAGGACCGACCGGTCCGCAACAAACATCTGAATATTCTTTTCATGATAAAAATACATTTTTAAGTGATTTTTGTTCGATACTGAAGTATTTAAACTGAGTAATATTTGCGTACTAACATGTCTTAAATGAAATATTGATAAACCTTAGTCGTATTACCCATTACCTTTTGTTTATAAAACACTATCAATCATTACAATAACTTCCATTGTTTACTTAATTATGTAATGAAATTGATTAATATACAAACTGCCTTCTTACAATACAAAACGCGTTTCCTTTTTTCCAATTATAATTCAAACCTTTCGCTGTCCCTATATAAACGAAAATAAAATAATAAGTTATGATAATGTTGATGAAATTTGTAATTCTAATAAATAAAGGCAGGATTTAAAAATAGTGTCATAGTTCACGTCACTGAATATATTTATTCGTTTTGAATATATTTATTGGTTTTTATAGTACTAATGAGATTCAACCTGTAACCTGTATTTTTAAGTATAAACAGCTGTTTATATTTTCAAATTGAGTTTGGGGAGTTTGTCTCCTGACAAGGAAAAAATCGACTGTGTCATCCCTAAACTTTACTGGCTCGGCTCTAGAGTATAGGATTATTTTAATTACAATATACTAAGCAAACATTAATTTATGGAACACATTTAAAATAGCGAGCTAATGGTGAATATGTCTACCGAATTGATATTTCAGTGTTGATAATGACATAAGCGGGAGCATGCGCACATTGCATAGCACACTGTTACAATTAGGATCTCCTAAAATCATGGCTGAAAACTATAGGGAATTTGGTGTATATATTGACCACTTTGGAAAATGTCACTCAAGTTTCAAACCTTTATTAGTTATGCCCAGAGACTCTTCTGAAACTTATACTGTAATTCTGATACTAGGAGCTGCATGTCAAAAACTATATGGTAAATCAAACAGAAAACATGTTAAAACTCGAATATTAAGATATTAAACTATAATTTAAAGTAAAATATTACATACGAATCATATGTAATAACAAAATTAAAGCTTATAATAGTTTAAAGGTTCTATAAGTAAGACAACGCCATGGCATTTACTTATTGGATCTTTAATAGTAATGAATGTTATATCTACTGACAGTTACATTCGTTAATAATATAACATCAACTTCAAAAAATGTAAAATACGATTATATTACCTATCGAATGGTATAAATCCCATTTTAATATCTTTAATATTTTTAAAGTTATTCAATTTCAAAAAAAAAAAAATTAGGAATTCTACAATTTTTTGAATAATATTTTGAAAAAAATCACAATTATAGAGTTTTTTATTACAAATTTAAGGGTAATTTTTTTTTAAATTTTTAATATTAATTTTAACCTTAAAAAAAATAAAACCTATTTTTGAATAATTTTAAAATCAATAAATAATTAATATCTCATTCAATTTTATTTAAAATGGGAAACAGACCTTTTTTTAGGTTTTCTGGATTAAAATACATTAATAACGTTAGTTTAAAAAACTAAAAAAAAAACAAATTTTTTATCAAAAATTCAGCCATTGAATTGTTTTAACTGTTTACATTTTCTGCTATAACTTTTACAAATACTGTGTTAAAATTATGAAATCATTTACACACATAGTACTTTTAGATCCTTTTTGAATATGCTATTTACTTTTATCATTTATTTTATAGTTATTGATAAAACGAAATTACAAAAAAATTTAAAAATATTCTTTATTTCGGCTATAATAATTACAATTCTAAATTTTAAGAAACTAAAATGCATTTTTAATTTAGAGTTTTATAGTATATTTCGAATGGTGAAAATCCCATTTCAATAACTTTAATATTTTAGAAGTTATTCAATTTAGTTTAAAATCGTAATATAATTTTAAATGTTTCTTAGCCAATTTTTAAAAATTCCACAATTTTTATAATAAAATTTTGAAAAAAATTATAATTATAAAATTCATTATTACAAATTTAAAGATATTTTTTAAAATTTTTAATATTAAAATTTAACTAAAAAATAATAATTTAATAAAGATAAAAATTGCTTAAAAATTAAAATAACAACTAGGGGCGAAACTATGCGGAACTCGAAAAAAAAAGTTAAGACAAAATTTGTAGAAAATTTTATGTTCTACAATTTTGATTACATGTAATTTTTCATAAAAATCCATACTTTTGTCTCAAAATCTAAAAAAGTCGCAAATGTCTATATAAATTTTTTTCACGCCCTCTAGCGGCGTAACTATAAGGAATTCAAAAAAACGGTAATGAGGTAATGACAAAATGTGTAGAAAATTTTATGTTCTACAACTTTCATATCCTGTAATTTTTCATAAAAATGCAGTATTTTGGTTATTTAAGAAAAATATGAAAAAAAATACTTTTTGATAAATCTGGCAACAATGACAAAAGTTTTTAAAAATTTTAATCATTCGAAATTAAACTATAACGTTTAAAAAATATATGTGTAAAACTTTATTGCCATCTTGTTTAGTAATGATGTCATCACTTATAGCAACTGTCACTTCCGGTTGTTCGATTAACTCCAAAATCTATACAGATCGTCTCCTTGCTACCCTAAATATGTATATAAGATTTTATTTAAATCGGTTGAGCCGTTTAGACGCTATCGTGTTCACACACACAGAGACACACACATACACACACAGACATCATGCTAAAAATGGTATAAATGTATTCAGGTGACCTCAAAACGTAAAGATCCGTTAAAATCTAGGTATATAATAACAAAATTAAGTTGGTAATTTATAAATAATAGTAGAAAAAAAATTATATGATACAATTACAAATAATCGGTTTTTATTCGCCCTGTTAGATCTTGCTTATTGCCAAATTTCATGATTCTAGCTCAACGGGAAGCATCCTATTGATTTATTTGCGAGAGACAAAATAT
Organism: Neocrepidodera transversa; assembly: GCA_963243735.1. NCBI lineage: Eukaryota > Metazoa > Arthropoda > Insecta > Coleoptera > Chrysomelidae > Neocrepidodera > Neocrepidodera transversa. The sequence continues at coordinate 26,926,960 of OY725341.1, forward strand.
GTGACATAAATGGCCGTATTGCGTCGACTTAAGAGGATCAATTTTTTTACAGTTCCAAGAAACAATAGATCAAAGTACTTGATTTTAATTTCAACTTGATACCTCCACGCGGTCCTGACCAAAAGTGTCTTGACACACAGACAGACAGACAAAGAAGTGATAGTATAAGAGTTCCTTTTTTCCTTTTGAGATAAATAACCCTAAAAATGATTTTTTTTCCTCAAATAGACATCACGTAAAATTAAATCTAAAACCTTATTATAATTTAAAACTTTTCTTTCAGTATCTACTAAACCCTTGAGCATGGTTGCACTTGTTGCAGAACGAGTTCGTGACACGGCGAGGTAAGATGCGAGATATAAGATTTAAAGAGGCGTGGCCAGTACCCAGATTGCAATTTCGAATCATTATTTCGAGTAAGGTATTCTTGGAAATCACGGCCCAAGATAACTTTGCTGTAAAATGAGCGAGTATTTCTGAAAGATCCAAAGGTTACTGCTAATAATGAAGATTTACTCGGATAAAGTTATTAGATAAACAACTGTAAAAGTGTTCGAGAAAATGATTAGAAGTTTTACCGTACAGATCAAAGTTTATGTAGTGTATAAATATTAAAAAGTTATTATTTTAATATATGACAAATAAAAACTTTAAGTAAAATATAGATTGGAGTACTTTTTTATTTTATATTGGTTATAATTTTTTTTTATTTTAATACGTTAAAAAATAAAACTCTAATGCTACAATGAGGAAATATTTATTAGAATATAGCATAAATAATATATTGTGCAACAAGTGCAGAAAGGTGATGATAATTTCTCACGAGTTTGAAAAAGTTCAATCAAGTGAGAAATTGCCTTGTGTGTGTTATACACTGTATTTTTTATAACCACACTTTTTGTTAAAAATAAAACTAATTACCTAAATTTAGTTCCAAACAAATATAATACACAATTACAAATTTTTAAATTTATTTAATTAATGGAATTTACTGATCTACAAATTACCAAAATTAATTCATGACATCATTATTTGTAGTTATAATTCAATGTATAGAAATTTCTATTAAAATTTCCACATAGAAGGCGCCCTTAGCGACCGTTAGTTTAATAATAATAAATAATAAATATTTTATTCAATAAATCTCAATCTGGCGTGTCCAACGAGTCCGGAACCACCGCGAAACATTAGAAATATAACACGTATCGATGTTACCAGTGTTGTCCAATGTAGCACAATTGTGCCAAAAGTGGTACTTTGAGCTCTGGAGTGGCACTAGTGCACGCACTATTGGAAAATACACAAAAACTGGCACTTTTTCATTTTATAACATTTTTGTTTGGTCCAAAGATGACCAGAAATGAATTTATTCTTCAGAAAATCAATATCAATTTTGGTAAAGGTTATAGTTTTTCAGTTTTGTAAGCCAGAAGATAAGAAAAGTAGAAATTTATAGTCTCTGCAAAGTCTAACTCGCATAAACAGAAAAATTTAAGAGATATTAGAACTATTCTAGCTTCATTGAAAAGAGGATAAAAATACTTGTGTCATAAGCAGAAAAATTTAAAAACAATCAACTTTGTAGTCTCTCCCTTCTCCCTAGCCCAAAATATTTTGCATAAAATATTGGAAAAAATGACACCATTAGCATAATTTATTGTTTTTTTATGTTGTTAAACCCATTTTGGTAACGGTTGTAGTTTTTTTAATTTTGGAGGCTGGAATATATGAAAAATTGAAATTTATAGTCCGTCAAGTCTGTGGAGTCGCTTTTTGGGACAGTTTCAACCCAAAAAAACAAAAAATATGCCTTGTTGAGGCATTAAATTAATATTTTCATTATTCTAACTAGCATAAACAGAAATATATAAGATATATTAAAACGATTCTAATTTCATTGAAAAGGTGAGAAAAAATACTTTAAGTGTGAATTTTTACGAAATATTTCAATATAAATTGTAAACTTGTGTCAAGGAAGAGACTATAATCAGAAAAATTTAAAAACAATCAACTTTGTAGTCTCTCCCTTCTCCCTAGCCCAAAATATTTTGCATAAAATATTGAAAAAAATGACACCATTAGCATAATTTATTGTCTTTTTTATGTTGTTGAACCCATTTTGGTAACGGTTATAGTGTTTTAGTTTTGGAGGCTAGAACATATGAAAAATTGAAATTTATAGTCCGTCAAGTCTGTGAGTCGCTTTTTGGGGCAGTTTCAACCAAAAAAGACAAAAAAATATTTGCAATTAAGCCAATTGAAGTGAGTCGAACAAAAAATGCTTGTCAGTACTTCAGTCAAATGGAATCTGCTATTTTATGGTGTCATAAACCACGCAGCGATGACGATTAAACCATCAAACGAGCTTAGAAGCACCATTGCGGACTATTTTTTGACCAACTTCAACACAGTCAAAAGTTCCTCCATAACAACACTGGATGTAACAACCGATCTCTTTTTGTGAACAAGTGCCGGACAAGTCAGATCTCTCGCTATCCCAAGTCTGTATTCTGCAAACTGTAACTTTTTTCCAATCTTGCGTATCTATCATCGAGGGGTGTAGCGATGTTGCCACCTCTACCTTAATAAAATTCTCACTGAATATAGATTAATTTATAATGTATGCAAATACCTATATCTGTTGTGCCATTCTTTGTTCGGGTTGGAGCGGGAGAGATTTTTTAATAAACATTATTTCTTTTTGAGCATAATAAAATAGTGCTACCTATAGAAGAGTGTAGTTTTATTCGATCGTAACTGTAACTATTTATTACAATAATATTTGTTGCTTCGGCAACTGGTCCTTCGAACTTTGCTCTTTAACCTAAAAAAAATGAAGTGAAGAAAACCATAAAATTACAAACTCTAAAAATATACGAACCAGCCGTTAACTTAAAAAAGTTTACTTCTTTTCCTTCACAATGTAAAATTGGAAAAAATTTTAATTAACATTCTGGGAAAGTTAGTTTTGGAAACATTTTCTGTAATATTCAAATTAAATGTAGAAGATGAAGGTGCATCACTTGCGAAATTTTCTACAATTGTAAAAGAGGTTGAAGGTTGTGATATCTGGTTTATATATTTTGTTTGTTATGTTCATTTTTGAATGCAGCATAACCTTCGGCTATGGTATTTGACCGCAAACCACCATGGAATTTCAGTGTTAACAGATCAGCCTCTGCATTTGCTAACATGGTTGCCGAGGTCCGCCGGAATGTAAGCACTGTGCACAATTTTGGGTTCGATAAATGATGTAATTTCTTTGAGGCAGTTTACCAAAACTTGTTTATTCCTACCACTTGTCTTGTACATTTCCTAAAGCGAAATTATACACAGGAGAAGTACTTACTAGGTTTATGGAATCTAATATCTAGGACAAATCTAGATAAGGTTCTCTAATCGAGAGGATAACCACAATAGATCTGAAAAGGTCGAGGTATTGGTACCCACAGTCCTTTCTTTTCTAATCTAATAAACAACTACACGTCGTAAGTCTTTTTAAAAATTTTTACATGTGATAACTGGCCAGAATCGCACAAACCATTATGGACCGAAGTCCCGAAACGATGCAGAACCGTTTAGTATTGCTAGAATTAATAATATTATTTTTAAATCATAAGTTATTTAATAATTATCTCTATATTTAAACAATTATAAATATTCAATATTTTTACTAAGAAATGTATAAAATGAAATAAGATAATTAATATTAAAATAGTTCCTAGACCTATAAATTTTAAAACAAAAGCAAGTTTTTAACAAAACCCGAAGGTTAAACTGACGGTTTAAATGCTTTATTTATATATTCTAAACCAATAAAAAATATTTGTTATAGAGTATTACATAATATCTGAGTAAATAAAATTTAAGAAAAATAAAAATATATATTAGTAGATTTTCCGCCATTATTAATGTATTTTTGACGCCTTAAATTGCTTTTACTCAAACCATGAGATGGCGTACTGACAGGTTGTATATAATGGTAATAATTTCATGGTAATAACTCGAAATCTACTACTTAATTACCGTTATTTATTTATTTTTTAAATACTTTAAACAGTTGTTCAAAATAATATTTAAATAGAAGTGCTTTTTTTCGTCAAAACAATATACCGTTTATCTATAAAAAATAATCATAATTATAATAAAAAATATTAATTCAAAATAGATTCAAATTATTAAATATTCTGCGAATATTTTTTTTATATTACGGCTAATTAATTAGAATTGACCGTTTTGATTGTACCATATGGCTTGTCATTAAGACTAAATATTTCTTTAAAAGATATTCCAAGAATAAATATTAACATAAAATTTACGATTTATATAAATCAACTGCTACTTCGTTATAAATTTTCTTTAAAATTTTGTCTTTATAGGTACCTGCATTGAATTTAAATAATCTATCATCAGCATCATCTTAGCGGGGTTTTTTGTTCACAAATTATCAGTCGGGGTCTAGAATTGATTTTAACGGCGTTTTACCAAGTCATTTCCCAAGTTTGGCCCGTCACTCTATGGGGTCATCAACGGAGCATTCCGTCTGTCAAGCCGTCAGAACGATTTTAAAACGAAAATCCCAAATCAGAAGGTTAATTGCCAACATTTAATTTCGTGTTTTATGATTCTATCTCGAAATTTAATCTTGTAATTAGTGGTTTTGACAAAAGGTTTATGGAAATGTAAAGTAGTTAAGTTTTTTTGTGATGTAACACATTAGTGGCAATTCTGTAAAGTTTACGTTTAAATATTAAAGTATGTTAAATTTTTTTATCGCCTACCGTCAATAAAGTCATACATTACCATAGCAATTTTCTGAAGTAACGAAACACTTTATTTTGCAGTAAAAATCAAACTCGTTCGATAAAGTATCACTTTACTGACTTGGTACATAAATAACTATTATTTTAACCTAAGTCGTAATTCCGTATTTTTATCTATTAACGCACCATTAAAATTCGTTATTTTAGTGGAGATAAAAAGTAGCTTAAATTGATTTATTTAACCCTTCCAATACCGTTTTTTTTTTCTTAAAGGTATTATATGTTTTTGACAAATTTTAATCGTATGTTGTTATTGTGGTTTTTTACCACATGTTGATAATTTTATTGTTATTTTTTTGCAAATATAAAGTGAGACACTGATGTCCCATTGGCAATTTTGGTTCTCTTGAACGGCTGTCGCTGAAGAAAATATAGTGGGTCCAAAGTGGCCCCAATAAGAAATTTTCGTCCTGTACCAATGGAAATTTAACCCACTAATTTGCCAGGTGTTCTTTTATTGTACATACTTCATTTATACATCTACTAACTTCTGGCTGGCTTACAGGAAAACAATATCCGAGAACAATCACTATTTTGTAACTTCCTTGACCCATATAAGGAAATGAAGGAGCCGAAAAACCTCTAATTGGACAGCAACCCACATGTGGTATTTCCTACCAACATGTAAAGGATATGCTGGAAAAACAATTAAGGGACAAACACAGGGAATAATGGATGGAACTTCCGGGACTAAGGCAGTACAAAGCACTTATAGAAGGTCCACCCAAGAGCAGAGACAATCTGCTGTTATGCCTAAAAAGACATTAACTCAAAACTACACTAGGTGTCCTGACAGGACACTGCGGGCTCAGAAGATACCCAAGTAGATAAGCTATGACAGTTCTAGCGCACTCCTTATGGAAATTAACATGGGAGACAGCTAAGGCCCATTCTAGTAATTTTTTGGCTAAATCCAAGGTCACTCGTGACGTCATCAGACCTCATTGCGCACATTACTGCGCATTATTGTCCACGTGACCTTTGACCTTGGCGAAATAATTGTTGATTTCCATAAGAAGTGTTCCAGAACTGTCATTGCGCATGCCCCGGTTAGTCTCCGTTAGCGTCGTCTCTTATCAGATTTATTTTAATTGAAAAAAACCTTGTACGCTGTGGGATTCGAACCAGCAATCCTTACATCTAAAGTCCATACTCTAACCTACTCGGCTGTCAGAGAATTATTAGACTTTGTAAATTATTGTTAACTATAGGTACACACACATCAGCTTAACCTTGAAATCATCTTGCCTAGCAACAATCAACGTGATCTTGATTAACCTTTTAACAACATCTGTTAATTTAATGAAATTATTTATTTGAAAAAATCTTGTACGCTCTGGAATTCGATCCACCAATCTTCGCATCTAAAGCCCATAAGTAGATAAGCTATGACAGTTCTGGCGCATTCCTTATGGAAATTAACATGGGAAATCGCCAAAGTCGATTCTGGTAATTTTTTGGCAAATCCAAGGTCATTCGTGACGTCATCCGCCCGATGCATGGATCACCATTTTTAATCCACGTCTTTTGTCAGCCATTTTCTATCCACGTTATCATCTATCACCCGATGGACGGGGCTAAAAGCAGGTCTGTAACAGGTTTTAACAGGTCTTGAACAGCTTTTAAAAGGCCTCGAACAGGTTTTAACATATCTCGAACAGATTTTAACAGATCTCGAACAGCTTTTGATCAGGTTTGATCCGCTTCTCATCAGGTTTGATCCGCGTACCTGTTAAAAGCTGTTCGAGATCTGTTAAAAGCTGTTCGAGACCTTTTAAAAGCTGTTCCAGATCTGTTCGAGATCTATTAAAAGCTGTTCGAGACCTGCTAAAAGCTGTTTGAGACCTGTTTTCAGCGCCATATATCGGATGGTAGATGATAATGTAGATAGAAAATGGCTGACAACGATGTGGATTAAAAAGGGTGGTCCAGGCATCAGGCGGATGACGTCACAAGTGACCTTGGATTAGCCAAAAAATTACCAGAATGGACCTTTGCGATTTCCCATGTTAATTTCCATAAGGAGTGCGCCAGAACTGCCATAGCTTATCTACTTACCTGACCCTCTTGTAGTATCGGAAGATTCCCTATGTAGGAAATGTGAGGAAGAGGCCGAAACTACTCCTCTTCATGTTTTTATGCCGGGACCTGAAGAGGGAAGGGGAATGACACTTCGGGGTACAGTATCCTGAACCCGAAGAAATATAGAAAGGTAACATCAGATCTATTCTTGAATTTGTCAAGATTACTGAGCTGATGGGAAAACTGGCGGGGTACAATAGGTCTAGAGCCTATGTGCAGGTGAGCTCCCCCCCCGCTCGATTCAGGAAAACAAAATGTCCTTGATCAAAACAGTTTAGCACTTATATCTGAAATTCTTATAGCTTGGTTGAAATTTGATTTTAAATAATCAATTAAGTATTGACACGTTGGTTTGCCAAGCAATTTGAAAAACAGAGTATCTGAAAATTCAAAGGGATTAATTACTTCTATCTGTCAAGTTTCTACGGTTCAAGATATTTATCACATTGAAAATAAATATCGAATTTATTTTTGAAATTTTCATATTTTGCAGACATTTAACAGTTGGTATTAATTCTTAGAGGCTACTACGTGTAGGTAAGTTTTAAAATTATTAATTTAACGCTATCTTTTAACACAATCTGTTATTTTTTTAACGTGATAACTTATTACAGAATATGAAATAACAGAATATTTGAACTACTGTTGATAACGTACGTTAAAATGTTAGTGCCAAATAATATGGAATAACTTTCACGTTATTTTTTAACGTCCGTTAATATTTAACGTAATCGTTACAGAATTACCAGTATTATCTGATGATAAAAAAGAAGAAAAAATTTGAATGAATGTAGAATCAAAAATGTAAGATGCATACACATAAACAATATGTTTACAATAGCGGATATAATTTAAAAGCAGTTAAAAAAAATACGTCGTCAATAAGGCAGTTGATTTAAAAAAAAATTACACGTCAAAGTACCTGGAGAAGATTTAAAGATCGCAGGAAAAAAATACAGTGAAAAATAAAAAAAACACAATAAGATTTATTACGACAAGTAGAAAGAATGTCGAGCCATCAAATTTCTTTAGATTTTGTTGCTCTCAAATCAGAACAAACATAGTCAAATTCCTCACACAAAAACTAACGGTACATTTAATGAAATAAGAAATTAAACACACATACATACGATCAAAATCCTGTTTTGAAAGCATCATTCTAGAGCATTTTCTCATTAGCTAATTTATGTAGATTACAAGCCTTTAAATCCCACTGACAAATCGTCCAATTTGAATTTTGAATCGAAGTAGGTAATTGAAAATAAAACCGAGACTACCTCGACCTTCCACTGGTAGCCGCCCAAATATGGCGAAACAACTCACAACTGATACATACCGGCATAGTACACATCTACAAATTAGTAAACACGATGGAACGTTTTTCTTTGATTAGTATGGATGGGATGTCATGAACAATAACACAAAGTACGTTCATAGACTGGCGCCACGTTTTATATAATTTAACTGTAACAAGAGCATCGGTACTGCTGATGTTTTCAGGAAATCAACTTTTTACTTCCAATTTGTCTAAAATTAAAGGAAATATTAAATAGTTTCTATATGGATTATGCAAGACAATGTAGACAATTAAATGTGTAAAAAAATTTCTGAGAAAACTATATTATTATTGTTAAAAATAGTACATTTAGTAAATCATCATTCGCAAGAGATAAAATGGGACAAGCATTTATTCTCCAACCGGTGAACTATAACATAGCTTAATACATTCACTGCAGCCTTGATAGGCTATGACCCCATGAATTCATAAGCTTACTGTGGAAAATATTAACTAAGACATGAAACTATTTTATAAAAAGTGTTTCCATGTCAAAATGACAAATAACGCAACCCTGCGCCACCGGCCTCTCGGCAGAAATTTTTAGCCGGAGGCCGATGACGAATATAGGCTTCAAAGTGTTTATTGTTAAAAAAATACTTTATAAAATCCATCAGGTAACACATAAAATATAAGAAAACAAAAAAAATCAGTACCTGTCTAATTGACTAAACGACAACAAAATACAAAGAAACACAAAAACAAAACACTTAAAATAATCCAAAAAAGGCAAATATTGCACAAAAAAACAAATGGTCAAGATGCACAACAGTAAAAGTAAATTTTTAAAACGAGTTTATTAAACTCGGAAAAACATAATCCTGGAGACTCCGGACAAAAGTAAGGCTTATCTTTTCGAATCTTTTTAAAGAAACACAACTTACATCGCTTACATTTTATGCTTCCATCTTCGTTAGAATTTTTTTGAGGGAAATGTATGTTTTTCTTTGGCCCCACTAGAAGCTTTATCTTTTGTCGTTTTGTTGGATAGAAATTTACTACAAAGTGGACAAAATATAAATTCCCAATTTCTTGTACCACCTTACAATAACTCAACAGATTACATTTCTTGGTTTCACTTTTGACTCACTTTTGGAGTCAGAATCAACAACGATTACATATAAATGAACTTTAAAATCCTTTACCAAAAACTCATAGCCCCTCTAGTATATTATTAAGAATTAATAACACCACAGTTGTGGCTTGTGTAAATAAAACGGGCAGTGTGCAATTTTCTCATTTAAATAATATTTGTAGAAAAATCTGGCAATATAGATATTTGCATCATCGAAAGAGAACTGTATTGCGGATTCAGAGTCAAGGTCCATAAAAATTGAAACACAATGATATCTATGTCTACATGATATTTGATCATTTAAATTATCCAAATAGTGATTTATTTGCTACTTAACAGAAATATGTTTTTTGAAAACCTGACCCTGGCTATGAAAAAGTGGATACTTTTACCTTAAATTGGAAAAATATAAATTTTTATGCCTTTCCGCACCCTTTGCAATTGCAAAGGTTTTACATAAAATTATCATGGATAAAGCTGAAGATATTGCGGTAGTGCCAGAATTACCAAATCAACCTTGATATCAAACCTTCAATAAATTAGTTGTAGACAGGTATTGTATACAAAAAAACGTAAACCCTTTTGGGTACAAATTATCAGTCATATTAAAATTTATAAAATCCTTAGTTGATCAAAATTATTCTTATAGCTCTATTAATATTCACACTGTCTTTATTCTTTCACGATAGAAGCCATTAAATCCGATTGAGCTGAAATTTGGTATACGGGTTTGGGTTATCCGTCGGAAGTTTTGTACGACATCTGTCAAACGGAAGTGTCACTATCAAAAAATGAGCGAAACGGAATTTGACTTGCAATATGTCATTTGAAAGTCCTTGAAAAAATCTATTCAGAACAGTCAAAATTATGTCTCCAACTGTCACCTGTCAAAAATAAAAAAATGTAAAAGTTTTAAACTTTAACATTAAAATATTTGAAAGAGTACTTCATGGATTTGAACCAATTTCGATAAAATGGGTTTCGGTTAATCGTTGGAAGAACTAGTTAGTTTTTGTTTGACATCTGTCAAATGAAAGTGTGACTGTCAAAAAATGACAGAAGCAGTATCACGGAATTTGACTTGTACTATGTCATTTGAAAGCCCTTGGAAAACTCTATTCAGAACAATCAAAATTATTTCTCCAACTGTCACCTGTCAAAAATAAAAAAATGTCAAAGTTTTAAACTTTAACATTAAAATATTTGAAAAAGTATTCGACTTTGGATATTCGTCGGGAAAGTTTTGGAGCGACACAACCGATTTTTATAATTAACCTTTAAAACAATAAATATTTTGAAATATATTATTTAAGAAAAAACTACATATTCGATATACAGGATACAAGAAAACTAAAAAATTAATATGGAAACTATTTTACGGACTTTGCTAATCAAACCGTTTTAATTATTTCTTTTGTTTGATAAAATATAATGATCAAGAAATAATAAAATTCATTGTTACATAAAATATTTTCATATTCAAGTTTTTTTAATTAAAATTTTAATTGTTTTTTTTTAATATTATTTCTGTTGCGTATAACAATATTTGTTTAAATTAATGTATACATCTATAAATGTTCTTCCTAGAGTATGAATTGACTTTTATGGAGAATCCGTGGTTTGTGACGACACGCATCTTATTAGGATTATTTTAAACATCCCACAGTATATCAACAACCTTGGCAAACATTATTTGTATAAAATGTAGGTGTTTTGCGGGTATTGTTTTTTCTGCGACCTTTTAATTATGTCTTTTCTAGTAGTTCAAAGAAATTGTTAGATACAAATTATATATGAATTTGTCAACGACTTGTATTCGTGTAGGTAGATTTCTGCATTTATTTTAAATATTTTACTAGAATGTATAATGGGCAATTTTAATAATCTTGTTTCGTTAATAACTGACCTGAGACATTTTTTGAAAGGTGTAACGTGATATTTTTCAAACTTAAATCATATAGGGATAGATATAGCATATACATAGAAGTTACTTATCGACCAAAATTAACACGTTATTTTCACGTGTCTTTTTAACAAGATTTTGACGAAACTAGTTAACATGATGATTTTTTTATAGTTTACAAAACAATAACATGCTATTAGTCAGAGCAATTTTTTGATATATTTTATGGATTTTATTATATAACTGAATAAAATTTCAGGTCGAATTGTAAATTTATTTTGACGTGATAATTCAACCAAATAATCAGAGGCAAATTTTCGTATGACATAACCCAAAAAAGGTAGAAGAAGGGATGAAGAAAAGAAGACTTTTAGGTTATGTTATGTGCGCAACGTGCAACAGATAGGGCTTTTTTAATTGTACTGTTTTAGAAATTTACGGTAAGTACAGTGAGAGTATGAACGTTAAAAATTAATTTTCAGATGTTTATAGGAGTTCCATTCGACGAAGGCGCTAACATGGCTGTTGTACAAGACAATTGGCTTTCTCCTAGAAAGTCCCGATTGGAAATGGCCTCCTTATAAAAAACATAACCAATTCATTGATTTATTAAAAAGGCCCCACTAGCTAAATATAAATTCAAATCTGTCTTTTTTTTGGTCCGCTACCTTATCATACCATATTTTGCGTCGATCAAAATGTACCAAATGACGTAATTTTAAGTAGTAAAAACGTAATTTTACCTCATAATTAAAGTAATTTTACGTTATAATTGACTTAATTTAACGTCTTAATTAAAGTAATTTAACGACGTAATTGACGTAATTTATTGTCGTAATTGACGTAATAATACGTCATGATTGACGGTTGATTCGCTGCGACAAATTAACGTCATAAACACGTCACTTCCACGTTGAAATTTTGGTCACTTCTAATATGTGACGTGTGAATCACGTGAATATAACGTCACTTTGCTGCCTGGGAAGGTGCCCGACGATTTCTTATTGGTCGATTTAAATACGCGAATAGTATTTGACAGAATTGACAGCTATCTTTCCACATGTAAATGTACATAGACGTGTCTCATAAATGGGTAACAGGATATATAAATTGTTTATTGCTAAAGAAATAATCTAATGAGTAGCCAAAAGAAAGGTAAGGATACATTATTAAATGACGAAATGTAAGTTCATTGAAAATTTTTAAACATAAATTTGTCTAGATACAAACAATGACGAAAACAAAAAATTAAAATCTTTTGCTATTGATTCAGTAGCACCTCTTGGTGCGTCTTACCTCACCTTTAATGGTCTAAGTTTTCAGGTGTTTTAAAGGTTATTTTTATTTGTTATTTTCCATCTCTAATTTCAAGTAAACTTTGTGCAGCTCAACGTTGTCGGATCTTCTTTCTCGTATAATTTTCTTCTTTTTCTCTTATCTAAAATTATTTTATGAGGTTAGTTCTAAAAGGTCAAGTAGGCGGCAATTCTGACGATTGGGAAAAGAAAGTTGACCAAAATTTTGTTATTATTGGTAGCATACGCATAGCCTACCGCGCGTTTAAGCGAATTATATGGTAAATTTTTATATAATTTTACTTATTTTGAATGACATATAGCACTTTTTTACCTCTCGCCCTTCAGATAAGAGAGGTATAGGAATCATGCTAAAAATTGGGTAGTGACTTTTCAATGAATAAACACGTTTTAGGGTCCCTAGAATACGATTTTAATATTTTCGCGATGATGTCTGTGTGTGTGTGTTAGTGTGTGTGTGTGTGTGTGTTAGTGTGTGTGTGTGTGTGTTAGTGTGTGTGTGTGTGTTAGTGTGTGTGTTAGTGTGTGTGTGTGTGTGTGTGTGTGTGTGTGTGTGTGTGTGTGTGTGTGTGTGTGTGTGTGTGTGTGTGTGTGTGTGTGTGTGTGTGTGTGTGTGTGTGTGTGTGTTTGGATGGATGTTGTAGTAACGATAACTCAAAAACTACTGAATAAAAAGATTTGAAATTTTGCATACAGGATTCTGATACCCTAGATTAGATCTGATTAGATTTTGGTGCCAATCGCACAACCGGAAGTGGCAGTTGTTATGGGTGATGACGCCATTATTATACAAAACGGTAATAAAGTTTTACACATATATTTTGTATACCCCATAGTTTATTTTCATCTCATAAAGATTTTCGAAACTTTTGCCATTGTTGCCAGATTTACAAAAATATAATTTTTTTTCATACTTTTTTGTGTCAACCTGTAAATTTTTGATTCAAAACTGGCGAGAGGTCATGTGCTGGCCACATCAGAATTTTATGATTCATGCAACAACGTCTTCAGTCACTCGCTATGACGTTTGGGGCATCTATACAATGCTGAGTTAGAAAAGAACTTGAAGAGTTTTTTAAAATGATTATTAAAGAAGATGTTACAATCCCCTACAGGATAGACAAATATCTCAGGCGTCTATACCCTAAACTTATGCCAGGGATTATTAAGTGAGCTTTAATTCAAAAGCAAATAATTGTTAACGGTCATAAAGCCGAAGCAAGCTTAAGGGTAGGTGGGAGTGTTGAAATTCTTTAAAACTGCACCGATTGATTTGAAATTTTGCCAGTTATTGTAACATTACACCAATAACAAGTGCCGATTAGTGTTTCCACCCCGATATAGGTGTACATTTTAAATCTCAAAATCGATAAACAAACTAATTTTAATTAAAAAATATAGGATAAAGGTTTTTTGATAAACTAATACTTTTCGAGTGATTGAAAATGTCAAAAAAATCATGTTTTTTACCAGTATTTCGCGAATAACTCAAAAACCTTACCTTTCATGAAAAAAAAATCATTATTATCAAAAATGAAGATTATAAAAAAAATAAGAAATTTGTATCTTTATTATTTTAGACGCATTAGAAAGTGAGTTATGGCTCCTTGACAACAATTTTTTGTTTGCCGTAAAATTTATTCGCAGATTTAAACGTTAAATAACAGAAAACGAGAAAGTTTTCCGGAAAAACTCATAGAACCTTTTTTAAAGTGCTCAAATTGATCTTTAAAATGAGTAGTGGTAAATGGCTGCGGCACAAAAATTGAGAGTTATAATGAAAATAAGATGAGTCACTCGAATTTTTGAAAAACAGACGTGGTTACCAGTAGAATTAAAATTTATCATAACCAATGAATAATTCACTTTATATATGCCATATTTAAATATATTTCAAAAAATATTTTTAAATAACTTTAAAAGTAATGAAAATAGGTAAAAAGTTTTTCTTAACAAAAAAATTTGTCTTTTTTTTTCATTGTAAATTTCACACCTAACATTTTCGACCAATTAAAAGCCTGTATTTTGTATCGTTACCGTAGCAACCAAAAAAAATTCTGGAAATTTTTCTCCTCCTTGGAGTAAAGCAGCATGAAGTTACGTTTATAGTAAAATGACATTTACATTTACCATCAAAAACCCGCATTGTCCTAGTTTTTTTTTAATATTTCGGTGTGAAATTTTCTTACCGAATCCCCCACGTGCTTGAATTAATTGCGAGAAATTTTTCTCGTACATGAATTTTTATAGAAAATTCATGTACTCAAAAATAATTCATGCCCTAGAGAAACTATAAGTGAAAATTTTTCATTTCTCTGCATATCTGTAGGATAAAAATTAAATAATATATGGTCATTCAAAAGTATGCGAAGGTTACCTTTTCCGAACAATTTAAACTCAAACCTCTCTAAAACTATGAGTCCATATACATGACCTTGTAGCCTATTAAATTCTCTACCACATGGTATTCGTATGGATGAAATAGCTCAAAAAGGAACGGAGTTATCGCTAAAAAAACCCAATTCATTTTTTGAAAGAAAATTATGAAGCATGGTTTGTTTTTAAATTTTGGAGCATTCATTCTTTTGCGTATGTTCTGTACAATTCCTACATGTAATATACTAGTGACAGATATATAGTAGCAGCTAGAAAGAGAAAGGAACTTTTTAGAAACGGACTTTTATACTATAAGTACATACGTGTTTTTAGTTCATTTATACATAAAACACAGTAGCAAAGATTAGGTATAATAGGATGACAATCAGACGAAGAAAACAGAAAATGAGACAGAAAGATGACCTTGTCGGTGTTATTCCGAATCTCGAATCAATGGCGTGAATAAACAGCCTTAAGTGTACGCCTATGTTTCGGTCAAATATTAGTAAGTGGTATTGCCAACAAAATAATAAAATATATTTCTGTTGCGATGATAGCAGCATTAGAATGGTCGACTTAAAGTAATGTCACTCCTGTTCGGGGACATATAGGAGGATCTGTTATGTAATTTTCAACCAAAAATTTTAGGATTTACTGTAGTCAAAAATGGTGCTCCCTCCTCGTATATCATAAATATCACTCAAGGTCAATGAGGCGGAGGCTGTTTTTACAAAGGTTACTGTGAGTGTCCGGTATTATTAAATAATTAGACTTCGGCAGTAGTTTTCAAGAGCCGGTATATTAAGGGTGAAAACGTTTTAATATATGATTAACAGTAAATGGATTTTATTTAATGTAAATGCCACCATTAAAACTGATATATGTTTTTCAATATTTTTTCTTATTTTCGACTGAAAGGACAATTTTTAAGGGTTGAAAATTTGTAATAAATAATAAATTATATCATAAATAGTAGTTTATATTTATTTGTTTTATAATAATACCACCATCAAAGCGTTTCAAGTCGCTGAAAATATTTTCCCCCTATATAATTTCATCGGAAGGAGTAACTTGTAAGGGATGAATCATTTGAACAAATAATATATCATACCATAAATACTAAGAGAAGATATTTCACCTATATAATTACCAGAATAAAAAGATTTCAAAGCTGATAAAAAAATAATTTTGTTTTTGTTAATTTTTTTATAGGGGTAGTTTTTAGAGGTACCAACATTGTAAAATGCCATTAATCAAGTTCCACAATTAAAAAAAATAAAAATTTGACAAATTTAAACATAATTACAGCTCAAATCTATCGTTTTTTAATTGCTTAATACAAGGGATTGTTTTCAACTCTTAATCCAATTCTTATGTTGCTGTTCTGCAAGAATTTTGTCAACATTCGCCCACTTACTATACAGTCAGTATCAGTCACAAAATAATGTTAATTTGTTAAAAATAAATAAATAAGCATTTCAATATATCTTCACACATAGCGAGACGCTAGTTTACTTAAACTACAAACCGTTTCTTCTCTAAGAAATAGAGAGAGAAAAGATAAAGGTAACTAACTCGTCGTGCAACTCTATGGCGTATGTCTTACATTCCTAAGAGGTTATTTTATTTTATTAAGGCTAGTATATAAGGAAATCTCAAACTCGCGTTTGTAATGTCGTGAGTCACTGCATCTCATTTGCAAAAAAAGATTTTGCAACGGTATTGTATATTGTTGTATTAGAAATTGATGTTAATATATTTCTAAGCATACATGCTTCGATTGTTACTACAGAGAGAATTATCAAATAGATTGATAAAAGAGAGTAATAAATGCAAACATTTTGTTGTTGTAGATTGTATATCAGTGGCGGCGAGTTTCAGTTTTTTTTAATCAGTACGAAATTTTAAAAAATTGTAACAAGTTTAACGAAAAGGGAATTTGGAAACTTTGTTTTTCAAAAATGTTGAAGGATATCATCACCACTAACCAAAACTACACTTTTTATCACTTTACGTATGTTTCGCTAACTATGTTAGCATCATCAGGAGATGATGACAATCTTAATATTAAGCCAGATTAGAATAAGACACAAAGTCATACCATGAGGTATGATAAAAATAATATGTTAAAACCAAAATAGGCTAAACGACATCTTTCGGCCTTATAGGGCCTAAAAAACAAGATTACAATGAGGATAGAAGTAAAATCATTAAAAGTTAAAGGGAACTTACATAAATGTAACAAATGAACAGCAACGAAAACAATAAACTATATGTACATGACATGTGGTAATGAAAATAAACTAAAAACTAAAACAATCATAAGTCAAATCATGATTGGTGATTTGACTATAATGTCTGTATCAAAGTGCATCTCTAAGATGCAGGTTGAAATTAGTAAATTTTTGAATAAATATGCCGATTAAGTTGTACTATGCACTGGTGGTGGTAGTCAAAACGGAAATATTTTTTTTTTGATTCACTGATGACAATTTTCCAAAGTAAACTTAACAAAGACAAAAGCGAATGGGGAGTTCAACAAAAATATAACCTCGCGTTTTTTCTTTATTAACAGTTAGAATTTATCAAATAAAACCCATTGTGTTTAAATATCTACTTATATACTGAGCTAGATTTTTGAATAAATTAATTTAAAAATTCAAATTTCTTATGATTTGAATATGCCGCCATTACGATCGTGACGTCACTTATGTGCAATGAAGTTACCGTCAAGACATTAACTGCAAATGTGCAAAGAAGAGAATACGAATGAACAACAGATGTTAAATCTCACTTATACAGACAAAGATGGAGAAAACCATTATATGATAATTGGATAAAGATGAAAACTTGGACCTATCCACTGTGAATTTGCATTCAAAATCGAGAGAGATAAATAGATATTAGATTCCGCTGTTAGATAAAGAAAACGACTATTTTAACGAGATAACGAGATCAGGTAAAAAATTTGCTGTTTGGTACATAAATGCTGGGCACAAGCGTTCCTGATTAAGTGAAAGGTCGCGTCCGCGTCTGCTTACTGATATATTTTCACTGCCACTGTTGTAGTTTGTACTCTGTAGAGCTGATTGATGTTGAATATTTTCCGTATTTATTTGTATTTGTAAAGATACGTAAACAAAGGTAAAAGTAAACACAATTAAAAACATATTGACCAAACGACACATTATAAGCAAATATCATCTATATTTAAAAGCGTCAATTTTATTTAGAGAAACTGGCCCACGTTAATATTATGCTGCAGCTATTACACATAAGTGACGTAGGTGCACTACAAGTTGCATAGATGCAGTAATTTTTAAATATCAATTTTTTCATGTTAAATTGAAGAAAAACGCAGAAAAAACGATTTTTTCATAAAAAGAAATTCATTTTTTTTTCAAATACTGCAAAAAAGGTGGACTAATATTTTAAGTTGAACTCCCCATTGAGTGCAGGCCACAGGCATCGTAAAGGTTAATAAAGAAGAAAAAAAGAAAACCAACCTATAATTACAATCAATGTTAACAATAATAGGTAAAAACAAAGTTATTAAAACCGTAAATTAAGGAATAAATAATTATCACTGGGTTGAAGTTGTATATGTAATATAAAAAAACTCTGACTCATACCATAACAATTATAATTGATGAAAGTTAACAAATAAAGCGATTACATATTTCGGCCAACATATTAAATTGTACCATGACAATGGTATGAAAAAGAAAATATTAAATACACATTGAAAACTTTACAAGGCGACTTAATAACTGTTTGATTTAAATTTGTGATAGAATAAAAAAAACTAGATTTAAAAATACCTACGATGAACTTTACAAAAAAGTATTTAAATTCAATTAAAAATTATGGAATCAATTTTCTTTCACCATGCAGCAACTGACTAAAGAATGACAGATGACAAATTAAGTAACATATGAATCTGAACTAATAGACAATACGAAGAGAAGAAATAAAGAATTATAGGAAGAAGGTACCAGACACACAGTATAATAATGGAACAGACCGAATATTAAAATAAAAAAAGAAGAATTATAACCTATACAGGATGTCCGTGAAGCAATTTAAAAACATTAGAAAAGTACAAAATAAATAAATAATTTTGGGTAGGATAAAGCTGCTCATTAAGACACGTAACATTTAAAACTTTTATTGCAATTGTGGATTAACCTCTTATTGTCTGATGTGTCACTAGTGGCACATATCCTAAAATATTATGCAGATATCATGATCCGCATACTTTAAAAATTTGATTCCCAAGGTGACCAATGTTACGCCTTTGGAATCTACGTCAGTCATTTAGTTTCGAAATTCACTATTAGGGACGCGCTACTGTTTCGAGGTTATTACTCACTGACGTTTTAGTGATATTTTTAGTGGTGTTACAATAATACCACGTAAGTATTATCCAAAGAAAAATATGTTTCGCACTCTTTGAACATTGTAGATTATGTCTAGCTAATAAAAAACATAAAATAATAAAAAGAAATACTTAGAATGTGTATTTGTCATTTTCGGTCATATATGTACCATTGGTCTTTTATAGGTAGAATGTGTATTTATCACTTTGGGTCATATATGTACCATTGGTCTTTCATAGTAAAAATATAATATAAATGATGAAAGAATGTTTTTTTTATTTTTTAGAGTAATGGCCGAGATTTCATATGAAAGTGAGATAGAGGATTTGGATGATAGTGATGACGACTATATGCCTGATTATAATTCCAGAGATTACAGTGAAGAAGATGAAGAAACAGATAATAATAGCGATGATACTTATAAGATGTTTATAAATTAGCCATGTATTCAATATTTAGCGACTTATTTTTCCAGATGATATTCCACTTGAACCATCTAAGGACAAAAAAAAACAGTATCATTGGGAGGCTGTTGAAGAAACAGAGCCTGGATTCATTCCGGAGTTTGCAACTCGAATATAGCTTGATAAAGAAGAGATAGGCCGTCCAATTCATTATTTTCAGCTGTTTTTTTCCGACAACATACTGGACCATATCGTCATTGAAAGTAATCTCAATGCAACCCAAAATAATCCAAATAAGCCTTTGAATCTTACAAAGGATGAACTGAACACCTTTATTGGCTCTTTGATTTATATGTCCTTGTTTGGTTTACCCAGACACCGGATGTATTGGAGTAATTCTACGAGGGTCAGTCAAGTTTGTGATGCAATGAGCAGGAAAAGATGGGAAGAAATTAAAATGAATATACACTTCAACGACAATGATAATATTGGTAATCGAGATGGTCTCAACCGTGATAAAATCTTCAAAATTATATCGATTGTGAATATACTGTTGTCAAACTTTCAAAATCAAGAAAAACACCAAATGCTGTGCATTGACGAACAAATCGTTCCTTATAATGGTCAGTAGTCACTGCGACAATATAATCGTAAAAAGCCACATAAATGGGGTTACAAAATTTTTGTAATGTTAGATATGTATGGTCTAATTCACAATTTTGAAATATATGTTGGTAAAATTGAACCAGCTACAGAAAACCCAGATATAGGTGCAAGTGGTAATATTGTACTACGACTTGCAGATATTATTCCAAAACACCAGAACCATTTACTTTATTTTGATAATTGGTTAGGTCTTCTATACCTATAATGATTAATTTATCAGAAGATGGTATAGAATCTGTGGGAACAGTTAGAGTAAATAGATTTCTAGGGTTAAAATTTAGCGAGGATAAAATTATGAAAGGACGAGGGCGAAAAAAAAGAACAAAAATCAATGAAGTGGAAATAAATGTAGTAAAATGGTTTGACAATAAGGCCGTTACACTTGCGAGTACCTTTTGCGGTACTCTTCCTACTGATACAGTTGCCTGATACGACAAACAGCAAAAAAAATAGACGCGGTTAGACCCAATATCCTCAAAATTTATAATAAGTTTATGGGTGGCGTAGACCTCGTTGATGGTCTCATTGCATACCATAGGATATTACGTCGATCCAAAAAGTGGTATTTAGGTTTTTTTTTCATTTCATTGACATATCGCTCGTAAATGCATGGGGAAGATATAGAATTGATATGAGAAATGCTGGTTTAAATAAACATGAGATTCTTGATTATGTTTATTAGATAAGCCCAGAAAACGTGGAAGACCCAATACTGTGGACCGAGAATTCGAACAGAAAAAGAAAATAGGTCCCACAAAACCCATTCCAGAATTTGATGTCCGAAACGATGGAATAGGACATTGGGTTGTGGAAAAAGAAGGACGGCAAAGGTGTAGACTGCCAAAATGTACGCAAAAAACATCGTTTTATTGATTAAAATATCAATTGCACTTATGTCTGGAAAGGGAAATAAATTGTTTTTCATTATTTTATGGAGCTACTAGTTTTGTACATCCTTATCCGTTGGGTCATATATGTCACAAACCCTATTTATTGTAATAGTAAAGTTATAGTTTATTTTTTCACAAAAATGTCTTTTTTTAATATCCCAACTATAAATTATTACATCAAATTTTTTTTAAAAGCGCTAAATATGTGCGGTCAATAATAGGTTAAAGAATGGGTTCAATGAATGACCAGAAGAAAGGATATGATTGGCAAAAACCGATGGAGAATTAATAATGTCAGTGTTCATGAAACTAGTAATATGTCTCAAGTGTTTTTCTTCCAGTTTGACCCACATAAACTGCATTGCAATCTGTACTGAAAATTTTATATACTCCTGCTTTATGTAAAAAAAGAACTAAATCTTTATAGTTAATTAATACGCTGTGGCTACCCGTAAGGCAAGCCAGACGAATATTATTTGAAATGTAATGACGTCATAGTTACCAGACAGCCATTATACGTACGTAGTGTAGGCAGTGATCAGCTCAATGAGTTGTCCTTGTCGGTCTTGTCACTTGTCACAAAGCTGTCAGAATAACACTTTTTGTTATGTATGTGTACTTAACTATTTGTTTTTGTTTAATATTGTTTATATTTGGTTGATCATTGTTTTTCAATTTTCATGAAATTTTAGCATTATTTTTTTTGTTTTACCAATATGGATTCATTTAAGAGCTTCACTACGCTTCAGAAATACATTCGGGATCTAGAAAATAAAGCGTATTTTCAAACCTTTATGGAGTCCCGGACAATTTTTGGGGCTATGAAGCGTAGTGCAAAGAGACACATTAGTGTCGATTTAAAGTATTACGAGGTTGCTTTTAGATGTATTCATAGTGGCACAAGAAAGTCGGAATCCAAAGGTCAAAGACCCAATCAGAGGTAGGTCCAAATGTCTTTAATAAATCCTGTTGGTTTCAAGTATTCGTCAAAGTACCAATCCAGTTTTCAGGCTGGTATTACACACATGGAATTAACAAAAATTACAACGCTACGTCCTCTTCTAACGCCCGGGATTTTCAGCTCGGACCTCTTTATCACAAGTTTCCACACGCATAAAATTTTCACCTTTCAAAACTCGACAACCGTCATTCAGGCCAGATTTTTTACAGACAATCCTATAACATCGTATTCGCAATTAAATGGCGCTCATTTTGATATAAGATTTATTTATTAAACAAATAGGTGAAAATAACTATTATCGATTTACCTGTTTATACCTGGCAACCCGGTAGTAACGCCAGGAAAAAATAGACAACCCAACGTTTGTATATTCTATAGGCTTCATACTTTCGGTTGGTATTAAGATTTATTCGTTAAACGCATGAGTGCAATATTTAATAAAGTCATTTTTCAATTTTTAATTAATCATAGTCTGGCCAGAAATTTTTTAGACAACCCACTCGAGATATATTTTCTAATATATTAAATTTGATATGAAATACTTTTCATCCATTAAACAGATGGGTGAAGGTTGTTTCTAGTTCGGATCTTAGACTATTTGGGAAGGGTTACTAACTCTTAAACTATTTGTATTTGAACTGGAAACAAACGTTTTTACACATTTTCAAAGTATTAATTACTGCTCTTACATTTTTTGAACAGGGATTTTTTTAAATTAACGTATCCACTTTGGATCAATTCATTGAATCTTTCAAAATAATCACTTTTATTTAGTATGACCACCTTGTTTGCTCAAGTTTTTGGCGATATGTCTTTTCGGGATGGTGGTTTGTTATTAGAAACAATATTTTTTGAAATCTGGTTTTTGCACTAAATTAAGTTTAAAGACTAAATGGCTCATTTGAAATACGGTCAATCATACATTTAGTATAGATAAGGTAAAATTACTTAAAAATGTACTAAATAAAAGATTTCTGGATGCTTTTGCAAGTAGAGAAATAATGAAATGTACAAATAGTTTAAAAAAACACAAAGGACCTATTCCGTATAGTCCACTTTACAGCTTAATTCGATAAGGTTGGCGGGTTTTTTCCAACTGATTGATTGAATAAAGCCATCGCGCTTAGCGCTAAAACGCAAACATGTGTGAAGGTAGTAGTCATAAATAGCAACTTCTGATGATGCTAACATAGTTAGCGAAACGTACTTGGCTTGTTAAAGAGTATAATTTTGGTTACTTTTAATGATATCCTTTAACATGGTTGATAAACGAAGGTTTCAAATTCCTAATTGAATAAATGTGATAAAAAATCCCGTTACTAAAGTTAGTTAAATATGGCTGTTATTTTGTATTAAACTAAATAATTCATTTTAAACAAATATGTCTCTAAAGCTGTTAAAATTTCACTTCTAAAAATAAATAATACTCATTATTTGTTGATCTACAAAACTATTTGGGAGTCAAAACAAAACTCTCGTAACTAAAACCTTAATTTATTACAGATATTTTATTAATCGACAACCAATTTAGTGTATTGTGAAGAGCCTAAAGCTTACATGGCCACCCACAATGAGCGAGTAATTTGAAACGTGACTCTAAACAATTTTTCAACAATAATTTATTTAAATTTGTGGAGTGAACCAAGACGGTGAAACATATGTTTACAAAATATCTGCAATTTAGGTTCAGCAGGAATTCGTTAAATTGACAAGTTGTCAATAATTTTTGCCTCGCAAAGTTATTTATGTAGAGATTTTTATTTATGTAAAATTATTATAAACAAGTGTTTATAGTCGTAGTGGCAAACCACGATATGAAAATAAAAAATTAATAACGCTGTTTACTTTATTTTAACTGCCTGTAACTTCTCAACAGTTCAGGATAGAAATATGCGGTTTTCACAATTGTAGTTTAAATACATTTTTTTTTTCAATTTAATTTTTTTTAATTTTTTCAGTTTAATTTTAAACATTTTCATTATGTAATTTATTTATTTACAAAGATTCATATTAAATTTTAGGCAAAATAATGATTTATATAACGAATTATTAAAATAAATATGTGTCTGTCTGAAAAAAGTATAAATTACTACCTTAACTATAAAATTCTAAGAATAGATATTTATAAATTATTATTTTATACCCTGAAGATGTTAAACATTTTACATATTAATATTTTAAACGAAAACCGATATTTTAAAATTTCGTGATGAGGGTTTTTGAAAAAGCAAAACCTTGAGGTAGATTTAAAGTCGAGAGTAATTTTTGAAAGAATGGGGCGCTCAAGGTGAGAGCATAATATGTGATCGACACAACCGAACCCAATAATTTGGAATCATTGTTGTTTCGAGACACCCACGGCTAAGACTTAATGTGTCTGTTGTACAAAAGTATTAAGTTACTACCTACAATGTTTTAGAATGAAATTTATACCAGATAAATTTTCTCATGTTACAGTTAAAGAAATTAAATTATCAACAACTTTTTATTTTCCCACCATATACCCGATATATGTAAGATATGTACAAGAGGACAAATTAGTACTTAAAAAAAATAACATAGAATTAAAAAAACTCTAAACTTTCAAAACCAAACGACTAAAGATGTATTGGACCAAGTTTCAAATCCTTCTTTAAAAAATCGCCACTGTCTTAGATTTAATGTTGTAATTTAAAAAACTCCAAATTTACAAAAACAAACCATTGAACATGTTTGGGATTAATTTTTAAATTTTTATAAAGTACAGGGTGGTCAAAAAAATGCAATTCAGGATTATTCCTATTTAAATTTTCATACCACTCTTTAAAAAATCGCCTCTGTCTTAGATTTCATGTTGGAATTAAAAAACTCCAAATTTACAAAAACAAACCATTAAACATGTTTTGGACTAATTTTTAAATTATTATAAAGCCTTTTTTGATAGTCAAAAAAGGCTACTAATAATTATTCATATATAAATTTTCATACCCCTTTTTTAAAAAATCTTGACTGTCTTAGATTTTATGTTGGAATTAAAAAACCTTCAAATTTACAAAAACAACCCATTAAACATATTTTGGACTAATTTTTACATTTTTATGAAGTACAAGGTGGTCAAAAAAATGCAACTCATGATTATTCCTATATAACTGTTCATCGCACTTTTTTAAAAAATCGCCACTGTCTTAGATTTCATGTGGGAATTAAAAAAACTGTAAATTTACAAAAACAAACCATTAAACATGTTTTGGACAAATTTTTAAATTTTTATAAAGTACAGGGTGGTCAAAAAAGGCTGCTGATGATTATTCCTATATAAATTTTCATACCCCATTTTTAAAAATCGCCACTGTTTTAGATTTAATGTTGGAATTTTAAAAACTCTAAATTTTCAAAAACAACCCATTAAACATGTTTTTGACTAATTTTTAAATTTTTATAAAGTACAGGGTGATCAAAAAAGGCTAGAGATGATTATTCCTATATATTTTTATACCCCTCTTTAAAAAATCGCCACTGTCTTAGATTTAATGTTGGAACTAAAAAAACTCCCAAATTTTCAAAAACAGACCATTAAACATGTTTTGGACTAATTTTTAAATTTTTATAAAGTATAGGGTGGTCAAAAAAGGCTACTGATGATTATTCCTATATAAACGTTCATAACGCTTTTTAAAAAATTGCCACTGTCTTCGATTTAATGTTGAAATTAAAAAAACACCAAATTTACAAAAATATACCATTAAACATGTTTTTTACTAATTTTTAAATTTTTATAAATTACAGTTGGTTAAAAATGGCTACTGATGATTATTCCTATATATAAATGTTCATACCCCACTTTAAAAAATCGCCACTGTCTTATTTAATGTTGGGATTAAAAAATTTCAAATTTATAAATCCAAATGACCAAAGATGTTTTGGACCAAGTTTTAAATTTTTTTGAGTTTTCAATTAAATTTGCTCCTCCTATATATTTCTTTTTCGATTCTTAATATAAACTTTTATTTATTTTCATGTCTTCTAGTTTTCAAGAAGTATAAAACGCTTTTATAAATAAAAGAACACATTGACATATTTATTTTTAACTAAAAGTATACTTTAATTAAACAATTTTGTAAAAAAAACAATTATAGATGTCTTGAAACGTTATAAATTAAGGAATATCGTAGGTACTCCTTGGTATGATCGGAACAACGATTTACATAGAGACCTTAAAGTCAAATCTATCCCGGACTGCCACTGCAACTGACTAAATCGACTCCGGGAGCGGTATACCATATAGGGTATGCGAAAGCGTACGTGAGCGACTCCATCTTTCTGCAGGGGTTATAACTGTTAGGGCTGACCTTATATTCGAATAAATTTTAAGTTATTCTAATCCAGTGCTGTGCGCGATATAATTAATATATTTTAATTATAACGGTAATTAAGTAACTTCGTTATATTTTAAAAATATAGATTTTAAGACGTACAAAACATTTTTTTATTTGGTACTGCTGCGATATTTTATAAACAACAAATTGAATAGATTAATGCATTTTTACGGAAGAGAAAAGAATTTTCATAATTTTTTATTAGACCCAGTTACCCAATTTCCCACGGAAAATTCTCACAACTATTGTACTTCGTACCGTTCCTTTGAATCGACCTAAAAGAATCTAGGACAATAAATTTTTATTAATTTTTTCACATAACTCGGCTACAAGGATTTTAAAAAAACACTACGAAAAATGAAGTCGTTTAGATAATAATTATGTAATAATTTAATAATTATTTCCTGCAATTATAAACGGAGAACGTCGATTCCTTGAATTCTTTTTATACCTGTATTATGCAGGTGGCAATGATTTTAATGAATGAATCACATATTGTGTTTAAGATAAAATTAATGTGTGATGCTAAACATTATCTATAAGTTATTTCTAGATTAAAAATAATAATTTTAATATTTTTCAAGCGATATATTCTTTCTTATATGCGATTAAAAATCGCTTCAATAGTTTAAATTGAAATATAAGAAAAATTTATTTATTATTTAATTTAAAAATAAAACATCTACATTCTAAAATACTTAAACGCAACTTTTCATTTACAAATTCTACAATAGAAGAGAACGAAAAGTTAAACGTACCTAAGTCAAGACTATAAAATGCTTGTGACGCAACGAAACAAGTAGGCGAAGCATGTAATTTCTCTTCTGGTTCAGAACTTGCAGCTCCTACAGTCAGACAGCCCACACTCCCGAAGACAGACCTTCAGACCATCAAAGTACCATTAGAAAAGGTCCGTTTGGTCCATAAAACAACAACAAAAATATCGGTTGTAGCAAACAATACACTTTCTCGCTATTTATGTTGAATCTTTTATTTGCGTTTAAGAACAATTTTTTTATAAATTTGGAGAAAATCCGGAGAGACACACAGAAAAGACACAAGAGACAGAGAAAAGGCACAAGAGATAGAGAAAAGACACAAGAGACAGAGAAAAGACACAATAGACAGAGAAAATACACAAGAGGTCGAGAAAAGACACAAGAGACAGATACAAAAAACACAACAGATAGAGAAAAGACACAAGAGACAGAAAAAAGACACAAGAGATCGAGAAAAGACACAAGAGACAGATACAAAAACACAACAGATAGAGAAAAGACACAAGAGACAGAAAAGACACAAGAGACAGAGAAAAGACACAATAGACTGAAGAAAGGACAGAAGAGATCGAGAAAAGATACCCGAGAAAAGACGCAATAGAGAGAGAAAAGACACAAGAGAGCGAGAAAAGACGATACAGACAGAGAAAAAAAAACAGAGAAAAGACACAGACACAGAGAAGAGTTACAGAAAGAAGACGCAGAGAAAAGATACAGATAAAGAACACAGAGAAAACACAGAGAAAAGCTACAAACAATGAGAAAACAGACAAAAACTAACAATACAGTTGGTTTCTGATAAAAAAATCAACAAAAAAAATAATTGCTGAACTGGCAATATCTATCTGTTTTTAATTTAGAGAAAAAATGGGACAGACACAGATAAAAGACACAAGAGACAGAGAAAATACACAAGACAGAGAAAAGGCACAAGAGACAGAGAAAAGACAACAGACAGAGAAAAAAGGACACAGAGAACAGCTACAGACAATGAGAAAAAACAGACAAAAACTAACAATACAGTTCATTTTTGCCAAAAAAGTCACCAACAAATAAATAAATTGGTAAACTTCCAATATCTAAATACATATTTATTTTTGTAAGCTCGTTCTTAATCGTTAGAGAAAAAATCTGGCAGACACAGAGAAAAGACACAAGAGATAAAGAAAATACACAAGAGATAGAGCAAAGACACAAGAGACAGAGAAAATACACAAGAGACAGAGAAAAGACACAAGAGATAAAGACAAGACACAAGAGACAGAAAAGACACAAGAGATAGATACAAAAAACACAACATACAGAAAAAAGACACAAGATACAGAGAAAAAATACAAGAGACAGAGAAAAGACACACACACATAGAAAAGACACAGATACAGAGAAAAGTTACACAAAGAAGACGCAGAAAAAAAAACACAGAGAACAAACACAGAGAAAAGCTACAGACAATGAGCAAACACAGACAAAAACTAACAAAACAGTTCGTTGTTACCAAAAAAGTAAACAACAAAAAACTTAATTGCTAAACTGGCAATATCTAAATAAATATTTATTTTTGTAAGCTCGTTCTTAATCTTTAGAGAAAAAATCGGACAGACACAGAGAAAAGACATAAAAGACGGAGAAAAGACACAAGAGATAAAGAAAAATACATAAGAGATAGATAAAAGACACAAGAGACAGAGAAAATAGACAAGATACAGAGAAAAGGCACAAGAGACAGAGAAAAGACACAAGAGATAGATACAAAAAAAAGACACAAGATACAAAGAAAAAGTACAAGAGACATAGAAAAGACACACACACACACAAAGAGAAAAGACACAAATACAGAGAAAAGACACAAGAAACAGATACAAAAAATTAATTGCAAAACTGGCAATATCTAAATGCATATTTAGTTTTGTAAGCTTGTTCTTAATCGTTTGAGAAAAAATCTGACAGACACAGAGAAAAGACACAAGAGATAAAGAAAAGACACAAGAGACAGAGAAAAGATACAAGAGACAGAAAATACACAAGACATAGATAAAAGATACAAGAGACAGAGAAAATACACAAGAGATAAAGACAAGACACAAGAGACATAGAAAAGACACAAGAGACAGTTACAAAAAATACAACAGACAGAAATAAGACACAAGAGACAGAGAAAAAACACGAAAGACAGAGAAATGACACAACAGACAGGCAAAACATAGATAAAAGACACAGACACAGAGAAAAGACACAGATACAGAAAAAAGACAAAGAGAAAAGACATAGATACAAGACACAGTGAAAAGATACAGGCAATGAGAAAGACAGGCAACATAGTTCATTTTTGCCAAAAAATCAACAACAAAAAATTGTTCAGTTTGTATTTTATTAAAAAGTCTAAATTAATAAATTCTGTAATGTTTAAAAATTGTTTATACAAATAAATTATTATTGTAGATTATTAAAAAAGCATAATGTTTGTTTATTAATTCTTGTTGAGTATTAAATTATGAACCAAAGAGCAAAGCGTTGTTTTACTCTGTTCGAATATCCACGTGCCAGTTCAAAATGGTGAACAAAGACACGAAACTTTTACTAGTTACAGACAGAGACACACTCATATCATGTTCTTATATAACGCTGTTTTATTATCAGTAAAAGAAAGAGATGAAAGAAAGTGAAGAGGGGTACTCAACTATTTAAATCGTTTTGAAGAAAAAATGTCACAGGTGTGGATTTAGAAGTGGGTTGATGATGATTTTCGTATAAAGTTTTTTGATGGTTGTATTAGATTTCTTTCGGGTTAAAGCTTGGCATTTTTTGTGTTTTATATCAAAATCTATAAAAAAATATTTTCATTAAATTTTAGTGGATAATTACAATTAGTTATTATTTAAATTTTAAATAATTAATTTTAGTTAATTATTAGAATGCTAAAAATTTTTGGACCCATATTTTTTATCGAAAACTCCTCTATTTTTAGAAATACGAACATGATCGCCAACTTGGAATATTTTATTTTTAAATGTAATATTTAAACGTTGGCAATCATTGTAGACTGTATCCAATAAGGTTTTTTTCATGATTTTGATTAACCCCATTGGGTTTCATTTTGAATTCTGATGGTTCGGTGTTTTGTATTATTATACCCAGAGCTGCGGTACTGATTACGGACAGTACTTGAAAAATCTACTTGAGCACTTTAAGTACTTAAGTACTTTACTCTAAGTATTTCAGAAAATCCGTGTACTGGTACTTAAACTTTTAAGAATTCAGCCTAATACTTGTACTTAGTACTTAAATTTGTTAAATTTGTTAAAGTATATTTTTACTTGCAATTTAATTTTTAAATTTAAATACTCGAAAAGTACTTAAAACCTTTAAAAAGTACTAAAGTATTACAGATTACTGCAAATATATTCTTCAATGTGTTCGATTTGCTGTGGAAATCATTTTCGGCAAATATTTTCTTGATTTGTTCCTGAATTCATAAACCGCGCGGCACGCGTAAACACAAATAAGTTACTTAATATTTAGTACTTAAATTTACTGTTTTAAAGTACTACTTAAACGAAATACTTAAGTACTTATATATTCTTGGTACTGGTACTCGTACTTGGATCAACTTTGAACAAGTACTGGTACTTAAGCCGAATGTTTTTTGTTGGTATTTATAACAGCTCTTATACTTAGGTTGGCAGCATCTGGAAAACTTTTTTTATGATCAATTGTATGGAAAAAACGTATTCTTTATAAAATGTCTGGAGACGTATACGAGGAGTGTCAAGAAATGTAATTTATGAATGTGAAATGTGCAAGTAAACTACACTTATTTTTGTCAATATCGAAAATTGATTTAAGGAAAAGTTGATCAGAATTAAAAACTACATTCAGATATACAATCATATCAATTTGCATTAAAAAATAAGATTTTTTATTTTTTCAAAATTTTTAATACCCAGATTTCAATTCTATATATAGTTTTTGATATTGTCAAAAATAAAAGTACTTTAAGAAAAAAATTCACATTTTTCGACACATCTTGTAATACGACTAAAAAAAATTGATATCTGATAGTTTTATTTTGAATTTTAGACGATTTTTCTGATTTTTCTGAAGGATAACTTTTTTACATAAAATTGTTAATAAAAAAGTTTTCCATATTAGTATTCGTTTACAATATTTTGTAAAATATTAATCTATTTACTATAATTACCATTAAAACTGAAATTTTTCCATAAATTCGTTTTAACTATAAGAATTACTTTTTTCTGGCTATAAACATATTATTGATTAATACAAGTCCTAAAGGTTATCCATGTTCTCAAATGTGGCCAACCGATGAAGTAATAAAAACTCTATGTCAAAGTACCACAATTCGTTTATTGTTAAAAGATTATTAAAGTTGAGAAGGCGACTAGTTTCGGCGAAATTTCGCCATCATCAGGCCTAAAATAACTATCGTCAATAGGCATCGTGCAGATGACGT
The DNA here is from genome assembly GCA_963243735.1 of Neocrepidodera transversa. Classification (NCBI taxonomy): domain Eukaryota; kingdom Metazoa; phylum Arthropoda; class Insecta; order Coleoptera; family Chrysomelidae; genus Neocrepidodera; species Neocrepidodera transversa. The sequence continues at coordinate 26,958,776 of OY725341.1, forward strand.
CACATGACAGCTGTCAAACAGCCTGCTGGACAAACAATAGTTTTATCCATAAACAACAACAGAAATAAATTTGAATTTTAAGGTAATTATTGGGTTTCCCCGGAAATATACCCGAACTGAAGGTATGAATATACCTAGACTGAAGGCAATGAAGATATTTTGGACTATATAGTGTGAGAATATGCTTGGCAATTTCTTTATTCAATCTATTTTAAAGAAGATTGTTTGTATTTGTATGTAATGACCGATAAAAGTAATTATTTTAATACTTTATTTTTGGATGTCCAGAAAAGATATTTTCAGTTGTTAAATCTGCCCTTCTGGTTGCCTGAATTCACAATTTTCAAAATTGCACAACATTGAGGCATTATCGGGAAAATTTATAATAAAATGTGACTTTTATTCTCAAAAAAGATATAAAAAATCTGATGTGGCCAGCACATGACCTCTCGCCATTTTTGAATCAAAAATCTACAGGTTAACACAAAAAAGTATGAAAAAAAAATTACTTTTTTGTAAATCTGGCAACAATGGCCAAAGTTTTGAAAACTTTAATAATACGAAAATAAACTGTAGTGTATACAAAATAAATGTGTAAAACTTTATTGCCTTTTTGTATAGTAATTACGTCATCACCCATAGCAACTGCCACTTCCGGTTGTGCGATTGGCACCAAAATCTAATCAGATCTAATCTAGGGTATCAGAATCCTGTATGCAAAATTTCAAATTGTTTCATTAAGTAGTTTTTGAGTTATCGTTACTACAACATCCATCCAAACACACACACACACACACACACACACACACACACACACACACACACACACACACACACACACACACACACACACACACACACACACACACACACACACACACACACACACACACACACACACACACACACACACACACACACACACACACACACACACACACACACACACACACACACACACACACACACACACACACACACACACACACACACACACACACACACACACACACACACACACACACACACACACACACACACACACACACACACACACACACACACACACACACACACACACACACACACACACACACACACACACACACACACACACACACACACACACACACACACACACACACACACACACACACACACACACACACACACACACACACACACACACACACACACACACACACACACACACACACACACACACACACACACACACACACACACACACACACACACACACACACACACACACACACACACACACACACACACACACACACACACACACACACACACACACACACACACACACACACACACACACACACACACACACACACACACACACACACACACACACACACACACACACACACACACACACACACACACACACACACACACACACACACACACACACACACATACACACACACACACACACACACACACACACACACACACACACACACACACACACACACACACACACACACACACACACACACACACACACACACACACACACACACACACACACACACACACACACACACACACACACACACACACACACACACACACACACACACACACACACACACACACACACACACACACACACACACACACTAACACACACACACACACACTAACACACACACACACACACACACACTAACACACACACACACACACACACACTAACACACACACACACACTAACACACACACACACTAACACACACACACACACACACACACTAACACACACACACACACACACACACTAACACACACACACACACAGACATCATCGCGAAAATATCAAAATCGTATTCTAGGGACCCCAAAACGTGTTTATCCATTGAAAACTCACTACCCAATTTTTAGCATGATTCCTATACCTCTCTTATCTGAAGGGCGAGAGGTAATAATAAAAAAATGTAAATTTACCAATATAATCATGGGGAATTTGATAAAATTCATAATAATAAAAATGTGGCACTTAAGTCGTAATGTTTAATTTAAAGGGATTATGAACCGAAAGGAAAACTGAGTAGCAGGAATTGAGAGAGGGAGCTCTCAAAATGTTTGAAAGTCAAACACGAACATTAAGAAGGTGGAGATGTGACAATGGTTGAGCAGGTGGAAACACCTCAAAAATACATGATGGATAAAAGGTAAAACGGCTTTTGGTAAAAATAAGTTGGTAACAGGAATTTCTCAGGACCACTTGAGCAATTTTAATATGCGACCCGAAGAGTGGCGTACCAACAATAATGAAAACGATTAACATTAACATTGCCCAAACGCGGGTCAATGATAAAACAACGAAATACTGGTATTCAGCGGAATTATAAGAAACAAGATGGAGGTTACAATTAAATTTGATAAGTGACACTTAACCCATGAATACAGTGTAGCAAGTAGCTTTAGTCGCAACAGAAAAAGACGATTACCTGAAGGATGTTATTACTAAATATCACATGATATAAACAAAATTAACAAATAATCAATTACTAAAGGTGAGATCAAGTGCAAGACATAGGCAACGAAACGAGTAAGGAAAGTAAAAGCATTGCATTTAGTAACTAAGTAAATAAATGAATAATGAATAAAAGAAAACGCAGAAAAAAGAAGAATTGACAGAATTGAAGTATGAAGTATGAGTGAACAAATGCTTGTAGCATAAAGTATGAGTTGACAAATGACTGTAGGATAATCAATAATATTGAATTCTCTAGAAGGAAATTTTTGGTTCTTGTTTTTTAAATATTTTTTCCATTACTATATGCTACTTCAGAGTCAGATTTGTTGTGGTAAAGTCCATAAAAATTTCGAATGGCAATTTATTACAACTAGTATGTACTTGTAACCTATGTTTACATCTGAATATTTTTGCATGTCGGCTAAATCAGCTTGAAATAAATCATTAATTAATTTAATTATAACTTTGCGTCGTTTAAAATTAAGTTTAGCTGGTCTATCAATTTCATTAATTATTTCTCGTTTAATATTTGCCATTTTTTTCCTATAACACGTGCTCTCAATTCATTGGGATCAGTAATTGGTGCAATTATTTTTTATACTTTTGTTTTTAAATATTTTGAAGCATCACCTTCTTCCGGGTTGGTATTAATTTCCTTATTATAAAAGGAACATTTTTGAACTCTACAACAAATGTTGGTACAATTTTATGTAAAAAAAATTTCGCAAAATTTGTTATTTGTTTCTGTACTTTATATTGCTGTTTTCATAAAAGATTATAGTCCAGAAACTACTTTTACGTACTTGCATAATTAACTTGTCATAAATTCACAGCAAAAACCAAGACTTGTTATGAAATAATAATTTTCATTAGGAACCAGAAGTGTTCTTACAAGATACTCTGAACGGTCTTAATTTTATATCTTTAGATTAGTTTAATTGTTTCAAAAATTCTAAAAGAAAAAATATACCAAAAAAACGCAATTCAGCATCTATTAATATCTGGGATGATAGAAATGAAGTAAAGTTTAAAATATATCTATATATCTTGAAATAAAAGTCTAATTCACGTGTGGTCTGAAAAATAAAAACTAAATAAGACCACAATATCAAGAAATGAGTCACTTTTTAGAGATGTCAGAATTACTTGAAATATGTTCCATTCATCGTCAATGTTTCTTGCAATATATCATTTATTTTTGCACTGGAATCGATCCTATATATGTTTATTATTTAGATTCTCCAGGTCTTAGAGTATGCTTTAAGATAAAAAAAACCAGTTATTCCTTCTCATAATTGGTCTAATTTAGTGTGCATTGTTTTATGCTTGTCATGTTATTTTATGTTTGTAGATTATTGACTGGATATCGAACTAGTTTTTTTTGTTCTTATTTTATAATTACGCGACGCTGTTATATTTAAGTTAATAATATTAACTTTTAGAAAAATTAAGTCTTCTAAAAAAGCCCGAAAAGCGTGTGATATTTGAGAATAAACCTGGATCGGATTATAATGGAAAAATGAAATGATTAACAATTCATTATTTTTACGATTCACTCAAATGCATAGGTTAGGTTATTATGTAAATGGACACTAAAAACATAAATTTTTTGTATGGTACTTTTTTTATTTCGAAAAATAAATCCAAATCAAAGTCAGATAATTGTTAAACACAAGATTTTTATTTAATGGGTGAAATGAATAAAACCGAGAATTTGCTGAGTGTTTGGAGCAATTTCTGAAAACGAAGAGAATGCTCGAGTCTCAAATATAAGAACTTTCAATTCTTTGGCTAAATGCGCCGAATATAAGCAAAAGTCAAATAACTTGAGAGAGACAAAGAACTTTCAGTACAAGATTAAAAGATCATCCGCTAGAGGCACCATGACGCGTGATTTACTTCGTCGACACCATAGAGAATCTAAATTAAAATCACACTTCTAGTACAAATTTTTGGAAGCATGCTTCTCTCTCTTTAACAAAGGAGTACCCCCATATTTGTTGACAATCAAGAGTACCACACTGGTTAGAATTTGCTCGCGTGAGAATAATCTCCCTTTCTTTAGTTGTGCTGTGTATTTGCATGTTGACACTTGTACAGAAAACTGCCGGCATTGGACCTTTGGCGAGTACCAGTGTTGCCACTTGTAATATAATTATCAAATTGTAACATATTTTTCCTAAAAATTATACTAAACAATAATATGCAACGCAATTGTCAATTGTAACATAATTTTTTATCTATGTGTTGACATTTTGGTGCTCATTATTTACGGTTCTAATTATTCTATGCAACCAACTTTCCAACTTAGATAGAATATTAATCAATTAGTGCTGACCTCTTTTGGTTATCAGCATCAGAATTAGAATGAAAATCGGACATAGGGTCATCTATGTGAATATTGCAGTATACTCGAGTCTCGGGGAATTTTTTATTCTACAAGGGGAATCCCCTATCGCACAATCCTCAATCCTCATCAGTTATTATTTTACATTATAAAGATATAAAGTGCGACGTAAATAATTACCTAGGCTCTTGCATTTTAGGGCTGTGTTTTGTATGTTTAAGGATAAGTATTGTAGCTATTTGTAATATAATTGTGTGGAAAAAAGTTTGATAAGGCTTTGTTTGTAAAAATAAAGTTGTCTTTAAAAAATCGAAGGTCCATTTAGTGATGACAGCAAAAAAAGATGTGTGGTGAGCAATAATTATAAAGTATAATAGTGCCAGTGGTCATGAACTGTCTTCTACGTAACAGCCAAAAATGTTGAATAATATAAAGACCAGAACCAAGAAGAAAACAGATTTGAAATAAGCGACTAGGAAAAGCAATTTTTAGAAATATTAAATAGCGAGGATAGTCCTGTATGTTGTAAGGTTCCAGAAAGTGTTGCTGTCGGAATAAACGAAACAACCACTGCAAGGGATCTATGTGACGACGAGGCGGGAACAAGAAAACATTAACAAAACAGAGCAGGGATATTTCAGAAAAAATAAGAAAAAGTTTAAAAAAAGTGTTGAATATGACAGTGAATTTACTAAGGACTTGCCTACTCCGCAACTCCAATGTATAGTTCTGCTACAAAAAATGAAGATAAACGAAATGAAAATGGAACGAGAGAGAATTAAATTAGCCGAGGTGAAAAAAGCCACCAATGATCAACTTTAACTTTTGTTGCAGTTTGTTTTTTCTGTTTTCTGTTGGCGTTTACATCACAAGTGGTCGGAGGAGGGGGTTGTCATGGTATTCTATTTTTGACAGGTGTTTATTGCTCCTGTCTTGAATAATTTTTTAAACGATTGGTATATGAAGTACTTGGTGTAAAATCTCGTTTGTTATGTACCGTAGCATTTGTCATTGTTCGTAAGCCTTTTGATTGTGCAATGTTTAACTTACTAGCGCATCCCCATAGGTCCAAATGTTCTTTTTTTTTAGTTATGTGTTCTCTCCAATTTAATTTGCTGTCAAGATGGCTCCCTAAGTACTTGACACTTGTCGTGCTATGAAGTTGTACATTGTTAATAAAAACAGGTGGACATCGTTCTTTGCTAATGGTAAAAGTAATATGTTGAGATTTTGACTCATTTATTTTAATTTTCAATTTCAAGAGCCATTCTTCTAAATGAAAGAGATATTCTTGGAGGTTTGAACTTACTATTACTGGGTCTTTAAAAGGGCCGTGTCGTCTTCGAATGTTCCTCTTATGGTGTAATCAGTGTATGGGAGATCAGATGTATAAAGTAAATAAAGTTGGAATGGAGAAGTTTATCCGTTTACTCTTGTTATGAAGTATCTATCCATTAAATATGATTTAATTAGTGTAAAATACTGCATGGTCTGGAAGATTTTGTTTGATTTTGAACAACAGTCCGTCGTGCCAGACTTTGTCAAAAGCTTGACTCACCTCTAAGAAGACTGCTGAACAGTACTTTTTTGCTTCTATAACATCTATTGCAACTGTGGGTTAGCATAACTAATCATTATCTAGGTAGTTCCTTAAACATTTTAGCAGTTAGGTATGTTCCAGGTGCCTTCTTATTGTTGAGAAGTGAAATGTTTATTTTAATTTTCTTAGGAATCAAAAGTTTGGGTGATTGTTTATATAATCAAAAATGTTTCGGTCGGGAGCATCGTTAATAGATTAAATGATTACTTTTAGCCCAAGCTCCTATATTTGGTGATTCTATGCGTATTGGAGATATTGTTGTTGTCAGTTTTCTAGACGATTTTATGGGTTGTCATATTGAGTTGTATCGATTTGATCGGAAAATGTCCGCCGAGACGTTTTCATCAGGATATTCTTTTAGTTTCGTTTTTAGTCTGGTATTTAGTTTATTGTAACCCGGAGTATGAATCGGTTGCCACTGTGCTCAGGCTTTCCTTTTCTCTTGTTGTAGTGTATGATTATATTACTGTATTTGAACAATTATAAAAATTAATACAGAATTTCGTTTTGTCCTTTTTAACGTTCACAGATTTGAATAATAAGTATTGCATATTATTACTGAATATTTAGGTGTTAGAACAACTTTGTCTGTGCATTCTCATCTTGAGCAGCAATAAGTTCACCTTCATTGTTCTCCTCAGTATCTACACATCATGTGTTTTCCTACATTGTGTAAAATAATACGTTAAATATTGGTCTTAGGTACTGCCCACACAATCTTTCTATAACCACTCTATCCCTTGCTTGGTGCAAGTTAAAATTGCGCTGTTGTGTGGCGTGAGGAGGAGGGTGTAATGCCGTACCCTGAGTCTCCTAGCAAACAAACAGAGCCATTGGCATCATATACGCTGCACTTATGATGGTAAACTTCTCATTGCCATCACAAGTGGCCTGGGCATTTATACGTGCATAAATTTTGCGGTTAATATATTATTAGAGATTGGTCCGGACTTAGGTACTTCAGCTCCGTCTGGTATAGTCTTCAGCTCTGTTAGGTACGTCTGCTATCGGACCAGAATGAGCTGAAGTACAAGACCGGCTCTGACACGCTGAATCTCTGCATTATCTCACTCTAACACATTGAATTCCCTATAATATCTCTATTCGGAACGGTGTATAGTATCTACTTATATTTATTTGCGAACAAGGCTGGTTTCTTTATTTCAATATGAGTGCATTATAGCACCCCTATGACCGTGAGGAGCTTAAAGGCCGGTTCTCATATAGGGTTTACTGCACTTCATTGAGCTTCGCTTGGCGTCGCGACAAAGCGTCAAAATTGATAGTTCAATTCACATATAAGTTTCAAATCGAATCGTGGGCGACAGTTTGTGCCAAATTAAAATAATCTAACTTACTACTTTCTTCAATTGTTTACTATAATGTTTCTTACCCATGTCATAGAGCTCGTCGTATTCACAGATTAATAAAATTAATCTTTTAATTTTTCTGTCATCCATACGCGCCAACAAGTATCCCGTAAACATTTTAAAATAATAAAAATATCACATTAAAGCCTGCCGACGATTTGACAAGTCAAGCTGCGTCAAGTTACTTGAAGTTCAGCGACGCGTAGTATAAGTGAGAACCGCTACATAAGAAACCACGTAAACTGATTCAAGCGACATTTTAATGCTCGATAAAGTCAAGCGGAGTAAAGCTAGCCGAAGCTTAAGTGAGAACCGTCCTTAAAGCGGGTTTGCCACAAAAGTTTTGCTTCGTTCACTTCTTGTACTGTACTTAGAAAAGATCCAGTTTTGGTCCTCTTTCTATTTTGCTATCCAAAACCGCATTAACAGTTTTACATACCGTTGTACGGTGTACTCCGAGGCCTTCAACAATGCCGCTTTGAAAGCTTGTATCGCCAACGAAGCGCAGAGGTGACAGAGCGCCGTCACGAGTCTCATAACTTTCCGGTAAAAATTCTTTTGTAAGGAAGTCAACACTGTGAGTCTCAAACCTTAAAAGCTTTTTACTATCACTCATTTCTCTTCTTTCGTTATACACTTTTTTCTTACGAAACTTCATATACATCGCCATGATTAAAACTGACAGAAAGTGAGCATGAGTAATACTTCGGCCTAGAGTTGTTACTGACTTTTATTCACACATATTTGGTGCAAAAATTTATTCGCTCAGGAAAACTGAACAAATACTCTCCATGAGCAAATTTTACGTTTTTATTTAACTACAATTGAGTATATTCTTTAAAAAACTTGAGTTTTAGTATTTACTCAGTTTTATTCACTCTACTGAATGAGTTGTTCTTTCTAAATTGATTTTTAATTTATTTAGTTTTTTATGGGGTTCTCGATTCCTCTTTGTAGCGTATTTGTGGTTTTACCAATTAGAGATAGGGCAGAACCACTTTTAAGGTCAGACTTAATACCGGTAGCATTATTTGGGAACATAAGCCGGTTAACATGTCTATGGTGAGGATTTATGGTAATTTTAGGTGTTATAGATGAGCAAGGGTAGACTTAATGAATTTATTAAATTACAAAGCTCTGTGATAGTAGGTTATATTTAATTCGTTAAATATATATTAGAAATGAATCTAATACTTTTTCATTTTTAGTAACATCTGTAAAATTATAGAAATTATATTTATGTTAATTAAAAAATTTAAATATTAATGTTTAAATTGAATTTTCAACATTTTTAAGGCAGTTTTTAATTTAAATTTTTTTGCTTGATTTTTTGATCAGGCTATTATCAATTTTATACTATATCAGGTCATCATTTCGAAAAATTATTGACCATAAGTGATCAAACGAACAAATGAACAGGAGTAAGGGGTAAAGGGACTACATACATATATTTAAAAAAATGTTAAAAATAAAATTTCCCATTTGTCAATTAATATTATTAACATAAATTTAAAATAGGCGAATTCGGTTGAAATGCTAACTTAGTATTTCTCAATTAGTTATTTTTAAAGTGAAAAAGCATCATCATTCTCACATATTTTCTATATATGACTTTTTTTACTTGAGTATAATAGTGACATCCATGAGACGGAATAAAGAATCCAAGTAAGTACAATTTTGGCAATCGGTACCAATTGTTGTCTCCAATTCTACACGTCCCAATTTAGTAAATTCAGGTCCGAGTATACACGCTATAATATATCTACGTCGCCGCTAAAAGGCCTGTATTGTATTTCTTCGGTAGAATTCCGAAAGAAAAACTTCCAAGAATTTATTTATAATAGCTCAACATGTATACCCTCGACTGTTCGGCCTCTTATTCTAACAATCGGCTAAAAACAAAGAATTTAGAAACCCGCCATTGTAAGCCCCATAGCATTGCTCCGTAATTGCACTAAATAAATAATTGCTGTTGGAAATCTGAAGGAAAAATATGTTGATGCGGTATGTGACAGAGCAAAACCTATCGTTGAATTATTTCAACGAGTTTTATGGCTTGTATTTTTGTTTCGGATTATGATTTACGATCTCTAGAGAAGGATTAACTGCATTCACAAAGTTGATGGATGAAAAATACAATTGTTTTTTATATATACATATATTCTAGTGTTTTATTTTATTTTTTTATTAAAAAACAAATATTTACTATTGTTTTGTGCAATTTTTATATTGTTGAGCGCCAATTGTATTTTATTGATAAAAAAATACATTAGTAGTAGTGGATCGAATAGGATGTTACATATTATTGGAATGATTTTTTATGAGATTCCAACACTGGACATTTCTTATATTTTATGAAAACAGTTTTGCATACAGAGTTAAAGAATAACTATATTAAATAATTAAGATTCGCCCTGTAAAAATTAACTAGCAAGCAGTATAAACATTTAATTTTTTTTATAATAAAAATAGGTCTGCATAGGTTACGATATATTTACGAAATCTAAAATCTGGTAACCCATCTGTGAAATATTTTATTTTATAATTTTGGACTTAAAGTGCTATAGTAATGTTAACATTAATAAAAGGTCGAGGTTAGATGAAAGTGATAATACATTAAGTGAAATTGAAGCAGTTAATAAACTGTGTTTAATAAAAAATACTTCGCTGGCATCAAAATTTGAAAAAAAAATTTTATTTGAAATAATTAAAGATGAGAAAAAAGCAATATGTTTAGTGTGTGAAAAATCTAGAATAAAAAAAATAATTCGCAGGAATGAAAAGACATTTATTAACCATACTTAGAAATAAGTTCTAGCAATAACGAGATTTGACGAGACGAGACAATCGGTTACGAGACGAGACCGAGATTTTAGAAATTCTCACCTTAACTAGTTTCGGCTAAAGAGCCAGCCATATATAAAGTTTACAAGTAGTAAAAAATTCAGAATTTTAAATTTTACACAAGAAAAAAATTTACAATTTTTAAAACTACTCCCATAACTTTTTTGTCTTAATAGGTACAAACTTTTGATTAACAATTTTTTTATGCTGGATCCAGAAAAAAATCACAAATTTTAAAATTTCAGACCCTCATAACTTTTTTTTATATTAGTCATAAACTATTCATAGTTTAATTTTTTATTTACTTTTTATGCTGATTCCAAATCTAAAATCAGAATTTTAAATTTTACACAAATAAAAAAAAATGAAAAATTTTAAATCTTCAGAGCCTCATTAGTAGGTAGCAGAACGCAGGTTAATAACTAATAAATAAGTGATGGGGGAAATTAAGAGGGGGAGGACACTGAGGGTAAATGAAAATACTTTCCCCCTTAATTTCCTCTTATAGTTATTAATCTGCGTTATGCTTCCTTAATATTAATTTTTACCATTTGTAAACTTTATATATGAACTGAAGATGGCTCTTCAGCCGATACTAGTTGCCGTTGATTAAAAAATTTGGTACATGATTTCGAGTTTTATTTTATTTATTTTAGTTAAAATTTGGCAAGAAAGCATTGATTTTTCAATACTGGCTTAAACACGCGCTTTTTATATTTTGTCGCTTGCAATTTTTTCAATTTTTTCGAGTGCTATTTAATAAAATACTAGTTACGGAACTTTACAGGACTCAGTATAAACATTACAAAAGTAAAAATAAAAAGGATTTGCTAAATTAAATGTATAAAAAAACTAGCGAAGTGGACGAAAAATGTTAATACTTTAAAAAATTTCTCTTGTGCTATTTTTTACTACGTATAATTATTTTTCTAAATCAAAGAATAAACAAAAAAATCTTCGTCATGGATACCTATACTCACTTTTCACCTGCTAATAAAAACAGTTATTACTTCAAAATAAAGCCAGTTCTCAACACAATAGAATTAAAGCCTCTTTTTTGAACCAACAATTGTTTTCTTCCCCAAGTCAGGTACTGGATTTTACCTCTCAAAATCCGACCAGACATTTTAACGGCATAAACTTATACTTTCATGCATTTAACTTAGCTGGACGATAATAAGGAAGGTGTACTAATTGTAGGCTTGTTTTATAGCTATGAGATAGTCGGCGCCATGGTGTTCAAAGGTCCGAGGATAATTAAGTACCCTTTATGGTAATACCAACGGGGAATCAGAAACGAAGAGCTTCTATTAATATTTGCTTGAAGAGGCATCAATCATTTTTTATGAAAATTATCACGAAATAACAAGGTCGAGCAGAACGTTAAAGAAAAAAATTGTTTTTCAGTAAATTTCAATGTAAATTCTTGTACTTTAAATTTATAATAATTAAAATTTTTACTAGAACTTGAATTATTACCGGAAAATTTTTCGAACACTCAAATGTTTTAAAAATTATTATTTTATTCTTATTGTCATCAAATACTCGATACAATTGATGGTGTTGTACGCCAAATAATATTTCTATTTTTGTAATACTGTCATTTTAAGTTCCAAAGAGTTATTTTTTTTTGTGTTTTCCCACTTCGTCTGTTTTGAAAAATCACCTCTTTTCGGCCGCTTGTCCTTTTCAAGCGTTTCTGGCAAAACGCTTACGCTGTATTTCGGCCGGTCACTATAAATTACCCACCCTTATCATCATCATTATTATCGAATATACAAAAAAATGTTTTAAATAAAAGTTGTGTGGTTGGTTAACATTGCATTTTTTAAAATACCGTTAAAACCACAGTGGGGTGCAAATTTCACGGGATACAACAAAAAATAAAATTTTGTTAAATTCAATTTTTGAAATGATCTTTTTTTCCTGGTTACCCGGATCTTATACCGAATGGAAACGTTAATATTATTAAAGTAAACTGACATTAAATGATTTAAGGGACAAAAATATTGACTTAAAAAATGAGTTGAACAAACTCATGTACATTACTAAATTTGAGAAAAATTGTGTTATTTTGACAGCGTTATATGTATACATACTGTATATTATCTATTGCTTTTTTATTTATTGTTTTTGTGAAAAATATTTTTAGACTTTAATAAAGATTTTGTATGTATTAAATTTGTTTTTCTTTTAACTGTTTGTACGTTAACAAATTTACAATTAATAAACAAACGGCCGATATTATTTAAGTAATCTTAATTTAAATATTCCAAAAAGGAAGACCGGCCGAAATGTAACTTTTTTATTTAACGGCCGAAATGGGAACGGCCGAAGTGGTACTAAACCATTTTTTTTTGTTAAATAAACATTAAAATTGTGTTTTATTTTAACCTATTCTTTAAAATTATGAAAATTATCATATTTAACTTCATGATGTGTCTTGAAGATACGATAATTGCTACTACTCGTTCCACTTATATTGGGCATTGTATCTTGTAGGATACAAGATATATTACAAAAAATATATAACAATTTTTTTTTTTTATTTGTTGATCCTACTGAATTCCGCAAATATAAAAGTTTCGATAAATTACATAGATAAAATTTTTGCCAAGTTAAGGGTTAAAACTTTTGAGTGCGAGAAAAAATTTTCGGTTATTAATTTAAGTTTGTGTGGTAGGTATTCATTAAAAAAAATTCACATCAAAGTAATATTTTTCAAAAAAATTAAATAAAATGAAGGCAAACATCAAATTATTTAATTTTGCCTAATGACAAAATATTTCCAGTGTAATACCTACTCTACGCGAAAAGTATTTCCGGAAATACGTTTTGTTACCATTGCCAAATAATTATACCTTATTGGTTGACAGATGTCGATGTGAAATTTTCAGTAGTAATACTTCAGGTTATACCGGGTGGCTCAGGGGGTCGGGCCAAGTTCATATCTTCAAAACGGATGAACGGATTATTTTAAAATTTGAGGTGGTTATTTTAGACCTAATTTTGAATCAAATGACAAAAAAATCCAAAACGGTGGACTTCCGGTGTCTTTGAAATTTGCGTAAAAACTGAATTTTTAAATGGAACACTCAGTATATTTTTACATATTTGACTTCTACAAAAGTCAAATTACTTATAATTCATACGTCAAAAATGATTTTGGCTGTCAAAAATGAAAATAATTTTTAAAAAAAATATTTTTAATCGAGGAGCTGCGACTTGGTCTAAACCTTTTAAAAAGTGACCAAATGCTACTAAAAAATATTATTTTTGCTTAATAATACTTTTCATTTTATTAGTGTTTTAATTACTCCACAGTCGTTTTTCATGAAAAACTCAATTTTTTTAAATGTGAGGCATGGTGGGCCATTTAGTCATTAAATTTGCGGTTTAATATGCATAATGTGAGAATGGTTTTTAAAAAACATTGTGAAATAAAAAAAAATTATTTCGAAAAAAAAATATTTTTATTTTTGACAAGCCAAAATCTTTTTTGACATATGAATTATACGTTATGTGGCTAGTAGAATCCAAATATGTAAAAATACTGAAAATTCAGTTTTTACGCCAATTCCAAAGAAACCGGAAGTCCGCCATTTTAGCTTTTTATGTAACTTAATTCAAAATTAGATCTAGAATGACCACCCCAAATTTTAAAATAATTCGTTAACTATTTTGGAGAGCATTACATTGACCGAAAAAAATTTACTACAGGGTCTTTGGCCCTTCACGAAAAAATAGTTTTATTTTATCTCAAATTTGCTACGAAACGGTACGAATACATCTTTGATATGACGTTTCGTGTCTTAACGGCCACCATCAACTTATTTTTTTTTAATACGGATCTATCTTTTTTGTTACAAAAATAGAGATGGACCATTTAATTTCAAAATCAGTGATATATCACACTTGCCACTTTAATAACTGAAATAACTTAACATCATCAGTGACAATAATTTTTAATTACAGTCCTGTCGTATTTTTAGGTTTTTAAAGAATGCTATGTTCCATAGACATAAAAGTCATTTCTGGTCAGATGAAAATCCACACCTGAGAACAAAGTTGGGAGTAACGAAACTAAAACGTTACTTTTCAGTAACGCGTTACTGGATGTAACGCGTTACTAGTAATTTCGTTACTTTTTAAACTGGGCGAAAAGTAACGGTAATTACGTTACTTTGTAAAAGTAACGCGAAATCGTTACTTCGTTACAGTAACGCGTTACTGCAAAAGTAACGCGTTACTTTAAAACTAAGATTTTTCTCTTTTGTTTCTGCTGTTTGATGTGAAATAATGTTTTTATTATGTGAAAATTTTGTTTGTATGTGCAATAATAACAGCCATAAATGGTGAGATGGACAATAAAAGAACGAGAAGACATGGAACAAGAAGAATATATAGAAAAGTAATGCGTTACTTTTGGAAAGTAAAGAATAATTCGTTACTTTTTAAAAAAGTAACGGTAACGTTTATCTAACGCGTTACTTTTTAGCAAAAGTAACGGTAACGGTACTTTTTTTTAGTAACGCCCCAGCTCTGCCTGAGAATTATTTTAAAGAATCTTTTAGTTTTAATGTTTTTTATGCGATAAAGTACGACAGAATTATAAGCTTAGTTTTTTATGACAAAAACCTTAATGGTGAAGAATATTTAAACATATTGAGAAACGCGATTATACCTTCATTAAATGCTCTTCCAAATAATGAGAGAGATACCGTTTGGTATCAACAAGATGGTGCTGGACCTCACAATTACATTCCGGTATTTAGTGACTGATTCGAGGATAGATGGATTGCTAACAGAGGTCCTTTTCATTGACCCCCTCGATCTCCAGACTTAAATCCTCTAGATTATTCTATTTGAAGTTATACTAAAAACGTTGTGGACGCTAATCCTGTCACAACAAAAGAAGACTTGCAATAAAGGGATTTTTATTCAATCGAGACTCATTAAGCAAATTCGACAAGTAACAAATTTTTATGAAGGTTGTTACATCATTTTTAACTTTCAAGTGATGCTTAATTATTTATGTAAAACATTTCCAAATTACAATAAATCTAGAAATAACTCAAAAATGCGTAACTTTAGGTGTAGAAAATGTCACAACAGATCGAAAGAGAATCAAAAATTGTATCAAGATTGATAATAAAATACAGGGTGGTTCATATCAAATTCACGACTTTTTGAGCATTGAAAATGTGAATATTAAATGCTCGATTCTAAACACCCTACAAAAAAATTTAATTTTATTTGATTTTTTACATTAATTTTTTTTATAATGTGACCAGTTTAATTCATACCATTATCATATATAACTTCTTCGTTTTTTTCTGCAAGTAAAAATATTTTTTAAACAATTTGTCATATTGTAATCCAATTTTATATTTGTATTGTAGACCTGATGATGGCCATCGTTGTGGCCGAAACATGTCGTATCCAGTTTAACCTGCTATAATCTTTTAATAAAAGTATGTGATATTATTATTCGTTCATTATTAACTAGTGAATAATGGAGATTATTATTATTCAGTAAACTCATGTATAATTAACAAATAATAGATTAGTCGTGGATAAATAAAATAATTTCGGCATTTATCTAAAATGATTGTTTAGATTTTAGAAGTGGCAGTTTTTACAATGTATTTCCGCCATTCTTGCATACCGTTTTTGCCGTTAAAACACGTTCAAGTGTTACTGCAACAAGTGTAAATTTAATCATTACACATACATTTAGTAGAATAACAATACAAAAACGTTGTTATCAGCAATAAAGTTGGTACATTTAATGATTCTAACACGTGTGTCTATATAAATTAGCGTTGTAAATTTTTCATGCCAGTTTTCCTTGAAAAATATAATCCCATCAGAATTTTAAAAATGTTTATATAATAATATTTGAGAGAAATTAAAATTACAAAAAATATTGTTATTATTAAGAGTTATTTCAAAAGTGTAATAAATAACTGTTTTTTTTTAATATTACGAATTTTATATATAAAAAAAATGAAAATACTATTATTTCTTTAAAATCAATTTGGACATAAACAATATCTAATCAAAAATTTACCATTTTATTTAAAAAAAAAGTAATAATTGAGAAAAATATCAAAATTTATACATAAACTACTTGTTAGTATAAAAATAAATGAAATTCAAGAAAAAAACGTATGACGAATATTAAAAAGAAG
This sequence comes from Neocrepidodera transversa, assembly GCA_963243735.1. NCBI lineage: Eukaryota > Metazoa > Arthropoda > Insecta > Coleoptera > Chrysomelidae > Neocrepidodera > Neocrepidodera transversa. The sequence goes on from OY725341.1 coordinate 26,975,643, forward strand.
AGTTTATACAGTGTTTTTTTAGACTAAAATGTGAAAAATTGGAAGCTGTGAGAGTTGCGGACGTGGGAGATGCGGTCAAATCTGAAAATAGTGGGACTTGTATAAGTGCGCGTAGGTCGAGATGCGGTGAACAAAAAATTGTATAGATCTTACAACATTCCTCCTAATTGATTAAAAATGATTATTTCTTATAATCAAAAAATTAGTATATTCTTTTTTTTACCAAACTTAATCGACAGTTGAATTCATTTAAAAGACATTTCAAATAAATAATCAATCGAGGCATCTACGAGTCGCTAGACGTATCCAGGTAGAATAAATGGAGGTTGCCGAATTCCTAGACCGATATACACTTATTGCTAGACGGGAGGATGGTCGAGTACCTAGACATGACTTCCATTACAGACAGGTAATAAACCCTTATTAGGGGGCGGTCGCCAACATGGGTAATTCTAATAATTTTAAGGGCTTGTTGTTGTAACTAATTGATTTTATAACATTCATTTTGTTCAAGTCCTTACGTTTTTTTTTCTGTGCCCCCTGTATTTTTATTATTCCTCTGCTCGGTATATTTAATTTCAGCTCGCTTGATATCCCTTCTCAAGATCTCCCTCTCTTCTAGGTATTACTATAAAATGTATTTCCCATGTTAACAATTCTCTCTCTGCTTCTTCAGTCAAAACAATTGGTTTATATATCGTCTGTGTTGCAAATTGAAAATTTCATTTCTTCCCATCGTTATATATATAGGGTAAGTTTTAATTATATTATATTATATTTTCACTTCGATCCCCTGCTATCATTATTAATTATTTTGACGATTTAACTTTTATTTACTGTTATTTTTATTTATTTTTATATTTACTTAAAAGTTCATATCTTATCTTTTATAACAATATAAACTATCTGATGTTTGTGGTGCTCTGTCAGTCTCGATTACAAAAAGAGAATCTATTTTTTTTTACATATTGTCTTAAAATTTAATTCACTTTGATTGTTTTTATATTTCATATTTTGATCTAAAAATTCATTCATATATATCATATTAATATTATCATTGTTTTATATTCTTTTTCAAAAACAGAGACCACGAAATCTGGTAATTTATAAGATTTTTGTCTTATATTTACTTTATGTGAAATTTTAGGGTTTTTTGGACCAAACGTTTTTTTGGAGCAAGGTTTTCTTTGGACTACAATTTTTTTTTGGTACACGTATTTTCGGAGCAAGTTTTCTTTGGGACTACAAGCTTTTTGGAGCAACATTTTTACTGAACAAGTTTATGGAACGAGCAAGTTTTTTTTTCTCCTTTGGAGCCAACCTTTTGAGAAGAAATTTCAAGAACCAAGTTGGATTTTCAATAAAAAGAAGAAAAGCCTCTGAGTTTTTTTGTGTTCCTCGTGTTAAATAAAAGAAATATATTTATTTTAAGTTTAATTTCCTTAAACACATAAAAAGAAAGAAAGGACGGATTTTGAAACATATCAAAGTTTTTTTTTGTCAATTGTTTCCAAATTTATCAAAAAATCATTTAGACTGGCGTCCAAAAAAATTTTTTATTTAATATTTTATCTTTGATATATTTGAACCTGCATGCTGCAATGGAGTGTAAAACTTTGCGTAGTACTAATAAAAAATGTAAAGCAAAAATTTATATCGAAGGCGAAACACTGGACATTACCTACTTATAAAAAGTTAATTGAACGCATAACCACGACCACGATGTTAACCTAAAAAGACAGGAAGTAAATCATGTTTGTAAAAAGAAGGCAGAAATTGACCCTCATCAAAAAAACATCTAAGATCATTCGAAAGGAATTTGCTAGTTTCGACCAAGAAAATGGGCTAACTACGTTGGACATTTCTCAGCAAATACTCTAAATTGCCAAAATCACGAGTAGACGTACAAGATTCTGTGCAGAGTCGAGGAGTGAAAACTAACAGAAACAAGCCATTTCTTTATGAAAACGACATAGAAAATGGAATAATAATATTCACATGTGAAAGCAACATGTGTTTATATGGGCACGACGTTCCAGTATTGCCCGAAATATTTTTATCAGATATACACTCTATATCTTGGTTAATAATATATACATACATTTGATATTTGCGCTTCTTCCTAATAAAGCATGCGACGTACTCCTGCTGGAAAAACTAAAGCTGAAAATGAACGTTTATCCTGCAAAATTTCTTCTTGACATCGAGCAATCTATGCATAAAGCTATTTCCATCGTAACTTTCATCTAGGACAGGCCTGATACCGAAAAATACAGCAGCTAGGACTGTCTATTTTTTATTATAATAAAGCATAAGAAGATGGAAAGTGGTTGGTACATGTATTCAACATTTGCTTTGTAAATCCAGATGAGGTGAGTAAATGTTTCTTAGAAGATTTAATTACAATCCAACAAAAAATAGTAAATTGGAAAAGTTTTCCAATTATTTGGTCGAAAATTATATTTCTGAAGATTGTTTATATCCACCATCTATATGGGCAGAGGCTACCTCGGATTTGCATATAGAACAACGAATCGTACTATTCAGCCCTAAATGCTAACTTTTATCATCACCACCCGAATTTTTTTAAAAAGGAAATTTTTGAAAATTTTTGAAGTTGTGATCTTTCAAATTTTTGAATCTTTTTAATTTTTTAAATTTTTTTAAAATTTTTGAACTATTGTCCCTTAAACCTGCTCTTGTGAAAATATTTGTTCATTTTACCATTTCAGCTTTGTTTAATCACTGAATTTTTTTTAATCTTTTAAAATTAAAATTGTTTGCTTTTTTTAGAATATTCGTTTTTTTTTATTTTTTTAATTTTTGAAATTTTTCGCCTTTAACCTGTCCATGTAAAAATATTTATCTTTTACCACTCAAGCCTGTCAATAAACAAATATTTGTCCTTTTTATTATCACTCTCAATTCAATTAAATTTTGCGCCACCCTGTATATTGAATGTTGGAGTTAATTGCCATTTTTTCAATTTTTCGGTAAAATTATATATTTCCGAGAAAAAGGTAACATAGATTTTAGATATTTCAACTCTCTACAACTTTTGTTTTATGTTCTAATAGTTCTAATTATTATTTTTACGTTTTTTACGGGTTTTTACGATTTTTAAGATTTTATACGGTTTTTATGATTTTTTAAGATTCCTTACACTTTTTTACGATTTTTAATGATTTTTTTACGGTTTTTTACGATTTTTTACGATCTTTTACGCTTTTTTACGATTTTTTAGGATTCCATACGATTTTTTACGGTTTTTTACGATTTTTTACGATTTTTTACGATTTTTTACGATTTTTTACGATTTTTTACGATTTTTTACGATTTTTTACGGTTTTTTACGATTTTTTACGACTTTTTTCGGTTTTTACGTTTTTTAACGATTTTTTACGATTTATTACGATTCTTTACGATTTTTTACAGTTTTTTTACCATAATATAATTTGACATTTTTGCTTAGCTCAATGTCAAATTTTAATTTACACGAATTACGGTGTACTTTAAATTTTGTTTAAAAAGAAATCAGAAGGGATCGCCACTCAATTTTTTTATTTTTGATATTTTGTGTAGAAATGTGTAAACAATCATACAGTGAAGTTAAAAATAAAAAATGAGCTTTGATTAAAAATTGGGGTTCCTACGGAAACGCGCTACGAAAATCAGTGCACTTTTAATTTAATTTAAAAAAATTAAGAAGGGGTTGTCTGCCAAATTTTCTGTAGCTATTCTATTTAAACAAATTTTTATTTTTTTTTAAATTAATTAATTTTAAATCTATTTATATGTAGTGTATTTGAACATGTAACTGTCTTATTCAATTTTATGAAAAAAAAACACTGAAAATGGCATATGAATTGTCGAAACGTTAGGATAATAGTAAAATTTTCGTAATTTAATTAATAATCTTTATTCCAAGAAGAAAAAAACTAAAATATCTAAATATGAATTTATGTAATATGTATGCATTTAAAGATTGAAAAGTATTATGTACATTGAAAATGTTAATAATAATAAACGTCTCTATAACAACATTGACTTAATCTTATGTTCCGAAATATGACCGCATCTCCCACTGACCGCATCTCGCACGACACAAAAAATTGGGATGTGAGGATTCCAATTGATTTAAAATATTTACAATCGGTTCTTTTAATACCAAAACCATCGATTTTTGAAAATTTTGTTATAAGCCAAATTTGTTGTTTGTATCGATAAGACACTCGAATGTCAATTATGCGTTTTTAAGAATTAATTGATTTAATAAAATTAAATCTGGTTTTAGTACGGAATTCCTCATATATTTCAAATTTACAGAATAATTTCAATGTATAAATAAAATTATAATAAAAATTTTTACTATGCACAATTTCTTCCACTCAAGAGTGAAAGGATATAAAAATTAATATTGTAGTGATAATTTATTAAGTTTGACGTTTTTCGATATGCTTATAACCCTTTCTAATATACAAAAATAATAATTTATTCCATTAACCTCTATTTTTTAATACCTAAAATGGACAACCTTGAATAAATAAAAATTCACTTAGTCGGTGTCAACAGAAATCCTCTAACATTTTCAAGAATCCATTAAAATGATATAAGTATACACACTCTTCTTAGCACGGACTCCATATATTTACCTTTTTTGTTGACGCTCCGAGATGTTCCATCCATGTTATACTATTTGCTTAAACAATATAAAACACGTTCAGCGGCATCGTTGAATTTTTTTTCCTCATCATTTAATAAAGAAACAATACTATCGGGTTTACATCAATCCGCCAAATTGTTACATTATACAAGAACACGAAAACATTGAAATCTTATGTAGTCCGATTTGATGCAGCTGTCCTTGTTCAACAACAGGAATGATCATATTCCAAACTGATCTGATCTTCTAGATATTCAGTGAGATAAGAATTTTTCTTTTATGGAAATTCTTCGAACCTGAGGATTTTTTTCGTTGTCTATTAACGTCCCATTGGGGGCAATGAGTGTGTTGAGGAAGGATTTATATGTGTGAAATTTTTGGGCGTAAGCATTAAAAAAACATTTTATTCGAGTGGTATCCACTTACTATTGTTTTCGAAGATAAAGGGCGTATAATAATGTTTAGTAATAATTTAATGGAAACCATTTATAGCTTCACAACTAGCAAATTATTCGAAAACGTATTACATTTGTATTTTGGATAAACAAATTTTATGAAATTATTAGAAATCACAAGGAAATGATTTAACAAAAGTAGTTGTACTAACACCAACTTTAGTGATCAAAATGGGTGGTTCTCTCTTTTTTTTTTTTAAATTTACTGAATGTGAAAAGAAAATATTGAAACATGTAAGAATAGCTTAAAAATAAGTAATCTTATTGTGTATTGTACATAAGAAGAAAAAATATGGTATCAATAATTACCAACATCAGTTTTTTTGAAGGATTCCATGGAGATAAAGAGGATTTTGGAGACGCTGCTTCTTTAAATTTTAATGTTATTAAATGTCATAAAAGAGGTTCAGTAGTATTTTGATGAGTATAGTTCATTACTTGAGAGGTTGCCAATCATATTAATTACTTCGGTCTGGACAGGAAGTACCGGGTGTACACTTATAATTTCTCCTATTTTAACTGTCTATATAACTTCAAAACGGTTCTGGATAGAAACATACAGTTTTCACTAAATGTTCTAATTTAGTACAAGTTTTATTTGAATAGATTGAAATTTTTCTATCGCTTTCGATGACGTCATAACAAAAATGGCAGATTTTTGACAATTTTTTTGTTAACTTTTTTTTAATGGAACACCCAGTATATTTTTTGTAGTTTGAAAAGACTAACTTTCACCCATTGATCGATGCAAGATTTTTCAAAATAGGTTAGCAAATGACTGAGTAATTTTTCCCAATTTTTTAACTATTTATAGCCATATTTTCTTTGTGACGTCATCGAAATATATAAAAAATTCAATCTATTCAAACAAAACTTGTACTAAAATAAAATAATTCCGTGAAAAATGCATATTTCTATCCAGAACCGTTTAGAAGCTGTAGACAGTTAAAATAGGGGAAAATATAAGATTATAATATATATTAAAATCATAAAAAATTTTTTTTTGCTTAAAATGAGTTTTCTCGACGTTTCGAGCTACCCACAACAAGAATAGGTGAAAAAAAATTTCATGTCCGTCGGTCTGGATGGATGCAAGGATGGATGGATGTATCTGGAGACGATAACTCAAGAACTAGTTGTCAGATTTCAAAAATTCTGTCTCCAATTGTTTTCTTGTATCTACGAGAGGAAACCTATTGTTTTTGGGCATTCTACCTGTAAGGGGATGGAAACTGGAGGGGGTTGAAATTTCAAAAAAATTGATATCTCCGCAATTTTTAAAATTATCGAAACAGGTCATAAGACTTTTTTATGTACTAATTATAATAAAATTAATTCGCTTGAAACTTTTTTCCATTTGACATTCATGGGTGGAACTGAAGGGGGTTGAAATTTCAAAAAACTCATATCCGCCATTTTTGAAAATATTGTAACAGGTCTTTACACTTTTTTCATATTCTAATTATTATAAAATTAATTTGTATACATTTTTTTATCCAACCTGGTGAAACTGGAGGGGTTGAAATATCAAAAAAAAATTATATATCCGTTATTTTTAAAGATATCGAAAAAGTTCATAAGACTTGTTCTAATTATTATAAAATTAATTCGCTAAAATTTACGCTTTTTTACGTTTTTTTGAGGATTTTTAAAAAATTAAGAAGAAAAAATGAAAAAATATTAAAAAATCGTAAAAATCATAAGAAAATTGTAAAAAATAGTAAAAATTGTAATAATTGTAAAAATTGTAAAAACATTGAAATAATTTTTAATTATCCAGAACATATTTCTAAATTATTTAAATTTTTTAAATATTTGGAAATTTTTAAAAATTTTTAAAGTTTTGATCTTTCAAATTTTTGAATCTTTTTAATTTTTTGAATAATTTGAACTTTTTGGTTTTGAAATTTTTGAATTTTATAACTTTTGTCCCTTAAACCTGCCCACGTGAAAATATTTGTTCATTTTACCATTTCAGCTTTACTTAATCTTTGAATTTTTTTTATTGAAATTTTTTATTTTTTTTAGAATATTCGTTTTTTTTAAATCTTTGTAATTTTTGAAATTTTTCGCCTTTAACCTGTCCATGTAAAAATATTTATCTTTTACCACTCAAGCCTGTCAATGAAAAAATATTTATCTTTTTAATTACCAGTCTCAATTCAATGAAATTTAGATTGGGTAATTTTAGATAATTAAACTCTCTACAACTTTTGTTTTATGTTCTAACTATTATAAAATTAATTAGCAATTTTTACGATGTTTTACGATTTTTTAAGGATTTGTAAAAAATTAAGAAAGATAGGAAAAAATGGACAAAAATCGTGAAAAGTTGTAAAAAATCGTAAAAAAATCATAAAAAAATCGTAAGAAATGGTAAAAACCGTAAAAAATCGTAAGAAATGGTAAAAACCGTAAAAAATCGTAAAAAACCATAAAAAATCGTAAAAAATCAGTAAAAAAATGGTAAAAAACCGGAAAATTTCGTAAATAATGCTAAATTATTATAAAACATCATGAAAAATTGTAAAAAATCGTGAAAATTCGTAAAAAACAGTAATAAACCGTAAAAAACGAAAAAAATTGGAAAAATCTGGAACAAATGGAATAAAGGTGTTCAGTTTTTATACTATGTTTAGTTTATATTTAATTTGTATATAATAATATTATTACGCTACACCTGGATGGTTCTTCTATCGAACCAACAGAGTGTGGGTTGAAATTCAAACGTTCAACACGTGTCTATGTTCTTTTTCTGTAAATATAGTTTACAAAATCTAATAATAATTCAACATAACAACAAAAGAAACTAAGCTAGTCCTTACAAAGGAGTTAATTAGAAAAATCGAAAAAACAAAAAAAATAAAATAACATTAAAAAAACCATAAGAAATCTGAAAAAATGGAAAAAAACAAAAAAAAACGGAAAGATAGGAAAAGGTAAAAAAAATTATGTTACTTGAAGGATTCATGTACTACAATTAGATGATACGTTTTATATTTCTTTTTTTTTGCAGGTCACTTTTGTTATATTTCACAATACTTCTTCAGTAGCCAATAAAAAATGTCATTCTCATTATGTCTGTTTAAAAGACTAAAATGGCTTCATAGCGTTATGTCCGTAAATTTCGTGTTACGTATAGTTCTTGTGTTTATTGTTACACTGAAGTACTAAAAATATCATATGTTTTTACCCCGTGTAATATTTTTGCTTAACATTTAAGTTGAGCTAAATTTATTATGTTTTTGGTACGCAAGAGGGTTCTACCAGGTTGGACACTTGGTGTCTTAGCGGTCAATTTTGACAACTAGGTTCCGTGACCCACCCATCATTTGGTCTTAATTTTTAAAATTAGGTGGGCCTCTTGGTCACAGTGGTTATCAACTGTAAAGTAACTTTTAAATTGGAAATAGTTTCTTCCATACGAAAGAAACTATAACAATAATAAACTTTTAGTCATACCGAATTGTGTTGACAGAACTTCCAGATCCGAAAATCACTCAATGGTATAATCAAAAAAATTCTCGTTAGGCGGCATTACCATGTTTGAAATTGTTTTTGTCTGCGTTACTGCCTAATAGTGTTGTTTTTGTTTTTTACACCTTAAAAAGTAACTAAAACTAACTTGAAATTATAGAAATCCAAAAGAGAATGGTTTTGTTGTAGAATTTAGTAGCGGTATAGTATTTGCCCCCCCCCTCTTTAAATTTGCCAAATTGTCTAAATACGTTGACATGCGCAAAGGCCTAGGTCAAAAGTTATAAAGGGTTGGACTTTAGTATTTGCGGGATATATAAGACCTATTCAAACCCATCCAAACCTAACCTAAACATATCCAAAGCTAACTTATCTCTGCTCTGCCCCCCCTTTAAATAAAAAGGACTTAATTGACTCGAAGCTGTAAAACTTTAGTGTATTGAAAATCTGTTATAGAAAAAATAAAATATTGCCATTTTAGGCCATCAGTCGATGGAACCATTTTTGCGGAAATGCATTGTTGCCAAGTTGGTTATTTCTGGTTACTGGAGATCTGATATGAAGATGGTTCGAAGTGAACTTTATTCAATCAGGTCAGTCTTGGAATATTTATGGAAATTTCAGTAACTGGTATAGTTTTCATTATTTGAAAATGCGCTGTTACCAAGTTGGTCACTTCGAATTACGAAAAATCTGATATGAAGATAGTTCGAAGGTAGATTTTTATAGTCCTGGCAGGATGTATCTATTTTTATCTATATAAGTTGGGGAGGGTAATTAGTTCATGAGTGGACTATCCCACAGCACTTAGGCCTGATTAGGCCCATTGTACATCCTCCTTAGTAATTGTCAACTTAGCTCGTCAGCCAGCCTACAGTTTATTTAAACCAGAATTTCTATGGAATTGAGTTCAAGGAATAGTTCATTATTCATTTATTATAATTTTGATTTTTTTTATCCATCCTATAGGCATTTATGCCTACTTTATTTAAAAAATGGGTTTGGAATTTATATCATTTTAATGCAAATTGAATAAAAAAATAAGTTAAAATCAGTTCAAAATTATATTATATAAAGTAAATGAATAATAAAATAAACTAGCGGCCTCCCAGTGGCCGATATTCGATCATACTTCATTAAAATGTAAAGTTTTATGTTTATACTTATTTTTTCATATTTTTCTTTATTTCTAAATATTTTTCCCTATTTTGTTTCCTATTTTTTCCTGCCTGTTCATGTTTTTTTCTATTTTTTACTTGTTTTTTCTATTTTCCCTGTTTTTCCAGTTTTTGCCTATATTTCCCTATTTTTTCCTATGTTTCCCTGTTTCCTATTTTTGCCCAAAGTTCGCTATTTTCCCATTTTTTCATGTTTTTCCTATTATTTCCTGTTTCCCTATATTTTTTTCTATTTTTGCCTGTTTTTGCTAATTTATTCTTGTTTTTTTCTATTTTTTCCTATTTTTTTGTTTTTTTCTACTTCTCCCCATTTTTCCACTTTTTGCCAATATTTTTATATTTTTCTCTATTTTCCCATTTTCTTTCTATTTTTCTCTGTTTTTCTCAATTTTTTTTGTTTTTGATATTCCCACACATTTTTCCCATTTTTGTATTTTTCTATATTTTTTCCCTATTTCCCAGAGTTTTTGATTATTTTTCTACGGCAATTTATGAATTATTAAGTAGCCAAGCAAACCGAAAGTACTTATTGACTTTACAATGTCCATCTGTCTGTCTGTCTGTCACAGCGATAACTCACCCACCTATTTTTATAGTGGCCTAAGTTAACTACAACCCGTCTGTTAGTTTGATTTTAAAGAAAAATATACAGGGTGGCGCACCCTACAAGCGTCGGTCTTTATATGGAAAACGGTAAGATTTTATAAAAAATATTTAAAGCAGATATATATACATGGTGTATATGAGTACACTTTAAAATTATTTTGTTTTATACAGGGCGTATAAATCATTTTGTACTTTCATGTCTCATGACAATTTTTTTTAACTTGTTAATATAAATAATATTATTTGTGTGCTTTTGCTGAAAGACAAACAATTAACACATTAAACCGTTCAAAATGCACTAAATTTCGAAAATTTCAAATAGCAAAAATTTCCAATATCAAAAATTTATAAAAAAATTTAAAAAATGAAGAATTTCAAAATAATCGAAAAATTTTTAAAAAATCTGAGGAATTTGAATTTATTTGAAATTGTGTTCTACAATACCCCCACTTTTAATTCATCAATTTTTTTTAATTTCTTTACTTAAAAATTACCTCTACAATATTTCTTCATTTTTTTCACTTTTTCAATGAAAATTACCCCCAAGTATTTTTCTTCATTTTTTCACTTGTCACATAAATTTTTTTTGTCTAACCTACTCTCCCCTCTCCTAGACTCTAACCTCTCCTAGATAAATTACACATTCTTTTTTTATTTTTGTCACTTTTTAGTCTCCAATTTCCCCTCTTCTCTCTCAAATTTTCCATCTTTTAGCTCAATTTTCTCACTTTGTGGTAAATAATGAATATTATATTATATTGAAATTAATTTATCTTGAATTTATTGAAGTGAGACTGTTGATTTTCCAATTTTTTTGTAATTTTCGATCAAACCGGACGTCGATCATATTACAAAAAAATTGAACGTAAAAATATTAATAAATATATCCTAAAACGTAATATCCTTAAACAATGTAACAGAACAATACATTTTTTCTTCATATTGTTAAATAAATAGAATCGAACGATAAATAAAGTCATAATAATAATTCTTCATTCTATATTGACCGTTGTACAATATCAAACGGTCATATAAATTAATGTTTGTTTGTTTGTTAATAGTTAATTTTTACAAATGTGTTTTAAAGAATTTATTGAAAAATAGCAAAGTTTACCTTGAAATACTATAGATCGGTTACGATTCGATATAGAGAATTAAATTTCTAAAGGTTGAATAAAAATTAATGCCTGATTAGTAAGCATTATGGAATAACTATAATATAATGTATTTTTAATTCGTCTTGCAATCAATAAAAAATTATAATTAATATAAATGAGTATGTTATTAAAAAATAAAAAATACGATGCTACCAAAACAACATTGAAAACTAATGACAAATCTTCAATATTTTTAAACGGACAATTTTTTTGAATGTTATAACGGCCTTTGATTTGGAAATAGATGTTTATAAGACCTCTTGATGTTTTGACAATTTGAACAAGTTCAAAAAACATACAAAAACACTCAAAATAGCCTTTGGACAAATATCCGAACGTAGATAAATTGTCGAATCGTGTAAAACGACGCTGCGTAGATCGGTTTTGTGGTGTCATAATTTTGCTTAACCGAAACTACTATTTTAATAAATCGCCGAACGTATTGCCGAAACTAGTCTTTGGACAAATCGCCGGAAGTGGTGAAATCGCTGAATGGACAAATCGCCAAAAGGCTGGTCAAAACGCCGAAAATAAATAAAAGATATTTGAATTTGATAAATGAGATATTTGAATCCAGGAACTGAGAGTTAGTACCTTAGATCATATACTCTCCCCTAGATGCGACATGTAGGTCGTTTTCAAATTTCGACATAGTTTGACCAATGAGAAATCAGTATCGACGTGTTTGACCTATGACAAATCAGTACCCGACTCAGAGCATGCTGTCAACATTACACCCCTCTTCTACCAACAAAATATTACATAATGTCGTATCAAGCACAGTATGATCTAAGGTTAGTACTTATGTTTATTGATTATATATTATATTAGCTGAATACCCGTGCTTCGCTACGGCATTAAAGTATTTGCCAATGACGCAAAAACATTGCTACAGCTCTGGTTTTACATTGGTCAGTGGTCCCAGTGAGAAATGATAAAATAAATTACGGAAACATATAACAAAAAGTTAGTTTATGACTAATAACATGTTTTGTTGTAAAACAACTTTATCAGACTAATCATCATCATCATTAGTCTGATGAAGTTGTTTTTAAACGAAACATGTCACTAGCCATAAAGTAATTTTTTGTTATACATATATTTTTATGAAAATCATAAAACGTTGTTTTATTTATCTAAATATTATAATAGATTTTCATCAAATTAAGGAAAGTTGGGAAAAGAATCAAAATCTGAACAAGATAGAAATACAATTAATTCCTTTTTCTTAAGCACTTACCAGCTCAGAATCAAACCGGATTTTAGTCTATTTAATCAAACCGGCTTGAAATCAATTACTCATCAAATATTTCATTTTCACGTTAGAGATGTGAAAGAATTGAGACATAGTGACAAAAGTTATTTAATCACATCGAATAATTGTAGAATAAAACACACATTCGTCTAAGTAAGCATGCTACAGAAGTAGGTTATACATTACTTACTTTTTTCTCCTAACTGCATTTATCTAGTTCTATCTTTTCTCTAATTTCTAATTTTCTCTAATTTCACGAAATTTTGACCACTACGAGCGCGGGGATCGTTTCAGTTGTCCCCACCATGCACTCCGCACCCATAGAATAAGCTGCTACAAAAAAGCCCCCCCCTCCATTTTCACCCCAACTAAATGGACTTTTGGAAAATGGTTAAATACATAGATAAATAGAAAAGTAACATTACTCGAAATTTTGGAAATGATTTTATAATTAATGCTCAATGGTGCTGAGGAACAATGAATACAAGGTAGTAAAAAAATCGGAAAAACTACGAATGGACTACCTTGTATTAGTTTTTCTTTAGAACCATTGAACAGTCCTTGGAAAGTCAGGATAGGGAGATGTAGGCAGTTTTGCTAAATTTTAATTAGTTTTAACAGTAACGTTACTTGAAGTTAGAAAAATACGTTTTTCAACACCCTGTAGATCCGTAACTAATTATTTTAGACACCCAAGGTATTAGGTTGTTCAAATTTGGAAAATACAATAAAATACAGGGTGTTTCTTTTAAAAAAATATTACTTTTTTGGGACATCCTGTATATTCCAAAATATTTTTGAATTATTGCCCTAGTGAATATAAATACTCAATTACATTTTTTTTTAATATTAACAAAGAGCAAATTGGAAAAGAGAAACAGAAGGAAAATTAGAAAACACATATAGAAACAAATATGAACTAGGAGGTAATACCAGGAGAGTGCTACAAAGAAGAAAAAAAGAGTAATAGATGATAACTAGTGAAAAGGAAGAATTGAAGGAAGTAAAAGAAGTATCAAGATAAAAAAATCGGTTATGTCGCCCCAAAACTTTCCCGACGTTAACGTTTCAAATTTTGACAATTTTTTATTTATGACAGGTGATATTTGGTAAAATAACTTTGACTGTTCTGAATAGTTTTTCAATAGCTTTCAAATGACATATTGCAAGTCAAATTTCGTGATATATTGCATCTGTCATTTTTCGTAAAAGCATACACACAGACAAATACACAGACAGACAGACACACAGACAAACTAAATGGTCTTAATTCAGGGAACTCGGAAAAGTTAAAAATTTAAAAAAACAATAGAAGCAAGAATGCGTTTTCTTGCACACGAATTTGAAAAAGTAGATATAAAAAACACATTTTTCCACAAAAAAACTGGAAAAAAATTCAAAAGTATTTTTTCACAGACGAATGTGGAAAAAAGCAAGAATGTATTTTTCACATATAAATTGGTATAAAAGCAAGAATGCATAAAAAACCAGAAAAAAAAAACAGCAAAAATACGTTTTTTCACACATATATTGGGAAAAAGGCAAGAATGGATTTTCTACATAAATATTGGAAAAAACAGCATACTTTTTTTTACACAAATTTGAAAAAAAACCAAAGCAAGACATTTTTCCTTATTCAAATTTAAAAAAATGCAAAGTGCATTTTATCTCACTCAAATTTAAAAAGAAACAAGCAATAATGTATTTTTCTACACGAAAAACTAGAAAAAACAGCAGAAATGCATTTTTCACATATGAATTGGGAAAAAAGCAAAAATGCATTTTTCCACAAAAAAAATTGAAAATAGAAGCAAAAACCATTTTTTTTTCAACAAATTCTTAAAAAAAAAACGGAAGCACGAATGCACACTCGAATTTGAAAAAAATTGCAAAAATGTATTTTTCCAAAAAAAAAATTGGAAAATACAGCAAAAACCCATTTTTTCACATATAAATTGGTAAAAAAAAACAAGAATACATTTTTCCACATAAAAAAAACAGAAAAAAAACAACAAAAATGCGTTTTTTATACATAAATTGAGAAAAAAGGGAGCATGCATTTTTACACACAGGAAAACTTAAAAATAAAAAACAGTAAAATGCATATTTTCATACATAAAATGGGAAAAAAGCAAAAATATTTTTATATAACGTATTTTCTCTCAAAGGAAGTTGAAAAAGATCGGTTGTGTCCAGAGACGAATACTTCTTCAGATATTTAGTGTTAAAGTTTCAAACTTTTGACATTTTTTATTTTTTGACAGGTGACAGTTGGAGAAATAATTTTGACTATTCTGAATAGAGTTTTTCAAGAGCTTTCAAATGACATATTGCAAGTCAATTTCCGTGACATATTGCATCTGTCATTTTTTGATAGTGACACTTCCGTTTGACAGGTGTCGTATAAAAACTAATGGGTTCTTCCGACGGGTAACCCAAACCCATATACCAAATTTCAGTTCAATCGGATTAAACGGAAATGGTCTCAGGTGACCTCAAAATGTATATTTCCATCTTTATCTCGAAAATTTTTTTTATATCTCAGTTAAGTCACTAATATTACATAAAACACTATGTAAAAGCATTTCTACAACTGACTCCTATTTTCGGTGTTTTGTCCACATTCGGGTTTGCCCAAAGAGTATTTTCGGCGATTTTTCCATTCGGCGATTTTTCCATTCGGCGATTTGACTACTTTCAGCGATTTGTCCAAAGACTAGTTTGCTAATGTATTCACCTAGTAATTTCGGCGTTTTGACCACGTTGAATGTTTTGATCAGAGTACCCAGTCGGTATCTTAAGCAAAATTGTGACTTCGGCATCGACGCCACAAATCTGCGTCGTTTTACACGATTCGCTAATTTGCCCACGTTAGGCGATTTATCCAAAGACTATTTTGGGCGTTTTGACTACTTTCGGAGATTTCTCCAAAGACTACTTTCGGCATTTTGACCAGCCTTTCGGCGATTTGTCCGTTCGGCGTTTTGAGCATTTGGCGATTTGTCCGGATCCCGTTAAAATAAGTCACATCCCAAAACATAGTAGAACAAACTTTTTTCTCTTTTATTATATCTGTGTTTGGAAAAACACATTGATCATTTAAATTGTTTTTTCAATGTTGATAATATCGTCTTTTAATTATAAAATAGTAGTTTGTGGAACAAATGTGGATATGATGGTCATATCACACGCGTACGAAATTTAAGCACGACGCCGTAGGCAGAGTTCTCAATTGTCCGAGTGTGATATGGACAATCTACAGGAGTTGAACAGTACATTTTTTCTACAACCCACTAAAGGAAAAACTAAAATAATATGATAAAAAACGATAAAAAAAAAAGATTTTAGTCATCGGGTTTGAACCGACTACCTTCGTATCTGAAAGCGAGAGCGTTAGCACTGGGTGATCACGGACTGTCACGTATTTATTATAAAATCATATAAAACTAATAGACACCTTCTATTCTATATGAATATCTGGTGAAGTACCATTTATTAAGTTACCACTAGAATTACTCATTTTTACAAATATGTTTCAGTATTAGTATAAAAAATTCTGACCGTTGTTTTGACAGGTTATTTAAAATTACAAAAAATAGGTGGTTGGTTACTAAATGTAAACTCTGATTGATGGATTTCATCTCACGGTAATTAAATTATAGCCGTTCAGTAGACTGGTATTGCCTACAAAGACATTCTGTAAAGTGTGCGTAGAATCGAACCTCCATGTGGGTGTAGAAAAAATGTATTAATTAATTTTTACAAATTTACCAACTTTCAAACCATACAAAATGTTTGAAAATTATTATGAAAGTATTGAAACTTCTCAAATACTTCAAAACTAAACATAAAATTATATAATAAATTGATGATAAATCTAGTATTTATTAATTACGCTGAGTAATCCTCAAGTATTACTACATATAAACAATTTTACTTTACGTGTAGGAAGTTGAACGAAATATTAACACCTACTTGGTTTTTTTTTTAATTTTATATTAGAAACTGCTACTCAAATGATTGAAGGTAAGCATAATTACTGAAAGTATTCAATCAAATTTTTACCACCTACTGAATTCGTACGACCTAGATCTATTTTAATTTTGTACAGAAATCTGATTAATTACAGAGAAGTTATGACCTTTCACTAAAATGACTGAGGCCCAAGGGTCGAAACTTTTATAAGCGTCTTGCTCATGAAAGGGCTAATACTTATTTCAACGCACTGTATAATATTATTAAATTCTGACAATAAATTTAATACCACTGTGTTAAACAATGATGGAGATATTAAAAAATATTAATTATGACTTATGATAATTAAGTCAATATAATTTAAAATCATAGATAACAATGAATGCATGTTTGTTTTAACCTGGAATTATTTTATAAACAGTACTTACATAATCGTAGAATAAATAAATGAAATTTCTACGAATATGTAATTTTAATAAATCCAATAAACATTGGAATTGTTTTAAAAAGATATTTATAAAAGTAGGAAAAATAATAAGATTTCTATATATATTAATAATACTTAAAATTTTTAGTCACAAACTTTATGTAAAAGAAAATATTTTGTAGTAACTAAATACATATTATGTAATAATTGGCCTAATACTAATGAGCCTTTTGATTTTTTGTTAGAATCCAAATAATAATAAAAATGTTATTTTGATAAATCTTAACAGTAACTACCTTTAATAATTGGTATCTCCTTAACACCGACTGCCAAAATGATATAAACAAATAAAGTCACAAAAACAATGTCATTTAAAATAATTGCCACGTTAAAATAAACTTTATTATTAAAATTTTTTTAATAAAAACACGCAAATGGAGCTACAAAACCGCGCAGATTCGACACCGTTATAACCTCAACTAGTCTGATGATCTTCGGTACTCTCAGACTCGGTCCGTTACCACCTTACCTTACCTTACCACACAGGTAAGCCTACAACTTCGATGTAACATTCAAGATGCTGTGCTGCAAGCACGTGATATCAGATAGAACAATTGTAATACATATGTATAAGGGTCTTTTGTCATAATTTAATATGGCCCGTTTTTTCCTGATCTAATTCCAAACAGTTGTCGGAGCAGTGTCGTTCTTCATGAATTATAGAACAAAGTTGAGAAAAAAGTTCGAATCTTGCTCGAATGGTTAAATGATGTGTTAGATATGTATACATTCGGAATATTATAGTACTAGAGATACACAAAAAGTGTGTGAAAGTCTCGAAATCTGATTGCAATCATATTTCATTTAGATAAAAAATTGGGACATCACAAATTTTAAATTGGAGCAAACTATGAAAATACAATAGTAAAATTAAGGAAGATAATTATCACAACAGAAAGAATCCCGTACAGAATGTTAAGAAATTGGCCCTCGGTGGAAGTTAATGAAAATTTTATATGTTGTTTGTATTACAAAAAGTAAAAAAGATCGGCTATGTCACCCCAGAACTTTCCCGGCTCAGCTCTAGAAAATAGGATTATTTTAATTACAAAATACTAAACATTACATTAATTTATGGAACAAATTTTAAATAGCAATTCAATGGTGAATACGCGTCTACCGAATTGATATTTCAATGTTCATATGACATAAGAAGGGGCATGCGCACAATATATACCACACTGCTACAATGGGGATCTCCTAAAATCATGGGTGAAAAATATTGGGATTTCTGGAAAAAGTTTAATACAAAAGTTGTAGGGAATGTTATGGTCTACAACTTTGCACTAGAACATTTTGCACTAAAGCCTATTGTTTGTCTTCAAAATAAAAAAAAGGCAAAAAGCCTAAATGTGTATATTTTTCGCCCTCTAGCGGCGAAACAATGGCGAATTCGAAAAAAAGTTAAAAATAAAAGTTAAAGGAAATTTGGTTCTTTACAACTTGGCATAAGAAAATTTTGCACTAAAGAGCATTGTTTGTCCTCAAAATTTGGAAAAACTACGGTAAACCTACATGAACATTTTTTGCGCGATCTCTAGTGGCGCAACTATTCCGAAAAAAGTGTAATATAAAAATTGTTGGAAATTTTATGCTCTAAAACTTTGCTGTACAATATTTTGCACCAAAGTGTATTGTTTGTCCCTAAAATTTAAAACAAGGCAAAAAATCTTATCTGTATTCAATCAATGTCGGTCTTGAGGACCTTCTGCTCTACCAATTTAAACCAAAAACTAATGGTCGC
Organism: Neocrepidodera transversa; assembly: GCA_963243735.1. Lineage (NCBI taxonomy): Eukaryota > Metazoa > Arthropoda > Insecta > Coleoptera > Chrysomelidae > Neocrepidodera > Neocrepidodera transversa. Next base: position 26,994,640 of record OY725341.1, read on the forward strand.
ATTCGAAGCACACACCGATCCTTCATACCAAATTTCAGCTTGATTGGTCAAACGGTTCAGCAGTTATCGTGGAAGATTACACACAGACACACAGACAGACCATACGCTGGAAATTATATTTTGTTAATCTTTATTTAAAACCCTATAATGAAATATACAGTGTGGCCCATCATATGTGCGTCGCGTCTATCTTTATATAGAAAACGGTAAGCTTGTATAAAAAAGTTTACATTTTTAAATTATTTTGATTTATACACTAAAAAGTTATAGAGAATCTCATTTTTTCAACTTTAAGTGAATGTTTCAGCAAAATGAGAAAAAAGCGAAAGAAATCGAAAAAACCAGAATAATAAGAAGAATGAGAAAAAACCTGAAAGAATTGGAAAAAATCAAAAAAAAACATAAAAATAACAAAAAATGAGAAAAAACTAGAAAACAAAAGAAAGATTTAGAAAAAAAAACAGAACAATAAGAAAAAGATGAGAAAAGATTAGAAAAAATTGAAAAAAATTTGAAAAAAGAAACAAAAAATCATGACAATGAGAAAAAATCGGTGTCGCCCCAAAACTTTCCCGACGAGTATCCACGAATACTTTATCAGATATTTAATGTTAAAGTTTGAAATTTTGAAACATTTTTTTATTTTTGACAGGTGAAATAATTTTGACTGTTCTGAATAGAGTTTTTCAAGGGCTTTCAAATGACATATTGCAAGTAAAAATTCTGTGACATACTGCATTTGTCATTTTTTGATAGTGACACTTCCGTTTGACAGATGTACAAAAAATAATGGGTTCTTCCGACGGGTAACCCAAACCTATGTACCAAATTTCAGCTCAATCGGATTAAACGTGTGGCCTCTATAGTGGAAGAATACACATAGACAGACTTCCATTTGGAAATAGTCTTAATCATCTCAGGTGACCTCAAAATGGATATTTCCATCTTAATATCGAAAAAATTTTTTAGCTCGTTCACAATATTTTCCCTTCTCGGAGGTGGGTCGAGAAAGAAAAAACGAGAAGAAATTAGAAGAATTGAAAAAATCAGAAAAAATCAGAAATTTAAGAAAAAAAAAACAAAAAAATTGGGAGAAAAATCAGAAAATGTTTTGGAAAATAAGAAAAATAAAACTGTATAATACTGAAAAAACGAAAAAAAAATTGTAACAACGCCAAAAAAACGCGAAAAATGGCAAAAAATCGCAAATAATCACAAAAAATCAGAGGAATAAGAAAAATTAGAAAACTAATGAAATAAAAAAATCGAACAAAGAGAAAAAATTTGAAAAATATCACAAAAAACCAAAAAACAACTAAAACAAGTGAAAAACAGCAATATTTTTCCGTAATTTCGAGATCTCGAAAATTTAAAGTAACGAAAATAAATTTCTATACTGGGTGTAAATGGGTCATGGGCCACCCCTATAACTTTTAAACGGGTTAACATATTTATACCAAATTTTGGGCGATTATAATAGAGCTATGTTTGGAGTTTTTTAAATAAAAATCCAATATGGCCGACATCCGGTTTGACCGGAAATGACATGAAAATTGGAAAAGCAAATGGAATACCCGGTATAATTCTACATATTTGGATTCTACAACTTCAAATACATAGAGGTCGATTGTCAAATGTCACTTAAGCTTCCATTTTTTGTTTTATTTTTGAATTTGTTTATCCATGCTAGATGCTAATGTTATGGTGAAATTCATTATAATCCAACTAAAAGTATCTAAAAGTTCTAAATTTTGTCAATTATTAATTTTTGTTTCTTAATAATTATTTATATTTATAATATGATGTTGTAAATATCCTTTATTTTTTTAACAGGGATGTCTTCAGGAGAATTTTTTATCGAAATTTAAAAAAAAAAATATTTCTCCTTTATTTGACAGAATGGTAATTAAATGAACAATTTTTAATACCGGGTGGCCCATTTATGTTTTATTAAAAAAAAATTTTAGTTAAAAAACTGGATTTGCTAAATTAAACGTTTAATAAAAGTAAGAAAAATAAATAATTGACAAAATTGAGACATTTTGAGTAATTCTAGTTTAATTATAAGTAATTTAGACCAAATCCTGACCTCCTAGTATGGATAAAAAATCGAAAATAAAAAAAATGGCGTCTTAAGTGACATTTGACAGTCGATGTGTAAGTGACTGAAATCATAGAATCCAAATATGTAGAAATTTACCGGGTGTTTTATTTTCATGTCATTTCCAGTCTAACCATATTGGATTTTAACTTAAAAAAATGGTTATAGAATCGAAAAACATCGACAAAAACAAGTAAATCGAAACGACATAAGTCGAAAGAATAAAAACAAAATTGAAAAACCGGAAAAAAAAACTAAAAAAATCGGAATAAGTCAAATACAATAGAAAAAAATTGGATCAAGTCGAAAAAAAATTGGAAAAACCATTTTAGGTATTTAATGTTAATGTTTCCAATTTTGACATTTTTTTATTTTTGACAGGTGAGAGTTGGAGAAATAATTTTGACTATTCTGAATAGTTTTTCAAGGGCTTTCAAATGACATATTGCAAGTCAAATTCGGTGACATATTGCATGTGTCATTTTTTGATGGTGACATTTCCATTTGACAGATGTCTTACAAAAACTAATGGGTTCGTTCGACGGATGACTCAAACCCATATATCAAATTTCAGCTCAATCGGTTTAAACGTGTGATAGGCAATCTTCCATCTGGAAATGGTCTTAATCATCTCAGGTGACCTCAAAATGGATATTTCGATCTTTATCTCGAAATTTTTTTTAGCTCGTTCACAATACCCTTCTCGGAGTTGGGTCGGGAAAGTAAAAGGGAGAGAAAAGGAAAACCCCCAAAAATAATAAACAATAATAAAAATTTTTGGGGGCAGGGTTACAAAGGTAAGAAGGTACGTCAAAAAGGAAATATAAATGTATCGAAGGACTGCCACACCAACTCGGACTTCGGGCTGCCACTGCAGATGACTGATCGACTCCGGCTGCCGTATACCATAAAGTCGGCTGGGTATGCGAAATAAATACGCGAGTGACTCCATCTTTTGGCGGTAGTTACAACTGGTACAGCTGGCCTCTCACATAATTTTAAAGTAATTCTAAATCCAGTGCCGAAAATAAATAGCAACTATTGAACACCTCCCAATATTTTTGTACGTAATTTCAACGATTTTTGCCGCTTATAAAATGCTATATAAAACACTACAATAAATAACTATTAAAGCAGTGAATAATTATTATTCACTAGTGGATATCTATAAATCAGTAAAACCAGTGAATAATGGATTTTATTATTATTTAGTAAACTCATATATAATAAACAAATAATAGATTAGTCATGGACAAAAGTTTTTATTATTCACCAAAAATGAAATTTAAAATTTTATTTGTATCACTATAACTATCGTTCGAAATATTAGCCAGGACATTCTCTCATATTTTCTGTCGTATTGAGGTGGTCGCCTCCATCCACATTATTAATTCTGAGTATTAACATTAACAAACCTGATTTTAAATTCTGAAACGAAATTGCTTTATTTTGAGAGGCTTTTATAGAGTAATTTATGAGCGAAACAAAATATAAAAAATGATTATTTAAATTACAATAGGTAATTTTGTTTAGTATTAAAAAATAATAATAATAATAATACCTGCCTACATTTCACCCCCGTACGGGTGAGCCCTAGAAATCAAAGGCTTATGTCGTGGTTTGCTCCATATTATTAGCACAGATTTCTACTTTCTACGACCCAAGAAAAAAAACAGACGTAGAGCTGCCGCCGAAAAAGCAATTCTTTTAAACGGAGATGACAGGATTATGCACAATTACATAAAAATGAATACAATAAAATATTATGCGAATTTGTATATAAATAATGAGTTTTTAATAAAATTTAATTAACAAAAATTCTTGATAACCCAAAAATGAATATTATTAAATATAGTTATCTGAAAACAAATGGAATTACCTGTTTTTCCAGTATTTACAAATTCACAAACAAATCACTTTATTAAAGTATAATGAGCTTTGTTTCGCGGTCACAAACAGAAGAAAGAAAGTCAATCTGGAAGAACACCTGAGACATATCAACAACTTCTTAAATACTGACATCACTAACTCACCATCAGCATTTGCTAATCACATCATTTCATCTGGTCATTCTTTCAACCCTATGAATTTCTCTTTAATCCACAACTGCCATAAAAGTTTTAAATTAGACCTCCTTGAAATGTACGAAATTAAAAAAAGCATATTTTCTACGATCGTGCAAAAAGTGACCACTTTTTGCACTATCTACCGTGTATAACTTTTGTGCACTAGTGCATAAAAGTAAATCTTTTGTGCACTAGTGCATAAAAGTAAATTTTAGAGTGTTTTGAATTGTCAATTTCTTAGTAAATAAAAATAAAAAAAAAATTCGACGCCACCGCCGGGATTCCAACCCGAGCCGCCTGGGTTGGAGCCCGGTATCTGTACCACTAGACCATAAGGACTCTCAGGAATACATTTTGTTTTGATGAATTTACATAAAGCGAAGTATCTATATAGGTACTTATAATAATATTACCTAAATTATTTAAATTATCCGTGATTCAATGGATTCAATCTCAAATTGAGATCACAAACGATCAACAAGCAAATTTTAGTGGTCATTTTATAAATAGAAATCCGTTTGATTAATCAAAATCGTTTCATATCTACCGATTTGGCCTATGGATGTGGCCTGAACTGTCACTGTCAGATTGATTGTGATAGTTTCTGCAATTAATTTCAAATTGTCAGTTCAAATTTTATTTTTTTTTAAACTGTTAAAAATGTCATATTTATTTCGATCGTAGAAAAAATGTTGTGTGCAACACGTGCAAAAAGTGCATAATATGCACTTTTTGCACTAGTTACACAAATAACTATTCTAACACCTATTTAATTTGTCTTAACCTCAGCCTAATGACAATTATCTATTTCTCAATCTATGCTTTTAAACTTCTCCAATTTCTCTTTTATTTATCATTGAATTTCGCTAACTTTAGAGATTATTTCTCTTCTTCTTTTACTTCTTCGCTTCTTCTTTCTAAGTTCTAGCACAGTCTGTCAAACACTACGGTGCCTGTGGCCTGCACTCAATCGGTCTTAAGTTAATTTATTTTGTTTATTAAGTTTAACGTTTGTCTGTCAAATGTCATAATTGTCAATCTAGAATTCGTTTTCCGTCAATGCACCTATTCTTGAAAATCAGGGAGTAGAAATTAAAATAGAAATAGGCGTGGCTCCCTGAAATGTATCATAACCCTATTCTTGAAATATTTTGATGGAAATATGTGGGACTTTTATTCTCCCAGGGTGGCTATTCTTGAGTCAATAGAACGCTCACATCATCTGACTTTTAGTAGAGAGCTCTCTTAAAATCGAACGAGCAGTATTCTTGAGACGATCACATCACCCTCACTTCTACTGAGACTTGAGAGAGTCAACTCTGACGACCAGACCCAGTAGATGCAGGTCATTTCAATAGAAGTTCAGAATATAGACCCATCAAAATTACAAAATATAACGCACCTTGGCGCAATTAACAGAAAAAGAAATTTATGCTTTCTAAGGACTTGGCTCGGCTGATGATAAATAGGGTAACCACTTTTATAATTCCTCTGTTAAGACAGTCCAGAGTCAGACTTAACTGTTGCATCCAAATTAAGTTTTTTTCATTTTTTGTCAATATTTAACTATCCACAACAAATTAAATCTTGGCAATATTATGTACATACTGGTTGCATTGACAGTTGGCATTAGGCTGGGAAAAAAACTTCCGTGCTTTATGTTAAAACTATTTTGAAAAAGATAAAAATAGTAAGGTGTTTTCACTAAACCGTCCAGACAGTAAATCCGGATGTTTGCGCACAAACTCAGTCAGCACTTTTTAGAACTTAGAAAATAACCACGCTTAACTTCCCTCCAAAAAAATACAAATGCCATTTTAATTTCCGAATTCCGTTATCGTTGTGAATTGTCAAAAACAAACGGTATTTAGATAATGTGAATCCATAATTTAGTTAATATGTACCAAAGAAATTTGGCAACACAACAAGAGAAAACGGTATACTCAGGAATACGATATGACTGCACCGAGAGAAAACTGCTCGATCGAGAACGTTCTCATGGGAACAGTCTTCTCTTGATAGAAACTTCACCTCCTATGAGTCCAAGAATAGCCAATCAGGGAGTATAAAATTTCTATTGGTCATTAGCGAGTGAAATTTGTAGGGAGTAGAAATTTATTTGAAACATTAACCTAACTATTAAATCTGTCTGTCCGATTTATTTTGTTTGTATTTCGTGTATATAAAGGACAATATTAATGAATTATTGATATGAAATAATCTCATGAATGACGATGTGGAGGAAGCTCTGGAGGAGGTTGAAATAGGAAGAGTTCATAATACTTTCCTCCAAGCTTCCCAGGTTTTATTGGCGCTGAGCCCGGTGAATGTGGGGGTAAATTTGCCCGAATACATCTGTGGTCGTTGCGAAATGTAATCGACCATCATTTCATTTTCTGTTTTGTTAATGTTTTTTTTTTTAATACGACACCGGTCCATATCTAACACATTACAGTTATGTCAAAGAATACGATAGGTATTCTTTGGTTATGTCTTGGATAAAATTGAATTTCAGCACTTGGCAACTATGTGTGTATTTTCACTCACTCCTTTTTTTCAAGAATAAGGTATTTTGTACCGAGAGAAAAAGCTGGGAGTAGAAAAAGTAGGGAGCTACTTTGGGAGTAACTTTTCTCTTGATTTCAAGAATAGGTACACAGTACTTCAATGGTTACAAAAGTACAACGCAGTTTCTTTGACCGGGTTTAAAAATTTTCTCCTACATGCATTTCGATATTAACATCAATTTCGGCTTTTATTCACCAACTATGATTATCACAGTTGGTGAAATTAAATTTGATTGTTTTATTATAAAATTTTTTATATTGTGAATTTCGTCACCACATGTTTGTAATTTTATTTAATTTTAATTTTTTAATCTACAATTTCACAATATGTGATCATAGAAGAAAGTTTGTCTAACTGGATTCATACACGAGACTCATAGGACGTATTTATATAAGAATAATATAAATCTTTTTTTAAACATGATAGAGACCAACCCCGTATCCGGAATTAAGCCATTGACAAATATATGACGCGTAGTATATTAAATTTAATTGGCTTAGAACTGTGTTTATAGCTAATTGAATTAAAAAACATGAAATTTTATAACAAACATGTTATAATATTAGTGGCTTTTATTAAAATGTGGCTCATAAAACATTACTCTAAAGATTCCATATCAACAAAAATAATGTGTTGTCGAATACTCTTTAATAGACAAAAATAAATCAGCTGGTCATATTTATGTTTACATTATAAGAGATAGATGAAGGCTGCAGTTATTTCTCGAAACAGGTTTTTTTTTCCATTCCTATAAGAATTCCTGCAGATTAAGAATGTCAAAAGTAAAAAATCCTCGGCTCGTTCTCGGGCTATTCAAATATTTTAAATCAGATATGAATCGCGGATATTTTAACATTAAATATTGTTTTTACGGGGATCGAAATGCATAAATTAAAAAATTAATCTCGAAATATTTCCAGTTGACAATTTTATATTTCGGTTACCAATGAATAAAAAAAAAATGATAATATTTTTGATTAAAGAAATTCTTTAAGGCAGAGTACAGGAGTGGCTTATAAATATGATTTATATAATAATAGTTAAATAAGAATAAATTAATAGCGTTAAAATAATTTTCTTTTTTATCATTATAATCATGAATTTGGTAATAGTAATATTATAACAAGCAACTAACCACAAGGGTGTAGTAAATGCAACGACTACGATCCCCCTGCCGCGTTTTTTCCGCATAAAGATTTTTGGTACACAAGTTGAAACTTCGTCGAGTAGAGAAAGTTTTCAATATTTTTTTACGGATTTTTTAGACTTTTCAGTAATTGTTTAAAGACTTTTTAGTAACTTTTTCAGGGTCATTTTAGGGATTTTTCAAGGATTTTTTAGGGATTTTTCAAGATTTTCAGTAATTTTTTATAGGAACTGTCTAATTGTCTCTAAGATACATAAAATGCAAGAATAAATTTTTCCACACATAAATTCGGAAAAAAGCAGAAGCAAGAATGCATTTCATTGTACTCTCCTGTTTATACATGTTAAATAAATTATAAGATTTTAAGCCCCTACGTTTGTCATGAGTTATGGTTATTGTTATTCTGAGCATGCGCAGTATGGAAACTTTTAGTCCTGAACTTTATTAACGATAACGCATAACTTCATATAAAACAGTTTGTAGTTAAATTTCAAATTTAATTTCTTAATATAATGATGTTTTTCTAAAATAATTGTTTTCTGTTAAAAAAAAAATTAATTAAATTTTTTTGTAGCAAAATCTAACAACGTCAATACAATTATTGCGTAAAAATTATTCTTTCTAACACCAACATTTTCTAAAGTTTCTTCCATTATTGAATCTATAAAATATTAACAGAGTGTCTAGAGATCCGTCTAGCGTCTAGTCGGACCCGGTGAAAATCCAATAGGTCCATCTTGACGGATATCGTGCCTAAAATTAAAAAAAGTCGGCTGTTAGGATTGAGTTTGAAATAAATATAAGAAAAGATGAAAAATAAAACAAGAGTCTAGAGAACCAGCGTAATTAATCTGTGTATTGTAATTTATTTTAAGAAAAGAAGTTTTGACTATCTAAATCTAGCCTGTGTTTAAAAAAAGAAATAACTTCTATTTATTCCATAAAAAAAAGATATCTTCAGGAATCGAACCAGGAACTTCTATATGTAACGCACACACGCTAGCATTAGACCACACCGTATTATAGTGATGAGTAATCAAACTTTCAAGTTAACGTACAACTATTAGGCAGTCGGACCACACACCAAAGCTCGGACGGACCTATTGGATTTTCACCGGGTCCGACTGGATGGACCTCTAACACTCTCAAATATTAATGTATTTAAATGAAACAATCAAAACAGATTAATAGTATTTGAAGTTATAACGCCGAACTGTCAAAATGTAACGAATCTTTTTTTTTTTAGATGGCTTAAAATCTCTTTTGTGTCTAGTCGTAGTAATCGTTATCGTTAATAAAAATAACCACAACAACGCCTAAAACTAACGTTAAATTTGTTGGCTTAAAAACTCTAATACACAGAGCAGGCATAAAGGAAATAATAAAGAAGAAATCACCCTTGTTCCGAAACAAGGTAAGCGTTGAAGAACAAAATTTTCACATGAGGCTTTCAAATAGGTATTTGTCTGATCAAAAAAACTGGATTGTTATAACAGGAACAACCAAATAGCATGCGCATCGAAGAATCTTCGGCCGAAACGCATCAAACCGTATAAATCTGATCGCCTCAGGCGACAGTCAGTCTCATTATTCACTGTTATGCAGTTCTAAATGGATATAAGACTGAATAAAACTGGTTTTAAAACGAACCATACAAAAGAGAGGGAGATGATCGACTAACGAAAATTGGTTTAGACTATTATACTAAATTCAATTAAAAACAAAGTCAATAATTTAAATCTATTACAAAATGAAATATGTAAAGAACATTAATTATTAAATTTGGCCACTATTAGTACTCTTGCTTATTTATTTAATCACATTATGAGAAAAATAAAAATGTTAACTAATGGCGGGAGGGCACCACCATCGAAGTACTTGCTGTAAATGTAATCACGCATGCCGTGAGCTTCGTGACTATTCCATCCAGATAGCGATGATCAGTGCTCGCGGGGGTGACGGCGGCGGCGTATCAGAACGTCTTATCAACCGTCATCGTGACTATGAACTACATCGGGTCTGTATCAGAACGCCGATGCACGGCTATCGGCCATTACTATCATCGGTTCGGGATGGGATGCTGAACCACGAACAAAGAACGCCAGAAGACAACGCGAAGGTCGTTTAATGAGAGAGAAGAAAATTTTAGTCTTTGATGTGGGTACAATGCCGCTGAACCAGACAAGATAAAGAGTTGGAAAATTTTCTGTTATTTTTATTTTATGATTTAATGGTTGTGAAAAATACTGTTTTGGTACTGCATTCTATCTTTTACTACTCTCGTGTCAAAATACAAATGGACAGCTTCAATATGTGGTGATTTATTAAATAAACAAAAAAATTAAAAATAATTATAAACTACTGATGAAAATTAAAAATGTACGCTAATCAAACCTTTTTCTTTGAAAATTTCACACCGCCATTTTTAAGCCAATCAGAGTCTATTTTTTTGTTTGGTTACCATGGTAACCCAAAAAATTTCCCGAAATTTTCATCCTCCGGGGTACCCTGAACGAAATTAATAAGTGGAAATTTTTATGTCAAAATAATGACACTTGTAATGGGCTTGATTCATATAAGACTTTTTGTTTACTTTTGGTGGAAATCAAAATTAAACAATTACTGTGAAATTTTCTTACCGAATCTTGAATTAATAACCGGAAACTTTTCCTCGTACATGATTTTTTCAAAAAATCGTGTACTCGAAAAAAAATTCCGATAATAATTCAAGCTCTAGGGAGATTACTAGTGAAAATTAATATGAATACTGTTAGTAAAAAATAAAACACGAATTTGTCATTTTTTGTAATTTTCAATTATAACGTAAAAAAACTATAACCTTACATTTTTTCCTAAATCATTTATTATACAATATGTCTTAAATCACATTGGTCCAAAAAAATCTACAGTCCCGTTATACAGGGAAAACTAAAAATGCTAGTTATGGTTTTTTACGCATTTAATTTATATTTAAATAAATATCAAAAAATGGTAAAGGAAAGATTTATTGTATCTCAAATTTTCTATAAAACTATACTAATAAATCTTCGATATGACGTTTTGTGTCTTAGTGTTCACCATCAAATTATTTTTTATTAAATACGGACCTGCCTTTTTGTTACGCATATTGATAAATCGTTAAAATTAAAATTCAGTGATATATCACACTTATTATTTTAACGACGTTTTAACTCTAATAACTAAAATCATCAGTGACAATAAGTTTTAATTACGGTCCTTTCGTAGTTCCTTTGTAAATTCGTTTTCAATTCGCCAAAACAAATATAATAGGATTACTCCGGCATTACCCAACAATTTCGACAGAAAAGATGTATTATCAGCAAAAAAAGGATTAAAATAGTAGAAATCAAACAAGCAGAAAAATAATCGTCTTGGAAAAAAAGTGATATTTTATTCACTTTGAAATATGAAAATAGAAATATGAAAACTATGAAAACAGTTTCTAATAGAAATTCATTCGGTAAAAAGCATATATGAAATGTTTAATTTTCGTTATAGTGTATTATCTTTTTATCGAAATTGTTAGTTAATGTCGAAGTATACATATTATTAAGTAGCGAAGTAAAACGTCTGTCCGTCCGTCTGTTTCATCGATAACTCGAGAACGATTTCGAGTTTTGGAACTCTATCAACTACAACCGCCTATCTGCTAAGCCAGTTGGTTTATTATAATCGTTTTGACGAAATCCAAACGAATTTACAAAATAACTAGGACATTACCGTAATTATAAATTATTGTCACTGATGATATTAGTTATTTCAAATAAAACGTCGTTAAAATGAGAAGTGTGATATATCACTGAATTTGAATTTTAACGGTTTATCAATTTTTGGAATAAAAAAGACAGGTCCGTATTTAAAAAAATTAACTTAAAGGTGACAGATAAAACACAGAACGTTATATGGAAGATTTATTAGTACAATTTTGTAGCATTTGAGATACAATAAAACTTGTCTGTTCTATTCTTTGATATTTTTTAAATACAATTTTTTATAGCATTTTTAGTATAACTCGAAACGGGCTAGAGTCCCTATAGACTTTTTTTGGCCAACATAGTGTTCTCCTAAATAGTTAATTTTTTTCCAATTTAACCGCCTCTGTATCTCTTACGATTTCTGATATCGCAATGTTATTCCTTCCAATTTCTGTACATGATGGTCTACAAATAACGTTTCGGTCTCTAATGGAAGATCATTTGGAAATTTCTTTGTCTGGTAAGATTCATATCAGCTAAGATTGATAATTAAAAACATGCATGGGTACGTGAGTACCTAGAAAGGGAGCGAGCCACAGAAACAAAAAATAAAACAAATATATTTTTTCCTGTTTTTTCCTATTTTCCCCTATTTTTTGCTTTTTTTTCTCCCATTTCTTCCTATTTTTTTGGTGTTTTTTAATATTTTTTTAATTTCTTCTTATTTTTCCTATTTTCTCCTATTTTTTCCTAGTATGTCATCGATTGTTGTTGTTTCAGTTTCAGCCAAATGGTTTGACCTGTTTTGATTGGGTATTTTTCTGACATCGTCATATATTTGGGCATCGCAAGATGTGTTTTTGGCACTCAAAACGAACCGATTCTACAAGGAGTTTTTTTACTGTTTTTTAGACCTGGATCCTCCCCCTTTCAATATAGACTTACCATGTCGCTAAAAACCGTTATAACAAACACATAGAAAAAAAAAACCGAAAGCAATCAGTCAACCGGTTTGCAAGATATCGCTCGCTCCCTAATATTTTTGAAATTACAAGGTGTTCCAAAAAAACACTACATATCCAAATTGTATTTATTAAAACAAAACACCTTGTATTTTTAAAATCAACATAAATTAGTCTAACTAAAAGCTTTCTTACATCTAAAATTGGTCCTTTTTAAAAATATACAAGGTGTTTCATTAATAAGTATCCATATTATAACTAAAATTTCTTATAACCGACGTACAGGGTGTACTGTTTTTTACATTTTAAATTAATTAAGATTGATTAGGTTAATATTTATAATAAAAGTTCTCACGGACCCAAGGGAAAGTATAGTGAACAAGCAAAAAAAAAAAGTTGAGATATCGATGGAAATATCCATTTTGAAGTCCCCCGAGAAGATTGAAACCATTTCCAGAGTATGGTCTGTCCGTGTGTCTGTGTGTAATCTTCCACGATAACTGCCGAACCATTTGACCAATCAAGCTGAAATTTGGTATGAAGGGTTCGAATACGACCATTAGTTTTTGGTTTAAATTGGTACAGCAGAAGGTCCTCAAGACCGATATTGATTGAATGATGATGTAAGATTCTTTGCATTTTTTTAAATTTTATGGATAAACAATATACTTTAGTGCAAAATGTTGGAGTGCAAAGTTTTAGAGGATAAAATTTTCTACAATTTTTATATCACACTTTTTCCGGAATTTTCAATAGTTGCGCCATTAGAGGGCGCGCAAAAAATGTTTATATAAGTTTTCCGCAGTTTTTCAAATTTTGAGGACAAACAATGCTCTTTAGTGCGAAATTTTCTTATGAAAAGTTGTAGAGAATCAAATTTCCTTTAACTTTTGTTTTTAACATTTTTTCGAATTTCCCCTAGTTTCGCCGCTTGAGGGCGAAAAATATACACATTTAGGCTTTTTGCCTTTTTTATTTGGAAGACAAACAATAGGCTTTAGTGCAAAATGTTCTTGTGCAAAGTTGTAGAGCATAAAATTCCCTACAACTTTTTTATTAAACTTTTTCCAGAATTTCCAATATTCAACCATGATTTTAGGAGATCCTAGTTGTAGCAATGTGATGTATATTATGCGCACGCGCCTGCTTATGTCTATATTGTGCGCATGCTCCTGCTTGTGTCTATTTTGTGCGCATGCACCTGCTTATGTCATATGAACATTGAAATATCAATTCGGTAGCCGTATTCACCATTGGCTTGCTATTTAAAATTTGTTCCAAAAATTAACGTAATACTTGGTATTTTGTAACTAAAATAATCCTATTCTCTACAGCTGAGCGGGAAAGTTCTGGGGTGACACAGCCGATTTTTTTTGGTAGTTATTAGGTATATTAAATAATTTTTAAAAAAGTAAACTAGATTTGCAATTATTTAAATTAATTCTGTTTTGGAATTATTTCTAAATATTATTTCTTTGCTTAGAATTGTAAATAATTATTTTTATAGTGCATGATCTGCTTTAGGTAAAACCTAAAGCAGTCCGTACACTTCAACCTATAAGACAATTTATTTTTGCATGAAAATCATTATTAATTCTTCTTTTTTATTTACATTTCGCTACATCCTGTGGTATAATTCTAAACTACTTAAATATATTCTTATATGGTTTAAGTCACAGTCTAAACATCCCAAAAGGGAGAATAAAAAACTAAATATTATTTCTTTGCTAAGAATTATAAATAATTCTTTTTGTAGTATATGATCTGCTTTAGTTAAAACCTAAAGCAGTCCGTACACTTCAACCTATAAAACAATTCATTTTCGCATGAAAATCAATATTAATTCTTCTTTTCTATTTACATTTTGCTACATCTAGTGGTATAACTCAAAACTACTTTAAGATGTTCTTGTATCGTTTAAGTCAATAGAAAATAAAAAACTAAAATAGATTTTCAATTATTTAAATTAATTCTGTTTTGGAATTATTTCTAAATGTTATTTCTTTGCTGAGAATTGTAAATAATTTTTTGTTGTGTATGATCTGCGTTAGTTAAAACCTAAAGCAGTCCGTACACTTCAACCTATAAAACAATTCATTTTCGCATGAAAATCAATATTAATTCTTCTTTTCTATTTACATTTTGCTACATCTAGTGGTATAACTCAAAACTACTTAAAAATGTTTTTGTATATTTTAAGTCACAGTCTAAACATCACAAAAGAGCGAATAAAACACTAAACGAGATTTTCAATTTTTTAAATTAATTCTGTTTTGGAATTATTTCTAAATATTATTTCTTTGCTAATAATTGTAGTGTATGATCGGCTTCAGTTAAAACCTAAAGCAATCCGTACAGTTCAACCTATAAAGCAGTTTATTTTTGCATGAAAATAATTATTAATTCTTCTTTTTTATTTTATTTTGATATATCCTGTAGTATAACTTTAATACAACTTAAAAATTTTCTTCTCGTTTAAGTCATAGTCTAAACATCACAAAAGTGGAAATAAAAAACTAAATTAGGTTTTCAATCTTTTAAATGATTTCTGTTTTGGAATAATTTCAAAATATTGTTTGCTGGTTAAAAATTGTAAATAATTCTACGTGTAGTGTATGATCTGCTTTAATTAAAATCTAAGGCTTGAATCTAACCAATAAAATTATTTATTTTTGCAAAAAAATTATTATTAATTCTTCGTTTTTAGTTGCATTTTGGTACATCCTGTAAACGAATTGAAAATTTTCTTGTATAAGTCACAGTCTAAAGATCACAAAAGTGCAAATAAAAAACTGAATTAGGTTTTTAAACATTTAAATTAATTCTTTTTTGGAATAATTCCAAAGTATTTTTTTTTAAATTTTGAATAATTATTCGTGTATTGTATGATCTGCTTTAGTTAAAATTTAAAGCAGTCCGTACACTACAACCTTTAAAATTATCTATTTTTACAAAAACAACATTAAATCTTCTTTTTTATATACACTTTACTAAATCTTGTGGAGTAACCTAAAACAACTTAAAATTTTTGTTGTATCATCTAAGTCACAGTCTAAACATCGCAAAAGTGTAAATAAAAACTAAACTAGGTTTTTAATTATTTAAATTAATTCTGTCTTGGAACTATTTCAATATATTATTTGGTGGCTAAAAATATAATTAATTATTCGTGTAGTGTATGATTTGCTTTAATTAATCTAAAGCACACTAAAATCTTCAAATTTATTTATTTTTGCAAAAAAATCGGTATTAAATCTCATAGATTACGTTAATATTTATAAAAATTTCCTTTTCGCGGCTAAAGGTCGGTCATTTTTTTGGTATTTATTAGTAGATTAAGTAATTTTTAAATTGGATTAAATTACTTCCCTGTCTGTCTGTCTGTCCGTTTATCACAGCAATAACTCGAGAACTATTTCGAATTTTGGAACTTTTTCAGCTCTCGCTACCTGGTCACATTAGCTCGCCCACCTATTGTTTTCAATGACCTAAGTCAACTGCAACCGTCTGTCTGTCCGTTTGTGTGTGCGTCTTTCCGTGTATCTTGGCGATAAATCGAGAACGGTTTTGAATTTTGGATTTCTGTTTTCAGCAATCGATAGCTGGTCACAATAGCTCGCCTACTTACTATTTCCAATGAAATAAGTTGACTACAGTCGTCTGTCTGTCCGTTTGTCCGTCTTTTTGTCTCTCTCAGCAATAAATCGAGAACTATTTTGAATTTTGGATTTCTGTTTTCAGCAATCGATAAAACGGTTTCGAATTTTACTGACTCTGTCTGTCTGTCTATCTGTCTCTCACAGAAATAACTCGAGAACGGTTTCAAATTTTGGAAATCTGTTTTCAGCAATCGATAGCTAGTCACCTTAGCTCACCCACCTACTTTTTTCAGTGACGAAAGTCAATTAAAACCGTCTGTCTGTCCGTCTGTACGTAGCTGAGTTAATTGGATACTAGTAGCACAATAAAGTGAATATGTTTTATACATTTATACATTTATTTTGGAATTAATTTCAGGTTATTTCAGGATCCTGTACAAATTATTAATAATAATTTTTATATTTCATTCTGAAGATTAATTATTATTTTTTATTAATAAAAAATTTAATATTTCATCGGAACGAAATGAACCAAAATCCGAAGCGACAACATTTTTTAATTACTCTTTTTATGTTTGATGGATTATACTTAATTACTCTTCAATTTTTTAGATGTAAATATAATTATAGCTGTACATACCTTGAGCACGATCCGGGCTAGCTTCATTTTCTCATCCAGCTGGCCGATAACAGTGGCGGCTACATATATTTTTAGGCAGTAGATTTTAGAAGAATTTGTGATATATTGTCCTGAATATAAAGCTATTAAATTTATTACATTTTAAGATATTATTTAAATTTGGGTTAAATTAAAAATTGTGGGATGAGCGAAATGATTTAAAAAAGTTAAAACCTTGTTTTAAATATATTATATAGCCGCCACTGACGTACATCGTAGTTTTCTTTATCCACTGATGATGTATATGAAAACGGCAGTTGATGAATCAAGTGTCAAAATTTGTCTCTAGAATACCTATATGGAGAAATCTTATGACTTTGAAAAAAAAAACAGAATTAAATAAATTGTTGGTAATAAAAATTCTTCATTTAGTTAAAAATATTTTAGATTTGTTACGTGTGTTGTTAATTGATCTAGAAACCAGATTCCACTAACAGCTTTACTTTAGTTGTTCTGTATAATATTACGATTAATTTGTAATTTTGTTGGTTAATTTATTTAAAAAAATATTTCAGTTTGAAATAATAAATTTAACTTAATGAAAAATTTTAACAAGCAATAAATTGTTGTAAACATATATAAAAATTGTTTCTAACATAGTTAATTCATTAATTTATAAAGCACATTTCGACCAACAGACAATTTTTTTTTGTTTTTAAATTTCAGTATAATATTATTTATTTTCTGGAAATACCAAATGAGAATAACAAAATATAATAATAAAATATATTTTCACACAAAAAAGCTTGCGAAAATAAAGATAAAATTAAATATTCTTTTATTACAATTTATATTTTTGAAAACTCCAACTGAGGTTTTTGTTTTGTTTCAATTGTCAATTTTATCGATATTCGCCTTAATACTGTGATTTTATTTGTACAAATAAAACATAATAATAATTTGACCGATTTTGCAAGTTTATATTTTTCAAATATTTTCTTTATTCTAGAAATTGAATCAGTTTGTTTTTAAATATACAGAGCAGGGCAAAAAAGAGGCAGTAATTTTTCTATTTTAGCATGTCTGGTAATAAATGAGAAATTTTTACAAAATTGGACCTAGAAAAATTACTGGCGTTTTTTTTTGCCCTGATCTGTATTAAGATCAGCTCTAAAGGCTATCGAATTACTAGTGATCGCCCAATTGCCAAAATACCTATTTTTTCATATTTTTATTTATTTTTCCCACTTTTTTCTGTTTTTTTTTACTATTTTTTATTGTTTTTTCATTTTTCCCCATTTCGCTATTTTTGTTTATATTTCCGAATTTACTATTTTTTCCTATTTTCCCTGTTTATTTTTCGGGTTTTTTTCTTCTTTTCCCATTTTTCCGTTTTTTTCTATTTTCTCGTAATATTCCCATTTTGTTCTATTTGTCGCCATATTTCTTATTTTTGTCTATATTATTCTATTTTTCCCCATTTTCCCTATTTCACCGTTTTATTCTATGTTAATATTTTACTTTCACGTCCCACCATCCGAGAAAGGAAAGTACTGTGAACGAGCTAAAAATATTCGAGATAAAGATGGAAATATCCATTGTGTGGTCCCCTGAGACGATTAAGACCATTTCCAGATGGAAGTCTGTCTGTCTGTCTGTACGTGTATGTCTTTGTGTATTCTTCCACGATGAAGCGATACGCTTAATCCGATTAAACTGAAATTTGGTATATGGGTTTCGATTATCCAACGAAAGAACCCATTAGTTTTTGTACATCATCTGTTAAACGGAAGTGTCACTGTCAAAATATGACAGAAGCAATATGTCACAGAATTTGACTTGCAATATGTCATTTGAAGCCCCTTAAAAAACTCTATTCAGGACAGTCAAAATTATTTCTCCAACTGTCACCTGTCAAAAATGAAAAATGAAAAAAATTTGAAAATTTAACATTAAATATCTATTCGTCTCTGGATACTCTTCGGGAGAGTTTTGGGGCGATATAACCAATTTTTTCTCTATTTTTTTACGTTTTCTTAATATTCCTATTTTTCCCTATTATTCCCTATTTTCCAGTAATTTTTCCTATTATTTCCTATTTTTCTACTTTTGCCTATTTTTTCCCAATTATCCTACTTTTCTTCATTTTTTAATTATTTCTATTTTTTCCTGTTTTTCCCATTTTCCTATTTTTTTACTATTTTAGTCTGTCTTTTCCTATTTTTCTGTTTTTACTATTTTTTTCTGCAATTCCGTTTTTTTTGTTTTTTTTCATTTTCCCTATTATTCCTATTTTCTCTATTTCTCCCTGTTTTTTTTTCGTTTTATTATTTTTTGTTTTTCCAATTTTTCCCCATTATATCCTGTTTTTTCTTATTTTTTTTAAGGCTTTTCCGTATTTCTACCCATTTTTCCTGGTTTTTCCTATTTGTTTTATTTTTTCCTATTTTTTCTACTTTTGCCTATTTTTTCCCAATTTTCCTACTTTCCCTATTTTTTTATTTATTCCAATTTTCCTATTTTATCCTATTTTTTTTTAATATTTTAATCTGTTTTTTCCTATTTTTCTTACTTTTTCTGTTTTTTTTTGTTTTCCGATTTCTTGTATTTTTCCCATTTTTTCTATTTTTCCCTTTTTTTACGTTTGGCTATAATTTTTAGTTTTTACAATTTTTTCCTATTTTTCCCCATTATATCCCATTTTTTCTTATTTTTTCCTGCTTTTGCCTAATTCTATCCATTTTTACTGTTTTTCTATTTGTTCTATTTTTTCATGTTTTTCCTGATTTATATATTTTTTCCCATATTCTATTGTTTCCCATTTTTTCCTATTTTTCTTCCTCTATTTTTCCAATTTTTCCCTTTTTTTTCCTGTTTTACCTATTTTTCCCAATTTTTTTCTACTTTCACCATTTTTTCTATTTTTACCTATCCAAAAATTGTCCAACGCGCTTAGAGAAATTTTAAGTTCAAAAATAAAATTATAATAAAGAAATGGAAAAACTTGTTTCTAAAAAAAGTAAAAAGAGGTGACATGATTATTATTCGAACCCACTCCTTCGCGAGTCTGTCAGCCCCATAGCCCACTCGGCTATCGTACCTATAAAAATAAATATTCTAATGTTTGAAATAACAAACAATGTTAAATTATTTATAATTTAATTTGTTTTGAATTTATTTGTAACACATATTATATATTCTGTCTGCACTCCTCCTGTTCATAAACTTTAACCATGCAAAATCTCACACTCCTCCATTCGCGCATTTCGCATAAAAAGGGGTCCGAAGTTTTCTCTTACATTGATTTAAACTTTTGCATAGAGAGAGTGAAATAACTTTACACCAAAAAACATGTAATTTTAAACCGTTTTAAAGTTTATGTAAAGAATGAGCTTAAAGTAGGTTAAGATTAGCCAAAAAACTATTATATAGGATTAGAAGAATCTGTCTAAATAAATTTCTTCGAATTTTCTTCCAAGTAGAAAATATTGGTTTGGCATAGGTGGCTCTAATTTAATATTTCTGAGTAAATGTAATTTTTAAACAAATTTTCCAAATAATATTTTTCTGTTTATTTTGAGCTGAGGTTACTTTACTTATTTTTTAATTTCCCTCGTATATACACGGTAAAATTTCATAAATAATTGTATAAAAACCAATGGAAAAGCTTGCAAAATCGGTAAATATATAACCAAATAAACTACCAATATTTTTTTAAATTATACATTTTATAAAAAATAATTATGGATATTTTTATTTTTACACTTTATATAACTAAAAATATAACGAAAATAAGATTTTCATGAATACATTTTATAGGTAAATTGTTAAAAAAGATTTTTTTTTAGTAAAGACTCCCTAAAATTTTTTTTCTTCATTTAGTCATGAACTTTTAGAGATATAATTCGTCGAACAAAAGAAAGAACTACAATTTTTGTTATATAAATAATAAACATTTATAATATTATACAAAATAAAATTTACGAATATTTTATAACCCACAAATTTTAAAAGAATTTATAGGAAGATATTGATAAAATTTAAAAAACTAAAATGATGAATTTAAAAAAAAAAACTAATTAAGAAACACACAGCCGTGAAAAATTCCAAGAAGTTGTGGTTCTCACAAAAAACGTATGTAAACTAATGTTAATTAATATAAACAGAAATACCATTCAGGAGGGCATAAAAGAATAAAAGGTTACCAGCTGTGGAACTGCTTTTAATATATCAAAGTCAAAAGGTGGATGTTTCGTGGTAACTTTATGGAATCCAGTTGACTTAGACCCGGCTTTCTTGATCTCCTCCTTGATAAAATACGGTCTATGCTTACCTGGAAATAAAAAATCTTGTTAACAACTGAAAAACATAAAAAATAGAATTATGATATGTGATTCTTTTTATCACGAGAAAGTTAATATAATAATTTTAGACATTTATAAAATATATAAGACAAGTCTATGTTACAGCATAAAACAAACATGCATAAATAGATAAATAAATAAAGATGCCTAACTTAACCCTTTCGGCCATGACTTTTTGCTAGTAAAGATAAAATTTTGAATATAACGAAGTTCTTTGATTTTTTGAAAATATTTGCATAAAATTTAAGTTCGTTTTAACGAACACCGTGATCATGGGGCATAAATCGGCATGAAATTAAAAAATCTTCGCTTAGACAAAAACACGTTTATTTGGAACGAAATCCAAGAAAACAGATTTTTTAAACAAGATCCTAGTTTACATCTTTTTTTTTTCTAGAAACCTTTATTAATTTTACTTTCCCGGAGCCATAAAAGGGAAAGTATAGTGAACGAGCAAAAAAAAAATTTGAGATATCGATGGAAATATCCATTTTGAGGTCCCCCTAAAAGATTGAAACCATTTACAGAGTATGGTCTGTCTGTGTGTAATCTTCCACGATAACTGCCGAACCATTTGACCAATCAAGCTGAAATTTGGTATAAAGGGTCGGTGTATGAATATAATGCGATCATTAGTTTTTGGTGTAAATTGGTAGAGCAGAAGGTCCTCAAGACCGACATTGATTGAATACAGATGTAAGATTTTTTGCCTTTTTTTAAATTTTAGGGACAAACAATAGACTTAAGTACAAAATGGAGTAGTGCAAAGTTTTAGATCATAAAATTTTCTACAATTTTTATCTTACACTTTTTCCGGAATTTGCAAAAGCTGCGCCACTAGAGGGCGCGCAAAAAATGTTCACGTAGGTTTTCCGTAGTTTTTCCAAATTTTGAAGACAAAAAATGCTCCTTAGTGCAAAATTTTCTCATGCAAAGTTGTAGAGAACCAAATTTACTTTAACTTTTATTTTTAACATTTTTTCGAATTCCTCATAGTTTTGCCTTTTTTTTATTTTGAAGACAAACAATAGGCTTTAGGGCAAAATGTTTTAAAGCAAAGTTGTAGAGCATAAATTTCCCTACAACTTTTGTATTAAACTTTTTCCAGAATTCTCAATAGTTTTGACCCATGATTTTAGGAGATCCTAATTGTAGCAGTGTGCTATGTATGCTATGAACAGTGAAATGTCAATTCGGTAGACGTATTTTCTATTTAAAATTTGTTCCATAAATCAATATAATGCTTAGTATTTTGTAACTAAAATAATCCTATTCTCTACAGCTGACCCGGGACAGTTCTGGGGTGACATGGCCGATTTTTTTGCTATAGTAATCAGTTTTTGAAACATTTGTGTACATATCAGAAATGTATAAGTGTCTTTTTACAAATTCACTCACTTTTCCCGCACACCGACACTTCTCACTTTTCATACTGATGCCCTTATCGAGCTAAACTCACTCCTTACTTTGAAAAACGTATTATTGGATAATTTTGTTTGCTTTGCGGATTTACAATAGTTAAGTTTTGAGGTTTGCATTTTTACAATTTATAGTTCCATCCTGAAAAATTGGGGAATAAACAGAATTATGGTTTTTGATTTTATTGTTGTTTGTTGTTGTTTTGTTTGTTTATTTGTTATTTTTATTTAATAAAATTGGCTCAGAAAACCACCACCCTAGCCTGTTTGATCGGTTTTTTAAAAGAAGTTTTTTAGGTTTCAGTCGTCCGTCCGAGTCATTTTTAGTTTTCTGCCTCAGCAGGTATTTTTTAGTTTTAATTTATTTTAATTGTTTATTATTATTATTGTCGTTTGTTACCTAAAGTAACCCAGAGAGCCATATCGAATTTGTCGAAATTTGGACCGAAAAATTTTTTTATGTTTCAGTCCTCCGTCCGACCACCTTAACCTAGGGAAGCGGCTCTCCAAGTCACTTTTAGTAACTCTCATTGCGGCGTCAGAGACTGATTAGCAGAAGCGGATGATTAAAATTGATTAGGGCTGCAGTCTTGTGGTTATAATTTTGACATTATAAATATGAGTGAAGTTGAAACGGGGGGAATAGGGGGTCTATTCTGTAACATTTTAGTTAATGTTAACCGCTGGGTTAAAAGTTATTTATAACTATAAAGTTAAAATTTTAACCCAAATGTCAATTTTAATGAAATATGCCATGCAGAATATAAAATTGAAAATAACCTCCGGTTATTTTTATAACATATGGTTAATTATAAGCAAATTTTTACTGAATAGACCCAATCTGTAACTTGGACTCGTACAGATTTGGTCTAAGAATAACAAATTTTACAAATCTGCAACAGTTAAATTTACACTCTAATTGTCAGTAGATAGAACGTTCGTTAACTTTAACGGTTCTGTAACTAATGACAATGACGTTTAAATTGTGACAATTGTATAAGAAATCAACTTGTAAAGTTTTATTCAACGTCATTGCCTTTACTTACAGAACCTTTAAAGTTAAAGGACGTTCTATCTACTGACAGTATATGTTACAGATTCTGTGGCTTATAGGCTAATTCTCAGAATCCCATCCTTAATGTATTAAGGTTAAAATCAGAAATAAATAATAGGTAACTTTACATCAGTGTTGTTGATAAGGACTGGAGTGTATATATGTAGGTATTCGCTGGGTGCAGAGTGCATGGTGGGGACAAGTGAAACGATCCCAGCGCTCGTAGTGGTCAAAATTTCGTGAAGTCGGGCTCTTGTCATAAACATGTCAAAATTAAATATAAAAAAGGGTCATAATAGTTGTTGTGTTGTTAACTGCAAAAATACAGGAAGGAACAGCAAGTGCAAATTTTACACATTTCCAAGAGCTAGTTGGAAATTAGAAAAAAGAAAGAAATGGATAAGTGCAAAAGTAAGTAACCTAACCTAATTCTGTAGTACGATTACTTAGACAAATGTGTGTTTTATTCCACAAGTAACGAAGTATTTTGTAAACTTACAAAACAAATATACAGAGAAATAATATATATTAAATTAAGTCATGATGTAAGTTCCATTTCCAATATAAAAATATTTTTTAAAAAAGTATGAGAAATTATTGTGACTGTAAATCTAGCAGATATAAATTTTTATTATTCTAGCTGTCATGTATTATTTGTTTGACACCTAACACTAACCTAAGATTCATAGTTTTCGATATTTATTTACATGTTTTATACTACGTTGTTCATCACAATACGTTTTACTGAATTTTTTCTTTCAAAAATATAATCACATTTTTTATTTATATGCTTATAAATTCGAATGAGATTTTTTTATAAGGAATTTTTATTTTTATACGCAATTTTCATACTTCTCACCATTGCCGAGCCCGATTTTATGCAACCATCAGATGGCGTTTTGGTCGCGCTCCCTGCCAATAGGACTTTTCTCACAATTTTATGATTCAGATGTCAGATACTATAATTTGGACGTATTATGTAATTTTTTTAAATTAGGGCCTTAAAAGTCTGTTATCAAATTTGCCTACAAAAATATTTATAATTTTTTTAAACCTGTATTATATTTAAAAAAAAATAAATTAAAAATATCTACATTAATTGATAATACTGTTAAGAGATGTCAGTATATACGAATTGAATTCCTTATTAAATAGAGGCCAGATGTAAATATTGGAAAAGAAGAAAATTGCATTGTGTTTATTTTCGCCGTGACTAGCAGTACATCGGATGTGCTTGTTTATATTGTACATCGGAAAATAAAATAAACTACCTAATTTTTACATCTCGAACTTTGAGAAAAAAAGACACTTTACTGTATAAATCAAACTAGTGACCATGTCACTATCTTTATGTAGATTTTAAGAAGTTTAAGAGTGTAATCTAATAATCATTAATTTTGGAGAAAAAAACTCTACTATACAAATCAAACCAGTTAACAATCACTATTTTATGAAGCTAAAAAAATATTAAAACATAAAAAAACGGCCGTACTAGGATGAAACTCCGGCCCTTTTAAGGTATGTTCATGCTCATACGAATTTCGCAAATTTATGCGAATAAAATGGCGCCTGAAAATTTCGCAATAAAGATGAAATATTTGAACTTTTTTGCCATTATTCAATCCATTATTTTTTATAGTTAAGTTTGTTTACAAAATTCACTAACACAACACAATAATTTCAAATATTTTGACTTATCTGACTTGACCATTGGCAGAAACCGTCAAATTATATCGCCCAAGTATGAACATCAAATTTTGGGGACGGCAAAACATTTTCCGATTCGCATAAATTTTGCGAAATTCGTATGAGCATGAACATACCTTTATACTGAAACCATATACCATACAACGACGTTACAGAAATAATATCAACTTATCAAGCAAATGCGCCAACATACTTCTATACTTTGTAAACCTTAAAACGCAATGAACGGCCGAAGTAGAAAATAAATGCGTACATCCGATGTACTCCTAGGCACAACGTTTTATTTTTGACTTTTCAGTGTAACATAACCTATTATTTTTAAGGCTATTTGGTTTAGTAATACTCGACATATAACTGTTAATTATACCTTGTCATGCCATCTACATTATTTTAAACAAATTAATGTAGCTGACGTCATTTGGAAAGTTTGCAAATTTATTTCTTAGTAATTGTAATGTTTCAAAATTAACCAAGCCCATTTTTATGAATAATTTTAAGTAGATTTTCTTATACTACAAATGAATTTGCTATAGCTACCGCACCACACGTCCCCATTACTTTTTCTACGCCCATGTCAGTAAACGTTAAAAAACGCACTGTCATCATTCCTTGTAAATGACATTTAACAATAACATGCACGTAATGAGATCTCATAACATACACGTGCGTTTTGATAAGAAAACTTAAATTTGATTGCAATTAAATTTTTATCTATGTACGACTTTATTTGATCTATTTACATAAATTTAGTCAATTGAAAAACATAAAAACGTTTAGCATTAGCGAGATACATTTTGAATTAAAAGAGTGATGCCCCTAAATGTCGGCAACACATTATACAATTTTTCAAAAAATAAGTCGCGTTTTCTTAGCATGCTATGGAAATAAACGTCATGTCATTTATATTGTCAATTTTTGTAACAAAATATTTTTGTATCCGAACATTTTCTCAACTTTACCTACGAATATGTCTGTTAATAGTGACAGTGATGAAATTATGAGCACTCCACCGGAGATTTTAGAAAAAGCTAAGTTAAGTAATAAGGCACAATCAACTTACAATAATTGTACAATTGTTATTAACAACTATTATATTAAGGTTTAAATAATTCTTTATAATAGAAGAAAATAAGTGGACGTAGAAAAAGTATAGTACGTTACACGAGTTGTAAGTCAATTACGCACTCATGAAATTTATTCACTCGTCGCTGCGCAGCGTTGTTCGTAAACTTTTTGACTTCGTGCGTAATGGGTTACTTACAACCCTTGTTATGTAATATACTATTAATTTCTTTAACGCTATTAGTTTTTAGGATATTTGCAAAAAACTAGATCCTTTTATTGGAATCTCGTCTGTGTGTGTGTTTATCAACACGATATCTTCCGTTCTAGACATCGGATTGACTTCATATTTGGTATACAAACACTTCAGGTTAAGTCAATCTATAGGATGGATTTTCAGCCCCAGGGATCACTCCCCGACTAGAGATACAGTATGGTGCAAATTTAATTGAACACTATTGGGATTTGGTAAAACATTATAGATACAAAGTTGGTTACGTGGGAAAAAAGATGCGTATTTTTAAGAAAAATTGAATGATTTTTTCAAAATTTAAATATCAGGACCGGTTTAGAGATATTTTGGGAAAACGTTTTATTTAATTATCATCTTAATTTTTAAAGACAGCAAAAAAAACTTAACATAATATTTCCAATTTTTTAAATAACGTTTCGTCTTGAAGGGCCTTCTTCAACTACATTCTCATACTACTTTAACCGCTGCTATCGAAAGTTTTCTCTCAGATTTTACATCTTTTAATTTACCTTTTACAATTATTTATCTAAAATAAATGAAAAACTTATACAGGCAAACTTTTTGGTGTAAGTCATTTGCAAATAATATATAATATACTAAAGTGGTTTGTTCTTATGTATAGTTTTGAGATGAGAAGATAAAAATAAGGTTATAAAAGAAAATTTAATTTGTGTATGCATGTTGTTTTGAGTATGGATTTTATTTTGTTTTGAAAAAAAGGCTGTATAAAAGGTTCGTTTGTTTTGGATTATATATAATTATTGATTGGAAATTCAAAAAGAAATTTAAAAGAATGTATAAGAGAAGAATATAAAGTTTATATGAAATGGATGTATGAAAGTTAAAAGAATAAAAAAATATATAAGGAAATATTTAATTTTGGAGTGGACCATAAAGCATGGGCAAAAGTATTTATAGAAAAGTATAATTTGTGGAATAAAATATTGTAAAATATTATAGGTCAAAATTTAAGAAGATTGAGTTATAATAAGATAAATTTACAGATCTGAAATTTAAATGTTAAAATTTTCAAAAATGTCGAAATTATTGCCCTCATAACAATGATTTGTTTTTGGTTTGTTTTCGAATGATAAACAATAGATTATTTTGTTATTAAAGTAGTGATAAAAAATAGTGAATATAATATTTGAATAAAAAGAAATTGGTTCATTCACATATAAAGAAACAGAGCAATTTAAAATATTAGGTACTATTTAACGGCAAAGTAATTCATTTTAATTAGAACAGCAGTAATGTGAACTTAAAGAAAAATTGTATATGTAAACATTTAATATTAACTCAATTGCATTAATTTTCATTTGATACTAAGCAAAACATTAAAAAACATGTCAAGAAATATGAAACAAGTTTATGTCTAATCATCATCAACTATTAGTCTAATGACCTAGGTAAAATTAGCTATACATTTATTTTTTATTAATTTATTTTTTACAAAATATACGTATACATAACCTTTCCATACTTGTAAAATGTTTAGAGCTGCGTATTAAGAGTTCCAATCTAATCTATTTTTAATACTAACATGCTGTTCCTAAAAAAATTACTTGATATGAAACTATATTAATATTTGTGTCATACTCAAAATTTGTACCCAGCAACATTCTAACAAGTCGATAATAAAAGATTTAAAAAAAATACTGATTATTAATGTATTTCTAAAGCTTACTGACAGATTAAAAAATAAATCTTGTTAATACCATATCATTGCCTTTTGAAACACATAAACATTTAAATATATTAAAAAATCTAACGTTTCATCAAACCATAAAAGATGAAAATATCAATAAAAAACCTATTCACACATGTAATAAAAATACATTTTAAAATCTTACAAAAATAAGACAAGCCTATTAATCTAATATGTTAACATTCTTTTCATCAATTATTACTGTACAGAGTAATTTGATTTCTTCACATTCTTGTTTATGGTAAAATTGGACAATAAAAAATAGATTTGTTACAACACTTTCGAAGTTTAACTGAAAACAATTTTGTAATTGTACAATTAAGTGTAAGTATTGGAAAATGATGTAGTTAATTAAATAAATAGTTAGCGTATCTTGTTAACGATTAAAGAAATTATTTTGTGCGTAAAATATTAACTTTACAAGCGCTTTCTAGGCATAAAGTAAATTATTACATTATGTAGCAGCCTCCATAATCATATATTAAAAATACCTAAAAATGTATTTCTCTACGACTTCTTGTTACATATTTAATTGAATAATGGCATACATTCTTCACACCATGAATTCTTACTAAGAATTCACTCTAAATTAGCCAATCACATTCTCTGATTTTGAAGAATCCGCGCTAATATCAACAAATCACATTGCTTTGAAAATAACTAACCGAGTTTATCTTAGCAACCTCCCAATAAGTCGCCATTTTAGAAAAAATGCAGTTTATAGTGAATCGTCATACAAAAAAAAAAGTTTTTCGTAAGTAAACAAAGCTTCCAAACAAAAAAATTGTCTCCAAATTGCGAGAACTTTCCGCCCAATAGCTCCTCCTGGAATTTGTGCAGATTTCTGTCTCAGGATCTTTAAAATGGGGCCAATAGAAAACATCCACGTCACCTACGTCGGCGAATAAAAAAAGCCTACGTCATCGCATGATGGTTTTTCGTTGTTATCGTCGTTCTTGTATGACATACAAGTGAAAATTTTAAAAGTGGTTAATTTCATTAAAATAAATACAAACTAAAAATTTCAGTAATGCACGGATTCACTATAAACTGCACTTATACCAAACTATGACTTGATTGATTGAATGAGGACTAAATCCACGTATTATACACTGGCTGTACACTGCTGGGCAAGACCCATATAACTTACGGCTCTTTGGTGTGGTGGCCTAAAGTAAATAAAAAAGGTATACTGGAGCTTTTTAAACTTCAAATACTGGCCTGTATTTGTATTACAGGAGCCATGAGAAGCAGTCCAACTGCGGCTATGGAAACCATACTAAACCTCCCGCCACTTGATTTTCATATCAGAGCGAAGTCTAGAATGGTGGCATTCAGATTGGAGTACAACGGAAACTGGTGTTCAAGTGACCAAGGACGTACCAGTGTAACAAATGTGTATAGGCTTGAAAATGGAATTTCCTCGGGAATTTCCATTGCCTTCGCTGATGCTCGGATTTATTTTCATTCCTGCACTACCTGTACGGTCCTTTCAAGCAATCCGTCTGAGTCATACTTTCGGCATCTAACATAATAAACACGTTTCAATAAGAAATTGACCAATATAAAGAAATTCAGGCAATGGTGGTCACCCTGATCATCATTGCCTTGATTTGCACAGTAAAAGAAGTTTCCATAGAGGTCCATCATTGTCTTTATTGTATAGTGTATTATTGGGTAGTTGTAATTAAACCATATACTTCTTGACCAAACTTTTATTATTCAGGAATACAATTCGCCGCCTTATATAGCGTCAACTACCTAAACTCTGATTCCCAGGGTTGCCAATGTTCAACTGATATTTAGGCAAGTTCGTTTGCTACCGCGAGTTTTTAATATGTTATGTAGTTGTGCTTTACACAGAAAAAAATAATGAGCCTGATATTAATCACTTCTAATGATTGGCCACATATTCATTACTATAACGTATTATTCATTAGTACCATGCCAAAAATTAATTAAAAATAATGAATTTCAGTGACTGGTCAATCAATGATTTGGTTGATGTTACGAACTCTAGACCATTGTGATAATGTGTTTATATCATTAAACTTATGAGAAAAGTCATCTATATTATGAAATTTACATCAGAACAATGTAAAAAATACATTAAATTGATGACTACATAGTGATCAATACTGGGTATCCTAGATCATCACGATGCATTGTGATGCCTATTTTAATAAAGCTATGCTCAGTAAACATTACACCAACGTGTAAGCCATATATAGGTTGATCCATTATAGTTTCATTCTCAATGCTTGAAAACATTGACCAATGGATAAGAATACCAAATTCATTATAAAAATACACTGCGTTAATTACCTAATGTATTAGTTTATTGTGTTAATGTCTGAGAGCATCGAGAAAATGCTAAAAGAATCATCGGTTGATGAACGTTCATTATAACAATACACTGTATCTATTACCGAATGTATTTGGTCATTCTGTTAATGTCTGAGAACTTTGAGACGATGCTAAGGGAAACATCGTTTTATAAATTTTTCAGTTCGACTCATAAATATATGCCAATTTGACTCCTATCTCGTCATACGAATGTCTAACGCCCAGACGAAGACAATGTTTTTCTTGTGTTTAAGTCGATTTTTGTGGTGGTGTTTGTTTAGAAAGTTGTAAGGTTAGTACATCATCTGTATTATTTTTATTTTGTGAGCTTATTATATCGATGATTTATTCAAAGGGGGGTTAAGGTATTATTTTTATTGCAGGCTGTGACACAACTCGTAGCTGTAATCTGGACCTAAACTAGAAACCGAAATATTCAGACTCTGGTAATTTTAATTTCAATATATTATTAAAATTATAATATATTTTATTTCTAGATTGTTATGGATTTGATCATGAAGAACGAAAATGGTGATGGTGTTCTTAAGAACGGTGAAAATTCACCATCAGAGACTCGCAGAAATCTTTCTTATACCTAAGTTTACTTTCCTCATATCTTATGTGAATATTTGAAAAATCGTTAATAAACTTTTTCAGATTATATCAATGGATCTTTCATTTCTTTTTTTTTAGATGTTTTTGGTATATCTACTCGTTTCGGCATTGCACCATGTCACCAAGAGTCTGGTAAATTAGAAAATTTAGAAATATTTGATATATGATGAAATATTGTTCAAGGAATTCACAATACATAGAATTTTATTTTAAAAACTAAAGTTAGTGCCATTTCGGAAAACTAAAATATCCTGTTTACCAAAAAACTTTGAAATCAAAAGTCAAGTATAGCATACTTTTAGATTAATGTTTGTTGTTATCATATTAATGTTTTCGAATATTTAACGAATGCGGTGGGTTGATGGATCAATGTTTAGAAAGTCATTATGTGCATGGCTAAAAAATAATGTCCAGGTGATTAAATCAATAAACAAGTGATTAAGTCAATGTTCTGGATTCATCAATGAAATGACTCCCGTTGATTGGTCGATGTACAGAAAACATTAAAATCATGACTCATAGGATTGTATTGATGAAAATGATGATTGACTCATACACAATTGACATTGGTAGAATGTATTTCGTTTTAAAATCCAGGTGATGAAATGCATGCCTCTCATAGGTTGATATAGTCACTTGAACATCAGGCAATCAATAATAATACATTTAATCAATGAAATGGAGCATCAGTTGAAAATTAATGTCCAAATACATTATCACGAAGCCATTTTTTATTATATTTACGTAGGTTTTTTTCTGTGATATCACAATATTTCTTCTTTCTTAAATCAAAGCTTAAAACTCAGTTGGTTGGGGAATTATGTTTTCTGTTATCTCTACCTCTGAAGAATCTGCTACCTGTGGGTTATGTTGATAATTCTTTTGTAATGTTGGGAAGTTCGACACCCATTTCTATGATAATGGGTGGCATCTTCACGAAACCATTTAACATTCAGTTAACATGGAAAGGTGAAGACACATCTAACTGTCGAGAGGGAACACTGATATGGTATATCGATGGATCCAAAACCGACAGTGGAACAGGTGCTGGAATATATGGTGATAAATCCAGACGCAAAACTATGCGTCACTGGGGATTTACGCATTCCAAGCAGAGGTACATGCCGTAGAGTTATATCTAAGGGAGACCATTGATAAGGACTATAGAGGAAAAACAATACTCATTTACTCCCGACATTTAGAGAGCCCTATAAGCTTTAGCATGCAAAAAAATCATATCAAAACTGGCCTGGGACTGTCTACAAGGCCTACTTGTTCTGGTAAACCAAAACAAGGTAACACTTAGGCCCGATTGTACAATGTAAGTTGAACCTCGGTTCAACGTAAACCTGGTTCATAACGTTGTACAATACTAGTTCAGTTCCTAAACCGGGTTTATCTGCGAGTTTAACAAAACGGTCAAGTTTCCTGGCTTAAACCAAGTTCAGATGCATTTTTTGATAGTGGGTTTGTACCATTATGCTGTCATTGGTCATTGGTTATTTATCCTTCCTCCACAGTTTTGAGTTTTGTTTTTTTGTGGGAAAAATTGAAAAATATGTAATTAATTGTATAGTGTTATCCATTATAGAAGAAGAATACGTTTTATCCGTGTTATTTCTATGTTTTAAAATAGAAGAAATGTCTGAAGACGAAGATTTCATGGAATTAGTAAATATTTTACAAGAACCATAAAGGCAACCACAAGTATATAGAATAAGGGATGACCATTTTGTGAAATGGAACAATAGTCCATTTATAGAGAAATTTAGGTTTAATAAAGATGGGGTTCGATTTCCCATTTTCCATGTTTTATAACTTCATTTCAATATGAAAAGCCGTAGATAGCCAACAACTTTGTGAAAAACTACCCATATATAATCACATCTGACATCACATAACTGACAAACTGTCAGTAGATAGAACGTCCTTTAACTTTAAAGGTTCTGTAAGTAAAGGCAATGACGTTTAGAATAAAATTTTATAAGTTGATTTCTTGTACAATTATCACAATCTAAACGTCATTGTCATTAATTACAGAACCGTTAAAGTTAACGAACGTTCTATCTACTGACAAATAACCTCATAAAATAATATTTGTTCGAAACAAAACGAAATAAAGATAAGGAAGAACTAGTATTTTATTTACATTCTCTATTTTTTAATTAGAGAAACAAGGATGTCCTTGCATCCGTCGTAAATTCGAAATTTGACAACGCTGTTAGGATAGATACCAACATTACAATATTGGAGTTCAGCTGAACCGACGTTGAACGAGATTTGTACAATCTATATCAATTTTTTATGCGGGTTCAACCATTCGCCGAGCATAGCTGAACCTGGGTTTAAGTTTGTTTTGTACAATCGGCCCTTTAAAGGGATTAGGGGACACAAGGGGATAACAGGCAACTATGAAGCAGACGCTCTGGCAAAAAAAGCCTCAGCGACCAAATTGACGGGCCCCGAGCCAAATACCGGCTATCCAAAATTCTCAATACGACTCTGGCTAACTAGGTGGGCTGCTAAAGAACATCAGTCAAGGTGGAATCTCGTGCCGGCTCAAAAACACAATAAATTAATCAAAAGAACTGACTAACGATATTCTGAAGCTAAGCAGAAATTAAGTAAGGCATGTCAAGGGACTTTTTTTGTGGTACCAAATATGCCGCATGCGCTGTATAATAAATGGAACGTTTTGCAATTTATAATTTATCATTTGTGAATAAGTAGAATAGGTTTCGTCAACAATATTTTAATATGGATATTTTAGTCAGTAGTGATAGTGAAACAGAGTCTCCCAACGGAAGTAAAGATGATGTTGAAGGAGACTTATTTGGTGACCGACAAAGACCAAGTAAATTGGTTATGAATAATTCTTCTTTTTCCTTATATTATCCTACAATAATTAACCAAACTCCTCTTCTTTATCTTTATTAATATAAGAAGCATTCCAGCAGCAGAAGTTTGAAACTAACTTGTAACTAATTAAAGTTATAACAGCACATTAAAATGTTCAGATCTATTGTTAATAGTTCCGTGAGAGTTGAAATACTTAAATAAGTTCTTTTGATTAGAGTATTATAATTTTTTAATTTATTTTTTACTACAGATATTGTGAAAAGGGTAATCATATAATTTAAATATTTTTTGTTTGCCTGGTGTCACTTTTCACCTTTAAAATTAAATGGATTCTTGAATAACTTTTTTATAATGTCATTTCACAAGCGTAACATTTTTTTGTACTTAAAATTTTGGTGTTAAAAATTTACAATAAGATAAGATCTCCCATATTTCTTTTTATTTTCTTCATGCTGGAACCATTTTTTTAGTGCACGTACAGTTTATGAAGCATTGTTGGCTTGCCACATAATTAAAATAATAACGAGCAAGAGTTTTATAAGAGTAAAACCGCTTTGTTACCTGAGGAGTCACACCAAGACCATAAAGTACACATTCAACTCAAGAATTATGCCGCTGTTAACAGCACAACACAACACAGAGGTGCTGATTTTATTTTAAAACAAAACAGAAAATTACGATCTTTTAAAATTCTGATTTCAAGATATTAGAAACGAAATTTTATAAATTAATACAGTTATATCATCACTATTACTATTTTAATTACTGTAAAAGATAAAAACTAAAAACGCTTTTTATTAAGATTTCAAAATACAGACCTGAATTTTTATCAATACATTATCTTGATTATTAATTTTACTCTAAATGACGTTTCGAATAAAGCAAAAACACATTTTTAGTATTTATTTTGGGTTTTTTATATTAGATAGTCCTTCCCTATAAATTTTACTTTTTTAGAAAATTTGTTGTTTTTGCATTCGACTAAAAAACAACTGAGAATGCCATTCTAACATTTACCGCCTGTTGTCGAATCTGTATGTCTGTCTATCAGTTTTTTTAATTAATTTAATAATCAATAGGTGCTTATTAAATGCGGTCCCATTTAAATATCTATTACCGTTTAAAATATTTTTAACTTTGATCGCCATTTTCTCGGTAACGGTTCGGTTATTCACATACTTTTTCGTCAATAAACAATAGTCTAAAATCAGATTTGAAATATCTTGTTGTTACACACACACACGGAATTATAGATTCCAATACTCCGTCGGAGTTTGTGAATATAGCAGCTCATTTTTTTATCAACATCACATTTATGATCTTTGACAGATCTATTGATCAAATTACTAGTTTAATTAAATAAAACACAAATAAAGCCTATTTTCGACAATTTTTTTTAACGTCGTTTCTATTACTGGAATACTCTTAGATAGGTACGGACTATGCTATATTTTAATAACCGAAGGCTCTATGGCCAGTTCTCACATTTTTTGTTCTTCTGATAACCATAGGTCTATGAAATTGTCCAGTTCACCCATTGTTTTGTTTTTAGGTAACTACAGGCTCTATTGTCAGTTCTATGAAATAGTCCAGTTCCCAAATTTTTGTTCTTCGATAATCATGGGCTCGATGAAATTATCTAGTTCTCACATTTTTTTGTTCTTGGGTAACCATAAGCTCTATGGTACATTTCTATGAAACTATCCAGTTCCCACACTTTTTGTTCTTCTGATTGTATCACTCATAATGTAATAATGTCCTATATTGTTACTTGATTAATAATCGATAATCATTCACCATATACTGACTAATAACTGATAATCACACTTGATACTTTTAATGCTAAAAATCTAGTAGGTATGCTGTCATATTTGTCATTGCTTTTGTACTGTAAATGTAAATTATTGAGCTGTCAAATTTTTAAAATGTCATTAATTCGTGATATAATCTATTGAATACAACTCGTGGTATCGTGTCTATCGATAATCCCATAAGTTAATGCACTCAACGTGTTGTCATTTCACTCGTCCTGCAGACTCGTGAAATTAATATTTGACAACACGTTTCGTGAAATAACTTGGGATTATCGATAGTCAAGATGCCACTGGTTGTATTATATATGATAATCGTCTCTATGAAATTGTTAAGATAATTACAGGTTCAATGGTCAGTTCTATGGAATTGTCCAGTTCCTACATTTTTAATAAAAAAATAAAACGCCAAGTCAGTACCACAACGTGTATTACAATTAGTTAAAAGGGAAGATGAAGAAAGCGACTAGTTTCACTCTTTACATTCAATGGTCAAAAGTTAACAAAATTAAAAACTTACCAATAGAAGTATAACAAACAATTAAATTGAATTATATCAAACAACCGCGCGGTTACTACGTCATAATAATTATGAGTGGTACAATAAGATTAAAAATTAAACGGCAGTAACAAACTTTTACATACATGCCGATAATGGCTGTGAAGCCCAAAAATGAGATTTAAAGTCTGATACAATATTTAACAATTTAACCAATGGTCCCACGAATGGGCCATGATTATAAGTAGTTAAACACATAAAAGATTGTAGTTTATGAAAAATCGAAAATAAATCCATAATCAGTGGGAGAAAAGATCGTTGCCGTTCACGTACCATCGCTCACATCACAGTACAAAATTGAGATTCAGGAATGACAAATGACATTATAAACTTTGACGTTAAGAAAATTGTTTTCTGGTGAAGCCTTAACTGTAAAAATATAAGAAAGGTAAAAATACAAAAAATGTTTTCAAAAGTACATCTACAGTTATAAATAGTAAACCAGAACAGAAAAGTGCGAGATTATATACAGGGGTAATGTGTCAAAGTCAGGATAATGATAATTATGAACTAGCGAAAGGGTCAGGGATTGTAAAAGGCCAATGCTTGAACGAAAAAAGAAGAAAAAATGAGGTTGGAAAATTAAAAACAAGTGAAATACAAAATAAATGAAAACCAGGATTAGAATTGAATATTTAAAGAAAAAAGGGAATATTGAGCACGAGGGAGAAAAGGAAAAACAGGGCAGGATAATAAGGATAATAATCTACCAAGGGTTAGATGATGTCTTTTAAAATGTCTGACAGGAAAATGTGATTTTCTTTGGGTCTAAGTTATTCGTTAACACAAATACAATCGTCGTTGTTGAGGAAAGAGTGAATTTCGTGCATTTCTAGTAGGTTTAATCTGTAACCTTTGGTACATTGATGAAGGAGAGAGGAGTTAGAAATGGAAAATGAGTGATTAGAGGTTAAAATATGGTTAGCAAAGGATGAAGGAGTATTGGTAATGTCTGAGTTTTTGTATTTTTCAATATATCTAATATGTTCTTTGATTCTAGTTTCAAGTCTTCTACCTGATTGACCGATGTAAACAGCCCAACAATCAGCACAACACAGTTTACAAACTCGTGTTCACTAGGAAAGATTGAATATTGTTGTTAGTTTTAAAAGCAATGTTAATGTTATGTTTATTGAAGACTTGTAAAATTTTGTGCGATATATTACCAATAAAGTGCAATGAACCTGAGAATGTTTTCACTTCGTTCTGCGAATGTTTTCACTTCGTTCTGAGAATTAGCGGTGAGTAAATGGGAATTAAGTTTAAATTTGGAGAAGTATCAAAGGTAAATTTTATTGATCAAATCTAACGTATAGTTATTATTAATTGCTAATTGCTTAATTATATTAATTTCGGATGTGAACGCATCTTGTGAGAGAAGAACAGAAAAGGCTCTATGGAGAAAACTATCGAAAGAGGCCAGTTTATGTGACATGGGGTGGTTCGAATGATAATTAATTAAACAATCTGTGATCGTGGGTTTTCTGTAAATTTCAAATTCAAACGACAATGAGGAAGGGTTTCTACGGATTAGGAGATCTAAAAAGAGTAGGCATATGTTGGACTCGAATTCAATTGTAAATTTTATAAGACTCTATGAAATTGTCCAGTTCTCACAATTTTTTGTTCTTTGATAAATAAAGTATGGTCAGTTCTATGAAACTGCAAGGCCAGTTCCTACATTTTTTTTGTTCTACCGATAATCATAGGCTCTATGAAATTATCTAGTTCTCACATTTTTTTGTTCTTGGATAACTACAGGCTCTGTGGTACATTTCTATGAAATTGTCCAGTTCCCACATTTTTGTTCTTAGATAATCATACTCTATGAAATTGTCCAGTTCCCACATTTTTTGTTCTTAGATTTTCCGTGTATATGTTTTATCCTAAGATTCCAGGTTATTGGGGAT
This sequence comes from Neocrepidodera transversa, assembly GCA_963243735.1. NCBI lineage: Eukaryota > Metazoa > Arthropoda > Insecta > Coleoptera > Chrysomelidae > Neocrepidodera > Neocrepidodera transversa. The sequence goes on from OY725341.1 coordinate 27,033,084, forward strand.
ATTGTACTTCTGTATTTGATTTGGATAGTGTATTTTTAACATTCTAATAGTTTGTTTGACAGACGTTGCAAGTAAGGATATTTACTTTTATTATTAGATATACATGCGTCATGTTTGTATGACCGAGGAGCAAAAGAGCGATTTTCACTTGGTTTACTCTCTTGGTGTATCCATAGTTTGATAATACGTTTTATGGATTTTAGTTTAGATTATGATTGATTTCACTTACTTTGCCACTGGGAGTGTTTTTAACATGGGTATTGCACTATTGCAGGTTGAAGCGGCTGGCTAAAAGGTCCGCTTTGTCGTTTCCATTGAAACCTGTGTGGGAGGGAACTCACATAAATTTTGCCATTGATTTGGTGTAGCTGGTATAGTTCTTGAGAAGTGCTATTGGGTTTTTAGATAAAGATGTTTAATTGTTTGAAGGGAGCTGAGTGAGTCCGTGATGACTAGGAAGAGCACTTGGTTTATGGATCTGATACGGATAATTGCCTGTAGTATTGCGTAAAGTTTATCTGTGGTGCGTTAATTTGAATGTATAGAGGAGTTCGACAGGACGACAGCTGCCTCAACGTCAGCGGAAGTTTTAGAGGCGTCTGTGTAGACGAAATAGTGGTTTGGGTAGTTTTTAAGCTCCGTCAAGAATTATTATTGTATTTGAATCGGTGGAGTGATTGCTTATTTATAAAGTGAAAGTTTACTATTGATTTCAGATATTGGTATTAAACAATGAGGGTGTGTTTCGACAGTTGTAGGGAAAAATGTAGGAAATTGTAATTGTAGATCTGCCGAGTTTCTTCTTGACTATTTCGTAGAAACGTGCGCCTGCTTTCTTTGTTGTATATACCCCAAGAAAGCGTTGTGCAAATATTGTTTTGATATTTAGATGGGTTCTGTTCCCGACGATTGATGACGCATATGATAGGCATATTTGTTGTCTAAGATATAATGATTTTTCCCCCCGTAAGACATTGAATGTATTTGAATGGTGTTGACCGAAATGATCCAGTGGCGATGCGTAAGGCGGTATTTTGGATGGCCTCTAGTTGATTTAGGGTTGTCTTCTTAGCGGAAGAATAAACGATAGCTCCGTAATTGAGTTTGAACTAAAGATTTGTATATATGTATTAACATCATAGTTCTTTTTATTTAGTTACAATTTTCTCTTACAATAATATTTAATTACCAAAATGTGAAGATAAGATGCTTTTAATGTTTTGTATCTTTTCTCTGTAAAGGTTCTTGAATAGACTTTCGCCGATGTGATACGTTTTGTTGTTCTCTGTAAAGTGACCAATAGTAATCACCCAATATTTTGACATTCCACCGTCCCTGATATAGTTTCTCCATCTCCTTTAAGTCCTGATGAAACCGTTTTCAGAAAATTAAGATGATTGTGCAAGAAGTGGACTTTAAGGCTTATCAGATAACCAAGCGTTTAAAAAATTTTTACAAAATAGGAAAGAATATAAAAAATCGGAAAAATGGGGAAACATAGGAAAAAATATGGAAAAATAAGGAAAAATGGATAAATAGGAAAAACTAGCGGATTCTCACACCACTTCAACAGCTGCTATCGAAAGTTTTCTTTGAGATTTTACATCTTCTAGTTTTTACTTAATATTGAAATGAGATAAATTGGTGGGTGATACATTTTTTTTTCAGAATCAGTACACCTTACATAGGAATTAGTTGAAATTATTGAAAAAGTTTTTTCATTATTGGCCTGTCTAATTTAAGGGTTTTATAGCTTACTTTGTTAAAATGTGATGTGAAAACACAAATAGTTTATATCGGCAAGGTTTATTTATTTTATACACTGGTATATCACTATAATAATCTTTTTTTTTTGGAACCGACACAGACGTATACTCTATTCCACTTCTTTTTGCAACTCAGTTGGCGGTGTTAGGATGCTAAATTTCGCCCTATACATACATATATGATATATAAGTGTTGCCGCATGTAAAAATTTGAGGTTAAGTATTTTGACATGTTCACGCAGGCTGCGTTGCCACTATTACTGAAAGATAAGTCAATTTCTGAAATTCTTATAAATGAATTAAACTGTTTAGCTAAAATTATTCATTTGCATTTATATTAAACTAAACTACAGTCCGTGAACCCACCTAAAACAGAAAAAAAATCGGCTGTGTCACCCCAGAACTTTCCTGGGTCAGCTTTAGAGAATAGGATTATTTTAATTACAAAATACTAAGCATACAAATTTTAAATAGCAAGCCAATGGTGAATACGCCTACCGAATTGATATTTCAATGTTCATATGACATAAACAGGCGCATGCGCAAAATATATAGCACACTGCTACAATTAGAATCTCCTAAAATCAAAGGTGAACACTATTGGGAATTCTGGAAAAAGTTTAATACAAAAGTTGTAGGGAATTTTATGCTCTACAAGTTTGCTCGACAACATTTTGCATTAAAGCCTATTGTTTGTCTTCAAAATAATAAAAAAAGGCAAAAAGCCTAAATGTGTATATTTTTGCCCTCTAGCGGCGAAACAATGGGGGATTCGAAAAAATGTTTAAAATAAAAGTTAAAGGAAATTTGGTTCTATACAACTTTGCATAAGAAAATTTTGCACTAAAAAGCATTTTTCGTCCTCAAAATTTGAAAAAACTACCCAAAACATTTTTTGCGCGCCCTCTAGTGGCGCAACTTCTGGAAATTCCGGAAAAAGTGTAATAGAAAAATTGTAGTAAATTTTATGCTCTAAAACTTTGTACTACAACATTTTGCACTTAAGTGTATTGTTTGTCCCTAAAATTTAAAAAATGGCAAAAAATCTTACATCTGCATTCAATCAATGTCGGTCTACCAATTTACACCAAAAACTAAGTCGCCGACCCTTCATACCAAATTTCAGTTGGATTGGTAAAACGGTTCGGCAGTTATTGTGGAAGATTACATACAGACGCACAGACACACAGATAGACCATACTCTGAAAATGGTTTTAATCTTCTCAGGGGATCTCAACATGGATATTTCCATCGATATCTAAATTTTTTTTTGCTCGTTCACTATACTTTTCCTTTGATGGGTCCGGGAAAGTAAAAATTAACAGGTGTATCAGACACTTTAAGAAGAATTCAAATTTTACCCCAAAACACTTAGATACTGTTTCTATGTATATGCATTCTGCTGAATGGAAATCTTTCCGAAATTCATTGTATACTGCAAGTATGCTTTTTTTGGTGCTATTGTTTATAATCTTTGGCATGATAATTGTTAAGTAGTTGTCAACAATATATTCAAATAAATAGAGAACATCTAAGAGAATGACATTTTAATCTGACACAAATCATCGTACCAACTTTGTTAAAAGCTTAGCATGTTAAACTTGATAAAACTAAATCACAGCCAACTGAGTTGCAAAACGAATTGGAATAAAGTATACTTTATTGTAAAATTGTTAGGGTCGGACCGTTTTATTTAATTATCACCTTAAAATTTAAAGATAGAAAAAAATTTATAATTAAAGATCAAATTCCGCTTAACATACTCTATCCAATTTTTTTAAACAACGTTTTGTCCTTGAAGAACCACCCTCATCTATTTTTTTTAATCCGAACCTGTACTTTTCAATTTATTTTTAAAATCTCAATTTTTTAAACAACGTTTTGTCTTTGAAGGACCACCTTCATCTATTTCTTTTTTAAATCCGCACCTGTACTTTTCAATTCATTTTTAAAATCTCCAATTTTTTCTTTATTAAACCATGTAGAACACTGATTTTTTTTAATTCAGTTTTAACAATGAATTGTACACTAGAAATTTTTCGAAGTATGACCCTGTTCATATTTACCCTGAATTATACAATGTCTTGAGGATATTTTACACAATTCTTACAGAAAAGCAGAACAAGATTTATGATTGGTCGAAAAACATCTCGTTGCTACGTAGATAATAGGTGTAGTATTATTTAAAGAATTTATTTTTATGCGCGAAGGATATTTAAAAAAAACATTCAGCTAATACTAAGAATCGCTAAACATGGAAAAAACAATCTGAAATGGAATTTTCGCTTGCATTTTAAGAATTATATAATAAATATATTTTTTAATATTGAATTAGTAAATGTGTTGAATTTATTCTGGATAAATTTACATGAAATTTATTTAATCAATAATGGTAGAATGTAGAATTGTAGATTAGTGAAAAAAATATTTGTTAAATTCCAACTTGTAAACATTGGATACCTGTATAATAAAAACCTGTTAAAAATATTTTATTTTACAGAAATAGTTCAACAAAATGTACTAGTACATTTCCCTTGATAAGTATGGCAACGTCGATATTTTGCTTCTTCACTGGTCATCGGCGTCTTCAGAAATATAAAGGCGACATACATGTACACAGCATATTTGGTTGATTGCTAGTCTAGGTACGTACTAACCTTGCATGGTCAATCTAGGAGGGAATTCCACACATACCTACTATTCAGTTATTCGTAAAATGAATAACGAATGAACTGCGTTATGGTTGGACGATTAATTCGAAATTAATTTTAATAAAAACATTTTTTCGAATAAGATAATAAATATTAAATAGATACCTAATTATCCCAGAAAGTTAACATTATTTTCTTCTACAAAGCAATTTTAGTCAAATTATGTAGGTAAATACTTATTTATGTCCGCTAAGTCCATTTTTACAGTACGAGTAAGAAAAAATGTTTCTACCGGACTAGTCCTATATACATTTTCATTACAGTACTCAATAACGTAAAAAAGTATTTTCCGGACTAAAATCAAGTATATAAAAGTGTGTTTTACGATACAGTATGAAATAAATGAAATTTTACAATCTCAAATTACTAACATTATTACATTAAAAATGTCTACACTATTTTTTCGAAAAATGACTTCCTGATTCATCTTATAAAAATTGAATTATTTACATTAAAATGAAGATTAAACTATACGCTGAATAATTTATCAACAATATTTTCTTTAATATGTTGGTATTTTTATCCATTCTTATTTTAGTTAAATAAAAATTAGATGTGGCAACAATGTTAAAAATAGCCACTAGTTGCACTACGAGAGCCAGATGATAGAACGTTCTGACCAAGAGCGAACGTCCGTGACCTTCCGTCCTCACTTTCCTCCACCTCATCCCTGTTCAACCAACTGTTACTATCGCATAACGACTTAAAGCTCAGTAGCGCAGAGGCCATTTGGAGGAGTCAGATTTAATAGTATTAAACTATTCATTATTTATTGGGAGTTATTTAGATTTCATTAAGTGATTGGAAGTCTTTAACAAAAAAAATAAGATAAGAATTAAGAATTGTAAATAAAATCGCTAGAACGTTATAAAAAATTAACTGTATTCAAATATGATATTAGTAAAATACCAGTATAGGCGACATCCCTAATTTCTAATAAAAATACTACAAACTCCAGAACAGTGAGAAAAGTGATTTTTTATCGAAATAGTTTTTACAAAAAAAATTTTCAAAGAAGTTCTGAGATATAAAATTATGGCAACGTTGTCAGTCCAAAATCTAACATGGTTCAGTAGTAAAAATGATCCAGATAATGAACTAAGCATGACGACCAAATTGTGTTCGCGTAATTCTATATAAAAATGTATCAAAAGTACCTACAAACTAATTAAGAACGATCCACTTAGAATAAATGTTCCCCTTGAAATCCCGGTATGTTCTAAACATAAACATACGATAGGATCGAAAAATTTGAATGTTAACATCAGAATAATGTTTTACAGCGTTACCAAGCGTACCAGGCCGAAAAAATAATAGCATACCACTCGGTATAGATAGATATTACTCAAGAATAACTAAATCGAGAACAGCCATCCAATATGAAGTCTAATATAATAAACGCTGACGCAAGTTCTGTTTTATTCATAGAATGAAATTAAATATCATTTTCTAAAAAAAATAATGAAATTGGAAACTTAGGAATATGCCAATCAAAGGGCTTATGGCGTCAGAAGAAGTGGCAATAACGCCGTTTGAATGTCTCACAAATTCCCTGTACACATGAAGGCGATAGACGCCGCGTTTGTCTAACGCGCGTTACTAAGGCATTTGTACGTACACATGATCACAGTCGAGCGCAGTGATGGACATTTTAGTCCGATAGGACTAGATCTAGCCCTTTTAACACTGCTTTAGTTCCCTAGTCCGCCTGATAAAATTTTGTATCTACCTTTTTTTTTCTTTTCTTTTCTCGTCTTGATCTGATATGACCTTTCGAATATTTATCTACTTGTCACTTTTGAGAATGAAGAATTATGCATCAAATCATGATCTTCATAGTAACAGTCAGTTAATTTGTTGATATTGGTCAATATAAACATGGCATCTGCCAAGGAAAATGACATTAAGCAACCACCGTGCAAAAAAAAGAAGTACTCTCAATTCTTCTTTTTCAATAGAGTTAGCCTCCACCGTGTAACACGAAGTAGTTACATATAAAAATTAAGTTTCTTCTTTTCGAAAAATTTTCTTCTTTTTTATTTATTCAAAAAACTTATTTGTGTGAATCTAGCCCTCGGATAAGCTATTTAGTAATTAACGTCTTACTCTTTCAGTCCAATCGAGCAGAGGGTCTTTGCCCTGTCCACATCGCCATCCCGTGTTGAAAATGATCTTTGTACAATGGAAGTGGAACATTTTGATACGGAAACCTTTCCTAGATGAAGTTCAAAAACGAAGATGCATTTGTAGTGTGAAGATGATAAAAAAAAGTTTTGAAAAAGTCTGCTTGGCAAAATTTAGTGGATTATCTTTGAAGGAGAAAATAGCACATTGGAACAAAAGGAAGTTTTAGGTAAATATACACGATTTATACACAATAACATAATAACAGTATTACAATGTTCTCAGTACCCACAATCTTCTTTGACGTCTTCGCCTTGCTATTTACGGTGTAACAATCAAACATAAGTTAACTCTGTGACCTCCATAGTTGTACTGGCTGTCCATTATGTTGGTAAACGTCAAGCGTTGTAATGTGTTCATGCTCTAAAATGGAAAAACTATTCATACATAATATTTTTTCGCTATATTTTAACTACAAGCACATTTGAACTAAACTTAGGGAACTCGAAGAAGCACACATATTAGCCCACCTGATAAAAGCAATATAAAACTACTTAAATGACCGCAGATTGATTATTACCAATAGCTTAGGGGAAATTGAAACCGCGCATAATTAATGAGGTTTTACAGAGATGTATACTAAGGTCGCGTACACTATAGTTAAGGGAAAATCGTTATCAAAATATAGCCCAACCCAATTCCATTCGAACGAGAAGCAAAATATTTAGGAGTTATTTTTGGCCACAAGTTTTGATATGGAATTATAACACCTGCAGAAAATAATCCGAAAAAGCACGATAGCCCTCAACATGTGCGGAAAAATTGAGGTCTACAACAAAAACTCAGAAAGATTTGGAGATCGAATAAGCTTGTTTGGTTGCAACGGGAGCTATAAGCAAGAATATCCCCAACAGCTGCCTTAGAAGTCGTGCTGAACCTGTCGCCTGGCAGAATGACCAGAGGGCAAATAAGAGTCTCATTAAATTTCGGTAAACACGGGACATCCTCTAACAACACAGGGATATCCTAGGTAAGGAAAAGTAAACTAAGTAACCAGTGATTTCATTTTTGCATTAGAGTCGTTTTGTATTGAAAATCTTTAGATTTAGATTTTTTCCACATTTTCCAAGAAATAATTCAAATTAAATTAATATTGAAAAAAAATAGAACATTCGGGGAAGTCCTCATATATTACAGTGATGTCCCTGGAACATCCCTAGAGTGCTCCTTGTTGGAACTTGGTACATCCTTGGGACGTACCAGAAAGTTATCCCATTTGTGTCCTTTTTGGTGGAAAGTAGATGGAATGTCCCTAGTACGTACCATGTCCCGATGAAAGACATCCCAGGGACGTCCCAGTAGCAAATGAAGGACGTACTTGGGATTTACAGGGGATGTACTTGTGTTGTTAGGGTCACTGTATAAAATATTTACTAAGGCAAGGGTTTAGGAAAAAACCATCGTCATATACTTTGAGAGCTAAGCGGATATAAATGCAATCAGATCTATGTAAGATAAGAATAAACTTGTCTGTGATTTCTTAGAAACCATACAAGTTAAAACAGGCCGTCTTTAGCCAGGGTAGCAGGTCACATAAGTCACATAAATGACAAGAAGAGCTAACAGGCTGATTTACTAGCATGAGAAGGAGCAAAGTGTATCCTAATTGGTTTATATAACGAGAGCGCTCCGAAAAACAGTATTTGGATGAAAAATCAATCTCGAAAATGATGGGAATAAGTCAGGTACCCCAGAATTTAATGTAAAATAACAGGAAGTAACTAGTTTCGGTCACTGACCATAATCAGGCCATTAATAAGAAAAAATAAGGAAGAAGAAAATGTCAGATATGTGACCCCCGTTAAAGGTAGTAAAAAAACCTTTTTAAGAAAAAAATTAAAAAAATATAAATGCGGTAGGGGAGACCGGGGCTGGTTGGCACACGGGGTTGGTTGGCAATCGTAAATGTTTTCTTCGTTTGCTGCAGTACCCCCCTACTACCTAGTCTCGATATTCAGTGGATTGAACTACACATTTCGTGTTCGTGTTGATCTCAGTAGCCTAAGAAGTGTCATAGACAACACATTGCTATTTTTTACAGTTTGGTGACTAAGTGTATTTTTCGTGTTCCTGGTTATGTATATATGTTGTAGTTAAAAAGGTAACAGGTATATAATTTCTGATAATGTAGTCTTAAAGAATAAGAATTTCCTTACGTTTTCGTAGATTTTATAATAATATTATTTGTGTTTTAATGTTGTTACACCGCCATGTTTGTTAATTTGAGCATCGGGGTTGATTGGCATATTTGAAACGGGGTAGTATTAATTTGTTTGAGAATTAATTATATTAAAATGTTAACAGAATAATCCAAGCAGGATTTCATGCAACAGGAATAATGCCATTTAATCCCACAATCTTTTCAGATGCAGATTATTTACCCAACTATGGTACAGATAAACCAAACCGTTTAGAAATAAGTCCTGCTAACGATTCCGTTTCCAGAGTTTCAGATTTGAGGCTCCAAGTACATCCCCTGGATAAACTCATATCAAATAACAGAAACATAGATTTAATTATTTCTGAACGCTACTGAAGCTGGACCATCAAGTTCAAACTTATTATCTGAACAAATTAGAACTTTGCCAAAAGTTACAGCAAAAAGAAGAGAGTCACAGCAATTTTAACTGATACTCCAATAAAAACCTGTTTATGGCAGAAAAGGAGACAATTAAAAAGAAAAGAATGGGAATTGCTGAAAGGCAAAAAGAGAACAGAAAAAGAGATAAAGGAGCAAGTAAAGTCATAGAAAATATAACAAAAGTAGAACGAGTCAAAATGCAAATATTTTCAAAAAAAAAAAAAGATGAAAGCGAAACTTCCGAAAAGGAAGAAGGCTGCTACTGCCTGATATGTTTAAGCAGTTTTGCAAATAGCCAACCAACCCCAACGGTTGTGACAACTAGCCCCGCAACTGGGGTTGGTTGGCACAAAATATTGCTTGTACGTAACGGATTGCCAAAAGTTTATATTTAAAATTCTAACGCACATGGTTATACATAATGGTAGCCAATACTATGTGCAATATTATGTTGTATAGATCATATTAAAACTAATAAACAGAACGACAGAAAAAAATTGAAATATGAAAAGTGTACCAACCAGCCCCGGTCTCCCCTACTTGAAAAAGAAATCCCCCACTAGGTGTTGTCGTTAGGTGCTGGTAACTACTGCCAGTCCTAGGGAGCAACCTAGTCTAGTTTTTTAACTATTTCTTAAAGTTTTTCCTTTTTCAAGTACCATTTATATATTTTTACTTTTTCTTAAAAATGTTTTTTACTACCCTTAACGGGTATCACATATGTGACATTTTGTTTTTTCCCTTGCGGAAGTACTTAATAATGTACTGATGATGATTAGTGACCGTAACTAGTTGCCTCCTGTTATTTTACATTAAATTCTGTAGTTCCTCACTTTGTGCTTTATTTCCTTAAAACTTGGACCACATTTAAGATATGGATAACTTTTGGGATTTAGTTCATTAAAGATTTAGCTACACTATCGACGCAAATCGATTATTTCAATCGCAAAAGATCATTTCAATCACAAATAGTTACTTAATACCGATTTGGAACATCTCCGCTTCTACTTACATACTTCTATTCGATTCTAAACATTTCTATGAATAAATATTAAACAACTCTGTTACATTAAAAATATTATTACTAAATATAATTATAAAAAAAATGATAAATGTATCATAAAATACTAATTATCTTTGGATAAAAAAAATCAGCAAATTGATGAAACGATAAAGTCATCAAGTTATTTTATATCCAAACCTGTAATGTCTATCTGAAAAATTTTGTTTTAATACCATAATCACAAACAGTTATAAATGAATCATCTACACCTGAAGAGATCTGGGGGCACCTTATTGGGTAGTAGTACTAAGAACTGGTATAGATACATTTAAAGATAATTTTTGGGGACAAAGAACTACTTAGGTAAACAAGAAGTTTTTTATATTAAATCTTGTTATTTATTCGTACTAAAAATACTTGGAAATATAAATTTTTCAGTTTTAAACAAAATTTGGTTACAAAACATTTATTCAAATCAAATTTTTTAAATAGATTATGTTAAATATACAGCTTCCTTTTCCGTTATATCTTATGCAATGTAAATATTTCTTAAGTTCACTAATATATTTTAAAATTATAAGCGGATACGTATATGCAACCATGTAAACATGTATTAAAATAAAATATAATCTTTTATATTATATAATTTATTAATTATACAGTGTTGCCAATAAAGGGCCCCGCTTTTTTTAAATGGAAAATGACTTTCGGTTAAATTTGCTGATTTTCGATTTTTCATAATTTAAAGATTTTAAAATGATTTGCATGTTTTAATTAATAATCAATTAATAGCATATTTTGATTAGAATATAAGAGTTCAAAAATATAGTAACAATACTTTTAAATTGCAACTATACATGGTGAAACATTTTGAAAATAAAAGAGACAGGCAATAATAATGGAAATGAAGCAAAATTTTACCCGGTCAGAAAACTTTCCCTTTGTCCCTTTTATACCTTATATATTAGGTATATGCATGTAGCGGGAAAGTAAAAACAATTTAATTTGGTTGATGAGGCAAATAGTTTCAGTCACGCCCCCCTCGCACTTTTCAATTGTCATTTGTCAACATATTCTTTCATTTTGTCACTTGTCAGTTTCATACATGGTAATAATAATAATACTCGCCCTACATTTCACCCCCTTACGAGTGAACCCCAGAAGCCAATGGCTTGTGCGGGGAAGGGACGGCTATTGTTATTATTTGCCGTGGCGCTAATCAATTGAGCGTGCTGCTGTAAATATTATATTTTGTTACTGCAAAAATTTTGTTTGCACCATGCTCCATTTTTTACATTAAATTGCCCCCACTTAAGCATGGCGTACCCCGTAGATCTTGACAAATTATTTTATTGTCAATTTTTGACCTCATGCGGGTCTTCTCGGCCATGTAGTTTTAAGTTTAAAAAATATTGTTAAGTGCCTACCATGCGTCTTTTATAAACCCCCTATTTTTTACTACCCTTAATGGGTTCCACCTTTTGGTGTTAATATGTACCGCGACCGTGACTAATGATAAGTTGAGCTTTGCTTGTTTAACTTTTAACGTTTTGTATCTATAAACCTGATGATGGTCTGTGACCGCAACGACTTGTCTTTCTTAATTCAAATTAAATTATTCTGGTACCTGACTTTGCACTTTATTTCTTGTGATTTTAGCATTAGTTTTATAAGATATTTTTGAAGGACAGTAACAAATGTAATCTAAAAATCTTTAAACTTGACAACGCCGCGTGTACATCAAGCATTTATTACACAAGAAAAGAGTCATTTATGTGTTTCGTACTTTTCAAATAAGATAAGTAAAATAACGTTGACATATTTCAAAAGTAAACAACTGAAGTTCTCATAAAGACATCGCTTCATGTAATATCTGGATCAGACAACAAATATTTACAAAGAAAAAATATACACAATCGAGGATATAGTTGAAACATTTTGCAAGGGTCAATTTTTATAATAGAATTAACTACATATGTTATAAAAAAAGAAAAATATTGCGTTTTATTTAATACTTAATTTTGCCCCGATAAAAGTTTCTTTCCTGTACCCATTTTCTTCCCTCTCCGATTTTAACCCCTCAAATAATGTACAAAAAAAAATGACCGTCTTGTTTCTGAAGTTTGTATATCGAAAAATCCTATTTTTTCCATTTTTTCCCATTTTATTTTTCTTGTTTTTTTTCTATTCCTTCCTATTTTTCCCTCTTTTTTTCCTATTTTCCGCATTCTCCCATATTTTTCGTTATTTCTCCAGATTTTTTCTCTTGTTTTCCATTTTTTCCTACTTTTTTCTATTTTCCCCTGTTTTTTTTCTATTTTTCCTTTTTATTTTTATTTTTTCTTATTTCTTCTATTTTTTCTATTTTGTTACTATTTTTTCCCATTTTTTATATTTTCTCCCATTTCTTCCTACTTTCCAATTTTCTCCTATTTCTTCCCATTTTCTCCTATTTCCTCCTATTTTTCCTATTTTTCCTATTTTTCCTATTTTTTAATTATTTTTTCTTATTTTTTCCTAATTTTCATCAAACATGGCGTTAAATTTCATTTCATTGTGATAGAAATTTGACGTTCATTTTCCTATTTTGTTTTTGCAGTATCAGCCAAACGGTTGGACCTGCTTCAATGGGTATTTTTCGACATAGTCATACATTTACGCACCGTTCGATGTATTTTTGGTGACCCCAAGTCAAAAGGGGGCGAAGCTACGCCCCTTGACACTCAAAACGAGCCGATTCGGCATGGTATTTTTTTCTGTTTTGCAGGCGTGGACCCTTCCCCTTTCAACCTAGACTTACCAAAATATACATGCCGCTAAAGCGCATTATAACAAACACATCGAAAAAAACCTGGACTCAATTGGTCAACCCGTTTATTTTCGCAACAACTGCAGACGGACGGACGAACATACAATACAATCTTATAAGAGGCGCTCGCTTCGCTTGCTCTATATCTATTAAACACTCCTTATTAAAACGTAGGTTTGTTTATTTATTAAGGAAAATCTACATATAAATTTTACGCGAATAATTTTTTGTATGGTTTTCTTGGACCGCGCATACCCTTAATTTATAAAAATAGAAAAAATCCCAAAACACGTGTTAACTTATTTCTGGTTTTTAAGGTTCTTTATGGCAAAAATTGTCCAATGCAAGGTCATTCGTCGTAGATAGTTCAGCTCCGTCATCTCTGGTCTTCAGGTACTTCAGCTGCGTCTGGTCTAGTCTTGAGCTCTCTCAGGTACGTCTGCTACCGGACCAGACGGAGCTGAAGTACCCAAAGACCAGAGCTGACCGAACTGAACTACCTACGACTAATGACCTTGAATTAGACAATATTTAGCAGAATGAACCTTACATTTTCTTATGTAGATTTACATGAAAAAATGAGGGTTTCGGTTCTAAAGTCGGCATAGCTCCTTTACTGTGAACTTTGATATGGTTAAGCAAAAGAAGATCGTTTAGAGACTGAGTTGATAACGCTGACTAGGGGTATTAACATTATAAATTTTGAGTACATGTAACAGAAGAGTTCTAGGGGTCATATAGAACAGAGTGAGAAGTGGCTAGAGTTGAAATGAGATTAGGTATTGTTATAGAGTTTTAATTTAGATTTAATAAGCCTATCGAAGAAGGGGATCATAGGTTTGAAACTAATATGATGAAAGAGGGGTCTTCAGAAATAAAACTATTAACCTTATGTAGGTAGTCACATTTGTCACGAATAACTTTGTCAGCTTAGGTAACAACTAGATTCTCATTAGCAATAAATAATTCTTAAACCGGCAACCGCAAAAATCACGTGGCGCGAGTAGATACTCTACACCATTCCTACCGCCTCTATAGGGAATTCAATGTATTAGTAGAGTGAGAGTGAGAGAATGCCAAGGTTCAGCGTGTCAGAGCCGGTTTTCAGGTACTTCAGCTCCGTCTGGTCCGGTCTTCAGAAACTTCAGCTCCGTCCGGTCTGGTCTTCAGCTCTGTCAGGTACTTCTGCTATCGGACCAGATGGAGCTGAAGACTAGACCAGACGGAGCTGAAGTATCTGAAGACCGGCTCTGATACGATGAACCCCTGCAGCCCCTCACTCTAACACATTGAATTCCCTATAATGGCGATAGGGGCGGCGTAGAGTATCTACTGGTGTGAACTCTTAAAGAAAAAGTTCTATAAAACGCGAATTTAAAAAAACGGAATGACAAAATCAATCTTTTTTGCCGCCCTTTACGCAATAGTTTTTCGCGATTTTCAAACGTTACAATTTTATGCAATCAATTGTTTTTGTTAAGAGGTTGTTAAGAGGTGCGCACATTTTTATTTTGAATTAATTTTTAAAATGTATGTTTAGAAATATTAATCTTAACGTCAAACTTCAAAACGTAAGAAATAAATGATGACGACGGCACATATATACCATACATAACCACTTAAGTCTCTAGTTACGAGATCGCAACGGTTTTTTAACTCGAAGAGATCAACGAATCTCACTTTCTTTCAGCTCATCGAACGAACCTCTATACCGAAAAGATCAACAGATCTTTAACACGAAGAGATCAACGGATAATCTCTAAAACGAAAAAATCAACGGATCTTTAGCACGAAGATATCAACGCATCTTTAGCACGATCAACGGATTTAATTTTCTTTCAGCAGATCGAAGGGATCAACCGATCACTATAACGAAAATATCAACGGTTTTTTTAACAAGAAGAGATCAATGAATCTTTATAACGAAAAGATCAACGGATCATTAGCACGAATAGATTAACGAATTTTTAACACGAAGAGATCAACGGATCTCTAAAACGAAAAGATCAACGCATCTCATTTTCTTTCAGCTCGTCGAAGAGATCAACCGATCTCTATAATGAAAAGATCAACGGATCTCTATAACGAAAATATCAACCGATTTTTAATACGAAGAGATCACCGGATCTCTAAAATGAAAAGATCAACGGATCTCTAAAACGAAAAGATCAACGGATCTCTATAACGAATAGATTAACAGATATCTATAACGAAAATATCAACGGATCTTTAACACGAAGAGATCAACAGATCTTTAACACGAAGAGATCAACAAGTCTTTAACACGAAGAGATCAACAGATCTTTAATACGAAGAGATCAACGGACCTCATTTTCTTTCGGTTCATCGTGAAGCCTGAGGGCAGTATCAGATAATATCGAAATAGCGATAATTATAATAAGATTTCTAGTTTTAAATATAGTTTTAAATGTTTTATAAAAAAAGCCGTTTATTTACGATATTTTTTACAAGTGGCTTATTAAAAAATCCAATTGAGGTTATTGCATCAAAACATCTTAATTATTGAGCGAAAAATGATTCGCTATTATTTTAATTGTGGATAATGACGTCAAAGAAGTCATAAAAATAAAAAATGTCGATCGGCGTAACATGGTGTATCTAATAATGAAAGGAATCTAATGTTCCACTTGTCTGTAAGGTTGTTCTGTGGTACGGAACGAAATTACGAAAACGCGTGCTCGACCGGAGGTCTGGGGTCCAGTGGCGTACAAACAAAACAAAAACATCCCAAACGTTTTTTTTATTATGAAAATAGAGTGAAGTGAGAATAATCAATTAAATGCTTGGGTTATTTACTCCACAATAATTTCATATTTAAACTTTTCCAAGTTACTTTTTGTAATTTTATCTCATTTTTTTTGTAAGAACCGTTAAGAACCGAAAAAAGAGACATCTTGTATAACTACTTAATAAACCTATTATTTGTTGTTTTAAGTGTTTATTAAAAAATTAATTTATTCAAACATAATGCAAATCATGTTCCATTTTATATTTCCAACAACGCCTACAAATATTTGACTGTAACCAAACAATATTTAAATTAAAATACTACATGTTTATAGAGGTAATTTCAACAGATTTGGTAATTTTAACCCACGAAAATGAAATTTTGGACCGTTTATACGTAGTGGGTGCCTCGATCCTTCTCAATTATTTTAAATACTTGAAAATGAGGATACATACATTTAGTTTGAAAACTTCTAACTTTTTTCAAAAGATTGTTGAGATATTTTTATGTAAATTTTATGTCAATAGATAAAAATAAAATAATTAAGATATTTATTTAATTTAATAAATAATTCTTTAATAAAGTTAAAGTAAAACACATACGCTGATGATTTGGCTACAGTAGGTACTGCCAAAATTGAGGAAATATTAATGGTCGAAATAAATCAGACACTGGAAAGAGTGGGAAGATGGTTAAGAGACGACGACCTGAGTCTTGCACCTAAAAAAACGGAATCGGTACCTCATTTTCAAAAAAGGACACAAATGGAAATAAGTTTCAGTATAACACACAAAAGAACCTTAAATTACTTATGCGTCACTTTGGATGTACGGCATGAATTTCAGGGAACATCTTTTGAGGACTGCCTCTAAAGCTAATTCCTTGGCGAGATTAATGCCAAGAATAATTGAAGCCTCGGAATATAAAAGAAGGCTGTTAAGCGGAGTCACAAACTCCTTTATTTTCTACGCGGCAACAATATGGAGATGTAGCCTGGAAAGGGAATACAATCAAACCTTATTAAAGCGAGTTCAAAGAATAGTCGCGATTAGGATATGCAGGACATATAAAACAGTTTCTACATAAACTAGTATGGTACTCTCACCATTAGTCCCTATTGACTTATTGTTAGTGATGGAAAGAATCAAGATAGGGGGAAGAGAAAAACGGAGGCTACAGGTCGCACGAGGAGTAGATGGGAGGATTGATGGAACGCTGATAAAATCGAGCTTGGACGCGAAATCTTATTCCTACAATAGAACTGAAAGTAAACATGTCAACAGTCATTTCTACTTGAACCAGATGGAGAGAGAGGAGACGAGAGATCAAGAGAACAAATATAACAAGGGAAAATTTAATAAGCGCGATGCTATCTGGAAAGAAAAAATGGGACCTGATAATAAATGTTATGAAACAGAAGGAAGTGTAGTTAAGGAGAAGAAAATAGACTGTAGTTTTCCAACACCAAAGTACGTTCCTCTGATGAAATGCGGATTCGCGGTGCCAGAGGACTAACGTTCAGAGCGAAGGGTAAAAATCCCACATATCTTGTCCGGGCAAACGGGAAGAATCTTTTTGAAATAAAGTAATGAAACTCAATGTCATGTACCACAGTAATATAAACAGCTATAAACGGCATATAAAACATATTCATAAAACCGGAGTGTATAAATTAAGTTGTTCAGATTGCAATGCAGTTTATATCGGCCAGTCGGGTAGGAGACTCGAAACTAGAATCAAAGAACATGTTAGATATGTTGACAAATATAAAAATACAGACATCACTAACACCCCATCTTCCTTCGCTAATCACATCCTCACATATAACCATTCTTTTTCAATGTCAGATGTTGTTCTCTTACATAACTGTGACAGAAGCAACAGATTAAATCTCTTGGAAATGTTAGAGATACACGCCTGTTTTAAGAACAAAACTACATCGTGTCTCAATGAACAATTAAGACCGAAGGAGAACCATATCTTTCTTTTTGATCAGTTTAACCAATTCCTATGTTAACATCAAAAAAATTTTCAGTCCTTAGTTTTACTGCTCCTCTCGGTCACCTTCCCGGTTCTTTTTACTGTATTTCTCCTTTTGTCTGTTAATTAATTCCACTACCCCTATTTACTAGCCTGTTGTTTTGGTTTGTTCTTTAAGTTCGACCTAACCCTACTTTCCCTTACTGTCATATATTGAAACATGTCATTGTCAATTCTTCGTCTTAGCTTATTGTTACGTCCTGTGGCCTGCACCCATATTTCATGATCAGCACCTTATGGCTAATGTTTACAGTTTGTTAACCTCCTTATTTTCTAATTTATTCAATTATTTCGGATAGTTGGTCGGGTTATGTAACCTTTTTCACTCTAATTTCACTTGATCGTTCCATCTCCTATGCTAATCCCCTTCCCATTCCTCCTCCTTACCTGTCATTTCGTTGTCCAAGTGCCACCATTTTGTGACACGTCAACCGTCATTTAGCTTTGACGGTGTCAAGTTTTTCGCCGTTTTACTTTTAAGTTAATTTAACTTTCGGCCGGTCTTTTTTATGACCCATTTGCGATTTTGTCCCAGGAGGGACTATTATTATTGTTATACACTTAAATTTTACACTCCGGAGGCCATCCGAGTGTGTCGAGTGGGCTGTGCGTCAACCCATGCCGAAAATGGGACCCGGCTGAGGCCCCACCTGCAATATGTAGGGTTTCAGACTCAGTTAATTGTTTTAAACACCGTTTATTATCCTTTTTTATAATTTCCCCTTTTCTGAACCTTTCGAGTTAACTCATGTAACCTAAAAATTTGTTTCTTTTCCATATTTTATCCTTATAAACTTCACCTTTATCTGATGCGCATCACCTTTATGCAATTTGTGCTATTTTAATTTCAATTACTCCTTGTTACTTACTTGGTAAGTTTGTTTGTAAATTAGATAAGAAAAAAAAAATTATTGTCGTAATGTAACATTTTTAGGCCTGATGATGACTTATTAGCCAAAACTAGTTGCCGTTTATAGCTGTTTATATTAAATTACTGTGGTACATGGCATTGAGTTTCATTACTTTATTGAACACTTGGCCACATTTAGGATATGGATAACCTTTTACATTTAATCTTTTTGAAGATATTTACCCCCTTTAAAAAAAATAAGAGAATTTTCTGTGAATTGTTATGATATGAATTTTTTGCAATGATATGTATTAAAATACAACAATTTCAAGTAGTGATACCCACGTGACCAGTTACATAAGACTCATAAAATCTTGTTTCGTCTAGCTGATGAAATAAGAAGTCTTGTTTGGAGTCTTGTCTCGCAGCATCCAGTGCCGTCTCGTCTCACTTCTCATACGAGAGTCTGGTAAAAGTATCGAAATCTCGTCATGTATTCCAGTCCAGTAAGGGACAGATCTTGCACGACCAAATTAATTACATGTCCAAAACATCGAAAATGGCAGTCCTCTACATTTAAGTCGGGAATTAGTTTCTGAAGTTCTGAAATAAAAGATGTATTGGCTGAGGCATTATGTATCCGTTGATATTTCTCGAAGTTTCTGGATTAAGCCTTTATTGTCAAGACATTTAAAAAACGTGAGAGTGATGTGTTTTTCGGTATTTTTCCATGTGCAGGAACAAAATCTAGAGTGATGCATTGCAATTACCAATGGTCATCTATAAAAAGTGTTGTATTTTCATAATAAGATCGACAAAGACAAAGACTTAACCTACATCATGTACCTTTTTAATTTCTATTTTACCCTCGAGTCTCGTCTCGTTTTCGAGACGAGACCATGCGACTCTCGAAAACGAGACTTTCGTGGGCACCACTAATTTCAAGGTGTTTAGGTAATGCTTATTCTTTATACTTCTAGTACTTTTTTTCTTTTTTTCTGATTATTTATTTTTTTTCAAATTTCTTTACATTTCTGATTTTTTAGCTGATATTATTTTTTTCTTGTGCTTATTTTCCACTTTTTTTATTTTTTTTATTTTTCCTGGTTTTTTTTTTAAAAAATTCAGATTTTATAATTATTTTCTAATTTTTTCATAAAATTCATTAAGTTTAATAAAGAATGGTTAGTTATATTTGATCAGATTATTTGTTAAATTGTGAAATATATTTAAAATATTTCTTTAATTTTAATACCATTTATTTTTCTCCCGCTTTATACTTGATCAAATAACGTTTAGTTATTAAACACTGAATTTTTTTAAGAAATAAATTAATAAATCAGAAACATAAGTAAAAATTCCCGCTCATAACGTACTAGTGCTGATGTACATTCCTTCTCGGATCTTAGTTTTCTACCAAAGACTATTACTTTTACATTGCATTTCATCTCCTGCTCATCTGCGAATCACGATTGAACTTTGTTGGGCTCCAGGCCAAATACACTTAAACTACTCTTGACGTCCTTATGCAGGAATGCTTCCCTACACACAGAAAAGTAGATTCTTGGTTTGCTACATCTCTTGTTTTCCTTTGGTACTTTTATTTATTTATTATTTATAACTAGTTAATTTAATGTAATATTTTCACAAACCGTAAAAAATATTAAAACCATACCAAGATTTAAAAAAATACACTAACTGTATTTTTAAATAATAATTGTCGATTTAAGAAGTAAAAAATATGATAATTAATGAAAAACAAAAATAACATGATTAAAAACACATTTTCTACGTCTAATTTATTTTAATACGGCCGAATAAGAGTAAAAAGGAACAAAAAACAATACCACTTATGTAAAACGTCCTAAAAGGAACTATCTCAATGTTTTTACCCTGCAGTGGTAGTTGGAGTTGGAATAGCAAGCTAATAAAAATAATACAGTCAAAAAAATATACAGGATGAGCCACCTGTAAAACCTCGGTCTGTGGAGCTAAATTAAACATTTTTTTATATCTGTTTTCAATGTTTTCACAGCGAGATATTTATCAGAAAAGACAACAATCTAAAAATAATTTTAATTATACAGGAACGTGATACATATGAGTTATGTTTTTTTAAGGAACACCTTGTTGCATTTTAGATTCGTCCTGTTCAATTTTTAGAGCTATTAACATCCTATATATTAATGAGAGAATGAATGTAGCGATAGATACAGTAACAAGAAAAAAAAGTTCGAATGAAATAGTGAAAATTGGAGTTAACATCTTAAAAGATAAAGGTTTATTTTTATTAGAGCAAATTATAGATCAGACGCAGTTATCGAATAGAAGAAATTAAGAAGGGCATTAAAAAACAAAATATTTATAACAGGATATAAAGAGCTCAAGTATTTATAATTACAGCAAAGTTGAGTAAGAAAATTTTAAAGGAGGTTATAATTTAAGTAATGGAACTGGGAAATTATAGTTGATTTAGGCAAAAGTTTATAGGAAAAAGAGATCCAGTCGGAAAAGAATCAAAATAAATAAAATAAAATGGGTTATGGGCAACATAACAACTTGCCGGTTGTGACCGAGCACCTTACTAATCCTTCCCTTTACAGTTCCTATTTGGGTTGGATTTTTTCAGATCACCTCTCAGCTCTCTGTGGTACCCATATGTTCTTAGGACCTCGATATTCTTTTACCATTTTTTTCCAAGTACCACTATGTTTTGTTCTCCTAGTCCCTAATTTACCTTCTTGTACCGGTGCGCGCACACGCTTCCCTTTTAAGTATTTGTTACAACCAACCATGTTCTAAGCACTTGCTCTTATTTTTACTGTAGTATTTGATTTTGAATTTTATTACCTCATCATTCAACCACATTTAAGATAATGGATAACCTGCTGGAATATAACACTTTCCCGCTAATTATGTGTAGTATTTTATTTTATTTTAATTATGTGTAGTATTTTTTTTTAATATTGAAAACACTATTTTATTTATATGCACTATCCGTAGTTTGCAGATAATATTTTCGAACGCAACTCTATATATTATAACTTATATGTCCCTTCTCGTGGCATTATGAAAGCACCTTATAGACAATTAGACAACTCATTGACAATAAATGTCTTCTAGCTAATATGACCTTTTATCTATTAAGTATCTGAAGCCTGTAAATAAATGTATTTGTTATCGAATTTCTTAACAATGGCAAAAATAAATTCAAGTTTAAAATTTTTTGGCTAGTTTCATTTTAGATTGTAAATTGAATCGATTTTCATGAGATCGATCCTAAAATACCGTAATCTGAGCATTCCGGGCTTTCCCGTGACATACTCTGCCATCTACTATTGCTTAGTCCTATTTACCACCCCCGAACGTAACTTTATCCTCTAACCGCCAGAGGGATGTACACATTCTTAAAGTTACAAGACTACACGACGGCGGTCTATTAGAACAAAGCGATAAATTTTTCAAAAACCAAATATTTTTGTTTTTTTTTAAATATGTCGTAACATACTTTTTTTAATATTTTTGAAATGGACTAAAAACATCAGATTTCAAGTCGGGTGAGATGGCTCATTGGGTGAGACGGTTTTTCGTTACATCTCATATCTAGTCCGTTATTATACTGTTCTGGATGGTTGGTTGCATAGTTTCAACAAGTGATCTAACACGCACGTGGCAGTTCGGTATAAACCGATGATTTAAGTTCTATTTTACAGTGAAAAATTACATCCCATCCAATAATTTTAAATGATTTTTGTATTATTAGGTAAGTGTTTTCTGTACCTTCTGAACGCTTAAATATGTTAATATAAGCACCCTAAAATAAAAATTGACATATCTGTAAGGTTTTTAGAGTAATTATTTGATGATCCATCTCTCCCTATATAATAGGTAGAGATGGCGCTATTAAGAAGGGGAGAGACGGTTCACCATTTTGTGACTTAAAATTATTCTTTTCATTTTGTTGTAGTATGCCGACAAAATACAAAAGAAATGGTAGGGTTAATAGAAGAGAATGGACAGAACTACAGTTAACTAATGCAAGCAATACTGTCAACAATGTAGTTTGTGGGGTAAATGAAGCCTCAAAAAGATATAACATTCCATGTAATACATTGCATAGAAGGTTAAAGACAAGAAATACTATAAGATCAGTCTGGGTCCACCTCCTTCATGGGCACCGCAAATGACAATAAAATAGTTCTGCATATTAAAAAATTGCAAACATTTGGATTCGCCTCGTCACGTGAAATAATTTTAATAAGGAAAAGGCCATTACTGGAGCTGATTGGTCCTGAACTATCAGTGAAAAAATCAGAGGGAGTGTCTCTTGCTCGAGCACGTGGTATGAATCGTAAAGATGTGAGTGATTATTTCACATTACTGGAAAACACCATGCGATTAGCAATCTCTTGGATAAACCCTTCAGCATATTTAATATGGACGAGACTGGGGTGCAGCTCAATAATAAAGCACAACATGTTATTGCTGAAAGAAGATCAAAAAATGTTGTTGCTATAACATTAGTGGAAAAGGGGGAAACGATAACAGTAATGGTTTGTTGCAATGGTGAAGGTGCGATTCTTAGTCCAGCTTGCATATTAAACGGTAAAAATAAAAAGAATGGGAAGAATCTATGCCTACCAGCTCTATGGTATTTATGTCTCAGAAATCAGCATACGTTAATACTGACATCTTTTATGATTGGCTGCGAAACCACTTTATGCCTCTTAAACCACAGGGAAAAATAAATCTAATTTTAGACAGGCATACAACACGTTGCAGTTCTGTGAAACTTTTAGATTAAGCTGAGAGAAACGATGTGATACTTCTTGGTTATCCTAATCATACCACACAATTCTTACAACCACTCGACAGATCGTTTTTCAAAGCACTTAAATAATTTTACTACACTGCTTGGAATTCATTCGTTCGGACGCATCCAGGCAGAACAATAGGAAGATTACAATTTGGGATGCTAAACTAACAGAGGCCTGGGCCAAGTCTGAGACAGTTATGGTCGTATTTATAGTAGAGACTTGAGCCCGAGCTCGAGCTTGAGAACGCCTTGAGACGAGAACGTATTTCATAGTCGAATCTCGAGACCCACAGCTTGAGAAAAGCTGCAACATAGAAAACCTAATTACTTTTAAGTTTACGCTAGAGATGTGTCTTGAGTCTTTCCTTCGCCGAGAATTCACGAAGATCGGACTATAATATGCATCCAATCTCGAGTCCTGAGTAGAGCTTGGCCAAGCACGACTTGAGTCGGAGATTGAGTTTCGACTATAGATACGGGCATTAACGTCACTTCGGGATTTAAGGCTTGCGGAATTATCCCTTTGAACTCCCTTGCTATTCCCGACGACTATGTTTACCTTAATCAAGGTGATCATGTCGAACCAAATATAGAATAAAGGTCAATAACAACAACGCCGAAGCAAGAGGGACATTTGTAACATATCAAACTGCTGAAAATTATATTTTAGATGAAAATGAAATGCCGAATTATTTAGGCAATATTCATACTGTCCCTCACTCCGAAAATTATTCTCCAGGCGATCAGAAGAGACCTAACAGCAATCAGTCTACCAGTTTTGCCAAGAACTACGAGAATGATTATATAGTCACATCAGAGGCGATAACTGACAAAGAAGCAGATAACATTCAGTCTGTTCCTAGCACATCTGCCACTATCAACAAAAGTGGTGTTTTAGAGGAAAAGGAAACTGCTGGTAAAAAACTAGATAAAATTCGTCCTGTTCCTAGTATTGCTATTATTAACGCCGTGCGTAAACGCAGTAATGTACTTGCTACAGTATATACTTTGCCGGAGCACATAGAAAAGAAAGAAAAGAAGCAGAACAGAAGCAATTAGAAAAACTGGAGCGACAGTAAAGGAAAACCCAGAAGACAAAAATAGAAAAAAACTAAAAAAAAAAAAGAAAAAAGGACAAGGAGAAAAATGCTTAGAATAAATGGATGACTCAGCGATGCAAATGATGAAGAAACGTGTGTGGTATAGGAAGAGAGTTACAAACTGACTACAAGTACGGAGAACTGGATAAGATGTGTAGTTGGCCAGAGATGGTTACATGAAGGTTGCATAAAGATAACGTAGTCAACGTAATATAAATACATGTTTTTAGTTTTATGCTTTTTAATCCTTAACGTACCATCTCATCCAAGCAAGTGGGGTGAGATGGTTTTTTAATATTTTTTTAATACATTTTTTTCATGTGTAACTTTGCAACATAATAAAGTTTTTTTATTACCAAATTTTTACAATTTCTTATAAAATTGTTGTATCAAATAACACACACTATATTCCGAATATTAACGTTAATAATGTAAACGGTTAAAAAAGTGGGCCATCTCACCTGACCTTACCCTATTATCTGTTTATAATATAAGAAACAGCACTGTGGCTAGTTCTGACAGATCATCGGATGGATTTTTTAATATTTTTGTTATCGATTTAGTTCTTATTTTTTTATGTTTGTTCGACTAACTGTCAGTAGATAGAACTTTAAAGACTCAATAAGTAAAGGCAATGACGTTTAGAATAAAACTTTACAAGTTGATTTCTTATACAATTGTCACAATCTAAACGTCATTGTCATTAGTTATAGAACCGTTAAAGTTAAAGAACGTTCTATCTACTGACAGTTAAACTTCTAAACTTATGCATATTTTCAATATTATATGCTGTTAAAATCAAGTATTCTTGTTATATAAATACAAAAAATATTAATTAAAAATTTACATATATTTTAAAAACATTAATTATTTTTATACTTGTACAGAAAATATACAATAAAAAAACTCTCATAAATTTGATTACTTATCCGCCACACGCATCAAACTCCAGACCATAATATTTCGAAATATTATTTATGTTGCCAACAAACATCATTCAATAATTAATACTCAGCCATAAAATCTCAACAAAAACTCCAAATTGATTGGCAGGGAATGCTTTAGATGCGTTTTTTTTTAAATTTTCTAAGTACCCTCAAAGCATCGCTTCTGATGGATGTAATGCTTGACATTGTTTCATTTAATTTGGGGAAGCTGGGTATGTCGTGTATGCAGTTGAAGATATTTTTATGATAATTCTTCGGCGATGTTTATCCTGCGACGGTCATAACTGCATGGTTAATTGTCATTTGTTTCTCGGAGAAGATTAATGTCGTCTGATGAGGAAAACATATTGTTATGAGAATAAGAAACGATTGCATGAATCGTAATCGGTGACTATAAAATGAAATAAATGTTTTTTATATGTAATCGTTCTCAGAAAATGCAATTTTTAATTATGTCCTTGAATGGTAAAAGTATAGCCCAAGTAACATTTTTCATTTTATTGTACTACATAGAATAGTAATAAAAGTATTTCTATAATAAAAATAATAAGAGTATTTTAAAAGTAGAATTGATAATTTGACGAATAAGATCTATGTATGAAAAATGAATGGATCTGAGTAAGAAACACACAACAAAAACAGTATAGCAAGTTCCGTATCCCGGGAAAAAAACCGCAATCACAAAACATAATTATACCAAATTTACATGTTGCTGGTGAAAATATTAAACAGCAATGATGAAACTTACAGAAACCTAACAACCACTTTGAAGAACATGAACTTCTTTTAAATTACCATTTGTAGTGTTAAAAATTCGTCACCCCACATATAGATTAGAACTTATTAAAGCTACTTTAATAGAAAACTGATTCAAAATAATAGAAATGTAAGAATTTCTCAGAAGTAGAGACAAAATTACTCTATCTGTCTCAATCGCCTAATATCTCTTAAATAATGGGCCTATGTAAAGATTGCCTCGCTGGTATTGATTTGGACGTAATTCAGTAAGGTCGCCTATATAAAAAAAACATTACAATATAAAGATAAAGAGTAGTATTGCCAATAATGCATAGAGGTAATGTTTGATGACATTTACTGTATTTAAAAACTTTCAGTACATATTCGTTGGTTTACGATCCAATAGTAGTTATTTGTGTGGGTGGAATTTTGTATGCTCCAATATTTTGTCTACATATTATTCCAACACCATTGATTAATTATTTATAACTAATATATGTACAGCATGTATGCTAAATCGCGCAACCATTCATCAGTAAGACGGTCCCGGAGAGTAATAGTAATTATTTTCTTTACAAATAAATATATTATTAATAAATTGAAATAAAACACAAAGTATGTACCACACAATGTAATTGATAAATTTATGAAAGTCGGCAACTAAAATATATACAAAGAAGTGAAGTTCAATTTTACAAACTTACCACATTGTATAAATACATTGAATTTGACTAACCATGAAGGGAATTGGGGAGGGGACGGTTTGGAATGTATGGGACATGAAAAAATATTTTATAAAAAATTTTAACACTAGGGAGTAAATAACTTGGAGTTGCCATTAACAAACGAACAAACCTTCCTAAATGGAAAAGTTGTTATGTTTTTTCTTCCTATAATTACAAAAAAATAACTACTTTTCTTTTGATCAACGCAACGGCGTCGTGGGGTCTTAATAAAAACACCAAATTCTAGTTTGACTTATTCTATTTCAATTTTCTCTCTAAAGTGATGGGATTTATTGAAATGAGTGAATGTCTAATGGTAAGAGACCACAATGTGTCAAAGAAAGAAGAAATTAGCAAAGTGTCAACCTCAACTGTCACAGTGCTTCAGATCTGACAAATGTCAATATTATATAACAAATTATCTATAAGATGTTAACAAAATTCAGAATAATTACACCTAAAAGTATATACTATTTCTTAATAAGTATTGATACAACAAAATCAATAATTTATATATTTGACTTAATTATTATGTGTAAGTAACCCTCAATCTTATTTTCAGGTTTGAGCAAAGATCTCACTACTAAGGATATATATTCTAATATACTATGTAATTTGATTAATTTTACAAGAAAAGGAATTACAGAGTTTAATTCGATTTTGATTTGTCGTTATTTGTGGCCTTTATGATTGTTTGTGTTGTTCAAATATGTACCTTAAAATAATCACCCTTATAAACCATTTGAGACAATAACTATTATCATATGAAGTAGAAGTTACTTAAAAACAAAATAATTAAAGTGAAATAAAAAGAAAACCGTATTAGATGTAGAACTTGACACAGAATCAAGTATAAGCGATTAAATTAATGGTAGTCCACGAAATCTGTATATAGTTAAACATACAAGCTTATCAGAAACACGCGGTTCCCCTATGGTTCCCAAAGACAGCAATTGTATCCTCTGAGCAGACAGGTTGCGGCTCTCCCTATGAACATGCATGGTAGGGCAGCAAGACAGCAATCTGGGACAAGTTGTAATCTCCCAAAGCAAGATGGAATCAAATCTTGAAAGTTGTCAGCAAGATGGAAGACACAAGCATTGAAAAGATGTGTTGAATATCAAATAAAAGGTCTACAAAAGACGCAAGGAAAGCAAGACTTAGAATTATTATTTTAGGTAGTTGGTTTATTATATACCTTGGATATTGGGTGACCTTAACGAGTACTTTCCGAAGAAGTGATGAACATTTCCGGGCTTATCCTAGGATATATCCACAATCGTGTGTTTATTTGTCTTAATTTCAACAAATTAAAATGAGTTTCCTAAGGATATGGGAAATATTCCAAAAATTCGTTAATAAACGAAAAATATGAGGATGCACATCAAAATCATCAAAAGAAAAGATCTTTTTGTGCCACCACTAAGAAGAGTTTTCACATTAAGGCATTTTAACAAGAATTTAGAAAGAAAAGAAGATAAGCCTGGCTGTAAAAACTAAACCTTAAAATAATTATTAGCTGAATCAAATGTCAAAATATTTGAAGAATAAGAGAGGTTACAGAAGAATTTCCTCTACCTATCAATAAGTAAATATAACATATGGTCCTAATGTACAAATATTGTGCCTTTATAGACTAAGTTTAACTAGTTTAGATTATTTATTTAATTTTATTTTTAATGTTTTGGGGATACTACGGTTCATATTTAATCATATTTATGTAATTAAATTGTCGTTCGTATAATGAACCCGTTACAGTGTTTTAAACGAAAAATAAAATTAAAGGGTGCAAGGACCCTTTGGTAGCCGGGGACCACATGTCGTCCTTTGCAGGTCAAAAAATTAGCTGATGAATGGTTGTTACACGTTTTACAAGTGTAAAACTTAAGATCCACCAAGAGACTAGATGGTATATAAAGACGGGGCTCCACCAAGCTGGGCTAGCCCGGTGACACTTGCGGCCTTACCGCCGGCACAAAATAATGCAGCTTGCAGCGGCTATGCCAAGAAATTAAATTCGACTCTCCCAAACTGGACATTTTAAATGGGTCGGTTTGAATAGTTGGTTGTTGTTATTATTCCTCAGCTTTTTCATCACATAATACTTTGGAAATTTGTAATAATGAATCTGATATTATTTTTATAAGAATTTTCTTTAGAGTTCCATAAATTACTTTCATTTCGGCATAATTCTATCAATAATAAGACTTTTTTCAGTCCGTTCGGTAGAAATATGGTATGGGTATTTTCCGTATTCGAATCTTGGATATCCATTTTAAATTCAATCTAAGTTATTGTGTATATAAAACAAAAAAAACTAACGTATCATTTAGTACAACATTCAAAACTGATCAAAAACTTGTGATGGCGCTGATCCTACACCACCTACTCGTGTAGCCCGCAGAAATTCATTTGACTTTACATTATGCCGGCGGTAGCAAGGGATGTTTTTACTTCAATTTTCACTCCCGGCAAAAGTCGGTGTGTTATACAAGCAGTGCTAGCACAGTTTGGTGGAGGGTGATCATCAAGATCAGCCTTAAACTTACACTTTATTGGCAATATTTCGTATACATTTTCAAAAATCTTTCTTAAATATAATATTAAAGTGGCTTTCAAGACCAATAAGAACATTCATTCGTTCCTTATGAACACCAATCATTCTCCAGTTCCATAAAACAGATGTTTACAAACTTTGTTGTTCGGATTGTAATGCGGTTTATATCGGTCAGTTTGGTAGGAGATTAGAAACTAGAACCAAAGAACATGTCAGATACATAGATAAATACTAAAACTCTGATATTATGACACTTTCTCCTTTCCTGCCAATCACATTCTTACACTTAATCATTCCTTTTCCATGACAGATGTTGTTCTCTTACATGACTGCCATAAAGGTTACAAGATTAAACCTCCTAGAAATGTTGTAGATTCATTCTTGTCTGAAGAATCATAATTACATTTGCCTCAATGAACAACTTAGACCTAAATAGAACCATCTTTTCCTGTCTGATCAATTTCTCTCCTTTTCTCCCCTTCAACCATGTTTTTTGTTATCTTACTTAGCTTTGTCACCTTCCTTTTAATTTTCTACCCTAATTTTTTATTTATTTGTTTTATTTCTTGTTATTTTGGTTTCGATCTTAGAATATATAGTTAGTAGAAAGGAACATTTATCATCAAATATACGTGCTCCTTCCTATTAACTATACACTATGTATTCTAAGATTTAAACATAACCTTGTTATTCGTATTTTTCTTCTTTCATGTGTCATTTGTCGTCTGGTAATGCTCTTCTCTTCTCTTTCTTCTTTCTCACTAAATGCCTAGGCCTGTACCCAATCTGGAGTCATGTTCTTTGTATTACTAACATTAAATATTTTATAATGGTTATATTTTAAAATAATTTTTTTTTCATATTTTCACAGTTAATGGACCTATCCAGTAGGAACTAATTTATTGGTTTTATATTAATGAATGAATAGCTTAAAGAACCTAGTTACTTATGATGATTTTCATTGTTCTTATAATATTCATTAATTAATAAAAATCAAAAAAGTAATTAATATATTTTGAAAGTGGCGCTTCTTTTTGACCAATAACTGACGTTTTACTTTCTACAGCATTGCCAAGATTCTAGCTTTGTTCGTTTGTAGAAAAATTTGACATACTTCTTTCCTTCTTTTAATCATACCAAATGAGAAAACGAAAGGTGCCAGTTTTATCGATATGACAACATAGCTAAATATAATCTGTTTCAATTGGGCCACGTCACAAGCCACTATAGCCCCGATATTCAAATTTCAAGAATTAATTACAGCCGCGGGATCGGTCTCAGAAGGGCTGGACCCGGTGCAATGTGTTATGGTGGGCCCAAATTATAAAATAAAAATATTAAAAAAAAACACTGGATGAGTCCATTGTATACTAGTTTAACAGGTCATGTATAATTTATATTTTTATTGTTAATTTTATTTACGTTTAACCTTTACACACATTGCCCACACACCTTCCTATTTCCTCTTCCTTCAGTTGTTATCTGCCAATTGACCAATTTCTTTTAAGTTTTTGGTGAATATGTCGTACATATGGTGCGGTTCATGTTTCTAAATAATTTGCTTTTTCTTTTAAGGCTGATCTTAATGAACACCCTATACCATATAGTCCCTTGGGGTTGCATCAGCTAATTTTTCGACCGACAAAGAACGACATGTGTCCCCCGGCTACCAAAGGGTAAATTTTATTTTTTGTTTAAACCTTTTTTCCATTTTGGAAGGTTTGTCCATTTGTTTATGGCACCTCCAAACTATTTACTCCCTAGTCTTAATTAATTTTTTCATGTCCCCCCATGATATTGAAAAAGGATGACCACAAATAGTCGGAAAAATGCAAGAAACGGTAGGTAAAAAAAATATCAAAGTAGCTAAAAAATGGTATAGTAGATAGGGTAGTGGAGCGATTACAGTAGCCCAAAATAAGGACGTAGCCAGCGGGCGCTTTAGGGGGTTGAAACCCACCGAAATTTTGAGATGAAATCTATTTTTAATTCCATAGAATTTATTTCACAATTAAATAAGACTTGTTATAGTCATCGCGACATCAGCATATCTACAGATCACGTTATTGTTCGCATCAAAAAAATACGAAAGCCTAAACTTTATTTTGTAAGTATTTTTAATTAGTAAATTTATTGATTCATATTTATGGTATTTAATTTTATTTAAGAGTATTGATGATAACTCTTGTCGAAAATGTAACTAAAATTATTTTACCAAATTACACTATTTATTATAGTTAGGAAGCCGTGAAAACTAATAAAATAAAAAATTATGTTATTAATTCTGTTTTTAATTAATTTATAAAAACATATACCCTTTATATTTTGTCTGAATTTTAGACTATTGATTTGCAAAAATGTACATCAAAATTACTCAATTTTTTTAATGTGGCATAGAAACCCTTCCATAAAATTTCTAACTACGGATTTGGCGCAAAATACAATACCAAGTCTTTTGTTTTCAAGACTTTCTTACAGGTTATTATATATCTTCAAAAACGTAAATTAGACTATTGTTAAATAAAATTATTAATAAAATCTAATAGATTTAGTTTAATCAATGTCACTGAATTTAGTCGTAAACTTATACGATTCAAATTATCTATGATTAAGTAATTAAAAACTAAGAAAAACTTTCACGCTCATATTCTACTAGATTAATGATCTTAAAATGTTTAGAAAATTAATTTTAATTAACGATCCACTGGCTTCTTCTTAGGTATATAATTGTATCAAAAACATTCCAACAATTTTTTAATGGTATTTAAGTTTACCGTTACACATTTCTCGGAAATTTATTACTTATTCTTCTAATGGATGTAACTCGTCAATCGTGTTAAATAATTATAGAATTTAGATAAAAGCACTCAAGAAATAAAAAATTAACTACAAACGGTTTTGAGTTTTCGGACTTATCTTCGTGTTGATAAAATGATTTGAAAATATTTTACATTGAACTTATTGCAAAGTTTTTTAAATATTCAAATTGTAAGTGGGACGGTTTTAAATAATGATTAAAACGGAAAGTATTTGATCATAAAAAGTTGTTTTTTTATTTTTGGAATAAAATACTAAATATTATTTACCTGTGTAAAAAAATGGCGGTATATAACCTATCAATCCATGATTGTTTACGATTAAATATTTCTAAATAACTAATAAGTTCATTAATTATATATCGTTATAAAAAAACACCATGTATATAAAAATATTAAAATTATAGAAATACTGAAAAAGTTTAAGTATCATGTAATGTTTATATATTTAAAAAAAATGTGTTAAGGTATGAAAATAATTAATTAATTTTGGTATATAAGAATTAAAATTTGATAGAAGGCAGCATTTTGTGATGTAATATAATATGGGAATCGTAAAATTATTTCAAAATATAGAGAATATAAATTAAATCCTAAAAATTTTGCAAATTTATAAGTTAATAGAAGTAATAAGAGAACAATTGGTAGATACAGTAATACGTATTATTTTTTTTATAAAACAAAATCTAGTGGTTGAAAAATTTGAAGGCAGGTAACAGAAAAAATATTTTGAAAAGGTAAAATTGTTAGGATAAAAGGAAAATGTTTATATTAAAAGGTATTTTGAATGGAGTAAAATTAAATTAAACTTATATATACCAATATATTTAAATTCACTTAGGGTAAAGCACCCAATAGTTTTCATTGCTCCTGTTATTATAGCTCAATATTTTAAGTTTTATATAGTATTCTGTAATCTATCTTTTGGCAAAATAAACAATATATCGCTAGAGGGACTTACTATGTCATAACGTTACAATTGCCCCCAGGGTTACCGTTTTCAGTAGATTTCCTACTAAATTAGTATATTTTTAAGAAAAACGAGGGTGTTTAGTAGAATTGATAATTTTGGGAGATTTCAGTAGATTCTTTGGTTTTGAATTTATAACCATTGCGCATTATTCGTTTCGCCCTAATCGGCTTTTATTGTACGTTAACTTAAAAGTTTGATTATTCATCACTGTGAACGATATGGTCTAGTGGTAGAGTGTAGACGTTACATATGAAAGTTCCAGGTTCGAATCCTGATTTATATTTTTTTTACGAAATAAATTTCCCTCTTTTCTCTCAAATGCTGTTAATTTTTTTGTCTGAAATTTTTTCTCTTTTCACTTTGTCACTTTTTTCTGAAAATACCCCCTTTTTTTATAAAATTACCCCCTTTTTCTAAAAGTTACCCCTTATTTTCTCATTTTTGTTATATTTTCCTCTTCCTTCAAACTTTTCCCTCTTTTCTCTCAATTTTTGTCACTTTTTCCTGAAATTACCCCGTTTTTCTTAAATTACCTCATTTTTTCAAAATTACCGTTTATGTATTCAATTTTGTTATTTTTTCTCAAATTTCGCCTCTTCCTCCAAAATTTCCGCTCTTTTTTGCCTTAAATTTCCCGTCTTTTCTTTCAAATTTTGGCACTTTTTTTCTTGAAATTTACCCGTTTTCTCCTTTTTTTTCTAAATCACTTTTTTGAGTAATTATTTTTTTCTTTCCCCCTTACCACTCCATTGGTAATGATAGAAAAGGAGAGGGAGAAAATTGGAAATAAAAAGTTGGGACAAAGTTTTATATATAAAAAAATTGGGGAAAAAATTTGAAACTAAAAAAGTAGGGAAAAAAGGCTGCGGCGAAAAGTGGAAAAAAAAGTAGAGGAAAATTTGGTAAAGAAAAGTTCCATTTGGTAAAGAAAAAATTTTCTTTACCCAATTTGGTAAAGAAAAAAAAGAAAAAAAGTGGAAAGAAGTTTTTGACATAAAGAAATAGGAAATTAGTAAAAAAATGTAGGAGAAAAAGTGGAAAAAAGTAAGGGAATAAAAAATAAGTAAAAAATGTATGAGAAACAGTGGAAAAAATTAGGGGAAAGGATAGAATAAAAAACTAGGGGAAAGGATAGAATAAAAAAGTAGGGGAAAAGTGAAAAAAATAGGGGAAGAAATGGAAAAGTTTTAAGGGAAAAAATTGATATAAGGAAATTAGTAAAAAATGTGTCAGAAAAAGTCTAAAAAAGTAGAGGAAAGGGTGGAAAAAAGAAGCATAGAAAAAAGTAGGTGAAAAGCGAAAAAAAATAGGGAAAGTAGAAAAGTTTTAAGGAGGAAAAGTGGAACACAAAGAAATTATTAAAAAAGTAGGGGAAAGAGGGTGGGTGAATAATGGGAAAAAAGTTAGAAACAAACAGAAATTAGTGAAAAATCAGGAGAAAAAATGAGTTACGGAAAAGAGGAAAAAAATTTGAAACTAAAAATTATCAAAAAATTTAGGGGTAAAAATGTAAAAAAATGTCTAAAACAAAAAAATGGGGGGAAAAAATTGGAAAAAAATGTGAAATATAAAAAAATGGTAAAAAAGTAGAGGAAAAAAAATGGTAGAAAAATTGCGGAAAAAAATTGAAATAAAAAAAAATGGTAGAAAAATTGCGGAAAAAAATTGAAATAAAAAAATAGGAAAAAAATGAGTCGGGGAAAAAGTGGAAAAAACTTTGAAATATAAAAAAATTAGTGAAAAAGTAGGGGAAAAAGTGAAAAAAAGTAGCGGAAAATCAGTCCTCCCTTATTGCAGCTGATATGCAAAATTTTGGAATTGTATATTGCATATTATATGTTTTTTTAATGTCTATATAATTTATTTCAATTATGACCTTGTTTAATGATACAAGAAAAACGTCCGTTGTACTATAAACTGACGTTTTTAAAACGTACGCTGAACTATAAACGTATCATGAACTATAAACGGTCGTTTTTAAAACCCATATTTTGCATCATAAAAACGTTTTTTTGCTTGTTCTGGAGAAACGTTTACCCAAAACGTCTGGGACGTTTTGAGGATGTCCAAGTTTGTGACATTTGTACTTTTCTCGTACGTCCATAGCGGATCTTTTTAAAACGTCCAGTAAGTCCGGAAGAGTCGTTTTTAAGACGTTTTTTTGTCGACTTTGTGTTATTAGGAGGGTTGCCCAATAACTGTTACATAAGTTATTTTGTAGAAAATCTAAATAATTCATAATTTAAATATACAAAATGTGTAATGTTATGCACGTTTATCTCAAAATAATTCCATATTTTTCAATCATAAACCGTTAAACTGCCAATAATTGGGTTCTTCCCTATATAAAAAAGACGAAAAAAAAATCAAGAATAAAATTATTTAGTGACTTAATATTTGTAAAATAAATTAGTTATTTCTACTTTCACAGAACGCGACCCGAATTGAGATCTTATCATATTTATTAAATATATCATAAATACTTTTTACAAAATTCCTGTCGTAAAAAAATTTAAACACTGTGACGGTATGCAACCAACATTACTATAATAAAAATCCCATATCGCATAACAAACTAAATGTAGAACAATTAAAATAAAGTTTATCTGCTTACTTAAATTATTATTTGTATGGTTATTTAGTTCATTATTTAACATGAATATACACTTTTTATTGTCAGTTGGATTGATAATGCATAAATAAACTCAGATTTCGCCATCTAGTCGTATTCATTTAAAATAATATTCAGCGCCACCTTTAGTAATATTACGAAACATCAAGTTATAGCTATTAGAGTTTTAAACCTGTCCGTCTTTTACAGATTTAAGTAAAGATGGCGTAGCGGTTCAATGTTTCTGTGTTGAAACACAGATGGTGCCATGATCAAATGATTCGGAGTTAGCAGACCCAGGATAATAATTATTATAGTCCTGAAGAGTTTAATGAGCCATAAGAAGACAACCGTAACCGTTCTAAGTAATTATTATGAAACAAAGGAATAATTTTAAAAATAGGTCGCCATGAATGACTGAAAAAAAATTATGTATACAGGGTGTACCAGAATAAACTGGACAAACTTTGGCGGTAAAATATATATTTAATTTTAGGACCAGAAGTCTTTATGAAGCCATTCTTTAAATTGAGTTTTAACAAGTAAAGCTTTCAGAAAAAAATAACCTTCTTTTATAATTCCAAAACGGCTTTATATTTTTATTGTCGGTCTATATTGTAATGAAATACTCTGAATGAGTTATTTTTTATAAGTTAATTATTATTTATTTGTTAAGAGGTTTGAATAACAGAAATATTTTATGATTTTTGAATTTTATAAACAGAGTTTATTGTTAAAAGTTTAATTTTAAAGCATTTATTGAAAATAATTGGTGTATAAAATATTTAAAATCAACAATTGTGGAGTAAAAAAAAATCTTATTTTTATTATCATATCATTATTATAATATGAATGATTATTATTTGTACAATAATTTAATAGAGAAAGTTAAATTTTGGAAAGAATATTAAAGTAAATTTTTGCTGTATGTTTAAAAAATTGTCAGAAAAAATTTTGTGATGAAATGATTTTGAATGGTAAATGTAAAGGAATGTAAGAAATGATGAAATTATATACCAATTAACGAAGAAAGTTTTTTTTTAATTAAACATAAAAAAAAATGTAAAATAAAATTCAAGTTAGTGAAGACAAGTATAATTTAAAATGATACTCAATCAATAGTAAGAAGAAATGGAGGAAGAATAAATTATAATAATATTAAATTCTCGAAAAGCATCTATAAAATAAGAAACGAGAAAGTAAGAAGATATTAGGAGAAGAGAAAGAAATCATAGTTTAGAAGTAATTATACATAAGAAAAAGCAAGAAGAGAAATATAACAGGATAAACATAAATTTATATTTTTTTTTGATGATTATTTTTGTAATGTTTATTATTTTTTTACCCCAAAATTTTGAGATTCGATTATATCAGAACAATATATTAATTAGTCAAATATTACACTAATAATCACCTGTCTGTAACTTGAAACAGGGACGTACGGTAGCTAGTGGTCCAACATCTACCCTTAAGTTTTACGCCTCTGGATAAATTTTGGTATTGACATATTTTTCTAAAATATGTACCTTTCTAGTGCATAAGGTTTGTTATGTAAATTCTTAACAGTTTTTGAGATATCCAACATTAAATAAGTCAAAGTTCAGTAATTACAAAAGTTATTAGTAATGAAACTCAAGTCGAGTACCACAAAATTTTTATTGTAAAACAAAAGATAGGCGACTGGTTTATTTAGATTGTCTCTAATTCTGTACATAACTATAAAATTTTTTATTGCACTGCCCTTCAGGCTATTATTAATTGTTTTTATAAAAATTTTTAAAAATGTTAAAATAATTTTACTTCTGTCTGTCAAATGTCACTAACGTTGCTCATTATTGTGTCAAGTTTAAGAGCAATTGCTTCGCGCTCCAACACCGTCAAAACCTTTAAATTTCATGCATTTCGTTTTAATGATAGAGAATTCAATACTGAATAAATTTCACTACTTTTTGTTTTGTAAAAAAGAAAAAGGATTAATCTACAATTTAGTCGAATTTTTTTTTTTGAATAAACCAACCATTCCGCCTGGAAAAAAATGTAAGGTTTGGTGAAATTATTAGAAATAATAAAACTTTACCTTACAATTACTATATTAAAAATGTATTATTAAAAAAAAAGAATTCCAGCAATCTGCAGATTCATCTTTCCGTAATATAATACAAAAAACAAATTAAATATTCAATTCGACATGAGCTTCTAATCACTAAAATACTAGATATCGTTCTGTTCCTAAAATAATTATAAACAAGGCAAATATTATCCCTACTACTTAATTTGCAATTCTTTCGTTAGCCGACGTTCGTAGAGTCTCGGTTTCGATCGGTTTGCCGGGGACGTTATTTAAAGAACAGAGTCGGACTCCAAGAGTTAAATTAAATATTTTAATTCAAACCAAACGAAGTAATTTTTAGAATTAGTTGTAAATTTTGAAATGTATACAGTGTGTCCCAAAAATAAAATTATTGTAAGATGTATACGGTATGTCTCAAACCGGTTTTTTTAGGAATACATTTCCTAAATAGTTGGTATATAATATTTGTCTTTAAAACATTTTTTGTTTTCAGAAAATCTCTTAGTTTATACCAGTAAATGTCGAAAAAAAAAATTCTTGTAAGATATATATACAGTATGTCCCAAAAATGAAAATTCTTCAAAGTTGTATACAGTATGTCACAAAAACACAAGTTCTTGTAAAATGTATATAGTATGTCCCAAAAACGAAAATTCTTATAACAGCATGTCCCAAAAACAGAAATTTTTGTAAGATGTATACAATATGTCCCAAAAATAAAAATTCTTGTAAGATATATACAGTATGTCCCAAAAATTAAAATTCTTATAACAGCATGTCCCAAAAATAAAAATTCTTGAATGATGTATACAGCATGTCCCAAAAATGAAAATTATTGTAAGTTGTATACAGGATGCCACAAAATTTTTGTAAGATGCGTACAGTATGTCCCAAAAATGAAGATTCTTGTAAGTTGTATACAGGTATGCCACAAAAATGAAAATTCCTATAAAAGCATGTCCCAAAAATAAAAATTCTTGTAAGATATATGCAGTATGTCCCAAAAATGAAAATTCTTATAACAGCATGTCCCAAAAATAAAAATTCTTGTATGATGTATACAGCATGTCCCAAAAATGAAAATTATTGTAAGTTGTATACAGTATGCCACAAAAATGAAAATTCTTATAACAGCATGTCCCAAAAATAAAAATTCTTGTAAGATATATACAGTATGTCCCAAAAATGAAAATTCTTATATACAGAATGTCCTAAAAATAAAAAGTCTTGTAAAATCTATACAGTGTGTCTGCAGTTGAGTTTTTTAGGAATACATATTCTAAATAGTAGGTATATATTATTTGTCGTTAAAAGATTTTTCCTTTTCAAAAATCTTTTGATATTTTTACCTACAGTATGTCCCAAAAAAAATTATTGTCAAATATATACAGTTTGTCTCAAAAAAGAAAATTCTTGCAAGTTGTATACAGTATGCCGCAAAAAATTAAAAATTGTTCGATTTTTATTCGTCATTTATATTCTTCCCTCTTTTCTTAAGAAAATATCTTTTATTCCTTAGCCCCATACTTTCCGATAAAAAGAAAATTTTTAAAAATCCACAAATAACACCGCGAAACTAATGGCACTAAAAATAATCTCAACAATACTGGGCTTGAAAATTTCTTGAGTCCGTATTTCAAAAGTCGACACAAAACACCGTGGTTGAAGCGCTGTTAAATAAAATGTTTACGTGAATCGCCTCGGTCGCTTAAAAATTTGTGGTGGGGGTCTCACAGGAGAAATTTCCCCTTTATCTGAGATACGGTGCACGAAGCAATTGCTCTTAACATCCATTTTATAATTGTGTTACTACATGGTACTACTTGATTTTACGTTGATTAATTGATCGTTTTGGATGATATTTGTTGAAAACCTTCTGGGCTGTCCACCAAAGGGGCCTAAACCTTTTTGGTCTACTTTAAGCCTTTTAATAAGTACCATTTTTTGGATCGCTTTCACCCACTCGCGAAGGGCCGTGGCCCCTTCTGGATTTTCTTGGCCATTATTACTTGAAATCTACCACGATAGGCCACTTTAACTACTTGGTTGGAGCTCTCAGACGTCCACCTATAACTATTTCATACGTTCCAGT
Organism: Neocrepidodera transversa; assembly: GCA_963243735.1. Classification (NCBI taxonomy): domain Eukaryota; kingdom Metazoa; phylum Arthropoda; class Insecta; order Coleoptera; family Chrysomelidae; genus Neocrepidodera; species Neocrepidodera transversa. The sequence continues at coordinate 27,073,223 of OY725341.1, forward strand.
CTTTCTCTGGTTCAATTCCAAATTATTGCTTCGTGCTCCTATCCCTAATGTCCCCTCGCCTCCTACATTTAATCCTTTACATTACCGCTAATATGTGCCTCCTGTAATTTCTATTTTAAATTTAATTTTAATCTCCTGTACCACAATCTCCCCTTCACCTCTACCTCCCCTAGTGCACACAAGCAACCTCCATATAGTTTTTTCTTTTAATTGACAATTGTGTTGTCAATTTTCAACAAATATCATTTATTATAATTTTAATTGGGTAAGTCTAATAGTTTATAATTCTTAAAAGTTCTTTTTCCTACCTTTGTACTTATATTCTAGGCTTGATGATGGCTTGTAGCCGAAACTAGTCGCCTATCTTTTGTTTTACAATAAAAATTTTGTGTTACTCGACTTTGAGTTTCATTACTATTCAGTAGACCACATTTGAGTTAATGGATAACCTTTTGAATTATAAGTTATTGTTCCTTTTTTATAAACATATGCATGTTTGTTGGACATATCTACTACCTACGTCTTCCAGTTATGGTTGTGTTGAATTTTAGAAAACGGTTAAAGTTAACCCTAAAATTATCTATATTATGTGTGGACTAAAAACAGTAACAAAATCACGTTTCACGAACCAGTGATTGCGTGTTTTCTGCATCTGCATGTAACGTTGCTCAAAAAACTATAAGATTATAAGATGTCACGGCTGTATTCAAAGTTTTACTCACAAATTTATTTGCGGTATTGCTGCCAATGTTTCGCCCTTATTTATTCGACTGTCTTGTCGGTGCGTTATTTCAGTTATATTTCTTGTTTTGAGTTTAGTTTGGTTTATTAGTTATTTTAACCTTTTTTTCTTCGTTACGTAATTTTGAAATCGGCATTCTCAAAAACCCCCGAGTAACGAGTTTGGAGCGATTTTCATGCACGCTGCCATTTCTCCCGCAATTCATCCCCCGCGCACCCCCACAGAGCCATCCCCTTGCACCCCCGGATAATTCTAATGCCAGAATCGAGTTCGGCAGCCCCTGAAACCCCCGAGTAACGATTTCCGAGCGATTTTTCCGAGTTTCCAGTCGTTCGTATAATGGTGCAAATTATGATGCAATTATAAAATGCATTTTCCGGCCCAGAAGATATTTTTCAAAAAATGGCTAAACCAGACGATATAGACTTTTTTCCTGCGGCCTTCCTGATCACATTGCAGAAAACAGCATCTCGATATCTGCTGTCCCTAAAAATTTCTGCTATTTTCATTTATTACCGGACCAAACGATATGTATCCAAAAGAGGAAAGGCTCATAAAGACTTGGTCTTAAAATTAAGTAAATATTCAACCGCCGAAGTTTGTACTATTTATTTTGGCACCCTGTATAATTAGTATTTCAGACGGACATTTAAACTTAAATTAAAAATAAATATTATCAATATTTTTTTTAAATAAAGCCCACAGAGCCTAATATGAATCATTTTAAAACGATTTTTATTTCAAACCTAAATTGATGAAATATTTCCTTGGTAAAAAATTCAGAATAAACTGGATGAGACAATTAACAATTTCTCAATAAATAAAGTTTCTATCGTCAGAAACTTAATTAAAATGATTCATTCATTTAGTTATTTATGATTTAATGTTACTTTATTGGTACAATGAAAAATTTGAAGCTGGATATTTAGTTTTTCTATTTTATAAATTTTTTATTTAATTTTTTGTTAACCATTCAATTTTTTAAAGTTATTGAAAGTTAAATTAGCATAAGATTTTTAAAATTTTTGATTTTTAAAAAAAATATATCGAAAAAAATGCCCAAAAAAACGGGCGATTCGAAATTTTTTACAGAGGTCAGGTAAATATAAACAACCTGTACGAAATTTGTAACATAGTTTATGGTCCTGTTTTGACACTAAGAAATTCACCACAATGATAATATAATATTAAACGTGGCAACATCGGAATCGATATTCATGCATTTAAAATTCTCGCCTTCAATGAGGTTCGATGAGAGAGGAAGGTAACGAATTTCCACGCGATTCGTCATACAGGGGATTCCCTTTAAATTTAATCTAATTCTGGTTATTCCTGAAGGAATTTGATGGCGTATTATGCCTCACGGGACATTGGTAGAATTTGAAGAAAAATCGAGGTTAAAAATGAAATGAATACCTCCCATCACAAATAATAACTTTCACTACAATATATTGTTTTTTACTTTTTCTCATATTATGAAACAACGAAACAATTTATTGGATTATTATCATAATTTTTAAAAACTAAATATCAAACAGAGAAAACAATTTTGATTAGGAAAATAAATATATAACAAGTTGGTAATTATCTCAATTCATTTACTTTCCAAATTATAAAAAAACACAGCTGTGTACAGGGTGTCCCAAATTGATGTATTTTGCAAGGTATCTCGTAAACTATAAGAGATAGAAAAAAGGCAATTAAGATGTTATGACGTCTTTTTTTGTTAGAATAACGAAGGCCTAATTAAATCTTAGCTCCCTGTATTTGTAAGATTATTGAAAACTACAAGGTTCTGTAACTTCTTAAATAATAAAAATATAAAAAACTTAAAAAATATTTTTGATAGATATAATATTGAAGAGTTCAGTGGCGTACAAAATTTTTTTTATGGGTATCACTAAGGAAATTATATTTTTTTAAATGGAACACAAATATTACCTTTGAATAAAAATTTTGCTGTTCATTACATTTTTCTATGCACGGTGCAAATTGTGTTCTCTCAAAAATTGTTTTGGTATAATTTTTGACGTTTTTGGTTTTCTTTTTAAATTCTGATTCACCTGATACGACATATTATATACCTATCTTACTGAGTTTTTCAGGGTCTTTCACCTGATAACATCGATAAATGGTTTATTTGCACTGTAACACCAACCACTGAAAATAGATATATAATCTATATATCCATATATCTATATATCAGGTGAATGAGAATTAAAAAAGGAAACAAAAAACGCCAAAACATACAGGGTGGCCCATTTAAAAAAATATAAGTTTGAATTATATTTCCTTTGTGAACCCCGAAAAAAAAAATTGTGCGCCACTGAACTCTTCAATATGATATCTATCAAAAGGTTTTTTTCCATTCCTTTCATTAAAAAGTTACAGAACCTCGTAGTTTTCGACAGTTTTCAATAATCGCCCTGTATCTTCCAAATGCAGAGAGCTACTAAAGATTTAATTAGGCTATCGTTATTTTAACAAAATAAATCGGCCAAGTGCGTTTCGGACTTCGCACATTTAGGGTTCCGTATAAAATGTAGAATTTAAGCCAGTTGTGCAGAGGCAGGATTTTTAAAGGACTTTAAAATTTCAATCGAACTAATAAGTCAAAAATACTTGGTAAAAAGATTTAAACAATTGAAAAGAAAAATAATCTGGAGCATGTGTGTTCGACGAAGAAAAAATATTATGAATATCACAATCCGCATATATATTTAGATATATTAACAAATTTTGAAATGCAACGAATAAATTTGTTAATATCAGCGTAACCGACAAAGATAAAAAAAAAATTGAAGATGAAAAATGCGTTTTTTTGATAAAACTAATACGATTGCACAGATAAAAATAATAAAATTTCGAATTATCACAATTCGCATAAATACAAGCGTACGGAAACCTAAAAATGAGGGAATGGTAATGAAAAAATCATATTTATTAATATTTTGGTATTTGTTGGTAAAATATACGTAACAATAAAACATTAATCACCAAATTTCAAGATGATAGGTCAATGGAAAGTTAAAAAATACTTCGGAACAAAATTTTGTAAAAAATGCTGACTTTGGAGGCTTCTCATGCCCACATTTTGTAATATTTTTTAAAACAAAAAACTTCGCTTTTATCTATTCAACGATACCTCACTTGATGGGGTTGGCCAAATTTTTTTTCAGCGCCCCCCTTTAGCTGTATGGGAGCCTCCCTTGAAAACATATTAAAATATTTTTTATAATTTATATGGCTTTGGATCAACAAAACGCATATACTGTGAACATTTGAAGACTCTAGCTCCAACGGTTTAGCTGCTAGATCGGTGTGACAGACGGACGGACACGCGAGTGAGAGCAATAGGGTTCCGTTTCGACCCTTTGGGGTACGGAACCCTAAAAAGAAGTTATATCATCTTAACTGCTTTTTTCAATCTTTTCTAGTTTACGAGATACCCTGCAAAACACACAAATTTGGGACACCCTATACATATATTACATTCTAAGTTACATCTGGAACTAAAAAAAATTACCTAGAAGAATTTTGTTATAATTAAAAAATAAGTTCCTCTCCTAAATGACCATCAAGTAATAAAATTGTGACAAATTTCATACCACCCAAAAAGCGAAATAAGATTTCTTTTAACCTAAAATGGGCTTTTTATATAAAATAACAAAACTTGTTAAAACACCGTGTATCTTAAAACTAAACCCCTTGCTCAAATGTTTTCTAGGAATATCATTAAATTAAAAACACACAAAAATGTATATCTCACATTTTACTTCAATTGGAAATTTGGAACATTTGGTTTTCAACGATTTTTAAGAATACCGTCACCACTAACTTAAACTACACTTTTTTATCACTCTACGTACGTTTCCCTAACTATTTTAGCATCATCAGGAGTTGATGATACACTATCATCAAGTTTATCATCAACCCCTGATGATGCTAACATAGTCAGCGAAACGTACGTAAAAAAGTGTAGTTTTAGTTAGTGTTGACGATATTCTTCAACGTTTTATTAAAATAATAGCAATATAATTTAACAGGGTGTGATTAAATCGTTATTACATTTCAGGATCGTCAACATTTCAAAAAATGTCTTGTAATAAAAGAAAATCGGTTATATTTCTCAATATTTGAAGTTTTTTTACGTTATAATGATTGTTTATAGGGTGACCATAAGAGGTCATCCCAGGCAGGAAGCAGGTACAAGATGAATGCTGTAAGCAAACTTCTGTTCTCAGATTTAAGACATATTGCATCCGCTTAGTTTTTATCACCTCCATATGCACACGCATCTCCCCTCTGTTCATATAAACAAAAAAAAGGGATTAAGTTATTAAGATATTCAAAAGATATATTATAGGTATAGATAAAAATTGGGGATTTTACTTTGGAATTTTTATATATTTATTTGATTTAAAAAATCTTTTTGTCAAAATAAAAAACATTATTTCTTTTCTTACACTTTTAAGAACAAAAAAAATTTAAATAAAAACTTATCATATTATAGGTATATATAAAATTTGGAGATTTTACTTTGATTTTATATTTTTATTTGACTTCAAAAAGTGTTTTGTCAAAATAAAAATTTATATTTATTTCTTTACATTTTGAACAAAAAAATTCAAATAAAAACTTAACATTTTTTACGTGCATGCTTATAGTTGAATCTTAAACGCCACTAGGATTTAAATTAGAATTTACATTATTGGAATTCAATCATTGGAAAGCACTAAATTACCTTACCAGCTTTTATAGAATATTTAAATAAAAATCAATTTATCTCCTATCATTAAAATAAATTGGTTTTTTCTAATGGATAAGAATTGCTTTTCAAAGCCATGTTTTAGTTTTTTTGTAAAATCTTAATTTTAAATGAGCTCATCATAGAGCAGCTGTAAATACATAAATAATTCGTTAGAGTTAGTTCTACTAGGATAATTAAATTACATCATTAATTAGAAATCCACAGAAAAGGAAACAAATATTTGTTGTTAAACAGGATATATTTCCAGTTATTCACGACAATCTGAAAGTTTAAACATTCAGTTATTTAAATAAAGAAAAGTAAGCAAAAAAATGTTATTGAGACAGTGTATGCCAATGAGTACTTTTTGTCTTTAAATATAATATTTTAACCAAATATGTTTCTAATTACAAAAAGATTTATAGCGATTTCTAGCTTTAAACTTTAAAGAATATTTCGAATAAACAAAGTAATACTGGGACAACTGAATATTCTATCAAATTAAAAAAATTTTATTATTATATTTTTCCTAAATTTACAAAGTTTAAATTATCAAAGAATATTATTAAAATATTTACTATTTTTTCTCATTTTCTGAATTTACTGTCTCTTAATTTTTTCAAATATTTACTATTTTTCTCATTTTCTGAATTTACTGTCTCTTAATTTTTTGTTTCGAGGCTGTTCTTTATCAATCGGATTCACTGCGGCCTCGTTATCTCTTTGCCTACTGCAGCCAGTTAATCTTATTCCCTGTATTAATTTGTAATGACTTTTTGCAGTAGTCTTTTGGATACAATTTAGGCAAGGGACGCCGAATTTACATAAAACCAAAAAATTATCCACCAGTACCCGGTGAAATTTTATTATTTAAAAATTAAAAACGATATCATGAAACCCGTATTTTAAACCATCTTGAAAAATAGAAAAAGTCTATTATAGTTTTATGTGCGTATCTTTAAATCCATAAACTTTTAAAATATCTGCAAAACAAATGGGCCTAGAAGAAAGAAGAGAAACTATTTTAATGCTTATGGTGATGATTTATTTTTTATTATTTATAAATTTTATTTTTACTTGGATTCGGATTTCAGTTTTTGGTATTTTTCTTTCATGTCGTGAACCGTATGACCGAATGTGTAGTCCAAGGCATTTAGAACAAAATCGAGGGAATAGCGGAAATTTTTAGGGACAGCAGATATCGAGATGCAGTTTTCTACATTGTGTTCAGGAAGGTCCCAAGAAAATAGCTATTTGTGTATTAAGAGCGGAAAGTGATACTTTGCTGCTTGAGGCAGAGAGTTGCCCGCGCGACGCGTAGCGAAGCGCGGGCAATCTGCCGAAAGCGGCAAAGCACTTTCTGCTCGAATTGCACACAAGATTTTTTCTACGATCACATTATTTTTAGACAAATAATTAAAAAAAAAACATGAAAATACACTTCATAACCTAAAAATGAAATAATGACGTTTCATTAATTTCATAGTCTACTATTTGCACAAAATAGTAAGTAGGCACTTAAATTTGCAATCACTATTGCATATAGGTGTACCTAGGTGTATCTAGGTGTACCTTCTGACTGTTATATTTTTACTAGATAAATTTTATAAAATAAAGTTTAATTTCGTTCGAAATATCTTCAAATATTAATATTTCAACTAAAATATTCAGACTACCCTACATTTTGTTTTAATATACCTATTATTTACTACCTTTCTTTAGTTTATTGTAAATGAAAACAGGCGAGCGGAAAAGTACGCGCTAGAGCGACAATAATGTCAAATTATTACAGATCACGGAAAACGTCAACTTTGCGGTTAGATTTGAGTGTGGGTATCGATCGTAGGAAAAAGTCTATATCGTCTGGTTTAGTCATTTTTTGAAAAATGCCTTCTGGGCCGGAAAATGCATATTCCAATTGCATCATTACTTGCACCATTATAGGAACGACTGGAATCTCGGAAAAATCGCTCAGAAATCGTTACTCGAGGGGTTTTCTGGGCTGCCGAACTCGATTCTGGCATTAGAATTATCCGGGAATGCACAGGGGTGGCTCTGTGTCCGCCAATTCTAAAAAAGTCGATCTTGCACGCATAATCCCGACTGGCAATGTGTTAACCGAGCATATCAAGCGCGTCTATTTCCAAGTACAGTACAGGCTTGGTATGGTTCACAAGGTCAAGACGAGATCTTAAATCCGCTGGAATGGGGGTGGGAATTGGTGGATGGAGAGCTCAGTCTTGTCACCATGACCCAGGAAGCCGGTCCCCAGGAAATTTTAAGCAAAATTTCTTGTTCTTGTGAAACCGACTGTGGCACGAGGTGCGGGTGCCGCCGAAGTGGGTTGGAGTGCTCTTGCAATGCAAGCATTGCGATGGCAATTGGTCAAAATAAAAAGGCACTTCGAACGGGGCCGAGAATAGTGACGAGGAAGACGATGAAGAAGGGGAAGAAGATGAAGAAGGGGAAGAAGATGAAGAAGGCGAAGAAGATGAAGAAGTGGAAGAAGAAGAAGAGTTTGAAAAAGATGTTTAGTATTTAAGTTTATAACGAATAATTGAACATTAATAAAAACTTCTATTTGTTATTTGAATAAAGTATTATTTTCATAATTTGTGATTTTTCACTTTCTCCTTTACCATTTCCCACAGAGCCACTCCCTAGCGCCCCCAGGGATGTCTAATACCAGAATTGAAATCGACATCCCCGAAAACTCCCGAGTAACGAGTTTGGAGCGATTTTCACGCTGCCATTTCTCCCCCAATTCACCCCCGTGCACCCCCACGGAGCCACAACCGTGCAACCGGTTAATTCTAATGCCAGAATCGAGTTCTGCAGCACCGAAAACCCCCGATTAACGATTTCCGAGCGATTTTTCCAAGTTTCTAGTCGTTTTTATAATGGTGCAAATAATGATGCAATCTGAAAAGGCATTTTCCGGACCAGAAGGCATTTTTCAAAAAATGGCTAAACCAGACGATATAGACTTTTTTCCTGGGACCTTCCTGAACACAATGCAGAAAACCGCATCTCGATATCTGCTATCCCTAAAAATTTCCGCTATTTTTCCCTGGACTAATATATGCATTCGTAAAGTCAATCCGAATAACTAAATAGAAGACTCATGTATACCGACTCTAAATTTACTAGATAATACCATATCAAACCTCCAATATAAAATTGATGATGTATGCCGGCCGCATCTAATCGAACAAATAATATTTCGTGGACATACAAGCAAAATATGTAGGGTCCACTGTTGAACACCTGCGTTTGCATTTTTGAGTGAATTGTCAGTGCTGCGGCTTGGGTTAGGATTTATAAAATCAGTTTATTCTACGTTCTCGCGAATGTTAGCGAGTGACTTGCATAAGTGTCGTGTTTTTCTAAATTGTTTTCTTGTTGTTATTATTTAATCATGATGGCGTTGTGGAGACCGTTTAATGATTGTGAAAAATAATTAAAAAAAGTGAATTCAGCTTTATACAGGGTGTTTCCAAATGACGCTTACAACGTTTGTCTGTAGATAAAATTAAACAAAATGATATCAGGAATGACGGGTGCAACACATTTACTTTTTGAAATACAAGGTGTTAAAGTTAAGTGATTTTATTTGATAACTTTAAAATGAATTAATATATATTTGATTTGAAATTTGTCAGATTTGTTTTAATGTTTAATGTTTTAATGAAAAAACATGTTACAATTCATGATCCAGCGGTGTGCATTTGGAAGAATATGTCACCTTTCTCCTCCTATTTTTTACGCTCCTGACACATGCGAAGCTATTTAATTTTTTTTATTACTCAATGATTTTCACGTAAAATCCGCATAATTTGAACTGTGTGAGATTGGATAGTAACTTTGGCTCAATACATACAGTGCGGTGGAATAAGTGTTACCCCCCCCCCTATTAACTACTCTATTTTTATATCTTAAGAAAAAAGCTCAAACAGGTCAATTTTTATATTAAACGTAGTATGTTATGACATAAAAGTTTCGAACCTGACATAATCCCTCTTCATGGGGATGTCACCCCTTCGATTTTTTTAAATGAGAAAGTGCATCATGCGACACCTTATTTGAAACCTATTGAAACACTGATTTCAAAAATGTTACTGTTAAAGTTTAAAATTTATTTAGTTTTCAGTACACCCTTAGTTATTACTTGTAATTTATTACATTAAATGATTAAATTCAGTTACCAACATTTACAATGTAGGAAAGATTTATTTAAACACAAAACACTTCCAACCGTCCAATGAAAAAATCTACCGTCAAGCGAACAGAATTCATTGAATTCTTGCAAGGTAAGATTAAAACTCTCGAATAACTCAGAATCGAAGGGGTGACACCCCCATGAAGAGGGATTATGTCAGGTTCGAAACTTTTATGTCATAACATACTACGTTTAATATAAAAATTGACCTGTTTGAGCTTTTTTCTTAAGATATAAAAATAGAGTAGTTAATAGGGGGGGGGGTAACACTTATTTCACCGCACTGTATAAAGGCGCCTATCATTATTTCGCCCGACAGCGCCGAAGAGTACTGTAATGTACCATCCTGTATATGTATTTAATATTATTTAGTAAATTTCCCTAGCGATACATTTGACCCATTATCTTGTTTTGAATTTGTTTAGTTAAATAAATTCATCTTTAAGTCTATTAGAAACTCACTAACCTTTTTATCTCTCAGCAAATATTAATTTTTATCAACATCAAAACAAGAGGGCTTAAATAGTCGCGAAGGACAATTTTAGAAGCAGTTATCAATTATTAATTATTATTATACCATTAACATTCTACATTACATTTTTATTGTATAAGTTGTAAATATAAATAATATAATATACAAGTTTTACAAAATCCAAAAGTGTTGTGTGTACAAACCCTTACACAAAAATCGAACATTACAGTACTTGGCGCTTCCCTGAATTTAGGCTTTCCGTTGTATAACCCCATTTTGTTTAGATGCTCTCTGGTATGAAGTTGTCCCATGAGGAACCCTTTGGTAAGTCGTAATTGATTCCTGCTCATTAAAAGTAATTACGTTCCTTGACGGTTCTTGTATAAACTTTTTTCCGTGTGGTAGTTATTTTGCCGCAGTGTAATTTGTGTTCTCTCTTGAACCAGTCCTTTATATGATTCCTGAACGTATCCTTTGGTTTCAGTAAATGTGATGAGGAGAAATTTCTTTATCTAAGCTCCGGTTCACGAAACAATTACTCTTAATGATCCTCTAAACTCAATTTATTTATTTTTAATGTTATAATTGTTCGGAAGTTGTAGACATGAAGCGGTGGGAGTTACGGTCGTGGGAGATTCTATCAAAGCAGAAAACAGTGGGACTTACTATAGTAGATAGTCTAGGGGCCCTATTCTGTATCGCAAAGTTGCTACTGAGCAAGTGGCTTAGAATAAGGTCAGTGGTTAGGTTGCCACTTGTCTTTAATTGGTATTCTACAGAAGCAACCAGGGGTTACGAAAGTGACTTCAAAGTTGTTTATGAGTAACCACGATATTTGTAGTTGTTAACGTTAGCAACTGTCACTGAAAAGTAGGAAGATGGATCTGTGGATTATGAATATTGTGTTCGATCGTGAAATTAATGAAATAGACAATGAGTATGCATCCAAATATACTATAAATTATTGTAAATATAGTATAAAATCTTATATTTTCCTAGGGATCGAGTCCGAATTATTTGAAAGTATATAATATATTACTCTTCTCCATTGTTCAGTAGTTTTTGAAGCTCCATGCATCTCATTTAATATATTGGACAATGTTTACCACTCTTTTAAATTATCGCCCCTGATCTGCATTTTTTTTATTTCTGTTAACAAAGTCAATTTTGTTGTCCTAAAGTAAATTTTGAACTTCTTTTGTTCCGTATGGTTTCCAGGGTCTCCATGTTAATAAATATATGAAATAAAATAATTTACAGACCACACACCATCGATTTTAGCGTCAAGTTTTATCTAGACTAACCCTAACCTTACTTTTCTCAACTCTCAGTGGAAAAATGACTAATCATTCTTCTTAACCACTTGTAGTCACCAGAATAGCGATATTATTGATAGTGGTTATAAAGGTTGCTATGAGAGTGGCTTGTCAGTCTGTTGCTACAAAGTTGCTTGATTGTCACTTTAGATACAGAATAGGGCCCTAGGTATAGGGAATTCAACGTGTTAAGAGAGAGAACGTATCTATCTCCGTTACTATTGGTCCAAATTGAACGCTGAAAACGGCGTTGGCTCTAGTCTTCAAGTACTTCAGCTCTGGTCTGGTCTAATCTGATATTATTTACCTGTTGGTAAATACGTCTGAACGTATTGTCTGCGGGTATTGGACGATTTGGATACAACTCCCTGTATGCTCTTTGCGCTGCACGTTTATCTTTGTTATTTTCTATCTTAAGAACGGTGTATGATATGGTATATTTTTGAAATATATATTATAAGGAAATCATTTTGTATGAGTTATATAAGTTAATTTATTATTGTTATTATTATAAATAAGTTTGTATTATAAAATTATATCGATAGAAGGTCTTATGAAATTTTAATAGAAACAGCATTGTTTTATATTTGGAAAAGTAGTAATTTAAAATTTAACTAAAAAAGAAAAATCATTCAGTATATAAAAAATTTAGGACAATATTTAAAAATCAAGTCATGATTTTTTTTTTAAGAAATGAAAGTGAAAATTAATTAGATATATCAGAAAAAACTAATATTTTTTTATAGATTTATGTGATTTAAAATTAAAACTAATTACAGTTAGTTTTAAAAATATTAAGACAATTAAAGTAAAATACAAAATTAGTGAGATAATTTCATAACCAAAATATTCTATTAGATATAAATGAACTTTGAGAGGAAGTAATAAAACAAAATAAGTAATAATTAAAGAGATAAGAAATCAGAGGAAGAATAACAATTGGCATTGAAGAAGACGGAGAAGAAAATGGGAATTAACTAGGATATGAGGTAGAAAAAGATGCAAACGAATAATAACTAGACACAAGAAACCAGAGAGCAGCTCCAAAGAAGGCAAAGAGGTGATACGAAGAAACATTGAAATAGCCAGAGATAAAAAAAAACATCAAGAAAAAGCCGCATCAAAAAAAAAAATTGCAGGGCACAAAAATTTGAGATAGTTTTCAAAATGTATGTAATGATGAAAAGGCCGATCATTATAATACAGATATAAATAAATAACGGTTTTAAGAAATATATTTTTACCTGAGTTAACATTTTACACAACTGACCTACCTAATAATAAAACTCCATTTCCTGCTCTTTTCAAAGTACTTCAAAAAATTTATACCCCACTTGAAATGGTATGGTGCCAGCAATATCTCTTAAGTTTTAAGTTTCTAATCATAAATAGTATATTTATGGATTTATTTAACGACCCTCTTAAAATTTTATCAACGTAAAGTAAATAATGTTGCACTTTTAAGTACTTCGAGGAATTTTTTATGGATGTACTCGAAAAATAAATTATTAATAGGACCTTGTCAGTTTCTAATCAATGAAAGTTTTAAATATGTCACTAAATTTATTTAGAATAGTTTCTTTATTTTATTTGTATGCGTGAGAGAGTAATAAAATCTAATCTAATTTTCAAATATTATTACACTCGAATTTCTTAATATTTATTTAAATTAATACTGATTCGGATCTTTTTATAACTCTAACGCGGCGTCCAGAACAATAGAAAAAGGTTTGTACAGACATTCCAATAATTGAGTTAGTTCAAAATGATATGGATTACCCTGAATTGGTCTAAATTGTTAATAAATAGCTGTTGGAAAAAAATTATTCAGAAATCTAAAAAAGAAATGAAGAAACCCAAAATTATATAAATTTATATATGTGTTAACCTTTGATCTTGACCTATAATTTAATGTTTAAAAAATTTATCAAAATATTTTTTCCGTAAATTAATGAAGTAAGAAACAAGTTAAAAAAAACAGATGAAAAGAAATATAAACAGAATTTTGTCAATTTTGGTAATTTATTATTGAATGTCAATTATTATAAGAATATTATTAAGAAATCGTTTATGTACGAGATGATATCTAAATAAGGATAAATATCTAAATAAGTATAATTATAGAAAAATATACAGTATTAAAGTCAGGTAACAATAATCACTAAATTAACCTAATAAAAACGTGAAGAAAAAATAACAGATCAAGATAGAGAAATAAAAGTTTGGACAGGAGATAGAGAAAGAAAACGCAATAACAGAACTGTACAAAGTTTTTTTTAATTAATTTGGAATCTTTATTATTTTTATTTTTCATAGAATCCACCCCAAATTCGAGATTTTTGGTAGTAGTATATCATAAACATTATATACCTTTCTGTACTAATCAGTAGTTTCCGCCTTCTCAAATTACCATATACAAGCAGTCATGTTTTATTTATATTTATTTGTCTTAGCCCAGAACTTGGATATTTCTTTAATAATCGACAAGTTTGATAAGCTAAACTAAACGAAAATTGATATTCTATGCCTTGGCTATATCTGAATTTAATTTTTTTTGTTTATTTTAATTTTGTTTGTTTAACCTGTAAGTTGAACATGTTTCACACTATAGTGTACATATGTCATTTCCCGAATAACCCCCCCCTCCTTAAGCACTAAATAGTGTGCATAAAAGAAACATTAATAATTTATATAGATCGAAAATTAAATACACCAACCTACTTATAATGCTAGTAAAATCAGAAAATCTATAAACTGCAATAATTATATTAAAATGTAACTTCAAATATATAAATCCACAGTTATGCAATTTTTGTCCTAGAGATGATTTTTTTTATACAAAACTAATAACCCTAAATGCGACAAATAACTTTTGAAATGATTGTAATTTCCGATACGTTCTGTATTATTTAAAGAAATAGCATAAATATGAAGTTATACTGCGAACTGAAATGGCTTATCATGAAGGCCAATCCGAAATTATAGATAATTTTAATTAAATTATAGTCTTTCGCTAAAACGGGAAACTTTAGATTTTAAAATTATGTACTAATACCCTTTTTACAACTGGCATGTAATTTCTATAACATGCAAAATACGACTGTAGCATTGAAAATAAAGAAATTAGTATAGACATTAATTTGTGGTGATTGATTTTAAATTACAGGATCGAGATAAGTAGGAAATGCAGTGTTATTTCAACCGTATTTCCTTAGCTTTATAAAAAATCACATGTTTATTTTACAAAATAAATAGAGATTATGGGGGCCAATATAAACTAAATTCTTTAAATGAAAACCAAACATGGGATTGTTATTTTAAATAAGTGAAAGCATCATTTTTCAGTGTCTTTCCAGAAAATAGGAGAAATTAGGAGAGCGGCCGAGGCGTCAGGAATGTATGGGCTTAATATGCACTCAGTATTAATTAAATAAAAATAAGAATAAAAACCAATATATATTAAAGGTAAAATATTTTACCAGTATCGGACTGGGCTCTGGTCTTCAGGTACTTCAGCTTCGTTTGGTCCGATAGCAAGATCAATTAGATACCAAGATCAATTAGATATAGTGCTTTATTTCGAAGGTAAGCCCTCTTATAGGAATTCTTGAAAAAAATTTTGAAACACTATATTATTTTTTAGAAAATTCTGAATGTACTCTAAAATACAACGTACGTTGAAAACTAACAACTACAAACCATATAAAATGTTACCCGTACAAGTTTTGACAGAGGCTCATAAAAGGAAAAGGTTTTAGTTTTGTCACCAAATGATCCAAAAGTTAGATGAAGATCCTCATTATTTGACTAAAATATTATGGACCGATGAATCATCCTTTTCTACGGCTGGAGTTTTTAATATAGGAAAACTCGTAGGTCATGGGAAAACAAGGAGAATAGAAAAAGATTGATAAAACCAATAAAAAAATCAGGAAGAAAAACTCTTGGTGTATGGTGTGAAATTTTCAGAAACAAAATTGTTTGACCCATATTTTATGATTTCAATTTAACTGGAGTTACATATCTGGAAATGATTCTTCCTGAAGTTGAAAATATTCTTGTAGAGAATTTTTTGGACGTTCAACTTCAGGATATGATTTGGATGCAGGATGGGGCATCTTCACATAATGTCTACCTATGTTAAAGAGCATTTGAACAATGTATTTCAAGTATCGATAGGAAATATTGGAACCATATTATGGCCTAACAGTCCGGATTTATCCTCTATGGACTCATTTTTTTAGGGGTTTTTAAAAGACATAATAAATATTAGTAATGACTGTATTCAAGTCATTAAAGACCGAATTTAATTAGAAACTAGTAAAAGGAAAAATCTCTGCGCGTTTTTATAAGACTACGGCCCGATTCCGTCAGCGGAAGAAAGTCCGATTCGAAAAAAATGGAATTTTTCCAATAATTTTTTCAATTTTTTTTCCAACGAGCCGGATGCGATATGGATATCAATCGACGCGTCTTGACTTACACAACACCTTAAAAGAAATCAGTATCGACAAATTTGCTTTCCTTATCGAGATATCTCGAATAGAAGTTTCACTTAGTAGGCGGAACCGGGATCCTCGGACCCGAAATTGCCCATCTTCTGATAGAGCCTTTCTTTTTTGAATAAAAACCGATGGCCGAAAGAATTTTCCAGATCGTGCGCACAGACATCCACACAGACAGACTTCTGTTTTTTTCGCGGAAAATCAATTTTTTCCACGTTTCATGACATTTTAAGTCATTTGGAGTAAAAACATTTTTTGAGATTTTTGCACGATTTCAATACTACGGTTTGCCCTACTTCACCAAAGGTGAAGTATGGGCGGGCCGTAGTAATAAATAATCTAAATGTAAACAATCGAGCCATTTCTGATGCAATTCAAAATATAATTAGACGTTTTTAATCATGTATTGAAAATAATGGTGGACACTTCGAACAACTTTTATGAGTTATTATTTATTTATAGTTGTAAAGTTATCTTTGTTATATTCGTTATCTATTATTTGTAATTTTAATTAAATGTTGACCAAAACTTTTATTTAATATTTTAAGAACGGTGTGAGACATAGGTATGATATGGTATATTTTTGAAATCAGAAAAAAACATCTTTTCAAAAATTTAATAATATACAGGGTGTCTCATTTAAAAAAACGAATATTTTTCTTGTGTCCCCTAAACTATGCATGCCACTGTAGTTTTGTTAACGGTATAACAAAATTAGTTTATAACCACACAACTTTTATTACAAACATTTTTTTGTTTATGCCAATAATAACTATGGTAAGGGCTGGGACATTTATAATGAATAACCCTGTACACTGAATATTATTGGTCTAGCTAGACAGTCTACGTAAAACCTAGAGTGACTCTCGCTAGAGAGCTCTGCTAGCTACACTTCTAGACTAAACATAGGGGTTCTAGCTAGACCAACTCTACGAAAAAACTCTACAGTGTATCGGTACCTTAAAAATATTATTTAGATTTTAAATACCAATGTATACATGGCGGATATACCAACTGACGAAAACACTACAATACGTACCTTCGATGATGAAAATGAAGATCCGAAGATAGCAGTCAGTAACCTACAGAATCACCTTCACCAAATAAAAAACTGGACACAAAAATGGAAAACTTAAAGTACATGAAACTAAATCCACACAAATAAATTTCACCTTAAGAAAAGAGCAATGTTCCAGAGTCTCTCTCAATGACAGTCAAAAACTTAGGAATACATTTAGACCACAAAATGAATTGGAAAGAGCACATAACCAAAAAACGAAAACAGGTAGATCTTAAAGTTAATGCAGTGACTAATTGGAAGGAGATCCAAGTTATCAATAGAAAACAAAGTTTTGCTCTACAAAACAATCATTAAACTAATATGGGTGTACAGCTGGAGTCTACCGACTTCAAGGAAGCTTCACCTAAATCAAACATAGACTTCGTAAGAAGGTGTGGATTGTATGGAGAATTATAGCCCATAGGGGTGAGCCACAATAGGCCTCTGCTGGCCGCAGTGGAGGGGCGAGCAAACGCTCCACTCACATTGAACCTAACCTAACCTAATATGGGTGTGCGGAATAGAACTTTGGGGTTGTGCTAGCAAATCTAATTTGGCAAAAATCTACAGAATTTAGTCAAAAATTCTACGAGTGATCACTAATGTTCCCTGGTATCTGTCAAACCAAACACTTCATGAAGACCTCAACGTGCCAATGGTCATGGATGTCAACAAACTTCAAAATCATACAAACGCACTACTAGACCAACAAATGCATAGAAGACTTAAGAGGAACTGGCCTATTGATCTGCAGAATTATTAAGCGAGCCTCCTGTCTGTAGAAGGCTCTATCTATCACGTCATGGAAGAACTACAAAAACTAGTTCTTAAGTCATCACATTAGCCCATAGTTCGGATTGCTAATAAAAAAAAAAAAATCTTGCGATAACAATGAGTGGCAAATATAAAACAACACATACACATTGATAATAAAATGTTTATTTGAAACGCAATTATTATAGAAATGAAAAGATTGCACAACAAAAACGGTTATATTATGTATGTTATAAATATTTTCAAGCCTTCTAATTACGAACAATTAAAAACAAATTGCTCAATTTCCTTAAGATTTTAAATTAAATTTACATATTATATCCTTATATGTATTTTACCATCACAAACAGGGGAGCCAGGTGCGTCCCAAAACTTTTTTTTCCTAAACGTTGTTTGACTAACCACTTTTTTTTAATGTATATTAATTATAGTTTTGCATTAAAAATAAAGGTACAAAAAAATGGTATATAATTTTAATATCTATAATATGCTAGTTTCATTTAATAAAATCCTGTATGAATCACGTATGTATACAGAGTGGACCTATTCATATTTTTATTTACATTTTATATACACTTTAAAAAAACTTTAATAACTAATTATTTACAACTTATAAATAGAAAATTATTATTTGTGTTTCATTACTATTTGTCCATATTATACCTGGAAAATCATTGACGGAAAATATTATGATTTAACCACATAGATAAATATATCTCTTAGTTACAATAAGGACAATTATTAATGGAACACCCTGCATATATTAGTTATTTTAACCGATTTTAATTCGTTGATAGCCTTCAATACTTTTTTTGGCTACAACACTGTTTCTGTCTGACGTAGTTCGAACTCCTGGGCACGCCTTTGAGGTACCTTCTGAGAAGTACTTCAACCGTGAATTTAGGTACACTTTCCCACAGCGTTGCCACACCATTGTATACAAAACAATGATCTACAACTTTATAAAATCGCTAATTATTATTCAGTACAGAATGGATATTTTTGAAACGAACAAGATACACAATAACTGTAAATAAAAATTGCGTCGGTAATTTAACAGTTATTTGGGTCATATTTACTTGTTTTTAATTATTTTTTTTTATTTGCACAATCAGACTGCACGGCTAGTTTTCCACGTACAGAAGACGAATATGAATCTTATCAGAATTCGATTACTTTTAGGTCTGTTCGCTGTATCTCCATTAACTACAATTTTGTACACTAGAGTAGATCTTGTAACACTGATATCGTTCGGTGATTTCTGGCAGGATTTCCGATCTCTGTCAAAAAGATCGATTCTTTAGATCGATTCGAATTGTAGAGTTAAAGAACAATCTAGGAAAAATAAATGGTCAAAAATTCGATTTCATGAATTAGATTAAATTAACGATCTGAAATAAAACTAGCCAAAAAATCTGAAATTTAGTTTTTATTAAAAGATGCAAATTCTGTTTAATTTTTATTTTGATGGTTTTGTAAGTACAATATTTTGATTGAAATATTTTAACAATAGAAAAAATCGGTTGTCGCCCCAAAACTTTCCCGATGAGTATCCACGATTACTTTTTCAGATATTTAATGTTAAAGTTTCAACTTTTGACATTTTTTTATTTTTGACAGGTGACAGTTGGAGAAATAATGTTGACTGTTCTGAATAGAGTTTTTAAAGGGCTTTCAAACGACATATGGCATGTCCACTAATGGGTTCTTCCGACGGGTAACCCAAACCCCTATACCAAATTTCAGCTCAATCGGATTAAACGTGTGGCCTCTATCGTGGAAGAATACACACACACACATACACACACACACATACATACACACACACACACATACATACACACACAGACCGACAGACAGACTTCCATCTGGAAATGGTCTTAATCGTTTCAGGAGACCCGAAAATGGATATTTCCGTTTTTATCTCGAATTTTTTTTTGCTCGTTCACAATACTTTCCCATCTAGGAGGTAGGTCGGGAAAGTAACATTAATATTTATCAAGTATATCAAGTATTCACTAAATAATTACTTAATTAGTTTGGTAGTAAATTAGGTATTGTAAAAGTTAAAAGTTTAGAAATACTCACACAAAAAAATCGATCTCCGATTTCAACCATTTTCTCAGTTTTTTAGATCGATCTTAACTTAAAAAAATCGATATAATAAATCGAAAATCTGGTCACAAAAGATCGATTCTCGATAAGATCAAATCGAGATCGGAAGCAGTAATTTCTGGTGCACACTACACTATTTTCATTATTAAAATGTTGTAGCACAAAAGAGGAAAACGAATATACAGGGTGATTCACGTAGAAATTTCCAAGAGAATATTTTGGTAAATAACAAGGATATTTAAATAACGTATAGTATAATTTTAAGTAAGTAGCATTTACAAAGACGGCGCTAAAGAGCAAACTTATTTTTCGATTATTGAAAAATTTTACTGTATATTTTTTATTAATTTAATCAGTAACTATGAATTGGTACAAGAAAAATCAAAAACTTACTTCCAGTATGGCCGGAAAAAACTTTTTAATAATTTTATTTACTTCCATTAAATTATATATTAATTATTCAACTGTTTTTGAACAATTAATACGTTTCCATAAACAAAGAGCGTGATTTATAATTCACTAGTGGGTTATTATACCATTATGTTATGATAATTTTCCATACACGGCTTAGGTAAGCGACAATTAAGATTTGCCCTGTAGATGACATTATTTAAATTTAATTTATTTACAATCTCCAACACGCTTTTTAATGTAGAACAAATTTCAAAATTTTAAAACAACCTTTGTTTGAAAACACTTTTTTATTTGGATAAACAAAGAAACTTAATTTCGCTTAGTCAGGTAGAAGGGGATTTTTTGGTGGTTAGGTCGAAAGGAAATTTTAAATCAGATAAATACGTTCCATTCTCGTGAAAAAGTTAGAAAGATTTTATAACAACTGGAAAGGAATGTATAATTAAAAGATTCGTACGATTTCTTCGATTTCGTTCGATTTTGTGCGATTTCGTTCGAATTCGTTCGATTTCATGCGATTTCGTTCGATTTTGTGCGATTTCTTCGATTTAGTTCGATTTCGTGCAATTTCGTTCGATTTTGTGCGATTTCGTTCGAATTCGTTCGATTTCGTGCGATTTCGTTCGATTTCGTTCGATTCTGTGTCATTTAGTTCGATTTCGTTCGATTTGGTGCGATTTCGTTCGATATTTTTAAATAGTAATTTTTAGAGTAATTCTTTAAATTACTACCAAAGTAATCTGATAATACCAAAATTAAAGGTTTATTAATTTTATAACAATGTTCAATGAATTATTTTCACTAGTAATCTCCCTAGAGCTTGAATTATTACCGGAAAAGATTCCGGTTATTAATTCAAGATCGTGGGGGATTCGGTAAGAAAATTTCACACATAAAAAATTTAAAAGTAATTAATTATTTATTTGACATTAAGATTAGAAGGAAAGACTAGTTTTGGTCTAGTTAGGCGTGAGTGTTTGTTGGTATGTTAAAAGTTAAGTAGTAATTGTTTAATTTTGATTTGCACAAAAAGTAAACAAAAATTCTTATATGAATCAAGCCCATTACAAGTGTCATTATTTTGACATAAAAATTTCCTCTTATTAATTTCGTCCAGGGTACCCTGGAGGATGAAAATTTCCGGAATTTTTTTGGTTACCATGGTAACCAAACAAAAAAATAGACTCTGATTGGCTTAAAAATGGCGGTGTGAAATTTTCTGAATAATTTATTTTGACGCAATAAAAATTAAAAAATAAGCCGAATACAGTCTCAAATTTAAAATAACTGTGATATAGAGTTTGATAATGAAAACAAATTAAACATTATTCTATGAAGAATATGGAAAACTGGGCATATTACAGTAGATGTCTTCTTTTGTTCTGAAGTTTTTTAATTTTAATTGTTTATGTCAACATACGGCAAAATAAATTATTTTAGAAGCTACCTAATATTATTACCATCCAATTTATTTAAAAAACGTATTCTTGCAAAATGATTAGCAATTCATATGTGCTTCAATTTTCCAGTTAAGTGAATCACCTGTATATGTACATTCTTATGTTATAGGTTGCATGTTCAGTTATTATAAATATGAAGGACGTACAATAAAATTAAAAAGTAGATTGTAACTGGAGCAGGTGTTTCTCTACCAGAAGATTTTTAGTTCTTGTACATGTTAAGTAACCAGTTTTACTTAAACGCCAATATTCTTAGTTAACCAGAAGAACTCGCTTGTTACTTGCAAAATTAAGTTAATTGGTGATTATCGAGATTTTTCATTAATAATTAATGGCATTATCCGTAATTAGCTGTATAAAATGATTTTGTACGTCAACAGTACATTTTAATTTTTTTGATTACAATCAACAATATTTCCGATTTTAATCATACACATTTTGCTTTACTTAAAGTTATCTGACAGTCAAATAATAATAGCCATCCCTTTCCCACACAAGCCTTGGCTTCTCAAATTCACTTGTAAGGGGGTGCAATATAGGTAGACTATTATTATGATTATTATTTTTGTATTTTCTCTTATCTAGAAGGTATTGGCTTTATAATAGTTTTTAAACAATGTCCATAATGACAAAATAGTTTCATTTTTAATTCATAATAATAGAGCCACATAATTAGCTTTGAATTTTCAAAGTAAAACCCTAATTTCTATTCAAAGCTCATTTTATATTTTCAAATTTCTCATTTTGATTGCTTATACAATTCTACACAAAAATTTGGGTGGCAATCCATTCTTATTTTTTTAAATTAAATTTGAAGTATACCGTCATTCGCAAAGTGCATTAAAAAAAACCCCAATTTAAAACAATTTTTTTATTTTTAGTCTGAGAGCTGGCGACACATTTAGACCACGGATTTGACCAAACTACTTATGGCTCAAAAGTGCCATTTATAATAGTTGTAAAGGGAATAGTGAGTCTGGTTGGCATATACCGGTGGGACAGATACTGCGCAAGGTAAAAGTAAGGTAAAATATTTGTGTTAAAAAATATAACTGACCTAGCGTGAAATATCACAAATTATAGTTTATTATTAATAATAAGCGTAATTTATCAATCGCAGATCATTTGAGTGATGGGACATGGGACATGGAACCAGACCACCAAAATGATATATTTTTTTAAAACAAAATATATATTTTTGACCCACGCTGAAAATTTAATCCGCCATCACTGCTGATGTTAGAAAAAATCTAACAAATTTTAATTTTTCTAAATATTTTTTATTTGGGCGCAGTTATAATATTGAGCTTCTATATATGACTGGCGGAGCCCTTGACGTACTCCATTAATCCATCCTTTAGTATGTTTCATGGGGATTGAGGCGTACAATGTTTGTATCAAACTTTTTCCAATTTTCCTTTAACTTTTATATTTAACTTGTTTTTAAATTCACCATAGACACTATCCTGTATAAACTATTATTACCATGAGGAATAAACTCAAGAGCTTTAAGGGTGTTTTTCCTAATCAAAATCCCCACATAAGAGTGCGTGACAAGGGCTACGTGAAAGGTCCCTTTGATAAAGATCGGAAATAAGTACCCTTACCAGTGATGCTGGTATGATGAGACAGTATCTCATTTGATATGACCATGCTCTTCACGTCCTTTTCATATAAATTGCTTTGTTTCATCACGTAACATGTAAGAATTTTTTAATTAAATTGAAACCTCGATGTGGGTTGAGAAGTAAATCACAATTTTGTACGTGACATGAGTTGTGAATTTTCTATTTGTTGGGGTAGAATATATGGTTTATTGTTTTGTGTAGTTGTTTTTACTTTCCGAACAACAGAGTTGTATAGAAGGAAAGTATTGCGATCATGATATTTTGACCATACCCAGATTTTAACGGATCTTTACGTTTTGAGGTCACCTGAATCCATTTATACCATTTTTAGCATGATGTCTGTCTGTGTGTGTGTCTGTGTGTCTGTGTGTGTGTGTGTGTGTGTGTCTGTGTGTGTGTGTGAACACGATAGCGTCTAAACGGCTGAACCGATTTAGATGAAATTTTATATACATATTTAGGGTAACAAGGAGACGACCTGTATAGATTTTGGAGTTAATCGGACAACCGGAAGTGACAGTTGCTATAAGTGATGACGTCATTACTTAACAAGATGACAATAAAGTTTTACACATATATTTTTTATACGTTATAGTTTAATTTCGAATGTTTAAAATTTTCAAAAACTTTTGCCATTGTTGCCAGATTTATGAAAAAGTAATTTTTTTTCATATTTTTCTTAAATAACCAAAATAATGCATTTTTATGAAAAATTACAAGATACGAAAGTTGTAGAACATAAAATTTTCTACACATTTTGTCATTACCGGTTTTTTGAATTCCTCATAGTTTCGCCGCTAGAGGGCGTGAAAAAAATTTATATAGACATTTTTGTGACTTTTTTAGATTTTAAGACAAAATTATGGATTTTTGTGAAAAATTACATGGGATCAAAATTGTAGAACATAAAATTTTCTATAAATTTTGTCTTAACTATTTTTTCAAGTTGCGCATAGTTTCGCCGCTAGTTTTTATTTTAATTTTTATCTTTATTAAATTATTATTTTTCAGTTAAATTTTTATATTAAAAACTTAAAAAAATTAAATTTGTAATAATTAATTTTATAATTGTAATTTTTTTCAAAATTTTATTACAAAAATTTTGGAATTTTTAAAAAATTGGCTAAGAAATTTAAGATTATATTACGATTTTAAACTAAATTGAATAACTTCTAAAATATTAAAGTTATTGAAATGGGATTTTCACCATTCGAAAGATAATATAAAACTCTAAATTTTAAATGTATTTTAGTTTCTTAAAATTTAGACTTGTAATTATTGTTGCCAAAATTAAGAATTTTTTTTAATTTTTTTTGTAATTTCATTTTATCAATAAGTATAAAATAAATGAAAAAATTAAATAGCATATCCGAAAATAATCCAAAAGTACTATGTGTGTAAATTATTTCATAATTTTAACATAGTATTTGTAAAAGTTATAGCAAAAACTGAAAAAAGTTAAAACAATTCAACCCATGAATTTTTGAAAAAATAAATTAGTTTTAAATTGAATACTATACTGAGGTCCGAGATGGTGTAAAAAGGTGAGACAATTGACAAGCGGAAGAATGAAAAAAGAGGGAAATTTTGAACCTAAACAAAAAGGTAGGGGAAGGTAAACGGGGCTGTTGAAAGAAAAGTTATGATAAATAGAATCGTTAAACTGTATCCAAATAATTCCTAATTTACTTACTTAACCAAAACGAATTGAACTATTCAATTAAGAATCTTTCAGATAGATACGCATCCAGACGAATAGAAAACAACAACGCTTCAAACATTCATAATCCAGAAATAGAGGAATAGGAAGAAAGCCTAAAAACCCACATTCTCCCAACCTAACTTCAGCATACTTCAACATGCCAGGAAGAAGTAAAAATCCGGACAATTAAAACAATTAAAATAACAAAAATAAGTCGCAAATACTTTCCCCTATCATATACTTTTTAAATATCATAATCAGAGCTGTGACGAGCACTGACAAAAAGTTCTCGCGAGTCAAACAAAAGTACCTAGAGTTGGAATATAGAAACCAATATTAAAAATTTAAATTTATTTCTGAACATTTTAAAAATAAAATTAAAGCATTTTTTTTATTTTTGAATACATAAGAACAAAAGAACGGTATAAAATACACGGTTCATAGGGACATAGGGACGTAACCGACTCGTTTTCCAAATATTGGCGCGTGGACTAAAGTAGTGTCTTATGAAACTTGTATTTTAATATATTAATAAACCCAGGAAGCTGTAGCCGCCAACTACTAAAAGATTTTACGATGATGAGGTTGCGCAGAACTCAAAAATTCGTCGTACAAAGTTTCATTAGCTTCCGACCTTTTTCCACTTAACCCCACTTTTCCAACCTGTCGACTGGACTACCTGTCAAGTTTTCGAATATGGCAGTTTGTACAACAAGTGCGCAAAGCGTTACTTTTCCCACGAGCTCAGAAATTTGTGGCTCGTAAATCTAGCGAGTGGGAAAAGTGCTTTGCGTACAAGTTGTACACAATATGTTTTCTACAACCACATTTATTAATAAAAAAAAGTAACTTGTCAAAAAATTGACAGGTCATATCTGTGTTTGACATTTCCGTGGGGAAAAGTGCCATAGCAACAAATATCGAAGAAATTAAGAAAAGGCCTGCTTAGATTTTGTACAACATCTGTCAAACGGAAGTGTCACTATCAAAAAATTTCAAACGAAATTTGACTTGAAATATCTCATTTGAAAGCCCTTGAAAAACTCTATTCAGAACAGTCATTATTATTTCTCCCATTATCTTCTATCAAAAATAAAAAAATATCAAAATTTGAAACTTTAACATTAAATATCTGAAAAAATATTCCGAGTTTTTTTCGACTTTATCCGTTTTTTTTCTATTGCATTTGACTTTTTTTCGATTTTTTCAGTTTTTTTTTTTAATTTTATCCGTTTTTTTGGAAACGTATTTGATTTTCGACTATTTTTTCGACGTTTTTCAATTTTATCGAATTTTTTTTTAATTTGCTCCGATTATTTTCGATTTTTTCAAATTATACCCATTTTTGTCGATTTTATTTGGTTCTCTTTCATTGTATTTGATTTTTATCAATTTTGTCAGAATTTATTTGGGGTTTTACGCATGTTCGATCTCAATGAATTATATTTGATTTTTTCACTTTTTCTTGATTTTATTTGTTTTTTTTAGATTTCCATCGATTTTGTCGAGTTTATTTCTTTTTTTTACGATTTTGGTCGATTGTATTTGATTTTTTCGATTTTATCCATTTTGTTTAGATCTTTTTTTCGATTTTTTTCGTTTTTCTTTGGTTTTTTCGAATTTATATGATTTTATTCGATTTTTATCAATTTTGTCGCTTTTATTTGGGTTTTTAAGATTCTTATATGAATTTTATTCGATTTTTTTGTATTGTATTTGACTTTTTCAGTTTTTTTTTTTTGTTTTTTTCGTATTTATTTTTTTGTCGATTTTTTAGATTTTTGTCGATTGTATTTTTTTTTATTCGATTTTTATCGACTTCTATCGTTTTTTATCGGTTTTTATCGATTTTCATCGGTTTTTATCAATATTTATCGATTTTTACCGCTATTATTTGGGTTTTTAAAATACTTGTTAATTTTATTCGATTCTTTTCGATTACACTACTTGGTCAATTTGTTCCGAATGTTTTATTATATTTTTCCAGATTTTTTTTAGGTTTTTTTTTCTTCGTATTTGTTTTTGTCCATTTTTATCGATTTATGTTGGATTTTATCGATGTTTTTCATTTTGTCCCATTTTTCAATTTTATTGTTCGATTTTTTCAACTTTATTCGGTTTTTTTCAACTTTTTTCGGTTTTTTGAACTTTTTTCGATTTTTCCAAACTTCATCCATTTTTGTCGATTTTATTTGGTTTTACTTTCCCGACCTACCTCCGAGAAAGGAAAGTATTGTGAAGAGCTAAAAAAATTTCAAGATAAAGATGGAAATATCCATTATGAGGTCACCTAAGATGATTAAGACCATTTCCAGATGGAAGTCTGTCTGTTTGTCTATCTGTGTGTATTCTTCCACGATAGAGGCCACATGTTTAATCCGATTGAGCTGAAATCTGGTATATGGGTTTGGGTTATCCGCCGGAAGAACCCATTAGTTTTTGTACGACATCTGTCAAACGGAAGTGTCACTAGCAAAAATGACAGATGCAATATGTCACGGAATTTGACTTGAAAAACTCTATTCAGAACAGACAAAATTATTTCTCCAACTTTAACCTGTCAAAAACAACAAATGTCAAAATTTGAAACATTAACATTAAATATCTCAAAAAGTATTCGTGAATACTCGTCGGGAAAGTTTTGGGTCGACACAACCGATTTTTTTATTTTGCCACTGTCGCTAACTTTTTAGAATTATTGTAGAACTTGCAGCTGTGTCTTCATTATTCTTATTACATGCGTTAAATAAAAAAATTAACGAAGCATGCACTCATAAAATCAAAACCATAATTTATATCCTAATAACTACTAGGTAATAAAAAAAATTAGAGCAATTCTCACAGTGTAGATTTCTCAACTAATCACTATTTTCTTATTGTGCGCTAAAAAAAAAAACCAATTATTTTTTTATTGGGAGATAACTAATATGATGTCACTTTATATAACAAATATACAGGGAGACTCAAAAAAAATATAAGTATACCATAATAAAAAAAACTTAACTTCTAAATAAGTGGAAAATTTTCAAAGTGACAAATAGATTTTAAGAAATCTAGATATAATCACAAAACTATCTAAGAATGTCAATCTTAAAAAATTGGATGTTCTAAAATGGGATTTAAAATGATGAAATAATGGAAAATCGAAAAAGCATATTAGAAAATTCGAGAATTACAATAATAAAAATTCATCTTGGAAGAAAAAAATTACAAATTTTCATAGCAAAAGAAATTTTTATAATAATCATTAAAAAAAACTATTAAACATTTAATACTATTTATTCTTTGTTTCCTAGGATATAAAATAATCTAAAATAATTCTCAATAAGAAAATATAATTTAATTTGCTAGGGACACCTCTTTAGCTACTGTATCATTAAAATGTCATCTTACCACATACACTAATTCCAAGAGATACTTGAGTCTTTTTATCTGAACTTCTGTTTAACGTTATGATTTGTTCACATGGCAAGACGTTTTATAAAAAAAACTCGTTCCCAGACAGCAGCCGCATCACTAGGCACAATATATTGTACATTTTCATCGACACAGATCAAAATTTAAAATAGTAAAAGTGTAATATGTATACATGGAGAAAAAAATAAAAAAGAAAACCTGCTAACTATCCTACTCTTCAAAAAGAGCGGAAAGGGGAATAAAGGAAGTTGCTAAGTATTCAAAATCCTATAAAATATCAACAGTAAAAATTTTTGAAAGTATTGTAACGAGGAACGAGACCGGCCCTGTATATAGAATCATTGATGACTCATAGTGCGAGAAGCATGGAGTTAAAACGGGATATCGCTCGAATATTCTGGAAGCCGCGAGAAAATAATAATGGGTATAAATAAGATGGAAAGAACCGGCAAGAGTTAGTTGAATTATGTATGTTGTGTTATATGAATTAATATATTTTGTTGGTCATGTTTGATATAAATCAGAAGTCGTATTACTTAAATAGAAAGAGATCTAGAGCCTGGTGGTAAAAAAAAAGAATTAATTTCAAGGCTGCCATATGCCCTAATAAGTGAAGGTAATGATCCCAATACTCATTTGTTTGAAGTTCCTGGTAGTGGTGATATGAACGTACCGTTGAAAAAATAGAAGAAAATTCTAAAAGCTTAGAGATAAATTATTAGAAAATTCTAAAGCATTAAAGGAAAGTTTAGAAGATAAATTATTAGAAAATTTGAGAGAAATAGAAGACAAATTATTGGAGGAAAAACGCAAAAATGTGGAAACACAGATAGATAAATTAAAGCGCATGTTGGATAACGAAATCAGAAAATTAAAAGAACAAATTGCCACAGTGCAAAGAGCATTAACTTCATCAAGGGCCGAAAGTACAAACATTTTGGATGAAAAGGACAAACTGGAAGTAGTAGATTCAAGCGAATACAGAGAAAGAAACCTCCACCTTTTGATGGAAAATCATCATGGACTAATTATAGGCAGCAGCAAAGGTGAACGGATGGTGTGCAAAAGAAAAGGCAATATTATTAACTCTTGCTTTAAGATGAAATGCTTCAGATATTTTGCAAACGCTAAATACATCGAACAACTACTCAAACATTTAAAACTGAGGTATGGAGAAAGTTTATTTCCAATTAAGGAATCGCTACCAAAAATCGAATAAATCACTTCCAAGAGTTTCAAGCTGATATTGCCCGTTTGGTTCGCCTTGCCTACCCAGCAAAACCAGAAAATGTGACACAAAAGTTAGCAGTCTATACATTTTTAGATGGACTTCGAGATCAGGAAGCAAGACAAGCATTGATACTAGCTCGCCTGAGTCAACTAGTAGATGTACTGGCTCGTGCTCTTGACTTTGAGGTTGCGAAAAATATATGTAAAGGCCAAGTTCGAGCTCGAACCATTGAAGGCGAATCGGAAGTAACGGAAACGATAGAGCGAATGTAAGGAAGATAGTAAAGGAAATCGTTACTGAAAAAATACCATTAAGATGTCGGAAGTACGGAAAAGTGAGACATATATAAAGTCGTTGCAAGAGAGAAGAGAAGCGGAACATCATGCCAGGACTAGGGACAAGAATAGTGATGCCTTATCAAGGAGACCATGTCCTGATAACAGCAAATATTGTCAGCGAGCAAAGGAAAAAGAGGTCGTTCTTTGTAGGAATACTGCGGTAGACGACCATTGGCAATCCGGAGAGATAAAAACGGAACAAAAATTAGATCCGGAGCTGAGGAAAATTATCATGTGGATGGAAGAAGACCGCAGACCTATGTGGTAGGAGATTTCTCGATATTCATCCACGATGACGTCATACTAGGAGCAACGGAACTCTCTTATACTTGACGACGGAATTCTGAAGCGCCTACTGGAAACTCCAGAGGGAGAAGAGAACAGGAAACAGATTGTAAGTCCCCGAAGTAGAGGATCGAAAGTGTTGCGGGAAATACATAATGGTACAACTGGAGTATATCTTGGAGTTACAAAAACCATAAGGAGGTGAGAAAGCGATTCTACTGGGTTAATTGAAAAGCAGATGTTAATGATTGGTACCGGAAATGTACAAATTGTGAAACAAGTAATGGTCCTTACGGGCGATCAAAAGC
This sequence comes from Neocrepidodera transversa, assembly GCA_963243735.1. NCBI lineage: Eukaryota > Metazoa > Arthropoda > Insecta > Coleoptera > Chrysomelidae > Neocrepidodera > Neocrepidodera transversa. The sequence goes on from OY725341.1 coordinate 27,103,959, forward strand.
TCGCATGAAGCAATATAACGTGGCCAGCCCATTTGAGAGAATTGCAATCGATATTGCAGGACCATTGCCTGAATCTGACTCTGGAAATAAGTACATTGTAGTGGTAATGGACTACTTTAGTAAATGGGCTGAATGTTATGCTTTGGCGAATCAAGAAGCTTTGACCATTGCTGATACTCTTGTCAAGGAATGGCTCAGTCGTTTTGGTATTCCCTTAGGGTTACACTATAACCTATTCCGAGACGTCTGCAAACTTCTGAAGATTAATAAAATATGGACTACAAAATTACATCCGCAATCAATTCAATGGAATAGTGGAACAAATAAATAGGACCAATAATACACATTTAACTTTGACCACCAATGGGACAAACCTCTGAAAGCATTATTATGAGACGAGACTTGCGACTAGCATGTGACCTGAAGTTTGGGTGTCCCCAAGGAGAAGAGACCGCAGAGAAAGATTATATCAGCAAGTTATGCCAAAGAATGAATAATATCCATCAACGAGTCCGGTCAAATATCGAAAATGTCAGTGCCCGTTTGAAGGAAGCATATGACGTCAAAGCCGAAGATAGAGAATTCCAACTTTGTAATCTTGTTTGGCTGTATAACCCGAAACGCCTTCGTGGATATTCACTGAATTGGAGAGTTATTGGGAGAGTCCTTACAAGATTTTAAAGAAGATCAACGATGTTTTTATAGAAATAAGAAGCTTCCTTGAGTAGTATATTTAATAGACCAGCCCCTTATGCAGGAAGCCATGACAGCGAAGATAATCAAGCCCAAATTCACAGCCTCCAACCACCCGATAACCTGTTTGAAATGCCAGCAGAGTTTTCCTTTTCTCATTGTGTGGCTCCAGACCAGACCAGAGGAATCGTCAAGATGTTCGCCAAGAAGTTCGGCCAGTTTCAAACGCTAAGGAAGCAGAATCCATTGGTGGGAAAAGTCCTTGAACTCGAAGATAAGCAACCATTGGTCAAAAGAGACATTTTTATTTGGTAACAAAAACGTTCTCGCATGATACGCCAAATTATCACCATCTTTTTAAGGCTTTTGTAAAAATGAGGAACGTGATGATGACCAAGAACCGAAGGAACTTGTCGGTTCCAAAATTAGCCTTTGGAGCGGAAGGATCAAATTGGAAGGTTGTCAGAAGTATGCTGGAAACTATTTTTCGATTCAGTGGCATTAACATACTTGTATGCTGTCTCATTACTCTCAGTTCAGATTACTCTCAGTTCAGATTTGAAGACCATCGACTGCTACTTCCATCGAAAGTCCTAGTGCCGGAATGGAGAGTCCTGCAAATATCGCCATACCAGAGTGGGTCCTGGAACATTTCGAGACGAAATGATCTTAAGGAGGGGGCAATGTAACGAGAAACGAGACCGGTCCTATACATATAATCTTGATGACTCATACCTCTAGAAGCATGGGGATGAAAAGGGATATTTTAGAGGCTGCGAGAAAATAATACTGGGTATAAATAAGATGGAAAGAACCGGCAGTTAGTTAAATTTTGTATGTTGCGATATATGAATTAATATATTTTGTTAGTCGTGTTTGTTAAAATTAGAAATTGTTTTACTTAAATAAATTAGTTATAATTCGGCGGAGTATTTAAGAACAAAAAATATTACAGTACAGTGAGGTCGTAAAGTAATTTAAGTCTAGCGACAGAAAGTTTTGGAAGCGCATATAAGTTTAGGACACATTCGATATTATAATCCAAGAGCTATACTCCTTTTCCTTAATATCTGACTGTAATGGAATGTTAGGAATATATAACAGAGTTGCCATATTATCCAATATTTGGAATCAAATCTTTAAAATACATAATTATTGGTTAATATTATAATATATCATATTTAAGATCATTTGTCTCATAATAATAATTTACAATACTTAAATTTTAGGGACCTTATTTAAATGTTTTTATAAGGGCTTCTACATGAAACAGTTATATATACGTAATTTACATCACATCGACAACACTGTTATATCGTTCATCAGATTTCTAAAGCGTTGCCATGTGTTTTAAAATTTATTTTTCTCTCTCATTTTTTGTCATGCAATAAAAAGAGAATATCTGATATGTACTTCGTATGGAAAAGGCAGCGTCGCTTATATGTCAAACAATCAGTGCATAGTTAGGGAGTGGCTTTGAGATCATGTGCGGCACGTATTGGCGGGAACGGGAATACATGATAAATTATTTTATTTATTGTTTTTTTTTGCGGACCTATGTAAAAATGAATCGGCAGTTATCCAGCTGTACCAACACTTCTGCTAAAAGACATCATTATTCTGAAGCGAAATTTAACTCAATTTGAGAAAAATTTTTAGGTTATTCAGTGAATCAGGCGATAAATTTTTGTGGGAAATTAACGAAAGCTTCAGAACGCACAATTTACTGACCTAACTTTAATCAAAAAAAAAAAAAAATTGCATTAAAATAAAATGTCGTATACCTATGTAAAGCGATAAAATTGTCCGCCACTGGAAAAATTTCCTCTTTCCTCTTAACCACTGAAAATCTCTACTACTTTGGAGCAATGACAGATGTCAACATTCCTTTCACATTCCTTAACATTCCATTACTGTCAGTTTTTAAGGAAAATGAGTATAGTAGACAATTTTAGGTATTTGAGGCTGAATCAAAATTTGTCTAAATCATCGTTAACAATGTCTAAACACAAAATCGAAAACCTGGCTGACATGTAGTGGGACTTTGGGTCTAAAATTTGGCCAGGCAATTTCAAAATTGAATTTTGTTAATTTAGAAAAAATATAATTGAGACAAGTTGAATTTGGTAGACTATTTTACTGTTTTTATATAAAATATATTTTATCTTATACTCAATAGTGTCCATGAAGGCCCATGACAATTTTGGGTTATGCGTATCCAGGTACCTCTCTAAGCAGTGGCGATTTTGGGTTGCCAATTTAATTATGGTGGCGATTTAGATCAACGTTGGTTTGACATAAGTGCCAGATATTATCGCGATGGGTAGGTTGAAGTGTGAGAGAGAGCATATACGTTGATATGGTTTTTTAGTTATATGGGTAGTTTTAGTTCTGTTTTTGTATGTATTGTGGTTGACAGTGATGGAAAGGTGGAAGGTTATTGTCAAATGTAAGTTTGACAATGAAAATGAGGTTATGAAAAAAGTTTAAGGTGCGTGTGAATGTATGTAAATGTGTTAAGATTTATTTAAGAATGTTTGTTAGAAGATTATTTTTTATTGAATGTAATAATGAGTTCTCAACAATTGTGGTACAAGTAAAAGAAAAAATCTTAGAGTGTTTAGTCATTTAAATTTAGAGATAAAAAAAAATTATCTAGTTAGGGGAAAAAAAACAAATGAAAAAAAAATAATAAACAGTTTTGGTTGTTAATTAATAAGAAAGTTTTGATAAGAAGGATGTCAGATAAAAAATGTTAGAACGAGATGTTTAAAAAAATGTTTTATTATAAAGTAAATGAAGTTATGGTTTAAGAAGAATAAAAGCAATTATTAAAACAAGGGTTTTATTAAAATATAATAAAAAAAAATTTACAAGAACATAAAAAGAAAATTAACAAAGAAGACAAAGAACAAATTGGTTTGTAGGAGGACGAGGTGGTGGTGAAGATTAGTTTAGACAGGAAGACAGAAATAGGTGGGGATTAAAAAAATACAGAAGACATAAGAGGGAAATAACTAGGTGGTGATACGGGAAAAGAAAAGAAAGCAGCTGATTGGAGGAAGGACAAGAGAGAGAAGATCAATTGAAGGCGCCCAAAATTATAAATTTTTTATTTAATTTTTTGTAAAGTTTATTATTTTTTAAAGGAACCTAACCCTAAGAGAGATTAAGAGTTTTCACAATAGCCAGTCTAATATAACGTATATCTCCGGCCGACTGAGTTGAAACAAGAATGTGTTTCAAAATCTTATAACGAAATTAGATTGACCGCCAAATATAATATCCTATCTAGCAACGAAAAGTGTATTGTTTGCCCCTAAGTTTTAAAAAAGACAAAAAATCTTAAAAGTGTATTCAATCAGTGTCGTACTTGAGGACCTTCTACTGCACCAATTTAAACCAAAGACTAATGGTCGGTCGCATTTAAGACACACACCAACCCTTCATACTAAATTTCAGCTTGATTCTTCAAACGGTTCGGCAACTATCGTGGAAGTTACACACACACAGAAACACAGACAGACCTCACTCTGGAAATGGTCTCAATCTTCTCTGGGGGCCTCAAAATGAATATTTCTATCGATATTTTTTTTGTCATTCACCGTACTTTCCCTTCGATGGGACCAGGAAGTAAAAAATAAAACTTGGATTTCTTCAAAGCCTAAAGATTAGTTTTAATTATTTTTATCCCTAAAAATTAATTTTAAAAGGATTAAAAGAAAAATTGAACGACGTTTTTGGCAATCATCCTTTATCTTCAATAAATAATGTAACCTCCAATTAATGTTTAACCTTTGGTGCAAATCAGTGAAGTCTGACGGCTTGTAAAAACCGTTAACTACTCTGTCATGGTAATTTTTAGTTGTGCATATAAAATGAGTAATGTTGACGAAAATTTTAGAGTTATATATCTGGATCACGTGGCGCATCGATTTAATTTTGTTTTTCTTTGCGTGACCGTATGACCGCGTGACGTCATTTTATACATTACTTCTGCTTGTCGTCTAATACTAATCTACAAATGTATGATGTGAGTCAGATATGTGATAATTGGTTGTTAGAAAACTTGTTTTTTTTAAGTGTTTGAAAATGAATAAGATCTTTAAAGAGTTTAGATAAATCGTGTTTTACTACATACACCAACTGTTTTAGTTCAAAATAAAAAACGATATGACTAAAACATTCTGCAGAAATAACTATTAATGGCTATAATATTGAAAATATATTTAAAAAAATGGATTTATTTACGTAAAAGCAGTACAGAATAGAATATTTCCAGAGTTACATACAACTTACACTCATCTAAAAAATAAACATTTTTTTTGAATTTTAATCATTGTCATAAACTTTTTAGTTGTTCCAAAATTTATATTTTTTCTCCAGTATTATTTTGTCTAATTAAACCAGCATTTTTTTCAAAAAATTCTTATTTATTCCGACAAAAAAATTATACATTTTTTCAGTAATATAAATCTCTAGTATATCACGACAATATCAAATATGTTCTCTTATTTGCTATCAATGTTTGCGTATTAAACAAAGAAGAAGATGAACTATAAAGTGCATTTGACACTGGATAAGTGTTGATACCCAATATTTTGGACATGTAGCACAATTCCAGACTTTTGATTGAAGCTGAAGATTAGCTGTGGTTAAATTTGATTCAATGTAACCAAAAATTGTCTTCAATCTTCATATTTTAATATTTTTCAATGTTATTTCTAAATCCTAGTTTCATGTGTTAACATAAAAATATAATTCAATTAATTTCTACTTGTCTAGAAATGCATATCTTCTACAATAATCCAAAGTAAATTACATACATATTTCGCCTCTTGTTCAAACTCCTTCGCTCTAATATTGCTTCAAATATTATATTCAAAATTATTCATCTAACGAATCTTACCCAAATGCGGCCTCTCAAAACTAACATCACTATTATTTAACCAATCAAATTAAGTTATGCAGCTCGTGACGTCTTAACGGCTTCATGATTAGTAGTACTTCACAGAGACGACAGGCCGCACCTATCAGTTCATCATAATTACTCGATTAAAGATGTTCTCCGTGTAGAGAAAAATATTCTCCTTGTTAAATAAAATTACGCAAAAGAATAGTAGATAGTCTACGTGAGTCCGGACTAACATATAGGAAATTCAAAGTGTTAGAGAGAGAGTTATAGGAAATTCAGCGTGTCAGAAAGAGAGAGCGGTCCTCAGGTCCCTCAGATTAGTCAGGTCTGACAACATCACCAGAGGATGCTGACCGAGCAGTGGGGTCTGACGGGCCTGAAGAGACTGCTCTTTCTTTCTGACATGCTGAATTTCCTATACCTTTCTCTCTAACACGTTGAATTCCCTATATGCTAGGTCGGACTCAAGTAGACATCTATCAACTTTGAATGTTTTAAGTAAAGAAAACAGAAGCATAAATATATGATGAAACTAAGTGAAATGGACATTTTATATGAAATACAATCGACGTATATAAGTTTTGGATTTATTTTTCGGAAATGAAAAGGTCCATTGTGCTGCATCCATTCAAGGGCATTATCAGCAAAATCTACATGTAAATTTACTGGCTACTTCAAGGTCACGCGTCATCGCTCTTATCAGGTACTTCAGCTCCGTCTGGTCTCGTCTTCAGCTCTGTTAGGTACGTCTGCGATTGGACCAGACGAAGCTGAAGTACATGATAAGAGCGATGACATGTAATCTTGAAGTAGCCAATTTTTGTAAAATTGAGCTTGGATTTTCTTATGGAGATTTACATGTAGATTTTGCCAATAATGCGCTTAAATTGGGTGCAGCACAATTATAGTCCATAGGGTAGAATGCAATTTGTCGACTCAGGGTTACGAATTTGAAATTGGTCTTAATCGCTTGCTATAAACCAGTATACCGTTTCTTGAAATTTTCAGATTATAGATTTACCAACTATTCGCTCCAGGCAAAGCTAAACATGTTGCTACTGGCATTTTACTTTTCTTATGACTACGTTTAATTCTTTTTTAAGTGGAAGATTGTCCCAAAAACACAGAAAATCACTTTTCCCAGTTTGCGCCTCACATGACTTGATTTTCATGAAGTATATATCGAGTTTCATTTGTATTTTTTTAATAAAAAAAGTTTGTTGATATTCTTTTTCATTACATTATGGAGTGCTTTTTAAAAGAGCGAAGATGAAAATTTTTGCTCAAAACGTAAAAAAGTTCAATGATAAAATCTTATGCCTTTCTGTGAAGTATTTGGAGGCTAGGAAACATTTAGAACATGTTTACTACGACGTTCATTCATTTACAAAAGTTGTTCCTAAAATTGCAAAATATACAGGGTATCCCATAAAAAAAAACTCAACACCAATTTCCGGGATAACCGGAAGTAGCAAAATTATGTTAATATTTTCATTAAATAGTTCACCTTTCCAAACCCTAAACATTCCAATTTTCAGTTTTCAAATACCTTTATTTCTCAAGATCTTTCTAATCGACTGTTTATTTGCCGCACCCTGTATAAAACAACCTAAAATATAATTGTAAATATCCAGTGATAAGAAATTCTTCCAAGAACCAATTAAGGTATACCACCCCATTCAGCATCCCATCATACCCTATTTTATCATTTCATCAGAAATTCACCCCGGTTCGAAACGGATGTAGCATCAACTTCCTCAATTCATACCAGACGTCCTGTTTATAAAAATACATTTTTAGAAGGCACTCCAGATAAGGGTTATAAAAATACAAATAAAAGGGTTATCGTAATGAATGGTTTAAAAAAAGGAAGAGGACGAACCTTCATAAATGGTACTCACACTTTTTTTAATGCACAGTTATAGTTTAGAGAAAAAATAATTATTGTTTCATTTTTAACAAATCTAACTTGGGATGGTGTTCTGCAAAAAACGTTAAATCCCTTAAGCATATATTTTATTTATTTTCTTGTTCTATTCTTGTATATTCTAACTATTTTAACTAGATTTTTTCCAGTTTTTATTGATCGTAAGTGCCATTTATATTAGTAAATCTATTTTATTTTTTAGTGTCTTTTGTTATAAATCTCCATCTCATTTCTCCGTTCTCCCTATATGTTCTTTCCCCTTCGTAAACCAATCTATTTTATCACTCGATTACTATTTTATTATAATTTGACATAAAAACATCTACACTTGACTAAAAACTAAAAAAAATATTTTATAATTAGTTATTTTATTGACTAATTATATACTTCAATTGACTTTCTTCTAATTAGTTCTCTAATTTATTTTCCCCATTTATTGTCCATATTACAAATTCGATTTACTTAGATACAAACAAATTAACGAAAAATAAAAAGAAAATTATTAAATTTTCAAAATCCCTGTCAGTTTTTCCTAATTGTTGTTGCTTAGTCAGAATAAATTTATTAGGTTAATTTAAGGATCCCTGACGACTTTGGGATTGCTAGATATGAAAAAACTAAGACAAAGGCTTATTTATGCGGATCTAATATTTCTGTTCACCCTTTTTAATTGGGAGATAAAGTGTCCGGAACTAGTATTTTATTTAATGTTCCCACTCTAAACCTAAGACAAAATCGTTTCTTTTCATTAGCATTTCATAGTCCCTATTATGCAGCTCACTCTCCTCTCAAAAGAATGTTAAAAATTGTAAATGAGGCGGAAATTTTGGGCATTTTCTTAGCTCGAGTTAAGAGACAAATTAGAGAAATAATTTAATATTTTACTTTCCCGGTCTCATCAAAGGCAAAGTATAGTGAAAGAGCAAAAAAATTCGAGATATCGATGGAAATTGCCATTTTGAGGTCCCCAAAGGAGATTGAAACAATTTCTAGAGTAAGTTTTATCTGTGTGTCTGTGTGTAAGGGTATGAAGGGTTGTTTTATGCCTCGAATGCGACCATTAGTTTTTGGTTCAAATTGGTACAGTAGAAAGTCCTTATGACCGACATTGATTGAATAAACATGTAAGATCTTTTGAATTTCTTTAAATTTTAAGGACGCTTAATACACCTTAGTGCAACATATTATAGTGCAAAGTTTTAGAGCATAAAATTCCCTAAAATTTTTGTATGAAACTTTTTCCAGATTTTCCAATAGCTACGCCACTAGAGGGCGCGCAAAAATGTGCACGTAGTTTTTCCAAATTTTGAGGACACTTTAGTGCAAAATTTTCTGGTGGAAAGTTGTTGGGCACCAAATTTCCTTTAACTTGTATATTTAACTTTTTCTCGAATTCCCAATAGTTTTCATCCATAATTTTAAGAGTGTGTTATATAATGTGAGGATGCGCCAGCGTAGATCATTATCGTCATTGAAATATCAATTCTGTAAACGTATCACCATCGGCTTGTTATTTAAAATTTGTTCCTTAAGTTAATGTAATGCTTAGTATTTTGTAACCAAAATAATCCTATTCTCTACAGCCGAGCCGGGAAAGTTCTGGGGTGACACAGCCGATTTTTTTCTTATTGATAGCTTGTATTTTTTTTATTATTACTTGTTCCTGAGGGTGATGTCGTTAGGTTGAATATTGTTCTAAATTTTTTTATGTATTTTATTTTCTATATTTTTTATGTTTTTATTGTATTAATTTTTTTTTGTAATGGGGTTTGATTCAGTAATAAAATAAAGGATTGCCCTTAATCAAATTTTAACACAATTTTGTTTCCATATAAAAAATACTGCTTTTATTTACATATTTTTTAATTTTTTTAATTTCTTACACAATGTTTGGTAATAATACTCTCTTAAAAATCTAACCCACCTTCAACGACATCTGTTCACCTGTCTTTATTTCAAGGTTTTTCTCCTCCACCAACATATTGAAAATGGCAGGTACAAAATCACACAATACTAAAGAAAAGAATGAACAAACGAACAGGCCAAGATAAATTGCAGAGTAGGTATAATATGGATTTCAATGCGCTGGCGATCCCATTATATTACTAACATGCATTTTTTCCGTGAGTCTGAATCCTTTTGTACAGAGAGTAGTGTTGAATTTTTGGATAATTTAGACTCGTGAGATGAAATATTATATGGTAGGATGAGTATTTGTAGAAAAAATAGTTATGTGTAAAAATGTAAAACTAGATTTTTGATAATTATTACTTTAATGCTACAAGGCATTTGAAGTTGAACAGTACATTAAAAAGCACTATTTGTATTCTTTAACTTTTTATTTCATTTTATATTATGAAAATTTTATCTAATTTAACCAAATACATAGTTTCCGAAAATTTGGAAAGGTATTAAATAGGTCTAAATTACTCTGCGTGGAAGAAGTGTGTTCGTGTGGCGAGCGCTTGGAATTTTTTATGAATAAAAGTTAGTTTTTCCACCGCCATGTTTGTCTTATAACATATAACTTCTTCAGACAAAAGATGTGTGTCCTTTGTAGGCGCATATGTTGAATCTTACCCGGTTTCAAAATTCCTACGAATAATCATCTAATAGGGATTTTTTGATTTTCGAAAAACCTGCTCCTCAGTCCGATCCTGCCCATTAACGAACTTAGCCTTTTTTTTCAGAGTCTCGATTTTTGGTGCAAGTTTGGGGTCAATCAGTACATAATAGATTCATAATCAAGTACAACATTTTTAAAACATTGTCTGAAATACAGGAGAAAAAATGATGATTTGGAAGGAGAGAAAAATACATTCAAACTGTAGTGGAGAGCAAAACATTCATTGAAATTGTTATTAAGTAGCAAACAAATCAAGCACACTTGTAGATTATTGATTTTCCAAGAAAAAAGTTACATATTTCCACAAACACGTCTGCAATTACTAAATAAATTATTTTTATAAAAAATTGATAACCTCCTTATCAATTTATTAACCAACTAATACGGAAGAAATTTAATTAAAAGTCTAGTACCACAAACATCTATAATGATATAGTTGGGCGTTGGGAACTAGTTTCGGCATACTAATGCCATCATCAGACCAAAGAATTTTAACATTGTTTAAGAAAATTAATATTATTAAATTAAATTGATTTACTGGTTACATTAATAAAGCGGGCAATTAAATCTAAGTTTATTTTATAAAAATTTTATTATTTAAATTTTTTTATGCTAACAGCGTTATATTTTGTCTTTTGGCCGCCGATATTTGTTAACGGTACTACTGTTCATCCCACACTAATTTTCATTCATCATACTCCTGGTTCGATTTTGAAATTCGTCCGACGTCCTACAACGACACTTTGGCATTTGTAAATTTCCACTTTAACTATAATTATTTTCTTAAACAATATTAAAATTATTTGGCCTGATGATGGCATTAGTATGCCGAAACTAGTTGCCAACGCCCAACTATATCATTAAAGATTTTTGTGGTACTAAACTTTGAATTTTATTTCTTCATCGCTGGGCTACATTTGAGATTATGGAAAACCTTTTGGATTTTTTTTTGTGGCTTTGGGATGAATGTCCATGCAGCCAGGAACTATGTTATAGTATGTGTAAGTAAAGAACCAAAATGTTAACAATTTTGTAAATATAAATTTTTTTGTCCTTTAGTAGTGTAATAATAAACTATCTGTCTGCTTTTATTGAGTTTTGCATAAGCACGAATTTATTTTCCAAGTAATCATTTATCTCCCGACACTCCCTAAGTCTAATCCTAGCAGCAATAAGAACAATAACAACAGGATGGAGTAAGGTTCACACGTTTCTCACCCAGGGGTCGTTCAGGGCTTTTCACAGAATAGGTAGACCACGGTAAGGAAGGTATATTATAATTGGGGATGGTAAGTGATGGTGCAATATTTCCCCTAATCTAAATTAAAATATTTGTACTTTTTACGAAATCTAAGAGGCAATCCAATATTTTTTTATGATTTAAAGATTTAAATAGATGCATAATATTACTTTTAATTTAGCGAGTTTATTCCATAGACTTATTGAGGCTTGTTGATATTTTGTACATTCAAAGCATATATGATCCAAGTCTGCAATACATTCAAGGCATAGATTGGAGTTGATAATGCCTATTTTATAAAGGTGCGCTAGGAATGATCCGTGACCGAATCTCATTCTAGTTATGTGACTAATTTCTTTTCGTGTGTAATTAAAGTTTTGGTACCAGGGTTGTTCTGGAATTTTGTTTTGAAGTAGAGTGTATCTTGTTGGTTTGTTTATTTTGTAATTTGCCCAATCTTCGTACATTTTTTTAAAACATTTATGCAATCAGCTAGGCATATTTTTTGGGAAAAATGTTCCCCGGTACTGATACTTTCTTTGGCAAGCTTATCCACCCGTTCATTTTCGGGGATACCTGTATGTGCTTTCACACAAATCATGCGTATAATGCAGTTTTTCTATAGAGATGGTATAGCAAGGATTTAATTTTTAAAATATATGTATTGGTGGTTTCAGGATTGGTATAAGTCGGTTTTTTAATACAACTTAGGACAGAAAGTGAATCCGATAGATTAGTCACTTTTTGATACTCTCCTTCCCCTTTTGGATTTAATACTACGGAACTTCAACGGATCTACCGTCCCTTTCTAAATACGTGATTGTTCTTCGATTAAATTTTTTTATGATATTTCTAATCGCTTCCGGAGTTATAGCTTCACATGTTTCTTTAATGATTCTTTCAAGATGATCAACATCTTGAAATATCCTTTTCTTTTAAGTAGCCTTACAAAAATAAGTATAGTGGGGTAACGTTTGGAGACCTTGGAGGCCAAGGAAACTCCATATACCTCACGATTAATTAACCCTTAAAAGTACGGAGGACAAAATTTCTTTTATAGTGACATGTTGCTCCATCTTGTTGGTACCAAATTTTTTCTCGTTCATTTCGTGGTAGGTTATCAAGAAAGTTAGATAAATCATAATTCAAAAAATGTAGGTATCCTTCTCCATTCCAGTTATTTCGAAAAAAGTATGGTCCAACCATTATGTTCTTGTAAATGCCGACCCATACATTTTTTTTAAATGAATATTGAGATCTTGGGTTTGGACATTGAAATTGTGATTAAAATCGGTTCACCATCCACAATTTTGAGAATTTATCGTACTATTAGATGTTAAAGTTGCTTCGTCAGAGATAAATATTTGTCATAAATATATTATCATCCAATTCTCCTTGGATGCTGGCACAAAATTCGAACCTTCGTTCAAAATATCCTTCTTTTAAAGGATGGGTAAATTCTGGTTTGTATGGGTTAAATTTATTTGACTTTAAAATTCTCGCAACTGTAGTTTTACTTACATTCAATAAATTGGAAATTTTTCGAAGTGAATATTTTGGATTTTTAACTACAATCACCATCACAGTTTCAATATCTTCATTTACAACACATGTTCGATATTTTTTTCTAAATTTATTTTCAGCACTTCTAGGACACTTGAATTTATTTATTACATATCTGACAGTTGTAAAATGTATATTTTTAACAGGTTATCTCAATTTTATCTTTAATGTTCATCGGCATATCGAATTTGACATTTGTTGTAAGTTTTAAGATATTCCAAACAATATCAAGATCGCGTTTAATATGAAAAAAAAATTTCAATGGACATTTTGCTCTCCACTACAGTCTGAACGTATTTTACTCTTACTCCAAATCATAATTTTTTATATCCCCTGTATTCCAGCCAATGTATAAAAAAAATTGTACTTAATCATCCAGAGCTTTTTATGAAGATCTTTTTGTGAAATGTAAGATAAACTTTTCTCCATTTGTATAAAACTTTTTGGGACACACTGTATATATAAATGTATATAGTAGCATAGAGTATTGGGAAGCAGCGAGAATATAAGAATTCCAAGCTTTCGAGCACATTTATGCTCATCATCAGATAATGCTCCAAAGATTGGAATTAAAAAAAAACCTTTAAACCTTTTATTCTTGCTGCTTCCCAATACTCTACGCAACTTCGTAACTACTCGGCAATTAGTTCCAAATCCATATGTATATTGTGTTTTTATTTGTGTGCATCAGTTTTTTGTTCTGTTTTTAATTTTATTATTGTCTCCACACAATCATAACAATTTTTTTTTCGGGCGAAAATTGAATTGTCTAGCAATTTACTAAGATTTAACTTAAAAAATAAACATAATAGAGCACATCCTCCTAAAACCAGAAGCAAGTTAAAAAAATTATTTTGATTTTTTTTTTTAATAATTATTGTATTTTTTTTATTTAACGAAATTGACAAATAAATTATAGGAACGATTATTAGATGAAAAATTTATTAACATTAACCTGAAAAAAATATAATGGGAGGTATTCATTTCATTTTTTACCTCGATTTTTTTTAAAATCCTAATATACCGTTAAAATGTCCCAGTGAGACATAATAACTTTCTTCAGGAATGGCCAGAATTAGAGTAAATGTAAAGGGAATTCCCTATATGACGAATCGCGTGGAAATCCATTACCTTTCTCTCTCTTGGAACCCCGCTGAATACGAGAATTTTAAATGAATGAATATTAATTCCGATGTTGCCACGTCTAAATGTTTCTTCAGAATTAACAAAATTTAATACTTTGAATAACTACATTTTTCTAATCACTTTGTAATACTACTAGACATTAATATTATAGTTATTCTTCGTAATTATTACTGAATTATAGTAAAAAACAATCTTGTCTGTGTCATAATAAAAAGAAAGTGTTTTTAAATTAAGCTACTGGCAACGTTGTACAAGCGAAAAGAAGAAGTATGAAACAGACATAACTTATAAACAATTTATGTACCTAACTCATTTTTCATCATTTGTCAAGGGCTATCACCTGTAAAGCGTTGTCGGTCGAATATCGGAACACCCTGTATAAAACAACCAGCCACTTCCAATTATACCAGAAGATGGAACGGCTTTTATATTTTTCCGTTTTTAAACCCATTTCTAAAACCTTGTACACTTACAATGTAAATCACTTATATTTCTCTTATTTGTACTCTAATGTTAGATCGCTATCGATAAATAATCAATTATAGCAAAACTATGAATAATTAATTATTTTTTAATCTTTAATATTACTAACTAACTTTAATAACAGACTCACCTATTTGTAGAAAATACATTTTTCTTTATAATTGATCTGGTACATACCTGTAACAAGAAATATAAATTAAATTAGCATTTGCTAGTTTATTATTATTATTTGCTATTTCGTCTAACTTCTGTTTTAATTTTTTAACAAAAATATATATTAAAAATTTTCACTTATGACTGGCTCTAGGCGAGGTCTTAAATATTTCTAAAGGACACCGCATGGTCCTTTTTACTATTTATAACAATAGTTGGGAGATATTCAATGGACCGGACCATCAATATAAATTTTAAAGTTGAACGTATAATTAAACTGAATAGAACCACAACAAAAAAGCGCAAGTATTGTTTGGTTGATTGTCGATAGATCTTCTAAAACGTTTGGAATTTGATACCACGAAGAGTGTAATAACTAAAGAAAAACAGACAGTTGTGATTTAAAGATATAAAATTAAGACGATTTCTAGTTTTATATAATCTTTCACAACAAGTGGGAATTACAATGACTCGATGACGGTCAACAAACCGTAAGTTGCATAAATCTAGACAAGCATACCGCTCTTCCTCTTCTACCATTCGTAAGGTTAATTCTTCCTAACCAAGCGACCGTACAAAAGCTGTTTAGTCTTAAATGTAACAAGACAACTGCACATGGAATATTAAAACATATTTATTAATTACAATTAATGAACGAAATGTTAATAAAATTTAATATATATATTGTCAGTATCATATACAATACATCGAGTGGTATCGTGACTAACGATAATCGCATATGTTATTTTACGAAATGTGTTGTCAAATATTATAACTTGACAACACGTTAAGTGCATTAACTTATGGGATTATCGATAGACCCGATACTAAAAGTTGTATTCATTAGACTATTCCCATCTTAATAATTATCAATTCATCTGACCAATCATAAACCAAAGACAACTTACATTATCGCGAAAACACCAGCTGTCTTTGAATTGTGATTGGAGAGTCGGCTTCGGCGTTTTCAACGAAATAACTATAACAACGTAAAGTTTGATAGTTTAACAAATAAGATTATAATTTTATATGCCAAACTGAATCGCTTAGGTGCAAATTCAAATTAAATTATTAACCAAAATATTGACGAAAACGTAACTATTATTTAATTATTAATGCCAAAAATTATGTCGAATGAAATTGTTAAATATTCGATTAATTTAGTAACAACAAAAACAACAGAGTATTAATCAAGGTCGTGTTATATTTAGGAAGATTATTTTCCGTGAAAATTAAATTAATTGCGAATAAGTAAATTAGAAAAAAACTTTATTACCAGAACACAAACATCAGAAATACAAGTAAAATAATAATACGAAATTAAATCGAATACTAATTAAAGTTGAAAACACAAAAAAGTAGAAGTAATTGACATTTTTATGTGACGTATCAAAGTGACTAATTCTCTAGTGAGGTAGTCGCTGATAGATCATTCCCATTGGTCAGAATGTTAAAAATTGTGACATTTCATTGGTTGAAATAAATCAAGGGAAATAATCGTATTAATTTAATTATTTGTGGACAAACAAAATGGCGTCTAATTATTATTCCACGAAAAACTGATAAATCAAGAATTAAAGGATAAAAATACTATGATAGTCTGACTTTTATATTAAATAGAAAAACTTTTCAATCTGTTTAATGAGTTTAGGAATAGTTCTTGAGCGTCTTAAAGTAAAACCATCTAAAAACAATTATGGGAAAACTTCAACAACATCCAAAGGTGGTTAATAAAGTTTCAAAATAAATTAGTTGAAATCAAGTCAAGACACGTTATATTTACAAATTTTAAAACTCAATTGTTTGCCAGTAATATAACAAAAGAACGCACTTTAGAATTGCTGAGAATGTGATAAACAGAATCGAGCTGAAGTTTATTCCTTCGGGACTGATGTTGGAAGTAATACACGATGAAGTGGAATGCCTAAAAAATAGTCAATAGAATAACAGCCAAATAGAGTTAACAAAGAAAATACACTAATAGGGTCAGATGTTACTTAAATTGATAAGATCAATCTATAACGTTTCTGGCATAATAGACACAAACTTTTCGTAATAACTTTTTTATCTGAACTAATACCTAAAATCAGAATATTAAATTTTATATAACGAAGAAACAAATTTTCAGAAATTTTAAAAATACTAAAATTTAGGTTAAGTATATATTAATTGAGAATTTCAGTAAAGATTACCCTGTTAGCTTTGCAAGTGCCATTAACATAGGTAAAAACAAACAAATTTTAAAATTTTAGTCATAACACACAACCTTTTTGTACTAAAATTTTTGTTTACTTGTATATTAAATTCAAATCTGAAAACTGAATTTTATAATTCTATTGGAAGCAGACAGACAGACAGACAGACAAATCCATCGGCGGCCCTAACGTGAATCTGTAAGGGGGTAGTAATAATTGAAAAAACAACATGACTGTGGACTTTGGACCATAGACCAAATTAAAAGTCAAGCCCTAAAAAATCTACCTGCAACCATTCTCCCCATCCTTACCATCCTCATGAACTGCCTTCCATTCCAATTTTCCAACTTGCTGGAAATCCGCCCACACCATCCTTATCCCCAAGACCCAACATCCCTTAACTCCTACAGGCCTATATCTTTGATGAATGTTCTGGGTAAGCTCTTTGAAACAAAGATCGTGTCTAGAGCTTTTTGCGTGAAATGGGAACGATCCCCCAATTTCAACATGGATTTAGGTCTGATCACTCCACAAATGATGCACTAGTGAGACTCCACACCATAGCCGCTAAATCAATCAACCTTGGTCACCGTGCATCGGCAGACTTTTTTGATGTTCAGAAGGCTTCCGATCAAGTCTAGCATGCTGGACTAATTCGCAAGCTTTCAAACATAAATCTCCCTATCCCATTCATCAAACCTATCCTCTCCGACCTCCAAAACAGAATCATCCATGTCAAAGTAGGAAATTCCCTCTCTGACCCCTTCACTCCTCTAGCAGGAGTTGCCCAAAGTTCCGTACTCGCCCCTGTCCTCTATGTCAGTTATACCCATGATATCCCTCTCCCTTCCTCACCTAGCCAATTCCTCCAACTCTACGCTGTTGATACCCAAATCTCAGCCTCTGCTCATTCAACAAGAGCTCTTAATACCAAAACCCAACAACTCCTTGATCGTTTCTCCCGATGGTGAAGCAACTGGAGGGTTACCCTGAATCCTCAAAAGACCCAACTTATCATATTCAAACATCCCACCTACTCACGAAAATTCAACCAAAACCTCAATGAAATCAACCTTGGGCTCTGGGGAGAGAGACTCGTCTGCGGATGAGATTACCTACTTGAGAGTATGCAAGCGTACTCTCAATTGGTCGACCAAAGTCCATAAAACTCTAGACAGAGTTAGGAGACAGGCCTTCCTTCTAGGTGCCCTGGTTGGACGATTTGGCAGATGTAACCCAAAGACATTGCTACACACTTACAAAATCTATATTACAGAGCTCTAAACATTTCCTCACTCCCTCCTCGTCTCCTGCACGCCTTCACGGCAACTGAGAGAAGGATATAAAATGTCCTATCTTCCCTGGCGCATCCCTACCAACGAAATCCACGAACAAGTTAATATTCCCACTATTATTTCCAGGTTCAAGAAGCTCTAAAGAGGATACGTCGGGAGAAGATTGGACAGCGCCAACCAACGCACACGCCCAAGAAACTCAGGTCCAAATGGACAGTTGACAAGAACAGACGAACACTCAGCAGAAAAAAAGAAGAAATTTATTCAGCCCAAGCTCAGGATTCTTATTGAAGCAAGCGAAGATATAGATCTCTCGGACGAGCTCCTAGATCTATTGGAGGACGCACTTCTTAGTATTAGATAAGCTCGACATCGACCACTACCGACGTTAAAGAACCACTCACCGCTCTGAGCCTACCAGCCGGGGATGCTCGTAAGTATCAAACCAACATCATACAACACAATAAAATCACTTTCCTTTTCAAAACACCAGAACCAAGCGTGAGATGCCTCGCCTCCACAACTCAGGACAATAGTTGTCACAGAAAAAAAAACTTAGGAACACCGATCAGTTAACCTAGATGGTGCACGTTAATGTTAATTATACAGGCCAAACTGGCGTCGTCGCGGGCTGCTTTGTACCGAAAGTACTAACTTGTCACTTATCATGAAAAAGCGCCAAATTTAAACTTATTATTGGCGCCAAATTTAAATCATGTTTTAGGATAATTTAGCTTTTTTGCATAAAATAGGTTAAAGTTCCATATTTTAGTGACATTTTATTACAAAACAATATGGAATTTTAAGACCTAGTTTATGAAAAAATTCAAAATTATATTTTTTTTAAGTTGTGACGTCGTTCCAAGGTATAGATTAAAAATTAATCTAAAATTAACTTTTTTCTAATTTAGTTAAAAGTAGGTTAGCATTTAAATTAACACCAAACATAATACTTTTATGGTAGTAAAAATTATAATAATAAGAGTCACTGTAATATGTTAATATTTATTAATAAGACGCAAATAATACTTTAATAAATCTGTATAAAAATCATGTAATCCTAAATTAGACAAAAATGGTTGACTAAAATATATAAAAAGGTAAAAT
The DNA here is from genome assembly GCA_963243735.1 of Neocrepidodera transversa. Taxonomy (NCBI): domain Eukaryota; kingdom Metazoa; phylum Arthropoda; class Insecta; order Coleoptera; family Chrysomelidae; genus Neocrepidodera; species Neocrepidodera transversa. The sequence goes on from OY725341.1 coordinate 27,123,302, forward strand.
TTATTTCAACAATAATACAAATTAAAATATACAGGGTGGCGAAAATTTCATTGCAATGTATTGCAATCTCGGAAAAAGATACGAATTCGGTTAAATCTAACTAAAGTTTCTCAATTTGAAAGCTAATCGACTGGTGCTTTACATCCCCAGATATCAGGAAAGGTTTTCACAATAATTGATAAAAACCAAAATTGCACATTTTCTATTTAATGCTACAGTGCTTTTATTTTGAACAATAGAAAAAAGTGCATAAAACTTTTTTGTTTGTATGAAATAAAATAATGTGTTTCTTTACATTCTTTTGTATTATTGCCTGCAGATAATGTACAGGACCGTATTTAAAAGGCTTTTTACTAAATAGTTAAAAATTCATTCAAATAATCAAAAATGAACTAGGTGTAATACATAGATGAATTCAGGAAATAAAATGCTATACAAAAATCACATAAAAAGTGCAGGTCCGTATTTGAGAAAAAATTTTGGCAAGCAGAGCCATCTAGGGTTTTGTGCCAAAAATAGAAAAATGTTTTGACCTTGAACTGTCTAAATAATAGGTGGTTTGTAATTAGGACCGCTCATGGAGACAATTTGATTGCGATAATTGACTTTCGCCAACCGAAAACTAGTAAAATTTCACTTTTTTTCCGCTGTTATGCTAAATCAATTCCCCATTTTAAGAACATTGAATTTTATATTTAAAATAAACTAGATAAACTTCTTAAATTTGAAGAAAAACATTATGATAAAATTTAAAATTTTAAAGTACATAAAATATTTGCAATTTTACCCTAATTATAATTTTTTTTAATAATAAATAGAGCTTAGATTGCTTTTCGGCTTTAATTTTTTATACATATTTCGACTTCGTTCACACAACCAATTTTATCAACTAAAAAGTCTAAAGAAAACATTGATGGTGGATTTTAACTGTTACCTATCGCGTGCAGTAGTTGCCTGCCCTGGCTTCTTGCACTTCAGTTTTATAGGAAGTAAATGAAAACAGTGTCATTGTATTCCCACGATGAGAAGCGATGTTATTTAGTGGCTGGGTTATTTTTCTTCCGCGACTGGTGATTCGAAATCAAACCCGAATTCTGAATAATTTAACAATTTTCATTTAACTTATGAATGGTTAATGTTACAAATAAAATATTTTGGGTTTAAAACAGGTTACGAAATTTAATTTGGTATATTTAAATAGAGATTAAAAACATTTAACTTTGATTAAAACTGCAAAACCAACGGCGTGTATTAAAAATATTTTGTGACTAACCGAACCCCAATTTGATTTTCTCATACACTTCGTGTGTCTGTGTTTATACGAAAAGATAACGAACAAATTCCAAAATATAGAATGCACAAATATTGAAAATAATTCTTTTTGCTTGCTAATAAGTATGTATAGACCTTCAAAAATGACTGAGACTTCTAACAAATATGTATAGACTTCCAAAAAATTATTGAGACTTCTAACAAGTATGTATAGACCTCCAAAAAGGACTGATGCTTTTAATAAGTATGTATAGACCTCCAAAAAATAACTGAGGCTTCTAATAAGTATGTACAGACCTTCAAAATATGACTGAAACTTCAAACAAGTATGTACAGACCTATAAAAAATTACTGAGACTACTAACAAGTATGTATAGTCCTCCAAAAAGGACTGAGGCTTCTAATAAGTATGTATAGACCTCCAAAAAATGACTGAGGCTTCTAATAAGTATGTACAGACCTTCAAAAAATGACTGAAACTTCTAACAAGTATGTACAGACCTCCAAAAAATTACTGAGACTTCTAAGAAATATGTATAGACCTCCAAAAAATGACTGAGGACTGCAATAAGTATGTATAAACCTCCAAAAAATGACGGAGACTTCTAACAAGTATGTATAGACCTTCAAAAAATTACTAAGACTTCAAACAAGTATGTATAGACCTCCAAAAAATTACTGAGACTTCTAACTAGTATGTATAGACCTCCAAAAAGGACTGAGGCTTCTAATAAGTATGTATAGACCTCCAAAAAATGACTGAGGCTTCTAACAAGTATGTACAGACCTTCAAAAAATGACTGAAACTTCTAACAAGTATGTACAGACTTCCATAAAATTACTGAGACTACTAACAAGTATGTATAGACCTCCAAAAATTGAATGAGGCTTCTAAAAAGTATCTATAGACCTTCAAAAAATGACTGAAACTTCTAACAAGTATGTACAGACCTCCAAAAAATTACTGAGACTACTAACAAGTATGTATAGATCTCCAAAAAATGAATGAGGCTTCTAAAAAGTATCTATAGACCTTCAAAAAATGACTGAGGCTTCTAATATGTATGTATAGACCTTCAAAAAATGACTGAAACTTCTAACAAGTATGTGCAGACTTCCATCAAATTACTGAGACTACTAACTACATTGTATAGACCTCCAAAAAATGAATGAAGCTTCTAAAAAGTATCTATAGACCTTCAAAAAATGACTGAGACTTCTAACAATTATGTAGACCTCCAAAAAATTACTGAGACTTGTAACAATTATGTATAGACCTCCAAAAAATGACTGAGACTTCTAATAAGTATGTACAGACCTTCAAAAAATGACTGAAACTTCTAACAAGTATGTACAGACCTCCAAAAAATTACTGAGACTACTAACAAGTATGTATAGATCTCCAAAAAATGAATGAGGCTTCTAAAAAGTATCTATAGACCTTCAAAAAATGACTGAGACTTTTAACAAGTATGTAGACCTCCAAAAAATTACTGAGACTTCTAACAAGTACATATAGACCTCCAAAAATGACTGAAGCTTCTAATAAGTATGTATAGACCTCCAAAAAATTACTGAGACTTCTAACAAGTACATATAGACCTCCAAAAATGACTGAAGCTTCTAATAAGTATGTATAGACCTCCAAAAAATGACTGAGGCTTCTAATAAGAATGTACAGACCTTCAAAAATGACTGAAACTTTTAACAAGTATGTACAGACCTCCAAAAAATTACTGAGACTACTAACAAGTATGTATAGACCTCCAAAAAATGAATGAGGCTACTAAAAAGTATCTATAGACCTTCAAAAAATGACTGAGACTTCTAATAAGTATGTAGACCTCCAAAAAATTACTAAGACTTCTAACAAGTATGTATAGACCTCCAAAAATGACTAAGACTTATAACAAGTATGCATAGACCTCCAAAAAATTACTGAGACTTCTAAGAAGTATGTATAGACTTACAATATTTACTGATACATCTAACAAGTATGTATAGACCTCCAAAAAATTACTGAGACTTCTAAAAAGTATGTATAGACCTCCAAAGAATTACTGAAACTTCTAAAAAGAATAATTTCCATGAGAAACAAACAATACATGGTACATGATCCGAAATGTTTACTCAAACTTACTATAAGACGAGGGCCCAGAGCTCCAAAAAGACCAGTCAAATTTCAAATTTTAATATACCTACACTGTCGCCGAAGATTCAGTATTCAGCGTCGAGACGCCGACGCCTATATTTTTGATAGACAATTCTCTTTTATTTCTTCAGTTTAATTTCACGAACTAAACTACCAAGACCTACGAATTAAACTATCAACAGCATCAGCAAAAGTTGAAAAATTCGACGTCGCGACGTCCAAGAGTTCGGCGTCTATGTATTTTTACATATCTCATTGTAAACGACAATTTCTTCACGTCGTTTAGCATTATTTTGTTTTCTTAAAGATAAATCCGAATAATTATTTTGACATTTTACTTTGTCAACTTCTTATAGTCGGTGAGCCAGGGGTTAAATAAGTATCTACTGAAACAGATTTCCAACTTTCGTGTGTTTAGGAGGTGGTGAGGTTTATCAAATAATTGTTTTTATATTTATAATTAATGTAATGAATATGATGATAGTTAGGTTTTTCGCTATATCTTTTATGCCAAATGGCGCCATCATTTATCAGTAAGATAAGTTATATATTGTATTAAAATAGCTGAATATTGTGGATATAATTTTAATGTTGGAAAAGTTTAATATCATAATTTTTTTATGTTATGATAAAATATTTAGATGAAGAATGATCAACAAAATATTTCTGGTGCTATTTGCTGGATAAATTGGTGATGAGTCGCCACTGATAATAAATTGTGTCATATTAAAATAATACTGGAAATCCTTTCTGGAAAGAAATACCGATACCCTATTTTCTCTATTTTTGCCTATTTTCCACTATATTTCGCTATTTTTCGAATTTTTTTCTATTTTTCCTATTTCTTTCTGTTTTTTCCTGTTTTTTATTATTTTTTCCTATTTGTCCCTTATATAGTCCCTATTTTTGTGTATTTTACCCCTATTTTTTCTTATTATTTTCCATTTTTCCCCATTTTCCTACTGTGACCCTTTCGAGTAAGTGCCTCAACATATAGATATACTTATTCTATGTAAGCCATTATTTTTCGCTCTTTTCTACCCCTTAATATAAAAATTTCAGGAAATCCTTTCTGAAAAGAAATTCGAAATCAACAAATGTTGACTATGAAAGAATTCTTATTTTTGTTATATTATTATTATTATCAATATACCTTTATATTGTAATCGCCACTTCGGATGAGATAATTTCGCGAATTTAAGAGGGTACTTGACCCTCCCTACAAGAGAACGAGTGGTCAGACAAACTGGTAATCCAGTGGCGTGGAGTATTAATACTTAAAAACGATTAAAAATAAACAATTTTGTATATTTTGTTATTTCCCAGCAAAATACAAATTTTTAAATATTTTACAATTTTTTTTTCAAATTTTACAAATTATATAATTTTTGAATAATTTTTTGAATCTTGGAATTTTTGAAATGTTCGAAATTCTTGAAATTTTTGAAATATTTTTAATTACATGAATAATTTTATGTTTTTTGAAATTTTAGATATATTTTAGAAACTTTGAATATTTTGACATTATTACTTTTTAAAATTTTCGAAAAAAAACTGCAAAAATTTTAAATTTTTTGATATATTTTTGATGTTATCGAAATGTTTGACTTTCTACACATTTTAATTCGTTTCTTTTTAATTTTGGAATTGTTTGATATATTTTCAAAATTCTTGAATTTCTTAAAACTCCGTTTGGTTTTTAAAATATCGAAAATTATTACAAAGTTGATTGATAAATTGCGAAAATGTTTTATTGTATTTTTCAATATTTTTGTCGTCCGTAGAGCGTTCAGCGCTGCAAAATTATGCAGTAAAATATTGTTTAAAAATAAAACATTAAAATATTGTCAACACCAACTTCATTCACTTGTAGATGCAGTTGTTGCGCTACTGAGCATATAATTTATACAAATTTTTACATATTTTACAAATTTTCACAAATTATACAATTTTCGAATAATTTTTTGAAACTTGAAATTTTTGAAATGTTCAAAATTCTTGAAATTTTTGAAATATTTTTAATTAGATAAATAATTTTGTTTTTTGAAATTCTCGATATATTTTAGAAACTTGAATATTTTGACATATTTACTTTTTGAAATTTTCAAAAAAAAATACAAAATTTTAAATGTTTCGATATATTTTTGAAATTTTCGATATACGTGACTCAAAAAATCTGCACCATATGGGAAAATTTTTATTATTCATTTGACACAAAAATTTTATTCTTGATAAAAGTTGGTGCATTGCGTAAAACTGCTATTTCAAGTGTCAAACTTTCAAATTTCTAAATGGTATACAGGGGCGGGCAAAAAATAGGAATTTTGACCAAGAGAAAAGTTTAATAACCATTATTTTGTAATTTTTATTTTTTTTTATTTTAATTTTCAAAGCTTCATTTTGTTTAGTTAATTATTTACATTTTGGTACTAAAAACGTTTGGGTATCATTTTTTTACCCATTTTCTTCAATTAAATCATAATCGAAGTTTTTATGTACCTGTCTACAGGGTGAAATTTTAACTTTGCACCAAGAAAAAACAAAAAATCATAGAAATTTTAAAAAAAGGCCGATAATGGTGTGAAAATAACGAAAAAAACTTAATTTTTTTTAACAAAAATGTATTATAGTGATTGAAGGAAGGCCCCTAAAGTGCATCCGAAATGAGTTAGGCTAAAAACATAAAAAAAATGGATTTTTTGCATAGGAGGCTGTGATTTTAAATCTGAGTGTAATTTTTAATTCTAAACAAATTTATTTGATATTGTCAAAAATAAGGGTACTTTACTCTTGGTCAAAATTCCTATTTTTTGTCCGCCCCTGTATACCATTTAGAAATTTGAAAGTTTTACGCAATGCACCAACTTTTATCAAGAATAAAATTTTCTGTCAAATGAATAATAAAAATTTTCCCATATGGTGCAGACTTTTTGAGTCGCACTGTATATACTTTTGAAATTATCGAAATTTTTGAATTTCTACACATTTTAAATTGTTTTTTTCAAATTTTGCAATTTTTTGAAATATTTTCGAAATTTTTGAATTTCTTAAAACTCAGGTAATTATTGAAGTATAAGTATATTATACAGATGTGTACCGTTCTCTTTTACTTTCTCGCTACATATAAAGACCAAAAAAATAATTACAGAATCGATAAAAAACGATTTAAATAATAGATTTTTTTTAATCAATTTTCCAATCGATTAAAAAAACCTATTATCGATCTATTAAATTACAAGAATGTATGTCTATAGAATCATATACATTAAATGTGAGGTAAACGTTAAATTTCAAATTAATGTTTATATGAACTAAAATTAATTTTGTAGATTTCTTTTGAACAACATTTGCAAAGACTTTTTTTAATAGTTCTGATTGATTTCAGATCAACAATTTAAAGGCCATACACAATTTAAAGTTTAGTATTAATTTAATGAAATTATTGTTAAGAATTGTTAGGTTAGGTAAAATTTAATTGTGAAATAAACTCGAGTTTCATGTTTAATTTTTAACTGTTATGTTTTGCACTATATTAATTATTTATTTTTGTCAATAGATCCAAATAAGGATGATAAAGGGTGGTTAATTTATAGTGAATAACCCTGTACATTGACCGGTCTAAATGTACAGAAAAAGAGGTAGATTTTTCAAAACGGTCGAAATGGGAAAACACTGTTTTGGAATAGGAGTGATCACGGAAAGGTAACTGGGTTGTGGAAATTGTATATGGACTATAATAACAAGTTGAGAGGAAATTTAGAGAAGAAGAAAATATCAAGTTGGAAAATTGCATTTAAATAGTAGTAATCAGAAAAGGATAGCAGAGCGGTCAGGATATATAAATTTTTTTATTAATTATGCTTAAGAAAACTAGATTATCCATTCTCGAATGTAGTAAAATTTATCAAAGGAGATAATGAAACTCGAAGTCAATACCACATAATGCATTTAAAGGTTGAAAAGATCTTAAAGATCTAGTCGCGACATGTTTCGACTCAGATGGCCATCTTCAGGCGCTAAAATTACAAAAGTGCTATCATGAGTACAATATTTTTTATAATAAAAATTAAAAAGAACTTACAAAGTTTTGAAAAAGTTAAGTATGGTAATTATGTTGTAATTAGTGGTATGAAACTAAACCAAATGTAAAATTTTAAAAAAAAATTTGTAACGAACAAATAATAATATAAATTATATTATTATTTGTTCGTTACAAAAATTTTTAAAAAATTTTACATTTGGTTTAGTTTCATACCATAATAATAATAATATAATTTATATTATTATTTGTTCGTTTCAAATTTTTTTTTTAAATTTTACATTTGGTTTAGTTTCATACCACTAATCACAACATAATTACCACACTTAACTTTTTCAAAACTTTGTAAGTTCTTTTTAATTTTTATTATAAAAAATATTGTACTCATGATAGCACTTTTGTAATTTTAGCGCCTGAAGATGGCCATCTGAGCCGAAACATGTCGCGACTAGATCTTTAAGATCTTTTCAACCTTTAAATATATTATGTGGTATTGACTTCGAGTTTCATTATCTCCTTTGAATTATGCTTAACTTGTAATGTTTATTATTTTTTTAATTTTATAGAATCCACCTCAAAATTTGAGATTTTTTCAATATAGTATCATTACAAAATTTAGTTTAATTTTTGGTTTAAAAATTATGGCTGACGCAAGAAACACTTTTGTTAAAATAAAGATTTATTATTTATGTTTATGTTTATATACTTTATAAATGTAGCCGTTACAATTCAAAAAATCTCATTATGATTTTTTAGTCTTGTTGGTCGAAGAGAACATATGTGTCAAAGAACAACCACTTGTAGTGTTAAACAGATGTCTTAAACGTTGCCGTGGGAACTGAAAATAGTCCAGACCGCTGGCATTGTCAAACAATTAAGAACTATTAGTACTCGTGTCACCGCGTACTTTATACCGTGGATATTTATCTTTTTATTATTTGACCACCATAGTTGTCACCGTTCGATATTATACTCAATTTATGGAACATTCCGTTTAATGGAATTAATAATATTATGGTGGTCATTGGAAAAATTATACCAAAAAGAGGAATTAATTACACTTTCATTTATAAAATACTAATTTTTGTAGATACGGCGTAAAATATTAGCAATCACATTTATTTTAAGAATATTATATGTTTATTATTTTTAATGAAAATGAACATTTTTATAACAATGAAAATATTTTTATTTTACAACATTAACTAGTTAATCTTTTTTGTTATTAAATTTTAAATAATTCGAAATATTTTTATAGTTGTCAAAATTGTTGACTTTTTTTTCCGGGACCGTTCTTTACAACCGGATTCACTGCAGCCTGCAAATTGTTGACTATTTTGCTAAAAAATAATTCAATTCTATTAGCTGAAAAATTTGTATCATAATGAAAATCTGTATCATAATGAAATCAATTATGAAACGGATTTTAATCTCTTAATTAGCGTATTATAAAATAGTGCAAATAGTTATTTATGTACCAAGTTAGTAAAGTGATTCTTTATCGAAAGAGTCCAGAATTATGAACCGAGCGAGCAAAACGAGCGAACGAGTTCCATAAAGACACTTTACCGACGTGATGGGTACACATCTTTTAATAATTTAATCTTTTAAATAATTATTTAAATACAATTTTTTTTTAAATACAAATTTTTTTTAATAAAACTTTGTTCCAAAACTTCTTTTAAAGAATTTTAGTCGGTTAAAATATGTTTTTGCACAATTTAAAAAACTTATAATTTGATATATAAAAGTATCCTCTTAAGGGGAACACTAAATTGGAGAGAAACGAGGGGAAATTTTGAATAAAGGGAGGAAATTTGAGACAAAAATAGGTAAAAAGAGGTAATCTAAAAAAAGGGGTAATTTCAGAAAGTGATATAATTTGAGACAAAATAAGGGAAATTTGACAAAAATGAAAAAGAAAGGTTTAATTTAAAAAAGGGGTATTTTTTATGAGAGAAAAGAGGTAATTTTAGGAAATTTTGGAGGAAAGGGAAAAATTTAAGGCAAAAATGTGAACAAAATGAGAAAAAAGGGTAATTTTCGAAAACAAAGGTAATTTACTCAAAAAAGTAACAAAATTTGAGAGAAAAGAAGGGAAATTTGACAAAAATGAAAAAAAAAGTTCCTTTAAATGAGAGAAAAAAAAGTAATTTTAGGGAAAAATTTAAAGAAATTTGAGGCGAAAAAGTGACAAAAGTTGAGAGAAACTAAGGGAAATTTTATAGGAAGAGGGAAAATTTAAGGCCAAAAAGTGACAAAAATGAAAAAAGGGGTAATTTTAGAAAAAATGGGTAGTTTTTTAAAAAAACGTATATTTCTGCAAAAAAGTAAGAATTTTGAAGAGAAAAGAAGGGAAATTCGACAAAAATAAGAAAAAGAGGTAATTTTATAAAAAAAAGTGGTATTGTTCGAAACAGAAAATTTCAGGACAAAAGTGACAAAATTTGAGAGATAAGATAGGAAATTTGAGACCAAAAATGACAAAACTTGAGAGAAACGAGAGGAAGTTTTAGAATAAAATCGTAAAAAATATATAATAAAGCTTACGACGATCTCGTAAAATGATGTTGGAGAAAAGAAAATTGAAGACTGTACTACCGAAAATTGTTTCCTACGCTCATTTGTTGAAGTATTTGACAGTTCTGAATTAAATTAGAATAAACAAGGTGTCTGGTTTCAATTGTTTTTAATTCGCGGGACTAAAATATTTTAGTCCCTTGGGGAGTAAAAGTGACTCTTTAGTCCCGCAAATGCGGGACTAAAGTACTAGTTTCACTCCCCGCAGTGTAAAAAATCTATTATAATTTATAAATAATTCGCGACAAATGTCTACAACAAAAGTTTAACTGCCAAAGTTGTGACAATAACAAACAATTTCTGATTAATGTCTGCCTATGTTGATAAATATTCGGGTCAGTTCTGTTTGATAAATTTCCATTCTGATCATTGAATTTTTGCACTATGTTCTGTAAATGTTCAATACATCTTGTTAATTCATCTTGCTATCTCAGCAGTACCTGCTGTATCATAACAAAGTGAAATATATATTTTTTACTTTCCCGACCCTCCTTCTAGAAGGGAAAGTATTGTGAACGAGTTAAAAAAAAATTTCGAGATAAAAACGGAAATATCCATTTTCGGGTGCTCTGAAACGATAAGACCATTTCCAGATGGAAGTCTGTCTGTCGGTCTGTGTGTTTATGTGTGTATTCCTCCACGATAGAGGCCACACGTTTAATCCGATTGAGCTGAAATTTGGAATAGGGGTTTGCGTTACCCGTCGGAAGAACCCATTAGTTTTTGTACGACATCTGTCAAACGGAAGTACCACTATCAAAAAATGACAGCTGCAATATGTCACGGAATTGGACATGCGATATGTCGTTTGAAAGCCCTTGAAAAATTCTATTCAGAACAGTCAAAATTATTTCTCCAACTGTCACCTGTCAAAAATAAAAAAAAATGTCAAAAGTTGAAACTTTAACATTAAATATCTGAAAAAGTATTCGTGGATACTCGTTGGGAAAGTTTTGGGGCGACATAACCGATTTTTTTATTTTATTTCCTAGTTAATTACAATCTGTTCAAGAATAGAACAATAAGTAAATGTTGTGTATATAGAAAATGGGATTGTGGGATCAAAACCCTGTGGTTTTACCCCCTAATTATTTAGTTTGTTGCATAAACTGCTTATGGCCTAGGACAAGATATGAGTTGCATAAACAGTAAAATTACATATACCAAGTTAATAAAAACATATAGGTTAAAATTGTAAAGTAAATATAAAATATAGTTGTTGTTTAAAAGGATCAATTAACTAAAACATTAGGGTACAAAATATCTATACTATAATCTGTTTGTGAGGTCATACGGGGTGAACCTTTTAAGTCTGCGTCTGATAATTGGTTCAGGGTGCACTTGTTATCATCCTTAATACTTTGGATTGGAACGTCTCAATGATGTCGATATTTGAGGAAGATGTTGATCCGCACAGCTGAATTCCATATGTCCAAATGGGTTTGAGTACGACTTTGTAAACCAAAACCTTATTCTCGAGAGACAGTTGGGATTTACTTCCAATTATCCAATATAATTGTCTAAGTTTTATTCAAAGCTGTTTTTTTTGTGAAGATATGTTTCTTATAGGAAAGTCTTCTTATTGTGGTATTTTTTAACCATTTAAAGTAACAGGTGGACAGTTACCTCGTCTATTTGTGATTGAGCACTCCACCTACTGCTTTCTGCTCAAACTTCGACCGCGTGCGATATGGCCATCATATCCACACTTTGTTGCACAAACTACTATTCCGTATTACAAAAATTAATTTCTTCTAAGTTCAAGGGAGGGTTCTGGTATTTCAACATCTGTACTGGATCTACGCCAGGACACATAATGAGATGAACACATCCGAAAAATATTATCAGTCTGTTTTCAATATCGTTCAAGTCTTTACATATATATCCACCACCACCTATCTGGAAAATTGCAGTGATATTTTTACGTGCCTTTATCTTTGTATTGGATTTTCGGGAGTAATACCACTAGAGCTCGGATTTGGCCGGATATTTATAAGTTTCATTTCGAGTATTTATTTTCAATGAAAATGAATAAGAGAAAGAAACTTAAAAAATATACTGCCCAAAATCTGAGCTCGCGCGGTATTTGGTAAGACAATTCCATGAATAGAAAACTCAATTCAATTAAACTTTATTTAACAAACTCAAAGAACAATAAGTAGAAGAATAATGTTTAGAAAGAATAATTGTTAAAATTACAATTATTATATACAAACGAACAGTAAATGCTCGCGTTGCTACGGTAACGTAATTTATCCAAATTTTTTATCCACTTGCAATTCTGTTCCTTCCTATTTATCCGATAGCAAACTGACATTTTTGTAGTAGTATATGGCATTATTTACATATGAGTGGAATTGTCAGTCATAAAGAAACTGAAAAAAAAAATTAAATTTAACCAACACAAAAAAGAACTGGCATTAATATTATGACAATTTTACTTATAAAGGAGTACATTCACTTACAGTTTTCTACTGTTTCTTTAATTTAAAGAATTATTCAGGAGGTCAGTCAGTTCATCCCATTTTGTATCCAATTCAGCTGGATTTAATGGATGAGTTTTACCAGAAATAATCATTTTCATTTCCAAAAAATTACCATCAATTCCATTTGGTTTTTAGTGGTGTAACCAACCAACCCCCGGTATATCATATTATTTTTTCTAGATTTTAATGGTATTTTGTTTCGTCTTATTGAATTATTATTTTAAGAAACTTTAGAGAGATAACCAAAACCCATTATATTTAATGCGTTTTGATTCCCTTCGACTTTGTTGATTTTTTTTTAAGACATTCGATAATCTCTCAAACCACTTGATCTGTCTGAGTGTAGATTGTCAAAACTCATTATTTTTTATTATATTTTATTTCGTCTCCGTTTGCATTTATCAAAAGATACTTCAGATGTCTGTATTTACAGAAAAACAAATAGTACACGGTACCACAGAACATTATGACGATTAATGTTTAGTCAAACTCGGCATAAAAACGAGGGTGAAAGCGGGAGAACAGACCAGTCAAAAATCAAATTTCAAACTACCAACATCGTCACCGAAAATCTTGTATCTGTCGTCGCGACGCCGACGCCTATAGTTTATCGACAACCAGTTGGGTTTACTTCTTCAAGGCCCAGTATATTTTCACAAATTAACTACAAACACCATCAATTGAAGCGACGTCATTCCACGACGCTATACTCTACGTCCCGACGCTAAAGGTTTCGGCGTCTACCCATTTTTACATTCTCATCGTAACGACAAATTCTTCACTTCGTTGGATTTATTTTATCTTCGTAAAAATAAAACAGAATAAGTATTATCACATTTTAATTCGGGAACTTCTTATAGTCCCTGAGCCAAAGGTTAAATACGTATCCATTGAAACAGCTGATAAAATTTCCATCTTTCGTTGTTCATGAGGGGGTGACGTTTATACCATCCCTAAATAACAACTTCTATCATATATTTTTCTAAAATATATTGTCAATGTTACGCAGAGGCGTCCTGTGTCAATCGCATTATATATTTCTTCATTATGGTTCAACGAGTATTCAGCCTGAAATATGGGTTACATCGCTGGTACTGATCTGGCCGTAACTCAATAGGGTTGTCCATACAAACAGGCCGTAACTCAATAGGGTTGTCCATACAAACAATATAATAATAAAAAGAGGTATTTCTTATACCATAAAAGAGCAATAATTGCCAATAATGCAGAGAGAGACAGTGCACATCTGATGACATTTACGGTATTTAAAGTTATTAAGAACTTTTTGTACATAAATGTCCCAGTAGTGGGTATCCATTAGTTGGAGTTTTATATGCTCTAAAATGGCTATTTACATGGCTATTTACAATTTATTTATTGTCAACGAAATTGGTTAATTCATAATTAAACATTCATTATGATGGTGGTTAGGTTTTCCGGTTGTCCGGTTTTCCCTATACCTTTTATGCCAAATGGCGCCATTATTCTTCAGTATATTTTCTTAATGAATAAATAATTTCTTGAGATTTTTGTGTTTTGATTTATGTTCACTTGTCACCAAACTTTAAAAGAATTTCTGGGGTAATTACAACTAGTAATAATAATACTATTATTATTAACTACGATTATTAAACACAACGTGGGTCCTAACTTAAAATACTAGACGATCAGGTATATTTTGTGATAAATTTAAGTACGGAAGTTTCTTACCGAAATTGCCATCGGTTTGTTACTTTTTACTCGCCTTTTTCATGAGATAAACAGGCCAGGGGGTGTGAGGTTACAGTGGTCTTCTTATCTCGAGACATGATTGATTGATTATTATTGTTGTGCGTTCTTATGGTAGTAGAAAACAACAACTCCAATTTGTTAGGTGAATCGTTAATAACTCAATCTTCTTTCTCAAAACTATCGTACATTATATAATAAACAAGTCCAAAAGAGTGTTGTCAGATCAAAAACTGTTTTGATAACAAAATTGTTTTCCCAGAATTGAAAACCAATCTTGCTACAAACGACCGAACAGAATAGAGAATTGTATAGTCATATTGTTAAATTAATAACTTATAAGTTATCAACTATAACAATATGGTTCATTCAACAATATTTTAACTAGTAATGAAACTCAAAGTCGAGTACCACAAAATTTTTATTGTAAAACAACCTCTACCTCCCCTAGTGCACACATGCAATCTCCATAAAATTTTCTTTTAATTGACAATTGTGTTGTCAATTTTCAACAAATATCATTTATTATATTTATTCTTGGGGAAGTCTAATAGTTTAAAATTCTTATAAGTTCTTTTTCCTACCTTTGTACTTATATTCTAGGCTTGATGATGGCTTGTAGCCGAAACTAGTCGCATATCTTTTGTTTTACAATAAAAATTTTGTGGTACTCGACTTTGAGTTTCATTACTATTCAGTAGACCACATTTGAGATAATGGATAACCTTTTAAATTTAATATTTTAACTAGATGCAAACTGAATCGAGCTGCGGCAGGTAAAACAGTAAGATAAAGTATTTGTTTACTGCCGCAAATCGGTATGGTAATGCATGGCTTTATTGAAGGTTGGCGATAATAGTACATATGCTATTTTTGTACCTCATTGACTAAAACCTTAAAGTTCATACGACAATTATATGAAATGAAACACTCAATATTATTTCATAACGGTAACTTAATCGATTACTTAATGGTTATGAAAAGTTATTGAAAAAAAAAGATTAAAAAAGCTAATCTGTGGGGGGGTTTGAACCCAAACAGGGGACTAAAAATATTTTAATTCCAAGGAGTAAAACTGGCCTTAAAATGAGGAAGTAAAATGCATGTTTTAGTCTATGAGGTGCAAAAAATATATTTAACTTGTTTTACTAAACATTTTAATACCTCCTAAAATAATTTTGTTTTGACAGCATCCATCAAATCTGTCGATTACAGCTATTTCATTTGTATTTGTTATAAATCGATCCACGCCTTTAATGAAAAAAAGGTACTTAATATTGTTCACCTGTTTAAAGATAATCTATCTACCATCATTTTAAAAGTATCATGTTTCAGGTATTTGATGTACCTACATCGATAGACAGCTTTAATTTTTAGAATAGAGGTAAAAAATGGCATTCACCTGGTCGAAGTTCCCACACATTTTCTCTCGACTTACAGGTATATAAAATTAAAACCAACTGGGAATTAATAAATACATAATCACTTTTGTATACAAATGCACTACAATCATTTTTATTTTAGTCAAATACCGAAGCTGGTTTATTACTTTTAAATATTAGCTTAACATTTTATGTAAACTCATTTTTATTGCTCGCTTATACAAGGTGGATCAAAATTCACAAATTTAGTAAAAAATATATACGTTGTAATGAACCCTGTATGAGTTTTTTTTGAAGATTTAAAATAATTTTCCGAATTTAAAACAAAATTTTAGTTAAGCAATAAGTAAATGATAAAAGATAGTCAAAAGTGATTAAAATTTTTTTTTAATAATAAAGTAAGAAAAATTTTTTTTGGGAAAAAACAGAGGAGAGAACATAATAAACAAAGAGATTTGTCATTGAATTAAAAAAAAAAGTCAATATTAAGTTTTGATAAATGTTTTATGGAAGGAGTTGATTTACTATGAATTATATACCAGTTAAAAATATTTACATTGTTTAATTCATAAAAAAAATATTAAAAATACAAATGAAGAGAATTTTCAAATAAGGTAAATACAGCTAGATAAATTATGGAAGTAATGTAAATTGAGTAATAAATTTATGGAAGTAATGTAAATGGAGTAGTATCAAAAATTAGCCATTTAGGAAGAAATTTAAAGAAGAAAAAATATAACGGTTAAAACATCAATTTGAATAGAAGTAATCAAAAGAAGATGGAAGAATAAACAGAATATATAAAATTTGTTATTGATTATGATTGATTTGTAATGTTTATTATTTTTTTAATGTTTTAATAAGAGATTCAGTAAATCAATACAATATGTATTAATTTAAAAATTATGAGTGATGAGAAATATTGCTACTCAATATTTTTAGGTGTTCTATTATCCCAACAATTTTTGTCGACGATCTGAAGCAGGACGTCGTAATGGTAAAATATCCAAATTGTAAGAGGCAGTTGAAACATATTTATTTATATAAAGATTATATAATTAATTATTGTGTATAATGCAGTTCAAATTCGGTGGTAAAACTTACTGAATCGAGTGCTCTTGAGTAATGTCCGTATTATACTCATTATTAACTTTATTGTATACCACGGGATCAGCAGATAGTTATATATTCAGAAATGAATGGAGTTTTATGAAATTTGGAACGATTAGACAGCACCAGAGGAAGCGTAGAAGAAAGCCAATGAGCACAAAGGATAGGGTGCGGAGCTGAAGGTCCCAATTGATGCTCAAACGTGTGGATAACAGCATCATACCTCCTCAAATAACTGGAAAAAAGAGGACGAGCACCTCCCCTGGAAACAGTTGTTCAAACAATAAAATTGTTATTCTTCCAAAAAGCCTTGTCTGAGACAATTCTCAGCAGTTCTTGAACTTAACATCAAGAATAAAACAAATATCTAGCGATAGTAGAACCGCGTTAGACAATCATAAGACAGTTTATGAGTGCTATCAAACACTAGAACTGATATATGTAAACACAATGTGGTAGAACTCGGTGGAAAGCATGTTGTTTCATAATTATTAATCTTTTTAATTTTATTTAGTTTATTCAAACTTAAATTACAGGTTACAGAGTAATAAAAACAATAATATTAGTTCTTTAAATTTAAACCCATTCATATATTTGACGTAATTTTGGTGCACGGGCCCTTAGGGATGGCAAAAAAAATGGGCAGTGAAAATTTTCAAAACTTGGTCAGTAGCTAGAAAATGAAGGATTTAAAATTTAGCCATTTTTGTACCCACATCTTGTTAATTGGATTACAAACTACGAAAAATTTATTTTACTGTTTGAAAAAGTGCCCCATCCTTAACCGCCGCAAATTTGTACCGAATACTGCATGATAGTGACAAAAAATACGTCATTTTGGAGATGGGAACAAAAGTAGTGGCAGCTAAGGAGTGGTCTTACTTGCAGCAAAAGAGATTTTTGTTAGTTTATATTAATAAGATGTTGGTACAAAAATACCGAAATTTTTGAATCCTTAATTTTTTTAAATTTTCGCCGCCCCTTTTTTTCCTTCCCCCTTAGCCCGTTCATCATTATGAGACAGCAAATTTAATTTTTGGCCACCAAGGGCTACCCTCGATCGATTGCAATAAATTCTTTACCCCTAACTTTTTAATGTACCAACTGCGTATATAGGGCTTGCTGCATTGCTTTTTTTCATGGAAGGCCGCAAAAAACTGGAAAAAAAGGACGAGCACCTCCTTCGTAAACAGTTGTTAAAACAAAGAAAATTGCTATTCTTCCTAAAGCCTTCCCTGACACAATCCTCAGCGCGAATGAACAAACATTGGTAGATGAAGCAGTAGTGGAAGAAATGGCCTGAAATGCCACAGTCGGCAGAATGACTCCGACTGAAAGAACCACAGCTGAAAAGCTGAAAGGGAGTAGAATTCACGACATGCACGGAAGACGACATCCCACAGTCTCAGGAGTGAGGGAATGTTAGAGCAAAAGCTTCTACAGCTGATAGAAGTTCAAAATGAAGGGTTAAGAATAACCCAATGGAAACCTAACAGCAAACTTATCAAGCATTCCGAACAAAAAGGGCAACTATATAATGAGCAACGGGAATCCGTCTTACCAGCAGCTTTTCATTCCATTAGATCACTGAATGGGCATGGCATACCCACATGACTCATTGATTGGGATCAAGTCATAATGCGACCGATCAAACAAGTATCAGCCTGTGGCAGAAGAAGTGGAATTGCTGCAAGAGAATCCATACTATTCATTTGTAATGCTGAAAGATGAAGGGGACAGCACTGTATCAAATAGGCATTTGGCTCCAATCGGAGAAAGTGAATAAACCTTTGATGTGTAAACGAAAACTTCGAATTAAGTGTTATATAAATCGAAAATGGCGAATTTCCGGTTTTCGATAAAATGGCTTATAAAACGGAAAATTTAAATGAAACACCCATTATATTTTTATAATTTTACATTCCACGGATTAAATTACATATAATTCACATGTCTTTATCATTTTAAAAATAGACTGAATCTGAGCAGAGCTGTGACGAGCACTGACAAAAAGTACTCGCGAGCACCAAGCACTCAAAAAAGTGCTTTTACAGGAAAGTGCTCGCGAGTACTAAGCACTCTAAAAATGGGCTTTAAATTCACGAGCACTAAATACTAAGCACTTTTTGAAAAATTCAATTATTTAAGTCGAAATGCATGTTGGCTTATTTATAAAAATGGAGTAAGTCAATGGAATATAGGAACCAATATCAAAAATTTCAATTTGTATCTGAACTATTTAAATATAAAAAAAGCATTTTTATTATTTTTGAATAAATAAGAACAAAACAAAAACGGTATAAAATACATGGTTCATAGAGATATAGGGACGTAACCGACTCGTTTTCTAAATATTTTCGCGTGCACTAAATTAATGTCTTATGAAACTTGTATAATGCGTGGCTTGACCTCATCCCAGCTATGATCAGAGCTGGGCACGAATAAAAAAATATATATCCGTACGATCTACGAGTACTCAAAAAATTTATTTTTAAGTATTTTACTCGTAAGTATACGGTTACGGGTAGTAATTGTAAAAGTACGAGTAAAGAGTACGAATACTTTTACAAAATGGGAGGGCTCAAAAAATAATTGGATTGAATCTCAGTACTTAGTAAATAATACTTACACATATACATTTTTTTTTATTGTCGGATAGAGCATATTTAAATTGGTTCGCGAATCACTAATCTTAAATACTCTACTTCTGCTTGGTTCTTAATTAAATTTGCTTTTTCTGAAAATATCGATTCATTCTGATAGAAACTTGTTCCGGGAACGTTCTCAAGTGATTAAAATCATCAAAATCGAAAAATGTATGTAAGGAGTCACGAACAACCTTTTCATATTTTTCATCTACATTCTTAACATCAATTAATTTATTTGCTTCGTTTACAACCATTTTTTCTATTGATGTTAAGCTTGGAGCTAGTGGATAATGTTATACCAGCTTAACTTAAATTGAGGATGCATGACAGAAGCCATATAGCGCCATGTACTTGCGGGTCTAACTTGAAAAAAAGGTTTAAACCTACTTTCAGTCCATCTAGGCATGTTTTGACTAGAGGCGATGCAAATTTAAAATTGATTTTTGACGACTTGTCTAGTTTATTTTTTAGTGAAGCTAAACATGGAGTCAGAAGACCGTAAAATGTATTCGTTTCGCCTTGAAAAAGATCTAAAGTAGCTGCCAATAGTTCCATCACTTGGAAATAAAAAGTTCATTCTCGAAAAAACAATTTTTTAAATTTAACCGTTGGAATAATTTAATCATTTTGTTTTTTTGTTTTTTACAATTTTGTTGATGGAATCATAGTAGGAATTCCACCATGTTGCTTCCGGAAAAGAAAGTGCGTATGTCCAGACTTTCTAAAATAACATCCGAAGATTTTGGAAAGGCTGCTTTCTTCCATAATGTATTGCACTTGGCTATAGCTTGAGCGTGTTGCGACTACTCGTAAAATATACTCATGTTCTACGAGTATAATTTTACGAATAAATTTAAATGTACTCGTAAGTACGAGTAATAAGTATTTCAAATTAAAAATACTTATGAGTAAATGTCACGAGTAATTTTTTTATCCGTAACCAAAATACGAGTAAAAGTATTCGAGTACTTGGGCAGCACTGGCTATGATGATGGGGTTGCGCAGATTTCCAAATTCGTCGTACTCCGCCCAATAATGCGCGACTTTATTTCTTCTTAGTTCCCGCTTACTGTAACAGTATCCAAGTGGCTAAGCTATAGACAGACAGACAAGCGGTTGTAGAGTTGACTTAGGTTACTGAAAAGTAGGTCGGCGAGCTAAGGTAACAAGTTAACGATTGCCGAAATCAGAGTTCCAAAATTCGGGGTGACCCTCGTTCTCGAATTATTGCTAAGATAAACAGACAGACATACAGACGGATAGACGGACATTGTAAAGTAAATAAGTACCTTCCGCTTTACTTCGTTACTTAATACAACGTTTTAATAAAAATTATGAAACGAGATGTATATCATATTTGATGTAATATTGTTTTTGTCATATCATTTTTTTTTCAAAATAGTCATTATTTTTTTCCAAATTATACACTAATATTTACTAGTGTGAGTTTAAAAATATTCAAGAAAGTGCTTGGTGCTTAATTCGCGATCCTTTTTGTGTACTCGCAAGCCTTTTGTAGTTCTCCCGAGCCTTTTGATGTGCTCGCGAGCACTTCTGACGAGCTCTAAGCACCAAGTCTTTTGAGGTTTGTTCCAACACGTCTAAAGACCATCACCGTACGGCCACGCGCATGTGCCGTAGGTAGAAGTTGTTCCAACAGAGAACGGACGGTAATCTGACGATCCTCTTGGTGTTCCAACCAAACTCCAAACTCGTGATCGTATTTGTCACGGTTTTAGGACTGTAATTTCGGTACATGCTCGAAATTAGTGACTGTGTGGATTGACATGCGCATTTAGCTTATTGTCAACCGATTTTGAGTGAATGTCATCTTCCATTTATCGAAGATTCAGCTGGTATTCATTTGATTTGTTTTGATGTTTATTAGGTTGGATTTTTAATATTATTTTTATTGATTCTCACGATCTTTAGATCTAACAAATAAGTAAACATGAGTGACGATGAAAAAATTAAAATTATTTAGGTAACAACAAGTACCTAGATACTATTTATATTCAATTTATTAGATTATAGCAAATCGTCCATAAACCGATCACACAACCGATCCAACGTTTACATACTTTTGTACCGTCACGAAACTATCCGAAGTCCGCGCATGCTTAAAACAGTTTCGAAACGATATCGAAATTCGTGTTGGAACAAACCTTTGGTAAAGTGTTTTAAGTACTAAGCACTGATTTTAAAAAGTGCTCGTAAGCACTACAAGAGTCTAGAGATGCAGCGTCTACCTTGTCACCCGAGTTTCCGCATGCGCCGCGTGTGCAAAAATTGTCTGAATTTGATAAATAAGAGAGGTTATAAACTGAAATACATGAATTAACCTGTGTATTTTAATTTATTTTCTTAAAAGAAGTCTTGACTATCTAAAACTAGCATTTGTATTTAAAAATGTGGTCGAATGTTAACGTGTTTGCGTTACATGTAGAAGAACCGGGTTCGATTCCTGAGGGTATCTTTTTTTTTATTTTTTTTTGCCGAAATAAATGAAAGTTATTTCTTTCTTTTAATACAAAGGCTAGATTTAGATAGTCAAGACTTCTCTTAAAAGAATAAATTAAAATACACAGGTTAATTCATTAATTTCAGTTTATAACCTCTCTCTTATTTATCAAATTCAGACAATTTTTGCTTGCCCAGGCTGCGCATGCGGAAGTTTGGGAGACAATTGTGTAAGCACTGTGCTCCCGAGCACAAAAGTTCTTAGAGTGTTTAGCAAAGCACTAAGCATAGTGCATAGGGACAGCTCTGATCTGGAGCAAGTAAAAGTGTAGAGAATGGTACAATGATGTATATAATTTAAACAACTTTTTAAAGTGATAAAGACGGATTGAAAAGTTTGGTTTGCGTTTTTATCATAAATATAAGTTTTTAATAAGTTACTAATTAAATTCGCCGTTAAAGATATATAAAAACCTCCAATTTTCTATTTAAATCCACCCATTATATTTTATTATATGGCTGTTTAAAATGATTTAAAAACTTCATTAAAAGATACACTTTATTGATTTGTTGTTTTTACTGTTTTACAATCAAAAAATTTATAGCTAATTAGTTTTATGTATAAACATTTCTGATTACAAATTGAAATTTGTCCCGTTTGTGTTCCGGTTTGTTATAAATAAATAAAAAATAATTAAACTTACTAATATATTGGTTTAATAAAAATATAACTCAACCTAAATTTTAATTTAAAGATGCTGGTGCATAACAATTTTTTTTATAATTCCCAAACTATTATTATCTGCCTTCATTACTTATTAAGATTCCGTGTGATACTTAATTTCCTAAATTAGAAATAACAATCCTCGTGAAAGATAACCAGACCATGGCGTTTACAATATTAAGTTTTATTTTCAGGTCGCTTTAGTCTGCTGATTTTTTCTCTCGAAATTCGATACTTTGTGAAAGAACAAGATTGTAAATCTTGAAAAAGACCATCTGTACGCTCAGATTTATTACTTTGGGAACTTTCACTGGAAGAATAATTTGTATAACACCATAAAATTCTTGAAAAATGGATAGTGGCCAGCATAATACTTTCCCGTTATATTTGTTATTTAATATGCCACAAATTTTAGATTGCACATTAACGTTTGTATTGAATAAACAAAAGTGGGCGCTATTTATACAGAGTGACCACTGCATAAGTGCGTGGTGACTCTATAGTTTGTACATCGAACAAACAGAGTGATCACGTGAACACCATCCATTTTTGAAGAGTACAACCGATGTTTAAAGTTAAGGACTCCCCAAACAAATGCGAATGTTTCGAGGCGCGGCGAAATTTGCATGGATACCGTTTATAATTATAAATGCAATATGAAAATGGATTTCTCGTCTGACGAAGAAGAAGTAATACTATTTCTGGCTTTAGAGGATGAGGAAAATGCAAGATTTATCTTTCTAAAATCTTAAATTTTCTAATTTATTTTTTTCTTTATGCGTTATTTTTTGTAGAAGGTAAAGAACAAAATGGGTACATGAAATTAATATGGAGGTTGGAGAGTTTCACAACCTGATGCCTCAACTTCGACAAGATAAGAAACAATTTTTATTTTAGCGAAAATTTTGATGAAATTTTAAATCTTATAAAAGAAAATATTACAAAATTGGACACAACAAGGTAAGTAACTAATTTTTTTTATTTCTCACTAATTTAATGTATCTAAAAAATAGGAACATAACTTAAACATTCTTTTTATAAATGTGTATGTGCTTTTGCATTGCACACGCAGGTACAGGGTGTTTATATTCACGTTTTTACCTGGAGAAATTATTTTCGAAGATAGAAAAAAAATTGTTTATTCAAAAATTGTAGATTTTTTCCATATTGTCTTTTGAAATTATCAGAAAAAAAGTGCGAAAAAACTACAATTTTTGTATCAAACACTTTTTCTCTATCTTCAAAAATAAAGGCTCCAGGTAGACACGTAAAAATAATCAGCTTACCAAATTTGAGACGAGAAGTGAATCAATCGATATCGAATAAAAACATAAAAATAAAAACAAAGAATTTCGCCAGATAATCTTTTTTTCTATTTTAATTGTTTTATTCGATATCAATTGATTCACGTCTCATCTGATATTTGGTAAGCTGTACTAAAATGTATGATATTTATACAAAATATACTTAAGGATTCAATAATTTAAAACAATTTGAAACATCACTGGTTTCATCTTATTTATTATTTACTGGCTGTAAAGTATTCTGTTCTACAGAATCCCCAAAGTACTGGTGATTTGTTGATGAAGTATATAAGTAATATATGTATTACAGAACTTGCCGAACTGTCGATAATACAATCTATCTTGGTTGCGTTCTTATTCTTCAATATCTTCATTTTTACTATGGCCTGATTTCTGTTAAGAAGGACGTTCATCGTTAAGTTTTCTTTTTTTGTCACTGCTGATCTAGGAATCGATAAGTTAGTAGCTGATGCTGGATTTACTTCTGCATTCCCAGGAACATCTGTCTCTGCGTTTAATATATTGTCATGTATGTTCTCCAGAAATTGAAATTGACTGTGGTCTTCACTGAGCGGACTTTCAGAATCATTGATGTCTATTTCTTGAATTTCTGTAATATCAGTAACATTTGAGACTGTTTTGGCCAACGACAAGACAGGACGGAATGCTTCCATCTGCTCTGCCCATTGCCATTTTTTGCAGCTTGACCAGCTTTGGTTTTATTTGCTCTTATGTGTCGCATAAACGCATCTCGAAGATTCTTCCATTTCTTTTTGATTTAGTTACCTAAAAAAATTGACATTTTTTATTTTTGTTGAAAGTACTTCAACAAGTAAGTCCGTCCCTGCCTCGTTGGCAGTTTTGTTGCCTTCACTGCCCGGTAACGGCTAGGAAAAGTACCGCTGAGTTGTCCCTTTTAAACACCCTTAAATTATGAACACTCCGTATTCTTCCCCTTGACGGTCAAGTTGTGTTCCTTCTGATTCATGTTCCTGCGTTGCCAAGTTAAGTTGCAATAGTGCAAATTAGTAATAAGTTTTAATAGTGTCAATAGTTAGTAGTTATGAGTATAAACCTCCTAGAGAGCTGTAAGTACAGTCAGTTATTGTAAATAGAACGAGCTTGGCCCACAAACTTACTTGTACCGCCATAAGGCACCATTGTAAATATATGCATATTCAACGCAGCTTGTTATTCATCGAGAAATAAATACCATTAACAAGTGAAGTATTTGTTCTTGCTTAAATTAGTCTTCGTATCAAAATCCCTACAAGAAACCTACGAATCAGCTTCCTACTGAAATCAGTTCACCGAAGAGTTAGAAAAAGACCAAACGTGTTAGCGGATTTCACCTGTAAAACAGGGTCCCTAAACAATTTTCTTTTTCAGATTTCTTGCCACCGGAGATGCGTTTTCACAATTGGCCAGAGTTTCCGGGTTGGGTTTGAAACCGTTAGTTTAATAGTAATTGAAGTTTGGGAAGGCCGTTTGCAGAAAAATGGAAAGTATCTATTTGCCTGAACCCACAACGGAAATTTGGGAACAATTAGCAAAACAATTTAAAGATATATGGCAATTTCCCAATTGTATCGGAAGTATCGATGGGAAGCATGTCACCATCCAATTCCCAAACAAAAACGGATCCCAACATTTTTGTTATTTGAATACATTTTCAATATAGTTCTTATGGCTATTGTTGGTATAGATTTATGTGTGTGGAATATGGTAAAAAATGCGAAGTAGGAATTTTTGAGGCGGCTCATATGGGTAAGCAGGTTTGATAAATGTTCCAGGAGATAAACCTTTAACCAGGACAAAGTGAACCATGTAGTCACGTTCTTATTGGTGATGAGGCATTTGCACTGAAGCTTTATCTTATGTGGCGCTTCCCTTATCGACAAAAGTTGATCCTCGTAAAGAAAATTATAATACACGGTGGTGCAAAGTACCAAGAGTTGTACAAAACACTTTTGGAATTTTAGTTCAAAAATGGAGAATATTCTTTAGACCAATTGCAATTAAAGTTGAAAATACAATTTTTATTATTAAAACAACTTGCATCTTACACAATTTTTTATGTACCAAACAGAGTGAGAATGAAAATTTCGATTCTTCAGACCCATCTGATCAATATGGTCAACAAAATATCCTTAGACAAACGGAAAGTGATCCAAAACGGGAAACAAATTTAGCATTCAGCATTCAACAAAAATTTGTAAATTTTTTCAATGCAAATTGAATTATTAACATAATATAATAATGTACATACGAGTATCCTTTAACAGAGCACCATTTTGTTCCCACACCTTGTGTCTTTTCTTCACGTTTTTAAAATCGTCACGTGATAGATTACATAAAATAGGATTTTTTTTACCAATTCAATGAGCTTTTCAGAAAGGGCCATTTTTATCACGAAAAACCCGTGGCGAATCTATGGGTAGCGTTTTGAATAATTCGCCGCGACTGCGAGACTTTTGCGTTGATTTGGGGGATCCTTTAAAAGTGCCACCGTTAAAGTAAAACTTCCCAGAATCCAGAACAAAAAAGGTTGTGATGATCATGTAGTTTTATTATACCATTTCTTCGATGTACCTCTAGCATACAAAGTATTTTAAATTCCAATTCCAGAAAATAAAATGCTGAATTACTGTTTCATCATTTTTTTAACCTTTTAATTTTTTTTAAATTCAGTTAACGAAGTCTGTCCTTTTTAATTTTTTTTTTTTTTTTAATTTTAAATTCCTGCCTTTTGAATGATATAGGCATAGGGTATCCCAGACAGAATTATCTACATCAAAGTTATAGTTTTTTAAAAGCCAATAAAATTAAAAAAAAAAACATTCAAAAACATAAATAGCGGAAAAGTATAATGTTGGCCAAAAAACAATATTTTAATTTCAGTCTAGATCTAAAATACACCCGGTAAGTACGACCTTGGCAGTGTTCTAAGAAAACGTCCATAGGGGCTTTATTGACCTCCAGTAATAGAGGTCAGCACATTCGGCTTCTTCTTTCTGCTCTTTCTCCGTCTGAACAGCTGCGAAACAAATTGGTTAAGGTTAACGAAAATTACTTGATTTAAAAGAATTGAAAGCTGTATTTATTGGTAGAGAATGCATTAAGGCTGATGACCGAGACTTGTTATTAATAATAATTGGTTATTGAAAAATTATTTTTAGGTTATAGATGATGTTGACAGTGTAATAATAGTAAAATGGAGGTCAAGAAACTGTGTTATTCAAAAATATAGTACAAATACGATATTCTTATAGCACTATAGCCAAATTAAGTTCTAACAATTTAAAAAAAAAAAAATTGGTACGAAATAGATTAGGTACACGTTAAATGCAACGTTGCCGAGTCAATAATTGGTACTTGTCTTATTGCTTACCAGTTAAAAAAGGAAGATCAAAGGTGGTTGTTATAATATTATAGTAGCATTAAGCAATTTTTCAAAATGTTATTGTTAATATAAAAAATAAGTTATTATTTGTATTTATAAATAATATGTTCATTATCTACCAATTGGTTCAAAAATAATCTTTTTGTCGCAAATTTTTGAGGTCATGAGATTCCTACTAGATACCAAAGTAATATTTATTAAAAAATATATAACAACCGAAGTTAGTTAACTAGATAAGTAATAATAGTACGAGAGCCCACGACCAAAATTTTTGCTTCATAGTAATACGGTCAAAGCCGTGTAAAATAGAATTTTCAACAATGTCAAAAAAATTAGTCAACCTATATCAGCGCATTCCATCTGATTTTCGAAATGTAGTATATGAGTGTGTATCTGAAAAAAAAAAAAAAAAAAAAAAAAAAAAAAAAAAAAAAAAAAAAAAAAAAAAAAAAAAAAAAAAGCAATCCGTCTGAAAACTTAATTACTAAGAAAGTAAGTGAATTGTGCTAGTTAATGTGAAAGAATCATGTTTTAGAAGAAAATTTGAGCACATTAAATTTAAGACCGTTTTCAAAATATTAAAAAAATTTACCTCTAGGTAACGTAGCAATTTGTCTGAAAACTGTTTGATGTGATAAAATAAGTTGTCCAGGTGTAGAATAAACTGATAAATTTAGTATAGCACATTTCTACTCAGACAACTTTTCGATACTCGAAAATGATCCTGCCAGTTTAATCAACTCCTCTCTTAATCCGCTGTTCCCCATCATACCAGTATATTTCCCCTATTTCCTCCTTCTTTTGTTTTTTAATTTTAATTCTACTGTTAAATTTTTTTCAATATTATATAGCTTTGTTATGTTTTTGTTCTTTAAGTTCAACATAACCTTGTCTTTTCTTTTTTAAGTAGCTACTGTCATAGCATCTCTTCTTTTCTTGTTCTTTTTCACCGTGTCCTGTACCCAATTCCCTTTAGTCAATGTGAGTTCAGTACCAATTTTTCTCATTTTATTAACTTTTTTTAAAAAATTATGTGTTATTTCAACTTTGCTAAAATCAAATTTAACTTCAAAAACTTATTTAGATATACTTTTAATCTTACAATATGACTACTAGTATTAAGTCTGGTACAACTACTTCCCAATATGTTTCTCATACCTTTTTCTTGCTCATATTTAAAATTTAATTATACCACTACCTGTCAACTGTCAAGTTACTTCCGGCAATATGGCAACCATTTTGATGATTTATTGCGACTCAACTAATTGGCCAATGTCGACGAAATTTAAAAAGTCTTTCCGAGAGCGTCTGATGATCGCTTCATTTTATATAATCCTTTATTGGACTCTTACTCCTGCCAACTACTCCAAGTGTAGTTGGAATCTATTTACTGCGTTGCAGTCATTCGAATTTTGTAGATTGTTGCTGTTAACATGGGGCCCCCCATGTGGATATCCTTCTTGGAAGTTTTCCTGCCAGAAATCTCCCTCATCATTTATTCCTATTATTTCTGAACGCCCTAAGGGGCTAATATCTATGACAAAGGTCACACATCCTTTTATTTCTTTAATTTTAAGTGTCTTACATTCTAACAAACTCTTATTTACTTTTACTTACCATTCATGTACCTCTAATTTTTCCCTTACACTTTCATCCTTCCCTTCTTAGTAGCGGTACCCTGAAGTTGAGCAATATGTTAATTTAAGGTTTAATCATAACATTTTGTTAGTTTGGTAAGTCATTATTCTCATCTTTGTAATTTTTCCCTACAGTATTTGTATCTATTATAGGCCTGAAGATGGCTTGTTAGCCGAAACTAGTTACCTGTCAATTAAATTTATTGTGGTACATGATTTCGAGTTGTTTTTATTTATGATTAAATATTTTAAATATCATGAAAAAAACGCATATTTGTAGTGCTAATTAAGCGAGATTTCGTTCAAATACGAGTATCCAGAGGTGAATACTTCTTCATATATTTTATGCCAAAGTTTCAAACTTTAACATTTTTTTATTTTTGACAGGTGACAGTTGGAGAAACAATTTTGATTGTTCTGAATAGAGATTTTCAAGGACTTTCAAATGACATATTACAGGTCAATTTCCGTGACATATTGCTAATGTCATTTTTGACAGTGACACTTCCGTTTGACAGATATCGTACAAAACTAACGGGTTATTCCGACGGATAACAAAAAAACCCATATACCAAATTTCAGCTCAATCGGATTAATCGTGGAAGAATACACACAGACACACAAACAGGCAGACAGACAGGGGACCTCAAAATGGATATTTCCCTCTTTATCTCTAAAATTTTTTCAGCTTGTTCACAATACATTGGGGAGGTGGGTCGGGAGAGTAAAAAAAAAAAAATTATAAAGATGTGTCGCTGGAAAAGTTTAACATATACTATCTGTATGTCCCAAAAATTACCTCGAGAGTCTGGACCTAGTAAATTTATGTCAAATAAAAAGATTAAATTTCTGGTTTTTTGCGATTGGCTCCGAGTTGGTGCTGCCTCAGTAAACTAATTTATGCTGATTTTTCCTAATTCCTGCAGATTTGACTAATTTCTGCTAATTTATCTTTCAGCTGATTTTTGCTCATGTTTACTCAATTCTGCTGATTTCATTAATTTCTGCCTATTTGACTTATTTATGCTGCTTTTACTAATATCTGCTGATTTGACTAATTTATGCTGATTTTTACTAATTTCTGCTGATTTGATTAATTTCTGCTGATTTGACATATTTCTGCTGATTTGACTTTCAGCTGATTTTATTTGATTCTTGCTGATTTTTGCTCAAATCTGCTGATTAGACTTTCTGCTAATTTTTACCGATTTCTGCTTCTTTTACTAATTTCTGCTGATTTTTATTCATTTCTACTGATTTTTACTAATTCCTGCAGATTTGACTTATTTCTGCTAATTTGACTTTCAGTTGGTTTTTATTGATTTTTGCTGATTTTAGCTAATTTAATGTTAAAGTTTCAAATTTTGATATTTTTTATTTTTGACAGGTGACGAAATAATTTTAATTGTTCTGAATAGAGTTATTCAAGGGGTTTCAATTGACATATTAGAGTTTTAGCACCACACACGCTAACGTTAACGTTAATCCTCATTTCGAGCAGACTGCGCATGCTCACGTAAAATTAAAAATAGCGTTATACGGTAAATTTACCGAATTAGCGTAATGTTTAGCGGGTCCCCTTAATTCAAATATATTAAACAATTGTCATAATTGACACATGACATAAAATAAAATGCAGAAAAACACAATTGCTTTGCTAAAACTATTTTTTACATTCGGTTATTCTTTACGCTAACCAAATTTAGCGTTAAGGTTAGCGTTAGCGGGTGAGATTCTAAAACTCTCTATCCAAGTTAAATTCCGTGACATATTGCTTCTGTCACTTTTTGCCAGTGACACTTTCGTTCGACATATGTCGTACAAAAACTAATGGGTTCTTCCGAAGGATAAATGAAACCCATATACCAAATTTCAGCAAACCCATATACCAAATTTCAGCTTAATCGGATTAAGCGTGTAGCTTCTATCGTGGAAGAATACACACAGACAGACAGACAGAAATAGTCTTGATCGTCTCAGGGGACCTGAAAATGGATATTTTCGTTTTTATCTCGATTTTTTTTTATCAGGGTCGGGAAAGTCATTATGCTTTGTGGCACTCTACTCTATTCTGCGTAGAAAAAATTGGACTAGAGGGTAGGATTACTTAATATTAATCGAAAAATTGTAAAAAAAATTTTATACCTAATTTATTATAAGTACATTTTCGATGGTGTGCGGGCCTCTTAACTACTACAATTTAATTATTTTTTTGGTTAATAGCAAATCAAAACTTTTTTTTTCTATATGTAAACAAAAATGCTCAATATTTAATATATGTTCAGTTATCGTATTATTTCATATATTTATATTTTGATGAGTGTGTAACACGAACATATATTATAAGCTAGTTAAAATTCCATAGCAGGAATATAATATCTAAGTATGAGACATCTGGTTTTAATCATTCATCTACTTACTGGGTATGCACTCCTGTAAATTAAAAGTATACAAGATATAAATGTATACACTGGGTCATAGAGGCAAGTGAGGTCAGATGTCAATTGACTTGACATTGCATCTCGTAAAATAGAAATATAAAAATTCAACCATAACTATTATAAGAATGTAATACGGTATATAAATGTATTAGCCAAACCATAGAAATAATGTATTATTAATGAAATTTTAAATTAGGAATTATTTCTCGTATCCATTTTTCAAATAGTCTCAATTACAAGTAGAAGACGCCAATATACGAGTATATTACAAGTTTTTGTAACATTCCTTTAGTTGCGGTTAACCACTGGTTATAATCTCAAAGTGAGGTAAAGTCTACCGTGTACTTCACGCTACCGTGAACACCAGTGCCAATGACTGGACCAAAACTCGTATATTTTCAACATAACAAGCTAAAACATTTTCTAAAAGTGTGTTTTGCAACCTACAACTATTGTATTAAAATTATTAAATTTGTTGGATAAAATAATTTGTGTAATTTTGCACATGTCCTGATTGTACGAAGAATTTTATTCAAAACTGAAATTACGGAATTATTTATTTCTAAAAATATCAATTATGTCTTAAATTTTAAATTACATAACTTTAAACGATTTTATAAAAATGTTAATTATGTGTAAATATAACTGAGATTGAAAATAAGCATACAGGGTGAGGCAAAGGACCCCGCACGATTCTTATGGAAAAAGAGTCCCAGTCGAATTGGCTAAAAATTTAGTATAATGTAGTTTATGATGCCCTGATGAAATGTCTCCATTGGCCCAACGAGATCTAATGGACATTTTTTGAGATACAGGGTGTTAAACATGAGGAGGCAGTGATTGTTCTTTATCTTTAGAAATCAAATAGTGTGGAGATTAGTTTGTTACAACAAGTTAAAGATAATAATTATAATATTAGTATTATCGATATCAATTGTAATGAGACTCTGTCTACAGGGTGATTCTTTTTCTACTAGCCAATATTAAGATTTTTATGTAATCCTTTGAACAAACTCAGTCAAACGCAAAATATTGTAGACTTGCAGAATAAGTATAAATATCATTTGATTTTAATATTGAATGAACATTATACTAAATTTTCAGCCAATTCAACTGAGTTTCTTTTTCCATAAGAACTGTGCGGGGTCCTTTAATTGGTATTTCGTACCGTTATAGGTAGAATTTGTTTAACCATCCTCTGCCGTTACGTCATAATCGGTGACGTATTCTGCTGTTTTACGTTTGTCATATATAATTTGAAAGTTATTTTATACATAACCTCAAAATTAAAATATAATCAATGATATAAAGGATTGTTTTTAACGCATGTTAAGGTGTGTTTGTATGAATAAATTGGTAATGCTAAAAATTGCATTTTGCTTTTTGTTTTGCTTACTTTTTTATATAATTTAGTAATTTTTTTAACTTGAAACCTCCGTTTTTTAACTGATTTGTTACAAATTTCTAGGTTGGGGATGTTTAACGTCCCTAAGCATGATTTTTGACTGAATTAAAAAAACTACGGATGATCGAATCGTGATTTAATGGCGAAAAAAAATGTATTATACAATTATATTTTTGGGACGAACCCAAACTTTGTAGACTGCATTTAACGGTAAAAACGGTATTCCAGCATCTCTTTCTCTTGAAAAGTATTTAGTTTACGTCGATATTAGTAAGAAATACGTTAAAGGCGTCATAATTCCGTCTCATCCAATTCATGATTGAGAGATCAAGTTGGACAATGTATGACGTAACGACAGAAGATGGTTAAACAAAAATTGTCTGTCCGTCAGTCTGTCCGCATATATTTCTCAGTTTAAATGGGAAAAAAGATGCGTATTAGGTAGTTTTTCACTTGAGGAAAAAAACACTAATGATACGGCTCTGTTCGTCTGTCCGTCAGTCTGTCCGCATATATTTCTCAGTAACTATAACAGACAGCGACAAACGGTCAACGGCTATAAATTTGGCACATCTTGAATGTGTGCATAGGCGAATTTCAGGTTTATACGACTTCTGGTTTAAAACCCCGTACTGGAAGAGATACTTTCGGTTTTTAAAATAGCTATTTCGACGTTAAATTGAACGCTGAATCCATAGACGTATTCAGATTTGCGCTATCTCTTATACTTTTTGAGATAATCGTAAATGTTATGGGTAAAAATTTTCCCATGACAACACTACTACTTTTTGGTCGGGAGTCTATATGGGAGTAAGTGAGTGAGCAAACAGCTGAGTAGTGGGAAAAACTACCCCATTGCATACTTCAGTCGACTTGTTTGGTTTGGTTGAATGGTTTTCACAATTAAAATATCAGGATCGGTTTACGAGATATTTGGGGAAAATCGAAATTGACGATTTTCGTTTTCGATTTATTTAATTATCACCTCAATTTTTAAGATGGAAAAACTGTTTTATTGAAATATCGTTTTACATAGCGTATCGAATTATTTACAACATTTCATCTTTAAAGGACCACCGTCAACTATTTTTTTTTTTAAATACGGACCTGTAGTTTTTATTTCATGATTTAAATCCCCATTTTTAGTCTAGTCAACAAGCGCTTTTTGGGTCAAACTTTTTCTCCGTCTCTGAAAAATATGAACGTGTCATTCGATTCGGAATAGCGTTTATATGATTTTTGAAAAAATTCAAGAGCCGCTTGCAAAAATTGCAAAAGTTATAAACAATTAACTGAAAAAAATGGGGTTTGGTTTTTTGAAAATATTTCAAAAACTATTTGACATTTTTCAAATTTGAAGAAAGATTCAAAAATAGAAGGAAATTTACCAAAAAAAAAACTGTACCTCCCGAAACTGTAGGACAAATATTTATAATTTTCCCCGATTGTTGAAAATACGACCGAAAACGGGGACTCCGGCTTGCGTAAGCGCTGCCTACTTTGGACCCTATAATGAATAAATATTATTTAAACTTATCAAATATAAAAATTAAAAATTGAAAAAATTCAGTCATCTACTGGATAGATTTCTGAACAATAATTCGCGGCAAAAAAAATTTTATTCCGATTTTTTTATTAATTATGCATTAGTTAATTAACAATTTTTTCCTACTTGAACATGAAAATTTTTTTTTCATATTCCCATTGATTCGATTTTTTATGATCAGAAGTCACATAAAAATGATTTTTTAATTTTTTTATTTCTTATTGTTTACACAAATTGTTATAAATAAACAAATGCGTTGTTTATAAAATAATTTAAAACTTCTTTTTTGAAAACATAATCTTTGATGTGAATTATGATTTTTTTTTCTAAAAATCGTTCCTTAAATTTTTTTTTATTGCTTAAAACCGTATTTGTTAATTAACAATTTTTTTTTCTATCGGCTGTAATTATTATTAAGGAATTAATTTTTTTCTATATTTTTTTTCTTTTTCTACATAATGAAACAATGTTATTTTTTGAGAAAAAATATTTATATGGTAGAAAAAAATTGATAATTAATAAATACGTTTTTAAGTAATAAAATAATTTTTTTAAGGTACGATTTTTTTTAAATCATAATTTGCTTCAAAGATTTTGTTTCCAAAAAAATTTTTAAATTATCTTATAAATAAGCATTTGTTTATAACAATTTTGCAAACAATATAAAATAAAAATTTTTAAAAATCATTCTCATGTGACTTCTGATCATAAAAAACGGATCAATAGTAATATGAAAAAAAACTTGTTTTTTCAATGATTAATCAAGCTTCTAACCTAAGTAAATTATTAATAACAAAGTGAAAAATAACAATTTATTAATTTTTCCAACGGGAAACTCTTCTGAAATCTTTCAAAAACAGATCCAAAAAAGGAAAAAAAATCAAATTTGTTATTTAACAATTAACGCACTTACAATGTTCATGTTCAAGTAGGAAAAATTGTTAATTAACTAATGCATAATTAATAGAAAAATCGCGATAAAATTTTTTTGACCCCGGATTCTTAATTACAAATCTATCCAGTAGACGTCTGAATTTTTTCAATTTTTAATTTTTATATTTAATAAGTTTAAGTAATATTTATTCATTAAAGATCCAAAGTGGGCAGCGTTTACGCAAGCCGGAGTCCCCGTTTTCGGTCGTATTTTCAACACTCTGGGAAAATTATAAATATTGGCCCTACTGTTCCAGGAGGTGGTTTTTTTGGTAAATTTCCTCCTCTGTTTGAATCTTTTTCAAATTTGAAAAATGTCAAATAGTTTTCGAGATATTTGGAAAAACCAAACACCATTTTTTTTTCAGTTAATTGTTTATAACTTTTGCAATTTTTGTAAGCGGCTCTTGATTTTTTTCAAAAATCATCTACACGCTATTCCGAATCGAATAACACCTCGTTCATAAAGCACTTGTTGACTAGACTATTTTTCTCTATCCAACCATGTAGAATACTCAATTTTTTATTAGCTTTTGACTGTACTTTAATACGTTTAGACCAACTTGTAGCATTTTCCATAAAAATAAATTTTTGAAAATATTTATATATTTTGTTGACAGCAGAAATGACTTTGACATATAAATTATATATAATTTATCATAGAATTTAAATGTGTTAATATTTAAAAAATATTTTTTAATTCCATATTATTATTTATATCTACTAAAGACCTACGGATGTATTCCCAATGTTTTTGTTGTTGATACACACCATATTTTTCTATCAGTTACATAGTAACACAAGAAAAGAAAGTAGGTACCTTCACTTCCTTTCTGCATTTCTGTTTCCGCCCGATAGTGCATAACTTCCATCGAAATATGTATTCCACGGGATCCAGATGTGTGTTTTTGTGAGATTGAAATATAGATCTGAAAGGATGTGACTTTGAAGACCATCTGAAGGGCGTCAGATAACATTTGAAGATTCAGATGTTTAAAAAATTGTAGACGCATTCGTAGAATAATTTGCCTTTTTATTCAAAAAAAGAAATTACTTTATCATTTTTATAATTAGCGATTATTAAAATTTTTAATTTATTAAGTAAATAATAAAAATATATTAAATTAATAACGTAAATGTTGAAGAATATCGTCACCACTAACCAAAAATACACTTTTTAATATTCTACATACGTTTCGCTAAATATGTTAGCTTTATCAGGAGTTGATGATAAATATTAAGCCTACGTCTAGTTAATCATGCCTACTACATTCACGCATTTTGGCGCCTAAGCGCGGAGGCTTTATATTATCTAATTATTGAGTTGGAAAAATCCCCGCCAACCTTATCGAATTAAGCTATAAAGTTGACTATATGAAATAGGTCTTTTGTTTATATTTAAACTATTTTTACATTTAATTATTTCTATACTTTCAAATGTATCTAACAACAAATTCATTTTTAAGTAATTTTACCTTATCTACAGTTAATTTATGAATATGCTGAAAAGCATGTTCAGCAACAGAAGATTTCTCTGTACGACCGTATTTTAAATCAGCCAAGTGCTCTTTAAACATGGTTTGTACAGATCTTCTAGTTTGTCCGATTTTTGTCACAATCAGAATAATTTATTTCGTAGATTCCACCTTTTCTCAAACGACTTTTGAATTGTTTATTAATCTTTTCAAAGTATTGTTTGATTGAAAAACTACTCTCAAGCCTGATTTGTAAACTAAATATTCAATTATAATATCACAAGAGCTTAAATTATTTCCGGAAATTTTTTTAACTTTTTTAATATTGTAAGTGAATATTCAAGATATTGCATGTTCTATGAAATCGGTACACTAGCAAATATTGAACTTATGTCGAATGAGATTAAAATTTCCGCATCTTCAATTTAAGTATTTTTAATTTTGTTTATAACATCTAAAGAGTTTTTGACTGAACAATGTTTTTGCTGGATGGGTAAATTTCCAAGTTCCATTCGCTAACCATTTTGAAATATTATAGCTAGGTGTACTTATTGCTGAGAAGATAAGTCGCATTGCTTTTCTTTGTGTAATTTGGGAAGACAATAAAACTTTGACACCGTAGGGTTACTAGCTGTTAATCTATATTTATTTGAACTTGAAGCATGGTTAGCGTGGGAACAAATGTGTAAAACCAATAGAATTAAAACCCAGAGTCAGCAAAATATCTTCTTACAGGAAGCAGCAAATCTACCCTAGTATGTTGCCAACCGTTGGAAATTCAGGGATCTAAAATCCACCATAGTTTTAGATAATTTTAATAGTCGTGCAGAGCGGATATTCGGCGAGCTAAAGATATACCCCAATTTTCAATTGAGGGGATTACGATGTCAATGATCACGGCAAACACGCACGCCCAAAGAGGCAACTTGCCAGAGCGCAGTAAATCTGGTTTTTACTAACAAAAAGAGGATTAGAAATTAAAAGAAAACACAAAAAGGACCGTTGTACACCAAAAAAAAATAACCGTCTACAACGAAAAAAAAAACAAAAAACCAAAACTGTACTCAATCCGACCAAAAATAATTAAAAACAAAAAAAAAGGGCCATGTTTTAGGTGAAGAATTATAACACAGAGATGACAGGACTAACAGACTGACAAGCCCATCTACAAGCGACAGGACAAAACTTTCGACACATACTTTGGGATAGAGGCTTAGGTCGTCCCTAAAAACCACAAGAATATTAGCCAAAAATCCACCAATGCCCTTTGGGGCTGAATACGACCAAATAAAGGAAAGAGGAGACGTATGAGGACTGGACAACGCAGTTCTTCAAAGCTCCCTAAAATATTGAGGAGAGAACCCGGGGTCAGGTAGCAAGGGAATAGAATAGCTACGACAGTTCTGGCGCACTCCTTATGTAAAATAACATGGGAAATCGCTAAGGTCCATTCTGTTAATTTTTGTCCAAATTCAAGGTCACTCGTGACGTCATCAGACCCCACTAGAGAGCTGTTAAAATCTATTCGAGAGCTGTTAAAAGTTGTTCGAGGCCTGATAAAAGCTGTTTCAGACATGTTAAAAACTGTTTGAGATCTGTTAAAAGCCGTTCGAGACCTGTTAGAGATCTGCTAAAAGCTGTTCGAGCCTAGACGTAGTGGGGACTGATGACGTCACGAGTGACCTTGAGTTTGGACAAAAATTAACAGAATGGACCTTAGCAATTTCCCACGTTCTTTTCCATAAGGAGTGTGTGACAAATTTGTGAAACAATACTTTAATTTGTTGATAATAAATAATAAACGTGATTTAAGCTCAAATATTTTTATTATGAGTTCGTTCCTCGAATAGAATATCAGTCTAATTGATTTTTTGATGTAATTAGAAACAATTGCCAAAAAAACTATGAT
Source organism: Neocrepidodera transversa (assembly GCA_963243735.1). Taxonomy (NCBI): domain Eukaryota; kingdom Metazoa; phylum Arthropoda; class Insecta; order Coleoptera; family Chrysomelidae; genus Neocrepidodera; species Neocrepidodera transversa. The sequence goes on from OY725341.1 coordinate 27,161,936, forward strand.
ATATTTCAAAATTCGCCCTTTCTTTCATTTTTGTGGGTTTAAGGAAATTAAACTCAAATTAAACGTTATATTTGTTTTATTTATAGTAAACGAAAATTTCAGAGATTTTTCTTTTTTTCTTTTTTTGAAGAAAATACTTGGCTTGTCCAAGAAAAAAACGTATTCTAAGAAAAACGTAGTCCAAGAAAAACCCCTATATAAAGAGGGGAAGAAAGAAAATTTTTAATTTGCAGCACAGACGATATATAAGTCAATTGATTTGACTGAAGAGGCAAAGAGAGAGAGTTTGTAACATGGGAAAGACATTTTATAGTAATACCTAAAAGAGAGGGAGAGCTAGAAAAGGGATATGAAGCGAGCTGAAATCAGATAGACCGAGTAAAGGAATAATAAAAATACAGGGTGGCACAAAAAACGTAACAAGAACTGTCATAGCTATTCTACTTAGGGGACTTGGGGATCAAGTGTTGATTAGGTGTAATAACCCCTTGGCTTGGGCTCATATCGTGGATGGATGGATGTAAACAAGGTTTTTACACATTTGAAAGTGTTATTTATTTCTCGTATCATTTTTGGCAAATGATTTTTTTGTATTCAGCGTATATGGTCCACTTTGAATCAATTCATTGACTCTATCAAAATAATCGCAGGTTTATATCCCGAGAACTGCAAATTTAACCGGATAAACTACGGCTAGCTTTTTTTGAAAAATTTTGCTTAGAAAATGTTTGAGACTGAATAATCCACCATTAAAAGCCATTGTTTGGCCGAAACATGTAGCCCCATTTGTTTTGTATCTTCACCAGTTATAAATTATTGTGACTTTTTTATTCATTAAACAATTTAGATTTTATGCTATCAAAATATTTATTCAATATTAAATCAAAGCTTTCTAACAATATATTTTGCAGCTTATAATAAAATTATCATAAACGATGATCATCCTACAAATTGTTAAATACTGTTTTCACTTTGGTGTAAATAATAAACAAGTCGAGTGATTCACTGAGCAGTTAAGGTGTTAAAATCAAGGATAAAATCAACATATGAGTAAATTTCTATAAATCATAAATGGTTCGTCGTTAAATCGGTCAATCTAATTAACGTAGAATTACAGAATATAGAATGAATCCATTACGATATTTTCTTCATTGAAATAGTAGTTTAATATCACGATAACATTGCATATTTTTGATTTTTACAAGTTTAATAATTATAGAGTTTCACTTTAGTACTGTTATTTGGCACTGATATGCATCTAGCAGTTAGTTTACAGTTGCATTGTTGCATCGCTAAACTAATATCAATTACTTTATTCCGAAAGTTAAAATTCAAGGTTTGATAGATTATAAACCTATCATTTCTTTAAGATTTTAATAGGTAAGTTAGGTCATTTTCATTAAAATAAGATCTTAACTAGTAGCGTAGCCGAATATAAATATTAATAACAGATATACAAAAAAATATATAACGAATTTTAATATTTTATTAGAGCATAAAATCAATGTACTGACTTTGTATTAGAACTATCAGGAGAAGTTATAACAATATTCTTTTCAACCTTGGTATATAAGTTTGTATTAGGACCATGTGTTATTTATGAATAATTACCAAATCTAAGTAGTATGAGGTCAACAAACACCAAAACATCTGTTTAAAATATAATGCAAAAAATTATCACAGCAGGAATTTTTTTAATATGGCTAATATAATTTACATCTTGTGACAAAAAAAATGAAATAAACTTAGAGGTGGTAACCAAAGAAACATGTTTTCATTAACGATTTTTATGTATATAATTAAACATAAGTTTTGTCAAAATGAATCTTCTTCTTCTGCTTATTTGTGCTATAATTTTTTCATAAAATACCAACAACAGGAAACGAGGAGTGTCTTGGAAGTGGACATTCTGTTTTTATCGCTTTGACCCGACTACTAGTCAATCCAGTTCAATAAGAAGCAGGAAATAAAGATACTATAAATACTTCGAGGAACTAATATATAGAAGTAAATCTTAAGCTTGGCCTGCATTTTTTTATACATAAAAGTCAAAGAAAAATTATAAAATGAAGTTACTTTTCTTATAGTATGTTTTATAGAATAAAGAGTTTGGGATTTTTTTTATTTTAAGAATTAACCAATACAGATACAAAAAACAAAACTAATTTATTTATTTCTTTATTTATTTATTTATTTATAGAATTACTATAATTTCTGTTTTTTACTATTTGACCTTTTTATTAGATATCTTTTTCTTGTTTTTACTATTTTTTCTTATTTTTCCCTATTTTCCATATATTTTACCATTTTTTATTTATTGTTCTATATTTATTCTAATTTCCCCATTTAATCTATGCTTTTCAAGTTTTTTTCCTATTTATCCCCATTTTTCACTATTTTTCCCTATTTCGCCCTAATTTTTCCAATTTTTCTCTATTTGTCACTATTTTACTTTCCCGGACCCACCAAAGGGAAAGTAAGGTGAACGAGCAAAAAAAATCGAGATATCGATGGAAATATCCATTTTGAGGTCCCCCAAGAAGATTGAAACCATTTCCAGCGCATGGTCTGTCTGTGTGTCTGTGTGTAATCTCCCACGATAACTGCCGAACCGTTTGACCAATCAAGCTGAATTTTGGTATGGAGGGTCGGTGTGTGCCTAGAATGCGACCATTAGATTTTGGTTTAAATTGGTACAGTAGAAGGTCCTCAAGACCGATATTGATTAAATATACATGTAACAATTTTTTACTTTTTTTAAATTTTAAGGACAAACAATACACTTTAGTGCAAAATGTTGTAGTACAAAGTTTTAGAGCATAAAATTCCCTATAACTTTTGTTTCAAACTTTTTCCAGAATTTCCAATAGTTGAGCCACTAGAAGGCGCGTAAAAAATGTGCATGTAAGTTTTCTCTAATTTTGTTGATTTTGAGGACAAACAATACACTTTAGTGCAAAATGTTGTAGTACAAAGTTTTAGAGCATAAAATTCCCTATAACTTTTGTTTCAAACTTTTTCCAGAATTTCCAATAGTTGAGCCACTAGAAGGCGCGTAAAAAATGTGCATGTAAGTTTTCTCTAATTTTGTTGATTTTGAGGACAAATAATACACTTTAGTGCAAAATGTTGTGGTATAAAGTTTTAGAGCATAAAATTCCCTACAACTTTTGTCTTAAGCGTTTTCCAGAATTTTCAATGGTTGCGCCACTAGAGGGCGCGTAAATATGTGCATGTATGTTTTCTCTAGTTTTTCTTGATTTTGAGGACAAACAATGCATTTTAGTGCAAAATTTTTTGGTGCAAAGTTGTAAAGCATCAAATTTTCTTTAACTTTTATATTTAACTTTTTATCGAATTCATCAATGTTTCGCCGCTAGATGGCGAGAAAAATACACAGTTTATGTCATTATCAACATTGAAATATCAATTCGGTAGACGTATTCACCATCGGCTCGCTATTTTTAATGTGTTCCATAAATTAATGTAATGCTTACTGTCAGTAGATAGAACGTCCACTAACTTTAAAGACTCAGTAAGTAAAGGCAATGACGTTTAGAATAAAACTTTACAATTTGATTTCTTGTACAATTGTCACAATCTAAACGTCATTGTCATTAGTTACAGAACCGTTAAAGTTAACGAACGTTCTATCTACTGACAGTTAGTATTTTGTAATTAAAATAATAATAATAAATAACATATTCTCTGCGGTCGAGCCGGGAAAGTTCTGGGGTGACACAGCCGATTTTTTTTCCTATTTTTCACTATTTACCAATTTCCCTATTTTGCCCTATTTTTTATTTTTCACAATTTTTCCCTATTTTTCTTTATTTTTTCACTATTTTCCCTATTTTGCTAAAATTTGCCCCATTTGTTCCTGGTTTTCCATATTTTTCCGTTTCTCCAATTTTTTTTCTATTTGTCCCTATTTCTCTCTATTTTTTTCATATGTTCCCCTATTTTTAATCATTTTCTCTATTTTTCCTATTGTTTCCTATACCTTTCTGTTTTTTCTGTTTTCCTTATTTTTTTTCTTTGTTTTTCCTTATTTGTACTTAATTTTCACTATTTTGTCCAATTTTCCTCAAAAGACTGAAATGAAAGTGGCCATTAGACCTAAAATGAGGGTGTGTGTGAAGTTAGCCCCCCATTTTTAGAATTTTAATATTTTGAGAGTTGTTCCAAGTTATTCTAGGTTTGTACCAAATTGTTTCAGGAAATTATTCCTTAAACTTAAATACAAAGGCCGGAAAACTCAAAAAACCATTTTTGGAGCCAGCCCCCCCATTATTTTTATTTCGATTTTTTTCTGTTACACCAGATTGTTCTGAACATTGTTCCAAATTTTCATGTCTTAAAAAAAATTATTTCAAGCATAAAATCAATAAAAACTATTTGGGTCCAGCCCCATTATTTTTTTTCGAAGTTTTTTTTATTCTACTAGATTGTTCTAGTTGTTCTGAACATTGTTCCAAATTTTCATGTCTTAAAATAATTTATTTCAATCTCAAAATCTATTAAAACCATTTATAGCTAGTCCCCATTATTTTTTATTCGAAATATTTTTTGCTGTACTAGTTTGTTCTAGTTGTTCTGAACATTGTTCCAAATTTTCATGTCTTAAAAAACTTATTTCAAGCATAAAATCAATAAAAACCATTTGGGTCCAGCCCCCAATATTTTTTAATCGAATTTTTTTTTGTTGTACCAAATTGTTCTAGTTGTTCTGAACATTGTTCCAAATTTATTTCAAGCTCAAAATCAATTAAAACCATTTATAGCTAGGACCCCATTCCTTTTTTTTTCGAGAGTTTTTTTTGTACTAGATTATTCTAGCTGTTCTTAACATTGTTCCAAATTTTCGTGTCTTAAAAATATTATTTAAAGATTTGAAAGGAATATATTTCAAATTCGGACCTGTAATTTAAAATATTTTCTCTAAAAGGTCATACAAAGACAAAATTATTTATAGCCAATTTAAGAATGAAAACAAAGAAAACCAAAAAAAATTATTGTTAACATTTTATGGTTTGTTGATAAAATAAAACGCTTCACAAAACTATCTAATATCAAAGGTTTCAATTTTTTGTAAATAATTAAATAAAAACAACTTTTGCCAATAAATAGTAGTTTACCTAACAAGTGCGGAAAGTGATACTTTTCCGCACGCGATTGCAGATGGCCGAACGACGCGTAGCGGAGTTCGGCCAGCAATCGCGTGCGGAAAAGTCACTTTACGCACGTGTTAGGTACACTATTTTTTCTACTAGCGTGCGGAAAAAACACAAAAGCTAACATCAAGAAACATTTATTATTAAATACATCAACAAATTAATTATTATTAAATGTGCAATTTGTGGCATTTTGCAAATTAATTGCAGAGGCTAAAATGTTTTCTAACGAAGTCAGATTTCGGTTTGTTGCAACTGTGGCCATGGGAACTTGGCTGGAAGAGGTCATTCTAGAAGGCTTTTACAAATATGTATTTAAATATTTAAATGTTAGTATACTCCCCAAAAACTTAACAAATTTACTTTTCCGGAAAAGTACAACTTTCCGCACTCAAATGCGTGCGGAAAAGTATACTTTTCCGCACGCTTGTAGAAAAAAAATATTTCGAAAGATTAATGTAAACACTAAAAAAAGAATTAAATAATATGTTAACTGAAGTTAAACTTCAATTGTTTTTACTTATTTTATCCTGACGTTATTTTTTCAACACATGAAAAAATTTGAAACAATGCTAAGAACAACTAGACCAATCTAGTACATCGAAAAAAAGATGTACTAAATGGTTTTAATTGATTTTGGGCTTGAAATAATTTTTTTAAAGACATGAAAATTTGGAACAATACTAAGAACAACTAGAACAGTCTAGTATACGAAAAAAAATCGAAAAAATAAATAATGGGGGGCTAGCTATAAATGGTTTTAATTGATTTTGAGCTTGAAATAATTTTTTTAAGACATGAAAATTTAGAACAATGTTCAGAACAACTAGAACAATCTGGTGCAACAGAAAAAAAATCGAAATAAAAATAATGGGGGGCTAGCTCTGAAAATGGTTTTTTGAGTTTTCCGGCCTTTGTATTTGTTTAAGGAATAATTTTCTGGAACAATTTGGTACAAACCTAGAACAATTTGGAACAACTTTCAAAATATTAAAATTCGAAAAATGGGGAGCTAACTTCACAGTCACAAAATGAGGTGGTATTCTCGATTGAGAAACAGAGAGGAAATTATCCAAATAGTTTCTAAGCCAACAAAATAGCTTATAGATTGTAATTTCTGATTGCTGTTTAAATAAATTCTCGTTGTGGGTCTTTTAATCAAAGTTATACACAAGACAATAGTAAAGAACTTGAAAATTAAGCTTTTGAATGCCATTAAGAAAAATAATTAAAGCAGAGTTAATCTAATCGAAATTTTAAGTTGGAATTATTTCATAAATGCTTCAATTTTAAAAATTTTCAAGATTTTTAAAATAATTAACTACAACTATATTGTATAATTATAATATATTAAATTTTGGTAGAAAAATTAAATTTCTTTATTTCTTTTTAGCACGGTTGGTCAAAGAATCAATAATGACATTAAAATTAAAGACAATGACAAAATTTGTTAGATAAATTCTAGGAACGCTCAAGGGTTGGCGTACCATTTCGGATGCTAATTTTCAACTAGCTACTGAACGTTACCGTTTAATATTCTAATTTAAGTTAAAATAAAAGACAACTTTAACATAAATTAGTGTGAACATTTTAGTACCAACATCTAAAGACTAGCAGCAGCTTTTTTATAAACTCTAATAATTGCATTTCGTCTCCATTCACTTCAGCCACATACAGGATCTTGCAATTTCAATGCTGATAACTTTAATTATACAAACAGGTTTAGCGAGATGGTACTTTTAGTACTTCCAGGGTCGGTACTAGAAACATCTTTTATGTATCACCAAATATATAAAAATCATTAATATTTTCAAAATTTATTATTTCATATTAGTAGAGATTGTTTCTAGTATGCATTCTTTTTTTTCTTTTCCATATCTTCATATTGATTTCTTTTAAGCAAATTGATGTTGATCATTTTTGCTCTTTATAATCATATACGTTTCACCAGTTCAACTAAGATTTATTAAAAGAAGAAAAATCGTACATGTACCTTGTATTTCACCGGTTTGTAGCGCTTAAAAAGACTATTTAGGGTTAGAGTGAAATAAAGTAAAAAAGCGTTAAAAAAAGTGCCATAACGTTATTTCACGCTGTCCATAAGTTGACACAGTTGATCAGTGCAATTCGTCCACACCTTTACCTGAAAAAAATATCAAATCACCTTTGACTTTGACAGCATACATGAACAGGTTTGTTCCTACAGTATAAGAAACCCGTCATGATTCTGCGCAGTGGACAAAAAGTGTTCCAGCAAATGTTACCAACTGGTTGTAAATTACAAATTGGCTGTTCCAACAAAAATTCTTATTGATCAGATAACTGTCAGAGCGGTTTGCTGATTCTTCTCTGATTGACCGTCAGGAGTGTGCGCGATAGCGAAAGAAATCACGAGAATTTACTTAGAGGTTATGTTATTTCGTTATTTGTTGTTTGACATCCCTGTTATTTCTGTGTTCTGTGTGTTATTTGCGCATTTTAAAGTTAATATTTTAAATATTAACATAAGTGATTCTGTTTCTTCAGAATTTTTATTTACTGAATCAGATAGTGAAATAACTGATTTGACATCTGAAACAGACAGCGATTTTGAACTTTTATTTGAAGAAAGGGAAAAACCAAAAAATAAAATTTTTTTCGAGTAAGTGATTCCACTTTTCAACGAAGTTGAATTTATGGAATATTTCCGCCTATCAAAAGAAGTGGGACGTGAAATTTCAGAAAGGTTTGCTGAAAGCAATTATTATAAAACAGCCAAATGGCATAGCCCAATAAGATGGTGCAAAGTCCCCTGTCTGAGATTTTGACCAAACATAGGGCATTCGATTCGGTATCTAAAAAGACCAGTCTCCCTAAATTTTGAGCCCCTGAGAGTGTCCCCTCCATCCACTAGGGCCAAAAAAGCCACTTCTCACCATTTTTGCGATAACTCGGGCTAGAAATAACATTTTTGAATACGGTTTGCGGCATTCGAACGGTCTTTTAATGGAGCAGATGTCTGAATTTTTTCAGATTTTTTGGCCCCCCGACCACAAGAATGGCCGTCATTTCAATATTTGTAATGCGTTTTTCAGCACATTCCTTTTTAGCGACACAAAATTGAAAAACGTAAACTTTTGGCATTTTTTGTTACCTTTCAGATGGTGTATTTTGAAAATTTTTTCAGGTGGGATTAAAGGTCAAAAAAACGTCAAATATGCGATATTGGCCATTTTTGCCCGATTTTCGACCCATTCCTGATCCTCTTGGGGCGTTTCTGGGGATATCAAGTCATTGTCGAGTCTCCAGGACACTCAAAAACAATTTCGGCCCCTCAGGAAAGATTCTCCTCGGAAACAGACACTGGGAACCAGTTTAACGCCCTCAAAAACCCCCGATTTGCCATTTCTGACTCCCGAAGTTTTTCCAGTATGATTTATTTGGCAAAAATCTACATTGGGACTTTATTTCTAACCCTTCGAGACATTCAGTAGAGGAACTTAACCCCAGTGCCCTCACAAACCTCCGACTAGGCCTGGTTGCCGTCCGTTAAACAAGTTACTTTATCGGTCAAAAACGTTTTTGTCAAAATCTCGGCTGGTCTCAAAATTCTGTCTTCATATCGTCCATTGGAAAGATAATAAATAATTGCAGCCACATGAGCACAGCATCCTACTGTCCGTTTCCCATTCGCACAATCACAACAGTACCTCAATATAGCTCCAGATCCAATCGCATTCAAAATACACCATCTGAAAGGTAACAAAAAATGCTAAAAGTTTTTCAATTTTGTGTTGCTAAAAAGGAATGTGCTGAAAAACGCATTACAAATATTGAAATGACTACCATTCTTGTGGTTGGGTGGCCAAAAAATCTGAAAAAATTCAGACATCTGCTCCATTAAAAGACCGTTCGAATGCCGCAAACCGCATTCAAGAATATTATTTCTAGCTCGAGTTATCGCAAAAATGGTGAAAAGTGGCTTTTTTCGCCCTAGCGGACGGAGGGGACACTCTCAGGGGCTCAAAATTTAGGGAGCTTGGTCTTTTTGGATACCGAATCGAATGCCCTATGTTTAGTCAAAATCTCAGACAGGGGACTTTGCACCATCTTATTGGGCTATGCCATTTGTCTTTAGGAGATCCTCCTTTGCTGTTCCAAGAGCATTTTTACAATCAGTTGGTTATTAGTAATAAGTGCACATGCGTATCATCGTCTAGTTTGACAACCGTTGGAACCAGTTTGCTGACTGTTGTAGGAACTAACCTCATGAACTTTGATTTGACTTTAAAAGATTTGTTTCTAGTATCAATAATTCATTCGAATTGATTTAATTAAATAGATGTTTCTATTATTATTATGGAATAGTGAAGATTCCGACTTTGAAATATGTACTCCGGAAGAAATCGTAGAAAAGGTAAATGAGGCCACATTAAATTAGTTGTAATTTACTGAAGGAGTTTAATTAAAATATCCCAAATATCTTTTTTTATTTTATTATTTTGTATAGGGCGTAGAAAAAATATTGTATGCAACATATGCATAAAGTGTCTTTTTTTCACTCATGGAATTGCTGTACTCGCCTGACGACTCGTACGGTCAACTTTTCCATTCGTGAAAAAAGTACCACTTTATGCACTTGTTGCATAAATTACTATCATCCATCTCAATTTATTACACCAAATCAAAAACCAAAAGCAAAAATTCAAGTTAAAACTACAAGATCATTGCAATAAACTACACTTACCGTGACCTATTTTAAAAAATTTATTGCTGCAATATTTTATTTTTATATTATCATAATGTATTATGTTTGTTTTGGTCCTAATTAATATAGTTTTTGATTAGGCTGGTTCGTATTTATGCCCTGCTCAATATTCCTTATGTTAAAACCAACTCTGCGTTACTTCTTAGATGTTAACACCGAAACCAGTTTTAATAGATAGGTTTTACGATGATCTGTTCATTCATGAACACAACTGGTTGCAAATACTTTACGATCTGCCTGATATATTAAAATCACTTATAAATGTGTCGTTCACCTTTTAAAATCCTGATTATCCTATGGAATTACAATAGATTCATTTTTTTTTTCGCTTTTATAATGGTAAAAAACAAAAGTAAAATCTTTGACAAGTAGATAACGAAATCTATCAAATATGCATCTTACAGAAAAAAATTATTATTTTTTTTATTTAAGTCACATGGATCAATTGTTACAAATTAGATATAAAATAGTAATATTAAAATAACAATATTACCAAATTTTTATAAACGATACAGTCTTCTGTCTTGCAAGAATTTAATCACCTTAACAAACTGACTGAAGAAGCTGAGAATTTCCTGCAGTTTTCTTGCTAAACCATTATTGCTGCGTTCTTGGACATAAAGCGGGCAATCTAGCAGAATATGTTTAATGGTTATTGGTGAAGCGCACAAAAACCTATAGGTGGATCTTCCGAAGCCATCAAGTAGCCATGGGTGAGTCGTGAATGTCCAATTATCAATCTTGTTAAAATTGTTTTGTTTTTCCTGGACATTGTCGGAAATGTCACTAGATCAATGGTGGATTGAATGTTGTTTAATTTGGTTAACATTCTGCGCAGTGAGTTTGCCAAGAACGGCATATTTTTACTAATTTTAATATTTGTGGGAGTTAAACTGGATATTGCAGCATCTTTAGCTGAGTGGTCAGCTGTCTCGTTACCAGGTATACCAATATGAGATGGAATCCAGTCACTGATTTGATCGAAGGCGGTAGATTTAACCCCATAATAAATATTTTGAAAGTTCTTAAGGCTAAATGAATGATTATATGTTACGAGAAAGATTATACTCTTCCAACTTATGAAGGATGGTGGATTTAGGCAAGGTGTCAAAAGCGCTTTCAATGTCGAAGGATGCCGCAACAACAGATTGTTTTTTGGCCTCGGAGATATATGTCTAAATGGGAGAAAAAGATTATCCATAGTGGAGCACTGAGGTCGGAATCCAGTTTGGGCTGAAATTATGATGTTTTGTTTGGTTAGGTACCAAAGTAATTTTTTGTTAATAAGTTTTTCCACATGGTACAAGTAAATGAGATTGGTATACCAGGTGATTCATTTAACCTGGAATTTTGTGTGAAATGTAGGGCGAGTATTATTATTATTATTATTTCTACGGCCCGGCAATACTTGAATAAAAACCGATAGCCGAAAGAATTTTCCGGATCGATACCGTTCTTGAGTTATCGTGCGCACAGACATCCACACAGACTTTCTTTTCGCTGAAAATCATTTTTTCTACGTTTCATGACATTTTAAGTCATTTGGAGAAAAACATTTTTTTGAGATTTTTGCACGATTTCAATATTACGGTTTGCCATACTTCACCTAAGGTGAAGTATTGGCGAGACGTAGTAATAAGCAGGAGAATTAGTATATTATACACCAGGTAGAGGATAATCTCCTCTGCCATGGTTTATATACTATTTTTTCTACTACTAGAACATTTAATCATTTTTATAATGATAAACAAGTATCGATGCAGACATGAATAATTCGTTTCATGTAACCCTTAGATTTGAAAAATATTAAATAGATTTTTAGGTTATTCTTATTGTATTATTGTACAAATACCACTAATCAATATCAAAATATTTATTACATAACATCAAACTATTTCAAACCAAAATACATCTGATAAAGAATTACTTATCTATCTGTTTTATTTGAGTCGGTCTAAAATTCACTTGAAATGATAGAAATTCAAAAGAAAGTGCTTATATTTGCTGTCAATTTGTTTATAATAAATATGAAAAAAAACTCTATGAGAAACGCAATGAACTTTGCGTCTAATTGGAAAGATTTGGTAAGCTCTGTCCAGTCCTACCTCTGACGTCACACTTAGGTAGTCATTTGTTTTCCTTTTTATCTCCTACTAGATAGTGAAAAATTACCTACTAGTATGACATCATTTAATACTAGTAGTGGAAAAATAAATTATAATGCATTTGTTGAAGAAATTCTACACTCTTTTAAAAAAAGCTGCTATTAATTGAAATTTTATTGCATCGTAATATTTTTCTTCCAAAGCAAGGAAGTACGAATCCAAGGTTAGCTTTAAATATTTTTCTTAAGTTTATTACTCTAGTATTACCAGCGTTTTATTACATTCATTCTTCACCTTTCTTGTTGTTTTTAATTCCAGAACTAAATCGATTGCTACGTAAAAACTGAGCGTATATAATCGCAGACGTAAATGTAGAAAAATTGGAATTTACCGTGAACTGTTACTGTAGTCGGCTCTATTATAAGATTTTGCTTTTATAAGGAGCATAAGAAATATAAATTGTGTTCGGTAATATAAAACAAAAGTTAATAGTCGAGTCATATTAAAAATATGAGATATAATTATTAAAAATGAAAGCAGTTTTTTCGTTCTTTGTTTAAATTAGCAGTCGGATTTCAAAGTTCATTAATTATTTATAGTTATATTTATTATTTGTATTATGTATTAAAAAAAGAAATAAATGAAATTTTTTTGCATTTATTTGGTAGAAAAATCATGGGAATTGAACCAGTCTTCTGGGTGAAAGGCACATATCCTACCCACTAGACCATACCCAATCTTAAAAAACGATAATCAAACTTTTAATTTAATAGACACGTTAACTAATATTTTTAGTAACTGTTTAATTGTGAAAACGTTAAACTTAAAAATGTGCAGATACTTTTTTATATAAAAAAGTTACCTAACACAAAGATTATGTAAATACGTTAAGAAATAGAACTCAAGTATAACAGTTGTAATATTAATCGTGTCAAAGTAGATGACTAGTTTCGTTTCAGACAGTCTTTTTCAGGCTAATAAATTTTAATAGTTATTTTTCAACCAATGAAATTACTTTACTCTTGTTTCAAAATCAAATTTTTGAAGGCTCCTCGTATATTAGGTGTGCTTTAATATAGTTTGTTGGTGCATGTTTGTTACCAAGAATAACTTTTTATCGAAACACCCTTAAAAAACAAGTTTTCCATATGGTGCATACTTTGGGGATGACACTGTATAATCAAATAAAAAAACCTTAATATACCCTGAAGCGTTGCCATTAATTATAAACGAATTTATCCCAATCTTGCCTATTTCTGGCCATTGTCGCTGCCTCCTGCCAATTTAGTCCTCGTTCTCTTAGGATTTCTACTACTGCCTTATCCCATGTTTTCCTTGGTCTTCCAATAGGCTGCCTACTAGAAGTTCTTGTCTGCCACATCGTCTTCGCTTGCTACTTATTCTCCATACGTGTTAAGTGACCAAACCATCTCAGCTGATTTCTTTCCATATATTTTTCCAAAAGGTTTTACTTGTAGTTCCACTCTTATATGTTTATTTCAAATTTTATCCCTTCTAGTGATTCCTAGTACTGCTCTAAGATACTTCAATTCAACTGTCTGTATAGTTTTCTCTTTGTTTCTTTTGTTAGGATCAGCTTTCACTCCTACTCGTTAGAATGGGTATAAACACGGTTTTATATACTGTCATTTTTGTTTTCTTCGCTATTTCTTTTTTTGCTCTTACTAAGAGCATAATACATTTTCAGAGCACTTTCTATTCGTCCATTTATCTCTGAAACCGAGAAAAGACTGCTTTTACCATTGGATCAGGACTATACCAATTTACGGCGATGCCGTTTGAGTTGTGTAATGTTCCAGCGACATTTGAATGATTGATGGAAACAGTGTTGAAAAGACTTTCATGGAAAACGTGCTTGGTGTATCTAAACGATATCATCGTCGTTCTAAAATCATTTGAGGACCACGTGAAGAAGTATTTCTTAGACTCAGAAGTGCCGGATTAAAGTTAAGCCCCAAAAAGTGTCAACTATTTAAAAATGCGGTACGATATTTTGGTACGATATTTTGAATATGTGGTTTCCAGAAAGGGAGAGGCTATTGACAAACAGAAAGACGAAGTTGTCCTAGAATGGCCAATACCTAAAGACGTCCAACAACTAAGAAATTTTCTGGGGTGATGCACTTATTATCGTTAGTATATGGATGGATTTTCCAACATCGCTAATCCACTTAATAGGAAGGAAAGGCGATATAAAAATGGGACGAGGAATGTCAACGGATATTCCAAGAACTGAAAAAACATTGACTACTGCGCCTGTTTTAAGTTATCCTTTATCAGATGGGAACATCGTCTTAGATAAAGGAGGGTCAAGAAAAAGTTATTTAATATTTTAGCAAGACCCTGAGCAAGCCAGAACAGACTTACTGCGTTACTCGTCAAGAACTCTTAGCTGTGGTTAAGGGAGTGCAACACTTATAGAAGTACCTTTATGGTAGAAGATTTTTCTTGCGGACTTATCACGCAGCGCTAAAGTAGCTACTACAATTTGAAAATTCTGAAGGACAAGTAGAGATGTAGGTTACAGTAATTCGACTTCGAGACGGAATATCGTGCCGGGACTAGCCACAAGAATGATGATGTCTTATCAAGGAGATCATGCAAACTTTGTCAGCGAGTAGAGGAAAAAAAGGGTTCATTTTAGGACTACTGAAGTAGATGACCACTGGCAATCTGGGGAGATCCAAATAGACCAAAAATTAGATCCGGTCCTAAGAAAGATTATCCTGTGGAAGGAAGAAGACCGCAGACCTATGTGGCAGGAGATTTCTCGACATTCAGCCACCATGAAGTCATACTGGACTCAATGGAACTCTCTCATCCTAGACGACGGAATTCTGAAGCGTCTGCTGGAACCTCCAGAGGGAGAAGACTACAGGAAGCAGATTGTAATCCCCCGAAGTAGGAAATTGAAAGTGTTGCGGGAAATACATAATGGTACAACTGGAGGATATCTTGGAATTACAAAAACCATAGGGAAGTTGAGAAGGCGATTCTACTAGGTTAATTGCCAAGCAAAAGTCAATGGTTGGTGCCGGAAATGTACAGATTGTACAGCAAGTCATCAGAGACGATCGAAAGCTCGCATGAAGCAATATACGGTAGTCCATTTGAGAGAATTGGAATCGATGTTGCAGGACCATTCCTGGAATCTGACTTTGGAAATAAGTACATTGTGGACTACTTTAGTAAATAGTCTCTTGCCAAGGAATGGATCAGCCGTTTTGGTGTTCCTTAGAGTTGCATTCAGACCAAGGAAGACATTTTGAGTCTAACCTATACCAAGGCGTCTGCAAACTTCTGAATAAAGTAGTCTTTGATCACTCAGAGATTGGGACCAGTATCTACACTTATTTCTGATGGCATAGCAGAAGAGATATCCATCAACAAGTCTGGTCAAATATCGAAAATGTCAATTCCCGGATGAAGGAAGCATATGACGTCAAAGCCGAAGAAAATTTGAGAAAATAGAAGGCAAATTATTGGAAAACTCAAAAATATTGGAAGAAAAAATAGTCGAAAATATGGAAATACAGATAGATGAGATAAAGCGGTTTCCTGGAATACGGCCGTCGATTCCCGAGTATTCGACTTTCTCTTCGTGCTTCTCGAGCTATGGACTCATCAAGAGTCGCGCTACATCAGACAGGGCCGGCCTCGTTGCATTATACGTGGTACTAGATTTTGCCTTTTATTTCTTTAAAATATAAATTGATTGGTTACTAAAACAAAAATGTGAAGGTTTTGGGTTAAGTATGCAAATGTCTAGTTTGTATCAGGTTTTCAAAACTAGTTTCTCTAAGAATATATCTCAGAAGATAGAATGAGTTCTTGGGATGCGAAAAAAACGTTAACGTAATTTTATACATAAGTATGCATCCGGTTTTTTTTTTAGCAAAATTAACTATGGTTTAGCCAAAGTATTATAAATAAATAAAATTGAATATTATAAAATATAAAATAGAATTAGGGAACATTTTGAGGTGCCTAAAGCGTATATAGTACACATCAGAATAATCGCAAATTAAAGGAAATGATAATCAGTCATATTGTTTATTAAAAGAAGAATTTTTCAATATAATAAACAAATACGACTTTCTACCGAGTCATAGTTAAGATATTTGCTATGTTGTTTTTATATCACAATTGGTGTCATAAAACAATAATATAAATTAGCAATGATGCGTACTCCGCAATAACACCTGATATACATTTAATCAGTTCTTGTATACATGAATAAAACAATTAATACATACTTTATTATTCATCTAGGTATTTAATAAAAAGTAAGAGTAAGTCAGCAAAAATAAAACGGAAACAAAAATAAAGCGAAACGCAAACCGAAGTGAGACGCATTTTCAGTGGTACATTTTTAATTCAGACTCGGATAATAAATTTTAAAAAATCGGTTGTGTCACCCCAGAACTTTCCTGGCTGTAGAGAATAGGATTATTTTAATTACAAAATACTAAGCATCACATTAATTAAGTAGGCGCATGCGCACAATATATAGCACACGGCTACAATTAGAATCTCCTAAATCATCGTTGAAAACTATTGGGAATTCTGGAAAAACTTTAATACAAAAGTTGTCGGAAATTTTATGCTCTACAACTTTGCACTAGAGCATTTTGCACTAAAGCCTATTGTTTGTCTTCAAAATAAAAAAAATGGTATATTTTTCGCCATCTGGCGGCGAAACTATGGGGAATTCGAAAAAAAGTTAAAGGAAATTTGGTGCTCTACAACTTTGCATACGAAAATTTTGCACAAAAGTGCATTGTTTGTCTTCAATATTTGGAAAAACTACGGATAACCTACATGAACATTTTTGCGCGCTCTCTTGAGGCGCAACTATTGGAAATTCTGGAAAAAGTTTGATACAAAAATTGTAGGAAATTTTATGCTCCAAAACTTTGCACTACACCATTTTGCACCAAAGTGTATTGTTTGTCCTTAAAATTTAAAAAAAGGCAAAAAATCTTACATCTGTATTCAATCAATGTGGACCTTCTACTCTACCAATTTAAACCAAAAACTAATGGTCGCATTCGAGGCACACACCAACCCTTCATACCACATTTCAGCTTGATTGGTCAAAGGGTTCGGCAGTTATCTTGGAAGATTGCACACAGACAGACCATACGCTGGGAATGGTTTCAATCGTCTTGGGGGACCTCAAAATAGGATATTTCCATCGATATCTTGGGGACCGGGACCGGGAAAGTAATAAGGTGCAGGTAATCAGGATGAAAAAGCTAAAGGGTCGAAATATTTTGTTAAGTGGGCTGGCTTAAGGCGAAAACATATATTTTTACATGGATAAAGAGGTCTCAGAAAAAATCTGAAGAAATCTAAAAAATCTAAACAAATCTGAAAAAATATGAGAGAAAATGTCGGAAAAACTTAATATTCTAAAAAAACAGAAATATAAAAAAAATCTGAAAAATATAATTCATAAATTAACTAAGAAAAAAGTTTCCTCCGTCAGGAACAAAGTTCCGTACGTTATTTTTTCAACTCTTAACGTGTTTTAGTATCTCTTTCTCTCTCTTCCTATCTTTTCCTTTTTTCCTTTTATTACTATTTCTTTCGATCGTTCCTGTTTTTCATATTTGTTTTTGTTTTTCTCTATTTTTACCTATTTATCCCTACTTTTCCCCATTTTTTTCTATTATTCCCTATTTATCCCTATTTTTTTCTATATTTCCCCATTTTTTGCCGCTTATCTATTTTTCATATTTTTCCCTTCTTTTCCTATTATTCCCTATATTTCCCATATTTTTGCCTATTTTCCTCTATTGCTCCTATTTGTTCTATTGTTCCTTATTTTTCATTATTTTTTCCCATTTTCGCCTATTTTTCAATATTTGTGTGTTTTTCTCCCTATTTCCCTATTTTTCCGTATTACTGAATTTTTCCCATTTTTTGCTTATTTTCCCAATTTTCTCTGATTGTTTCTTGTTTGCCCCTATTTGTATGTATTTTTCTCTATTTAATGTATTTTTACAATTTTTTTCCTATTTTCCCCCATTGTTTCTCGTTTTCCCTATTTTTTCCTTATTTTCCACTAGTAGTATTTCAGGCATTTTTCCATATTTTTTCACATTTTTTTCCGGTTTTTTATTATTTTTTTTCCCAATTTCCTTTATTTTTCCCCATTTTTAATTTTTCTGTATTTTTCTCTATTTGTTCCTATTTTGCTTTTTTTCCCTATTTAACTTTATTTTTCAATATTTTCACTATTTTTCCCTATTTTCTCTACTTTTTCTCTGTCGCTTGGCTGGAGCAATCACTTAAAATTGGAAAAACGCGGTTTTCAATAGTCTATAACTCATGAGGGTCGCATTTTCGGAACTCGCGCCTGTGGAGACTTTTTATCAGCATCTATATTTGGATAATATCTCCGACTACCAAACAATTGCGGGGTCATTTCACAGGTAAAATGTGTCCGCCACTGGATCCTTCAATCGTGAAGTTCCGAATATTTTGGCTGCTAACTTTACACCGGTCATAAAGGAGAGATACACTTGTTTTGTCTGTCTAAAACCCGATTTCTACCATCTACTTCAGAAGTTTATAGTAAGGCACACACAATTTTTGTATAGTAATTTTGATAGACCTTGGTCAACAAACCATTCAAATTTTCTTAACCTGAGAACAGGTAAAAAATAGGTCAATATAGTTTGATGACAAAGTGATAGTGAGAAAATATAAAATTTGTAATGATATGTATATTGATTTTAATGTTTTTGAGAAAATGTTAAAAAATACAAAAGATTTAAAACATTTCAAATTTTTAATCCTTGATATAATAATAATTAATTAAAATTAAAAATTATAAATAATATTTGTTTATTCTAATTAATTCGATTTGTCCAATATTGTTTTTAAGTTACATGTAACACGTATTATACGTGAACAGTAATAGTAACATTACATGCATAGTAATAAAGTCTAATCAACATTAACGTTGCTAGAAATATGTTGTTCGGCAATTTAAATAAAACAATTCACATTAAAATAAAATGTGTTAATATGTATGGTATGTTAATATAAGTGATAAAAATTACGATCACGTACTTGCAAAATATTTTCTGTTTCCAACTGTTTGCGGACAGAATTTTACTTACCTAATATCAATAGAATTAATACAAGAAATTTTCATCTTTGGTGAAAATATACACGTTAAACAAATTTACATTTTATTTTATTGATTATTCTTTGTTAATGCAATTTTTTACTTACATCTTATTACAATAATTACATAAGGTTCAAGATATAATAATCGATCTATCCGTGAAATTTAAAATCTTTCGATTTTACTTTCAGATGCTGAAATACAAGGCATTATTACAAGCATGCAATCATTCAAAGATTCGTGATGTGTTGGACCAATAAGCGTCCTTGATTTTAACTCTCACGTAACGTGGATCCCACGGTTCGAAGCACAGCACTCTTAAGATTGACTGAGTCGTATTCGTATCTAGATTCAAAGCTAACAGAGATTTTAAGATTTTCTCACATAAACAACGGACGGGCTCAAGACTAAAGAATAATAATACTCTCCGAATAAAAAAAAATGATGAAGGTAATGTGGTAAGAAATCACATGTCATTTTTGTGGTAGGCTGCAATTATACGAACGACGGTAATAAAGGTGAACAAAAGTTACATAATGAAGTTTGGTATTTTTTGTCCTTAAAAGATTAAGTTGAAAGACAGCTTATGCTGACATTTCGCCCATTCATCGATATTACAGTTCATAGTGTGACGAACCAACCCCGGATATATTTTTTTTTTTTTCAGCAATTTTAATGGTATTTTGTTTGGTTATTGAAACACCAATATATTGAACATGCTCTTTTATCTAGTTATCTAAGTCAAGTTGATTTCCCCAAATGACACTCGTCTGTCCGTGCATGTTCTTAAAAATGATAAGACACACTTGAACCAGTTGAAAAACTATTAATATCCCAATTTAAATTCCAAAAGTTATAATGTTGAAATATTAGGAAATAATTATTTTCACGCCTAACCAAAAATAAGAGATGGACCACACAAGATTATGTTTACTCATAACTCGGCATAAAAGGGAGATCGCTGTTCCTAACTAAAGGATCAGTCAAAAATCAAATTTCAAACTACCAACACCGTCACCGAAGGTCCTGTATCCATCCAGCGCCGAGACGCCGACGCCTATAATTTCGACAACCAGTTGGGTTTGACTTCTTCAAAACCCAATCTATTTTCACAAAGTAAACTACGAACGCATTCAATAGAGGCTACACCATTCGACGTCTATTCAGCGTCGCTACGCTCTTCTTCCGACACTAAATATTTCGGCGTCTACCCATTTTTACATCTCTCACCGTATACGAAAATTTCTACACAAAGTTTGGATTTATTTTCTCTTCTCAACAATAAATCAGAATAAGTATTTTCACAGTTTAATTCGATGGAAACAGCTTATAAAATTTCCATATTTTGTGTGTTCACGAGGGGGTGAACCATCTTAAATAACAACTTCTGCCATATATTTTTCTAAAATATATTGTCAGTGTTACGCAGAGTCGTACTCTGTCAATCGCATTATGTATTTCTAAATTATGGTTCAACGAGTAATCAGCCTAAACATAAAGGTTGCATATCTGATACAGATCCGTTCGTAACTCAGTAGGGTTGTCCATATAAAAGCCTTGAACATGAATATAGCCGAAAGCGCTCGACTGATTTTATTTTATTAAACTTCTCTACATACTTAAAATACAAATTTCATTTCCCTCGTAATTATCCAGTGTGTACACATCATTTCGATTTAAAAAAATATTTACAATTTATTTCTAATTTATTTATTGTCAGCACAATTATTTAATTATTTCTAATTCATACATTCGTTATGATGGTGGTTAGGTTTTCTGGTTGTCCAGTTTCCCTATACCTTTTATGCCAAATGGCGCCATCATTTCTCAGTAAGACGCCCCGAGCGCAACAGTAACATTTCTTAATGAATTATGATTGATAGAAGTTAATTTTTTATTGTTATTATTACAAATAAGTGTTATTATTAAATTATATTCGAAAGGTTTTTATAGTTGAATATATAAAGTAACTGGGAATATAAGGAAACAATTTTTTTTAATCAACAATTTTGAATATCTAAAAAAGGTCTTATGAAATTTTAATAAAAATAAAATTTTATTTGGAAAAGTAATGATTTAAAATTTAACTATGAAAATTGTAAATCATTCAGTATTAAAAATTTTGGGAGAATCAAGTAAGGATTTTTTGTTTTTGATAAAAAAAGGAGGGTCGGATTTAATTAGAGGAAAAAAATTGAAAAAGTCATAAAATTTTACCATTGTCAATGTTGTAATTATATTTATTTATAATATTTATTTGTGAGAAGGAATTTTTGAATGTAATTAATTAAGATGGCCTACTGTGAATACCAAACGAATAATAAAAGTATGATAAAGACTATAAATTTCGATTAGATAAAAAAGAAACAAAAAATCATATGTAAATAAAAATCAGTATTATATTAACCTCATAAAAAAGGAATGGTAAGCCAATGAAAAAGTAGGACCAGTAAATCATCAGAAGATTTGAAATCAGAATGGGAAATAAATTTGATATTTTGGCAGAATCAAGAAGAAATTTTCAGTAGATAGCGGAGTCAATAGAATCATCAACGCAGAGGGAAGAAATAAAAGAAGAGGAAACTCATTTTGTGCACATGATATTAAAAAAATTATTAACTATTAATATATTTGGTAAATTTTATGATTTTTATTGTTTATATCAGAACCGACAGCAAAATTGAGATAAAGTATCAAAATTATATGATACATTTGAGTCTGGAAGTTTCTTGATGAAATGGCCATCGGTTTGTAACTTTGTACTCGCCTTTTTCATGAGATAAATAGGCAAGGGGTGGGAGGTCACAATAGTTATAGTGAAAATTTTTGCAATTGATTTTTTTTTATTTGTTAATTATGTTTTTTCTTCTCTATTTATTGATAAATAAAGATGTTTTTATGTAAGTGTTAACAAAATTCGCCATTTCTAGATAAATGTATGTAAACAAAATAGCGTCTAATGCTCTTATTGACATTTATAGAATGTTACTATTATACTATAAATAGCACCCCTAAAGTGCCTAAAATGTACGAAACTAGTCAAAATTAAACAAATGCAATAAAAGACGAAATGTTGTAGCACCCCACAGAATTCTTGGATGCTTTTAAGAAATCAAATCCAAAAATGGCCACAATTGAACCAAAAGAAAAAAATTGTCATAGCACCCTCTAAAACATTTTGTATTTTAGCGCTGAAAATTCCAGTTCAATCCAGAACTTAGGGTGCTGTTACGAAAACCAGCCCGAAGTGTAAGAAGTAAGAAAATAGCAAAAATTAAACAAATACAATGAAATATGAAATGTTGCAAAAAATGTTACAGTACTCCCTAGATCTGTTCGTATTAAATCACTTAAAACACATTTCCGACCTATAGAACTCTGGGGCGCCGTTTCGAAAACCACCCCAGAGTAACTGCAATATTTAAAAATGTTACAAATGGAATCAAATGAGTCAAAATATGAAATTTCGGACAGCATATTACAAAACCCTTTAGAACTTTACATTCAGAACAGATTCCAGTGACTAGAACTACCCAGTACATAAAAACTTGAATATTCTTCCGAAAACAAACATAACTTCGTAGCACCCCTTCAAAATATACAATTTTCATAATTTTCAGTATTTTTTCGTGACAGAACTCAAGGGTGATATATTTAAAACTAGCCCTAAGTGACTAAAACTACCCAGTAAATACAAAATTGAATATTCCGAAAATTAGAGAAAACAAACGGAACTTCGTAGCACCCCATCGAGAACCCTAGAACTTTTCATTTCCAAGATATTCATAAAGCTAGAACTATTTTTCCTTATAAAAGGGGTGCGGCATAAAGTTAGCACCCCAATTTTTTTTTGTAATTTCAGAAAATTCTCTTTGCAAAACCTACCGATAACTCTTTATTGCTGAGATATCTATTCATTTAGAACTCTTTTTTGTCACAAAAGGGGTGCGGCATGAAGTTAGCACCCCAAAATTTCTTTTTTAAAATTCACGAAAAAAAAATGCGGAACTCTATCTGCACCCCCTCGAACACTTCGAGACGAGTCCAGAACTCTGAAAAAATCAAAGGGTTCCAGCAATTAGAGTGCCAACTTCCGGACGATTGCTGAGATAGCAAGATGAAATCACAAGATCTATTAAACATTGATAGAACATATTGCTACAATTCAATAATCAGAATGGCAATTTCTCAAATCTTGCTGTGTTAGCAATATCTTTGTAACCATATTGCTATCTGATCACAGAATAATTGTGTTCAGATTAGAGGCAGATCCTCCTGAGCATATCCTCAGGAGGAACCCCAGGAAAACGAATTGGGAAAAATACAACACCAACCTAAAAGCAAACTTGGCATGCATTCCGAACAGAAGGGCAAAGCACCATCTTGAACTAGAGAATGACCTAAGGGAACTAAATTAGGCAATACTCGATACATATGAATCGAGCTGTCCAGTTCAGAAAGGAAAAAATTGTAGGGACGTACCTTGGTGGAACAATCATCTGTCAAAGCCAAGATCCGAAGTACGGAAACTCTTCAATAGGGCCAAGTACAACGGAGTTTGACAGAACTGCACTGAGAAAATCACCACCTACAACAAAGAAATTAGGAAAGCTAAAAGTAACAGCTTCAGAAAATTATGTGATGATATCGACTTAACAACCGGCGCTGCAAGACTGCACAAAGTCATGGCGAAAGGCAGAATCGATACTGTAATGGCTTTAAAAAAAACCAAATGGAAGCTTCACAGATAGTGAACAGGAAAGAGCCATGCTCCTACTCGAAACTTACTTTCCTGGAAGCAAACCCATCCCCACAGAAAAACACTGGTGGGACACAGCAGACCTACTAGGGAAGCCACATAAATGGCTAGACACATATGTAGTAGCAGGCGGATAAGATGGGCCATGAACAATTTTCAATCATTTAAATCCCCAGGGGTCGATGAAATCTTCCCAGCTCTGTTTCAGAGAGGGCAGGAAGATATCCGCATTAGTCGGAGCAGTATAGAACTGGGCTACATACCAAAAGTATGGAGAAGGGCTAAAGCCACCTTCATTCCAAAAGCAGGCAAAAGGGACATCACATAGCCCAAATCCCTACGACCTATCAGCCTCACATCGTTTGTCCTTAAAAGGGTGGAAAAAGCTGTAGAGAACTATATCAGAACAGAGATCCTGGAGCGGGTGCCACTGCACCCCAGCCAGCATGCATATCGAGCAGGTAGATCCACGGCCACCGCACTTATGCAACTGACAGGTTATCCAGGAAGCAGTGACTAATAAGGAAACTGTGGTAGGAGTTTTTCTAGACGTAGAAGGGGCTTTTGACAACACTCCACATGAAGCTGTCAGAAGAGCACTCGATGATAGAGAGGTACACTGCACGACTTCCAAATGGATGTCGCAACTGCTTTCCAGTATAATAGAAGAGATGCCAAGGATATGCTGATGACATAATCATAATGGCCATAAATCAAAGGGGACTTAACCTGATAAAAGAATGGTGACGACAAAGGCTACGAAAGCCTTCATGGTATGTAGAAACTTTACGGGGAAAAACTGGGGATGAAACCCAAAAATCCTGCACTGGATGTACACAGCTATTGTGAGGCCAATCATCACTTACGGAGCTGTTGCTTGGAGTAGAAGAACTAACCAGGCAACCTCGAGAAGCAACCTCTCAAAGGTCCAGAGGTTAGCCTGCAGATTTATAACAGGAGCAATGAGAACGTGTCCAACGGCTGCAATGGAGGTAATCCTAAACCTCACACCTCTGCACATACAAGTGGAGAATGTGGCAAAAAGGACAACATGCAAGATGGTCCGAGAGGGAATCATCAGAAGTAAACCCGATTTCCGTATCGGAGACGGACACATCTGGCACATGCCTCAGGACGAGATACCAAAAAAGTACTTTGTGAATGAATTCAGCACAACGCTCGGTAGAAAAAGTGAATTGGACGAGGACACTATTACTAGACCCAGAAATGCTATTAAATGGTACACTGACAGATCTAGGACAGCGCAGGGGGCACTGGAATAGGAGTATATGGGCCTGGTACCAGATACTTCGAAAGCTTGGGCAAATCACCAAATATTTTTCAAAGCAGAAATATACGCTATTGAAAAGTGTGTACAGCTCAATGTTGAAAAGAAATTCCACAGGTAACAAATTGTCATTATGTCGGATAGTCAAGCAGCCATCAAAGCGCTGAGCTCCCACGTAATCAGCTCCAAGAGTGTCAAGGAATGCTTAGAGAAACTAAATGAGCTAGGCGAGAATAATACAGTCACCCTCCTATGGATTCCGGGATACACCGTGTGGAGGGAAATGAAATAGCAGATAAACTCGCCAAAAAAGGGGCTGAAACACCCCTTCTGAGGCTGATACTGGAACAATTAAAGAGAGAAGTGGAAATAAAAAAATCCAACCACTGGAGTAATCTACAAGGAATGCGACAAGCCAAAGTCCTTCTGGGAAACTATAACCAGAAGAGGTCCACAGAATGTATCAACCTAAATGCATTGCTTTGCAAAACCTAAGGGCACAGTACTTAGGAGCGTATCAGATAGAAGAGAGAGATCTATCGAATCTGAAACCGTCAGACATCTTAAATCACCTGAGGAGAATAGGTCTGGACGGGGTGCTCTGATCACTGAGACATCCTCAACGACTAAGCACTAGAAGGGGGCACAATGAATCTTATAGGTCGCGGTGTAATTATCCCCCATAACAACATACATACAACCATATTGCTATTTGCAAACAGAATTGATCCGAATATATACTATAAATCCTAACTGGATTGTTTAGTTTTAATTCTGTCTTCCACTGTAAAGTATTTCTTAAAACTATTTTTATTTTATAACAATGCAAATAATAAGAATTAATGATGTTGGAAAAAGATAAAATTAGAATAGAAGGGAAAAAACAAGACAAAAACTCGGAATAAAAACATGTTTAAGGTATAAAAAAACTTTTAATATGTTTTATTCAGTTTCATCTTCTTTCCTTAATAAGTTGTTATTTATTAAAGAAAAAAAAACCAAAAACAAAAACGGAAAAATTGAACTCTGACTATTGTATTCGCAGTAACAAAACTACTTATCTTGTTATCTAAACCATCTACAAGTTTGGCCGTATTTGGTTAGATCTTCTTTAACTTGTCATGCAGTTTATCTCGATATAGACAGTAGCAACCGTAAGCGGAGAGTTCACTTGATTTATAGTGACAAAGCAAACAATTTGCTATGTATCAAATTCATGAAATAAACTAGTTAGAAGAATTTTCAGTTTAGAATTACACCAGGTGTACAGTTTTTATTTGGTAGGTGTATATTTAGTTTATAAGAATTATTAAGATAATGTTTTTACTTGAAACTGAATTTGAACTTTGATTTAACATGTTTTTCGTTTAAATAATAAAAATAATGATTTATTTAGAAGAGATACCGATGATAATTACAAGCTAAAACAATAATAAGAAAATAAATGAAATACATATCATAACAGACAGATTTTAGTATTTCTGGATACTTATTAAAAGCAATGATTCACGCTCCAACGCCGTCGAAATGCATTTGGTTTAAATCACAGAGAACACAATATTACATAAAGTTTACTAATTTTTTTTTGTAACAAAGAAAAACGATTAAACTACAATTTCGTCGATTTTTTTTTTAGAAAAACCAACCGTTCCACCACAAAAAATGTAGTTTGGCCTAATTGTTAAAAATACTAAAATTTTAACGAATAATAAAACTCCAAGTTATACCACAATAGTTGTAAAAGATTAACAAGGAGCGACGATGTGTTTCGGCCAAACGATGGCCATCATCATGCCTATAATACAAATATAACGAGTTAAAATTACAAAATTATTCTCTTAGATATGATTACTTACAAAATAGAAGTCTCTCAAGTACAACAAATACTGAACTGTTACAAAATGGTATGAAAATTGAAGAAATACATTAAAGTTACGATGATAAAAAACTATAAAAACCAATGAAAATTTTGAAAAAGAAACTATTATGAAGTTTCACACAACGGTACTACAAACTCCATAATGGAGATTATTATACAATCTACATCAAAGTGTATCCTACGATGCACTATTAATTAAAATTATATTTTAAATTAACTGCGTAGCAAATTTTGTTCTACGCCATGCGGCAAATTACTGTATTCAAAAAGCATTATTTAACAGAATGCAAAAAACAAATTGAATATTCAATTTGACATGAGGTTGTAATCACTAAAATACTAGACATCGTTGTGTTCCAAAAATAATTATAAACAAGACAAATATTATCCCTACTATTTAATCTGTAATTCATTTGTTAGCTGAGGTTCGTAGAGTCTCGGTTCCGATCGGTTTGTCGAAGACGTTATTTAAAGAACAGAGTCGGACTTCAGAGTTAAATGAAATACCAATTAATTGAAATACATTTTTTAATTAAAACCAAACCTGATAATTTTTAGAATAAGTTGTAGTTTTTTGAACGAAGTGTGTCCCAAATTGTGACTTTTTTGTCTCAGTTTGTCTTAAGTGAAGTTTTTTAGGGATAAATTGTATTAAGATATATACAATTTGTCTAAAAACGAGAATTTTCTGAAAAAAATCTATAAAGTGTATACAGTGTATCCCCAAAAATAAAAATATGTATACAGTATGTCCTAAAAATAAAAACATACTGATGTCACAAAAATGAAAATTCTTATAGGGTGTTTCAAGTTGAGAATTTAGGAATACATTTTCTAAATGGTATATACTGCTTACCTTAAAAAGATACTTTTCTGAAAAGTATTTTAAAGTGTATACAGTACGTTCCAAAAATGAAAATTTTAATAAATATGTCATGATTTTATAAATATGTCACAAAAATTCCTATAAGGTGTATACAGTATGTCCCAAAAATGAAAATTCTTTTGAGCTTGCTCGGTGCCAAGGAATTTTAAATTAAGATAAATTTACAATTCTAATCATTTTACTTATGTTTAAAATAAACTAGGTACGCAAAATGACAAAATAGAAAGAATTTATAAATTTCTTTGCAACTTTTAATTGCTTCTATGATTTTATTGCAGTCTATTAATGCGTTTATTTTTTATAAAATTTTATTGTTATTGGTAAATGGCGTAATATAACACCTTTGTTATTTTCTCTTAACTAAATTGTCTCTTAAAATTGTTAACCGTTTTTTATTCAATTCGTTCATATTCTTCATTTCTTTTTTAATAAAATATCGTTCTTTCTTAGTCCCATACTTATCAATAAAAATTAAAATTTTAAAAATTCACAACTAATAACGCCAAATTAACCAGAGTAAAAAGAATCCCTACAACACAGGACTCGAAAATGTCTTCAGTACGTATTTTATAAGTCGACACTAAGCACAATGATTTGAAAAGCTTGTAGTTGTAGAGATTGTCCATCTACTAAACTAACACCTACAGCGTCCCCACCAAAATTTCTCCCTTTCGGTTTCCTATACAGTCGGTTATCACTGAACAGTGAACAGTGGCGGCGTTAACTTTGAACTGCTTCCTGTATTGTTTAATTTGGCGGTTAATTTAAAATATATGAACATTTAAAGCGTTAAAATGATTATATCTAATTTTAAACAAAGAAGTTGATTTAAACAGATGAATACGTTTAAGCATAGAAGTTATTTTAAATAGAGGATAATTATAATCTAAGGTTTTTTGTTTATTTTAGCAAATATTTTTAAATGTGTTCATCCTCCAGTTATCCCAGGAGAAGAAAATGAGGGACGATTACCTGTTTCAATTTCTTATGTCTCTAACAATTTTTTAAAAGTGTTCTTTTTAATTCTGGTTGCAGCTAGTACCCTTAATCTTTGTAAAGGAATATGAATGTCATTTTTTGCCTGATTTTTCGTAAACTTAATAACTTTGGATATTATTTGTGTTGCCTGCTCAGAATACTTACCATTTTGATAATAAGCAATGACCTACTTACTATATGGCAATCACAACTTTAGGCACGACACTGTTATCTGGGAGTTCGCCATGTACTTTGCGTTTGCCCATGCGCAACCCCTTTCGGAGATCCTCGGGCCTCGTTTCCCACTTCTCTAATTTTTAACGTAGCGGTCGATTTAGAGATGTGCGATTTTTTCCAAAAGATCGATCTTTTGAATCGATTCGGATCATTAGGTATATGCACTTAATAAAGATCGACTCGAAAAAAATAAATCGATGTTTTTAAAAATCGATCTTATAATTTAATATTTACAGAAACAATTTTAAAATACTTAAAAGTTGGTAGTTTTTTATTCATTCTGTCTGTGCTTTAAGGTAATCATTTATTTATTTACAATTACAACTGTAATATACCTAAACAGAAAAGATAACAGGTTGCTTTATTTTTATTAATTCAGGATATCTGCTTTTCTGTTTCTATCGAAATATTAAAAAAAAGAAAAAAACCACGCAGATGTACTCTTTAAGTGTGTAATGGAAATAAATGGGAAAATTATTGTCAAGCGCTTTCAGCTGGTTAACCAGCCATCTTCAAAATTTTTTAAGAAGAGTAAAAAAAGGGAAAACAAATCAAACTAAACATAGTGTTTAAAAGCCGCAACATTACTAACAACAATTAAATAACACCCTATGTCGGGCCATGGCCTCAATGTAACCCTCTTGGGGGCATTGAGAGTTGAAAAATAAAGAAAATTGTATGATAAAGTGCGTCGCGTTTAGCTGTACCATGCAGCGTGGATAAAGTGAGGTTAGAATAGTGTTAGGTGTAAAATTGAAAGAAGAATAGTGTATTACAAGATGAGGAAGAGGAGAGGAAAAGAGAGAAGAAAATGACAATTGGATGTGAGAGAAGGTAGTAATAGTTTGTAAGAAAAAAAGAAGAATTAAGGATGGCAAGTAGAAGGCAAAATAATGAATAGTACTTAAAATTAAAGTTACAAAATATCACAAGCTCCAGAGACTCTTGAATAAAGGTTTGAATTTGTTATTTAAATTAATTTGGGTGTTCACACAAGTAGAGGACGGATTGTCTAACTCTCGAGAGATCTTAAGATCTTCGAGGAGATCAAGTTTGAAGTTGCAATCAAAAATGTTATGCAAATTTTTTACATTATCTGACGGTGAGAAGTTATAATTATTGAATTTTAGATGGTGTCCAAAAGTAGACTTGTCAGGATATCTGATATGTTCCTTGATACGAGTGTCGAGTTTTCTAATAGTTTTTCCAACGTAAGTAGAATTGCAGTCAGCACAAGATAATTTGTAAATCCCACTTTTTTCTAGGGTAGGTAACTGATCTTTAGTATGACTAAGGAAAGATTTGATTGAGGAATTATTTTTGAAAGAAATTTTTATATTGCCATAATCACGGAAGACTTTAGAAATATCCAAGGAAATTTGACCTAAGTAAGGTAGGGAGAAATATTTCGAACTAGTTGAAAGAGAAGAGTTAGCATTGTGTGCTAGTAAAATATTACGTTTAGTTGTCCTGAAGATGGCTGGTTAACCAGCTGAAAGCGCTTGACAATAATTTTCTCATTTATTTCCATTACACACTTAAAGAGTACATCTTCGTTTTTTTATTCATTACCAAGTGTGCACACACCTAACGAGTAACTTTTGGTTAAATTTAAATAGACTAGATGTCATGATATCGTAGTAAAAATATAATTTGAGAACATCTGATCTTTGTTGAGCGATACAAGAATCGATACACTGATTAATTGCGTATGAAGAGATCGATTTAAAAGATCCAGAATCCCAGGTAAAAAAATCGTCTTGTGAATAATCGATTTAGGTCAGTTTAGTAGTTAGACAATCTATAGATAAAAGGTTTATGGTTCAAAAATTGTGGTGGGGGTCAAAGAGGAGAAATTTGCCCCTTTATCTGAGTCCCCATGCACGAAGCAATATTGTTATTTGTGTAAAATAATTCTGATGAAAATATATTATCTATATATACAGGGTGTTTCATTGAGAAAGTGACATACGTTAACTGCAGATAGGGGACAACTAGCCGATCTCAAAAACCCCATATTTAATGGGTCTAACTACTTTTATAGCCAAGATACAGGGTGTTTTATCTATTTTGCCAATATCTTGCATGGTTCATAACTTTCTAACCACACTGTATATGTTCATGATATTTGGAGGGCATATTATCGATCAATAAATTTACAATAAAATAAATCCAGGTCCGGATTAAAAAAAATTATATAATATTCCGACACAAAAACAAGATTTTTCTAAAATAGATTTGCAAAGAGCACGAAAAAATGAATCTAGTGATATACTTTGCAATTTTAATATTTTAAGTATTTTTTTATTATTTGCGATAAATAAATCCACAAAAAACATTCATCTTTAATTAACGAATAAATAATAATAAATTTACAACAACTTTAATTAATGAATAACAACAAAAATTATAAAAAACACCTAAAAATTAATGACAACAAAGTAAAACCATTATGGATTAACATTTTTCAAATACAATTTGTATAAAACTTTTTTTTATCTGACCTACAGGGGTGAAACTGGAGGGGGATGAAATATCAAAAAAAATTACATCTCCGCCATTTTTAAAAATATCGAAACAGGTCATATCGTAAAAGATCGTAAGAAATCGTAAGAAATTTTAAGAAATCGCAAAAAATTGTAAAGAATCGTAAAAACCCGTAAAAATCGAAGAAAAAACCGAAAAAATCGTAAAAAAACCTCCATAAATTTCGTGTTGCGCATTGTTCTTGTGTTTATTTTTAAAGTGAATTTTTTACGTCAAAGTACTAAAAACATGTAATATTTTTAGGCGTTTTTTATCACAAGGGAAAAAAAATTAAAATTTTACCAATTTAGGTTAACTAGTTTTCATTAAAACTAAATTACATTAAAAAGAAATTAGCTTCAATTTTGGGCACTCACAATTTCACACCATTTCAGAATTCAAACTCAAAATTTTACAAGAAAAAACATTTTGCCGAAAATGCAAAGTATATCACTAAATTCATTTTTTTTTTGTGTCGGAATATTTTATAATTTTTTTTAATCCGGACCTGGACTTATTTTATTGTAAATTTATTGATCGATTGGACACTTTAAACAAAACATGTACGCGAAATATCATTAAAATATACAGTGTGGTTAGAAAGTTATGAACCATGCAAGAACAACACCCAGTATCTTGGTTATTAAAGTAGTTAGACCCGTTAAGTATGGGGTTTTTGAGATCGTCTAGGTGTCCCCTATCTGCAGTTAACGTATGTCACTTTCCCAATGAAACACCCTGAATATTACCAATTTCAAAAAAAGAACAAGTGCTAATATGATCGTAATAAAATAATAAATAATTCCAAAAGGTTATCCATTATCTCAAATGTGGTCGAATGATGAGGTAATAAATATTGTATTTATGATAAAAACGAAGGTAGAAAATAATCTTCTCTACCGTGGTTTATATACTATTTTTCCACTACTATAACATTTATTCATTTCACAATGATTTGACATTTTTTGTCATTTAATTTTTGCTCTCCTACTAGTAGATAATGAAAAATTAGCTCCTACTATGAGAGAAATAAAATAGTAGCGGCTGTTATATGAAACTACTACCTAATTTTAATAAGTATATAATTTATTTTGAATCCATCATTAAAATAATCGCTTTATTTAGTAAAATTAATGTTTTTATTATACTTGTACTGATTTATATCAAATTTTAGTTCGTTAAGGAACCAGGTTGCATATTAAATGCTCAACAAAGGTATGTAGAAGTAGTACCGTAGATTGTAAGAATGAAACGGCTTAAAAATAAAACGAGTCTATTTGTAAGTTAAAAGTCACGTAGATAGAATTTGTCATGAATACACAAGCAAGTCTGAGAAACATTGAAAGTTGAAAGTAACTTTAAGAAGTCAATATGTAGTTGGAGAGATAATTTTTTTTCATAAACAATAACTGTAAGAGATATAAACAAATAAAGAGTTTCATTTTCTGCAAATAACTGGAAAACTATTAATATTTAATAAAGTAAAAAAAAGCGTACTTAAAGAGGAACAAATTTCCGATAAAAAAGTCTAATCTCCCGGAACGCTATCTCTATTATTAATAATTTTAATTTAATGTTAAAAATAGGGCTAACCCTTAACTGAAAATGGGGTAAGTCCGCGTCCTGAAGGTTTCCTCGAAGACATTGGGACGGGTCAACGAAAAAATATATAAATAATTTGTGTTGAAAACGATAAAATTTCATTGATATTCAACATAAGCACAACCTACTTTTTAGAGTACAATACCAAGGGGGTGAAGGAGTGCAACATTTGATGAAAGGAAATCAAAATGTTTCTAATGATTAACACGTTAACTAAAAAAATTCATTAAAAGTGTTATAAAAGTTTGATGGAGTTGCCTGCTCTTTATTTATTTTTATTCATATAATTTAAATTTGTAATTTATTTTAAAATATAACTTATCAGCGACTAGTATTATAATTTTTATTTTTAAACTTATTTGTATTGCTGAGTGTCTTTTCAATTTAATAAAAACTCACTAATGGAATTAATTTTCTACATCTATCTACTGTTTCTGACAGGAAAAATAAACACAAGTTACCAAACCAGTTTAGTTAAATACATTTTCTTCTTATTGCTGTTTTAGAAACTTCAATTAACTCAGCTGGATGTATATTCTTCAATGTTTTACAATTTACTGTTGAAAATATAACGATTATTGAAATGCACCTTGCAGTGACACTGAGCGAATGAAATTTTATTAAATTTCTGTTTATGAAACCGCAAATATACTAAAGTAAGATAAACAACCCAGTGTAATTTTATTAAAAAAAAAAAACAAATTTAAAAGAAGGTTGCGAAAATAAATATTTATTTAATTTGAAGGAATAAGATAACTGGTTTGTTTGTCTTGAACATATATTTTTTTTAATTTTTTTGTACCACTTTTATATTATTCATTGTGTGAGATACCGATTTTTTGGACTTGAAACTTTTCTCTGCATTACTGAGAAAATTTTTGCGTTCACATATCCTTATATAGAGGCGAAGGTGGAATAATAGGCCCCTGCTGGATTTATGAGCCCCTTCTATTTTTTAGTCTGTAGACTACACACCCATCAACTATTAGAACTAATAAAAAAAAATTTCCTCGGGATTCGAACCAGGAAGTTTTATGTGTAAAGCATACACTCTAGCACTGGACCACTTCGTATCACAATAATATATAATCAAACTTTCAAGTTAACGTACAAAACCAGTATCCGCTAAGAAGTCTAAACGGCAGTCTTGAATGGGTCAAAGAAAAAATGACTACTGCTATAGAAGCGAATAGAGAAAAAATGGGCTTAAAAAGGCTGTTAAGATTTTCTCCGTCAATATTAAGTTGGGGCGTTCTACGGTCCTACCAAAGGAATTTGAGAAAGAACTTGTCAAATATCATCTTATTATGGAAGCAATATTCCATGATCTTACCAGAAATGATCGGCGGATGGCTTACCAACTGTGCACACGGAACAACATTCCCCATCTATTTGTTAACGCTGAAGTAGCTAGCCGTGCGTGGTTTGACCGCTTTACGTTACGTCACAAAAATATTTTGTTCATCGATTTTTCGGGCTAATGGATTTAACAAACAAGGTGTGGGTGATTTCTTCAACTTACTTGGAGCCGAGTTCAATAATATCGACGAGTCAGGCCTTAGCGCCACTCAAAGCAAAATTGCTAGTGTCATTGGCCTGAGGAGGAAAAGACAAGTTGATGCATTACCTGCAGAGAGGATATCTTGTTACCTATCTGGTTGGATTCAAAGTAACCTTTTCACTGAGTGGTTTAACCATTTTGTCTCTAAAACACAGCCATCAAAAGATGACCCAATTTTGCTGATTTTAGATGGTCACCTACCCACACTAAGAACATAGACATCATTGACACTGCTCGTGAAAATCATGTCACATAGTTAGTTTGTCTCCGCATACCAGATACAAAATGCATCCTCTAGATAGGAGCTTTATGGGACCTTTTAAACACCATTATAACGAGAATGTCACACAACAACAGGCCTCTTGTGGCAACATTCATAAGTTTGGAAGCTCTAAAAGCTAGCAAAGGAAGAACCTCTAAGAACAAATCTACAACTACAATCCATCAACTCAAAGCACCAATCCTGGCACACCAACATCTTCTGGACCTATAAACCCCCTACTCAATCCAGCTGATCAGGCCCTCACAATTTCAAAAAGACTTGGCAGAAGCTGGGCCTTCGAGATGTTCTTTTTCATTGAAATTTAATATTGTTTCTCATCAAGACATATTGCCTATACCAATACCAAAGAAAAAGTTAACAAACAAAGCCCCCAAACTCATGAAATGTACAGGTGTAACTTCTTCTCCGTATAAACGTGCACTTGAAGAGGCCGAAGATAACAAAAATAAAAAATTAACAAAAAAGAAGATGAAAAACAAGAGAAAAGTAGAGCGAAGGAAGAAAGTAGTGGAAAATAAGCCAACAATATAACAAGTACAAAGTCAAAAAACAATGTCAAAGAGAAATGATAAAGATGAAGAGGCAAGTGATGATTTTGATTCGGGAGAATCCCAACCAGACATTGAAGTTGGTAAAAACTCGTAAAAAAACTGATTCAAGTTTTAATAAAATAGTTATTTATGCAACAAGTGTGTAAAGTGATACTTTTTTCACGAATGAGTGAAAAAAGGCACTTTACACACTAGTTGCATACAATATTTTTTCTACTACCATAATTTTTATGTACAAAAATAGATTTCGCATGGAAGAGTTTAACAAGCTATTTTCCAAAATCTTCAAGTTAACCAGTTGATTTCTGGTACACAGAACCTTGGCAAGATAAGAAACATAAGGATATTGAAAAAAATGTGTTGCACAATGTAAAAAAGTAATTTTGAAAATTTTATTTTACTTTACGCACTAGTGAAAAGTTAAACTTTACGCACTACTTAGCGTGCGTAAATTAAGTACTTAACGCACGGTAGTAGAAAAAGTGTTTTTTGCATTGATCTTATGGTTTATTATCTTACCATTGTTAATAAATTCGAAACAAATAAATTTATTTAAAAGCTACAGGTTCTTAATAGATAAAAGGCCATAGTAGCTAGAAGAAGAAATATGTAAGAAGAAGAAACATATAAATTATAATATACAGGGATGCGATCGAAAATATTATTTGTAAACTACAGTGTATGTGGATAAAATAGTGTTTTAAATTTTATTGAAATGATTTGTTTGTGAATCTAGATTAGAGTGACAAACGCTAGACATTCCTTATGTTTTGTTTATAAAAACAAGTATTTCTTGAAAAATAAAATACTACACAAAAATAGTGCGGGAAAGTGTTATGTTGCCCAAAACCCAATTATTCATCTGCGTTTTCTTAAAAATAGGTAGAAACGTCAATTTTTTATCTATCCATTTTTTGTACAAACCGCGTACTAGTTGCCAAATATAAAAAATGTTTTGAGTCCTTCCTAACATCCTCTTACAGGAAAGAAGATAAGAACGATAAAAAAACATGTTAGGTATTCAACTTCCGTTTTCTTGTTTAAAAACAATTATCAATTGGGGGACTTTAACATATGTTCAGATCAACACTTCTTTGAACAGGGACATAAATTCACATGCACACGTGAGGATTTGATACATACTTAAGATTAGTACTTTATACAAATGACTTATATTACTTCTGCTTTGTTAAGGGTCCGTTAGTAGCAGCAATTATATATTAGATTAAGTTGTAAAAATAGTACAAACAAAATTACTTTTATAGACTATAATAAAAACTATGGTTTGTATGAGAAGAAACTGAAGCTACTTTTCCGCTTCATATTACCTATTACTAATTAAGACGTTTTAATATATATTTTTTTCAAAATATTACAATTATTTTTTTAATATGCAAATTTTTATATATTTATGTCATACTAGTTCAATAGTATTTTTATTGCTTAGTTACCAACTACATAAAGATGTACTTTATGCCCGTGACTTTATGGCCCGTGCGGGCATAAAGACGAAAACAGTTTTTTTAACTTATTAATAACCTTTTAATAACAAAATTACAAATTAAAAATATTATGTAAATATTTACCAACACTATTTAGTGACCGTTAGGTTACCTGCAGCATACTAGAGGTAGCGGATATGACCGAACTAATGCACAGGGTAAATTTATCTTTTGAACGTGTGGAGCGGTAGATAGAGGCCACAAGTTGGAAATCGCGCTAGAGAAAACAGAGGCTGTGATTCTTAAAGGGTACAGCAGGAGGGAGAAGGTATTCTTTTAAATCAGAGGAGAACGTATCAGTCCGAAAAGGGCTATAAAATACTTGGGTATTATGATTGACGCAAAAAGAACCTACAGGCAGCACGTAGAATATGCCTGTAATAAGGCTGAAGAGAGGGCGGAGATGATAAATAGGCTAATGTTAAACATAAGGTTCCAAGAAGCAAAAACAGAGAAATCCTAAGTGGAGTAGTCCACTCGATACTCCTGTATGGTGCACCGGTGTGGGAAGCAGCACTAAGTAAGGAAAGAAATATTAAGGCCATGGAAAGCATATAGCGGAAAATCCGCATAAGGGTCGCAGGCGCATACAGAACGGTATTGTCGAAATCAATCCAGGTGGTGACCGTCCCCATACACCTTATGACAGCAGAGAGGAGACGAGTATATCAAAGAGGAATAGACCAGGACAGCGCGCAAAGGAAGGAGAAAAGGGAGAACTCCCTACACTGCTGGCAAACGGAATGGGAAGATCATGTGGAAACCGAACAGTGGACGAAAAAACTAATACCATGTTACCCTATTTGTCGTTGCTAGCTCTATTTTAAATCAATTTACTCTGGAGAGTGGGTGGATTCTAAAATCAATGTAGTCACAACGAATAGAGGTTTTGAGTCTCAATATAGCCAAAGAAAAAGATACAATTAAAGAAATCCCGTATATGTTTAATGTTAGTCACACTATTTAGTCTTTTAATCTTTTGGTAAAACAAATAATATGTATGAGTATAAAACAACCACCAATTGGTACCAATTAGTTCACAACTAATCAAATTTATGCGTAACTTATGGTAATTAAAAATAATAATTCTAGAATAATATCTTAGGCGGATGTAACCAAAGTTTATCCCCAAAACCAATTTAAATGGAAAGCTCTTACTTTATTTCCGAAGTGTTCGTGCATATCTATGAAAATGTGGTGGCGGTAGGCCAGATCTAACGTAGGTTCCCAGCAATCCTCTGGTGGCAGGAGTACTAAACTATGAGGATGATTGTTGGTAACCACTTAGGTGTCCCCAAGACCCCAGCGAAGAGTCACTCAAAGTGTCAATCCCTGCAGGATTCGATGAAGACGATCAGGACCAATAAGTAAGATATTAACCAGAGAAATAAATAAATAAATAAATAAGGCCTAAAGAGAACAATAAGGAAAGTTAATTTACTTCCAGGATGGATAAAATGATGACTTACCGGAGAACTCGTGTGACCTTAAAGATATATTAGATTCCCACAAAATCCACAAAGGTGAATAATTCTCTTGAATATTTGTTTAGGGCGAATCTAAGTTGAATAATATATTTTTTGTGCTTTTCTAGTCTTAGAAAATCCGAAAGGTATTTAAACAACTTAATTAATAAACAAATGTGTTTTAGATCCAAATGGTTTAAGGCAGGTTATTACTTTTCATTAAAATAATTGAATTTAAAAAAGGTTAAAAGAAAATAGTTTATATAAAAATTGAAACCGTAACAACCAGAAGTAAGAGCCTGCTGAGTAAAAAGCGAACACAGGCAACTCGATAATTATCTAACCCAAATAATTTCGGGTCATGGCTGTTTTAAGCACTATACCGAAAAAATCGAAAAGGAGACAGATGACACCTGCGAGTACTGCGGAGACATCCCTGCAAACACTTTTTTCTCATGTGCCAGGTGACATCAGAAAAGAACAAGGGCCTATCTGGAGTTGAAAACAATACTAATAGAAGACAACCTTACGAAAGTAATGATGGCGAGTCGAGGGAAATGGCGGGTGGTATAGAGAATGGCCAAGAACATCCTTATTACAAATGAGATAGAGGAAAGGGATAGACAGGGAATACAAGACAGATAAGGATGAAAAATGAGTGGTTTCAGTCGCCGAGGTATGCCGAATCGCCGAGGTATGCCGAATCCCCGCGGTATGACCCAGCATACAGTGCCAAGAGGTTTCCCCTCTAGATCACCTTGCCTGTCAGCATTTTTGAAACCTCATTTTTCGCAGATATACTGTCCTCTAAATATCGTTCAGCAACCGACGAACTCTTTCATCCACCACTGCGCATCAAGGTGGTCATACTGGATCCAGCCTCTGCCAAAAGAGTTGCCGATGTTCGACGCATGCAGTGACCTATATCTATGTAAGGATCGCTTAAACCCAGATAATTCGCAATGATGAACGGGATTTTTCCTAATGTATTTTTTCCAACTGGTTATACAGTACATAGACCTTATCATTTTTCTAAAAAACCACATGAGTGGAAAGGCATATAGTCTCTTATCAGCTTTAAACTGTTCATTTCGTCTTCCTCAATAATGGTAAAAATGCGCTTTTTATCAGTTTCTACGTGAGTAACTAGCATATTCAAATATACCAAATATTAATACACTGTTCATTAAAAACTCTAGATAGAATTTTAGCCTTTTTTGGCTGGCATTTTTTTGATCTCTGTTTCAGATATTCGGTTAACTTATGGTAATTAGCGATGTTAATATTCTTGTATATCATTAAAGTATTTTGTATCATTGAATATTTGGACCATAAGGAACTCGGAAAAATGTTTCAACGAGATCATCGAAGTATCCAAGCAGCAGCAATGTTTCATTAATCTACACAGTTTTTTGTCATCCAAATTATAAATTTTTCATATTCACTTTCGTAGGCTTCTCTAGATTTGTTTTGTAACAAATTTTGAGTTGATTTTTCGGATTTTTTTATAATTTCATCGGGAATTTCAAAATGTGCATTCATTTTGAATTTTTATGTTCGACACGTAGGTAAAATGATGTTTTTAAATTTTCGGATTTTTTTAAATATTTATATTGTGTACGCAATATTGAACTAGTATGACATAAAAGTTTGTATGCACCGCGGGTATAAATAGATGAGTATGCCCTCGGGCGACTTATAAACACGAGGGACTCTGGCGCGAGGGTTTGTAAGTCGCCCGAGGGCATAAAGATCTATTTATACCCTTGGTACATAATTACTTTCGTCAACACAGAACGTAGAAATATCCTATCGTTTTAAAACAATGAATTTTCATTATTGTACTAGTACAACGATAATGAAAAAAGATAGCAAAGCATTGTAATCGAGTAGATAAAGAACCGTCAAAGGACGTAACTGAAGAACTACTTTTCACGGGACACCTTCCCACCAGAGAGCATCTAAACAAAATGGGGCTATATAACCGCGACCTTAAATGCAGACAATGCAATAAAGGAACCGAGAATGCACTCCACATACTATGCAACTGTGAGGCGCTGGATCACAGAAGGCAAAGAATATATGGAAAACCAAAAATGGATCCAGAAGACTACTACAAGCAGTCATTAAAGAACCTGTACAAACTAGTACAGGGAACAAGGTTGATGGACTGGGTGCAGTAGACAAAGAGACGGGAGATAGCGCAATAAGCCCACGAGGCTGCAGTGAATCCGGTTGTAAAGAACGGTCCCGGAAAAAAATCGAGTAGCTAGGAAATGTCTTCTATTTTTTGCTATATATAACTTGAATTATCTTTATGCTTGAAGAAAAAATATTATGTATTATTCGGAGAAGGCTTCATTATTTGTGTTTCGCTCATATTACACTTCCTCGGCTATAACGCTTCGGCAGTAAACTTCTGAGCTCAACAAATAATAAGCGCCTTCTACTCCTAGTATTTATATACCTAGTCTAAATTTCTAGCTAAAATTCGGATCTTCAAAATTTGGTTCTTTTAAATTTGTATGTTTTTATTATTGTTTTTTGCGAGGGGTCAACCACTCTTTGCAGTACTGTACGTTTTTCTGCAGTACATGTGTACAGTACTATGTAGTACATATGCAGTACTCTGTAGTATCTATGCAGTACTCTGGTGACTGTGCTTATTAAAACATGCCTTTCTGAATTTTAATTGTTTTGTAAATTCGCATGATTTCTATATACTATTGACGAATGTAACATCCGTCATAAGTTTA
Source organism: Neocrepidodera transversa (assembly GCA_963243735.1). NCBI lineage: Eukaryota > Metazoa > Arthropoda > Insecta > Coleoptera > Chrysomelidae > Neocrepidodera > Neocrepidodera transversa. Next base: position 27,203,398 of record OY725341.1, read on the forward strand.
AATTTTACAAAAAGTAAATATAAGATAATGAAAATCAGTCAAAAGCTTACAAATGTGTTTCCTATAAGTGTCTATATTTGCTGATTACTGTTTTCCTAAACAGAAAACAACAATAATGAAAATAACTGTAAGCAAAGCACTCATGTTTTGATATTAAATCTGTTCTTGCGCGATAATTTTTAACAAGGTCATAAAATAAAAAATAAGTACAGATCTAGGTAAGTTAGTATTTAGAGGATAACAATATGCTACTTTACGGGTAAATTGTTGTATAGTATTTTTATTTGCCATTGTAATTATTTATTAATACAACTTTTCGATTTCCCCGAGAAGAAAACAAGGAGCTCGGAACAAATGATATAAATAATCAGTTGCCTTTACCAACTCTTAGATTAGTAAACAATATTTAATTTTTGAACTGAATAAATGAAACATAATAAGAAAAAGTTAAAACATTTTTTTTCTTTGCTTGTACAACTCTGCAGTACGTGTGCTGTACTATGCAGTACACTGCGGTATTATGCAGTGCTCTGCAGTACCTTATTCGAGTACAAATTTCAGCAGTACATGTACAAATTAAGCTCAGTGGTTGGCCCCTCGGTTTTTGGTTTCGAAGTAGCATCAAAAATTGGGGATAAAAATGTTAGAAATTTATTTGTTAATAGAAAATTAGTTCAGTTTTTTTTTATTATAATCCGATATTTTACCTAAAAATTGTCATTTTATCAAAATTTTAATTCTTTATACTCATTAAACCTTTTAAATTAGTTTTTTTTTTTAATTTGACGTTTAAAATTTCACAAAACTTCTGGTGATCAATGTCAATATGTAAAGATATTGCGATTTTTTAAAAAGGTTGCACATGATGCATATAGAAAAAATTATGATGATCTCTAGAGTAACAAAATGAAAAACGTGTTTACCTTATGCAATTTTGCAATTTTACAGTAGTTAAACTTTTATCATATCTAAACTGATAACAATATAATTTAATAGCAGTATAAGTATAAAATCTAATTGAGATAATAATTTTATGTTTCCTGTGTTGCTGATAAATGACAGGAACAAAAATATTTCAAAGAATTAATTATTATAAAATTAAAGGTAAGTAATATATATATATATATATATATATATATAGTTTACTATAAATCAATTTAGTTGTACTCTGTCAGTTTCTCATAAACTAAAGAACAAAAAAAATAAAAAATACGTTCCCCCAAATTAAACAATCTTTTTAAATACGTTATTTCATTACTTGAATTATTATCCCTCTTCTTGCACCTACTCAAAAGGCCCCTAACATTGGAGCTCCAATTCCAATCAAAAGATTGGTTGAAATACAAACAATTCTTAATTCTCAAACACCCGAATCGAATATTTCCCAATTTAATTAAAAAAGAAAATAACATGTTATAAAACATAGTCTTGATTATAAAAACAAAAAGTTATGAAATAGAATAATGTGTAGGTTTTGGTTTATTTAAAAACTTGCTCAAATTAAGGTTTTATCTAACGATGGTAATATTTGATTTTCGGTAAAAAGTAGAGTTATGATATTATATATGTTTTTTTCTATAATTAGAGATTATTCAATATATTGTTTTAATAAATAACAATGTTAATAAATATTTTATATAAAAAGGGAGTAAACTTTCATTAAAGATATAATTACTGATAATTTTGTTTGGTTTTTAAAATTCGCAGTAATTTATGGAATAATATTTCAATAGCTGATACTGCTGATAAGTAATAGATAGTAGTCAAAGCAAAATTAACATATTTCAAGATTTCAATGGACACGAAATTTGATAGCAAACAATATCAATGCACATATGCAGCTATAATTATTCGCTGACACAATGGGAATATCAATTTGTTGCAAAACGTTTATTGTTATCCAATACTCGATAAGTAAATAAAAGGTTATAAAAAATAAACAGTTGAAGTAGTTTAAGAATGGATAATAAACAAATTTTGGCATTTAAAATATACATGTGATCTTATAACCAACCCCTATATATCTAATCGGAGGTAACCTTTGGGGCTGAAAATAAATCCCAAAGATTACCTTGACCTGGGGTGTCTGTGTGCCAAATATGAAGTCAATCGAATGCCAGACACACGCAGACAGACAAAAATATTTAGTATCTTACAACACTTGCCTTATATATTTTATAATATTAACAAAATAATATAAGCCCTGATAATTTAATATTTCAGGTAATACATTATTTTTTAATAACAAATTTAATATTTAAAGCTAAAGATAATATGTAGCTGTTTTAGAATTTTCAAAAACTAACCTCTTTCATCGGTGATAAACTTGGAGACAACTAATTGGTTAAAAACTCCAAGAAGCAAAATTATCCTCAAAATTTGTTTATCCATGTTCGAAATATAACAATATCAACAAGAAGAATCCATTTCACTATTCACAATAACAAAACGCACAGTAAATTTTATTAACGGAATGACCGGCTCCAGTTTTTCGAAAATAAAAATTAAAACAAACACACGCGCGATCAACCTGTTGATTCCAAAAGTTCTTGTATACGCGTGTATGCGTAACCTCCCACGACAACTTGAATAAAATGACAGCCCACCTAGCTCTGAGGTTCGCGTCGTGTGTTCCCTGGAGCTTCCAATGAAATTTCTAAAGCTCGCATACACCGTTGCCAAATGTAATAAATTTCATTCAGAATAGGTTTTTATATTTTTTATAGAATATCATGCACATTTTTTAATCTAATTTTTCACATAAATGGTTAATCTGGTTTTATTTATCAAAAAATAATTCTTTAAAATGTATGGATTAATGACCGGTGTGAAGTTAACAGCCAATTTTAGCAGCCAAAATATCCGGAATTGCACGATCGAAGCATCCAGTGGCGCACACATTTTATATATGAATTTTCACTGATTCCAATTACATAGAAATTTGTTACAATAGATCTTGGCAACAAGAAGACAGAAGATTACATATTAACATATATATAATCTTTATATATTTAAGAAAATTGCTTCCAAAGGGTTAAAATGCTACTTAGAATAATTTAAACTTTTATAACTTCTAACCGCAACGCAAAGCCAACTTCATATTTGGACAGACGATGCGTATTGCAACGTATTACAATAGTTTTAACCAAATTTGCTTCCGAACTGGAAGAGGGGTTGAAATGCTACCCCAAATACTTTAAAATTTTATAATTTCTAACCGCAATGCAAAGCCAACTTCATATTTAGACAGAAGATGCATATTACTACATACAGTTTTAACCAAATTTGCTTCCGAACGGGAGGAAGGGTTGAAATGCTACCCTAAATACTTGAAAATTTTATATAACTTCTAACGGCAATGCAAAGCCAACTTTATATTTGGACAGAAGATGCATATTACAACGTACTACATACAGTTTTAACCAAATTTGCTTCCGAACGGGAGGAGAGGTTGGAATGCTAGCCTAAAGACTTGAAAATTTTATAATTTATAACCGCAATGCAAAGCCAACTTCATATTTCGACAGAAGATGCATATTACTACATACAGTTTTAACCAAATTTGCTTCCGAACGGGAGGAAGGGATGAAATGCTACCCTAATAATTAAATTTTATAACTTCTAACTGCAAAGCAAATCCAACTTTATATTTGGACAGAAGATGCATATTGTAACGTACTACATACAGTTTTAACCAAATTTGCTTCCGAACGGGAGGAGAAGTTGGAATGCTACCCTAAATACTTGAAAATTTTATAACTCCTAACCGCAATGCAAAGCCAACTTCAAATTTGGACAGACGATGCGTATTGCAACATACTACATACAGTTTAACCAAATTTGCTTCCGAACGGGAGGAGAGGTTGGAATGCTACCCTAAATACTTGAAAATTTTATAACTTCTAACCGCAGCACAAAACCAACTTCATATTTGCATAGGAAATGCATATTGCAACATACTACATACACTTTTAACCAAATTTGCTTCCGAACCGGAAGAGGGGTTGAAATGCTACCCTAAATACTTGAACATTTTATAACTTCTAACCGCAACGCAAAGCCAACTTCATATTTGGACAGAAGATGAATATTGCAACTTACTACATACAGTTTTAACCAAATTTGCTTCCGAACGGGAAGAGGGGTTGGAATGCTACCCTAAATACTTGAAAATTTTATAACTTCTAACCTCAACGCAAAGCCAACTTCATATTTGGACAGAAGATGCATATTGCAACGTACTACATACAGTTTTAACCAAATTTGCTTCCGAACGGGAGGAGAGGTTGGAATGCTACCCTAAATACTTGAAAATTTTATAACTTCTAACCTCAGCAAAGCCAACTTTATATTTGGACAGAAGATGAATATTGCAACGTACTACATACAGTTTTAACCAAATTTGCTTCCGAACGGGAAGAGGGGTTGAAATGCTACCCTAAATATTTGAAAATTTTATAACTTCTAACCGCAGCACAAAACCAACTTCATATTTGCATAGGAAATGCATATTGCAACATACTACATACACTTTTAACCAAATTTGCTTCCGAACCGGAAGAAGGGTTGAAATGCTACCCTAAATACTTGAACATTTTATAACTTCTAACCGCAACGCAAAGCCAACTTCATATTTGGACAGAAGATGAATATTACAACGTACTACATACAGTTTTAACCAAATAAGTAGGATTTGAACCAATGTAAAACTACGCCTCTCATTCCATACTGGTAGATTTTGTTGAACAGCAGTTCATGATTTATACAATCAAACGCTTTTGAAAAATCTGAGAATACTGCAGCTACAAAACATCACCCTTATTTAATTTTAAATAAAGAGTTTGAAAATAGCATCATTTGTACTTTTATGGTTTTGGAATCAGAGCTGGGAGTAACGAAACTAAAACGTTCCTTTTAAGTAACGCGTTACTAAATGTAACGCGTTACTAGTAATTTCATTACTTTTTAAAATGGGCGAAAAGTAACGGTAATTGCGTTACTTTGTAAAAGTAACACGAAATCGTTACTTCGTTACAGAAACGCGTTACTGCAAAAGTAATGTGTTACTAAAAAGTAACGCGTTACCTTAAAACTAAGGTTTTCTTCTTTTGTATCTGTTCATTGAAGTGAAATAATGTTATTATTATTTTTTTATACCCCGTCGATTTCGCGCGCCGCTGTGTTCTGGATAGTATTTTAAAAAATCAAGCTTAATCGTACAACTTTTATTTGAAAATTTTGTTTGCATATGCAATAATAACGGCGATAAATGGTGAGTTGGACAATAAAAGAACGAGAAGACATGGAACAAGAAGAATATATAAAAAAGTAACGCGTTACTTTTAGAAAGTAACGAATAAATCGTTACTTTTTAAAGAAGTAACGGTAACGTTTATCTAACGTGTTACTTTTTAGCAAAAGTAACGTTAAAGTAACGCGTTACTTTTTTAGGAACGCCCCAGCTCTGTTTCGAATCCAAATTGACTGGTAGATAAAATATTATGTTTGCTTAAAAAGTTACAAATTTGTTTTTTGCCAATTTTCAGAATTGGTTTGATCTCCATCTTAGAACAAAAGAATAACGACCGACGATTTTAAACTTGATGGGAATTGACCGTTACTTAAGGAAATTGATCGAGTAACAAAAAGTGAGTAGCGCATGCGCATGGTCAGGCAAACTAGCTAAAATTTCTATAGATATTTCATCCTTGCCACAGCCTTTTTTTTCTTGATGTCCGTAAACACGGCTTTAATCTCATCTAGAGTTACAAGATGAAAGTAAAATGTTTCATTAATACACATATTAGACATTGGGTCTGTTCGTCCTCCAATAGTTGATGTAAGATGAACAATAGAATATATTTAATGTGTTTGAATCTACACTGTTAGTATTACTGCTAGTATGATTGTTCTTTCATCTTAAATCTACATCAAAACTATCTCGGTACACCATATAGGAAGGCGACCCAATAGGTGGCCAACCGGGCACAGTATACTTTTATATTTAATCACGAACCGACAACACTCAACTGATTATTAACATTCCAATTTCAACAAAAAGCAAAATCAAAACGAAACCGTCTTTGGTAACAACTTCCTTCAAAACCGTCAATACGAATTTCTAGCACTGTTACAAGATTCACGAAATTCAACTCGATTTCAAATACATTTCGCACCGATGTTAACAACTTAATCTTACGCATAACCTCAGTTGCAAAGAAGAATATTTTTTTTAATTTGACCACACTGCGGTCCAAAAAGGATAATCGTGTGCGCATTCCTGAAAAAATTGCACTTGTAGGGAATTAGCAATCTATAGAGTAATTATCGATAATATAATATCTGTGGTTAAAATACTGTTTTGATATAAATCGAATTTTATTTTTGAATTTTTAGTGTCTTACATATTTTTGAAAACGGTTTCTGGTAAAAACTAAATTCGTTTTCTGTCAAAACAATGGTTTAATTTTAAATTAACGTTTTTTATATATTTTCTATTTGCACTTTTAACAATTTCCAAAACGTTTGCCAGATCGCTAAAAGTAACAAAATTGAAATGAAGAATTTAATAGATTTTATTTAGTATACTTCAACTCAAAAATGCCAAGATTTTTAATTTTTTAGACAGTGGAATTTTATGAATAGATACATGTGTAAAACTTTAATCAATTTTATTTATTATGGAATATCTATCATTCAAATAAGTTCATTCAGCTCTTTTCCTAGTGTCTACCTTTCTCCTCTAGAAGCAAAAGTTATATGTCTTACCTTGTTGTTACCTGTTTAACCAAGGTTACTATGAGGTGCCTACCGAAGCGATATTCAAGCTATGTTGCCAAACATCACTTCAACACAATAAAAGTTAACGAAATTGAAAAATAATTTGTTTCCCTATTTTAACTCTTTAAGTATCATACTGTATCATATATGAAAAATGTATAGAGGAGGGTGTACCTTGAACCAAATCATTGTATATAGACCTGTCTATGTATAATGACCACTTGCAATATTTAATAATAATACAGAATTCTGCACGTCCATATTGAATGTATTTGGCTACGCTTGAACTAGATGTCGCTATGTTCAATTTTAGTAGAATTAACGGTAACTGTTTAACGTTTATGAATATTACTACGGACCGCCCATAGTATGGCAAACCGTAGTATTGAAATCGTGCAAAAATCTCGAAAAATTTTTTTTGCTCCAAATGACTTAAAATGTCATGAAACATGGAAAAATTGATTTTCCGCGAAAAAAAAAGTCTGTCTGTGTGGATTTGTGGATATTTGGATGTCTGTGCTCACGATAACTCGAGAACGGTACGGCCGATTAGGAAAATTCTTTCGGCTATTGGTTTTTATTCGAAAAAGAAAGGCTCTATCAGAAGATGAGCAATTTCGGGTCCGAGGATCCCGGTCCCGCCTACTTCGTGAAACTTCTATTCGAGATATCTCGATTAGGAAAGCAAATTTGTCGATACTGATTTCTTTTAAGGTGTTGTGTAAGTCAAGACGCGTCGATTGATATCTGAGCGAGAATAAATCTAAATTTGAGTCATGCTCATAAGCAGGGAGGCTAGAGTCGTTAAGACGCAGCCTGAATTAACGGACCTCAATCTAATAAGCCCTGGCTCATATGGTTTAACATTAACCCTTTGTAAAATTATTAACAACAATTTAAACAAACGATTTTAATGACAATTAACAATAAAAATACTAAATCTAGAAATAAATAAATTTAAACCGGCCGGCAGTAACAGTAACTTAAATTTAACAAATTTCCATTTGTATATGCATATATACAATATAAAAATACAGTAAGAAATGTGAAGTGATACTGCACGCCAGCTAGAGTCAGTATACAACAAAATAAAAAAGGGAAAGCATACCAGCTTCTGGGAATTCGCAACTTGGAGTTGAAGGTAAGGACTTCAACCTAAATTGTATGAATCTGGTGACTACCAACGTGATTGGGATCTCTTGTATTGTATATAAAAATGCCACAGTAAAATATAGTGAAGGTATATTTTAACTATATTTTATATTATTTGTAAACGGGGTGACTTGACAGTGATTTTTTTAACAGAACTGACAATTCTAATCATTATTTTTTTTTAATTTATTTATCAAGTCTTTTTAAAGTAAAGCTACTACTTAATACATATTGTTCATCAGGGCCGTCACCAATCGGAACAATGTTCGAGGATTTCTCGAAAAATATCCATATCGCATCCGGCTCGTTGAAAAAAAATTGCAAAAAAAAAATTATTGGAAAAATTCCGATTTTTTCGAATCGACTTTCTTCCGCTGACGGAAACGGGCCGTAGTCTTAAAAAAACGCGCAGAGATTATTCCTTTTACTAGTTTTAGTTATTTTGGTGTATTATAGTAAACATGTTGAACTATTTTAATTACAAAGTTATTTGTAGAGTTTAATCCGCGCTGTAAGAACAGATAAGATAGTAGTTGTTAATCTTCTAAAACTGTTTATTTATGATAAAGAGAAACATAACCTAAGAGAGCTAGAGTAGTAGAATTTTAAAAGTGTCCTATCGTGTGTCTTGGCCCAACGAAATGTTTGTACCTTGGACCGCTCCAAGGTATATGTTGGAATGCACGTGAGTAGAGCAAAGTGCTATATGATAAATTTATTTTAGGTATGCCACGAGGTAAAATAGGAAAGAAGCGTCAGGCTGTTGATGAAAATAATTTCAAAACAGGATATTCTGCTACGAAATTTCAAATACCACACTACTATGACACTTATCAAGCTATAATTCATCACTAGATAACACGTTTAAATATAAAACTTATATTACAGTTAACCAAATTTTTTGTGAAGCAGAAGAAAATCTTTTAGTTGAATATGTATTAACTGCCTACGAGTGTGCTTAAAGAAAAATTCCTGGGAAGGAGTGGATACGTGGTTTTCTTTATGGACATCAAGTTGTGACTTTATGGAAACCAGAAGCTACTAGTCTATCGAGAGTAACGTTCTTTAACAGAAAAGAATGTGTCACATTTCTTTGCAAATTTAAAAAGTTGTTATAACCAGTATATATAAATTGTAACCGAGTCAAATTTATATTATTGATGAAACGTCTAATTTAACGGTACATATCCCACCTAAAGTTTAGGCTAAAAAGGATGAAAAACAAATAATAAGTGTTACATCAGGTGAACGAGTTATAAATGATAGAATGTGTTAATGTAGTTGGGAATCATATTCCACAAATGCTGATTTTTCCCAGGATGCACTTCAAAGAACATATGGTGAAAGGTTCACCTCCTGAAACAATAGGTGCCGCAAATCCTTCAGGGTGGATAAACAAAAATTTATTCTTAGCTTATTTGAAACATTTTATAAAATATGTTTAATCGACTAAAGATGATCCGATTCTTTTAATATATGATAACCATGAGCCACGTATTTCGGTTCCTGTGTTAAACGTAACAAAGAATAATGGTGTAGTACTTTTGACTTTACCACCTCATACTTCCCATAAATTATAACCACTCGACCGAACCATCTTTGGCCTTATATAAAATATTTTATAAGCAGGCTTCGAATCATTGGTTGACAAATAATATAGGAAATCCAATCAGCATCAAGGCGTTTACAATGTCCAATATTCAAAAGGGTTTTGAGAAAACAGGAATTCGACCTTTCAATAATGGCATTTTTGGTGACGATGAATTTTTATCTTCTGAAAACTCACTGAAAGAAATGCTACTATATGACTGGACTACCCATAAGCCAACAAGAAGTACATAATGCATAATGCATTTATTTCACCTGAAATAGTAAGACACTTTCCAAAAGCACCTCCCAGAAAAACTTCTAATCAAAGACGAAAAGGAAAAACTAGAGGATCTTAACCGATACACCAGAAAAAAAGAATTGAGAATTATTAGAAAGCAATTGAAGAAAAGAAAACATTAAAAGAAGCCAGAAAAACAAAAACAATTAAGAAAATATTCCACTTTATTATGAAGTGTCGCCATTCAACAATGAAAGTATATTTTTAGCACTACATTTTACCATTAATACAGTTTACTATCATAGTTTACCACATTATTCCACTGAACGACATATGGCCTGGCATCATTCTTGAACTGTTGGAGTCGAATTATGTCGAATGTTATTTTATTGTTAATCTGTTAGCAATTGATATGATTATTAGGAACACCCTCCATGTATATAAAAAATTTAAGATACTGTAAAATAGTAATTTTGTAAAGGTGGGGTTTTTAAACATGTGTAAAATTGTTTATAAAATTATATCATAACTGACCGCTATCGACATCTATTGTTATCTTCAAAGCCGGGAATTTTCTATATACGAGCATCTACGCTCCAAAAAAACTATCGCCAAACTTACCGCCACGCTTTCAATAGAATGAAAAATGACATTGTTAGGGTCAATTTGGATCGGAAAAGGAGCGACAACTAATTTACTTCTACCTCTAGCGGTAAGGGTGTGAATTTTTCAATAGACATGACCTGCGTAACAGCAGTTGAATTTAACGCTATTTATTCGCGCCAATACTTCTATTTTAAAAGTCCATGATAATCGAAAAAATATAGTGTCGCCATCTACATAGCTAATCGCGGGACACGTCCTGTTAAATAATTTTAATTCATTACGGAAACTTTTAAAGATACGTATTTTATAAAAACTGGGTGGCTCATTAAATAAAAAATGTTATTGAGATTTACCCAGCAAACATTAATTTGCGGTAAATCAGCGGGCCATTGATGTCAATGAAGGCAAAATGGTGGCAGCGGCTAGCCGCCATAGTTTAGTTGTGGAATTTGTAAAAGAAATACTTTAAGGGCAAACTGCATGTAAATTTATTAAGGGCCAGAAAAGTATGACCTTAAATTTTGCGATGTAAATTTTACAGCACAGGCACGATAAAGATTATTTAAATTGCTTGCCTTAATTAATGTTTACAAAAACGTAAGCGATACCGTGGTTCCGTAACTATCATATAGATAGAGTTAGTTATCTAGATACATCACATATTTAATATTGTACTATGGTACGTTGAGGGGAGATTTGAACTCAACATCTGGGCGGGCAGTGGGCACATTGCCGCTGACGAATGAGTCTGGTCACAGTAAAAATAATCATTTTACTGTTGTCTGAGTTCAAATTCTCTCATTGACAATGTTTTATCTATAGCCCACAATCACCCTGTATTTTAACATGGTACTAAATTTTAATTTTAAATATAATTTAGGTATAAAAGTCAAAAACCTGCTAGCCATATGCATATGTGTACAAATTGTTTAGTCATGCCAAAATAAAGCCATAAAGGGTCCTTAAATGTGCCAACCTTATAATTGGGCCACAAGCTTATTTGATTAAGTTGATTTAGTTTTACCATAATAAAAACATAAGAGGCCCGTAAATGTACAAGCGGCACATTGTCATGCGGCCGCTTGGCCTGGTTGCCGGGCTTATAAAGCGTCGCCTTTCTGGCCCATAATAAAGCCGCGACGGCTTGCTGCATTGAGCCTTAAACAATCCTTAAAGGCGATGTTTGTTGGGTATGGATCTATTCAATATAATAAATCTAGGAGAATTTATGATTTCCGAAGATTGCGGCTTACAAACCAAATTACCTGTACAATACTAAAACATATCGAAGATGAGTTCAAGTTTAAAAAATTGTAAGTACATATTAATAATATTATAATTTTTGATTTATAATTTCCTTGAAGAAACAACAGCTCAACTGTTATGAACCAACTATCTAACCAGTTTCAGTTGAAGGGAAGTTGTTGGGATTTATCATTGTGGAAATGCGACTTCACAATGTGTATACAAATAAGAGCAACCAGTACTTATTGGAGATTGCTTAATGTCCGCAACATCGCAGATCGCTGGTAATTACCCAATACATCGCAAAGTAAGTATGTAAAAATTACTATGGATAGCAACATTGCGACTTCTCATGTTGACAGTTATTGGAAAGATTATTGAACAAGTACGATATTAAATTGAACCTCTTATTGAAGCTATATTCATGGATTATTTGGTAATTACCATCGTAGCGTCGAATTAGAAGTCTATATTAGTATGGAAACCTTCTGTGATATTTGTTTAGAATATAGCTAATTATAAATGACCATATATGCATGTGTATTAATAAACGGCATTTTTTTTACATAATTTGATTCACTTCTCAAGAGAAAAATTAATAAAACATAAAAAACTGATAAATATATTTCAAAGTCATAGAATACAGTTATATAAAACACAATAATTTTTAAAAAACAAACAATAATAATTTTCTTCACAAAACAAATTCCATGTTCCGATATTCCTGAAAAAAAAAAACAGTATTAAGCTGTAGATTTTTCAAGAACAAAAGAATGAGTTTCAAGTAAAGTTTTGTAGATTTTACAAGAACAAAGAATGAGTTGATTAGGAATGATACAGATTACAATAAAAAAATCTTTCGAGACTTTTGCAACACCATTTTGATTTGCACAGCAACCATAAGACAAAACGTGCTGTTGCCACTATAATAATCATCATTAAGTAATTACATATAATAACACTACTAATAAATACTTACTTACTTAATTGATATTATAATATAAATTGGCACACACTTTTACACCTAACTCGACTGGAGAAAGACACCTGTGACTGGGCGAGAGTGGCGACACCAGTTTTACGTTACAGTACGGCGTTGCCAATGTGAAAAATTTATTTGTACGCATCTCAGACTAAGATTCCTATTATGATGATATTTGTCAAAGTCAAACGTTTCCAGAATGATTTTTTACGTAAAATCAATAAATGTGTTCGTCGTCTCGTCTGATAAACTGAAAGTAGAATTTGAATATTTATCAGCCCTGACAAAATGAATCTAATCGTACATTCAGTTATACTGATAACTGAAAAATTAATAGGTAATCGTAAAGATATAAAGTTAATTTTGAAATTTTCGAAATAACACATATATTTTGCTTTCTCACAAAACTGCAGAGGATTTAATTTACCAGAATTTAAGAATTTTCCTCGCACTGGCAACACCGTATAAATTCCGATTACTGAGACACAGAGGGAAGTAGCATAGTGATAGCAATGTGCACTTAATCAGAACTTCTTAATATAATGTTGTATGCAATTACCATGGAGCTTAAGTTGGGGAATTCGCAACATGAACAATATGTGGATATTTATGTCTACGAAGCGAAGTCTTTAGTACATCTATGATAGGTCTCCAAGATGATCTTCAAAGTGATCTTATTTCGTATTCCCTGCGACTTACTGTTACTTCGCTGGTTGACTGGGTAGTAACCGTTCTTAGATTTTATTTATATGCTACACATGAAATTGCAATTGGAGATTTTGTTGGGGCTCATCAAACCAGTGCAGTGTCGAGGAGTAGTGAAACGTTCCTACCCTAGGTCACTTAATCTCTTATTAATTTCCTTTTTTAATTACTATTTTTTCCTATATTTTTCTATTTCCGTAGAATTATTTTACGTATAAATTCTATTTTTTTTCCCTGTATAAAATTTACAGTTCTAATATTTTTCTTAAAATTCGTAAAAGACTCAAAATAGCTAAAAAGTTGTCCTCTGGAATGCAGTTATCTACGATAACATAAACAAATTGGCGATAACGAGTCGCAATAGGGTAAATTCTCACTACGCAGTTATAATGCCTACGTCACGAAATAAGATAATTTCTGGGTATAGAAAGGGCATAAAATGAGAAGTGATATCAGTTTGAAAATTTTTACCATCGCCTAAACTATCTAACAGTAACTACGCTTCGCTTCGAGAAAGAATAAATAAAAAACCAGCCAGAGAGAGAAAAATCAGTTCCTATAAAATTACCCATCGACGAAAACAACAATTATTTTATAGACCTGTGTCTACCGCGAACTTCGACCCCGTAATAATTATTTGTAGGCATTTACCTATCCCATAGAAAACAACTGTCCATAAAACCAAAGAGAAAATAAATAGAGAAAAATAATCCAAAATACGTTACAAAATAAAAATATCTATCGAAATAAAATGTCTCAAAAACACCCCCAATTCAAAATCCGGGGAAGAAAATTCATATTTGATTTGCGACCGGACAAGTAAACCATTTGTTTAATTGACCGTTCACAGCGGCGCGCCGGAAGGGTTACGTCATGAGTCTCATTTACCAATTACAACAATACACAATACATTATACAGAAAATCTTGTGTTTTTATGAGTTGGTCAAGATTGTTACTATATGTATTAAGGTACGGTCCCTTTTAAACAAAAAAAGAATTATTTTGGGACGGTAGGAGGCAATGTGATCTCCCCTGCCCGTGAAATTTTCCCAATGAGGGATGTCGCAGACGGCAATAGACCCGCGGGCATTCCATCTTTCTACCTGAATGATTAGGACACTATTGACCATAGTAAATACACCTGATTTCAAATCACCAAAATAAAAAGGTAGTAAAATAAAAGCAAACAGAAATATAAAAATAATTACACAAACACAAAATACAAATTGGTAAAATGTGACAAATGTCTTCTCTTTCGTGCACCCAGTGGCGGGTCTCTGTGAGGGGTCCTCACATACAAATAGAGTAAAGACTCAATGTTTCAAGGTTTTGATTTTTGTAATTGTCAAAAAAAGGTTGAAATCGCGGAATATACGATTTGAAGGTTTTCAGTGTTTTATTTTTTTTACTGGCAGCAAACTTTACTATAACGAATAAAAATACTAGACGATCAGGCATATTTTATGATAAATTTGAGTATGGAAGTTTCTTACCGAAATGGCCATCGGTTTGTTACTTTGTACTCGCCTTTTCATGAGATAATTGGCTAGGGAGGTGGGAGGTTACAGTAGTTAAAAAGTATCCTACATATTTGCATACTGGAAGGCCTACGCCATAGGAAGTACAAAGAGTTCAAACCATTTTTTTAATATATGTTTTTCTTTTCGTTGCTACAGCAGTTTAACACAATTGCAGGTGCATTGAATGTGTACCACCACCTCCGGACTATTTAAATATTCAGCAATTAAATTTTTTAATTGAAATATACTTATTGCGGAGGCTCCCCAACCATGGCGAATTAAACGTGAAACATATTATTGACATGAATCTATAATTTTTGTTGTGTTGTACTATTTTAATTGTTGTAATTTTCTTTAGTATGCTAAATAAACTTGTTTGTTTTATATTTATATTTTAGAATTTTTCTGTCTTTTGCCAAATCACTTCACAGTTCACAATATTACACGTTTTTGTCTTTAGTGTCTTTTATATTTTGAAGTTATTTAAAAATTCCGTTGATTATATTTGAAGCATAGAGTAAACCTCACTTATATAAAAAGAAACAGCCCTCTGAAGTTACGTCAAAATTATGGAGCCGTATACCCTCCATAGTCAGGACACAAGACACAACAAGAAGTATACTTGTAACTAACTTCAAACTGTATATCAACATTTAATCATCAGCGCCACGTCGGTTATTTTATGTACCTTTAGTTGCCTAAAAATTTTTGACTGTATTTAAAAGCGTAGTCCATTAACGGTTGCCCACCTTCTATACGCTCTATAATTGACGATAAATAAAATTCTTACCGGCCAAAGGGTCTTGAAATGAACAAAATGTCTGTAGGCAACAGTCTAGAGACAACAAAAGGAGAAATCCAACAAAAAATAAAAAAAACACAAAAGGAGCGTGCTCCAAAAAAAAACAAAAACAAAAAAAAACTGAGTCCGCTCCACCAAAAAAATTATTTATTTCAGCATCCAACACAAAAGCAAGTAAAGTTCGTTGTTTGAATTTATGCAAATTATTTTTCTAATAATGTGTTTTATGTTTTAGGCGGACTTTACAGAGAAGACATTACATGACAGACTGACGAGCACACACAAAGAGACCGGACAAATGGACAGACATACTGGGATTAAGCAGATGACTAGCTACGTATCCACCAATGCCCAATGGGCAGGAATAAGGCGCAAATATGAGGCCACGCGATGATAATGACGACCATGCAGGGGACTTCGGCCCTTAAAAGCGACCTGACGATATGCTCACAATAGTGGGCATGTCGGGAGGAGAACCTGGGGGTGGCATGGCAGGGGACTTGGGGATCAAGTGCTGATTAGGTACAATATCTCCTTGGCTCGGGGTCATTTAGCGTGTGTGTGTAGTTGCAATAAAATTTCAATCACATGTGACAATTGTCAAAAACTGTTTACGCTCTGGTAAATAATAGTTATTAATTATTAGGAGTATTTCATGTGTAATCCACTGTAGCTGTTGCCATATTAACCAATAATATAAATCTTACACTTTGGAAATTTATAACAGAATGGCAAATATCCACTGCCATAAGTTGTAGAATTGAAATGTTATTGCAACTACTTTATATACACTTTTTTTATTCAATAACAGCTGTAAGCAAGCCATATCCGTTGTCCATGTGAGAAGCATGGATGATTTACGACACTCGCCTACGGCTCGTGGTGTAAACTGTGTGAAGTTTACGACATTTGCCTTCAGCTCGTGTGATACACACAGATACCTAATGACACCCGGCCAAGAGGATATATTACCTAATCGGCAATTAATCCCCAAGTCCCAGTCCTCCGTTCCCCCCTCGACATGCATGCCCGCTATTCTGAGCATATCGCAGGGTTGCATTTAAGGACCTAAATCCCCTGGTCGTCATTATCCTCTCTAGTCCTTGGTTACGCCGTATTCCACCCCATTGGGCATTGGAGGATGCCTGTCTTGCCCTCTGATTTTGTCTTAGAGACGACCGAAGCCTCGATCCCTTTTACATCGTCTGTTTGTCCTGTGGCTTTGTGTGTGCTTTGTCTTCTCTGTAAAGCCCGCCTAAAACTTAAAAACGACATTATTAATTAGAAATAATTTGTATAAATTCAAACAGTACTTATTATTCCGCCTGAATAATAGCCTCCATAGACACATACAGTTGTCTATGTGAGAAGCATGGATGATGCAATACCATGTTTTCGTTGTTTAGTAGTTTTGAATGACCTCGGCTTCGTCTCGGCCATTCAAATTTTTCTGATGGTCAGAAACCTTCGCGGGCGTCCTCAAAGCAACCTCTTGAAGTGCTATAAATTTCATCCGCGTTAAACCTCATCCTCGGCCATTTAATTTATGCCTATAACCTTCGTGCAAGTGCAATCATTAAGTTGACAAAATTTTATCGCAATCGGATGAACGGTACGTTAGCGCATAAAACTCGAACAAATTAACAAACATTAATTTTTATTTATTAGATATCAACGCGAATTCTAAATTTTAAGTTAGTAACAATGTTTAAATCTAAACTTTTACGGCATAATTTATCAATCTCATGGTTATTTTGATCTATGACCAAACAACCAACAATATGCTGCTTGAATAGGTCATATAAGCTAAGGCCATCTAACAGAAGTAGGCATTTAAAAATAGAAGAAAAATAAACCGTAAAACGTCAAAGCTATGGATACATGTAAAAATAAATTGAATTTAACTTTTAAATTTAAAGGATATGGATTTCTATAGTTTTAATATGAAATTAGAAATAGAAGAATTGCGTATTAAAGATGAAGAATCTGAAGTTCTTAAGCCTCAAGAATTTATTGTAGCCGAAGAAAATGCAAAAGACAATAGAACTGATTTAACTCAAGTAAAAATTAATAAAGATTTAGAGGATTTAGATATTGCTAGACTTATCAAGACTGCAGATGAGGATATTGTTATAAAAAGAGAATGTACAGAGGATCTGCCAGATATTAACACAGCTGATAATTTTAATATCAAATTGGAAATAGAAGAAGTGCAGATTAAAGATGAAGAATCTCCTTTTAATATAAAAGAAGTTAATGCAGCTGAGAAAAACACAAAAGACAAGAACTACAAATGTATTATTTGTTTAAAAACGTTTACATGGCTTTCTGGTTTGAAGAAACATCACCTAATTCATTCTGGTATTAAAAATTACGAGTGTCATACTTGTAAAAAATTATTTGGTCAACCTTCTCATTTGAAAGAACATTACTTAATTCACATTGGCGAAAAAAACCACAAATGCGAAATTTGTGAAAAATCATTTACTCGTAGTTCAGATTTAAAGCAACATCATTTAAGCCATTCTGGTGAAAAAAACTATAAGTGCGACATTTGTGAAAAATCGTTTAGTAAAGTTTCTCATTTAAAGGAACATTACCTAATTCACACTGGTGAAAAAAACTACAAGTGTGACATTTGTGAAAAATCATTTACTCGTAGTTCGTATTTAAATAAACATTATTTAACTCATTCTGATGAAAAAAATGATATTCAAGAAAAATTAATTTCTCATTTAAATCAAAGTCAAGAAACAAATTACAAGTGTGATATTTGTGAAAAATTATTTACTCATAATTCAAGTTTAAAACAACATTATTTAACTCACTCTAGAAAAAAAATCTATAACTGCAATATTTGTGAAAAATCATTTACTCTTAATTCATATTTAAAGAAACATTACTTAACTCATTCGGACAAAAAAAACCATAAATGTAATATTTGTGAAAGATTATTTTCTAGACTTTCTCATTTGAAGGAACATTACTTAATTCATTCTGGTGTTAAAAATTTCAAGTGCGACACATGTGAAAAATCATTTGGTAAACTTTGTCATTTGAAGCAACATCACTTAACACATAGTGGCAAGAAAAATTATAAATGCAACATTTGTGAAAAATCGTTTACTCGAAGTTCAAATTTGAAGGATCATCTACTAATTCATTCTGGTGAAAAAAACTTTAAGTGTGGTATTTGTGAGAAATTGTTTACTCATAGTTCAAATTTAAAAAAGCATAATTTAATTCATTCTGGTAATAAAAAACTATAAGTGATATTTTTAAATAAAATAATATGGTACTTAATTCACTCTGGCAAAGTGCTTTATTTGTTTGCAAAAAACTATTCACTAAGTATTTTTATTAATAATTAGAATTTAACCTAAATTTATCAGGACAGAGTATTTTTTGAAGAAATAAACAGTAATACCACAGAAACTGAAGTTGAACAAGGGATACAAATATTTAAAAAACAAGCTTTACCTAATTTGTCGATAATGAAATTAAATTAATATTAAAATGTATCTGCTGTTTGAACCAACAATTTTATGCAAAAAAGTTATTCTTCATAAAAAGTTGTGCATGCGGTCTAAAACCTAAAATACAATCATCAGATACCAATTTTTTTAGTAGTATTAAAAAATATGATTTATATAAATGTGAAATATGCAAGTAAATTACACTTTTTTTGTCAATTCAAAAAATGTTATAAGGAAAAGTTGATCAGAATTGAAAAGTACGTTCTGGTATACAGTCATTTTAATTTGTATTAAAAAGTAAGAATTTTTATTTTTTCAAAATTTTTCTCTACAATAACATACTAACATTTTAGTTTTATTTTAGAGCGAGATTTCATGATCACATGTTACTTATATAGGACTGGGCTAAATTTTTAATACCCAGTTTTCAATTCTAAATAATAGTTTTTGAAATTGTCAAAAATAATTGACTTACTCTTGAAAAAATTTATTTTTCGACACACCTTTGTATACGACTAAAAAGATTTGATATCTGATAATTATATTTTAGGTTTGAGACTATGCATAACTTTTTATCAAGAATAACTTTTTTTCGTAAAACCAATAATAAAAAAGTTTCCATATGGTTCCAACTTAAGTAGACACACGGTATAACCATATCATCTGAAAGTATACACAGGGTGAGTCATGAGGAACCGTACATATTCCTACCTCGTATTAAGGTCTATATATGGTTAATATCAAATGGTCATTAAAAAGTGTCTGCTCCCATTGTTTAATAATATACAGGGGGACATTTCTTTTGATCATAACTTTTGAACACTAAGTTCGATTTGTCTCATATTTTGGTAAAACGTTACACTACTACCACCTAATTAACTGATTTATTGACGGTAGAAAAGAATCATATCCGGTCTTAAAAAATTAGTTAGTTTTTTTCATATAAAAAATTTCACCCTGTATATGGTTTTTGAAAACTGTAATAATTATTTCACAAAGTACACTAATAGACAACAAAAATGGCGTATTTATTTTTCCCCACACAATTACTCAATTTCTAATAAAAACATCAAATTTGAGTATAAAATAAAAGTAGCAAAATGAGCTATAGATTTCGAAAATATAACTTTTCTTGGCAAAATTTAACTTTTTGTACAAAAGTGCAACCACAGCTCGTGCTACATTTTTAATAATACAACCGTTTTAGTTCATTTCCAGAATCGGCTTTTAAAAAGTACAAAGCTGTTTTGAATAATACTAAAACATTGTATCATTTTTTTTAGTAATATGTATTATCATTTTATCAAATTCTCAGAATTTTGGTTGGAAAGAAAAAAATACTGTTTGATCATATTGAAAAGAAAATTAGAACATTAAAAATGAACGAATTAATTTACATTTTTAAGAAAATTTAATAGTACACAAGAATAGACAATTACATAAAAGCACTTAAGGCACAAAAAAAAGCACTTCGAAATGAAATCCACCTGCTCCTATACAACTTTGTCGGAGTTGTGGTGGTAGTAGTAATTAAAAATTAAATTTTTGCAAGAATACTTATATTTTTTTTAATCTATGATTAATTTTGCTAAACTTTTAATTTATTGTTTTTATTAGTTATGAGTAATCGTATGGGGGAAAAATAAATACGCCATTTTTGTTGTCTATTTATGTACTTTGTAAAAGGGTGAAATTTTTTAAATGAAAAAAAAAACGAACTTATTTTTTAAGGCCGGATCTGATTTTTTTCTACCGTCAATAAATCAGTTAATTAGATGGTAGTAGTGTAACGTTTTACCAAAATATGAGACAAATGGAACTTACCGTTCAAAAGTTATAAGCAAAAAAAATTTCAGTCAAAATTCACAAATCCCCTTGTATATTATTAAACAATGGGAGCAGACACCTTTAAATAGTCATTTGATATTAACCATAGGGGCCTCAATACGAGGTAGGAGTATGTACAGTTCCTCATCACTCACCCTATATCAAAAAGGTAGGTCATAAATTTAACAACGCATTCAGGTGTCAAAAATTACTCAATTGAACATACCTTGCAAGTGCACACAAAAAAAGTTACGGCCTTTGAAAAGTACAAAATGAGAACAGATTTTTTCCGATATTTCATGAACTGTTAACATTTTATACTAAAAATGAATACATGGCTTTCTTATCGTAAGAGTATCTTTTTCAAAAAAAAACCATAAAATCTGTACAGCCCATAAAAATTTTAGAGGAGTCTTGAACCCCTAAAAGCCCCCAAACTTTTCTATGCGTTACAATTAAATTAGTATTGTGACACCATTAGTTTAATACATCACTTTTTCGAAAAGCCAGTTTTTATCCAAATGTGCGGCCTCTTTTCCATTATCTTTCAAAAAATTTTGAGTAACAAAAAGTAAATTATAATTGTCATGTTATTCGTTGGTATAAAAAATATGTACAAATGTGTAGTATTTACTAGGTATAATAAATGTTCAAAATGGCCTCCATTTTACTGAATACACTTTCGGCACCGTTTTAAAAACGAAAACCGATTATTTTGGAAGATCCATTATCTTCTGATGAAATCGATTTGCACTTTCAATGATTCGATGCCTCAGTTGTTGTTCGTCGATTATTTCAACAGAATACACGTCCTTTTCATAAAACCCCAGAAGCAAAAGTCAATAGGGTTGATCTGGACTTCTGGATGGCCAAGGGTGCATCAGGGCCCGTTCCTATCCAACGTCCAGAGTACAGACCGAAAAGATTTTCCCTAACTTCGTGAGTCGAAATGCGCTGGAGCTCCATCTTGTAAATACCACATATTTTCTCTTATTCCTAAATTTACCTCTTCCAAGTACTCAGGTGATCATTTTAAAATTATTTGGAAGAAATACTGGTCCTATTAAATTATTATTCATAATGCTTGCCCAAACATAGACTTTTTTATACCTGCGAATAACATGAATACTCATCAGTTATAACTTATTTTTTGTTACTCAAAATTTTTGAAGGATAATAAAAAGAGGCCACATCTCGATAAAAACTGGCTTTTCGAAAAAGTGATGAGGCAAAAAAAAATTCAAAAATGATGGATTAAACCAATGGTGTCACAATACTAATTTTAATTGTAACGCATAAGGGAATTTTTTAGGGTTTTAGGGGATCAAAATCCCCTTAAAATTTGTATGGGCTGTACAGCGTTCGTGGAAGCCATGTATCCATTTTCATTTTGTACTTTAAAAAGGCACATTTGCATTAAGGGAAGTTAAGTTCATACGAGTTATATTTGACACCAGAATGTGTGGTTTAATTTATGACCCACATTTTTGATACACCCTATTTGTCATCTGCTATTTAAGACATAATGTGACCCATTTTAATTGGAACCACTCCTTTAAATTCTCTACTATGCATCGATTTCAACAATTTTTTAGAGTGTTGTTGAGAATGCAAAGTTCCACTAATTCACAAACTGAAAATCCATTTTCAAAGCACACAATTGATTTTTTTAACTCTTAAAATAGCAAAATCATATTATCGATTAAAAAAAATTAATATTACATGATAGTGCATAAAATAACATGTTAACAGTGCCGAGATTTTGTTGCCCAGTGATGCCTGATTTTTTTTACTTAAGCTTAAAATGACGTTTTCAGGGTTAAAAATCTCAAAATTTTCCTCGGGGAGGATCCCTGAATCCCCTCCGCTTCACTGATTTTTTTTAAACTAAAATTCCATTGTTTAGCCTAAAATCACATTTTTAGGGTTAAAAATTTCAAAATTTTCCCGGGGGGAACCCACCGATTCACTGGGGGGTATTTCAGACATCCGGCAGGTCACCCTTGTGTCGCTATAGATATTCTTTGAAGTATATGCACTGTCACATGTCCCCATTTTCTATTGAAAAAAATTGAGGTGGTGGCTGTCACGTGAAGGGAGTTAATCAAGGGTCGTATTCATAGTTCTTCCTTAAGTCGTCCTTTAATCCTTAAGTTTACCTCATGTATATTTTGTATTTCATAGTCAACTAAGGACACCTTCAAGAATCCTTCAGTGTAAGGTACCGTCTGGTATGTGACTTGAGCATTCCTTACGATCATTCTTAGGTTATGATTATGAATAATTGCATCACTGACGTTTACAGTGACAGTGTTTATTAAAAGTTATTATAATTTTTATATAAGTACTATGGATTATAATGATTTTATTGAATTTATTGATGTCTTGGAGGAAAATGTAGTAGAGAGGATTCCAAAAAGATGTATAAGAGACGCGGAAAACCATTTTCATTTTTATGCTGAACTTCATTTTAAAAGAAGATACAGATTTTCAAAGGAAACTGTCTACTAAATGGATTAATAATTTTTTTCCCTATCGGAATAACATTTACTTTCAGACATTTTTTAAAATTTCCAACAATTTCACAACAACCGAAACAAACATCAACAACAACGTTCAACTTAACTACTGTTTTCTTCTTCTTTCTCGACTTTTATTAACCGTTTATCAGAAATAGATGTTGTCAATTACTCTTCTTATTTAAGGATTTCTTTGTCAAGGTAAGCTAGAATATTTGATTACGAATAGGAATGTTTGAGGAGACCTTTTAAGTAGTCCTTACATAATATATCCTTAAGATTACCTTCAAGTATTAACTATGAATACGGCCCTAAATACCGAAATTTTATACCAGACACTCGGATAATAGTCCAAGAACCAGGTACTTTTTGTGCAATCTTCTACACATCAAATTATTTAATTGTTGGAACATGTTCTGGGACGGCCGAAGTAAATTCAAGTTGTTTTAAACTTTTTTCCGAAAAATCAAATTTTGTGGTCGACCGAAACAATGTTTTTTAAAAAATCAGAATTACGGGGTGTAGCACAAAGTATGATTTTTCGGTACACAAAAAGCACATAATTATGACGGTATTATCTCAGGTTTTTGCGATTTTATGTACGTGCGGGATCGTGCTACACCCCGTAATTTTGATTTTTTATAAACTATTTTTGCTGTAGTGCAGAAAATTTGATTTTTTGGTACACAAAAAGCACATAATTTGACTTTTTTTTTTTCAAAATTTTCGGGTATAGCACGTTTCACCTAAAAATACACAGAATAAACAAAAAAAAAGGAAAAAATTAAGGTGCGTTTTATTCAAACTTCGTCCCCGTGCGATATATGGCCACACTTGTTGCACAAACTACTCATTATTATAAAAACAAATTAAACAAGGAGTAGGTCAGACCGTGTTATACTTTATTCGATTGTTTATTCAGCATTCTTATAATTATTACTTTTTCTAAGTACGGTCCTGTCCCATTTTCCACTGTAAATCTTTTATAAATGTTTTTAAATAAAATTAATTAAAAAATGAGTATACTTTAAGCGTAACGCCCAAAGTTGCTATTAAATATCTGAATTAAATTTTCTCAAGATATTTTTATAATTCTTGTATTCATATTTTCAGGGTAAAAATGAACAGGACCGTACACTTGGAAACATTTCTTAAATTAAGTATTTTAGATGGTTGGATAGAGAAAAAAAAGGGGATTTCAAAGATGAAATAAAAAGTACAGATCCGTATTTAAAAAAAGTTGATTTCAAACACGAAAAGTTGTTTTAAATAAATGGATACGCTGTATTATAAAAAAAATTTCATATTTAAAAATTGAAGTGTTAATTAAATAAAACGAATAATATCGTCAATTTCAGGTTTTTTTGATATAGAAAACCGGGCCCGATATTTTAATTTTTAAAAACCCAATCAATTGGCCTTGAAAATACGCATTGAATAAATCAATGAATGAATCAAATCCATTTAGAATTTCTTTTACTAGTTCGAAGGACCAGTCTGATTAGCACATCAGACACATTATTTAACACAAAGAATGTATTTTATTTTTTTAAGGGTTATTTTCTCACCCATTTATTAAATAAAAATATAAATTGGATTTACACTTTTTTGACACAATGTGTCTTGACACTCATGACTTGCATATTTTAAAGTGAAAAGCTCTCGCCGCACAGTGGCGGTTCAAATTGACGTACGCCCCTTAGGGTTGGGCCGTTTGAGGTGATTTTTTTAAATGTTCGTCATAAAATTCGGGGAGAAACAATCATCGAAACATTTCAGTAGAACGATTTCTGATATGTTTTTTTCCATGCAAACCCATTTTTGGAGTCAAATTCCGCGAAAATGAAGATCCGAAGCAAAAATCGAGAAAGAGGAATCGATAGGGAATTTTATGACGAAAATTTTAAAAAAATCACCTCAAACGGCCCAACCCTAAGGGGCGTACAATTTGGGTGCGACGCGAGACAACTATTCTCATCGACAATCTAGAAGCTAATTATAATAATTTAAAGTGAAAAGCTCTCGCCGGGAGACAACTATTCTTCTGAACGATCAAGAAGCTAATGATGTGAATATAATAATTTAGCGTGATAGATGCATCTTTTTAAGAAAGGTTATAACTGATTTTAATTTGTAATGGACTATTCCATATTCAGATGCAACTGCCCTCGTCGCTCTCTATGAGAATTATATATAGAAAGAGATGAGTGTTAGTTTCAACGGTTTTTTCTAGAAATAATTCTTTTGGTATAGCTGTACCATTTTACATCACGCGATAAATGATGCGTGGACTAATTTTTGATGAAATGTGTTGATTTGGAATCTGTTTTTAGATGTTAGAATGATAAATTGTAAAATGATGACCAAAAGTATGAACCGAAATAAGACACATATTAATTTTAAAAGAAATAGAAATTAGTTTGTAAATTCTGGATACTATTTCAGTGAAATTTATCCACGAATCTTTTTCCTATTTAAGCAACTTTGTATCTGTTTACGAAGTCTCAATAGTGTTCAATTAAATTTGCGCCACTTTGTAGTATATCTATGATCAGAAATCAGAACCAGAAATAAAATTAGTGAATAAAAAATATACATTTATTTATACACAAAACTATTTACAAACAAAAAAAAATAACTGGTAGAATCATTAAATTAAACTCTACATGAAAAAATTAAAAACAATTAAACCATCAACATTATTATTTAATATACCATCAGGTGTCAACTTATATTTTCTCCTATTTTAACTGCCTATAACTTCTAAACGGTCCAGGATAGCAATAAGCAGTATTCACTGAAATGTTTTATTTTAGTCAAGTCGTGTTTGGATATACCTATTGAATTTTTTCTATCAATTTCGATAACTTCACAACAAAAATGGCGAATTTTGACAATTGTTTTGGTGCAAGATTTCAAAATCTATTAGCAAATGATTTAATTTTTCCCAATTTTCTTACTAATTATAGCCATATTTCGAAATCGATAAAAAAATTCAATCTATTCAAAAAAAAAACTTATACTAAAATAAAACAATTCAGTCAAAACCGTATATTTCTACCCAGAACCGTTTAGAAGTTATAGACAGTTAAAATAGGGGAAAATATAAGTGGACACTCATTTAAATTTAAAGGACCAGAATAAAGCATCTATCATTAAGGTTGCGTTTAACACCGTCGTTCTTTTATATATTATTTATAGGTAACGCTACCATACTAATTTAATGGTTCAAAATATTCTACAGCAGTCAGAGCTGTAAAAGTTACTTGAGGCAAAAAGTATCTTAAGATACTAGGTATCGAAGATACTTTTTTTGTGAAAATATCTAATGATACAAAGTACCGAAAAAGTATTTGAGTAAAAATATCTTAGATACTTTTAAGTATCTAATTAAGATACTTTTAAGTATCTAATTAAGATACTTTTATATATCTAAGATATTTAGATACTTTTCTAGTAACTAAGATACTTTTAGGCTACAGACGTGTAACGGATATCACGTAATGTTAATTTTAAGTTTTCTCTGTTCTCAGACACCATAGAGGAATTGTTTTTACAGCTATGTAGGCCTGGATATGATTTTTAAAGGAGTAATTCCCTTAAATAAATTTAAAAAGCTACGATTTTGTAACAACGACATAGGTGACATGGTATCTACAATAAACTGAAGAAGTATTATGTTAAATTTATCCTGTGTGTAACATTTTCGGTCTTTGTAATCATTTGTCTATTATTGATATTTTTAGTTTGCAGTGTTTTTCGTAAGTTTACAACTTATATAATCATAAAATGTTGAATGCTTCGTTTTAAAATGTTTTAAGAACCTGAATTTCCCTTTAAATAATTATTATTAGGTAAACACATTCTACACTTAGCTATATAATGTCTCTTGTCCCGTCAAGTTTTTTCTAATATTTGCATTAGCATTATGATGTGAGGATTGATTATTAGTTACAGAACTAGTAAAACTACTAACAGCCGAGGTCACTCTGTCTAAATCCTGATCTTCATAGGTAAACGGATAATGCGGGTGAGATGCAAAAACAAAATGTACATCGTCTCTCGCTACGGCCGGTGCGACAGGTCGAAGCTTCTTGTCCGATCATGAAAAAGTATCCATTTCTCAGGTTCTGAGTATCTAAGATACTTTTTTGTATCTAAGAAACTTGAGTATCTAAGATACTTTTAAAGATGAAAGATAATAGAAACTTTTAACAAGTATCTATATAAAGTATAAGTAGCTTTTAAATGAACCAAAAAGTATCTTAAATAAAAGTATCTGAGATACTTTTGGTACCTTAGATACTTCTTTATCTTTTTACAAAAAATACTTTCAGCTCTGACAGCAGTTCAGCTAAAAAGTCAACACCACTTCGTACATTTCAGAACAAAAATAATCTGGCCCACTATCTGATGATAAACGTGCACCTCGGCAGATTTTTAGTAAAGTGTAATATTTGTGTGTATTGAACTTCATCTTCCAGGCAATTTAATAAATGAAAAAATATTGGCATTAATTAGCAATAAATTATGAATCCAACAAAATGTATTATAACTTACAAAAATATTTGAAACCGGGAATAATTATTCTATTTTTTTAACAAACACACAGAAAAAGAAAAAAAAGTAAAACATATTTTATGTGGTGTATGGCCAGAATTCTTTTTCTCGACAGAACCGGCAGCGTCGCTTCTATGATCGATGATTAGGACCTACCTATATAAAGCACAGTAAAATGATTATATAGGCTAATGGTTGTTCTCTATACAGTCCTGATTAAATCATCGAGAATATAATTCAGTAATTTTGAATTGTTTTAAAATTGGCCACATTTCTACAAGAACACCTATTGTTAATTGAAATTTTAACTTGCTAATTTCAATATCACAAACTTTAAAGTCATTAAATATATCGGTCTCAGTGGCACAGACCGTTGGCTATCGGTCATATTCACTTATGGCCGTTTATATGCTAGAGCCAACGTGGGTTCGTGCCTCATATCTGACAGTGAAATTTTAATTTAAAAATTTCAGTGTTAGATACTTGGCTCGAATAGGTAAACCGCATTAAATATTAATTTAATTAATGTCTAATGCGGAGCCTAGATTTTCAATCCCCCTGTGTCACTGTGCCGATGATGGTGGTGAGGTTTTCCGGGTTTTCCTGCACCTATAGCCAAATGGCGCCATCAATCCTCAGTAAGTCGCCCCGGAGCGCCACGGCAAATTATAATAATAATAGCCGTCCCTTCCCCGCACAAGCCTTTGGCTTCTGGGGTTTACTCGTAAGGGGGTGAAATGTAGGGCGAGTATTATTATTATTATTATTATTATTATTATTATATCTTTCATCTTAGTTAAAAAAATCAATTTGGTAGATTCCAAGAATGGTTTATTAAATGTCTTAGAAAAAATAAATGTTGATGAATTTAAAATGTGAAATAAGTATCCATGTACTGTACTGTACAAATAGCAGAATTAATTTTACCACATGATACATATGTAGACATACCACAAAGCGACTGTTATGCTAAAAATCTAAGCCGCTCTTCTCAAAATTATTCGAATATATATGTTGTTTTATTAATTTTTGAACCAAACAAAATTTGTTTCTTTTGTATTCAAAGTAAAATTGTTCTAAATATTTCTTTGATGTAAATTGTTCATGGATTTTGAAACGGTAATTATAAAATTTATTTCTAGTGGATTTTAATAAATGAGGTGTGTCAATCATAAAATATTTTTGAATTATCAACAATAAAATATGGTTTTTGATGATCGACATTTAATTTAATCATTTTAAGTTTCTTTATCATTTCAATTAAAATAGTTTTAAGCGATTCGACTGGGTACGATGAATTTATCGGAAAATAGGCTAATGGTTGTTTCTTGCCATTAATACTAGAACATCAATAGCAGGCTCATATATTTTTCCATAACTTGGTGAAAGTCTACAATTGTATCTTCTGATATATTATTAAAGCTCTTTGATTGATCTGGTGACTGGTGATCTTCCATTTATGTGTGACTCTAAACAGTGTACTTTCAGAAGGTAAAAGAAATTGTGTTTTCAAAAATTTATATGCCTTGGGACCAAAAAATAACCTGTTAAAGCGTACTGTTTTAAATTCATTAGAATAGTAAAACCTTTAAAGGAAGTAAACAATTTAAATTGTAATTTAAAAAATTCTGAAATTTGTGAAGAGCAATTTTGTTTGATAAATGTTGCAACACTATTTACAATTTATACTTTCCGAAACACTTCGTTGTAAAACCTCCTCCGTAAGCTTTAAGCGCCTTGTTTTTTAAGTAACTCTTTCTTGGGGTCCTAGCATGTGCTTAAGTAGATACATTTTCTGATTGTTTATGAGTTTTAGTGTGACTGCACCATTTACTACGTCAGATACTTGGTTTTCTTGTTCCCAACTTGTTATTTCTTTTGAGGTACTAGCCCCAGTATCTGAAATAATATATATTTTTAGAACATATTTAATGTAAAAATTACTATTTTTAGATCTTATAACAAAGATTTCTGACCCTTTCATAATTGTAATAAATTACCACTTATTTATTTTCAATATTGGATAGAAATTTCAGAAAAAATAAGGGAGTGGATAAAGATCCGCGAGTTGCGGACCTTTAACATATTTTATAAAGATCCGTGATTTCCCCTACTAGATTTGTGGATCGATAAAATAACCTCTTTACTCTATCCCAGATCACTTATCCCCCATAAAAAATTAAATTAATGTAGTGTTTTGTTTGTTCTGTTGTATACTGTGTATTAACTAAAAGTCTATAAATAAATAATAAGGTAAGTTTGGATTTGGAGATGTTATTTTTTTCTAGATAGTGTAACTGTTGGTAGGATGTAGGTAACAAAACATTTAACATTTATAGGCATGTCAACTACTACAATAACAGGAAGGAAATTCCAGTATCTGCAAGATGTTGACAAATTTATAAAATAATTTGAACAAACACAATTACATATGCACCTGTAATTTCTTTTTTTGTTTGATTTTTTTTGTAAAACTTATAGCAAATTGAGTATATCTACACCATTCTTTTTTGCAGTACCTTTCGAGAAGATTGTTTAATGAAAACATGTATAAAACTTGCTAACGATGGAAAAAATCTTGAAATATCTAAGTACAAAGAAGAACATAATCATGAAATAAATCCTGAATATTTTCCCTTTTACCAAAACAACGGAGGCTCAATGACGATACAAAAAGAAATGTTTCTTAAGTTAAAAAATTTGAAGTGCAATAAAGTCTTATTACAGGAGTATATACACAAACTGATAAAAAAATATTTCTGAGAAATATAACAAATATTCCATGCAATGCGGGTGGCAGTGAGTGATTTAAAGAATGTTTGATAAGATACTTGGTAAATAAGGAAAATGTGCTGGAAGGAATTTATTTGTAATGAAGGGTAATGAGAACGATTTTTGAACATTATCCCGAAATAATGCTTCTAGATGTAACATATAATCTTGGAAGGCCTTTATATGTTTTGACGACAATTAATGGAAATAATGAAAGTGATCCTGTAGCAATTTTTTTCGTACAAAACGAAACAACTGAGAGCATTAAATACTAAGTTAGAGTACTTTTAAGAAAGTAATGTATTGTGGATAAACACCAAAGTACTATTAATAAGATTTTAAAGAAAGAAATGCGATCAGTGCCCAATTTGTCAATTGTAAATTGTTGCTTTGTTTATTTCACACGTTAAAAAGTTTTAGAACAAATTTGACTGTTGAAAAATGGGGATAACATCAGCTCAAATAGATATTCTCAAAATCTTACAAAATATGGCTTACTCAAAACCCAAAAGTTACAAAATATTTTACCTTCACACCTAAAATTTTCATTCAACGTTTCTTCAAATTCTTCTTAAAATGGCATGTTTATGGTGTAGGTACAGCATCTATCATAGTTTAGTATGTAGTGCATTTGAAAACATTTTGTCAGAACAGTTAAATTTACAACTCTGCATATTTTTCTAGTTTCTGCGATTTTCTTAAACAAATTGGGAAATCAACTAAATAATTAACAGGAATAATTTTTTTGTCGGGAGACGAAAGTATGAAATAATAATTGAAAATTGATTATAATTAATTTGAATATGGAAATAGTTTCATTAAGAATTTTAATACTAAAATTCTCGTGTTTGAAATAAAGATAAATGTTCTCACTAGATAAATATAAAAATTTAAATATAAATAAATGAAATAAAACTCACTCATGTACCACATAAATATAATTAAACAATATTATCAAATTTTAACAATTATACATTGTCGATCGAAGAGGTGGTGTAATGCTAAGGGGGTTTTTTTGTACTAGGGTAGGAATTTCAAATGGGAAAAATAAAAAGCGACATGTTGTTGTGGAACATGAAAATTCAAGATTAAAATAGATTTATATAGGAAGATTAACAATTTGGGAGATTTTTAATTGCTTATTCCTTAAAATTTGTTAACCTTCCTATTTTAGTCTTAAATTTTCATGTTCCATAACCACCCTTCCCTTTTTATTTTTCCCACATGACACTCATCCTCCCCTAGTACAACCCCACCCCTAGCATTACACCACCTCTTCGATCGACAATGTATAATTGATAAAATTTGACAAATTTTAAATGTAATTAACCGTATTATGGCCTGAAAATGGCTTTTAAGCAGAAACTAGTTGCCGTTTCCTAATATTGTTTGATTATATTTATATTTTATTTCATTTATTTAACACTGGACCACATTTGAGCTATAGATAATCTTATGGATTTAATTTAAATATAACTATATGGAACTTTTTATTTTTTTTTATTAATTAGAATTTGTGACAATAGTGCATTTTTCATTAAATTTTATTTTTTTTAGAACTAAAAAAAATAACAAACGTTACTTCAAAAATATCACCTCTAACTAATAACCACTTAATTATTACTGTGATTTATCTCCAGTGTGAATTTTTAAATGCATTTTTAAATAATGCTTCTGATTAAATTGTTTAAAACAAATTTCACATTTAAGATATTTGTCCTGAGTGTGAGTATTTAAATGACTTTTTAAATTATTACTTTGATTAAATTGTTTAAAACAAATTTCACATTTAAAAGATTTCTCATTAGTGTGAATTTTCAAATGTCTTTTCAAATTAACTCTCTGATTAAATTGTTTGAAACAAATCTCGCATTTAAAAGCTTTCACCTCAGTGTGAATTTTTAAATGGTTTTCCAAATGACTCGTCTGAATAAATCGTTTAGAACAAATTTTACACTTAAAAGGACCTTCTCCAATGTGAATTATCAAATGTCTTTGCAAAGTACTTTTACGAAAAAATTGCTTGAGGCAAATTTCACATTTAAAACATTTCTCGCCCGTATGAATATTTAAATGGGTTTTTAAATTACTTCCATTAGAAAATTGTTTAAAACAAATTTCACATTTAAAATATTTGTCTCCAATGTGAATTTTTATATGATTTTTCAAATGAGTCATCTGAGTGAATTGTTTAGAACAAATTTCACACTTAAAAATACTTTCTCTAGTGTGAATTATCAAATGTCTTTTCAAAGTACTTTTCTGAGAAAATTGCTTGGTGCAAATTTCACATTTAAAAGATTTCTCTTCAGCATGAATTTTTAAATGATTTTTCAAATAACTCATCTGAATAAATTGTTTGAAACAAATTTCACATTTAAAAGACTTTTCTCCTGTGTGAATTTTTAAATGTCTATTCAGTTGACCAATCTGATTAAATTGTTTAAAACAAATTTCACATTTAAAATATTTCTCTCCAGTATGAATTTTTAAATGCCTTTTCATATCATATTTCTGAAGAAATTGTTTAGAACAAATTTCACACTTAAAAAGACTTTCTCCAGTGTGAATCTTCAAATGTGTTTTCAAAGTACTATTATAAAAAAATTGCTTGAGGCAAATATCACATTTAAAAGATTTCTCTCCAGCATGAAGTTTTAAATGATTTTTCAAATGAATCATCTGATTAAATTGTTTAGAACAAATTTCACACTTAAAAGGCCTTTCTCCAGTGTGAATCATCAAATGTCTTTTTAAAGTACTTGTATGAAAAAATTGTTTAGAACAAATTTCACATTTAAAAGATCTTTCTCCAGAGTGAATTTTTAAATGTGTTTTCAATTCATAATTCCCAATAAATTGTTTAGAACAAATTTCACATTTAAAAGGACTTTCTCCAGTGTGAATCATCAAATGTCTTTTCAAAGTACTTTTATGAAAAAATTGTTGAGAACAAATATCACACTTAAAAGGACTTTCTCCAGTATGAGTTATCAAATGTGTTTTCAAATTACTTTTATGAAAAAATTGTTTAAGGCAAATTTCACATTTAAAAGATTTCTCTCCAGTATGAATTTTTAAATGATATTTCAAATGAGTCATTTGATTAAATTGTTTAGAACAAATTTCACACTTAAAAGACTTTTCTCCTGTGTGAATTATCAAATGTCTTTTCAAAGTACTTTTACGAGCAAATTGTTTAAAACAAACTTCACATTTGTAAAGTTTAATAACATGTAAATCATTTATCAAAATAAACTTTTTAAAAAAATCTTTACATTTATTTCTGGCGTGAATTTTTAAATGTTTGTTTAATTTCAAACTAATCCTAAATCGTTTTAAACAAATTTTACACTGAAATGGTTTTCTACTGGTGTGAATTCTTGAAGCAGTTCCGATACAATTATTCTCTGAATTTTCATACAAGTTTTTACATTTATTTTTTACAAAATGAACAGCGTAATGATTCCAAAATTGGACTTTTCCATTGGATTCTTTTCCACAACAAGCACAAGTTACAGAACATGTTGTAAAGTGCCCATCAAAATGTTTCATTCTCAACTTTGAAGATGTGAAATCTAATAAAAAAAAAACTTGATAATGTATTCTTTAAAACATTAAAAAACTTACATTTTTGGCAAACTGGACATTCATACTGGATTTTATATTTCTTAAAAATGTTTTTTGGATGTTTTTGAATATAGCGACAATTCCCAAAAACTATATTCTTACTTTTTAAATCTGTATTGATTTCTACGATTTCATTTTTATTATTATATTCCTGTCTTTGGCAATTATCTTCCTGTATCAGCAAACGATAAATTTTTTCAACTTTCTGGATATCTATTTCAGAGAGTAATAAAGGGTCAGGTTTAACTTCTATTAAATTTGTAAAAGAACATTCTTGTTTTATATTAATTTCTGTTTTTATAAGCGATAAGTCTGGTTTGATATTTAGAATTTCATTTTTCACATTACTTTCAATAATCTTTAATTCCTGTGTTTGACAATTATCTTCCGGAATAGTCAAATGATATTCTTCTTCAATTTTATGAATTTCTACCTCAGAAAGTGATAACGGCTCAGGTTTAACTTCTATCAAATTTGATTCGAAACATTCTTGTTTCATATCCATTTCTTTCGTGTTTTGGGTGTTTTTTCATACTATTTAAAATTATAAATCAGTTTTCCAATTTTCCCTGGGTTCATTCGATAACAGTAACAATGAAAAGAAAAAATAATAATAAAGGGAATGAGAAGTGTGAGGTGTGAATTGGAGGAAGTCAAGTCAGTGTCAGACAGTGACAGTTACATTTACCTCAGTGTTGCCAATGTTACCTAAAACAAAAACCGTACCTCACTTCACGATTCTTCTTGGTCTTAAATTTTTAGTCACACTTTTCATTAGGTTACTTTTTACAAGATTTATATTTACAAACAGCAACGTTATAAGAATGAATTGAACATAAACATATTCAATAATAAATAACCATAATTTCATAACATCGTTATAATCTGTCCAAAGATGAATAACAAAATGAGTTTCAGAGAGACAAATATTCCATAACGAAAGACAAATATTCCATATCGATAAACAAATATGCAATAAAAATAATTTTGTTTTATGAAATAAATGCAATTTTTTATTAATAATTAACCCCGGTTTGATTTGAATAGTAGTTTTTTTCATTTTTAATCTAAATAATCAGAAAAACTAAACGGACGTTAACGATGTATGCACGGAACATGGAACATATACCCACAGATCAGTTAAATAGAGTGGTTTGTGCATATTCCTTCGACCATTAGATATCTACGTAGATGCGCCTTGTATACATTTCAGTTGTACCATTGTATATAGACTATATACAATGGTTGTACCCACAGATGTGGTAGGGTAGATGTAGCATCAGAGAGAGAGAGAAGTTGTATCCAACATTAACCAAAAATGTTTATATTAGGACTCATAACGAATCTCTGAAAGCCGTGTTGCCAGATTTAATTTATATAATATAATTTTATCATTTTTTAATTACATATCAACGAATTGTTATAAAAATTCATTGTAGCTGAAAGTTGGTTAATCAACAACAAAAGAATGATAAAAAAAAATTAAAATATGGAATTTATATTTTAATTTCGAAATATTACTGTGCCCCTGAACCAAAGACGCTAATGCATTTTTATGAGTCCTAATCAAAACAAAAGGTGATTTTCGAATCTAGATGTTGAGAACATTGGCTTTACTTTGATTACCCATAAGTATGTCTCTTTCATGCTCTCTCTAACCTGATCTATGGTTATGCTTAACTAATAGCGAATTCCATTGGTAAAACTGGTGCGCACTGAGTGCATAATTTGTATTCTATTGGTAAAAATGGTGGAGGGTTTTATATTCCATTGGGGAACTGGTGCATTCGAATTCGAACTCAGTGCAACATTTTCAGCACGAGCTCCATGAGGTCGTGCGAAGTTAGTGCAATTGTGAATATGGCGGGATTATCAAAAAGTTCAAAATTGCTAGTGGCATTATCCTTCATCTTCAAGTAATGATGAGGAAATGATATACGAAATAATGAAGTAGAGGAGAATCAGATATCAAAATGTTTTCAATAATTTGAAACATTTACATACTTGCTAATTTAAATATTTCATCACTATCATCAAGTGGTAATGTTAAGTTAATGATTTCATTATTCAGTTGAAATACAATCTAATATATTCCTGGAATAGAGTCATTCATTTCTAAAATGTAAATAAAAATAACAGCAACCTTATATCTATGGAGCGTATAGAAGGAGGACAATTTTTAAAATGTGGTCAAAATGTTATACGCAACTAATGGTACATAAAATAACCGACGCGGCGCTGACTATCGTATGTTGAAAAACTGTTTGTAGATTGATTAGATCCATAATCTCAAATAACGTTTTTTATTTAATGAGCCACCCAATTTTTATAAAATACATATCTTTTAAAAGTTTACGTAATGAATTAAAATTATTATTTGAAAAAAAGTCAAAGGAAATGTCAAAACTCGCTTAAACTGTCATCAACAGTCGATCAACAGCGCCACCAACTGGCTTCCAAAATCGGGCCACTTTTTATAACGTTGAGATGTGCCTCCTTCTATACCCTCCATACTTATATCTATGGAGGGTATAGAAGGAGGCACATCGCAACGTTAGAAAAAGGGAACCAATTTTATTCAATCCAGCGACACCGTAGCGAACGGACGTGCCTAGAGAGCCAAAGTGTAGTGTAGTGTAGGTGTACCTCAGTGAAATCCTCAAGACGACAAGATTAGGGTAAGTACGTGTGTACACTAAAATTATAAAATTTCAGGAACCTTTTTTTTAAATTTTTATTTCAGTCCCCCAAATGGGGGACCAACAAAGAAATCAGGGGGCTATTTCGCGTATCCCTAAAAGTGATAATAGTGCAAAGAAAATGGAAGAATCCGAGTCAGGGAGAAGAACAAGAAATATACAAATAGAGAATGTTTTTCTAAAAAAACAGGTAGAGGACCTGAAAAGTCAGATCGCAGAGTTAAACAAGCGATTCGAAGAACAGACGAAAAAAACTGAAGCCGCTCACATCGAGGCTATGAGAAAAGCCGACGAAAAACATAAAGAGTCCATGAAACTGATGAAAGAAGTAATGGTAAGCTTGAAAAAAAGCGACAAGCGTGAAGGCCGAGCGCCTTCCGCTGAAAGGACGACGCCGACGCCGCCAAAAGAGGCCAAAAACGAGGAAAGACGAGCTCTTTCTCCTTTAGTCAGGATGGAAACCGAAAATCTAATCGATTTGGACGAAGGCTTTACTAAAGTTATATCAAAAAGGGACAGAAAAAGATCTCTAGAAAAATCGTCAGACGATGAAAGTACGGGGAAAACCATAAAACCGAAAACCAAGAAAATTAACGACAAAATTATCCCAAACGACGAAATTACAAAGAAAAATACTCTAAATGAGATGACCATTAAAAATTCCAAGAAGCCAGAAAATAATGACAAACAAACAGCCAAGGTAAGTACAAATGAGATACTTAACACAAATGACTTTTTAAATACCCAGACAAATTTGGGAGAACCCAAGCCGAAGGTAAGCGAACCCTTTAAAAATGGCACTTATGTTCTTTTGAACAGAAACAGCGGTGTCATTTTAAGTAAATATACTGAGTCTATAAACTTAAATGAAAATCCGAATGAAGTACAAATCGAAGAAGGTGTAAAAACCTTCTTCGAATCATATGAATATCCTAAGGGAAAACGTTCCTACCCCGCTCCGTCGGCCCCAACAGAGGTCGATGGGAACGTCGCGACGCCACCCGCTCCCAAAAAAATAGCCCCCTTGATCCTTAAGTCTGTTTCCCATTGGAATAGGCTTAAAGCAGGTCTCAAATCACGAGACATAAAGTTCGGCGATTGTGTGCTATCTAAAAACAAGCAAAGCTTGAGGATACATCCTCTAACAGTCGACGATCATCGCAAAATGGCTAACTATTTTTGCGAAATGAAGAACATCGACAATGATATAAACTGGGTCGTTTTTGATATGCCAGAGAGCAAAAACGCAAAGGTGGTATTGAGAGGTTTACCTCATGATACTCCCATCGACGAGATCAAGGATGATCTAAAAGAGCAAGGCATAGACGTCTTAAACGTCTACGCCATGACGTCCCGACGGGACAAAAAACCTCTTTCTCTATTTCTAGTAGAAATACTAGAAATAGAAAAAGAGAAAATTTTAAAGGTAAATCGCTGCGCTAGTATGGTAGTGTCAGTGGAAAACAAACGCAAAAGCACTCACGCGACCCAGTGCTATCAATGTCAGGGCTTTCACCACGCACAATCGTCGTGCTTTGTTAATCCACGATGTGTACGATGCGGCGAGGGACACAGAGCCGCAGAATGCTCGCGACCTAAAACTAACAAGGCGACATGCGCAAATTGCCGCGGCGAACACCCGGCAAATTATAGAGGTTGTCCGAATATGCCCCGTATCGGGTCATATACTAACATGCCCCGTAACGGGTCATATGCGAACGCCACTAAACAAGCTGCCCCCATCCCCCAAGTCTCAAAACAAAGGCCCGCCGCCGCCACTTTGGCCGCCGCCCCCGCAAAAACACCAAGCGCCGCCGCGCAGTCCTTAAATTTCAGCGCAATGGACAAAAATCAAATTTTAGGTCTTTTACAGTCTCTCACAGCTCATTTCCTAATAAACTAAATATTTTTAGGTTTTGACTTTAATTACGATCGCTAAAAATACTAATTTTTTTTTTCTCAATTTACCACTAAAATTACAGAACTAAGTTTAAAGGTTCCAGAATTTTTAAAGGTAGCCTCTTGGAATTCGGGAGGGATAAAATCTAATAAACATATTCTATTTGAATTTATTGAGAGGGAGGGTTTTGATATAATTGCCCTTCAGGAAACAAAATTAAATGAGGCCGATAAATTTAAACTGGCTGGATATAATATCTATAGAAATAAATTTACACCAAATTCAGGGGGAACAGCAATAATGATTAAAAATTGTATAGATCACCATTGTTTAAACACTCCAGCCGGATTTACCACACTTGAAGCGACAGTAATAAAAGTCAAAACCGCTTATGGGTATATAAAAATCGCATCGGTGTACGTTAGACCTAACGAAAGATTAATAATAAATGAAATTGAGGAACTATTGTCCGGTAAAAACACAGTTTTAATCGGAGATCTAAATGCGAAATCGCCAGTGTGGAACAGCTTATACGAAAACGTGAAAGGACGCGATCTTTTAGAGTATTTCGCGGATAATCCGGATTGTCACGCCATCGGCCCTGAGACGCCGACGCACTACCCCGGAAATTTAAATCTACGTCCCGACGTATTAGATATAGCGGTCATGAAAGATGTAAATTTTAACACAGAAATTTACACCATTCATGAAACGGGAGAAGGACATTTGCCGATAGTCTTAGAAATAGGGAAGGGCGTTTCGGTAAAAAACACGTATACAACACGAAAAACAAACTGGCTCGCGTTTAAACGTGGGTTAGGGCACGCGTTAGGACCAATACCGCGAATCGAAAGCGCGAACGATATAAGTAGTTAGAGCTACCTTCGTTCTGGACCGGAAGTGAGCTGTCAAAGTCTTTAAAATGGCGGGAAATTCAAATGGGGCTGCGCGTGCGCGTACGAGGAGCTGCGCAGGGTTCCCCACCTCCCCACTTCCCATCTGTCAATCATGATTAAGGCCCCATCTGTCAACCTTTCTATCCACGTATAACTCGTGGCACCTATGACAGCCTCCCCATCTGTCAATTGTCAAATGGTGGGACTTCACCTATGACAACCTCCCAATCTGTCAATCTTTCACTCGTGGCCAACTTCAGCTATGACGTTATTCCCCATCTCCCAATCTGTCACTCGTGGCCAACTTCAGACAGCCACTAAATGACAGCCTCCCAATCTTGCACGTGTTGTAAGTAACAGCTAAGGTCCTATTCTAAGTGTTATAATTCGTAATAAATTTTACAAGTATTTAATATAATAAAAATATTTCAAAGTCCGTCAATCGATAAGGTATTAAAAATAATATTAATTACACACTTGTTTTGATAAAAGTCTAGACATATCTTTTAAAATAAACAACTGATAAGGAGTATCAGACTGAAAAAAACATCTGTGACGCGTGTTTTTGTCAATAAATAAAATGTATAAATAGCGAGGTTCGATCAAATAATTTATCAGTGATCTTGATCTGTTTGTCCGATCAACTAGTATTCAGTGTGCTCTCCAGTTCATCTTCAGTCCAGCGATAAATGTAAGTAAGTTTTTTATTATTTACTTTAATATTATTACCAATCATGTAGTGTAATTAGGATTTTTTCTCATGATTTCAAATTTGTTATCTGTGTAATACTATGGTAAACGTTGACCTTTAAACATTATGATGTGGGGTGTCTAATTAAAGGATTTCTTCTCCTGATTTCAAATATGTTATTGGTTACCGTCTAGCTATTATCAGATCTGAGAAAAGTTGACCTTTATGCTTTCTATGGAATATTTTTCACTTTATATCATTTAATTTCTAATCCTCATGCTAAATAGAGTACAAATTGGTAAAAATATCGTACACCAAATTGAACTGGGAGAGGAAATATTTTTGATGTAATCGACTTCAACTCAATGTCAATAAACATAATCAAGCACTTTCAAACGTTAAAACTGTCTAGAACCAACTTTTTAACCGTTGGTCTAAATATTATGATGTGGGGTGTCTAATTAAAGGATTTCTTCTCCTGATTTCAAATATGTTATTGGTTACCGTCTAGCTATCATCAGATCTGAGAAAAGTTGACCTTTATGCTTTCTATGGAATATTTTTCACTTTATATCATTTAATTTGTAATCCTCATGCTAAATAGAGTACAAATTGGTAAAAATATCGTACACCAAATTGAACTGGGAGAGGAAATATTTTTGATGTAATCGACTTCAACTCAGTGTCAATAAACATAATTAAGCACTTTCAAACGTTAAAACATCATAATAAACTGTCTAGAACCAACTTTTTAACCGTTGATCTGAACATTATGATGTGGGGTGTCTAATTAAAGGATTTCTTCTCCCGATTTCAAATATGTTATTGGTCACCACCTAACTATTATGTGAGCTGAGAAAAGTTGACCTTTATGCTTTCTATGGAATATTTTTAACATAATTTCTTTTATTTTAGATGGATCTAAAAGCAATTAACAAATTCTCGTTGTTTGAACAAGAAAATAAACCTACCGTAAAGCTGAGCAATCTGCCAATAGGAGAACCTCAGCCAATTATATCTGCAAAGATCATTGATAACAAGTTTGGAGGTGAGACTGTTCTGCTGGAATTAAACAATAAAATAACGTTTCTACCAACGAGAGTGACCGAGAATTACCGAACATATCTAAAATACTTCACGCTGAGCAAATACTCAATCATTTTTAGAGGGACCATTAATACTGGAAAACCCAGCCCAGCCGTTAAATTTGAAATCATTGAAAACTAATTGTAAGTAACATTTTTATATAATGGATCAAACAAATAAAATGAATCAAATAGCAATAATCAGTGATAGTATGGTAAAAAATGCTAATAGTGCGCTCAAAATTTTAACTGATCATTTTACTCCATATGAGGGAAACATCTGGTTAAAACATATGCATAAAAATATTAGACTTTGTAATCAGGCTACTAGAGATGCCAATTTAACTATTGGACTACGAAGAAAATTAATAAATAACGTTGGTAGCTTAAAGCGTGTATGCGTTTTGATTAAAAAATTATTAAATGGGAACGTTGGTGCAGGACTAAAAGAAAATAGGAGTGATAGAATTAAATGGGAATCAATTAATTCAGCATTTAAAAGTAGAATTCTAACAGGGGTTATCATAAATTTGAAACATACAATTTTAGAAAAATTTTTCGATGATGCTTTCAAAACATTTAAATTTAAAATTAACTTTTATTTAAAAAGACATACCATTTTAAAAGTAAACACCACCTTATGTGGAGAGTTCATTAAAATTGCAAAAGATGGTGAAGAAACAGATTTAAAGTATTTTAATACTAAAAACGAGATAATTGATGCAGGGACGGACTTAAAGAAATGGTTTCAGGAAAACGTCATAGATAAAATTAACAATAAACTTTCTGATTTTCAAGAACGTGGATCTAATTGGGCTTTAAATAAAATTATTTCACTTGAACTTAACATTAATAAATTAGTAATTGGAAATGGAGCCTCATCTTTCATTCGTCTACCTGAACAGATTGCTAGTAAACACGCTTGTGTAAATATAAAAAACCAAGATGATGCGTGCTTTTTTTGGAGCATAGTCAGCGCGCTACATCCGACTAGTATTCATTCGGATAGAATATCCTCATATCCCCATTACAACCAAGTTCTTAAAACTGATGGCTTAGATATTCCTATGTCTTTATGTCAAATTCATAAATTTGAAAAATTGAACCAAATTTCTGTGAACGTTTATACATTAGAATTAAATCAAACTGAAAAAAGTCAATTTTACTCGGTGGTTCCAGCTAGACTTACTAAAACAAAATTAGAAAAGCATGTAAATCTTTTATTGGTTCAAAATATTTACTATCCTAAACTTAATGATTATGAGGCACCACCTAATACAGATAATGAAAATGTAGAAATCAAATATCACTATTGTTGGATAAAAGATATGTCTAGACTTTTATCAAAACAACTAAATAAAGATCATAAAAAAAAGATTATTTGCGATAGATGTTTAAATTACTTTTCATCTGAAGAAAAATTCAAAGAACATTCAGTTTATTGCGAAAAACTTAACGAGAGCAAAATTTCATTTCCTAATTATGATTCGGTTAAATTTAAAAATCATGTTAATAAGCAAACAACACCGTACATCATGTACGGTGATTTTGAATCTATGTTGGTAAAATATCATAATCAAACAACATCAAAGGAATGTAAAACAGTTAAATATCAACAACATAAGGCCTACAGTGCAGGCTACTATTTAAAATGTGCATATGATGATTCTCAATCATTTTACAAATCTTACCAAGGCGAAGATTGCATGGATTGGTTCGCAGATCAAATGGCTGAAATAGCTAAATTAGTTCAAGCGAAAATGAAACACATTGTACCGATGGAAGTAAAGCCTAGCACTACTGATGCTAGAATCTGTCATATTTGTGAGGGATCATTTAAAGAAAAAGATGTAATCGTACGCGACCACGATCATTTCTTGGGAACATTCAGAGGATTTGCACATCAAGTCTGTAATCTAAACTTTCGAAAGCAGTTTGTTGTACCTATCATATTTCACAATTTGAGTGGGTACGACTCTCATTTTATGATAAGAGACTTGGCCAAAAAAGGTCGGATGAGTGTACTACCCATTAATATGGAGAAATACATTTCATTTACTCTCCACGACTCAGAGACAGATATAAAATTTCGATTTATCGATTCCTTCAGATTTCTAGGAGCTTCTCTCGATTCTTTAGCCAACACTTTAGATACTAAAGATAAGAAGATTTTAAAGCGTGAATTTCAAAATTTAGATGATGCTAAATTTAATTTACTAACAAGAAAGGGAGTCTTTCCTTATGATTATATCGATAGTTTAGATAAATTGAATGAAAACAGGTTACCATCTAAAGATGATTTTTACAATCGATTAAACGATGAGCATATTGATGATGAAAAGTATGCTCATGCTCTCTCCGTTTGGAACGCATTTAATATAAAGTCGCTTGGTGAATACTCTAATTTGTACATGCACACTGACATCCTCCTTTTAGCTGATATATTTGAACAGTTCAGGATAACAGCTTTGGAAACTTATGGCTTAGATCCGGCTTGGTATTATACTTTGCCGGGCTATACGTGGGACGCAATGTTAAAATACACAAAATGCGAATTAGAACTACTTAAAGATGTGGATATGATCATGTTTATTGAACAAGGTATACGAGGTGGAATATCCGTTTGCAGCAGTCGATATTCAAAAGCAAACAACATGTATATGAAGGACTTCAATCCTGCTGAAGCCATAAAGTATTTACTATATCTTGATGTAAATAATCTCTATGGTAAAGCAATGTCTGAACCTCTTCCATATGCAAGTTTTCAGTGGACTGATACAAACATTGACGTAACCACTATTGCTGATGATGCTGATGAAGGATATATTCTCGAAGTAGATCTGGAATATCCCCGTCATCTCCATGATCTCCACAAAGATTTTCCATTTTGTCCTGAACGTCTTAAACCGCCAAAATCAAAATTTAAAAAATTAATGACAACCTTGAGCGATAAGAAAAAATATATTATTCATTATCGTAACCTTAAACAGGCATTAGCTCACGGTTTAGTTCTTACCAAAATACATCGTGTACTTAAATTTAAACAAAGTGCTTGGCTCAAGCCCTACATTGATTTAAATACTCGGTTGAGGACAGCAGCTAAGAACGATTTTGAAAAAAATTTGTACAAGCTAATGAATAACGCAGTCTTTGGTAAAACGATGGAAAACATAAGAAAACATCGTATAGTGAAACTTCTTTCAAAATGGGAGGGGAGATACGGAGCTAAAAATTTTATTGCGAGTCCCAGGTTTCATAGTAGAAAGATTTTTGATGAAGAGCTAATAGCCATTGAATTACTAAAAG
Source organism: Neocrepidodera transversa (assembly GCA_963243735.1). Taxonomy (NCBI): domain Eukaryota; kingdom Metazoa; phylum Arthropoda; class Insecta; order Coleoptera; family Chrysomelidae; genus Neocrepidodera; species Neocrepidodera transversa. The sequence continues at coordinate 27,248,380 of OY725341.1, forward strand.
CTGAGCTAATTTTTAATAAACCTTTGTACGTAGGTATGACGATACTAGATCTATCCAAAATTATAATGTATGATTTTCATTATAGTTATATGCTTCGGAAATTAACAATTGAAGCATGTAAACTTATGTACACAGATACTGACAGCTTTATTTATGAACTTGGATGTAACAATGTGTATAAGGATATTATTAAAGCTGACATTCACAAATTCGACACTAGTGATTATCCGTCAGATAATGTTTACAGCATTCCCCGCGTCAACAAGAAAGTCCTTGGACTTATGAAAGACGAGGCTAACGGTAAAATTATGACACATTTTGTTGGTCTCAGGTCTAAAATGTATTCGTTTAAAATTCAAGGTGGGAAATGTGTTAAAAAATCTAAGGGGGTTAAATTCAACGTTGTTAGGAATAAAATAACTTTTGAAGATTATTTATCATGTTTAAAAGACTTTAAATCTAAGGAGAAAACCCAATGCTCAATTCGTTCCTATAATCATAACGTCTTTAGCATACAACAATCAAAAATCGCTTTAAGCGCTCGCGATGATAAAAGATATTTAATACCAGATTCGTTTGATACCCTACCATGGGGACATTATGAAATACCCAATTAGCATTTTATATCAATATTATCAATTTTTAAAATTATTTGATCTATTACTATTAAGAATGTTATTATATTTTTACCGTATGTATATCTTTATATAAAATTTATGAATAATAATTAATTATGTGATTAATCTTTCTGTTTTATTTTCACTTTTTCAACGCACCTAAAAATACATTCGTCAAAACCGTTAAAAGCGGTGCATTTATATTCGTTTTTTCGACGCAATTAACGCAACTGAAACCACATGCGTTAAAAAACGTTAATTTTCAACAGTTTTTTAACATGTTATGAAATAAAAACACACAGATTTTCAAAAAAATTTTTATTATACAAGAACTACTTCAAAGCTTTTACAATTTTAAATTTATAATAGTAATAGTATTCTTTAAGCGCTAAATGTAACATATCATTGTTTAAAGTTTTACATAAGAAATCGAAAAGTTCAAGTCTACTATTTACAGCATCCTCCGTGTGATCTGTATGATCTACATAATCATGGTTGAAAATATTATCAATAATTTCATGGTAATATTCACAAAAAGCTAGATCTTCTAACAATGAAAGCCTATAGGATATCACCTTCTGCTCGAGGTCAATTATCTGGTTCACATCAAGTTGTTGTAGAAGAAATTTAATTTCATATTTTCTTACTACCAACATCTTTACATTGTCAAGAACGAGTTGGTCAATTTCAATAAGGTTTCCACAAGGAAAAGTCACAGGTTCATACTCATCGGCTAACTGGCTTAATGGTTCATCAAAAAAATCATTATTTCTTTGACGTAGTATATTGATAAAGTTGCTCCATTCGTAGATATCAAAAGATATTTTACTAGAATCGTTGTTATACTGCTTCAAAATAACTGCCGGATCGAAGGATCTTGCTGGACTTAGACCACAGCTGATTTTCAAAGAGTCCAACTGATACGTTGTTTGAAGTAGTTGTTGAGTTTCTAATCTAACTTCATTCTCTAGAGCTTTCAACGTCCTATCCAAATCTTGATCATAATTATAATGAACACTGGACACTGATGATACGAATCCACTGTCATAGTTTGACTGCTGTGACATGTTGAAGTCTTGACTGTTCATGTTGAAACTAACGCTCGTGAAGTGTTGGAACTGAATTTATATGCCTCCAACCGCACATTGGTCATGCGTCAAAAGGCTGCTTTGATCTGATGAAGGTTGCGAGACGAAGCGTGAGAGCGAAAAACATGTTTACAATGAAACCACAAAGAAGCGTGAGAATGAAAAAGCATGTTTACGATAATGTGTTGACACCACAACTGATATGGATTATCAAAATGAAAAACATGTTTACGATAAGGTAAACCACAAAGAAGTGTGAGAGTGAAAAACATGAAACAACAAAGAAGCACTTTTTTAAATAAAACACAATAATTTTTTCAACATATTTATTAAATTCTCTCCAAATCATTTACAATTCGATGCTTATAATAATACATAAATTGACTTAAAGCGATATTTTCTAAATTATTCTGTACATATTTAAAAGTTTGCAATTTATTAAAAGCACTTGAAAACGTATAATTTTCATTGAAAAAACTACTTTTAACTAAATTAAGTATATTATAATAATAACTAGGAAATTCAAGTTTTTCCAACATTCTTATATATGGCACTAAAAGTTCAGTATTTATATGTACAAGATTCATCACGTCCATTTCTGACAGGAAAAAGTCTAGGCTGTGCTTGGTAATTTTGATGAATTTTATGTTGTCGTAGATGACTCGACGAATTTTGTAGTAGTCACTACACACGATCTCCTCTTCGTCGTTGAACGTATTTTCATGAAGTTGGGATATCAATTGATCCCATTCAAACGAACTAAAAGATATTTTTTCCCATTGGTCTTTGTGCATGACGACAGCTGGAGTAAACGATCTTGCTGGACTTAGACCACACCCAATTCGACAAAAACCATGCAGGAATTGCGTGTAGAGAAGATAATGTTCTTCGTTCTTAGCTGCTTCTTCGTACTTTTCCAAAACGGCATCAAGTTCACGATCATAGTCTTCGCTGAGCTCTGATGATAGCGGTGATGGAGTTAGGGGAACGTCAAATTCACTGCCTTCAGAAATGTAACCACTCGAAGTTGGAGTAAACATTTTGACCAACTATTATGAACTGAGATGCTTTGTCATATTTATAGCTTTACCCCCACTACGGAAAGAACTTGAACCCCCCTAAATGTTGGAATTTGTGTTTGTTTTGTCATAAGATTACATGTAAAACTGGTGTATTTCTCGATTTCTCTCCGGTTTGTAGCACTTCTTAAACGACGTCATCATTGTCAATCCAACTGTTATGTTTTTTATCCAGTCCAAGCCATTTAACGTACATTTTCTTTCCTTTTCGGCGCAAGACCTTTTCCACTAGATATATGTCGGAATTAGCGGTTTTTTGTAATTCCTCTTCGTAGAATGCCCCTTTGATTGGGGATGCATGCATATCTTCCAGGAGATAGGTAATGGGATTAGTAATTTTAACTTTGCTAATCTTAAATAATTCCGTGGTCCAATTTGGCGTATAACCTTTTTCGAAAACATGTTTGGCTTTACTTATGCGTACGATATCACCGAGTTTTAATTTCCTCGGCCCGGCAATTTTCAAATGGCTGTAGCATTTCCTTAAAATTTTCTGTTCGTTGGACTTGTTGACGTCGATCGGTTTATATCTCGTTTTGCTATGCTTAGTCTCATTGTATTGTTTTGTAATTTTCGGCAATTCATCCAGCCATTTGTAGCTGCCGTTTAAACTGAAATATTTGTATAGTTTAGATTTCAACGTCCTTATTACCCGTTCTGCCATTGAAGCCTTTATAACGGACCATGTATTATAGTGATTTATATGGTGGTTTTTCATTATACTCTGAAATTTTGCGTTGAAAAATTCCGTGCCTTGATCGGTCTGGAGATTTTTCGGGCATCGTTTAGTGTGTACTAAAATATCACTAAAGGCTTTGGTAATTTCTTCACCAGTTTTCGTTTTCAACGGTCGAGTCCATATGAATTTCGAAAAGCAATCTATAACAACCATGATTAATTTATATCCTTTGTTTTGATGAGAATAATTTCTCATTTCCATAAGATCCATTTGCCATAAGTCATCCAATCCTTTAATAATTGTACGTCTTCTGGGGTAATTTTTTCGAGCAGGTTTATGTAGTTCATTGACAAGTTGAATCTTTTCCTTTGACGACATGTTGACGATTGAAAGGAGATTGCGTATCTCTATACAGTTATTGTGCTTAATTTTGCCTCTACACTATGAAGACGTGCAGTTATTGTTTCAACATTTTTGGTCATACCCTCAACATTATCACTTATTGTAGTTATGTTGGTTTCATTATTTTCAATTTTCTCCTTAAAATTATCAATTTTGGTGTAAATATCACCAATACTATTTTTAACGTCATCATTTAATGCACTTGTATAATTTTTCAAATCATGAAATGATTTTGTAACGGTGATATTTAGCTTTTCAAAACTTGTAATTATTTGAACTGTTACATTTTTCAACTCTTCCAATTGTTTGGAAAAATCCACTAATTTGGGCTCTATTAATGTCGTACGATTCGATTCAATTCCAATCTGTTTCCTTAAATCATCAATGTCGGAAAGTGCTCTGGTCACCGTTTGCTGCGATTCGTTTATTAACTCTGTTTTCAATGCATTAACATCCGAAATTTGGACTTTTTCACGCAAACTCTGCTCAATATTTAATAATGCGGTATTAAATGGATCGTAACTTTGTTTAAATTCCCTTCTTAAAAACTCTTTAGCTCGTACTATGGAGTCGTCTACGTATATTTTTGTTGTTAGGTCTTTACTTGTCGCAGGAGGATCTTTCAATCTCTGCGATATTTGCTCCATTTTTTCCGATACATTTTCAATACGATATTTCATTTTATTGGTAATGTCGGTTTCGGTCGAGACTTTCAATTTGTCAACGTATTTTTTCGTTGCAGCATCTGAATCACTTGTCGGTTCTTTTATGTTGCATAACTTTACATTTTCAAAGTCAACATTTCCATCGGAAGTATGTGGAAGTGTTAATTTTGGAGGTATACGATTATACGGAACTGTTTTTTGTCTCCCGAAACGACGTCCGAATTTATCGAGACTCATCTTGTAAATGGTATTTCTCGAACCAAATTACTCTATTATATTGGCTTCTCTCAACTCATTAGTAATTGCTCTGATTTCATTATCTTGTGAAGTGTTTCCAGCATGTTTCGAAGCAACTAACAATTTTAAACGATCGATCAATTCATTAGGATCATCCCAATACACGTATTCTATAGGTTTTTCATTATAAATCAAATCGCATCGTGTTGCGGCTGGTTTCGATAATCCTGCCCCTTCTCGAGAATGGAACAGAGGACGGATAATTTCCATATATTTTGGTTTTTTTGTACCTTTCAAATGTCCTTTAGCATTTCGATGAACGCTCGTTGCTTCTAGAATAGCTTTATAAGCGTTTAAGTCATCTGCAGCAAAAATAGGATCATCATAAAAAATTAATTGATACAAGCCTGGAGTCCCCGGCAGCCCGTTCCACTGATTGCCATCGCGTACGTTTATTCTTCCATTTTTAGCATCAAACTCTATACGTTTGTTGCCCAAAAACCACCAATCGTTTTCTGCATCGTACACTGGACCATACACTTGATCGATTCTGACATTATTTTGCCAGTAGTCTTGAACTACTTGTCGACTCATTGAAGGATACTGATCTAGATAGTCGTTAATAGCTTCTACAGCTAACGGTCGTTGAGAAGTAGTAGTTTCAGCAATTTCACTAAACTGTTCGGTGTTGTCGTTGTTTCCTTCGGCTACATTTTCCAATGAAACAAAATTGACTTTGTTAGGTGATGAAGCTTTTTGAGGTTTAAAATGCGGCGTAATAGATGACATTTCGTGGCCTTCAACTTTCGGCTCATTTTTTACTTCTGCTTTTTCTTTTTTGGTGGCGGAGTAATTTGGCGAAGTTTTTACTATTTCTTGAAGAGGTTCAGATATTGGCTTGAACAGTTTCCTAATAGATTCATCTTGTTCCGTTTTGTTCAATTTTAATGCCAGATACTTTTTACGTATAGCTCGAGCAAGTTCTGCGATTTTTCTCTTATGAGTAGCTACAGCTACTTGATTCTTTGCCAGCATGATGTTGAATGACGATATGCTCTACAATTTTATATATTTATCAAAGCCTATTCTATATCGCCCGTGATTGAGTGGAAAGTCTTTAGCAATAACTAACGTACCATAGCGATCGGCCCAACACTCTGCACACATTTTCTTGAATTCTTCAAAGGAAACATCTGGAGATACATGTTCATCAAATATATGTTTTAGGTTAATTTCATCCTGTTTAAATAGCACTATGATGTTGCAGTTGTCTCGTATTAGCTGTTTTGGTACTTTGGAGTAAGTTTGACAGAGATATGTTGCATCAATATCTTTATGCCGGCACATTGAGTAATATTCTCGAATTTTCTGCTGACCATCGCAGGCAACATCATCAAATATGAATATAGAGTTATTTTTAGCCTTATTGGGACTTATAATTTCTTCGTTGTCTTTAAATGGATAGTACCCAACACCGTTAGCATTGGAAATCACTTCTTGAAGTAGTTGATATTTTGGTTGGTACAAAGACTTTGAATAAACGTAGACATTTTTAAATTTAGTGCCGTTGGGATCGAAGAGCAGCGACAGCATAACGTTTGTTTTTCCGCATCCAGAAGGTCCACATATGATGGCGCGAAACGAATCTGGTAGCAATTTACCATGTTTACTGTTTTTACTTGGTGTAAAGTCCAAGTTGACGATAGGTAGCGTCTGGTCTTGTTGAACGACCTTCATCTTGTGTCGTTCGAGGAAGAAATGTCAGATTATAAATATAGATGACGCTACATCTCATCATCAATCTTCATGTTGGTGTATCAGGGTGAAGGTGTCTTGAATTCCATCATCAATAAGCTGCCAATCGAGTTACATATTCCTGGCTATCAATATTGTGGACCTGGTACAAAACTACATAAACGACTTGCACGCGGAGATCCCGGCATTAATCCGTTAGACGCTGCTTGTAAACAACACGACATTGCTTATTCGCAAACCAAATCTTTAGCGGAACGTCATAAAGCTGATCAGATACTTGAAAACGCTGCTTGGGACCGAGTAAAGTCCAAAGACGCTTCTCTTGGTGAAAAAAGTACTGCCTGGTTCATTACCACTGGAATGAAGGGTAAACGCAAACTTGGAATGGGTGTCAAAAAGACTTCTGTTTCTTTTCAACGTGGAATCCTTCAGAAAATTGCAAAGTCCTATAAACCCTCATCAACTGTAACAAAGTCTGCTTCGAATGCATTGAAGGTAGCAAGGCTTGCTGTGAAAAAGGTTGGTGGCCGTAATCATGTTAAAGTTCCGAGAATTATTCCGATTGCCAAATCTGGTGGAATTCTACCTCTAATACCGATTTTTGCTGCGCTTGGTGCACTCGGCAGTCTTGCAGGCGGAGCAAGTGCAATTGCGAAAACAGCTATTGATGCTAAGAACGCTCAAAAGAAGCTCGACGAAGATCAACGTCATAACAAAGCAATGGAAGCCGTTGGTAAAGGATTATACTTGCGAAAAAACGCTAAAGGAGGCTTCGGCCTATTTCTGAAAAAGCAAAAAAACTAATAACGCTGCCCAATAGACCACTGTACGATTTCGAACTAACACGTTACGCTAAAAAACTTAAAATACCGTATTTTCGAGGTGTTTTTATGAGAGACACTTTACCTTCGAGTCCTCGTAAACGTGAATGCGGTATTGTAAATTTGGATATCTCCGACAATAATGGTACTCATTGGGTGGCCTACAAGAAGATAAACGATCGTGTGGACTACTTTGATTCATTCGGTAACTTGAAACCGCCGAGAGAACTTGTATACTATTTGGGGAACGTGAAAATTTTCTACAACAACGATCCATATCAAACGTACAATCAAGCTAATTGTGGAAAATTGTGTTTGAAATTTCTATACAATAATGGTGGATAATATGGGTGTTCAAGTCATAATGACACATATGAATGATAATAAAACATTTTCGGAATTTACATCAGAAGAGTTGAAGCATATCCCGCTGGAATATTTAATAAAAAATGTGAGACCTGGACAATTATTGAGTATATGGCACAAACTACCCGCAGAATACACGTCAAACTTTGATCTTCAAATACGACTTCCATGTTATGTTCACTACAATAGACCTGATTTAATGACACACTGGGATGGGCCTGCTGATGCTCAAGCAGATTGCTGTTTTTGTAAATTAGCTTTAAAAAAATAATTCAATAAATGTTTGTACACCACTATATTTGTTTCATTCATCATGTCGCACTTGTTGAGAGTAAACAGCAATACTCACGTCTTTTCTTTTCGTCCTTCTACGCCAATAGTGTTGGACCCGAAAAAAGATTATGAATTGGCACTTAGATCTTTTCATTCATACAATTCCATACCGAACATTGAAAAAGGCGATAAATTTTACTATTTCGATAAAACTAACAAATTGAAAGTCATCGAGTTTCCTATAGGATGCTACGAAATTACCGATATAGAAGCATTTATACGAACGAAGATGGGGCTTGAAAATGAAGTTAATCCTGAAATGTTTTTCTCGTTAAAACCCAACAATAATACACTGCAATGCGAAATCTGTAGCAAATATTATAAAATAACGTTTAAAAAACCAAATAACATTGGACATGTATTGGGATTCTCGGAAAAAATTCTTAATCCTGGCATAATACATTCATCGGACTTACCCGTAAACATTATAAAAGTATCGACCATACACTTTGATGCCAACATTACGTCGGGAGCCTTTAACGGAGACAGACCGGCACACACGATCTACGAATTTGCTGTAAAAGTCGATCCTGGCTACGCTATCGACGAAACCCCTTCAAATTTGCTGTATTTACCAGTTATACCACAACGAGAAATAATCAACATTACAGTGTTGGCATTAGATCAAGACGACAATCCCGTAAACTTTCGAGGTGAAACTAGTACTCTTGTGTTGGAATTGAGAGCAAGGAGCCGATGGGACTAGTTATAAAATATAGAGGTGCTTCAAAGTCTTCAGTGTTGTCGCAAGCGCCTAAGCGTCAACATCTAACTGAAGCAAATATATTGTTTCTCCGTTCACTTGGATATCATGTCATCAACCATAACTATGTACAAACGAAGAAAAACTGATGAAGCACATACTTCCCCGATGTTTGATCTGTATCGATCTCCAACGTTTGATGAGTCTATTCGTAAGGCAGAGTACAGGTCATATACGCCGTTCGTAAAGTCATTCAATTGCAACGATGTTGTAGAATTTAGCATCAACCAAATCGACTCGTTCTTTGCCATGAACCAATCGCTGCTGGCTATTAAAGGGAAATTGGAAATAACCGGCGGAGGAGATGTAACGTTGGCTCCAAATTTTGGAGCTTTTCTATTCGACTCTTGTACATACAGCGAATCAGCTAGAGAAGTTGAAACAGTACGCGATCCTGGAATTATAAGTGCTGTTCGAGCTTATACTTGTTACGCCAAAGAAGACTCAAATCATATGGCTATCACCGGCTGGAACTATCCTTCAGCACCTATCCTCGCCGCTCATGACAAGTCGTTCAGCTTGTTGATACCGCTTAAACACATTTTCAACATTTTCAACGACTATCCTATGATTACGTGTGGTAGACAAACACTTAGATTTGTAAGAGCTAGAAACGATAACGATTGCACAATTGTAAAGGAGAAAAATGTTGGTACAGCTACAGCAACGACTACCACCGTAAATATCGAAATTCAAAGTATCGAGCTGAAAATCAAACACATTTATCCGAATGATGATGTGAAAGAACAACTTTTGAAAGCTATTCAAACCGACAAACCAATACTAATTCCGTTTAGAAAATGGGAACTGAATGAATTGCCTACAATTACTGTGGGTGCGAGAAGAGAAATCTGGGCAGTTAAAACCAGCACCGCAATCGAAAGACCACGTTTCATTATCGTATGTTTCCAAACTAATAAACGTGATGCTGCTGGGGCAGATCCAACTTTGTTTGACCATGTGAGTACTTCTAGCATTCGAGTATCTTTGAATGGTGAATACTATCCCAATGAACGTATGCAGTTGGACTTTGCAAACAATCACTTTGCTGAAGCTCATTTTAACTATAGTGACTTTCAAACTAGTTATTCAAATTCTGCTTCGAAGAGTTGCCTTTTGGACTATGTTGCATTTAAAAACCGTTGTTTGTTTATCATTGATTGTTCTAAGCAAGAGGAAACCATGAAATCATCTACTATTGATGTGAGATTGGATATCGAAGCCGATTCTGGATTTCCTGCTAATACTAGAGCTTACTGTATCATAATTCACGACTGTTTAATGGAGTACTTCCCCCTCTCCGAAGTACTAAAAAGTTTAAATTAGATATCAATTAGTAAATGGCAGTATTTGAACGTTTGCCACGATGAGAATAGCACTCTGTGATATCCAAGGGTTCGATATTGATTGCAGTTTCCATCCAAAGGAGATGTCAATTCAAATCGGATCCCACGTTTCCAATTTTCTATTCAAGCCTGCAATACCCTACACTAATTTAAGTGCACGTGATAAGTCGACAGTAAGATATGTAGAGAAATATGTCCATGGAATTAAGTACAGCTCGGGTAACATCGAATATACGGAAATGAACGATATATTGGAAAAATATTTGCTATATGGTGCAGACTGTATTTACGTTAGAGGTAATCAAAAGGAAGAATTTTTATGGCAGAAATTTCAACAGTTATTGAGTACCCCGCATCCTGCCGTTTATGATGTCGCAAAATATGATGGATTGACCTGTCAAACGGGGAGATTTGAATCTTACCATACACCGTGTCTAAACCATGCATCTGGAAAATTTCTGTGTGCTGAACGCAACGTTAATATGTTACATAATTGGTTGTATTATATTATATTACCTAGATAATGTATTTTTTAAATAAAAAATGTTTATTTACATATGAGTTTTTTATTAAAACACCCTGTATATTTTTATTCATTTATTTTAGAATAACGATTTCTTACATTTTTTATCACAATTTTTAACAATAGAACAGAAACTGCTGATAATATCGCGCATAACATTGAAAATATTTTGTACAGTTCATTTTGAATTATTTTATTATTATTCCATAAGGATAACTGGGCTACTTCACCAATACTTCTTAAATCGACTTCGTATATAGAATTTGAGATGTGCTGCCACGTCTCAACGTCACCCTCGGTCCCATCTTGAAATATAAGTTTCAACTTGTACGTTGTTTGATTAGTTGGTACATTTATTGAAAACACTGTCAACTTTCCATCATTAACTTTATTTAAAGGCATCATTTGCCATTCTGAACGTTGGCACTCAAAACCTTCGTTAAAACATACAGCCATATGTTGTACTCCAATAGGGACGTTTGTGTAAAGTATATTGTTCAACACTGCTGTTAGAATTATGAAAGACGCTTTCAATGCAGCCATTTTCTAGGCTGAATTCGTCTTAGTGGGTATTGAGTCTGCGGTAATTGCCGATTTTCAAACACTTTATCAAACGCAGAACTTAAACTTAGTCTATTTAATTGTTTAATCACTTTACTTTTATCTTCATACAACGTTAAATCTTGATTTAGTTTTCGAACTTTCTCACCAAATTCCTCCAATTTACGTGCGTATTCTATCGATGACATCATGCAACTGAGCAGTATCAACATTTTAAATTCTTTTAATAATCAACCATCGTTTTTTCACTCTCACATTTCATGTGGTTTCCGCACATTATCGTAAACATATTTTTCATTCCTTATCAGTTGTTTATTTTAAAAGATATGTCTAGACTTTTATCAAAACAAGTGTGTAATTAATATTATTTTTAATACCTTATCGATTGACGGACTTTGACCTTAGCTGTTACTTACAACACGTGCAAGATTGGGAGGCTGTCATTTAGTGGCTGTCTGAAGTTGGCCACGAGTGACAGATTGGGAGATGGGGAATAACGTCATAGCTGAAGTTGGCCACGAGTGAAAGATTGACAGATTGGGAGGTTGTCATAGGTGAAGTCCCACCATTTGACAATTGACAGATGGGGAGGCTGTCATAGGTGCCACGAGTTATACGTGGATAGAAAGGTTGACAGATGGGGCCTTAATCATGATTGACAGATGGGAAGTGGGGAGGTGGGGAACCCTGCGCAGCTCCTCGTACGCGCACGCGCAGCCCCATTTGAATTTCCCGCCATTTTAAAGACTTTGACAGCTCACTTCCGGTCCAGAACGAAGGTAGCTCTAACTACTGATATAGAACGCGAAATAGAAATATTCGAAACGGTTATTAAAACTCAATTAAATCATACGACTAAAATAAAAACTCGGGAAAAACGCGGAATTTTTTCGGAAATTAGTGCGGAACTAAAAAATTTAATCGCGGAAAAAAATCGAGCGCAGCGTCGCGCGAAAAGAACGCGGGATATAGTTGACAAAAGAACAGCCTCTCGACTTAAAGAACATGTCAAGGTAGAACTCTCTGAACACCGACAGAGAAATTGGGAAAGGTGGATTAACGAGCTTAATTCCCAGGAGGCGGCCTTATGGAATCTCTCAAAAATTCTAAGGCAGGACAGGAAACCGGTCCCACCTTTACACGGCGAGAATGGTATGGCATTTACTGCTGAAGAAAAGGCCGAGGCGTTTAAAACAACGCTCGAGAGGGAATTCCGATTAAACGAACACGAGGACGAAGATATGGACTTTAGCGACGAAGTCGAGAGAGATGTTCGCAACTATATCCGGAGACCGTCAAACCCTGACTTGTTTATATCTCACACTTCACCAGAAGAAGTGAAGGATATAATCAAGTTCGCGTCCGCGAAAAAGGCACCGGGTTGCGACCAAATTACGAACAGAACGCTTAAAAATTTACCGGAAAAAGCGATAGTTTATTTAACAACGATAATAAACGCGATATTACGATTTAAATATTTCCCAAAGCGTTGGAAAAAAGCGGACGTAATAATGATACCTAAACCAAATAAAGATCGCACTTTTCCACAAAATACAGGCCAATCAGCCTATTACCGGCTATGAGTAAAATCGCGGAAAGAGTAATTTTAAAAAGACTTAAAGATGAAACAGATTTATTAAATGTCATACCGGCTGAACAATTCGGCTTTCGTGCCGAACACTCGACAGAAACGCAGGTCCTTAGACTGGTTGAGTTTGCAACCCAAGGGTTCAATCACAGACAGTCGACGGGAGCTGTATTTCTGGATGTCAGTAAGGCATTTGATAGAGTTTGGCACGAGGGCCTTATATACAAAATGATGGAGATCGGATATACGAAGCCTTTAATTACGTTAATTCACTCATTTTTAAAGAAACGATATTTCAGAGTCAAGGTAGGGCACGTCCTATCTGACTATGGAGTATTGGAAGCAGGAGTGCCGCAAGGTGCAGTATTGTCCCCCCAACTTTACAATATTTACACCGCAGATATACCCCGATCTCCACATACTACTCTCAGCCTGTATGCAGATGACACTACTATAGCTTCACGTAATGCCTGGCCTCACCTAGTTTTAAATCATTTGCAAAGTCACCTTGATGAGCTTGAGAATTGGTTTGTAAAGTGGAAAATTGCAATCAACGCGGAAAAATCAAAGGCAATATTCCTCAAAAAGCGGAGACACGCCCCGGATGGCGAGGTAAATTTATTCGGACAAAATATTAACTGGCAGCGGTCAGTTAAATATTTGGGGGTCACCTTGGACGTGGGTCTAACGTTTACCGAGCATGTGAAGACAATAATTAGTAAAACCAAACAAGCGCGAGCACGCTTATCCCCCCTTATAGGGAGGAGAAGCAAATTAGATATTAAAACAAAACTTACCTACGCCTCACTCGCGTGGGGACAAACGTGCAGAACGAACAGAGAAAAACTCCAAAGTCAGCAAAATATCTGTTTACGGGTGGCCACAAACCTACCTTGGTATGTGGCAAACCGTTGGATATTCGAGAGTTTAAAATCCACTAGGGTTTTAGACACTCTGAATAACCGGGCAGAACGGATATTCGGCGACCTGCGGACACACCCAAATTTAGAGCTCAGGGAGCTCCTCGACTACGACGACGATAACCACGGAAAACACGCGAGGCCGAAAAGGCAATTAACGAGACGATAAGTTTGGTTTTACTAAAATTGACGATAAATAAAATTCTTGCCGCAATGCGGCCAAAGGGTCCTGAAATAAACAAAATGTCTGTAGGCAACAGTCTAGAGACAACAAAAGGAGAAATCCAACAAAAAAAATAAAAATAAAAACAAAAGGAGCGTGCTCCACAAAAAAAAACAAAAACAAAAAAAAAACGGAGTCCGCTCCACCAAAAAAATTATTTATTTCAGCATCCAACACAAAAGCAAGTAAAGTTCGTTGTTTGAATTTATGCAAATTATTTTTCTAATAATGTGTTTTAAGTTTTAGGCGTACTTTACAGAGAAGACACTACATGACAGACTGACGAGCACACACAAAGAGACAGGACAAACGGACAGACATACTGGGATTAAGGCTTCGGTCGTCCCTAAAAAGAAGCAGATGACTAGCTAGGCATCCACCATTGCCCAATGGGGTGGAATACGGCGAAAATACGAGGCCACGCGATGATAATGACGACCAGGGGACTTCGGCCCTTAAAAGCGACCTCACAATATGCTCACAATAGCGGGCATGTCGGGAGGAGAACCTGGGGGTGGCATGGCAGGGGACTTGGGGATCAAGTGCTGATTAGGTACAATATCCCCTTGGCTCGGGGTCATTTAGCGTGTGTGTGTGTGTGGGAACCAATTTTGGAAGCCAGTTGGTGGCGCTGTTGATCGACTGTTGATGACAGTTTTGACATTTCCTTTGATTTTTTTTAAATAATAATTTTAATTCATTACTTAAACTTTTAAAAAATATGTATTTTATAAAAATTGGGTGGCTCCATTAAATAAAAAACGTTATTTGAGATTATGGATCTAATCAATCTACAAACAGTTTTTCAACATACGATCGTCAGCGCCACGTCGGTTATTTTAGTACCATTAGTTGCGTATAAAATGTTGACCACATTTTAAACGTGTTGTCCATTAGAGATTGCCCTCCTTCTATACGCTCCATACTTATATCGTTCTCGCACGAAAATAAATCAACCTAACCTAAGATTTTGTATTCCATTGGAAATGAACTAGTGCACATTATTCATGAACTGCTTTAGGTTTCAGTGCAACATTAGTGCAAAACCAGTGCAAAACTAGTTTTACCAATGGAATTCGCTATAAAATTATTTATCGGAGACACGATTCAATGTTGCCAGCCACAGTTGCCAGGTTGCCAGAATTTTCAGACTGTATTTTAAACTTATACCATTTACTATTAGACATGCCTTGTTTACATTTTTGTATACAATGTTTTGAAGTCGATACATCTTGTCTCTTTCTCATGACATTTCACTTGGTGAGGGGGAATACGGTGTGTGCGGCGAAGTATTTACAAACATCAATAGAAGTGGCGTACGCCCATAGAATTTACCACAATCGCTTACAATTTAAATAATTCAATAAAACTTTAGAAAATTGCTCGCCAATTTATTAAACTCTCAAAGAAATACTTGTGATACTGTTTGTTTGCGTTTTTGTCTCAGATAAAGGAACTATACTAGATATGCCCTGTATATCTAATGTCATTTACAAAATTTAAGCCAACATCTAGCCTCTCTCTCGGCAAAGTTTGTGGGCGAGGGACGTGAGACGCGCAGAAAAATCTCGTGCAGAGGACGAAATCAACAATAAAAATTGACGTGATGTTTTAGACAGTGGCGACGCGAAGAATTATAACTTTTTATTTATTTTGGCAAAAAAATAGAAAATTAAAATTGGGTATTTTACATGTTATTAATATATCACATTTGAATTAAATATGTCGTGAGAAGTTATTTAATTTCGATAAAGTTTTATTTTCTGTAATACTGATAAATATTAACATTAAAACATAGCAAATGCCTGTAAATTTATATTAAATGTACGTATTTAATAATGGAATCAAATAAATAATATTTTTTATTGTTTCTAAAACCTTAGTAGGAGTACCTAAATGCGAATACATAACATAAAAAAAATGTGAATGGTATATAACTACTTTCCTAACTTACTTGTGAAGTGTAAGATTGATTATCTAATGGCTTGAGAAAAGCACCACATTTTTCACATTTCTTTCTCATGGTTAACAACCTCTCAAGAAAATCACTTAAAATAGTTCAAAATGTTTACAAAAATATTTAGTACAACCTATAACACTAAACAATAACACAAATCAATTCACTATTTAATGTATGATTTTAAATTATCCTGCTTGAAAGTACGCTTATGAAATCTCTAGAGGACGATGTTAACAAAAGTTAACTAGATGTTGGCTTAATAAAAAAGGATAGAATGCCCTCTCTATATATATTTACTCTGAGGTTTTTGTATACCAACAAACTGACATATCACGACATACTGTGCTTAGATATTGACTTCAAGAGAAGGATGGAAAATTGATGTCTAATATGTAGTAAATGGTCCAAGATTTTAAATGCGAATTCCTCTTACATCGCCTGAAATTTAGACCATTTGGCAGCAACGTGATTTACCTTGAAAATGTAAATTCGTTGAAAAATTTTATAAATTTGTCTAGATATAAACAATGACAAAACAGAATACCATGTCTATCGAAGCTTTAATGGTCTTAGATGGACATGCCCAGCGGTGAGAATTGTGTTGTTACGAGAGAAGAGAAGATGGTTTGATCAATCTCTAGCTCTCTCAAAATAGTATCATATAATTTGCAGCATTAGACCGAACCTATACGCCATATTGCCCTCTTTTCGGCAAAAAATTATTATAACGATATATTATTACTTTGAGCTGAGTTCAGCTTGAAGAATTTTGAGAGTTAGGAGTAAGAGTGTGAGTATTTGGAGTAATGTCTAAACCGAATTTTTGTTAGTACCCCATATATCTAATACTCCTATATCGCCAGCTTGAGAGAGAAGTGTGTTGCTGATAGTAGAGTGTAGACGATCGTTTCTCTCTCACGCAGCCTCGGATAGACATAGGCGTCACAGCTGTAAAATCGCCTACGTTCCTTTTCTCTACGTTCCTTTTTCAATACGGGACACGACGCCAATGCAATTTATGTATATGGGCATGCGCGTTGGCACCCAATTCCGATCTTGCATCTCCTTCTGTCGCTTCATACAGGCAAAGTTAGGACTATGGAGAGTATAGAAGGAGGGCAATCTCTAATGGACAACACGTTTAAAATGTCGTCAACATTTTATACGCAACTAATGGTACATAAAATAACCGACGTGGCGCTGACGATCGTATGTTGAAAAACTGTTTGTAGATTGATTAGATCCATAGTCTCAAATAACGTTTTTTATTTAATGAACCACCCATTTTTTATAAAATACATATCTTTTAAAAGTTTACGTAATGAATTAAAATTATTATTTGAAAAAAAGTCAAAGGAAATGTCAAAACTCGCTTAAACTGTCATCAACAGTCGATCAATAGCGCCACCAACTGGCTTCCAAAATCGGGCCACTTTTTATAACGTTGAGATGTGCCTCCTTCTATACCCTCCATAGTTAGGACGTTGGCGATATAGGAGTGTTACATATATGCAGTACCCGAACCGATAGCTGAAAAACGGGGTAATATATATAGATATATATAATATAATATATCTCCAGATAGCTAAAGGTATAGCAGTTTCCATAGGCCAAAGTGTGCCAAGAGTTGTCTACCGGATAATGCTGCTCATGCGTAGTTTAACTATTTTTTAGTGATGCCAATATATACGAAATTGGTATTGTTGTTCAAGACTTCCTGATTTGTATTAAAATCTTAAAATCAGGAAATCTACTTCAAAATACTGTGGCAACACTGTAAACTTCATGTTGATTTGAATGTCAAGCGTCCAGATCCGTATTCCGTATTCATATTCCCGCTCTCTTTGAGATTATTAGTGGATTTCTTAGTGCAAATTTGATTTATTACGCACAGTTCTTAGTTTGGTTTACTATTTGGACAAATAACAATTATATTTGTTCATGGTTTTATCCATCTATAACATGTACTGATTAAAAATGTAAGATCAATCCGCCCCTGTCCTACGTAAATTTAAATTGCGAACACACGCTTGTTCGAAAATGCAATCTGCTAGGGACAATACTGCGCAACTCAGAAGGTTCAAATTCGTCGCGTGATGCTTCAATTTAAGAGGTAGCATTAGCATGATATGTAATATAATTTTGTGGGTAAAACGACTGAGAAGAGTAACGAAGCCGAACCTCAGAGTAAATATATATAGAGAGGGCATTCTATCCTTTTTTATTAAGCCAACATCTAGTTAACTTTTGTTGACATCGTCCTCTAGAGATTCCATCAGCGTACTTTCAAGCAGGATAATTTAAAATCCTACATTAAATAGTTTATTTTGTAAATATTTTTGTAAACATTTTGAACTATTTTAAGTGATTTTCTTGAGAGGTTGTTAACCATGAGAAAGAAATATGAAAAATGTGGTGCTTTTCTCAAGCCATTAGATAATCAATCTTACACTTCACAAGTAAGTTATGAAAGTAGTTTTTGAATAATTTAAAATATAATACAAGTTGATAAGATTTGATAATTTTTATTTTACTTCCTTTCTTTTTTATGTTATATACCTACCATTCACATTTTTTTATGTTATTCGCATTTAGGTACTCCTTACTGTAACAAGGTTTTAGGAGCAATAAAAAATATTATTTATTTGATTCGATTATTAAATACGTACATTTAATATAAATTTACAAGCATTTGCTATGTTTTAATGTTAATATTTATCAGTATTACAGAAAATACAACTTTATCGAAATTATATAACTTCTCACGACATATTTAATTCAAATGTGATATATTAATAACATGTAAAATACCCAATTTTAATTTTCTTTTTTTTGCTATAATAAATAAAAAGTTATAATTCTTCGCGTCGCCACTGTCTAATACATCACGTCAATTTTTATTGTTGATTTCGTCCTCTGCACGAGATTTTTCTGCGCGTCTCACGTCCCTCGCCCACAAACTTTGCCGAGAGAGAGGGCTAGATGTTGGCTTAAATTTTGTAAATGACATTAGATATACAGGGCATATCCTCAGAGTAAATATATATAGAGAGGGCATTCTATCCTTTTTTATTAAGCCAACATCTAGTTAACTTTTGTTGACATCGTCCTCTAGAGATTCCATAAGCGTACTTTCAAGCAGGATAATTTAAAATCATACATTAAATAGTGAATTGATTTGTGTTATTTTTTAGTGTTATAGGTTGTACTAAATATTTTTGTAAACATTTTGAACTATTTTAAGTGATTTTCTTGAGAGGTTGTTAACCATAAGAAAGAAATGTGAAAAATGTGGTGCTTTTCTCAAGCCATTAGATAATCAATCTTACACTTCACAAGTAAGTTAGGAAAGTAGTTTTTGAATAATTTAAAATATAATATAAGTTGATAAGATTTGATAATTTTTTATTTTGCTTCCTTTCTTTTTTATGTTATTCGCATTAGGTAGTCCTTACTGTAACAAGGTTTTAGGAGCAATAAACAATATTATTTATTTGATTCCATTATTAAATACGTACATTTAATATAAATTTACAAGCATTTGCTATGTTTTAATGTTAATATTTATCAGTATTACAGAAATTACAACTTTATCGAAATTATATAACTTCTCACGACATATTTAATTAAAATGTGATATATTAATAACATATAAAATACCCAATTTTAGTTTTCTTTTTTTTTGCTAAAATAAATAAAAAGTTATAATTCTTCGCGTCGCCACTGTCTAAAACATCACGTCAATTTTTATTGTTGATTTCGTCCTCTGCACGAGATTTTTCTGCGCGTCTCACGTCCCTCGCCCACAAATTTTGCCGAGAGAGAGGGCTAGATGTTGGCTTAAATTTTGTAAATGACATTAGATATACAGGGCATATCTAGTAGTTCCTTTATCTGAGGGCATATCTAGTAGTTCCTTTATCTGAGAGCCGAACTCAGTTAGTATGTCACACGTCACTGTCATCCATAAATGTTAGGCCGAATAGCCCAGGCAGCTTAGGCCTTAAAAGAAGAAGAAGAAGATCCATAAGTGTCATTACTTCCCTGTCCCTGTCATCTAATCAAATGTTTTTATTTTTTTATTGTTGGTTGTGTTTATGTTTGAATGAAAAGTTGATTTATATTTAGAGTTTTAAAGCATTTCTAATATTCTAATGGCAGAAAAATAAAGTCTAAAACACGAAAGAAATGGAGATGGAACATGAATATTCCGTAATAAATTTGATGAAAGTTAAACCTAAACCTGTATCACTGTCTGATGTAGAAATTGAAAATATTGAAGAAGCATATCCTTTGACTCTTCTGGAAGATAATTGTCAAACGCAGGAATTTAAGTTTAATGAATGTAATATGAAAAATGAATTCCTGGATATCAAAACAGATTTATCGGGTATAAAAAAAGAAATTAAGATAAAAGAAGAGTGTTTAATAGAAATTAAATCTGAACCTTTATTACTCTCTCAAAAAGAAATCGATAAACTTGAAGAAACTTATCAGTTGATGATCCAGGTAGATAATCGCCAAACACGAAAATTGAATATTAAAAATGAAATGTTAGGTATTAAAACAGATTTATCTGATTTACAAACTAAAAATTTGGTTTTTGAGTATATTCAAAAACATTCAAATAAGATTTTAAAGAAAAATAAAATAAGGTATGAATGCCAAGTTTGCCAAAAATGTAAGTTTTTTTTTAAATTTTTTAAAGAGTATGTATCAAAAATTGTTATATTTCTAGATTTCACTTCTTTGAAGTTGAAAGTTAAACATTTTAATCGACACTTCAAAAAATGCTCTGTAACTTGTGCTTTTTGTGGGAAAGAGTCCAATGGAAAATTTCAATTTTGGAATCATTATGCAGTTCATATGGTAAAATATAAATGTAAAAAGTTATTCGAGAATTTAGGGACTATCAAGTCTGCTTCAAGAATTTACAGCGGTAGAAAATCATTTCAATGTAAAATTTGTACAAAACGATTTACAGCTAGTTTGAAATTAAATAAACATTTAAAAATTCACACCAGAAAAAAATGCAACAATTTTTCAAAAAAAACATTTGTGACAAACGATATAAAACTTTACAAATGTGAAATTTGTTATAAACAATTTAGTCAGAAGAGTTATTTGAAAAGTCATTTAAAAATTCACACCATTGAGAAATCTTTTAAATGTCTAATTTGCCTTAAGCTATTTACTCGGACAAGTAATTTGAAAAGACATTTAAATACTCACACTGGTGAGAAATCTTTTAAATGCGAAATTTGTTTCAAACAATTTATTCAGAAGAGTCATTTAAAAAGTCATTTAAACATTCACAGTGGTGAGAAATTTTTTCAATGTGCAATATGTTCAAAACAATTTACGTGGAGCAGTAATTTGAAAAGTCATTTAAAAATTCACACAGGTGAGAAATCTTTTAAATGTGAAATTTGTCTTAAACAATTTATTCAAAGTAATAGTTTAAAAAGTCATTTAAAAGTTCACACTGGTGAGAAATCTTTTAAATGTGAAATTTGCCTCAAACAATTTGGTTTTAAATGTACTTTGAACAGCCATTTAAAAATTCACAGTGGAGAGAAATCTTTTAAATGTGAAATTTGCCCTAAACAATTTACTTATAAATGTTCTTTGAAAAATCATTTAAAAATTCACACTGGTGAGAAATCTTTTAAATGTGAAATTTGTTTCAAACAATTTATTCAGAGAAGTAATTTTAAAAGACATTTAAAAATTCACACTGATAATAAATCTTTTAAATGTGAAATTAATATTGAATAATTCAATAAAAATAAGGTAATTTAAAAAGTCATTTAAATACTCACACTCAGGACAAATATTTTAACATCACACTCGAGAATGGTTTTGGTTCGTTCGCTGCCGTTCATGCACCAGCGCGTGTTTTGGTATTTTCGTATTTATAACTGTTCGTAAATTATTTTAGAACTATGCAGAACAAGTTCCGTAGTTGTACATATTTATTAAATCTATTTCGAATTGATATATTCTAGTAAGTGAAAACGAAAACACTTACTAATATTTTTTTAATAATTTCCCCTGTTCGCTTCGCCACTGATCTTTTCTTTCATTTATTAAGGTAACTACTTAATCAGACAGTTTTAGCGGTTCTGCCGAAGTATTGGATCGTATTATATTTGTGTTGAACGTTTTGTTGAATTAAATAACATGGTCTTTCAAAAATTTTGTATTTATTTCATATTTCCCCAAGTTTCAAGATAAAATAAAAAAAGTGGAGTATTTATCTAGAACTGCATCTGAACCTAAATTCGACATATAATTCCCATGTTCTGACATAAGTTCGACAGAGTCAGGTACCTATTTTCGACATAAATTTTAGGTTTTGAAGAAAAACAAGTACTTAAAATAAGCAAAATAGAAACCAAAATTTTATTTTTTAATAAGAATTAAATTATAATAAAATTACATTGTATATTCCCGGAATTCGTTTATTTCCGGAACTTAAAAATACCTCTGTTGTTGACTTCTAAGGGCACCTCAATTTTCTTGACAATTTCATCATAATCGTACCAAATTTCATCAAGATCTTGGGACCACTTCCATTTATTTATACCGCTTGACGTCATTGTACTTATATAAAAGCCTGGTTTTTATTTTTAATTTTCTTTACACCTGGAAAATATGTTCCTTCAAAAGTAACTATTACATAATCGCCTACTTGAAATGGTTGTACCGCTTCTTTATTCACTTCTTTTTTTGTCTTTATTCTCTTGTTTTTCTTCTAGAGTCTCCTTTTTGCACTTTTTCTCCAGGTTTCGCTTTCTCGTTTAATTTTATTTTCTTCTCTTTGTTTTTTTCGACTTTCTTTTAGTTCTTCTTGTTGTTTCTTTTTTTCTTCCTTTTTTGTATCATACGCCTTCCAAACAACGTTTTTTTAAAAGGTGTTGGAATGTTAACAGGTATTAATTTTTTTTGACTCGTTTCCGTTATTATCCTCAGTTTTACTTGGAAGAGTAGTTTCATTAATGATGGCGTTAGGATTTTGAAGGGTAGACTCAATCGTTTCTGGAGGTATATTTTCCTTATTGGAATTATGATGGCGTTAGAATTTTGAGAGGTAGACTCAGTCAATTCTGGAGTTATATTTTCCTTATTATCATTAATGATGGCATTAGGATTTTGAGAGGTAGACTCAGTCAATTCTGGAGTTATATTTTCCTTATTATCATTAATGATGGCATTAGGATTTTGAGAGGTAGACTCAATCATATCTGGATGTATGAGGTATATTTTCATTATTGTCATTAATAATAGCACTGAGGTTTTGAAAGGTAGGCTCAATCATTTCAGGAAGTATATTCTCGTTATTGTCATTACTTATTTTGCATGAATATGTGATGTAAAACTCAAAAACGCTGAAAAAGACTGTAATAAAAGTAACTAGTGATAGAGCTCGATTATTTTGAGATGAGTACATTTCGTCATAATGTGCAGAAACCAATTTGAGTTTGTAGGCGTGGTCAGAGAGCTTTAACTGTGGTCAGAGTCGCCTGTCGCTCATGAAATTTGGATTCAGTAGCATAGTGTTACTTATTTGTACTTGTTGCATTTATTTAGCTATTTTGAGTTTTCTTGTGTTTTTGTGCTTCGATTTGTGTGTCTATATAAACTTTAATTTAATTCATTTTGTGTGTATTTTGGTAAGTACAGTTAAATAAAACTAAATTATAATCTAAGACGAAACTGTACATTCTGAAATATTTTAAATCCCTTCTGAGCCTTTATATAATTTGTATCCTATTTTTATGATATTTTCAAAAATGTTAATGAAACCTAAATTTTTAGCTTGTTCGAAAGGGAACAAAAAAATTATTAGGCAGAAAGGGCCAAGTTCTTCAAAGCCAAGCCAAGGAAAAAATTTCACTCCTGTTAAACTTTATGAAAAACGAGGATAAAGATGGTTCATTAAAAACCATATTTCGTATGATGCTAAAATGACCAAACCAGAACTCTGCACATTAATTAAAGCTCACAGGCCCCCGCCGAATTTTCTTTTAGACGATCTTCTTGAAGAAAATGGTCACAAAGTATTACGGTTGCCTCCGAATCACCCTGAACTAAATCCCATCAAAAAAATATGGGCCACGGTAAAAATTTGGATGGGTCAACATAATACAACATTTAAGTTGGATGACGTTGAAAAGTTATGAAGAAAAAAATTTGAAAGCATAACGTCGGAAGAATGGGCAAACGTGGTGGACCATTCCGCAAAATATGAGGATGCATATATTCAAATAGAACATCTGATGGATGAATATACAGATTCCCTCATATTTTGCTTCAATACGGTGTCATCCGATGAGTGGGATTCCGACCTTTCGGACTTCGATGATAGTGATGAAAACAGATAAAATTATAAACATTTTAATAAAATATAAATTATTTATTTAAACTTTTAGTTATTTTATTACTTTAAAGTTTAACAGCAATTTAACTAATAGTTAAAATTTTAAATGTTACTTTTTATTTTAATTTTGAATTTAAAATATTTTATTAATGTGCACACGCCACTGCTAAAATATCAGATACCCCTACCGCAGCAGATTTGAACTTAGCGCCATAAAATAAGGTCCACAAAGTTTATGACGTGCTGCGCCAACTGGGGCGTGGCCAAAACTAAATGTATTCATTTCAAAATAATCGAGCTCTACTAATCTTGTATTAATTGTTAAAATAAATACGTTGTATGTACTGAAAAGAAATAAAATATTTGGTTTAAAGTTAATTATTAAGGTGAATACATCACCGACTCGTGAATTCAACGTCGGAAGCACCCACATAGTTCGAAAAGAGATGGACCGAGGCCTGTGCAGTGCTGACGTAGCCTAAAAAGTATCACGGGTAATAAGACGTCGTGTCTCAACTTTTTCGATATCCGAAAATGTTTGGATGGTGGTGGTCTAGAGATGGGTTTGGGTGCGGGTGAATAGAAATAGAAATTCGAGATTATTATTTTATTGTAGGTAGTTTTAACCTATGCAGATTCAGGATTTTATTTACCCGCTGTAAAACAACGTTGAAATAATTTCTACTCTTGAAAAATAGTCTTTTTAGAAATGTTTCTCTTTCTCAAATAAAGGAAGAATGTTATTTTTTTAAAAATAAATAATTGACAAAATTTGGAACTTTTAGGTAATTTTAGTTTGATTATAATGAATTTAGACCTAGGAAGGATAAAAAAATTCAAAAATAAAATAAAAATGTCATCTTAAAAAAAAATCCGATAATTTCAAAAATTTCTCGAAAGTTTCATAAATTTCAATTGTGTGTCAAAATATTCTTCAAAAATTTAAAAAAAATTGAAATTGTGCAATTTTTTCCGAAAATTTCAAAAATTTCATGTAGTAAAAATTCAAAAATTTCTAAAATATATCAAAAATATAAAATTATGTAATGATTTTTCGAAAATTTCAAATAGGAAAAATGTCAAAATATTCAGAAAGAACGTTATTTCGTTTGCCCTATAAAAATGGCTCACCTTTGTTTTCACTTTTCATCGAGTTCCACAAATGCCTCATTTCTGAATGTTTCATATTTTGTGTAAAATTTAATCTTATTTAATATAACTTAGTTTAAAAAATGAGGCATTTGAGGAAGTTACCGAAATATGCCCTTAAAAACTGCCCCTTTTGCTGTTAATTCAGCATTACAAGAAGTAAAAATGTATACAAACATGAGCACATACGCAAAGTCATTAACGAGTCGTCAACTAATTAAGTTCAAGTTATACCTACGATCTCATCGGATTATTTTCAAAATATGGTAAGAAGCGGTTTCTTTAATCTATTTATACAGGGTGATCAACTTATACTCCGGAGTTTGATATATCCGTTGTTTTGAGAGATACCAAAAAAAGTTTTAAATAAAAATTATAGATAGAGCCAAGCTCCACATTTTAAAATTATTTTATAATATACAGGGTGTTTCATAAAAGGTACAGCATACCAAAGTTATATATTTTTTTTTAAATCAAACATCCTATATTTTTTACATTTTTAGATTCGTCTTGAGAAGCTGATTTCAATAGTAGTTTGTGCAACAAGTGTGGATATGATGGCCATATCGCACGCGAATGAAGTTTGAGCACGACGACGTAGGCGGAGTGCTCAATCGTCCGAGTGCGATATGGACAATACACATGAGTTGAACAGTACATTTTTTCTACAACCCACGAAAGGAAAAACTGAAAAAAAAAAAGATTGCGGTCACAGGGTTTGAGCCGAGGACCTTCGTATCTCAAAGCGAGAGCGTTAGCAATACGCTATCACGAGCTGTCACGGACTTATTATAAAATCATATAAAACTATAATAGGCACCTTTTATTTTTAAGTAGGTTATATTCATATTTAGTTTTTGATTTTTGGAGTAATATTATTATTATTATTACATCTTTTCGGCTAAATGAATATCTGAGTCTGAGTTCCAGCAGAAGTCCGCGTAGCAGTGGCAGTCCGAATTACAGTGGCAATCCCAGCCGAGCACGAGCCGACAACCAGTTCAAGCTACAATACATGTTCAGCGACCTCTAGAGAGAGGTCAAGCTCTATTGTACCATACCGGAACTGTCAATCAAACTAGGCTAGCCTAGAAGACGTGCGTGTGCCGTTCGTCTGACACATCACCGATAAAAAACCGTGTTGCACACACATTCTTCCTCGCCGGATTTGGTATCAATAAAAACAATTCGATTTAATGGATTTTATTTATTGTGATACCAGCAGCTAATACCCAGGAACTTAACCTAGTAGGGTAAGTAAAGTCCGATTTTGTGGCAGCCAAGGCATTGGTCGATACCATAACGACCCCTGGAGCATTCTTCTCCACTGACGCTGCCCGTGCAAGTGACCTTTACTCTATAAACGGAAGGTAGCACCCGAGGTAGTCTGAAACCTGGAATAAGGCGCCAAAAGACGTAAAGAGCGTTATAGGACAGTGGCTGAAATTAAAATAACATCATTTGTGACTTATTCCCGAAAAAACTACGCTGATGGCATTCTAAATTATTTTCTCGAAGTCTCATTATTGAAGATAGCTTAGGATTGATAATCAAATTTTTTATTGCCTGTGGCATTCTTATATACGTACTTTCCAATTTATTTGGTAAAAGTGCATAACCGTATGGTAAGTCTCGTCAATGGAGGATGTAATACAGTTAATAAAATAAGGAAGGAACAGTCTGAAATGTACCATTCATCAGCCATATCTGTGATTCTGACAATATTTGTAGATTTTTTGGTGTGGAGAATATTAAAATTCGGTCTTGATTATTTCAGAATCATATGCCCTTATTGGTGATTTTATATTCTGCTGGAATAATCAGTTCTTTAAAGGAATTTAATAGCAGAGGTGAAATGTCTTCTTTCTTCCTGATATTCTTAATTGTTCTTTTCATGTTCTATGTATAACTGAAGGTAAGAGAGCACAAGCTTTTTCAGTCAATTGGCTGGAAGCGCTGGAGAGAGATAATTGATTTCGGTGCTGCTTTAGACGTAGAGGCCAACTCTCTATTTTTGGAAGATCATTTCTTGTTCATAATATATCTAATCTTCCCTTATAAGCGTGGTCTCATCGTTTCTGAAAAATTCCATTCTTTCCTATTACTCTCGCTCTACATGCTGAACTCTTTCACACTTCATATTTCCAATATATCGTGACGTCGCGTTGGTATTCCTTTATATACAAATATCCATTCAGTATCAGTTTTTTCTTTTCAAATTGAATACTTATGAAAGACATTTTCTAAACACTGCAAGCAACCTTGTCTGTAAACGTGACTATGACACCAATTGTGACATGTTATGTTTACTATTGTGGTTATATCTCCATATTTGAATCCTTCATATCAATGAATTCTTAGAATCCATGCAAGGGGTTTGACATTCGTTCTGCTGTGATAAAAACGAATCGAGGTGGATTTTGAATATCATGAGTCAATTATTCAATTTAAATGTAGTTCGATCAACTGCAATTTCGTTCAGTTGGTTTTCCGATGGAATGATTTTCGACGAATGATTTTTCGGTGATTTGATTTTTCGATCAAGTAGTTTTCAATCAGATTTCCGTTAACCTAGCGTCAGCCTAAACTCCAAGCACAGAAGTTTTATATGGCCCCTTGACATGTGGTATCTAACGCATAATTTGACTGTCATATAAAATCATTTACAAGCTTGCTACCAATGGCGAACCTATTTCGTCATAGCTCGAAATCGGTGTAAACAAATAGGCGTCGAAACCAAAAAAACACATAACCAGAGAATTAAAAGCGAACTTCTTGTCAGTCAGTCAGAATTTTGTAGAAACTTGAAAGTCAATTATCAGGGGAAAACATCACCTAGTATTTCACGTGTACCATCAACAATAAATACAAAAAAAGCTTCCTGGTTAAATACCTGTCATTGTTCTTAAACATTGTGCCAGAAAGCTAACATCTGTCTTGTAGGCTTGTAGTGAAACCAATACCCAATAAGGATAAAAGACCTTGCCAAGGAACAATCGACCATCAAAAGTTATGGAGAAAGCAATCAATCAACACATTTTAAAATACTTGAAGGGCTTCAAACTCGTCAGTGACCATTAATAGGATTTTAGTTAACAATGATCGATAAGGATCCTCCTCACCTGTCCCCATCTCTGGAACAGCGGGATTGAACAACATGGAGAGTCCCGCGCGGTTGCGTTAGACATCTCTAAAGCATTTGACCGTGTTTGGAATGATGATCTTTTGACCAAATTGCGCTTTTATTTCTTGTCCGAAAAGTTCTCTACATAGTTTTCTAGTTTTTTTTAAGAATCGTTCTTTGCAAGTAGCAATCGACACTTTCATTATCAATGCTGACGTCCTACAGGTGTCCATTTGCTTACACTTTTCCACCTTTATAATAATGTCTTGCTGAAAAGAACAATAAATCCTATATTATAGCTTTGCAGATGACAGTAAACAAGAAGTTTTACATCTTAATAAAGACCTCCAAAAAATTTGGCTTGTTGTGACAGTACCGAAGTATAGTTTAACGATAAGAAAACACAGGCAACCGGTTTTTCTAAAAAGATTAACGTTGCGGGACCCAACATAATAATGTCGAAACACTCGATTCCATTGGTTTTATCACGTTTTCTTGGTATCAATTTGGGGGGGATATATGTCATGGTATAGGTAATCACGTTGCAAGCATGGCAGAAAAAGCCGATTCTATACAGAAGAGAGCGACACGTCTTATTGGTGATCCAGAACTGACTATGAATCTTGAAACCTGGTATGTCTCATCCTTATTAAGTCCTCCTTCATCTAGAGCAAGTCATCAATGACCTTACTGAAACCGTATTTTCCTGAGAGTAGAATCTTCAGCTATTTAAATTCAACGTCAATCGCCAGTTTTGCGTATGCCTCTCTTAAAGCGGCTTAAAGGAGTTCCTAATGTGCCTACGCCGTATCCATAAAAATATTTGCGTTTAAGATAAATGCATCCTTAATAATTAGTTTAAAATAGTTACGCTTAAATCGAACGAACCGATATTTAGATTAGAATGGAAAAGAACGAGTGTGGGTACTAATACCTTTTCCACCACGACCTTTTCTGATCTATTGTGGTTGTTCTCTCGCCTAGAGAACCTTATCTAGACTTGTCCTTGTTAGTAGACTCCATAATCTAGTAAATTAAACTCCTATGTAGCATTTCTCTTTGGGCGTTTCTTCATTACATAAGACAAACCTTAACTTACATAACCCTTCACAGTAACAAAGTATATGTACTGCGGCTTCCTCCTCTTCCTGACAAAACCTGTAAATGACTTCCTCTGCCATTGCATTCATATGTTTGTTGAGCCTACAGTGTACCGTAAGAATGTCGACGAACTCTTTGGCCTGTCTGTGCTGATCAGGTCTTCCACCTCTCTTGAAACATATTTAGCTTCTATCGATTGACGGATATGCTGACTATTGTCTTCGCAAAGTCACAGAACGGTTTTTGGTCCGACTAGAGATTGTGTTGTCACTGCCAGTTTATCTGCTTCTTCATTGCCCCGGTGCTACTCCATGTTCTGGTATCCAGCCCCCTTTTTAGTCTCTTTCGACTATCAAGCTCTGTTAGGACCTGCAAACAGTCATATACAAGTTTTGATTTAACTTACGTATAGCATAATGTCTTTAATGCTGCATTTCTGTCCGAGTATATGGCTCCAGCTTTTGAATTAACTTGTTGCTTTAATATCTCTTTTGTACAATATTGCATAACAACTAATTCTGACTGAAACACTATTGCGTGATTGCCTAGGCTTAGTGAGACTTTTGTCTTTGTGTTAGCATTATAAATACCAACTTCTTCATTGGTTTTGGAGCCATCTGTATATCGGACCATTCCTATTTGGATGGGATTTCCCCCTTTCCGTTAGTTATTAGTTTGTACAATAATCACATTTATTAATATAATTGTTTTTTTTGAGAAAACTGTTCCGTAGAATTTTCTATTTGACCATTTCACATGATTATGGTTACATTTGAGATTAACGTTCCTAAACTACTATATTTAAAAGTAATACAAGATTATAGTTACGTTTGAGATAGATTTTATCCGGAGGTGCGACTCATAGTTATTTTAGACGGCTATAGTAGATTTTTCGAAAAGTCAGTTTGCAACAGAAAGTTGACAGTTGTCGTTGAGCAAGCGTTTTTAAAAATTTGCTACTTAGAGCATTTTGTGAAAGTGTGACAACGGCTGGTATTATTCTAAAATAAAGATGGTGTCTCTTAAATGAATTAATAATTTTCATTGTGTTTACTTTGTAGTGCGAAAGTAAAATTGTTAATTATAATGAGAATTATTTCAAGTTTTTATATAGAAATATCATCGTGTTAATTGCTTAAAGAAATATGTTGACAGAGTAGCGGTAAAGTATTGTGTCCATTTTGTAGTGCGAAAGTAAAATGGTTGGTTATAATGAGAATTATTCCAAGTTTTTTATATAAAATGTGATTGTTCTAATTGCTCAAAGAAATATGTTGACAGAGTAGCGGGAAAGTATTGTGTTCATTTTATAGTGCGAAAGTAAAATGGTTACTTATAATGAGAATTATTCCAAGTTTTTTATATAAAAATGTGATTGTTCTAATTGCTCAAAGAAATATGTTGACAGAGTAGCGGGAAAGTATTGTGTTCATTTTGTAGTGCAAAAGTAAAATGGTAAGTAATAATGAGAATTATTCCAAGTTTTTTATATAAAAATGTGATTGTTCTAATTTCTCAAAGAAATATGTTGACAGAGTAGCGGTAAAGTATTGTGTCCATTTTGTAGTGCGAAAGTAAAATGGTTGGTTATAATGAGAATTATTCCAAGTTTTTTATATAAAATGTGATTGTTCTAATTGCTCAAAGAAATATGTTGACAGAGTAGCGGGAAAGTATTGTGTTCATTTTATAGTGCGAAAGTAAAATGGTTACTTATAATGAGAATTATTCCAAGTTTTTTATATAAAAATGTGATTGTTCTAATTGCTCAAAGAAATATGTTGACAGAGTAGCGGGAAAGTATTGTGTTCATTTTGTAGTGCAAAAGTAAAATGGTAAGTAATAATGAGAATTATTCCAAGTTTTTTATATAAAAATGTGATTGTTCTAATTTCTCAAAGAAATATGTTGACAGAGTAGCGGTAAAGTATTGTGTCCATTTTGTAGTGCGAAAGTAAAATGGTAAGTAATAATGAGAATTATTCCAAGTTTTTTATATAAAATGTGATTGTTCTAATTGCTCAAAGAAATATGTTGACAGAGTAGCGGGAAAGTATTGTGTTCATTTTATAGTGCGAAAGTAAAATGGTTACTTATAATGAGAATTATTCCAAGTTTTTTATATAAAAATGTGATTGTTCTAATTGCTCAAAGAAATATGTTGACAGAGTAGCGGGAAAGTATTGTGTTCATTTTGTAGTGCAAAAGTAAAATGGTAAGTAATAATGAGAATTATTCCAAGTTTTTTATATAAAAATGTGATTGTTCTAATTTCTCAAAGAAATATGTTGACAGAGTAGCGGTAAAGTATTGTGTCCATTTTGTAGTGCGAAAGTAAAATGGTTGGTTATAATGAGAATTATTCCAAGTTTTTTATATAAAATGTGATTGTTCTAATTGCTCAAAGAAATATGTTGACAGAGTAGCGGGAAAGTATTGTGTTCATTTTGTAGTGCGAAAGTAAAATGGTTAGTAATAATGAGAATTATTCCAAGTTTTTTATATAGAAATGTGATTGTTCGAATTGCTCAAAGAAATATGTTGACATAGTAGCGGGAAAGTATTGTGTTCATTTTGTAGTGCGAAAGTAAAATGGTTAGTAATAATGAGAATTATTCCAAGTTTTTTATATAAAAATGTGATTGTTCTAATTGCTCAAAGAAATATGTTGACAGAGTAGGGAGAAAGTATTGTGTTCATTTTGTAGTGCGAAAGTAAAATGGTTAGTAATAAAGAGAATTATTCCAAGTTTTTTATATAGAATTATTCCAAGATTTTTATATAAAAATGTGATTGTTCTAATTGCTCAAAGAAATATGTTGACAGAGTAGCGGGAAAGTATTGTGTTCATTTTGTAGTGCGAAAGTAAAATGGTTAGTAATAATGCGAATTATTCCAAGTTTTTTATATAGAATTATTCCAAGATTTTTATATAAAAATGTGATTGTTCTAAGTGCTCAAAGAAATATGTTGACAGAGTAGAGCGAAAGTATTGTGTTCGTGTGGTAGTGCGAAAGTAAAATGGATAGTTATAATGGTAATAAAATTATAAACAATTTATTTCTTAACGTGGATGTAACGTACTCTAGTAAAGTGTCGTGACGGTCGAAGTTTTACTCTTTTTTCGACCTAGCTCTCATGTGCCAAGTGTCTCCTAGTGTAACATGCGATAAGGAACTTCGTTACAAAAATATTAATTGTAACATTAATTCTAGCAAGTTTGTACAATATTTTTTGAAAAGAAATATGAAACGAGAAGTTTAAAACATGATAGACATTACCGAGTTCGTTTTCCAATAAGAATCGATAATAAATAGTTTACACTACTACGGTACAAAAAAATTGTTTGAAACCATCATTAAAACAAGTCGATTACACGATTACAAAATATTTAAAAAAAAAACGATTAAAAAAATCAATAAAAAAAATCGAATAAATATCCATTAAAAAAATCGAATAAAAGTCGATTAAAAAAAATTGAATAAAAATTCGAATAAAAAATCAAATAAAAAATGGAATAAAAAACTATTTTAAAAATCGATTAAAACAATTGATTGAAAAAATTGATTAAAAATATCGATTAAAAAAATCGATTACAAAAATCTAATGTTTAATTTTAACTTTGTTCGATTTTGTTAATTCGATTTATCACCACTTTTTCTGATCGTCTCATTTGTACATAAACTATTGGTTACATTTATATGGAAATTGATGGCCGTTTTTGACATAGTTATTTTTGTAGTCACTTTACGTAATTGCCACAATAATTTGGCCGATTTTTATATGCTAACCTTATAACATCCTTTCTAAAATATATACAAATTTGAAACTATGTAATTTTTTTCGAAAATTTCAAAAATTTCAATTGGTAAAAATGTCAAAAGTTTCAATTCAATTATTTTGAGATTTCAAAAATTTCGAAAATTGTAAAATTCGTAAAAACTTATATTTGTGAAAAATTTATAAAAAATTTGTAAAAAATGTAAAATTTTTAGGGAAATACCAAAATATACAAAATTGTTCTTTTGGGATGAGTTTTTACGAATCATTCATATACCCGTTTAAAAGTTATGGGGGTGGCCAATGACCCATTTACAAATAACAAAATAAAAATAATTAAAAAATATAACAATAATAATAATAATGAAATAATTTAATTGTATCCATAATAGTACATTATACACCAAGGTCGAGAACTAGTAAAAGAATCAGTTTCTGAAAACAATTGAATGAGAATATTTAATAAATTAAGAAATTTAAGTTCTCGACTCGAACATAGTATAAATAATGACATCTTCTAATACTAATAGTGGAAAAAAATTAATTATTATTGTTCATTCATATATTCGTCGTTAATTTATCTTGCCAAAAAATATCCCAAAACAGTTAATTGAAATGTATCCGTATACCAATGAGTTTGTATGGGATAAAGGAGGTGCCTCTGTTTTATTTAATTTGTAAAATTTTATTTAAATCGCTTTATTCCTTTCTTTTTTACCTGCGCTGCCTAGCCATATAAGCTGGTAAGGTAATCGATTACAGAAAACTATGTTGCTCTTCTGCCCTACGCTCTACGCTGCGTCTTAATTTGTTCACGGACACTCGGTAACACAAGTTATAGGTTTCACTGCTTCCACCTCTAATGAATGGAGCAACTGTTACGAAGGATATCTTATAACGCAATCCGTTTGGGGGCGCCATCAATCAGTTACAATATTTTGGAAAATTTTGGAAAATAATTAAAAATCAACGAGTAGCCACAGAGGATTAAAATTTTAGGACCATATTTAAAATTTTATTATCTAGGGACTCAAGGATGGGTTCTTAAAAATTTCAATATTTAGTGCCTCTTCATTTTCTTTCTCAGAAATTCTAAGATATTTTGTTCTGTTCTTTCCTTGATGCCCTAGATAATCTACTCTTATTTATTGTCCCAAAATTTTATTTATTTTTATTCAGTACTTTTTGATATTTTGGATCGAAAAATAGGATGGGTGCTGTAATCACCTTAAATTTATTTTTTTACAAAAACTAATTTACAATAATGTGAATGTGTTGGGAATTCACTATAATATGCTGCTGCCTATTTTAATAAGAGAGAGTCACCTTACTAAAAGCGAAGAAAGAGAAGAAGATAACTCGGGGAAATGACATTTTTTATTTTTTAAGCATTAAGGCCGCAGTTTCACTGTATTTTGACGTATAAAAACAAGGGTTTACCAGTTCCAATTACGTTTAAATTTTACTGAACGAAGGAAAATTAAACTTTGGCAGCTTAAAGTATAATGTTTATAGAATGGAGTCTCCTATTTTTTATTTGTCCTGTAATTAAACTGAGTTTAACAAAAAATAAAAAAAGTGATTTTTAAAATCAGAGATAAAAAGTAGGAGACTTCATTCTACGTATTTTTGTTAGTAAGCTCCTTGAATATTTCTTTATTTTATTCAGTATTTATTAAATCTAATTGGAAATACGATTGAGAAATATATGTCAAATTTATTTGTCATAATGGAGATTTTCGATAATTTCCTGTAATGTCTTAGTTCATACCCTCTCGAAAAGATGTCACGACAATCAAATTAGGTGACAATCATATAAAAGCTATGTTGCCAAACTTTTAGAAAAATCTGAATATTAGGTATTTTCGCGGAGCTAATCCTGAACTAGTTCAGAACACATTTAAGAATTACAAAGGCCACAAAGGGACAAGTTATATGCGCATGTCCTATTCGGAATATATTCAAGATTTTTATGTACCGCGAACGCATAAAATGAAACTTAACTATGACGTAATCTTTTGTTACTTAACAAAACAAATTAATTAATATTAAATTTTCACGCAATTAATTTAATGATACAGAAGAAATAATTTTTATGGAATATTTGTTTCCAGATTTGGAATATTTGTCTCTCATTAGGGAATATTTGTCTCCCAATAGGCGCAACTGTTTTGCCAAACTTTCCAGTTTCGCACTGCGTTCGGTATTGCTGCTGGTGATAAGATGTCGATATTGATCATGGGATGGGACTCGCGAGTAAACCGAATTTTTATTATTTTTCCGAGCGCATCAATCTGTTATCTGCTAGGTTACACCGAAATATTTATAGAGAGTGTCTAGAGGTCCGTCTAGTCGGACCCGGTGAAAACCCAATAGGTCCGTCAATCAGCTGTTAAGATTAGGATTAAAACATAGTTTCGTAATTTTGATATTTATTTTAGCGTTCCCAGTGAATGTGTATACTTTAGTTCTGTAATATTAATAATTAAAATATAAAGGCGAAACACTAATTTATATTTATTTTATTATGAAACGTGATTCGCTTAAATAATAAGTTTGAACATATTTAAACAAAGCTGAAGTAGCTGCGTGGCATAGTGCACGCTAGTGGTGCAATGGATCCGGGGATCGAATCCCACATCTCCCTAATTTTTTTTTTATTTTTTTTTAAACTCAAGTTGGATTTTTAAGACTTCTTTTAATAAAATAAATCTTTTTTTAATTCTACAGGTTAGCTTTGGTCAGTCAAAACTTCTAATAAAATAAATATCAAAATTACAAAACTATGTTTTAATCCTAATCTTAACAGCTGATTGACGGACCAATTGGGTTTTCACCGGGTCCGACTAGACGGACCTCTAGACACTCTCATATTTATATTTGAAAAAATGAACAATCATGGTTTACTGTATATGTTGCAGGAGAAATATTTTTTAATTTTGATAATGTAAATAAAAAATTCTGTGCAGTTTAAAAAAAAGTCATAATCTCCAACACCAAAAAACCCCATGTACCAAATTTGAATGGAATCGGTTAATAAATAATCATAAATTTCGTCCACCATTTTGGAGTAGCCATCTTGAATTTATTTATTTTGAAAAAAAAATCAAGATCTCCTATCCCAAAAAGCCCCCAATACCAATTTTGAAAAGAATCTCATCATAATTCCATATCTTATCCGCCATCTTGAATTTATTAATTTTGAAAAAAAAAATCAAAATCTTCAACACCAAAAAAACCCCATGCACCAAATTTGAATGGAATCGGTTAATAATCATAAATTACGTCCACCATTTTGGAGTCGCCATCTTGAATTTTTTTATTTTGAAAAAAAAATCATGATATCTCCTATCCCAAAAAAACCCCAATACCAATTTTGAAAAGAATCTAATCATAATTCCATATCTTGTCCGCCATCTTAAATTTATTAATTTTGAAAAAAAAATCAAAATTTCCAACACCAAAAAACTCCATGCACCAATTTTGAATGGAATCGGTTAATAATCATAAATTTCGTCCACCATTTTGGAGTCGCCATCATGAATATATTTATTTTGAAAAACAAATTCATAATCTCCGTCCCCAAAAACACCCAAATACCAATTTTGAAAAGAATCTGATCATAATCACATATCTCGTTTGCCGTCTTGAATTTATTAATTTTGAGAAAAAATTTGAAATCTCCAACCCCAAAAACCCCCATATGGCAATTTTGAACGAAATCTGTCCGTCCGTAATGAAATATCTATAAAATATATTTGGGATTTATATTTATGATGATTTTACGTATTTATCGAAGATAAACAAACAAACAAAGTTAGTTTTACAGCATTGCCATATCCTAGCAGAGCTCAGAGATTTTCTTGCTCTTGGCATAAAATGAAATAAGATTAAAATTATATTGTATAGTAGACCAGATAAATAATATGAAATAAAATGTCACTACTAAAACGAGTAAATAATTTGGTCAAATGTATGTTGAAATAAATCGTAAATAAGACATATTGCTACATCTGTTGAATAATAGATTTATGAAATTTGACATTAATATGACATATGTCACATTTAGTTATTGTTATGAATATTGGAGTGTGCCACAGACAGTGGTAGTCGCAGTCGCCTGTCTCAATATATTTTCTGTTACTAAAAATATTTATAGTTATAAGTTTTTGTGAACAGTGTGTTTTTTCTAAACCTTTTCGTGGGAATTAATCTCCCAACAAAACAGAATTTTAAGAAAAATATATACAATAAAATAGTAACAATATTTCAAAATATGAACCAGAAAGTGATAACCGTAATTTATGCAACAAGTGCATAAAGTGGTACTTTTTTTCACGAATGGAAAAGTTGACCGCGAGTCCGTTAATTCCGTGAGTGAAAAAAAGACACTTTATGCACTTGTTGCATAAATTACGATTATCACTTTCTTGTTCATATTTTGAATTATTGTTACTATTTTATTGTATATATTTTTCATAATTTAAAATTATGAAATATTTCATACACATCCAAAATAGCTCTATTGTAATCGACAAAAATTTGGTATAAATCTATTAACACGTTCAAATGTTGTATTGACCATGACCATTTACACCCGGTATATTATAAAAAAAATTAAAACATTTTTTGAATAATTTTAAAATCAATAATTAATATTTCATTCAATTTCATTCAAAATGCGAAGTAACCTTTTTTTGGTTTTTCTGGATCAAAATGCATTAATAAAGTTAGTTTAAAAAATCTGATGTGGCCAGCACATGACCTTTCGCCATTTTTGAATCAAAAACTTACAGGTTGACACAAAAAAGTATGAAAAAAAATTATTTTTTTGTAAATCTGGCAACAATGGCACAAAAGTTTTGGAAATTTTAATAAGATAAAAATAAACTATAGGGTATACAAAATATATGTGTAACACTTTTTTGCTGTTTTGTGTAATAATGGCGTCATCATCCATAGCAACTGCCACTTCCGGTTTTCCGATTGGCACCAAAATCTAATCAGATCTAATCTAGGGTATCAGAATCCTGTATGCAAAATTTAAATTTTTTTTATTCAGTAGTTTTTGAGTTATCGTTACTACAACATCCATCCAAACACACTCACACACACACACACACACACACACACACACACACACACACACTAACACACACACACACACACACACATACACACACACACACACACACACACACACACACACACACACACACACACACACACACACACACACACACACACACACACACACACACACACACACACACTAACACACAGACATCATCGCGAAAATATTAAAATCGTATTCTAGGGACAATAAAACGTGTTTATTCATTGAAAACTCACTACCCAATTTTTAGCATGATTCCTATACCTCTCTTATCTGAAGGGCGAGAGGTAAAAACTAAAAAATCTTAGTTTTTTGTCAAAACTTCATGGGCCTTTGAATTTTTTTAACTTTTTACATTTTTACCTCTCGACCTTCAGATAAGAGAGGTATAGGAATCATGCTAAAAATTGGGTAGTGAGTTTTCAATGGATAAACACGTTTTAGGGTCTCTAGAATACGATTTTAATATTTTCGCGATGATGTCTGTGTGTGTGTGTGTTAGTGTGTGTGTGTTAGTGTGTGTGTGTGTGTGTGTGTTTGGATGGATGTTGTAGTAACGATAACTCAAAAACTACTGAATGAAAAAATTTGAAATTTTGCATACAGGATTCTGATACCCTAGATTAGATCTGATTAGATTTTGGTGCCAATCGCACAACCGGAAGTGGCAGTTGCTATGGGTGATGACGCCATTATTATACAAAACGGCAATAAAGTTTTACACATATATTTTGTATACCCTATAGTTTATTTTCATCTCATTAAAATTTTCGAAAATTTTGCCATTGTTGCCAGATTTACAAAAAAATAATTTTTTTTCCTACTTTTTTGTGTCAACCTGTATATTTTTGATTCAAAAATGGCGAGAGGTCATGTGCTGGCCACATCAGATTTTTTACAAATATTATTTTAAAATTCTGAAATAATTCACACATTGTACTTTTTGATCTCTTTCGGATATAAGATTTACTTTTTTATTTGTTTTATACTTTTTGACAAAACAAAATTACAAAAATTTGTGCAGACTTCTGTCTCAGGATCCTTAAAATACGGCCAATAGAAAACATCCACGTCACCTATGTCGGCCAACACAGTTAAGAAATTGTTCAAAATTAATAAAAAAAAAACAAAATTGCTAGAAACTGTCAAAAATTGGTAAAAATATTTAAGAAAAATGTTTATATTAATAAAAAAATAATGGAAACTTTCATAAGTGCTCAAAACTGTCCCAAATTGCTGAACACAGTTAAGAAATTGTTCAAAATTGATAAAAAAAAAATCAAAATTGCTAAAAACTGACAGAAACTGTCAAAAATTGATAAAAATTCTTAAGAAAAATGTTTATATAGTAATAAAAAAAATTGTAAATTTTCATAAATGCTAAAAACTGTCCAAAATTATTTCTAAACACGGTTGAGAAATTGTTCAAAATTAATAACAAAAAAATCAAAATTGCTAAAAACTGACAGAAACTATCAAAAAGTGACAAAATTTTTAAGAAAAATTGTTTATATTAATAAAAAAATTGCAAACTTTCATAAATGCTCAAAACTGTCCCAAATTGCTGAACACAGTTAAGAAATTGTTCAAAATTAATAAAAAAAAAATCAAAATTGCTGAAAACTGACAGAAACTGTCAAAAATTGATAAAAATTCTTAAGAAAAATGTTTATATAGTAATAAAAAAAATTGGAAACTTTCATAAATGCTAAAACCTGTCCAAAATTGCTAAAAACAGTGAAGAAATTGTTCAAAATTAATAAAAAAGTAATCAAAATTGCTAAAAACTGACAGAAACTGTAAAAAATTGATGAAAATATTTAAGAAAAATGTTTATATTAATAAAAAAAATTGGAAACTTTCATAAATGCTAAAACCTGTCCAAAATTGCTAAAAACAGTGAAGAAATTGTTCAAAATTAATAAAAACAAATAAATAAAAATTGCGAAAAAATTGACAGAAACTATCAAAAATTGACAAAATATTTAAGAAAAATTGTTTATGTTAATAAAAAATTGCAAACTTTCATAAATGTTCAAAACCGTCCAAAATTGTTGAACACAGTTAAGAAATTGTTCAAAATTAATACAAAAAAAATCAAAATTGCTAAAAACTGTCAAAAATATATAAAAAAAATGCTAATTTTAAAAAAAAAATTGTAAACTTTCATAAATGCTCAAAACTGTCCAAAATTGCTAATAACAGTTAAGAAATTGTTCAAAATTAATAATAAAAAAAGATCAAAATTGCTAAAAACTGATAGTTAGACGGTTCGCCAAATCTCTAACCGTGTTATGAAGTTTGGTTCGCTGACGGTTTGATTTCAAATTAACTAATAGCGAATTCCATTGGTAAAACTAGTTTTGCACCAGTGTTGCATTGAAACCTAAAACAGTTCATGAAAAATGTGCACTAGTTCATTTCCAATGGAATACAAAATCTTAGGTTAGGTTGATTTATTTTCGTGCGAAAAGGATATTAAGGTTGCTGTTATTTTTATTTACATTTTAGAAATGAATGATTCTATATCAGGAATATATGAGATTGTATTTCAACTGAATAATGCAATCATTAACTTAACATTACCACTTGATGATAGTGATGAAATATTTAAATATGTAAGTTTTCCAAATTATTGTAAACATTTTGATATCTAATTTTCCTGTACTTCATTATTTCGTATCACTACTTGAAGATGAAGGATAATGCCACTAGCAATTTTGAACCTTTTGATAATCCCGCCATATTCACAATGGGGACCTGTGGTGCGGTAGCTACAGCAAATTCATTTGTAGTATATGAAAATCTACTTAAAATTATTCATAAAAATAGGTTTGGTTAACTTTGAAACACTACGATTACTAAGAAATAAATTTTCAAAATTTCCAAGTGACGTCAGCTACATTAATTTGTTTAAAGTAATGTAGATGGCATGACAAGTTATAATTTACAGTTATCTGTAGAGTATTACTAAACCAAATAGCCTTGGCCGCTGAGACTATTAAAAAAAAGAAGAAAAAAGAGAAACACAGACGACACATTATGTTGTTATACCGTTGTCTGTTTCTTTATTCAGACAACGGTTATACTGAAAAGTCAAAAATAAAACGCTGTGACTAGCAGTACATCGGATGTACGCATTTATTTTGTACTTCGGCCGTTCACTGCGTTTTAAGGTTTACAAAGTATAGAAGTATGTTGGCGCATTTGCTTGATAAGTTTGATAATATTTCTGTAACGTTG
The DNA here is from genome assembly GCA_963243735.1 of Neocrepidodera transversa. Classification (NCBI taxonomy): domain Eukaryota; kingdom Metazoa; phylum Arthropoda; class Insecta; order Coleoptera; family Chrysomelidae; genus Neocrepidodera; species Neocrepidodera transversa. The sequence goes on from OY725341.1 coordinate 27,290,202, forward strand.
TTGTATAGTATATTGTTTCGGTGTAAAAGGGCCGGAGTTTCATTCTAGTACGGCAATTCTTTTATGTGTTAATATTTTTTTTTGCTTCATAAAAACCACAAAAATAGTGATTGTTAACTGGTTTGATTTGTATAGTAGAGTTTTTTTTTCTCCAAAATTAATGATTATTAGATTTCACTTTTTAACTCCTTAAAATCTACATAAAAATAGTGACATGGTAACTAGTTTGATTTATACTAAACAAGTACATCCGATGTACTGCTAGTCACGGCAAAAATAAAAACAATACAATTTTCTTCTTTTCTCATATTTACATCTGGCCTCTATGTAATAAGGAATTCAATTCGTATATACTGCCATCTTTTAACAGTATTAACAATTAATGTAGATATTTTTAATTTATTTTTTTTTTCAATATATAATAGAGGTTTCAAATTTTTTTAAATATTTTTGTAGGCATATTTGATAACAGACTTTTAAGGTCCTAATTTAAACATTTTACATAATACGTAACCATTGCACTATATAACTTCGCACGACCTCATGAAAATGATGAGTTCGAATTCGAATGAATGCACCAGTTCCCCAATGGAATTCAAAACCCTCCACCAGTTTTCCCAATAGAATACAAGTTATGCACTCAGTGCGCACCAGTTTTTTACCAATGGAATTCGCTATAACCTTTCAACATTGGTTCGCGCTTAAACCTCAAACGATATTATTTATTTAAATTTTTACGTTTATTGTAAGAAAAATCAGTGAAACTGAATATGTCAATTTTTTTATAAATTATAAAGGAAAAGATGTTCTAGCATGTAGTCAGGTTATAATGCAAAACGAATCAGATGGTATGGATCATGATTGAGTTTTAACAGTAAAATTATTTCTATCTTTGTATGTGTATTATTATTAAAGAAAAACTTTACAAACTAATCAAAATAAGTACAAATCTAACATAATGAGATCGTAGCACATTGTTTGCACGGCTTGTGTTAAAAATTCATTGTTTTTATTCAAGAAAAATTGAAATGTAAACAAATAAATCAGTTTTTTTAAAATTTTACAAGCTGATGACATCTGTCAACAATACTGTTTTCGGGAACCGCAGCGTTTTCGCGAATTCTTGCAATGAGATCGGTACCTCGCAAAAAAGCCTCTATAGGTAGGTCTGAGTCTGGTCAAAAACTGTGGTCAGCCAATCCATATGGAGCAGTGTTGCCAATGACAAATCAACAAAATACCCGCAACTTTGACTCAAAATACCCGATTTTACCCGCGTGAAATTCCAAAATACCCGCATTTTACCCACTTACAATTTGAAGTCTTTGTCAGGGGTTTTCTCCCCTGCGCCTCTGGCAGGTAATCTTTTGTAAAAAAAAGTTCTGTTTGAAAACTAAAATTATAAATTGGGTTATTCTTCAGTATATTAATGAATTCAACAGATTACAACACAAATTGCAACATGTAAATACAACACAAACAAGAGCGTAAATTTTAAATGGAGAGTAAATAATATTCTTCTTTTTCCTTTTTGTAGCTTCAGGGCTATTTTATATTTTACTATTTGACTTTTGACATCTGACATGTATTATGTAGAAGTGTTGCAACTGTGTTCAATTTCTATTTTTATGTATTTTTTGAGAAATAAGGTAGACCGGAAATTTTTAGGTTTAGTAGTAGTGGCCTCACTCCCACAAAACATCAAAACAGTGAATAATTGACATGAGATGAAGATGGAAGGACATACCCGAATTTTACCCGCAAAATTGAAATACCCGCAAAGCAGGAAAATACCCAAAAATCGGGTAATTACCCGCAGATTGGCAACACTGATGTGGAGGCATCAATCGGAAAATTCAAAAATTCTCAAAATATATTTATACTGAGAAATTAATATTTTAATACTGCTAGCGCCACCTGGTATACAGGAGATTAAATAATTTTAAAAGATCATTTTTTTGTTGTTGTATATGAAACAAAGTACATCTCTTTTATTATTGCTGAAAGACAGTGATAGAATATCGACACTGACAACTTGAGTAACACAACAGAACTGGGATTTTGCATACGGTGCTTGAAATTTTAGTGTTACCAGTTTGGTGTACCTGTGAATACCCCCGTCTTAAGAAGTCATTCAGTTTAGCATTAATATTTAAGTCAAAATTTAATCCTTTGGGAGGCTTGAATACACCCTCCATCTTTACTTTTTTTAGCAGTACTCGTTAAATCCACTTTTATCTTGGAATTCCTCAGTTGGCAACGTATTGTTTTTATGACCTCAATCCTGACACCATGTTTTAGTTTGTACAATAGGTATTTGTTATCTATATTAAATACAATATTACTTTTTATACTTTCATTTATCTTGTTTATTACGTGCTTTTTTGGTTTCCGGGTTCTTCTCCTTATCGGTTATCTTATCAAAGAATACATATAAGACAAATAAAACCTAACTAACAAATAGGACTTATGTTACATTTTGTAATTATTTAAAAGGGATTAAAAAAACAAAAAAGCATTAAAATTCCAAATTTATATTTACAAAAATATCAAATAAAGACCCAATGATGGCCATAGAATTTCTGTTTTGAGTAGGGACAAATTTACAAGATATGTTACAGCAAATCCATCATTTTCTTTTTGTGTCATACAAATGGAACATTTTTATTACATAAGAAAATATTTTGACTAATTATAATCTACAGAAATCTTAACTCATCAAATAAACTTCAACGAGAAGTTAAATGTTGACAATTAAAATTAATAATAAAAGTGACTAAACAATAAGTACAATACTATTTTAATATGATTTCAATATATTACATCCTCTATACTTTATAAACTTTAAAAGGAAATTTAAATATATATGAATCCCTGCACATTATAAACTTAATTAAAATACTACAATTTAGTTATTAGAACTTCCATATATTTAAAACGAAGAAAAAAAAGATTAAATAATATAAATAATAATACAGTATTACGTCAATGATTTAATTTTAGTTATTATAATTTTTTTTACAAAAGCACAACTAAACTGTTTATTTTTGCTAATATAAGGTTGGGTTGGGCATATACCCTCTCATTTGAACGGCTTTTTACCAAAGCGAATTTCAAATTAGTTTTATCAGAAATCACTCCAGAATGCCTACTTTCTCGGACCAAATTCAGCCCTCAAAATATGTATTTTAGCCCGTTTCTAAGCAACGAACTTTCCCCGACCAAAAAGGATCCGGGAATTTTTTTACCGGCCTAGTCCGTCAAAATCGATCTTTACCGGTTTTTTATATATATTTTAGACAGTAAATAAATACAAAGCAAATAACCGACTCACATGTCAGGGTTGGTAGTCCTAGGTTGGCAACCCTGGTGATCGGGTCAGATGTCAATCACTGATTGATATCTGACAATTAGATGTTAAGGCATTATAAGATGTAACACGAGTTTGATGTTATTGGTTATTGATGTTTTTAGGTTATAATATAATAAACGTTCATTAAAACTAACAAACCCATTTTATAAGAATAACCTAAACATGGCGCAGTCGAGTAACTGAAGCTTACGTGAAATTCAAGTCATGACTGACAGCACAAATATGTCAGTATATCGGCAAGTTAGTGCCAGAGCTCCCCTCGAAATGAGCCCAACGGGGAATGTGGCAAATAACTGGGATTTTTTTATACAAAGTTTAATATACCTCAAAGCAGCGAGGATTCAAGTAGAAGATGACGAATACAAAGCAGTGCTACTACTAAATTGTGTAGGCGACAGGGTTATTAAAATTTACAACAATTTACAATTTGACAGTGAAGACGACAAGAATAGATATTCAAAGATCATAGAAAAGCTTTATGATTATTTTGTTCCCTCGAAGAATGTTACCTATGAAAGACATGTATTCTTTACAAGAGACATGAGCAATGAAGAGACAGTGGATGAATTTGTAAATGCATTACGGAACTTGCAACATGTGAGTTTCAAACTCTCACGGACAGTTTAATCAAGGACAGACTTGTACTAGGCATCAAGGACCTAGAGGTAAAGAATAGCTTAACCAAGGAAACAGACCATAGTCCCTTAGTTACAATTTACAAAAAACCTTTAACGTCAGCACCGGCAGGATTACAGAGAATGCTTATTAAACTACAACAGTATTCATTTAACCTTATCTATAAGAAAGGCACTGAACTTTTTATAGCGGATAGATACCCTTTCAAGGTATTTTCAAAAGACACCCAAGTTTCAGTGGAAATTGAAAATGATTGTGAAGCTTAATTATGTAGCATTACAAATAATGTACCAATGACTGATGCTAAATTCAAAGAATTTCAGTACTGTATATCACAAAATGAACTTAACAAAAAAACTTGTAGAATACAAGGATTTCCAATAAATAAAAAAAATTGCCAATGGAACTTCATACATTTTGGCCACATAGAGACGAGTTAATAGTCATAGATGGAGAAATATTTAAAAACAATCAACTGTATGTTCCTTACGAGCTTAGAGAGGACATGCTGGAAAAAATCCATTACACACATTTAGGCAAAGAAAAATGTAAAAATTTAGCACGTGATATACTATTCTGGCCAAATATGTCAAGAGACATTGAAAGAAAAATTGAAAACTGTGAAGTCTGTCTAAGTGTTAGAAAAAACAATATTAAAGAAACACTTAAACCTCACCCAGTGCCAGAACAGATATGGCAAAAAGTTGGGGTTGATCTGTTTACTCTATACAGCATCAACTACATAATAGTAGTAGACTACTTTTCAAAATTTGTTGAATTAAGAAAACTAAATTCAACAATTTCAAAAGAAATTATAATAGTATTAAAGGAAATTTTTTCAAGGCAGGGAATTCCAAATATATTATTTTCAGATAACGGACCTCAATTTGCGTCAGAGGAATTTAAGATATTTAGTAACAGTTATAACTTTGAACTTCATACCTCAAGTCCTAGATATCCGCAGAGTAACGGTCTTGTAGAACGAACAATACAGACAGTTAAGCATACTTTAATAAAATGTTTCAAAGATCATAAAGATCCTTACTTGGCTATGTTATAGTTTAGAAACACGCCTATCTCTAGCATAATACCCAGTCCTGCGCAAATATTATATTCCCGAAGGACTAGGGATATAATACCCGCAACAAACGTAATGTTGGAAAAGCAAAATATTAATAACAAGGAAATTAAAAATCTGTTCGAAAAACAAAAAAGTAAAGATAAAGAGTATTATGACAAAACTGCTAGGGATCTTGATGTTCTAAACATTGGGGATAAAGTAAAGACAAAGATAGATGTTAAGTCTCAACACTGGACCCCTGGTACCATTATAAATTTGTGCAACAGACTTAGATCTTATGTAATAAAGAAACAGAAGACATATCATTTGTTGTGTAATCTATAACCCCTAATATGTATGCAACCAGGAATACACTAGCAGCCTCTTGGCATTGACAAGTGAGGTTAGGTAGTAGATCCTTGGCGGCAAGGGACTAGAATGTCTGAGCTTGTAAACGGTTTAATAAACGATATTAACTATTAGTAGATCTTGTTTATCTATTTAACAATAACAATACATGGTGGCAGCGGTTAATGGTTAAATTCTACGAAGTGAAAAAGTTACGTATAAGTAAGAGTGGATAAGATGGCCACTCAAGTAAAAATACCAGTTCAGGTGTCCCCACCTGAGAAGTTTAACTTTACTACGCCTGCAGCATGGCCTCAGTGGAAGAAGAGGTTCAGCCGTTATATGTCGGTATCCAACCAAATGGATAAGTCAGATGAGGAAAAATTAGATATCCTAGTTTATGTAATGGGAGAAGAAGCTGAAAATATCCTTTTACAGTTTCCTGTAGCACCTACTACTCTAGTGTCTGCATTAGAGAGATTTGATAATTATTTCATACCAAGACGAAATGTGATTTTTGAAAGGTTCTTGTTTAACTCTAGATTCCAAAGACCGGGTGAGTCAGTAGAAAGTTTCATATCAAGTTTACATACTTTGGCCGAAACTTGTGAGTATGGTGCTCTTAAAGAAGAGTTAATTAGAGATCGAATTGTAGTCGGGACAAGCGACAGAAAAACTAGCGACACTTTACAATTGAAGTTTAATTTGACATTAAGCGATTGTATTCAAGTGGTAAAACAAGCCGAAATTCAGGCACTGCAAAGCAGGCAGGTATATCAATCTGGAGCAAGTGATGTATTGGTAAGCGCTATTAAAAATCGCAACAGTTCTGCTTCAACAGGGAATCATAGGAAAGCAGGAAATACACAGGAAAGTATGAAAAGTTCTGTGAAAGGGTGCAGTTATTGTGGTCATCAGTTACATCCTAGAGAGAAATGTCCAGCTAACAGGTCAAGTTGTAATAAGTGTGGAAAGCTTGGTCATTGGGTCCGTGTCTGTCAGTCTAGGAATGAGATAAAAGCAGTTAGGTCTATCAATAATGAAGAGGATCAAATGAATGAACAAGTGGAGTTATTAATTGGGAATATAGATTCATATACACTAGATTACCATTCGGAATTTCGTGTTCTTCAGAATTCTTCATTCAAAAATTCTCAAAGTTATTTTTAGGGTTAAAAGGAGTCATATTGCATGTAGATGATATTCTGGTACATGCTTCTACGTTAGAAGAACATGACCGTATACTTCGAGAAGTCCTGTGCAGGTTGTCATCCGAAGGTATCACTCTAAACAAATCTAAGTGTCTTATTGGGGTTAGTCAAATTAGTTTTCTGGGACATTCAATTTCAAAAAATGGCGTCGTAATTGAACCATCACGAGTTGAGGCTATAGTTAAAATCCCAGAACCTTGTAATAAAAAAGATGTACAACAAGTGCTAGGTATGATTAACTATGCAGCACGGTTTATACCCAATAAATCAGAAATTTTAGAACCACTTAATTACTTGTTAAAAAAAGATGTGTTATTTAGGTGGGGCCCTGATCAAAACGCGGCTTTTAATGAAATTAAACATTTATTAACTAATGCACCTTGTCTTTCGTTTTTTGATCCTAATAAAAAAATCCTAGTTAGTGCAGATGCTTCTTCGTTTGGTCTAGGGGCAAGTTTGATGCAAATTAATGATAGTAATGAACGCGAATTAGTAGCTTTTGCATCGCGGACTCTTACTCCGACAGAATGCCGTTATGCTCAAATTGAGCGTGAGTGTCTTAGTTTAACCTGGGCTTGTGAAAAGTTCCAAGAGTACCTTATAGGCATTCCCATAATTCTTGAAACTGATCACAAACCATTGTTACAAATATTGCAAACAAAGAATTAAGATGATTTAACACCTCGTTTGCAGCGTTTTCGTATTCGACTTATGAGATATCAATATGAAGTTATTTATACTCCCGGAGTAGATTTAAAAATAGCCGATACACTTTCGCGCAACCCTTTGCAAACTAAAAACAGTTTGGAAGAATTATCAGAGGAAGTTAACGCTCATGTCCATTTAATTATAAAAAGTCTTCCAATTAAAGACAGCTTTCTCTTAAAAATTAGTCACGAGCAAGAGCAAGATTCTATTTGCAAAAAATTAAAGCAGTATAGTATTTCAGGTTGGCCTGAGAGAAAAGATTTATCACTAGAAATGATTCCATATTTCCAGTATAGACATGATATTAGTATAAATAAAGGCTTTTTAACCAAAGGCACAAGAATTATTGTTCCTCCTCCTTTACAGCTTCAAACACTTGAATTTATTCACCAAGGCCATCAAGGCATTGTGAAGTGCCGTGAGTGGGCTAAAATGGCAGTGTGCATGGTGGATTGGTCTTTCTTCTCAAATTGAAAATTTAGTACGATCCTGTCCAAATTGTATAGAGGAACGTATAAATGTTAAAGAAACTTTTCTTACAGACACGATTCCATCTCGGCCCAGGCAAAAAGTAGCTGTAGATCTTTTTAAACAAAAAAAATGGTTTTTAATTTTAACAGATTACTATTCAAAATTCTTTGAAATTATTAGTCTTAACAGTTTAAGTGAAAGTACAATTATTGAAAAATTAAAAGAACAATTTGCGAGATATGGTATTCCTGAGGTCGTAAGGTCGGATAACGGTCCACAATTTAGTTCAGGTTTTAAAAAATTTTCAGTAGATTATAATTTTAGCCATGTTACTAGTAGTCCCTATTATGCACAGTCAAATGGTTGTATTGAAGCGGCTGTGAAAACAGCAACAAATTTGATTAAGAAAAAAGATGATATCTATTTAGGATTAATGTCTTACAGATCAACTCCCTTAGAATGTGGCTTTAGTCCGGCGGAGTTATTAATGTCTAGAAAAATTAAAACTTTGTTACCTTTTGCCTTATAAATTGGAAGAGATTGTTGATCCTAGTAGTTCGTTTAGAGATAGAGAGGAAAAGAGAAAAGAGGCCCAAGCGGCAAATTACAATAAAAGGCATAAGGAGTTGTCTGTGTTAAAAATCAATGAGTCGGTGTGGGTTACAGATGTTCGGAAGTATGGAGTGGTTATTGACCTTGCAAGTGAGCCTCGTTCATATATTGTTAAAACACTAGACGGTTCTGTTTACCGCAGAAATAGATGGTTTTTGATAAGTGCTCCATATTACGATCAAAAAGTTGTTAATAGAACCCCTACCGAAGTTGTAGAAAAGCAATGTATTAGTTATAAGAGTGACGTTCCGGTCGAGTTAAACGACTTAAACGTTAGTGATGTTTCGGGAGAGTTAAACGATAGTGAGGTCAGCAGAGGATATCAGAACGATAGTGACGTTAGTAGATATCAGAGTGCTTATCGTAATCGTAATGCAAATGAATCGGCAAAGCAAGAAGTTTCCGAAGAAGACTTAAGTATTGAGCAGCGATTTAAAAACAAATAAAATCACTTTGACAGATTGCAATGGTGAATACATTGAAACAACTACTAAAAGCATTAAAGACAACAGTAACATACCTGTAATAGACCAAAACAAGCAACCTGACCCAGGACAAACCATATTCAGAACAAGATCAGGTAGAGAAATTCATAAACCATTTTATTTGAAGGATTATGAAACAGATCTAAGAAGGGAGATGTAAGGGTTGGTAGTCCTAGGTTGGCAACCCTTGTGATCGGGTCAGATGTCCATCACTGATTGATATCTGTCAATTAGAGGTTAAGGCATTATAAGATGTAACACGAGTTTGATGTTATTGGTTATTGATGTTTTTAGGTTATAATATAATAAACGTTCATTAAAACTAACAAACCCATTTTATAAGAATAACCTAAACATGGCGCAGTCGAGTAACTGAAGCTTACGTGAAATTCAAGTCATGACTGACAGCACAAATATACCTCAAAGCAGCGAGGATTCAAGTAGAAGATGACGAATACAAAGCAGTGCTACTACTAAATTGTGTAGGCGACAGGGTTATTAAAATTTACAACAATTTACAATTTGACAGTGAAGACGACAAGAATAGATATTCAAAGATCATAGAAAAGCTTTATGATTATTTTGTTCCCTCGAAGAATGTTACCTATGAAAGACATGTATTCTTTACAAGAGACATGAGCAATGAAGAGACAGTGGATGAATTTGTAAATGCATTACGGAACTTAAGTGCAACATGTGAGTTTCAAACTCTTATATAAGTTGTAACACGAGTTTGATGTTATATGTTTTTAGGTTATAATATAATGAACGTTCATTAAAACTAACAAACCCATTTATAAGAATAACCTAAACATCACATTTATAGAATACTAGCTTTTGCACGAAGGCATGTGTATTGTTATTGTTAAATAGATAAACAAGATCTACTAATAGTTAATATCGTTGATCGCTTTCTTGGATTTTATAGATATAAGGTAATACATTCGTTTTCTTTGGACTTGTAAATAAAAAAACTAAAGCCGGAGTCTCATGCGTCCGTTTTCCGTCGATACGATATCCGATAAAAACTGAAGTTCGGATAAAAATAAAATCAAAGTCTTATTTATCCGAAAATCGTATCCGAAAAATGACCGAATTGACAGTTGTATTTGAGGTTATAATACACACAATAATTTATTTATTTGGTTGTAATTGTAATCACGTTCACAATATATCTTATTTAATCTAGGACCAATGATTTTTTTGGAATGTATTGCTAGACATTCTTAGGTAGTTATAATATACTTCTCGTGATCTGTCAGTCTCATTTCTTGTAACAAGTTGTGAAAAGTTTTTCGATGTTTAACCAAATCCCTGACCCAAAATCTTTTTATTTTTTTTTCTGTTTTTTACTTTCATTTTTATTTGTCCACAACAGCGACAAAAGCAAGATATTATTGATTCGATACTTTATTTGAATTTGAAGTTCCATTATCGACGAATGTTAAAACGTAAACCGAATAATTATTTTTATTAGTTTATTGTTTTGTTTTGTTTACTTTTCACAAGTCAGACAGTCAAAAAGTGAGGTTAAAAACCATCTGAAAACGGAAAAAGTTAAAATTAGTTTAACTTTGTCAGACGTCGGAAAAAAGTTAAAACTATTCGGATACAAAAAGGCGGGAAATTTTTCACCCAATAGGAGCTCCGTCGTACCATCGGACGGTCGGAAAACGGACGCATGAGACTCCGGCTTAAACCGTTTGCAAACTCAGACATTCTAGTCTCTTGCCGCCAAGGATCTACTCCCTAACCTCACTTGTCAATGCCAAGAGGCTGCTAGTGTATTCTTGGTTGCATACATTAGGGGTTATAGATTACACAACAGCATGCAGACAGCATCTCGTGAGGAGAGGCTATAAAGACGACACTAAACCTTAATTTGCGCAGGCGTCTAATTTTACTCGTCCCGCTCAAATCCTTAAATTTCTAACCTATTTCGTTTTGAAAGCGGGAAACACCTAAATTTTATTTTATCTGTATGTTACACTGTTTATTTTAGTAAAATGTCGGTAATTTGTAAAATATGTGCAAAAATATTCTCAACGAGTACTTCTTTGAATAGACATTTGAGAAATATTCATAATTCTGAAGGAACAATTATATCCTTTGCATTTGATGTTTACAATAACAAATGCTTAGAAGGATGTAATTGTTCTTTTAAAACGACAGAAAATCTTAGAAAACATTTAGAAATAACCCATAAGTATGAATTGGAAACAGAGAGGTTGGAATTTGAAAGTATTGAAGGTATGTTATAATATATGCAATTTTTAACATTTTGTTTTGTAAAAATTTCTTGAAATGTTATTTTTAGATTTCAACATTTGGCTCAAAACACTGTGCGGTAAAGAAAGTGTTCAATATAAAAAATCAAAAACTGCTCGTAAAACTGTTGATCATGAAATAATCTACTATTATTGCAATCGAAGTGGTAAATATTTTCTTAATGTGTCTAATCATTAGTATTAAGCAAAACTGACTAATAATGTTTTATAAATTTTAGGTATGTATCAATATAAAGAGAGTCGTCAGCGAAAGCTAAAAGTCAAGGATCAAACAAGTTAAACAGAGCCTGTACTAGTGCAATTATTCTTACTAACAACTTTCAAAAAATATTCATTATGTAACTTATTTTAAAACTCATTATACACATAATTCAGACCTTCAACACCTAAGGTTGTCAAAAGACACTCGTACTGAAATTGCCGAAAAATTAGCTAGTGGTATCTCAGTTTCTAGGTAGGTATTTGTGATTATGCAAAATATTTATTTGACTAATATTCATTATTTTCCAGGGTCTTGGAAAACAATAGAAATGCTATAAATCCTAATTTTTTAAAAAAAACTGATTTAATAACCAAAAAGGATATTGTAAATATAAAAGCATCCTTCAATATCAATATCAGTGAAGGAGTGCGGGATAGGGAGGATGCTGTTAGTGTGGATCTTTGGGTAGAAGAGTGTGCTAGAATAGAAAATAGCATACTTTTATACAAAAGACAAGGAGAAGAACATTCATTTTTGGAGTCAAATGATATTTGTTTAATCTTCATGAATGTTTCGCAAGAGCATATGCTTAATAGGTTTGGTCATAATGTGCTTTGCATCGATAGTACACATGGGTTAAATAATTATGATTTTGAACTAACAACATTGTTGATCATAGATGATTTTGGGGAAGGGTTTCCTGTAGCATTTATGTTTTCTAATAGGAAAGATACATTTATTAATAAAGTTTTTTTTAATGAAATCAAAAAGAGAACGGGAATACTTTCTCCACAAACATTTATGAGCGACATAACAACTGTGTTTTATACTGCTTGGATAGATGTTATGGGACATGTTCAAAATCAATTATTTTGTACCTGGCATGTTGACAGGGTATGGCAGAGTAACTTAAGTAAAATACCTAATATTGAAAAGCGTCAAAATATTTATCAAACATTAAAATATTTACAATACAACTTGGATGAAAATTGTTTTCTAAATGAATTTAATAAAACTATTGAGTTGCTAAATGATGATGTTGATACAAAAATATTTAGTGAATATTTAAAAAAAAACTATTCCAGTAATATGAAACAATGGGCATACTGTTATAGAAAAAATTGTGGTATCAACACTAACATGTTTCTAGAATCTATGCACAAAGTTGTGAAATATTTTTATTTAAATGCAAAGAAGTTAAAAAGATTAGACAAAGCTATTTATGCCTTAATGACTTACTTGAGAGATAAAACAGTAGACCGAATTATAAAAACTGTCAAAGGTAAAAATACATACCATATTAGTGAAATTTCTAAGAGACACTCGGTTGCTGTAAGTAGTTCTTTAGAGGTTGAAATAAATGACCAAAACACATGGACAGTTAAAGGAAATGATGGGTTTTATTTAGTTTCAAAAGTAAGTCAGTCTACAAATAATATATGCTGCTACTTAAAATGTGATGAATGCCAAATATGTGTGCATGCATATAAATGCTCTTGTGTAGATTATTTTATAAAGTCTACTATTTGCCAACACATTCATTACCTTTTGTTGGGTAAGACACATGCCAATAAAAATAATATTTGCGTTCTTGATAGTGCTTCCCCCCATCATTCCCAAAAATCATTAAATAGTGCTACAAGTGAAACTGAAATTCATTTGAAAACGATTGGGAATAAGAATATGGTTAATGAAATTGAAGATAAAAATGAATATTTAAAAAAGCAATTAAAGGAAACTCTTTCAAAATTTATTTTAGATTTAGATGAAAAGTCTGATAAGATAAATGAAAATGTTTTACACCATTCTGTCAAGACACTAAACAACCTACATAGTTTTGTTTTCTCCAATAATATGTCATCTATTAGAAACTTCACAGAAGTGGAAGGACATTTGGAGCCTGCCCATAAAAAATTAAAAAAGCATAAGTCACATTTTATTCAACAAAAAAAAATTGGCAAAAGAAAAGGCAAATATAATAAACCTAATTCATTAGAAGAAAAAAATATTAAAAATACACTTCTAGGCAAACCATTCATTTCATCAGATTCACAAAGTGAACATTATTATTGATGTTTTAATATTTAAACAGAAAAATTTTGAATGTTTACCACATTAAACAAATATATTTACTCCTTAATTGGTTAGGTACTTGATTGTTTATAATTATTACTTAATTTTATTTAGCAGTATGACTCCTTCGCGTCTAACCCAAAAAACAAAAAAACGCCGAAAGGCACCAAAAAAATTTAAAAAAAAAATAAAGCCGCAAGGCACCAAAAAAATTAAAAAAAAAACAAAGCCGCAAAGGCACCAAAAAAATTAAAAAAAAAACAAAGCCGCAAGGCATCAAAAAAATTTAAAAACAAATGCCGAAAGGCACCAAAAAAATTTTTAATTGTTCTTTATGTTCTAGATTCAAAGAAATAGATGGAAGTAGAAGATAGGTAAAATTTGATTGAATAACATACGATGACAATATCACAGAAGACATTATCATTACATGTGACTTACTGACGGACCTCTGCCTTCTGTATGTTCCGGATCGGCTCAGAGTAGAGCTGATTTGGAATTTCACAAGGTATAAGGACATAACACACACATGCGATCACACACAATAGACGATAAGAGAGCAAAGTGCTTAACATAGCTACTCTATCCAATACCGTATATACGATATCCAATGAATAGGCAAATAGGTAATTGACGACTGACGACCTATCGGAAGTGATAGGGGGTAGGAGGAATGTGGTCTCCGGTTTTTATCTCTAAAAAACAGAGGTAGAAGCTTGAAGGCACGGGCTCAGTTAAAATGTGTGTGTGTGTGTGTGTGTGAAGGTTCCTATTTATAAATTATACTTTGTATTATATATTTTGTTTTTAGTGTATATATATATATATATATATATATATATATATATATATATATAGATTAGGAATTATTTGCTGAGTAGATCAGAAGTAGCATAGAGTATTGGGAAGCAGCAAAAAAAGAACAAAGTGTACTCTTTCAAGGCTTTATTACCAAGCTTTCGAGCGTGGTTACGCTCATCATCAGGGTAGCTGTAAGTGATGAGTGACAAATATAGTTCAATTAATGAGATTTTTTTAAAAACATACCCTTATTGAGATTGTCGTTCACAAGTTTTACAGATTAAAAAAGTTAAAATACAGATAAAAATCATGATCACATTGTAAAACATTTTTTAAAATTGTAAATAAGTTAGTAATAAAAGTTAAAATTTAAAATTTGTATTATTACACGTTAAAAAGTTAAAAAAGTTAAAAAATCACACTAACACACAGCCAAGTCGGTATAAAACCATTGCACATTAAAATTGAGTTTTTTTATATATAAGTTTTTTTGTTTGAAATTTAATAGTTAGCGCCAAATTTAGGTTAACTTTTATTACTAACTTATTTACAATTTTAAAAAATGTTTTACAATGTGATCATGATTTTTATCTGTATTTTAACTTTTTTAATCTGTAAAACTTGTGAACGACAATCTCAATAAGGGTATGTTTTTAAAAAAATCTCATTAATTGAACTATATTTGTCACTCATCACTTACAGCTACCCTGATGATGAGCGTAACCACGCTCGAAAGCTTGGTAATAAAGCCTTGAAAGAGTACACTTTGTTCTTTTTTTGCTGCTTCCCAATACTCTATGCTACTTATATATATATATATATATATATATATATATATATATATATATATATATTTCTACTTCGGGTTACAAAATGTGCCAATAAAAGTTTTTTTTAATTCAAAATTGCTTTTTTATTTTCCTATTGGGTAGTCTGTAAAGTAAGGATACGTTTAAATTTTGAATAAAGACGCACTTATTATAATTTGACGTTACAGACGCATGCGCAACTGAAGGTTCAGTGTCGTCTTTATAGCCTCTCCTCATCTCGTGCCGCGTTGTTGCCAAAGGTTGCGATTGTGATTTTTGACAGTTTAGGTTTGAATCCCACCATCCCGCCTAAAAGTTAATTCTAGGTTATGTAGTATGTTTTTGATTATATTGAGTCTCTGTTATTGAATATTGAATCGCTTTACAAAAAAAGATGCCGTCTATCTTTTGCTTTGAATGTAAAAAATTGTATTCCTCTCAGTCAACTTTAAATCGACATATGAGGAATGTGCATAATGTTGAGCCAAAGTCCATAGACTTTCCTGAAACTGTTGGTACTTACAAGTGTGAAGGCTGTAAAATTTCATTCAAGTGTCACCTAAGGAACCAGCACAATTTCAGTGGTTTCAACGGTGAAAATAAAAGCTTCAATTCTTATGAAGGTGAGTTGTTATTACAGCAATACTAAACACAACCTACATCTTATATTTTTTATGTTTAGATTTTGATGTGTGGCTTCATATAGGGAAAGAAAGTAAAAATGTAGACTTTGTTAAATCTAGGGGATCGGTAAGATATCAAGATGGTGATGGGAATAATATTGAAAAGACCTACTTTGATTGTAATAGAAGTGGTAAGTGTTATAGAATAAAGCAGTGAATATAGAATTAATGTACAGTTATACTGAATGAATTCTGGGACAAACATAATTCAGAATAATTTTATATTTAGAATTACCAGGAGAATCCAGAATTTGAAAAATATGCAGGGTGTCTCATTTAAATTAAAAAGGTTCATGGTGGCTATGGCCAAATGCATACACAAAAATAAAATATATAAAAAATATAAAAGAGGCCAAGTAACTTTTGTATTAAACTTTTAGTTTCTGAGATAAAGTATTGTCCCAAAAATAAAGGGTCCACCCTGAACATAATAAAATTATTATTTTGTAAAATATTTTTAGGAATAGAAAGGATTAAGAAGGAAACTGACAGGAAACGTAACATTAAAAGTCAGGGCTCAGCAAAAATTAATCAAGCTTGTTCAAGCCAGATTATTGTTAAAAAAATATGGAAACAATGCATTATGAAGTTATCTATTATCCTAACCATTATGGCCATGATAATCAAATTGAACATGTGCGTTTGTCAGATAGATGTCGACAAGAAGTTGCTTCAAAATTAATGTCAGATATACCAGCTACAAGGTAAAATTGGCATATTATTTAAGAAAATATTTTCTACTTAATGTAATTTTTATTTTTAGTATTTTGGACAAAGTGAGACAAGATTTTCCTTCTAAACTTTCAAGGGACTACATGATTAATAGGCAAGATATTTACAACATCAAAACTTCATTTAACATTTCTATTCAAGATGGAATCCGGCACAAAGACGATGGTACCAGTGTTTTCCTCTGGATTAAGGAGTTCTCAAGTTCTCCTGGAAATCCTGTTTTATTTTATAAAAGGCAAAATGAGTGTTTTGATGGTTACAACTTTGAACTGCAAGATTTTTATCTAATATTGATGTATCCAAACCAAAGAGACATGCTTGAGAAGTTTTGTTCTAATATTGTATGTATAGATGGGACCCATGGTTTAAACTGTTATGATTTCAAACTAACTACCCTTTTAGTAATAGATGAATTTGGAGAGGGATTTCCTGTAGCATTTCTTTTTTCCAATCGAAAGGACAGCTATGTATATGAAGTATTTTTTACTTGTATTTTAAATGCTATTGGGCATGAAATTGTTGCTAGGGTATTCATGTCAGATATAACGAATGTATATTATAATTCTTGGGAAATTATCATGGGACCAACTGAATTTCGTCTCTTTTGCTCTTGGCACATTCATCGCGCCTGGCAACAAAATCTTTCGAAGGTAAAAGATCCTGAAAAACACAAGTGGGTCTATAAAACATTAAAATATTTACAGAGACTTTTAGATTCCAACTTATTTAAAAAAGACTATGATAGCTTTTTAAATCTTTTAGAAATAGAAGAATCAACGATGCAAATGTATACTTATTTAAAAGCTTATTATTTCGAAAATAGACAACAGTGGGCATACTGCTACAGAAAGTCATGTAATATTAACACTAACATGCATTTAGAGAGTATGCATAAGGTGATTAAATACATATATTTGGGTGGCAAAAAAATTAAGAGATTGGATAAAAGTCTTCATGCTCTTGAGAAATATATTCGAGATAAGAGCATTGACAGAATTATCAAACTTGCAAAGGGAAAATTGACAGAGCACATAAATTTAATTCACGCCAGACATAGGGTCGCGGTAATTATGGAGGAGTATGAAATTCAGTATCAAAATGAAGATGTTATATATATATATCATCGATAAGAAGCATCAGGAACATTATAACATATTAAAAAAAACGTCAAGTAGCTGTTGTAAATTGTGTTGTAAATATTGTCATATTTGCATTCATATGTAGGAGTGTTCATGTATTGATTTTTGCGTTAGGGCTGTCATTTGTAAGCATATTCATTTTTTTTGTTTGAATTGTACTAAAATAGAGAATCCTGGGCCAGAAAGTAGTATTAAGTTGAAATAAACCAAATCGTTCAAAATTTGCATCAGTCTTCTTGAGTAAATAGAGAATCACCTGATTTATGTATGGCAATTGAATTAGCTGCTTTACAAGTTATTAAAAATACTAAGGAATACAATTTTTCCTATGACCAACAACATTTTATATTAAAGAATTTGAAAGTTTTATTAGCAATAGAACCAGATAATAAATCAACTGGCGAGTCAACTTCCTTTAGGGCTGGAATATTATGTTCGCAATCAAATTCCCCGCCAAATAAGAAGATTGAAAAACAATCACTATTTTCAACAAAAAGAAAGATGAAAAGAAAGTGCCTCTTGAAGAAAACCGATCGCTTGGAAGCTGGGATGATAAAAGAAACCTTGTCTAATTCATTGTATGTAACTGATAGAGAACATGATCATGATTATTTTAGTTAATAAGGATTATTTTTCATAAATTTGTAGATTTTTTTTATACATTTGGCTGATATATTTTTTATTGTTTTTCAATAAATAATTGTATTATTTGTTATACATATGTTTAATTTTATTACCTATTAGTATAATATAAAAAAGAAACCTCTTAGTTTTTGTGTAGCTTAACTGATATGCAACATGATCATGATTATTTTAGTAATAAGGATTATTTTTCATAAAT
Organism: Neocrepidodera transversa; assembly: GCA_963243735.1. NCBI lineage: Eukaryota > Metazoa > Arthropoda > Insecta > Coleoptera > Chrysomelidae > Neocrepidodera > Neocrepidodera transversa. The sequence goes on from OY725341.1 coordinate 27,308,674, forward strand.
TTGTAGATTTTTCAAACATTTGGTTGATATATTTATTGTTAGTCAATATAAGTAATTGTATTTAAATATGTATTAACGTTTTATGATTTTCACAAAGATAACAAAAGTTAAAGTTAAATTTATTAGTGACTAGTTTCATTACATAGTAAATTCATCAGACTAATATTATTTACAAAAATATCAAGAAATTTATACAAAAACAACAAAATTATTTTAAATTGTTTTAATCTTTCAATTCTTTAATAATTGTTAATAGCTATTAGTTAAACCCTCATAATATTACGTACTTATTTCCTAGTTGCAAATAATACCTATTAGTCTGATGAAGTTACTACATGTAACGAAACTAGTCACCAATAAATTAATAACGTTTGTTATTTTTGCGAAAATCATAAAACGTTTTTGTAAGAAATGATGACGACCGACGTATACCAAACCCTAGACACAACCACTTAAGTCCCTATTTAGATAAACGAACCTTCTTTTTGTATATATTAGGAATATAGGCTGGTGATACAAATATATGAAGGGCGAGATCAGTATACGAATACGAACGAAAGCGATACGTTGTTTAACATAAAAGACTTTTAGTTATAGTTAAATATATAGTTTACATGTTTTAGTTATAAAATAAAGTAGTTCATTTTTGATAATTCTTACATATCAGAAGTGGGATAAACAGCCTTAAAAGCCGGTTCAGTTTTCTTGACAAAATGGGAAAAAGTAAATCCAAAAAGCGTAAAAATTCGAAACGTAGACAAAGTAATCGACGGTCTCGCGAAAGTCGAAGGCGTGATCGATCATCGTCTACTGATACTTATACGAGTACGGATAGTGAGAGTGTTGCCCTTAAAAAACAATTGGAATCACTAAAAAGGGAAGTTAACGAACTTCGAAATAATTCGTCAATGCTAACCGCGACTTGTGTGAGTGACGAACAAGCAATCCCGGTGTTCGATTCCTCGAAAGACGACATTACGGTCGAAAAGTGGGTATCAAAAGTGGACACCTTAGCGGAAAGGTATAAGTGGAGTGACGAATATATTATAAGGATTATATCCAGCAGACTTAAGGGACACGCACGCCACTGGTACTATGAACAAATCACAAATGACGCTTCATGGATTGAAATGAAAAAAGGAATGTTGGATCATTTCCGTAAGTCTGTTCCATTTTCTAATTTATTAAGAGATGCTTCTAATTACGAAGCAAAACCTGGCCAAAATTTGGGTGATTATTGTTTTAGAAAATTAACGAAATTACGAGCTTTAAAATTAACAATTCCAGATGAATTTTTGATTGATGCTGTAATTGGTGGCATTAAAAATGAAAATATTGTGAGGACTATACGATCGGCACAAATACAAAATGCAGACAAACTATTTGCGTACTTAAATACGATGGGTAATATGTCCACTTCCAATTACGAAGATAACAGACATGTGACGTTCGCTAGTACTTCAAACTATCCTACTACGTCGTCACTTACAAAACCAATTAATCACCAACTAAAACGTAAGGCCCCAACGGTTTATGTTATAATTGTGGGTTACCGGGACATATTGCAAAACATTGTCAAAGAGCCCGCTTAGAATGCGCACGAATTGTAAAAGATTAGAACATCTGCATGATAAATGTCCCTCAAAAGTAAAAGTATCGCATGTTAATTGTGGAGATAATCTTCAAAAATCGAAACACTTGTTTATAAAAACAATCTTTGTCAATGGTCATAAATCCTCTTGTCTTTTTGACACAGGCTGTGCTAAAACTCTCATAAAGAATACATGAATAACACTAAAAAAATTACGGGAGCGATTGTAACTGTTGACGCGATAATCGTTGATGATAAATATTTGTCTCAGGACTTATTGATAGGAAAGGATTTTATAGAACAATCACATATTTTAACGATCAAGAAAGACAAAATAGTCCTTTTCAGAATTCTGACGGTTTTAAACGATATTTCAATCAATGTTATTGGCAGTTATTCAGATAAAATAATTACCGCAAATGATCTTTCTTTCGGACCTATTGATGAAACTGATAATTTAAGATGCCTTAAGATATTAAACCAGTTTCAAGATTATGTATCATTTTCTTTGAAATGTTTAGGAAACACAAATACGGTGACGATGGAGATAAGAACCATAACCGATAGACCCATAGTTTACGATCCTTATCGGTTACCGGAAATAAAAAAGAGTATTTTACGAGAAATGATTGCCGAATTATTGGAAAACAACATAATTCGCGAGTTTAGTTCGCAGTATGCCAGTCCAATAATTTTAGTAAAGAAAAAGACGGGTGACTTCCGCGCATGCGAGGACTATAGGCGATTAAATGCCGTCACGATTAAAAAAAACAAAGAAGTATTTTGTAGTTGATTGAAGAACAAATAGACAAGCTGGGAGGAGGTAATAAATTTTTCATAACATTAGATATTGCTAACGGGTTTTATCAGGTACCCATGACTGAAAATTCCATTGAAAAGACATCGTTCGTGATACCTGATGGTCACTACGAATTTTTAAGAAATACAGTAGCTTTTCCATATAATGATGATATCATTATTCCTTGCGTAACTATCGAAGAAGGCTTAGAAAGGCTTAAACAAGTATTAATTAAATTAAGAGAACATAATCTGACATTAAAACTAAGTAAATGCTCATTTTTTAAAACTAAACTAACGTATTTAGGAAGAGAGATAAGTGCCGAAGGTGTAAAACCAGGAAAAGGAAAGTTAAGAGCGGTGTTAAAAATGTCACCTCCCACAAACATAAAGCAAATCAGGCAATTTATGGGGTTATCGGCCTATTTTAAAAAATTTATTACAAAATATGCTGAAATTATGGAGCCACTTTCTCGCCTGACAAGAAAAAATGTAAAATATATCTGGGGAGCAAGTCAAGAACATGTATTCCAACAAATTAAAAGTACTTTGATAAAGGAACCAATATTGACAATATTTGACCATAAATTACGTACAGAGCTACACACAGATGCATCCGCCATAGGTGTAGGTGCAATGTTACTTCAGTTTGACTTGGACGGAAACAAACACGTAATATCGTATTTCAGCAATCAGACTACGAACGATCAAAGACAGTACCATACGTACGAGTTGGAAACTATGACAGTTGTATTTGCTTTGCGATATTTCAGAGTATAACGCATTGAAGACGACCCTTACGAGTAGAAAATCCAGTTAACGAGATTGAAACTTATTCCATAGATATTACGGAGTGTGAACTGATAGTAGGAGCACAGTTACAAGACGAAAAGTTGCTACGAATTAGAAAAATACTCGAATAACGAAATATGACGAACGAAACAAAGCAATATTTTTAAAAATATAAACTTAAAAATAATGAAATTTACCGTAAATTAGATAACGATAAAGAGATGTGTGTGGTACCGAAGTTAGCAAGAATGCAAATATGCGGTCTGCCACGACGACGCAAGTCATCTAAGTACAGAAAAGACACTGAAACGTATTCAGAAATATTATTGGTTTCCGAAAATGAGACGATTTGTTTCGAAGTATGTTAACGCCTGTTTAAGCTGTACCTATATTACAAACAAAGTGGATGCGCTAAAAAAACAATGTAAATTAAACCCAAGTAAAAAAACAATGAGTTTATATTAGTGATTGTGGATGCTTTTACGATGTTTTGTGTAATAGAACTTGTAAAAAGTCAAAAATCAAAGTACGTCATTGATATCTTAACAAATTTTGTGTATCTGTACCAAATCGCATAATCAGTGATCGTGGTTCTGCGTTTACGTCAAAAACGTTTAAAGACTTTTGCGAGTGTTACGATATAAAACATACTTTAAATGCAGTAGCAACTCCAGGTACGAACGGACAATGCAAAAGGTACAATAGAACAATTATTAATTCTTTTGCAACAACCACTGCCAAAAAAGTTAACGTGTGGGACTGTTACGTAAAAAAAAGTGCAAAGTGTAATTAATACGGTTCATAACAAATCTATCAATGCTCTGATAGATGCTCAACACAAAACACGCCGCAGATTCACGAATTCTTAATGAAATTAAAGATGATTTTAATCGATTTAATTTAAAAGAACTACGTAACAAAATTTACAAACAAATCACAGAAGATCAGAAAAAGCAAAAAGAACGATACGACAAAACTAGACGAGACTCCGACAAATATAGCGAAGGCGACCTAGTAATGGTCAGAATTACGAGTGAACCAGCTACGGGGAGAAGTCACAAACTTCTTCCAAAATTCAAGGGACCTTTCCAAGTGACAAAAGTCCTTATTAACGACAGGTATAAGTTTGAAGACTTACGAGGTCTTGGAAAAGTATCACGTACGGTTGTCACTGCTGACAACATTAAACGATAGCTCATTATTCAAGACGATGGGTAAGTTTTGCTAAATACGATTAATAGATGATGTTTTAAGTTCCTGTTAAAATGAAAAGGTAACTGACGATTTTACGCTAACGAGGTCATAATTAAATGATATTAATAAGTTTACAAAAATATTTTTTTAATTATGTTTTTTTAGTTTCTTTTAAAGATCAACGGATCTTTAATACGAAGAGATCACCACACCAGTGTTCTAAAACGAAAAGATCGACGGATCTTTAATACGAAGAGATCACCACACCAGTGTTCTAAAACGAAAAGATCGACGGATCTTTAATACGAAGAGATCACTACACCAGTGTTCTAAAACGAAAAGATCGACGGATCTTTAATACGAAGAGATCACTACACCAGTGTTCTAAAACGAAAAGATCGACGGATCTTTTATACGAAGAGATCAACGGATCTCGAAGGCGAAAAGATCAACGGATCTTTATTACGAAAAGATCAACGGATCTTTATTACGAAGAGATCAACGGATCTCTAAAACGAAAAGATCAACGGATCTTTAATACGAAGAGATCAACGGATCTCTAAAACGAAAAGATCAACGGATCTTTAATACGAAGAGATCAACGGATCTCATTTTCTTTTAGCTCATCATGAAGCCTGAGGACAGGCTTATATACAGGATGGCCGAGTGTAAGAAATGATGACGACCGACGTATACCAAACCCTAGACACAACCACTTAAGTCCCTATTTAGATAAACGAACCTTCTTTTTGTATATATTAGGAATATAGGCTGGTGATACAAATATATGAAGGGCGAGATCAGTATACGAATACGAACGAAAGCGATACGTTGTTTAACATAAAAGACTTTTAGTTATAGTTAAATATATAGTTTACATGTTTTAGTTATAAAATAAAGTAGTTCATTTTTGATAATTCTTACATTTTATTTATTTAAATATAATAGATTTTCATGAAGTAAAAACCGACACAGTTAAATAAGAAATTGTATTGTATCATTTGTTATACATATTCATTAGAATAAGGCACAAGGTCATACCACAATGTATAATAAAAATAATATGTTAAAACCAAAATAGAATAAGCGACATGTTTCGACCTCACAGGCATAAAGACGGGTCCCCACCAAAGCAACATTTGTCGGCGACAAATGTTGGCAACAAAGTTTCCGAAAATTCGGGAAAGTCGTCGACTTTTATGTCGCAAATTCAAGTTGCCGACTTTGTTTTCGTTTTCGCTCAAGGAGCGGTACATCAAAGAAAAATAGATTAATCGACAATGTTTACAAACATTTCGAAATGCGTCTCCACCGAATCAACTTTATTACTGATTTTTTTTGGATATTTTATTATTTTGTCAATTTTGCCATTCATTTATACTTAGCCAGGCGTAGAGTTTGCAGTATTTTTTGTTGTTGTTTAGTTTTTAATTTAGTATGGAGTGGAGTAATGAAATAATAAGACAGCTCATCAAAAAATATCAGTCCTACCCTGAACTTTGGGATTCGAAGCATTTACGGTATAAAAACCGAAACAAAACGTACGATGAATGAATCTCCAGAAGCTAAAAACCTAAGAGTAATTGCAAGTCGCTCTTGAACAGGAATTGCACCTCGGTAATTTGTGTCCATTTTACAAACGCTGGGGCCAATCATTTGAAGCAATGTTTCAAACTCAACTGAACTCATTCTCAAGAAAGTTTTAAAACTACTTCTCAATTCATTGCGAAGGGGATTGAAATCGTCTAAATTAAGGTCAGTTAGCAAGTCACTACCACTATATATACATGTCTCTTTCGGAGACTAGGAAGTATCCAAAAACGACGTAGGTGGTGGCCACGACGATGTTTATTTCGCGAAATAAAAAGGAATGCCGCCGAAACTATGGCCAGATCCTCCTCTTTCCACATGTTGCTAAACACTAGATGAATGATGAGTTTCGCTTTTTTTATAGTAACAAAGTTGGTCAACAATATTTCGTAGGTGGGGACGATGTGATATTTTTCGACAATGTTTATGTAAATAGCAACAAAGTTGACAATGTCGTCAACATGTGTTGCTTTGGTGGGGACCCGCCTTAATAAATGAATAGCAACGAAAACAATAAACTAAATGACATGTGGTAATGAAAATAAATTAAAAGATCACAAGCAAAATCATGATTGGATATTTGACTGTCTGTATCAAAGTGCACCTCTAAGATGCAGGTTGATGCATGTTATATATGTTTAATTTTATTATCTATTAGTGTATAATATACAATGCTAATATTTGTATAACTGTGTCGTCTCTACTGAAGTCGTTGGTTGCTCCAGGAAGCTGTTGTTTTCAGAGTAGATAGGTAAAATACTATTCTAAAATAGTGGCAGAGACAATCTAATCAACTAGTTACTACATAAAGATTATACTCAATACCGCTTTAGACTACGATGGTCCTTAACCGAGAATAGTCAATCCTCTTCAAACCCCAGCAAAAATGCGTCGATTCCTTATGCATTAAAAAAAAAAATTTGATTGTATTTTTTACATAAGTAAAGAAATACCTAACATTAATCGTACAATATAAGCATACCTGTTTAGTTCACAAATCTAAGGTTTTTTTTCATTACGTGGTAACAAGGTACATAAATGAAAATCTATTTTAATTAATTAGGTAGGAAGGAAAGATCCATACTCGTACAGGAACGCCGTAAATTTTCATTCAAATTTCCCTCCATTTAACCTATTCTCGCCGTAAGTTTTCACTCGAATTTTCCTCCATTTAACCTATTCTCGTTTGACAAATATTGGCAACAGCGCGACACGAGATGCTGTCTGCTTTTGCTCGCGACTTAGTCCGCGTTGATGTCAGAATAAATAAAAGTTAATTTTCTGTACCAGTTTACTTCCCCCCGGTTTTTCAAACTTCTATTCCCATTTTTACACCTCCAAGTGGAGTTACTATATCAAATGCAAGGTCATTGTTTGCAAATTTCAAAACCATTTTTTTTATAATTTTATTGTTTTTTAATAATCGTATGTGACCTACTTTTAGACTAATGGCGAAGTTTTTAGATCGAAGTAATTAATTCATGCCGATAGATATATTTTACGTGAAAAATAAAATTAGGTATCCAAATTTAATAATTTTTATGAAAATAAAAAAAATCTGAAATAATTCACACTGATAGACAATCATCAACATTTTACACAAATAATAAAATTAAGTTTCAGTTTTATCAAAACATGTTTGTTTATTTATCAAAGGAAATATACATACCAATTTTTAAGCGCATATTTTTTAGTTTTCGAGATATTCAATATTCAATACAATATTCATCACAAAGTCTAAAAAGTAGGGAAAGGAAACAGATATAAGAAGGAAACTTTTATTTATTCCAACATCAACGCGGACAATATGCTTTTTTGGACACTGATAATGAAAATCGGGGTTCCGCGGCTCTAAAATGGTTGCGTCACCCCTAAAATTGCCAAAACCACCCTTTTGGAGGTTTTTCTTGCAACAATTTTTATGAAACCCCCAAATTATGCTCTATAAAGTGCTAATTGTGATGAAAATAAGCAAATTTAGTACGCCCATAAAAACTAAGTACAAAATGTCTGTTAAGGGGTGACACCCATCTCTAAATTGACGTACAATTGAAAAATGCTGGAATTTTTTTTTTAACTTTTTTATGTATGTTCAAATGAAGGGAGTCGTAAAATTAAAAAAAATTGTTTTCATCCCTTCGGGGGTGAAAACTACCCCTTAATCGCTTTAAAATCCGACTAAAACGTAGACATTGATTTGAGATAAATAATTTATACTTTCTCTCCTATTTCTAATTAAATTACTTGGAGACAAATAACAAAAAATATTTACACTCCCTCGGGGGGGGGGGGGCAGTTCCGTCTAAAAGAATCAACCTGTATGTTTTTGGTTAACGCACTTACTCGAGCGGGTCAATATTTGTTTAACCCCAATTTTGAACCCCTTAAAGTGTACATTTTCAAATTTCCTTTCTTAGTGCTCCCCTACACTACCAAAGGAAACTACCCTGAAAATTTCACGTCTCTATCACTTCTGGTTTAGGCTGTGCGTTGATTGTCAGTCAGTCAGCGACATGACAATTTTATATATATATTATTACACATATGGAACGTTTATTTTAACTATTTTTGTACTTCAAAGTTTTTTGGCCTCGGCTTAAGACTTCAAAGCTTGTTGGCCTCGGCTTAACGCCTCGACCAACAATTTGCATTATCGTCCGGGAATGTATTGCTTTTACTACTAGTTACACAATGTACTATTCCGAATGAATGGTTTTTGACAAATTTAACATTTAAAAAATTTCTCACCAGTGTGAGTTTTTAAATGGCGTTTCAAATTAACTTTCTGAATAAATTGTTTTTGACAAATTTCACATTTAAAAGATTTCTCACCAGTGTGAATTTTTAAATGGCTTTTCAAATTACCTTTGTGAATAAATTGTTTTTGACAAATTTCACATTTAAAAGATTTCTCACCACTGTGCATTTTTAAATGGCTATTCAAATTAGTTCTCTCAATGAATTGTCTTTGGCAAATTTCACATTTAAAAGATTTCTCACCAGTGTGAATTTTTAAATGGCTTTTCAGATTACTTTTGCGAATAAATTGTTTTTGACAAATTTCACATTTAAAAAATTTCTCACCAGTGTGAATTTTTGAATGACTTTTCAAATTACTTTTGTGAATAAATTGTTTTTGACAAATTTCACTTTTAAAAGATTTCTCACCAGTGTGAGTTTTTAAATGGGTTTTCAAATTAACTTTCTGAATAAATTGTTTTTGACAAATTTCACATTTAAAAGATTTCTCACCAGTGTGAATGTTTAAATGATTTTTCAAATTACTTTTGTGAATAAATTGTTTTTGACAAATTTCACATTTAAAAGATTTCTCACCAGTGTGACTTTTTAAATGGCTTTTCAAATGCATTTTCTGAATAAATTGTTTTTGACAAATTTCACATTTAAAAGATTTCTCACCAGTGTGAATTTTTAAATGGCTTTTCAAATTACTTTTGCGAATAAATTGTTTTTGACAAATTTCACATTTAAAAGATTTCTCACCAGTGTGAATTTTTGAATGACTTTTCAAATTACTTTTGTGAATAAATTGTTTTTGACAAATTTCACATTTAAAAGATTTCTCGCCAGTGTGAATTTTTAAATGGCTTTTCAAATGAATTTTCTGAATAAATTGTTTTTGACAAATTTCACATTTAAAAAATTTCTCACCAGTGTGAATTTTTAAATGGCTTTTCAAATTACCTTTGTGAATAAATTGTTTTTGACAAATTTCACATTTAAAAGATTTCTCACCAGTGTGAATTTTTGAATGGCTTTTCAAATTACTTTTTTGACTAAATTGTTTTTGACAAATTTCACATTTAAAAGATTTCTCACCAGTGTGAATTTTTGAATGGCTTTTCAAATTACTTTTGTGAATAAATTGTTTTTGACAAATTTCACATTTAAAAGATTTCTCACCAGTGTGATTTTTTAAATGGCTTTTCAAACTACTTTTATCAATGAATTGTTTTTGACAAATTTCACATTTAAAAGATTTCTCACCAGTGTGAATTTTTAAATGGCTTTTCAAATTACTTTTCTCAATGAATTGTTTTTGACAAATTTCACATTTGAAAGTTTTCTCACCAGTGTGAATTTTCAAATGCCTGTTTAAATTACATTTATAAGAAAATGCTTTAAAACAAATATTACACTTATAAAGCATTTTGTTACTAAAATTATTTGTCAAATTTGAAAAGTTTTTACCACTTTCTCCAGACTGAATTTTTCTACCACTATAAATTATTGCAGGAGATTTGATAGTCTCAGTCCCTAAATCATGAAATTTTTTGCATTTAATTTTTACAAAATGAACCATATAATGGTTCCAGAATTGGAATTTTCCATTGGATTGTTTTCCACAAAAAATACAAGTTACAGAACATTTTTTAAAGTGCACATCGAAATGTTTTAATCTTGGTTTTATAGATGAAAAATCTAAAATACAACAATTTTTTTTATAACTATTTTTTAAAAATAAACAAAAAAACTTACGTTTTTGACAAACTGGGCAATGATAAATTTTCTTTTTCCTAAAAATCTTTGGATTTTCTTTAACACAGTGATCTTTCCCAAAATCCAAATCTGTTTCAGTATTTAGAATTTCCGTTTTACTATTACAGTTCTCTTTTTCATAACTATCTTCTTCAACCATTGAACAATATGTTTGCATAACTTTCTGAATTTGTACTTCAGATATTAAAGGTTCAAACTTAACTTCTATTAAATTTTCTTCTTTAGTCTCAATTTTTTCAGTTTTAATATCTAGAATAGTTTCAATATTACATTTCTCTTTTTCATAACTATTTTCCTGGAGCATCAAACAATAAGTTTCTTCAACTTTCTGGTCTTCTACTTCAGAAAGTGATAGGGGCTCAGGTTTAACTTGTATCAAATTTGTTTCAAAACATTCTTGTTTTATCTCCATTTTATTTGTGTTGGGCCTTTTTTCTTTATCTTCCATCACTACTCTATAATGTAATTTAATGAATACCGTTACTATAACTACTTGAGAGATCTATCCTTTGCTTTGTTGTTGAATTGTAGTTATATTATTAACTTTTAATAATAATAAACGAGTAAAGAAAAACAGAACTTTAGATTGACATGACATATTTTTTCTTTATGTGTCAAACTGTCAAACTTCAAAATTACATCAGTGTTGACACACATAAGGGTGTGTTCTTTTATTAAACAAAGTTCCATCTGATTGATGTCAATGACGTCACTGATTAATTTGTGGTGGAAGAATTTTGAGCTGAAAATAAGAACGCAACCAAGTAATTTGACGTTTCACATTGCTTGTGTTTATTTTATTTGAGCATAGAATATATGTACTGTGATTTGAGTATGGAGTATTTATTACTTTCAAAGTCATTGTTGCATTCATCTTCTTCGGAATATATATTTACCTTTATTAACTTCCTCGTATGTTTCTTTATCTACCTGGGCATTAAAATAAAGTCCATTATAATTTAAATTAATATTAAATATTTCTCCTGCAGGCAGCATATTGTATAATAGAAAAAAACCGTGTGTGTAAACTTGTAAACAAAAGCTCAAAAGTTGTTTATTCTCCCACCCCCTCCATTCATCCATCACATGCATCGGCTTCTAAAGTCGATGGATGCGCTGGCTCATTGGTGGACTCAACGGTGGAAAAAAGAACGTTTGACACACTTCAATCGGTCTTTCATGGCTTAATTTACGAACAGTTTGGTGCAAGCGATGGACACAGCGCTGAATAAAAGAACACACCTATACACTTTACACCAACCACAGTACATATATTCTATCAGTATGGCGACTCTCAGGCGGTCCGTTTGATCCTCAGAGTAAATATATATAGAGAGGGCATTCTATCCTTTTTTATTAAGCCAACATCTAGTTAACTTTTGTTGACATCGTCCTCTAGAGATTCCATAAGCGTACTTTCAAGCAGGATAATTTAAAATCCTACATTAAATAGTTTATTTTTTAAATATTTTTGTAAACATTTTGAACTATTTTAAGCGATTTTCTTGAGAGGTTGTTAACCATGAGAAAGAAATGTGAAAAATGTGGTGCTTTTCTCAAGCCATTAGATAATCAATCTTACACTTCACAAGTAAGTTATGAAAGTAGTTTTTGAATAATTTAAAATATAATACAAGTTGATAAGATTTGATAATTTTTTATTTTGCTTCCTTTCTTTTTTATGTTATATACCATTCACATTTTTTTTTATGTTTTAATGTTAATATTTATCAGTATTACAGAAAATACAACTTTATCGAAATTATATAACTTCTCACGACATATTTAATTCAAATGTGATATATTAATAACATGTAAAATACCCAATTTTAATTTTCTATTTTTTTGCTAATATAAATAAAAAGTTAGAATTCTTCGCGTCGCCACTGTCTAAAACATCACGTCAATTTTTATTGTTGATTTCGTCCTCTGCATGAGATTTTTTTGCGCGTCTCACGTCCCTCGCCTACAAACTTTACCGAGAGAGAGGGCTAGATGTTGGCTTAAATTTTGTAAATGACATTAGATATACAGGGCATATCTAGTAGTTCCTTTATCTGAGGTTTGATCTTTTTAGGCACAGAAATTTAACCTTGACGCCATTTTAGCCGTACTAATTTTCAGGGTTGTCAAATGTAGTACAGTGGTGCCAAAAGTAGCACAAGCGCACTCACTACTGAAAAATAGACAAAAACTAGCACTACTTAGTTCTATAACGTTTTGTTTTGTTATTGAATATATTTCTTTATCTGAGTATGTCCAGAAAATACTGTATTTAAAACAAAAACTCCCAAATTTGTAAAATTAAGCGCGCACACCATCTATGGGTCGAATTTAAAATGCAAGTTACTACAGTCAAATGGAATTTGCTATTTTTTGACCCTCATAAACCACGCCTCTTTTATTCCACGAATAAATAAAACTTAAGTAGTAATATCAACAAATTGTAAATAAATAATTATTGGATACAGCAATGGCGAAAAAAAATAACTATATTTTCTTATATATGAAAATAACACAAATACACAACAGCTGACTGTCAAGTGTCAACTAAAATCATGTGACTGTGATCGGTCACACCATTGGAGATTCAATGACAAGTACAGAGAAGATGGCGACGATGCCTGCGCGAAGAAAAAACGCGAACTTTGGCGCCAACCGAGAGTCGCTTTACTAGGTTGTACTATGCACCAACGAAGTAACTAGATGAGGCGGTCAATCAAGGACATCACCCGACACACGACTAGCGTTCCAAGTGACAAAATATTAAACAATAATTTTGACAGATGTGACTTAAATCATTTTCTTTATGAGATTTAGAGAATGTGTATACTTTAGTTCTGTAATATTAATAATTAAAATACGAGGCGAAACACTAATTTATATTTATTTTATTATGAAACGTGATACGCTTAAATAATAAGTTTGAACATGCTTAAATAATAAGTTTGAACATATTTAAACAAAGCTGTAGCAGCTGCGTGGCATAGTGCCCGCTAGTGGTGCAATGGGTCCGGGGATCGAATCCCACATCTTCCTAATATTTTTAAATTTTTTTTAAACTCAGGTTGGATTTTTAAGATTTCTTTTTATAAAATAAATATATTTTTAATTCTTTAGTCAGTCAAAACTTCTAATAAAATAAATATTAATTATTGTTTAATATTTTTGTCACTTGGAGCGCTACAGTCGTGAAGTCGTGTGACGTCCTGCAGTGGGATTCAGAACATTCGATACCGTTTTTTGAAATGGGATTCTGAGCACCTATCCTAACGACGATATACTTCTTCGGCTTAAGGGCGCGACAACGCCATCAACGGTTTGTAACAAAGCAAATCTTCTATACATTGTACATAGATGGCGACAGCTGTACGACTAGCTCGATTTATAATTTTAGTACGTGCTTCTATTTCAAGGTTGTCAAATTTACGGACTCTAATATAAATATTTTAGGAGAATAATATGAAAATTGCTGTTGGCCAGTTTCAATTATTGCACTGGAACATGAAAAGTTAATCTGCTAAAAATTGCACTTGGTTTATAAATCCTAAATACGTAGTTTAATTGTTATAAAAAAACACAAAAAAAAATTATTAAAATGACATTTAAATATTTACTCATAATACCTACTGGTTTTACTATTAAACTTACAAATCTGTCATTTTGAACAAAACCCTAGTGCGCGCAGTTGCCAAATGGCAAATTAAATTATATATGAATTGAGAAACTAAACTATATATAGTAATATATTACTGTTATGGATTATTAAATTTGTCACTGTTATAGCATCGATTTAAAAATTAACTTTTATAAATTTAAAACAATCATTTAAGCGACGTAAAGAGTCTTTCTGATCCTTTATTGAAATATATTTTAGTAAATACTCAAATTTAAAAATATGTTTGGCAACAATGAACGATCATTGTGACTTTATATACCTCTCGGTGGTTTAGACTGTGAGGTGTTGTTGGCGTCCAGAATTTTGTAATATCTCTATTTTTATTTATCAAGCCGGAGTCTCATGCGTCCGTTTACCGACCGTCCGATGGTACGACGGCGCTTCTATTGGTTGAAAAATTTTCCGCCTTTTTTAATACGAATATTTTTAACTTTTTTCCGACGTCGGACAAAGTTAAACTAATTTTAACTTTTCCGTTTTCGGATCGTTTTTAACCTCACTTTTTGACTGTCTGACTGATGAAAAGTAAACAAAACAAAAAATTAATAAAAATAATCATTCGGTTTGCGTTTTAACATCCGTTGATGGTTTGAACTAAATTTATAAATTTTTTTAGTTGCATTTCAGCAAGCATTGCAGAACTTTGGTAAAATGGTAAAACTCACCTGCGTTTCGGCATTGTATGTTTCGGTCGATGTTTCGGGTACGTATTTCTACATCATTCTCATTCTGATCAAAACTTTGTCTTTGCCAATAGTAGAAATTAGACTGATCGCAAATAACAAATAATTGAAATTTAAAATAATACAATATTGAATCAAATCACAGAACACAATCAAATGATATTGAATACAATACAACCAAATGTAAAGGAGGGTATCGTTTTAAATGGGTGTTTTGGGTTTCTCATGAAAAAAATTTTTATGTTTTTTAACTTGAAAATCCAATAGAGGAAAACGAAAAAATTTGTTTTGTATTAAAACTATAAGCTTAAAATGAATTTCCATTGCGAGAAATTCTAAATTACCTGATTTTTAGGGTGTATACGGACGGCTAAAATTATTAATAAATAAAACATATTTAATGGCAGAAATCTCTTTGAAATGAAAAAAAATACGTAGAATGAATCACTAATATTTTTAAAACTATTACATCTGTCTAAAAAAGCCCAAATATTTAACAATTGTTAACTGAAAAATCTAAGAACTGGAAAAGTTTGACATTTATTACTAATATCAAAGTTGTTAAACCAATTTTTAAATATGGCAACATCGCATGTCTTAACACAGAACCACAGTAGCTCCTATATGAGGTGGAGCTTTGGGAGACAAATACTCATGATTGTGTGCATCCGTCGTTAATGTTAGATTAGGTTTTTTCTGATTATTTAGAATGCAAATAAAAAAAACTATTATTTGGATTTAACGGAGGTTAATCAGTAATACAAAATTGCATTTATTTTACATTTCACAAAAAAAAAAATTATGGAATATTTGTCTCCCAATAGCTCCCCCTACTATGAACCTTATACGGTTTACTATATTCTTTGCTTATACTGTGACAGAAATAGCTCCTCCTACTATAAGCTGTGACAGAACTAGGACTTTTATGTTTTTTTTTAACTTTAATATATTTATTGATAAGCAAAGACCAGGATTTAGCAGATTTTTTTAATTTCAAATATTTAATATTTTTGAGACGTCTTAAGGTAGATCAGTTTAAGAAATAAGCGAAAGATGGCGCCAGTCGTCAATTTAAGTTTGAATTATCTATTTAAGCAAAGATGGCGTTACAATCGAAGTTATTTATTTAATTATATGCTTACCTTTTGCTACAAAATGCCCTATAATTATTGCGTCGCAATGTTCAAGAATAGTATTTTTAATAGTGATTCAAAAACTAGAATAAAAACGTAATTTCGACGCTAACTCCCCCTTGGTTATTTATAGTATTGAGGTGTAGTATTGCCGGTACTACAGAGAAAACTGTCGATTGTAAACCGAATTTAAATAAATCCGAGTGGCACCAGCTTTCTCATAATTGTTGAACTGATCTACCTTAAGTGACAGATTTTTTTTTAATTATAGGTGTAATATAGGTTTAAAAAATAAGGGTTAAATTTTTATTACTCAGGTTTTTAATGGCCCATTAACCTAAAATCAAGCAAACACCCCATTCGTGTAAGAAGTTTAAATATTAATCTTTTTATTGATCTAAATAGGATTACACTATAACGTCAAATAAAATATTACTAACACATTTTTTAAAAGCTTTATTCAAATATTTATCAATCTTAATTTTTTTAAATAACGTGAAAAGTATAGTTAGTATTGTTTGAAATATTGAAACTTCGATATTTTAAATCAGATGAAATGCTATTTAAATTAATACCTTTTGCTCTTCCATCCATTTGATGAACTTGTCATAATCTTTAGCGTCTTCGGTTTCAGACTGTACGTACTCCCTCTTAATTTTTCGATCCAACGATGTTTCGGTGCAGCAATATTTCGGTCCAGCGATATTACGACCCAGCGATGTTTCGATGCGGCGATGATTCGATGCAGTAATATTTCGGTCTAACGATATTTCGGCCCAGTAACCTTTCGAACGGATAATGTTTCGATGCAGCAATATTTCGGTCCAACAATATTTCGATCCAACAACTTTCGAACGGGCAATTTAGTAGAAATGAATAGTAACTAATTATGGAGGTAAAAAATTAGATGTAAAAGGTGCATGCGATTTGAAGGTAATTTGGAATAATAAAATGTATGTATTAAATTTTATTATAGTTAAGACTTGTAGAAATCCGAGGGTATAATTTGATATATTTAAATACCGAGGTTTCTATGGTATGAACTGTATAGGTATTTGGTTCTCCAATTATTGAACTGTTAAATTGTGGGAGCAGGTGAGAAAAGTAATTCATATATATATATAGTTTTTTGAACTGATAAAGTTTAATATTAATAACAGATAAATTTGTCGTATAGACACTTACATTGTTTTATATGCGCCGTATTGGTCACCTGGAGACGAACTGCAATTGTTACACTTCTACCTGACTTTCAGAATTTTATTCTGGTCACTTTTTAACTTTTTTTGTAGTCACTTTGCAGCTAACTCAGCATTATATGGCTTATTGGGGGTGTGCGTTAGACGCCATTTTTTTTGTATCTCTCCCTGCACACATACACACACACGATCATGATGATGATATCTGAACCCCTTTCGCTCGACACATACACACACCGCCGGGCGGAAATAGGAAGTCGGAGTTTCTAACGGTCACTGTGTGGCGGGAATATATTTTAATTTGAACGAGACTGATTGAAAAATCATAAAATGTTTTTTTCAACATACTGCCCACCAGGCAAAAGAGAGAAAGGGAGAAAACAAGAGAAGAGAGAGAGGAATATAAAAAATACTGACATTACAGGAGTCAATCACTTTCTTTTCTTGGAAGTAACGAAAGCTTGGTTATGGGGCGCGTGAAAGCACCATTTTTTGTTAAGAGTTGAGCTGATCGAACTTTTCCGTCCTTACCTTCGAACACCTCGATTACCCTAGCTAACGGCCACTGCAAAGGAGGAGTGTCTTCATTAGTTATGAGAACGAGATCATTTTTTCGGATATTGGGGAGAGGGTGCATCCACTTTGGACGATTCTGTAGACGATTTAAGTAGTCTGTAGACCAACGCTTCCAAAATTTTTGTTGAAGCTGGGTGCATTGTTGCCAATGTTTCATCCGATTTTCAGGGTTGAGAGAAACGTCTACTTCGGGATAAGAAGTTAGAGGGGCTCCTATTAGAAAATGTCCGGGGGTGAGGGGCATTAAATCAAAGGGATCATTCGATAGAGCATATAACGGTCGAGAATTGAGGACAGCTTCAATTTGAGTGAGAATCGTGTAGAATTGTTCGAAAGTGTAAGAGGTATTACCAACCATCTTAACTAGATGGGACTTAGCACTCTTTATTGAGGCTTCCCAGAGACCACCCCAATGGGGAGAGCGAGGGGGTATAAATTTCCATGAGATCTGGAGAGGGGATAAATATTCTTGAAGTGAGGGAGACTGTTCAGTAAGATAAGAGTGTACTTCTTTCAAGTAATTGTTAGCACCCACAAAATTGGTGCCATTGTCACTATAAATGACTGATGGTAACCCTCTACGAGCTATGAATCGTTTTAGACATGCCAGAAAAGCATCTGATGAGAGATCGGATACCAATTCCAAATGAACAGCTTTGGTTGAGAGGCACACAAATAGAGCTAAGTAACTCTTTTGTAAGGGGGCTTTTCGTAGTGAAGAAGCTTTCGTTAAGAAGGGGCCGGCAAAGTCAACTCCGGTATTCAAAAAGGGCCTAGAAGGAGTAACTCGCTCCTTCGGGAGACTGGCCATGATTTGGGTAGAAGTTATTGCATTGAATCTTGAGCAAAGAGTACAGCCTTTTATCAGTTTCTTAATGGTTCGAAGCCCATTGAGGGGCCAATAGTTCAAGCGGAGATGATTCAACACAGTTTGAGGTCCTGCATGCCGCAATCGGCGGTGTTCGTAGTCGGAGATTAAGAGAGTGAGATGGCTTTTAGCCGGAAGAAGCATTGGATGGCGTTGCTCATAGGGCAAGTCTGCAAACGAGAGTCTACCTCCTACACGGAGGATGTTAGTAGAATCTATGAAGGGGTTGAGTGAGGCAAGTTGCCTATTCTCAATAGGGCGACCAGTGGTCAAGCATTTTATTTCATGAGCAAAATTCGCCATCTGAACTTGTTTTATTAAGAAGACGAGTGCGTCTTCTAATTCGACAGTAGTGAGGGGGCCTTGTCGTTTAGGCTGATGCCTGGCATTGTAAACGAACCTGAGCATAAAGGCCATGGATCGTCGTAGTCGGGAGTATTGGGAAAACCTGCTTAGGAAGGAGATCCAACAATTTTGAGGATTCGTGGTTCCAACCTTAGAAACGATGCGTCCCTCTGGTGGGTTTGATACTAGGGTGAATGGCTTATCCATTTTTTTAAATAACTCTTGGGAATGCAAAAAAGGGGGACCCTCAGTCCACAAACATAAAGAATCGGGAGTAAACTTGCCTCGTGATAGCATGTCTGCTGGGTTTTGAGAAGACGTGACATATCGCCAAGAGGACTGAACAGTACAGCTTTGAATTATAGTTACCCGATTGCAAACAAATGTGGCCCATTTGCTTGGAGGACTTTGTATCCACGACAAGGCAACTTGGGAGTCCGACCACAGGAAAATGTCTTTATTATGAAAAGCGGGGCGTAAACTGGATTGCATCCTACTGATCAACTGAGCCATTAATACCATGGCACTCAACTCCAGTTTGGGAATGGTGAGAGGCTTGTTCAACGGGGATACTCGCGACTTAGCCGTGAGAAGCTGCACTGAGACTGAGCTGTTCTCGTAAAAGGTGCGTATATATATACAACAACCGTACGCTAGGGTGCTGGCATCACAAAATCCATGCATCTCCATTTTGGAGACTGGAGCCAGCTTCAATAAACATCGGGGTACTGAGAAGGAGGACAATCGAGAAATGGTGGCTCTAAATTTGCTCCATTCATTTAATATTTCAAGGTCGGTTATAGTTTGGTCCCACTTGAACCTATTGAACCATAGCTTTTGCATGATTAGTTTTCCGTGCACTATCACGGGGTTAATTATTCCTAGGGGATCGTAGCACTGAGCGATTAAGGACAACATTTTTCGCTTGGTGAGAGGGTTGGTGTCGAAAGAGCCAGGAATTGATATTTGAAACTCGTCACCGGTAGGGCTCCAGATGAGACCCAATACCTTGCAGGGAGCATTATCTAAGTTTAGATTTTTGTCGGACGATTGGCATTGAGAAAGAGAGGAAGAGAATGTGCTTGAATTTGATCTGCATTTATGCAATTCGAAGTGAGCGGGGGATAGCAAAGAAGTCATACTTTGAAAGAGATTTTGTAGCTCCCCCTCGGAGTTGCAGCCCGTGAGAATATCGTCTACATAGGTTTGATGCAGGATAGTGTCAGAGGCCAGAGGATATTGAGGGTTTTGAATGGCTATTTCCTTTAGCACTCGACAGGCTAGATAGGGCGCACTTTTTTGGCCAAAGGATACAGTATTCAGCTCAATGCACGATAGGTTATCTGTATTGCTATCTCTCCACAGTACATTTTGAAGAAAATGATGCTTGGGGTTCATTCTGACCTGCCTGTACATTTTCGTAATGTCAGCTGTCAGAGCGAACTTGAAGAAACGGAAACGGACAAGGATGTCATAGAGCTCGGGTTGAACTAGAGGTCCTCGTAGGGAAATGTCATTGAGTGATAGAGAGGAGGTAGTTTTTGCAGAAAAATCGAAAACTACTCTCATTTTGGTGCTGAGACTTTGCTCTCGCAACACGCATAGATGGGGGACAAAATACTTGTGTTCAGAAAATAAATTTTTAAGAGAAAGGGGGATAATTCGAGCATGGTCTAATTGAATGTACTCATCCAGAACTGCCTTGTATTCCTTTTTCAAGGCGGGGTTTTGATCAAGCCGTTTTTCTAGGGACAAGAATCTATGCTTTGCTTGCACAAAAGAATCTCCTAGCTGTTGATGTGCTAGGGGGTGCACTAAGGGAAGATCAACTTGGTACCTTCCGTCCGGAAGAATGGTAGTGGTGTTTAAAAAAATTGTCTCAGCTAATTCGTCTTCTTCTGATGATTTAGTCTGAGAGATGCCATTTTCCTGCTCTATAAATTTTTCGAGCAATAGTTCCAGTCGTTCCTCTTCCTGAAGATTACTGGCTACATGAAAGGAATGAGAAACTACTTGGTTAGGGACTGATGATTGGATGCACTGAGGGGGCACCACCCCAGAGAGGACCCATCCAAGATGGGTTTGAACTAGAGAAGGATATCCCTTGCCTAACGACTCTAGGCCGGGTAATAAGAGCTCATAGTAAATGTCGGCTCCCAATAAGAGGGAAATTTCGTCAGGGGAACTGAACTGGTCATCAGCCAGCTGGCTCAACAAGTAAGAGGGGATATTTAGTTTGTCCGCATTTATTGGGACCTGTGGTAAATTGTGAGTGATTTTAGGGACAACTGCGCATCGTATTGAAAATTGATTAGCTGAAGATCTGTGAGAACATATTTCAATATCAATCATTTCTTTGACAATATTGGAGTTGTTAAAAATACCTGTAACCTGCAGGCTTGAGGGAACACGGGTGCCTCCTACCTTATTGGCAAGAGCAGTGGTAATAAACGAACTTTGACTTCCAGAGTCGAGTAAGGCTCTGGCTGAAATGGGGCGTCCACGCTGCGGATACAAGTGTACCTTAGCAGTGGCTAACAGTATGTGCGATCCTGCCACATTTAGAGCAGACAACACAGCGGTTTGTTGGGAGGTGGATGGTGTGGAGCCATTGGTAGGCTGCTGAGGTTGGTTGGGTCTACGAGATGGACCTGAGTAATTGGGGTTTGGTTGTCGGGGAGATAAACTACGATTTCGTTCCATTCCACTGGTCAAATGGAGCAAAGAGTTGTGCTTCTTCTGACAAATAGAACACGTTATCTTAGAAGGGCAAGTTTGAATCGAGTGTTTGCTTCCTAGACAGTTGTAACACAAATGATTAGACTTAACAAATTGTACACGATCAGGTATGGAGAGCGCACAAAAACGATCACACCTATATATACGGTGGCTATTGATTTTACAAAAATTGCAATAAAGAGGAGTGCCTGATTGGGAATTGCGAGGTGGGTGAGAGCTGTGAGAGTAAGGTGGGCAGGGGGCAGACTGTGCATGCAGTGCTACCTGGGGAGTTTGAATTTTTGGCACATTGCCATTGAAAGATCTGTAAGAAGGCTTTGTGGGGTTTTTGTAACTGTCATTTTGAAAGTCTTGATTAATATTCTCTAAAATGACACAACGTTTTCGCAAAAAATCAAAAAAATTAGCAGTGCTAGCTAGTTTTGATAGTGCAGCTTGTTCCTCCCACGCTCGTCGCGTGTTATAGTCCAACTTTTGCTGCAATATGTGGATTAGTAGTGATTCAAAAAGTTCCTCTTTGCTAAGTGCTACCGTTTCCAAAGCGTCAATAATAGCTTTAGAGTTAGCTGAGAATTGTCTCAAATTGTAAGAATTGCATTTCTGTATAGTGGGCGTTGAAAGCAACTGTTGAAAGTGGGCGATTACTATTTGTTTTTGATTACTGTACCGTTCATCTAATAATTGAAGAGCAATATCAAAATTATCATCAGTTACTTGCAAACGTTCCACAAGCTTTAAAGCTTCTCCACGAAGGTACGATTTAAGGTAAAAGAATTTCTCCGATTTGGAAGTTAGCTGTGAATTTTGCACAATGAGGGCGTTAAACAAATCTATAAACGAGGGATAGTCTACACAATTTCCAGCAAACACTGGCAAGTGAATATTTGGCAAACGGATGTGACTATTTTGGGGAGTTGGGGTTTCTGCTCTAATTTTTGCTACTAAAAGAAGAGAGTCTAAGATGTCTTTAAGGGTACATGATAAATCTATGCAATTATTTTCAAATTCGGCCCTAATTTTCTGATCGCTTTCGTCACCTTTGTCGTCAATTTTGTCTTGAATTTCATTGAAATTAACAAGCGCTTGAGAAAGTATTTCTATTCTAATTTGAATCTGATGCTTATTAGAGCAGTTTTGGTTATCGTTATACCAAGATTCAACTCGGCTAAATTGTTCCATGACATTGGAAC
Organism: Neocrepidodera transversa; assembly: GCA_963243735.1. NCBI lineage: Eukaryota > Metazoa > Arthropoda > Insecta > Coleoptera > Chrysomelidae > Neocrepidodera > Neocrepidodera transversa. Next base: position 27,331,572 of record OY725341.1, read on the forward strand.
GTCGTTTCTTGAGACCTTCCATAGTTGTGCTTTATCTACTATTAAGGAAAAAATGTCCTTTTATACCAAAAGCTCACTGACTATGGGGTAGCAAAAGAGAGAGAATTGTACTTATTTGTTGAGAGAAAATTGTACTATTTTGTACCTATAAGAGAGAGTTTTGTACTTATTTGTACCTAAAAGAGAGAAAATTGTACTTTTTGTACCTATAATAGTGATTGTACTTTTTGTATCAATAGCTCCCTGACTATAGGGTAGCTTTAAAGAGAGGGTTTTGTACTTATTTGTACCTAAAAGAGAGGAAATTGTACTTTTTGTACCTATAAAAGTGATTGTACTTTTTATATCAATAGCTCCCTGACTATAAGGTAGCTTTAAAGAGAGGGTTTTGTACTTATTTGTACCTAAAAGAGAGAAAATTGTACTTTTTGTACCTATAAATGATTGTACTTTTTATATCAATAGCTCCCTGACTATAGGGTAGCTTTAAAGAGCGAAAATTGTACTTGTTTGTACCTAAAAGAGAGAAAATTGTACTTTTTTGTACATATAAAAGTGATTGTACTTTTTATATCAATAGCTCCCTGACTATAGGGTAGCTTTAAAGAGAGAGTTTTGTACTTATTTGTACCTAAAAGAGAGAAAATTGTACTTTTTGTACCTATAAAAGAGAGAAAATTGTACTTTTTTGTACATATAAAAGTGATTGTACTTTTTATATCAATAGCTCCCTGACTATAAGGTAGCTTTAAAGAGAGGGTTTTGTACTTATTTGTACCTAAAAGAGAGAAAATTGTACTTTTTTGTACATATAAAAGTGATTGTACTTTTTATATCAATAGCTCCCTGACTATAGGGTAGCTTTAAAGAGAGAGTTTTGTACTTGTTTGTACCTAAACGAGAGAAAATTGTACTTTTTTGTACATATAAAAGTGATTGTACTTTTTCGTGCTAATGGCCTCCTGACTAATCGGTAAAATTCTTTTACAATTTGAATTTTATCCTTAATCTAAGACAGTGTCGCTGTGACCCTTGAAATTGTTAAATAATAATACAGAACATATAAAAATTGTTTTGCATGCAAATTAAACACAAGGGGTTTTATTGTTTTTTTCTTCGCTGCACACTTCTGAAACATAAGAACATAGAATGCGAGAATATATAGGGTCACAGCTCGTTTTGTTTTACAATTTTTACTAAAGAAAGGAAAGGGAGCACTATGATTTTGTGTTTTCACTTGTACCGAGAGAAATGCGAATTCAAATCGCGACACACACTGCACTAATAGTTTTAAATGAGTATCGAAGGACCTTTTTTTTTTTACTAATTCACACACTCCCACACAGTTTTTTAAATTAGAATTATTGTCTTAGAGCATATCCGGCTCGAAGGACCATGTAGAAATCCGAGGGTATAATTTGATATATTTAAATACCGAGGTTTCTATGGTATGAACTGTATAGGTATTTGGTTCTCCAATTATTGAACTGTTAAATTGTGGGAGCAGGTGAGAAAAGTAATTCATATATATATATATAGTTTTTTGAACTGATAAAGTTTAATATTAATAACAGATAAATTTGTCGTATAGACACTTACATTGTTTTATATGCGCCGTATTGGTCACCTGGAGACGAACTGCAATTGTTACACTTCTACCTGACTTTCAGAATTTTATTCTGGTCACTTTTTAACTTTTTTTGTAGTCACTTTGCAGCTAACTCAGCATTATATGGCTTATTGGGGGTGTGCGTTAGACGCCATTTTTTTTGTATCTCTCCCTGCACACATACACACACACGATCATGATGATGATATCTGAACCCCTTTCGCTCGACACATACACACACCGCCGGGCGGAAATAGGAAGTCGGAGTTTCTAACGGTCACTGTGTGGCGGGAATATATTTTAATTTGAACGAGACTGATTGAAAAATCATAAAATGTTTTTTTCAACAAGACTGATCACAAATCTGCTCCAATCTTAGGTATCAATAGTGTTCAAAAGTTAAATATGATAACTAGAAATATACATGGAGTAGTTAAGTTTGATGAATGTGATGTATTTGTAATTTGTTCAATGGCATAGGCAAAATAAAAATGAATCCTGTTGAATTTAAACTAATAAATGATTATGTTCCAAAAATAGTTCCTTGTCGCAGGGTACCATTTGCATTAATGGACAAATTGAAAATGGAATTAAATCGCATGATCCATGATAATATTATTCAGAGTATTTCTGAACCTACGGAATTTGTGAATCCTATAGTATTGGTAAAAAAACCTGATAATAATATACGAATTTGCTTAGATCCTCAAAACCTGAATGAGTCTATTATAAGGGGACATTTGATGAAATCACTTGAGACATAGCGGGCTCAAAATTATTTTCAATTTTAGATGCCAATAAGGGTTTCTGGCAAATTAAACTATCAGATACTGCATCAAAGTTAACAACTTTTGCTACTCCTTATGGGAGATATCGTTTCTTACGTTTGCCTTTTGGTTTGGTCAATTCGCCTGAAATTTTTCATCGTACATTTAATGAACTTTTTAATGATATTCAAGGAGTAAGAATTTATATGGATGATATTTTAATCTTTGCAAATAACATTGAAGAACATGATAAAATTTTAAAAAAAGTATTGGATAGAGCAGTTGAAAATGGGGTAAAATTTAATAAAAACAAGTGTAAAATTAGAATTAAAGAAGTAAAATATGTAGGGCATATTTTGTCGGAAAGAGGTATTGAAGCAGACATAGATAAAGTGGAGGCAATTAGGCAAATACCCATACCACAAAATGTAAAGGAACTATCTAGATTTTTAGGAATGGTAACATATACGTGGCTAAGTTTATTCCTAACCTTTCAAAACTAACAAATAATCTTAGAATCCTAATGAGAAAATATAGTGTGGGATTGGGCACAGGTTCATGAAGTTGAATTTCTTCACTTAAAGGAAGTTCTAATAAAAAGACCTGTTCTTCAGTTTTATAAAGAAAATAAAACCAAATTCTTTCAGTAGATAGTTCAAAGGATGGGTTAGGTGCGGTAATACTCCAAGAAGGGGGGCCTGTGGCCTATGCATCAAAGAGCTTAACAGATAGTCAACAAAACTACGCACAAATAGAGAGAGAAATGCTCGGAATAGTCTTTGGATGTCAAAGGTTCCATCAATTTTTGTATGGTAAAGTATTTCTAGTTGAAACAGATCATAAGCCTTTAGAGGCAATTTTTCGTAAACCTTTAGAAAAATGTCCTTTAAGGCTACAAAGGTTGAGAATAACTTTACAAAATTACTCTTTTATTGTTAAATATAAACCAGGGTCACAACTTTATTTTGCAGATACACTGTCTAGATCAAGCTATAATGATAAAAACTTTAATATCTGTGAGGCAGATTTAGATGCTCAAGTAAGTTTGATTGAATTTAATGAAGATATTAGTAAAAATAAATTGGATTTAATAAAAGATGAAACTTTAAAAGACAGAGAATTATACAAGTATTAATAAAATTGATAAAGGAGGGTTGGCCAGACAGAAAAAGTAAAGTAAATGTTTTAATATCATCTTATTGGTTCTGTAGGGATGAATTGGTAGAAATAAGGAGTTTCGTTTTTAAAGGGGAACAAATAATTATACCTAGCTCATTGAGATCAGATATATTGGATAGGTTACACTATAGTCATATGGGAGTTGAAAAAACGAAACTTAGGGCAAGGGAACTCGTTTTTTGGCCATTAATGGAGAAGGATATCGCGGACAGGGTTAAAAATTGTCCAACATGTTTAACACATTAAAATAGCCAATGTAGTGAGCCATTAATAAATAGAGAATGTCCAAATACTAGATGGAGTAGTGTAGCTGCTGATTTATTTCATTTTCAGGGATTGGATTACTTATTAATTGTTGATCTTTATTCTAAATATCCAGAAATTTGTTTTCTTAACAGAGACACCACTCACAATAATATTATAAAACATGTAAAATCAATTTTTGCCAGACATGGAAAACCGCACATACTTTATACTGACAATGGACCCCAATTTGTGAATAAAAATTTTTATGAATTCTTAACGACTTGGGAAATTGAACATGTTACTAGTACACCGACTTTTGCACAATCGAATGGGTTCATTGAAAGGCACGTTCAAACAATTAAAAATTTATTAAAGAAGGCAGTATATGATAATAAAGATATATTCTTGGCATTATTAGAGTATAGGAATACACCTATAGCTCATAATATTCCCACTCCAGCTCAATTATTATTTGGTAGGCGCTTGAGAGGTCAATTACCAATAACTGACAAAAGACTGACACCACAAAACCCTTTAGAATTAAGTAAAGTTTTTAAAGATAAGCAGCAGAAACAAAAACAATATTTTGACAGGAGTGTTAGGTCATTAGCAAATTTAAATGTAGGCAATAAGGTAATGATACAGTTTGTGAAAAAGTGGGAGCCAGGTGTGGTTATAGAGGTTGACAAAATAATACCAAGGAGTTATCTGGTAAAGCTGAATAAAACTGAAAAAATTTTTGTTAGGAACAGAAAATTTTTAAAAAAAATTGAAGTTGATAATTTTGAAGAGGAACAAACATTTAACACTTTATTAGATAACTACTTGATGGAAAGTACAAGGAGCAGAGATACTGGACAGAATGAACAGAACTTTGCTCGAACAGAAAATCAGCATATCTTGAACAATTGTAATGATACCATGCAGAATATAACACCAAATTTGAAGCAAAGTTCTGTTCAACAAACCAGGATAAAGTCTAGTAGGGTCATCAAAGCGCCACAATATTTAAAAGACTATATGTAACATTTTAAATTTAATATATCTACCACTACATGTGTTTAATGTTTAAGTTTGGTGGTTAGCGCAGTTTGTATTGTGTTTATATTATATTGTGTATTGAAAATGTTTTTCTTATTTTTTCTGTAAGAGGGGAGATGTTGTGAGTTGCATACCTACTAGGGCAATCAAGTACTGACGCAGTAGTGGTTGCATACGCATCAGGACATCGCCTCTCCACCCATGAGGCAATATATAAAATGGCTGAATATGTAATTAGACAACTAATAAATATCTACAAAGATCATTGTTACAATTATTGAAATACCATCATAACACACACTACCATAGAAGTAACGGTATGGCCGAAAAAGCCGTCGGCATATGTAAACAAACTTTGCGTAAAAACTTTAACGATAAAACTGACTACAGAGAAGCTCTGATGGAATATAATAATACACCATTAGTAAATCTAGAGGCATCACCTGCTGAAATTTTACAAAGCAGACAATTAAGATCTGCCTTACCAACAACAAGCAAAAATCTAGAACCAAAAATTCAGTCCCACATATACAATAAACTGTGTGATGAGAGGAAACATCAGAAGCAACAACATGATAAAAGAACCCGCAGAGAAACAATCGAGTATAAAAAGGGGAGATAACGTGGTAATAAAACATAATAAAGAAAAGTGTTGGCAAAAGGCAACCGTAATTAAAAAAGCAGAGGAACCTAGGTCATATTGGATTAAGAAATCTGAAAATAACAAAATAGTTCGCAGAAACACAAATCAAATTAAGTTATCACATACAAAACCAAATGATAACGAACGCATACTTGAACCTGAGCTATACCCAGAGAACTTAATCGAGAATCTGAACAATAATACATATATACAAAACCATAATGAACCTTTAAACCAAAACTTAGAAATTATCCCTAATGTTAGAAAGAAACATAGTCCGACCATCGTTCGCGATAGATCCAGCTTTGGTAGAACTATTAAGCCGACCAGGCGCCTTAAGGGACAGATGTTAAATAATAATACGAGACGGCCCAATAGCCACTGCGATATGTTGCGCCCTCTCTCTCTCTCTGATCTTCTTTTAACGTACTAGTGACATGTGTCTACAACTCGTTTAATAAATGTTTAATAGTGAACTAATAAAATATAAATAATTACTCTTGTATTATTGGAAGATCATATAAAACAACTACCGAATTGGATTATTAAGTTATAATAAGATTTTTTTTTAATATATTACAGTGATGGAGCTGGAAAAGAAAAAAGACAGATCAACGAAAAAACAATTAAGTACTTTGGTTGATTATGTATGTCAACACAATTATTTGGTATATCCAAATACCGATCAAGCTTATTTTGATCAATTTAAGGCGAAATGGCAAGAACTGACTAATATTTTAAATAATATCGAAGGCCCTAAAAAAACTACCAAACAATGGAAAGCTGTAAGTTTCAGTAATATTTCCAATTATCATCCAAGTAGTTATTTAATCCAAAATTCAGTAAAAAAATGAAGTGATTCCGTAGGTATTCAATGATCTAAAAATTAATGTAAGAAAAAAAATGAGAAGAATCAGGAGTGAACAAACTCATACGGGGGGAAGCCCGAATTCTGATGTAAAATTAAATCCAATAGAAGAAAAACTTTTAGAGTTAATTCACAATGTAGTAATTGAAGGGGTAATTATAGACTGCAATGCAAAATTCAGTTTGGCTCATGAAGTTTAAAACAAATTAAATCATATATGTGGTAAATTTACCTAAAAATGAGAAATCTGCATTTACCAATATTATATATTTTAATAATTTATTTTGCTTAAAAAAATAACAGTTGGTGTCTGCACATGATAACCTAAAATTTAAATAATTTTCAAAAGCATTATTGTCTAAACCAATTTCGTTTATAATACTAGATGATTTTTGGATATAAATCTAAATTATTTTATATTTATTAATATTAGATCTGAAATCAAGAAGAAATTCAAGAAAATTAAAAACAATTAAGAAATGAAGAGTAAGAAGGCAACCAATACGGCAGGAGTCAGTGCTGAAAGAATTAGTTTCAAGCAATTATGCTATTGCAAATGCATTAAATAATATTGCAAAAGCAATAAAAAATAGTTTTATTGGTGGATTGATAATGTAGTTTGTGTAGCCAAATAGTAGTTACTGCATCACAGAAGTTTGAATTTTGTCAGGGTTGTCTAATTTTTCTTTTAATTCAATAACAGAAAATAAATATCACACATGTTTGTTTATTTTATCTTGCATAATATTCTGATATTTAGGGAGAAAATAGAAAATACATAATATAAATAAAAACGTATCCTGTATTTTTATTTTCTCCCGAAATATGCAACATAAAATACAACAAACATGTGTAATATTTATTTTCTATTAGTATATTAGATTAAAAAGAACCATGCAAAAATTAAAACATCTGCATTGCTGTAGCTATTATTTGGCTACATAAACTATAATATTATCGTACTTTTGAATATAGATGTTCCTTTTTTATTTTTGTGTTTTGTTTTAGATATATAAATAAATATTTTTTTTTAATTACCAACACTTATTTTTCTATTAACATATACTAATTAAAATATGCATGGCATATGACATCTCTTTTTCTTGTTCCTTGCACATAAAAATCTCTTCTTTGTTGCTCTTCATTGAACATTTCTCGGAGAATTTCTTCGAAAAATTCATCATCTGGCATGGCCACATTAAAATGTAATACAATGTTGTGAAGGACAGCGCAGGAATTAATAATTTTTCCAGCTTTTATTGGATTGTAATTTAAGGTTCGATGCTTCAGCAAACATGGAAACCTTCCTTTTAGTATTCCATTAACTCTTTCTATTAAATTTCTGGCCCTTCTCAGCTGACTATTAAATCTCTCCTCTGGACTGTTATCAGCAATATTACCTGGGTTTTGTGTGAGTAGCCAAGATACTACTGGATACTCCTCATATCCTACTAGATGAAAATATAAATTTCCTTGTAGATGTACACTGTAAATGATTATTGACTGCAGACATTTGCCATATAGCAGAATCATGAACAGAACCAGGATATTTGGCATTTACATTTAAAATTTTTAAATCAGCACTTCAATTGCACGTTAATGCTGTAATATCCCTTGCGATTGTAATAAGGACCTGCAGGATATACAGGATGCTCATTGGGTGGCGAAATTATCGCTATGTGAGTGCAGTCTATGGTTCCAACTGTACCTGGGAATCCGTACTTTTCAAAAAATGATTGTATGTTTGAATTTATTGCCTCTGAAGTATTTGGAAATTTCACCCATCTATTTAATAAAATTCTATTAATAACTTCAGTTATACAGCGGCTAACTGAAGATTGGCTCATCGGAAAATGACATGTTGTACCAGTGTAACACCCATGTCCTAAAAAATTTAAGGTGCATAATATTTTTAGATAAACGGGTATTCTTGCATTTCTTAGTCCACCCTGTAAATTTGGTGTTAATTCTTCAATTAACCAACGGGTCTCTTCCTTATTTAGACGGATTAATTTTAAAATAGAACAATCAGGCAATTGAAATGCATCTGATGAATCTCTTAAATTACGATGAAATATACGCGATTCACGTCTAAAAAAACAAATTTTCTTTATAAATAATGTATGAATAAGTTTGCTAAAATAACTTACTTTCTGTATCTTTCTCTTTGATTTAGGTGATGTACAAAAGCAACGTATTGTAATGCAGCCATTTTCATTAAAGTGTTTGACAGTTATTTTTAACGTCAACAATATACCTCACGATAAAGTTTGGATTTTAACCTGGACAGAGAATACCTATCGATAAAGAAACTAAGGCTAGGGTATTTGCATGGACAGAAATTTGTACGCGCATGCGCGACTTATATTAGTTATACGTCAATGTCAATTCTGTCCAAAGGTGGTATATTTTTGAATAAAGTGCGGATTGTTTGTTCATTTGCTTTATTTTATATTATTTTATTGTAAATATTACTTTCTAAACATATATATAAAATGAATTTAAATGAATTTTTGACAGTACCTGAACGGATAGATCAAGAGCGGGGTAAAACGAATCAAAAGAGTAACGAAGCCGAACTCAGCTGTTATATTAGTTATCCGTCACCTGTCACAAAAATTTTTGCCCTTCCAACATCAAAGAAATTTCGCTGGCCTTCGCTTCTTGGTATATATGTATTGTTTGACCTGGATTTATAACTATAATTTTAACCAAATATGCCATACAGAATATAAAATGAAAAATAACCTCCGGTTACTTTTATAACCTAGGGTTAATTTTAACCAAATTTTTACTGAATAGACCCCATGGAACGTTTATTTTAACTATTTTTGTATATTTAAAGTTATATTGCAATTTGTAGAATTATTAAGCATAGGTTAAATTGATTTCAGAAAAAGTAGTACGTGTACCTCGTAGTAAAAGCACATTCCCAGACTTCAATGCTTGTTGGCCTCGGCTTAACGCCTCGGCCAACAATTTGCATTATCGTCCGGAAATGTACTGCTTTTACTAGTTTCACAATATAATATTCCGAATGAATTGTTTTTGACAAATTTAACATTTAAAAAATTTCTCACCACTGTGAATTTTTAAATGTCTTTTCAAACTACTTTTCTGATAGAGTTGTTTTTGACAAATTCACATTTAAAAATTTTTTCATCAGTGTGAATTTTTAAAAAAAAATTTCTGAAATTGTTTTTGGCAAAGTTAACATTTAAAAGATTTCTCATCAGTGTAAGTTTTTAAATGGCTATTCAAGTTACTTTTGTGAATAAATTGTTTTTGACAAATTTCACATTTAAAAGATTTCTCACCAGTGTGAGTTTTTAAATGGCTTTTCAAACTAACTTTCTGAATAAACCGTTTTTGACAAATTGATCATTAAAAAGATATTTCACCAGTGTGAATTTTTAAATGGATTTCCAAATGAATTTTCTGAATAAATTGTTTTTGACAAAGGAGTATAAGCGATAGCTTCTGGTGCTCAGGGTAAATCGTATTTTTGGTCCGGGATTTTCCCCAAATATTTTTGTTTTCTTCATTTTTGCGACCTCTAACCAGACATCAGTAGCTCAGCCAGTCAGTAATCAAACAGTGATGCCGATTTGTGAGGAATTTCCTATTTTTGGTCATCGGTTGACCTTTCCATACCTCCGAATTAGGTATTTATTTTTTAATCGAAACTATGTAGTGAATATTTTCCGATTTTTGGGCTTTATTAGTAGTACTAGTCCACTAGATAATAATCTAAAGTCATGGATAGTATCCGGTGACCTTTTCCTACTTTACAATTACGGATTAATTTTTAAAGGAAACTATGTAGTGAATATTTTTCGGTTTTTTGGGCTTGACTAGTAGTACTAGTCCACTAGATTATACTATAAAATCATAGATAGTGTCCGGTGACCCTAAGGTCATCTATCACCTTTTCATACCTCAAAATTATGTATTTATTTTTTAAAGGAAACTATGTAGTGAAAATCTTTCGGTTTTTTGAGTTTGACTAGTAGTACTAGTCCACTAGTAGATTATACTATAAAATCATGAATAGTGTCCGGTGACCCTAAGGTCATCTGTAACCTTTTCATACCTCAAAATTACGTATTTATTTTTTAAAGGAAGCTATGTACTGAAAATCTTTCGGTTTTTTGAGCTTGACTAGTAGTACTAGTCCACTAGTAGATTATACTATAAAATCATGGATAGTATTCGGTGACCCTAAGGTCATCTATAACCTTAACCGGAAGATTTTCACTACACAGTTTCCTTTAAAAAATAAATACGTAATTTTGAGGTATGAAAAGGTTATAGATGACCTTAGGGTCACTGGACACTATCCATGATTTTCTAGTATAATCTAGTGGACTAGTACTACTAGTCAAGCCCAAAAAACCGGAAGATTTTCACTATAGTTTCATTTAAAAAATAAAAACGTAATTTTTAGGTTGGAAAAGGTCATAGATGACCTTAGGGTCACCGGACACTATTCACGGTTTTATGGTATACTCTAGTATACAATTGTTACTAGTCAAGCCCAAAAAATCGTAAAATTTTCACTGCACAGTTTCCTTTAAAAAATAAATAAAGTTATAACATAGGAGCACCAGATACAGGCATACTCCTTTCACATTTAAAAAATTTCTCAACAGTGTGAATTTTTAAATGGCTTTTCAAATTACCTTTGTTAACAAATTGTTTTTGACAAATTTCACATTTAAAAGATTTCTCACCAGTGTGAGTTTTTAAATGGCTTTTCAAATTACTTTTGCGAATAAATTGTTTTTGACAAATTTCACATTTAAAATTGTTTTTGACAAATTTCACATTTAAAAGATTTCTCACCAGTGTGAATTTTTAAATGGCTTTTCAAATTACTTTTCTCAATGAATTGTTTTTGACAAATTTCACATTTGAAAGTTTTCTCACCAGTGTGAATGTTTAAATGGATTTTTAAATTACTTTTGCGAATATATTGTTTTTGACAAATTTCACATTTAAAAGATTTCTCACCAGTGTGAGATTTTAAATGGCTTTTCAAATTAACTTTCTGAATAAATTTTTTTTGACAAATTTCACACTTAAAAGATTTCTCAGCAGTGTGAATTTTTAAATTGCTTTTCAAATTACTTTTGCGAATAAATTGTTTTTGACAAATTTCACATTTAAAAGATTTCTCACGAGTGTGAATTTTTGAATGGCTTTTCAAATTACTTTTGTTAATAAATAGCTTTTGACAAATTTCACATTTAAAAGATTTCTCACCAGTGTGACTTTTTAAATGGCTTTTCAAATTAATTTTCTGAATAAATTGTTTTTGACAAATTTCACATTTAAAAGATTTCTCACCAGTGTGAATTTTTGAATGGCTTTTCAAATTACATTTGTGATTAAATTGTTTTTGACAAATTTCACATTTAAAAGATTTCTCACCAGTATGAATTTTTAAATGGCTTTTCAAACTACATTTATCAATGAATTGTTTTTGACAAATTTCACATTTAAAAGATTTCTCACCAGTGTGAATTTTTAAATGGCTTTTCAAATTACTTTTCTCAATGAATTGTTTTTGACAAATTTCACATTTGAAAGTTTTCTCACCAGTGTGAATTTTCAAATGCCTGTTTAAATTACATTTATAAGGAAATTCTTTAAAACAAATATTACACTTATAAAGTATTTTGTTACTAAAATTATTTGTCAAATTTGAAAAGTTTTTACCATTTTCTCCAGACTGAATTTTTCTACCACTATAAATTATTGCAGGAGATTTGATAGTCTCAGTCCCTAAATCATGAAATTTTTTGCTTTTAATTTTTACAAAATGAACCATATAATGGTTCCAGAATTGGAATTTTCCATTGGATTCCTTCCCACAAAAAATACAAGTTACAGAACATTTTTTAAAGTGCTCATCGAAATGTTTTAATCTTGGTTTTATAGATGAAAAATCTAAAATACAATTTTTTTATAACTATTTTTTAAAAATAAACAAAAAAACTTACGTTTTTGACAAACTGGGCAATGATAAATTTTCTTTTTCCTAAAAATCTTTGGATTTTCTTTAACACAGTGATCTTTCCCAAAATCCAAATCTGTTTCAGTATTTAGAATTTCCGTTTTACTATTACAGTTCTCTTTTTCATAACTACCTTCTTCGACCATTGAACAATATGTTTGCATAACTTTCTGAATTTGTACTTCAGACATTAAAGGTTCAAACTTAACTTCTATTAAATTTTCTTCTTTAATCTCAATTTTTTCAGTTTTAATATCTAGAATAGTTTCAATATTACATTTCTCTTTTTCATAACTATTTTCCTGGAGCATCAAACAATAAGTTTCTTCAACTTTCTGGTTTTCTATTTCAGAAAGTGATAGAGGCTCAGGTTTAATTTGTATCAAATTTGTTTCAAAACATTCTTGTTTTATCTCCATTTTTTTGTGTTGGGCCTTTTTTCTTTATCTTCCATCACTACTCTATAATGTAATTTAATGAATACCGTTACTATACCTACTTGACTCCAACAAATATATCCTTTGCTTTGTTGTTGAACTGTAGTTATTATATTATTAACTTTTAATAATAATAAACGAGTAAAGAAAAACAACTTTAGATTGACATGACATATATCATTTTTTCTTTATATAAGCCTTTTTCGATTTAGACTGCGCGAGCGGTTGCGGTTGACAGAAAAATGACAGCGGACCTCAGAGTAAATATATATAGAGAGGGCATTCTATCCTTTTTTATTAAGCCAACATCTAGTTAACTTTTGTTGACATCGTCCTCTAGAGATTCCATAAGCGTACTTTCAAGCAGGATAATTTAAAATCCTACATTAAATAGTTTATTTTTTAAATATTTTAGTAAACATTTTGAACTATTTTAAGCGATTTTCTTGAGAGGTTGTTAACCATGAGAAAGAAATGTGAAAAATGTGGTGCTTTTCTCAAGCCATTAGATAATCAATCTTACACTTCACAAGTAAGTTAGGAAAGTAGTTTTTGAATAATTTAAAATATAATATAAGTTGATAAGATTTGATAATTTTTTATTTTGCTTCCTTTCTTTTTTATGTTATATACCTACCATTCACATTTTTTTTATGTTATTCGCATTTAGGTACTCCTTACTGTAACAAGGTTTTAGAAACAATAAAAAATATTATTTATTTGATTCGATTATTAAATACGTACATTTAATATAAATTTACAAGCATTGCTATGTTTTAATGTTAAAATTTATCAGTATTACAGAAAATACAACTTTATCGAAATTATATAACGTCTCACGACATATTTAATTCAAATGTGATATATTAATAACATGTAAAATACCCAATTTTAATTTTCTTTTTTTTTGCTAAAGCAAAAAATGAAAAGTTATAATTCTTCGCGTCGCCACTGTCTAATACATCACGTCAATTTTTATTGTTGATTTCGTCCTCTGCACGAGATTTTTCTGCGCGTCTCACGTCCCTCGCCCACAAACTTTGCCGAGAGAGAGGGCTAGATGTTGGCTTAAATTTTGTAAATGACATTGGATATACAGGGCATATCTAGTAGTTCCTTTATCTGAGCAGCGGTCCTGTTTAAATTTGACAGCGGTTGCTATTTGTGACGTATTTGTGACATCACTCAAGATTTTAAATCGAATTAGTTGGTTGCAAAGTTTGGTTGACATTTGTTAGCACAAACAACATTTTCAACATAATTTTCTATTCGATTAGGTTTATGAAAACTTCGTTTACGTGATACCACGATTAACGATGGAGACGAGACAACACAAAAGCACAAATAAATGCAAATGTGTTAAAAAGTTCGGTTAAAACAGATTGACAGAATTTTTAGGCCCCGCTCGTTCATAAATTTTTATACACCCGGGCGCACTCTGGGTAAATATTGCTCCGGGCGAATTTCGCCCGGATATTTAATTTATGAACGCACTCCTGAATTGTAAAATTTAACTAAATAGTTATTAAATATTGTTCATACAACTACTGGATTAATTGAATTCGTAAGTACTTAATTTTTAACCAAATAATGATCTTGTATGTATAATTAAAATGTTTATAAAACAATAGCTAAGTTGTTATTATTAACTAGGGTGGTTTTAATAATTTTTGAAAACGTAATTGATTTCCAGGGTGAGCAATATTAAATTTATTTAAGAAAAGTGGAGGATCAATTATTGCATTATACCTAATCAATAAGTCTGCCACTTTATATAGATCTCTTAAGTTCCTTTATATTCTTTGTAATCCTCGACAAATCAAACCATGACTAGTACTATATATGCAATTTTTTTGTTTTTAGGCATTAAAATATTTTACTATACAAACAAGTAATACAATTTGATCGCAAGAAAATCTTTTTTAACCTAGAAGGTAACTCTGCATATCCCTGCAGTGCAGACAGTCGCAAGGTAATCTGCACTTCATTAATTGTTTAATTCAATGAAAATTTATGTACATTTTTAGGGACACAGGCAGATTAAAGATCCAGCATAGAAAATACAATACATAATTAAGCTAGAGGCCAGAATTAGTACTGAACATACATTTGGGATTTTAATGCACATTCAGAATTTTACAGTATCTAAATGCAATAAAGGAGGAATTAGAAACGGATTAAAATCTGAAATTTTAATAAGTTTCAATAAATACATAATGCAGTTAAGGAAAAAATAAATTATTCAAATCTGAATTTTAAATGTTATTTTTAATTATAATTAATAGGGCATATTTTATAACTTTTAAATAAACATTTATTTTGTAAGTATGTGTTTTGATTTATATTTTAATTTATAAAAATTAAGCAATTATTGAAGTAAAAAATATAGATTAGGAATTTTTATTATATTATATATTAATTCCACATTACAAAATGCACTGAAGTTTTCTCGTAAACTAATAATAGGTACTAGACCTAGTTATTTATTTTTTTAATTGTACGCTCAACGATATTTTTCAGATGTTGGCATAATTTTCAATAAACACAAATTAATATTTTATGCGTTCCCAGTATATCGTCTCCTACATTTACAACAAAAAAAGGATGACATTATTGTGCGATAAAGATAAGTATATACCAACTCTTGCAACCACTGTAAAAGGCCGGTTCATGTTGCGAGCGGTTGCGGTTGGTATATGACGTCACGCTTTCTAAATCGAAAACCTGATTTTGACAGCAACCGCGATCAGGACCACTAAATCGAAAAAGGCTTTGGTATATACTTATCTTTATCGCACAATAATTTCATCCTTTTTTTGTTGTAAATATAGGAGACGAAATACTGGTATTACTGGTTAGTGGTTAGGTTAGGTTAGGTTAGATTCGCATTAAATTATATTTTTATTTTGTGTTTATCAATTTTGTAGGTAATAATATATTTTTGAGATATTATATACAGGGTTCGGTAAACCTCTGTCGTAGTTCTATAACTCTTATATTGTGTAAAACTTAGATTTATTTAAAAGGTATCTATTAATAAGAGATATTGCCCCAGTGAGTCGGCTAGAAATACCGAAAAACGTATTTTTAATATAAAATTTACAATTTTCAAAATATGTTTTTGAATTTTTTTTATACCAAAAGTGTGTTTTAAGGATTACCTGACAACATTAAAATATAAAAAACTTCATATGATCCAGAAAAAAAATTAATTTCCATGCATGGGTCGGAGTTTTAAGCATTGTGAGTTTAATATTAATCTAATAAAAAAAGTTCATGCAGTTTGTAGATAATTGGTATCACATGAATTTCTATAAAAAAAATTTTTATTTTTTTAATTGGTTTCCAATATATATCAAGAATTAAAAAAAAATAGAAAAATGGGAGAACACTAATTTTAAACAAATTTACTTTAATTTTTGCTCAATGTTTGTAATACAAATTGTATAAGTATGTATTGTTTAAAAAATAAAAAAAGAAAATTTTAAATTCATTGAACAATAAGTGCCTAGCGTTTAAAATAAGAATCACGAAATCATCATTTTTAAAACCAAATAATTTTTTTTCTGGACTATGTTGAGGTTATTTATTCATATTTTTAATGTTGTCAAGTAGTACTTAAAACACACTTTTAGTGTAAAAAAAAATCAAAGACCCATTTTAAAAATTGTGAATTTTATATTAAAAAATATCGTAGCGCACCTTTTTCCGTATTTTTACTTGACTCACCGGGGCAATAATTAAAATTATTTTCATGTATAAGACATTTAAAAAAAAAAAACACAAGTTTTAAAATTACCAATGTACAAAGACAATAACAGACTGTAGATTTTTTTAAACTCAGTTTTAAATTTTTATTTTGTACAGCGAGTGATCTAAAATACATGTGACATTCCAAAAACTTTCATTACAGTTTTTTCAAATGAGACACTTTGTATAAGTATTCATCAATGGATACTGAATTTTTTGTCCTTCAACTCTGCAATTTACTCTCCGTAAATTAGAATTGTTATTTATACTATCCTTTTATTAAAAGCGTGTAAAATTGGTATCATTAAAACAATAGCATTGTTTATTATGATAAGGATACTTGATTGATTATCTTCTTTTGATCCAAAGTGAGAACAGCTTACTTAGATTTTTACCAAAAATGTGTTTTTTCTCATTTGCCTAGGTTACTAATGGACCACAAATTTAAATTGTACTCTTAGACGATGCATATATCTACATAAAAAACTTTTTATAAAGTGTTTCATATATCTGTTGAGCTACCCTGTATATATTTAATATAAGAAAATACATTAAATGATAAAAACGCAATAAATGTTTTAATTAAAATAAAAGAAAATTTAGAATTCAAAGTTCCAAAATTTATGTTTCGAATTTAAAAATTTAATTTTATAGGTTATGCTTTTAATTTTTACTTTCCGATTTCACATGATTAAACTTTTGCCATTGTTGCCAGATCTATCAAAAAGTTATTGTTTTCAAATTTTTGTAAATTGCCAAAATTATCCATTTTAATGAAAAATTATAAGATCCCAAAGTTGTAGAACATACAATTATTAACTTAGCTAAATTTTAATATTAAAAATTAAAAATAATAGAATGAAATTTGTAATTAAAAACTTTAAAATCGATTTTTTTTTTCAAATTTTTGTTTCAAAAATTGTGGTATTTTTAAAAAAAAAAGCTAAAAAAAATTTATATTTTATTTTTATAATTTCGTTTTATCAAAAAGTATACAATAAATAAAAAAGTAAATAGAGTACCCGAAAGGGAGCAAAAAGTACATTAGTAGTATTAGTGAGAACTGATTTAGGTTATGTCAACAAGTTTTTTTTTTTTTTTTTTTTTTTTTTTTTTTTTTTTTTTTTTTTTTTTTTTTTTTAAACTTTATTTCTCTTTAGTATTTACAGAATATATTTGTACAGAAAAAAAAAGAAAAAGAAAGACACTTATAACTAGTATAGCAGGTAAGGGGTTAGTTTACAATGTTTGATTAAATACAGTATAATTTGTCAGAAGAGTTTCTCAAGATTTTTTTAAAAAAAATATAATTTGTTAGAGAAGTTTTTCATAGTCCCTGCTTTAATTTTTTTGAACCGATCGTTCCTTAACATTTAAATCCATTCGGCAAGGTTTTTCTTTTTTTCCAGATTGTTGTAAATTAAACCGCTATAGATCCAGCACCAAACATTATAATCGAGGTCGTTTTTAAATTCCGTTTGAAAAATTTGTTTTGGATCTCCAGTGTTATCGCATACTTGAAATTTTTTTTGAATATGTTTCTTAGCCCATTCCCAGATTTCTTTTGCGTTCTCGCAGAGTTGAATACGGTGCTCTAGATCTTCCGGTTTTAAGCATTTTTTGCAAATCCCTGTATCTGTTATACCGTGGTGAACTGTTTTTGTACCGACTGCGTAAACATCGTTAATTGCCTTGTAGACAGATGATCGCCATTTTGAAGGGATATTATTGTTCTCCGTGATTTTCCAAATTTGTTTCCAGTTTAGATTTGGATGTTTTTGTTCAATTGAGGGCACGAATTTAGAAGTTTCGATAAACTGTTTGTACAATAATTTGGTGCTGCATAATACGTGCGGGTCCCATATGAAATTTTGATCATTAATGATCCCTTTGCATTTTTTAAAAGCAAAATGCACACCTAGATTAGGGTTTTCGAATATTTTGTTGAGTTCTGATTTATAATTTATTTTGTTTTTAACGTTGCTCCATGAGTGTTGTTGAGTTTTTATCAAAAGAGATAGAGCTTTTAGTTCAAAGTTAATTAACTTTAGACCACCTGATTTCAACGGCAAGTGCAATTGTTGTCTGGATACTCTGTAAAGTTGTCCTTGCCAGATGTATTTCCCTGTTATTAGAACAATTTTGTGTGCGAATTTATGCGTGACAGGCAGAATTTGGGATATGTACCACGCCTTAGACAGAACATACATATTAACAAATTTAACTTTTTTTATTAAATCCAGATCTCTTATGTAGTTGGTTTGTATGATTGTATTTATATTTTTAATAATTTTTTCCCAGTTCGCGTGAATCGTGTCTTTGAAGTTATTACAAACGTACATTCCTAAAATTTTTAATTTTGTGTTTATTGGAAAGCCATGAATACTACCTATTTGCGAAGTAGCGACTTTACCCAAGGGTAGATAGTAAGATTTTTCTATGTTGATTTTCGCGTTAGATGCTCGTGTATAAATTTTTAAGATAGTATTTATGGTTTTTAAGTCTTGGTTGTTTCCGATAAAAATTGAGACATCATCTGCATATGCTGATATTTTTTGATAAATACTGTTAATTTTGAGGCCGGGCACTGAAGCATTACAAAACCGTATAAAGGGTTCAATCGATATGCCGAAAAGAATCATGGACAGAGGGCAACCTTGTCTGACTGAAGTTTGGATTTTAAATTTTTTGGATAAAAAGCCATTAACCATAACTGCTGTGTTTGCTACAGTATAAATATTTTTTACGAGTTGCGTAATTTCTTTGTGAAATCCCATGGCTTCCATTACTTTCCACAAATAATCGTGGTTGACCCGATCAAACGCTTGATTGAAATCTAAACTAAGAATGCCTGTTTCCATGTTTCTTTCTTTTTCATATTGTATAATTGAATCCCTGATCAGTAAGAGGTTGTTAAAAATTGATTTGTCTTCACAACAATTCTGTTCACCTAATATCTTTGGGGTTATTTGTTTAAATCTTTTTGCCAAAATTTTCATTAGGATTTTATAATCGCTATTTAGAAGTGCAATTGGTCTCCAGTGATTTATTTCAAAGGGGGATTTAACTTTTGGAATAAGGGTTATGACCGCTTCAGAGAATTCTGGAGGAGGTGGTTTTGCGTTTTTAAGTATTATATTAAGAATTTTGGTTAATTCGTCTCCTAGGACATCAAAAAATATTTGGTAAAATTCATAACTTATTTGTTATAATGTTTTTAAAAAAGGATTTTACTTTTTTCTTAAAAGTGTAAACCCACCATTTGACAAAGTCTTTTTTATAATAGTAACTTTTCTTTAGTTTGTCAATGTCATTTTTAAATGTCTCTATAATGTTTTCCCTAAGTGTTGTTTTTTTGATTTTCCAGTACCCCCACCCATGCTGCAAGCTCTTTATTGACGGGATATTATTAATGTTTATCGCAAAAAGAAAAGCAGAATGGTCAGAAAAAGCTACTGGTTTAATTTCAGCTTTGTGAATCAGCTCTTTGTGTTCTTTTGATATGTATGCTCTGTCTATTCTCGTAGCACAGTTGTCACGTACATATGTAAATTCTATTTTATTTTTATGCATAATATCCCAAATATCTAGTAAGTTTGCACTTTGGATAAGATTTTGTAAAGGTTTGCAAATTGTAGTAATGTTCTTAGAGTCTTTTTGTTGTATGACACAATTAAAGTCTCCTACAAAGATGACAGGGTAATTAAAATTAAAGTGAACAAGTATTTCGTTTATGAAAAAACTATTTCTGACAGTTGTATTCTGGGATCCAGAGGGTGCATAAATGTTAACGTATCTAATATTGTTGATTGTTGCTGAAAGAACTCTTCCATCCAAAGAGCAAATTACGTCATTAATTTCATAACCTAGCCTATAAATAATTCCAGTTCCTTTATTTACATCCCCTACATTTGATATTATTGCATAACCTGTAGAAAATTTGAAGAAGTCTGTGTTAAGTTCTTGCACAAAAATAATATCTATATCATGTTTTCTGATGAAGTCAAAAAACAAGCTTTGTTTAATAGTATTTTTTAGACCATTGCAGTTTACAGACATTAGTGTTAGTAATTTTGTACTCATTGAAAGCAAAATAGTTCTTAACATATATCTAGCACTTATTGTAAGTATTACAAGGAAACAAAAAATAAATAAATACGACCTGAGTTCATTAATATTCGTCATCTTCTTTTTCTTCTTCATTAGAAAGATATGTTACTTCTTTATTTGTTCCTTTCACAGGGTCGTCTACATTTCCATCATTTTCCGCGTCTTTTTCAGTTGAAGCTGAATTTCCTAACGTTTTTAAATTGATTTTTAATTTTGGTACTTTCTTTTCTTCCCCACTTGAACTTATTTGCGTTTGCAGTTTTTTACGTTTTTTATCTTTTGTTTTTGTTTCGTGGGGTTCCTTGATACTTGTGCCTCGATTTAGAGAGGGATCTTCACTGTGTGTCGGGATGCTTCCTGACTCCTGGGCCCAGTCCATTTTTTGGATCATCGTATTTGGCGATATAGACCTCTGATTTGCTGGTGCATGTATGAGTACATCGGCAGTTGTGTGCGCGAATACATTTGGAACTTGGAAATTTTCTGACATAATGTTTCTGTTTTCTTCCATGCGTTCTTGCCCTGAACTTCCGACATAGTCGATTATTGCATTTGCGTTAGGAGTTTTTAGTACGTGTGCGTATGACATCCCCGGATCAGGATATGAGCTAAATAGATCTGGAGATCTATTTTCCGGTATTGGAACGTCGGGTCTTCTGATTTCCATTAATCTGTTAGCAGGTTTTTTGGGATAGTCTTTTCTGACATGTCCTGGATTATCACAGTACATGCATGTGCGTTCTTGATTACGGTATGTTACCAGCGAAGTTATGCCTTCAATTTTTACATATGAAGGAATTTTAGTTTTCATTGTTATTAGAATTGATCTAACTCCACTTTCAACATTGTATAGATCTTCACCAGACCAAACTTCATTTTTAATTACTTTTATTTTCCCATATTTACCAAAGGTTTCAATTAATTTTGAGTTTCTCATTTCTGGTTCAGGTGGAAAGTCAAACACTCTGATCCACGTATCTTCTGCTTCTTCACTTATATATATTTCATACTCATTTTCTTCGTCATTGTATATTAATTTTTCCTCTTCATATTTTTGCATTGCCTTTTTCATTAACCACTCGGATATTAATTTTATGTAAACCTTAGATCGAATATGATCAACTTGGATGCATAACACTTGATCTTTTGTAAATACGAATTTTTCCTTAATCCATCGGTGTAAATTTATGTTAGATGGTTTTTTGCGAACGTTTTTAAAATCCAAAGTAATTGTATTCTCTCTGCGGACGACCATGCTGATAACGAACAACCGGTATTTTATAGTGTCACGTCTGTTTTCTATGAGATACAAGACGGTACTGTCAAGTTGATTGAGTTTTCTCCTCGTATTTGTAATTTTATTATATTGTCTTTATTTTTGTGCTTTGCCAGTTATACTCATAAAAAAACTGTTTTTTTTTTTCAAAACAAACATAGTGCGAATAAGTTGATTAATGTCGTGTATTTCTACATACAAACAAAATGCCAAAAAAACTAAATAGTCGCTGTAAGGAGCTTGTATCTTCGTTAATACAGTACTTTGATCAGTAGCGATATAATAATGGACCACTTTTACCCTTAACTGCGGTCAGAGAGGTAAGTTAGAAAGATTATATAAATGTCTAGAAATATGAAATTGTTTTCTTGTCTGTTTTAGCGTGTTGCAGCAGCCCTAGACTTAAATATTTCTTCTGGCAGTAGTATTTCGCAAGCAGTCAAGAATAATGAATTATTAAAATCGCCACCCAAAAAACGTTCATGCAAAAAAACAGTCACTAACACAATAACATTGGTTACGAGTGGAATACGAAACGTTATTTATAACATGTATGATATAGAAGTGAGTTCATTAACAAATCCAAGTATCCAATAAAAGTTCATATTTTTATATACTAATATCGATACATATAGATACAAAAGAAATATCAAAAAATGTCAAAATGTTATGTTTTAGAATATAAGTTATGTTGGCATTATATGATAAAAAAACAGCAAGTAGAAATAAAATATATTCTTTTTTTTAGACACAAACCCCTAAAATATTTATAGTAGATAATTTAGCAGAACAATATGGACATAAAGTGTTACGTCTTACTCCATACCATTCCGTTTTTAACTCTATAGAACTTATTTGGGGACTTTCCAAATAATATTATAATAAACATATTGGCAGAGATGGTAATAAAGAACAAGATTGTTTAAATATGTGGCCTGAAGCTCTTAGAACAATTACTCCCGAAGTATGGAAAAATTCTATTAAACATACAGAAAAAGAAATACAAAAATGGTACGAAAGAGAAAGAGTTTTTGATACAATGGAAATTAATCCCATTATAATTAATCCTAACAGCGATGACAGTGATTCAAGTGATTTCGATTTGAATTAAGAGAAAAGATTTATTTTTTGTAGGAATTACGAATATTAGTAGTTGAATTGTTTCTTTTAAGTAAAAATATGTGTTCTTTAAACAAAACATTGTTTTATTGTAATAAAAATAAACAGTTGGCTACCTTTTTTATATGTTTCTTTTTTATTTATTTCAACATAATTGAATATAATATATACATTTAAAATAATAACAAAGCCAAACAACATAACCTTAAATTTTCGAAAATTCCTACGTTCATCGACTATTCTGACGAGCAGGCAACACTGCAGGTTCCTGACATCATAAATGATCTATGACGTGCATCGGGATTTGTATTAAAAATTCCAATGGACACACACACACCTAATGACCCCGAGCCAAGAGGATATTGTAGATTGTAGCTAATCGGCACTTGATCCCCAAGTCCTCTGCCTCCTCCCCCAGGTTCTCCCCCCGACATGCCCGCTATTGTGAGCATATCGCAGGGTTGCATTTAAGGACCGAAGTCCCCTGGTCGTCATTATCGTCTCTAGTCCTTGGCTGCGTCGTATTCCACCCCATTGGGCATTGGTGGATGCCTGGCTTGTCCTCTGAATTTTTTGTCTTAGGGACGACCGAAGCCTCGATCCCTTTTACATCGTCTGTTTGTCCTGTCGCTTTGTGTGTGCTTTGTCAGTTTGTCATGTATTGTCTTTCTCTGTAAAGTCCGCCTAAAACTTAAAACACATTATTAGAAATAATATGCATAAATTTAAACAACGGACTGTACTTTTTTGTCACGGTTTCTGAAAAAGATATATTTTTTTGTGGAGCGAGCTCCTTTTTATTTTTTTTTTTGGAATGGAATTCGTTATGAGTGTAAACGTATGATAAGGAACAACGTTCCAAAAGTTTTGTTACGTTACGTTTTACGTTCCTCGTATCATTCCTATGGTCACATCTCTAATCTCTACTAGAAAGAAACGTCAAACTATAAAAATTGACAACAAAAAAAAACTAATTATAGATGATAAATATGGATTTGTATGAAAATAAATTAGATTTAGGTTTTGAATTTATCGAAGTAAAAACTAAAACCGAATTAGAGGATTTTGATATTGAAGGATGCATTAAAACTGAAAAGAAAGACATGATTATAAAAAAGGAATGTACAGAAGATCTGCCAGATATTAACACAAATTTACATGATAATTTGAAAGTGAAGTTAGAAGTAGAAGAAATACACATTAAAGATGAAGAATCAAGTTTCACTATACAAGTTCTTAACCCTCAAGAATTTATTGCGGCGGAGGAAAACATAAGAGGCAATAAAAATAGTGTAGCCAAAAATATCTGCACATGTGATATTTGTAAAAAATCATTTACACAACTTTCTGGTTTAAAGAGACATCTTTTAACTCACAGTGGAGAAAAAAAATACAAGTGCGACATTTGTGAAAAATCGTTTAGCCAAAGTTCTACTTTAAAGACTCATCACTTAACTCACTCTGGAAAAAAAAACTATAAGTGTGACATTTGTGAAAAATCTTTTACTCAAAGTTTTAATTTAAGGAAACATCTAGCTAATTCTTGTAAAAGAAACTATAAGTGCGACATTTGTGAAAAATCGTTTTTTCATCTGTATCTTTTGAAAGAACATCATTTAACACACTCTGGTGAAAAAAACTTCAAGTGTGGCATTTGTGAAAAATTATTCTCTCAACTTTCTAATTTAAAAGTACACTGCTTAATCCATTCTACGAAGGTAAACTACAAGTGTAATATTTGTGAAAAATCATTTACTCATACTTCAAATTTGAAGAAACATCACTTATCACACTCTGGCAAAAAAAATAAGTGCGAAATTTGTGAAAAATCTTTTATTCATTTTTCTAGTTTGAAGAAACATCAATTAATTCACACTGGTGAAAAAAATTATAAGTGTGATATTTGTGAAAAATCATTTACTCAACTTGCTCATTTAAAAGGTCATTACCTAATTCACACTGGTGAAAAAAAATACAAGTGTGATATATGTGAAAAATTGTTTAATCGTAATTCTAATTTAAAGAAACATCACTTAACCCACTCAGGAGAAAGAAACTACAAGTGTGATATTTGTGAAAAATCGTTAACTCGTGGTTCAGATTTAAGAAGACATCAATTAACTCATTCTGGGGAAAAAAACTATAAGTGCGACATTTGCGACAAATCTTTTACTCAAATTTCTCATTTGAAAGGACATCACTTAATTCACACTGGCGAAAAGAAATACAAGTGTGATATATGTGAAAAATTATTTCCTCGCAGTTTTTCTTTGAAGAAACACCACTTAACTCACACTAATCAAAAAAATCCAAGATCTGTGAAAAAATAATTAACAAAAATTCCTATTTAGAAAAAAACTAGTACAATATATAACTACAATATTTGTAAAATAGCTTTTTTACATAGTCATTAAAATCTTTTCCACTAATATTTTAGTTTAGGTAAGACTTTGTAGTTGTGAACTATAAATTCTAAATCTTTAATAAATATATTCTTTCAGGTATTTAAGAAATACATAAAAATAGTAAATGGACCTATTTTTAAACCTTCCCCCATATGTTTTTGATTAGTTTGCAGTGAGTAGTAAAATTTGTTTTTCTTTATATTATAGAGTAGAGTAAGACAAATATGGATAACCATAATATAAAAGTTTGATTATGTAAGCTCTGGTATGGTTCAGTTTGTAGGATACCCAACTTATAAAATAAAAATATAAAAAAAATCACTGGATGAGTCCATTGTTATATTAAAAAAACAAATGCCTCTTTGTATTCTATACAGATGGAAATTTTATAAATATGACAAAAATGGGATGTTTTTCTTTTTTTATTTAAAGGGTATCTATAGGGTTTTCTTGTTTTAAATTTGTTTTCTCTGTGCATTTCAATTTTTAATATCCATTTTGTACCTTATCTCACTTCTATACATGATGATTTTAAAATAGTCGTTTCAGTTATGTTCTATTATTGTCATTTGAAAATTCACATTTCTTATGCTTATACTTCGTATTAAAATAAATGTTTAAAATTATAAGCAGTTTAATTACACTGTTAATTTGAATCACCACTGGAAATGGAGATTATGATTTAAAAGATACAATTTTATTTATGTTGGGTTTAATTTTTTTGTTTTTTTATTAATAACCCATTTTTATTTTCACTATTTAGCTCTATTCATTTAAAATGTTCTCACTTATTATATTTATATTCAAAAATCGCAAAATTTGCGCTATCGGATCCCTTTTCACAGCAAATTTATCTTCATTTTATTTAATTTACTTAATAATATTGTGATCAAATTATACCATTTTTCCGTATCCAACTATTTAATTTAACAACTAAAACTAAACAATAAACAATGGGCGCACGGTTAATTCACAACCCAAGCGCAAACTAGAAAAATTCATTCATCCATTTCCATTCCATTTCTTATATTTATATTCGTCGTCACATTCGTACACCCGTTTTCATTTATCGACTATCGTTTAGAAAAGTAGTAGTTAGTTGCTTTACTTTAGTAGTAGTCGATATCAAATTATGCATTAGTTCATTCATTACTAAATTTAGTAGTTTGCAGAACAAACCATCTAATAATTCGAATGGTTGACAACTATCAAACATTTCGATAGTTTTAGAGTTTTCGAAGAAAAAAACTCTTATTAGATGGTTTTGTCTGTCCGTCCGTCCGTCTGTTAGCCTGATTCAACTCGAGAACGGTGAGAGATAGGGACAAACGGAGAACGGCAATCGATTCAGCATTGTTGAAAACCCCAAGAATGATATTAATCCTTGACCTACTTCTACTTTCCCGCCACTTATACCACATATACGCAGTACATGGAAATTTATTTTCGTACCTTTAAATTTTCGATAACTGGAAATTACGGTAAAAATTTTGTCGTTTTTCACTTGTTTCCTTATTTATTCAATAGTGCACATCTACTACGGCCCGCCTATACTTCACCTTTGGTGAAGTAGGGCAAACCGTAGTAATGAAATCGTGCAAAAATCTCAAAAAAATCTTTTGTTCCAAATGATTTAAAATATCATGAAACGTGGAGAAAATTGATTTTCCGCGAAAAAAAATCTGTCTGTGTGTGGATGTCTGTGCGCACGATAACTCGAGAATGGTACGGCCAATCCGGAAAATTCTTTCGGCCATCGGTTTTTATTCAAAAAAGGAAGGCTCTATCAGAAGATGAGCTATTTCGGCCTACTAAAGTGAAACTTCTATTCGAAATATCTCGATAAGGAAAGCACATTTGTCGATACAGATTTCTTTTAAGGTGTTATGCAAGTCAAGACGCGTCGATTGATATCCATATCGCATGAGGGTCGTTGAAAAAAATTGAAAAATTTGAAAAAAAAGTTGGAAAACTTTCGATTTTTTTCTAATTGGACTTTCTTCCGCTGATGGAAACGGGCCGTACGTAGTCTTGAAAGATTATCGCGCATTCCTTTTACTAGTTTTTTTTATGAAATAAATGCAAAAGATCATGATTTTAAGTTTTTATTAAGAGACTATACAAATAATAAATATCATAGAATATTTGTTTTTAGATATATATTTGCATATTAAATATGTTAATAAAGCAAATATTACGCAGGCGAAAATATTGACAATTAAAATTTATTATGGTTTATACTATGGAGCGTATAGAAGGGAGGGCAATCTCTAATGGACAACACGTTTAAAATGGGGGCAACATTTTATACGCAACTAATGGTATATAAAATAACCGACGCGGCGCTGACGATCTTATGTTAAAAAACTGTTTGTAGATTGATTAGATCCATAATCTCAAATAACGTTTTTTATTTAATGAGCCACCCAATTTTTATAAAATACAAATCTTTTAAAAGTTTACGTAATGAATTAAAATTATTATTTAAAAAAGAGTCAAAGGAAATGTCAAAACTCGCTTAAACTGTCATCAACAGTCGATCAACAGCGCCACCAACTGGCTTCCAAAATTGGTTCCCTTTTCTAATGTTGCGATGTGCCTTTCTATACCCTCCATAGTTTATACCTAGACGAAGTATAACAATAATAAATTTAATAGAATATTTGTTTTTTAGATGCATTTTCGATATGTTAATAAAGCAAATATTACGAGAGCGGAAATATTTGCAATTAAAATTTATTGGTTTACAATTTTCAAGTTTGGCAAATATAACTGAAACCAGGACATGCGCCAACTTAAAGAACGGGGGGGGGATGTTGAATATGCTATGCCTAAAGCTGGGTACGCATATGAGCACGAACGCGAATGAGAAAACCCGAGGACGATCAATTTGCCTCATATACGGGAAGTTGGGGTTCCCGAATAGTGGATGCACGAGGCGTTGTATGGCATCGATCCAGCAAATGTGGCGAGCATTCTTGTTTTTTCAGTCGCTTTAAAAATATGGCCGATTTAGATTCTGTTGAGCAGTGTATTAAAAAAGATAAAAAAGAAAAAAACCAATGCAATAGTAGTTAGAGTAGACCATCTCGACATGAAATTTTTGTTTCTGTCCAGACTGAGCTCACACCGAACACGTGCCTCACTTTGATGTACCGCCAAGAAACGGATCGGGGCGAGGCCGCATGCACACGGATACAAACAAACTCGCACGCATATATGCTCATGAGTCCTCGGGTTGCCTCATTCGGGTTCGTGCTCATATGCGTACCCAGCTTAAAACGTTTGCGAATGTTTCGACTATGTTGCCAAATCCAGTAAAAAGTCTTGCTTTACAAAACATATAGGCTGATGAAAAATATGTAATCAGTAATTTATATCCTTCACTTTAAACATTATTATTAATAACTAAGATTTTATGCTGTTACAGATATATTATTTTAGTAATTATAATTTATATGCATAGACCGGAAACATATGCATTACATTTTAAAAAAATATGCGCATATATCAGGAAAAAAAGATGATATATGCATTGATTTTATTCAAATATGCATATTTATTTTTCGTATTAGGTGGGTAATATAAAAAAATTTAGAAATATATGAAATTATCTATTTACAATGGCCCATATTTATACTTTAAAACATTGTAATTTTTTGTTGTTGTTTTAATATGAAAAAATGAGAAATATCCTTAACGTCTTCCCACAAGCTCTGCAAAATACATTTTCGTCCCATATAGTTAATTCTGGATGGCCTTTGATCCACGATGACATCAAAAAACTTTTGGTTTTAGGCATTTTCCGTTTTCACTACACTCCCGTGTCGTAACTTACACACAAATTATTTCATTGAATCTTCAGCAAACTGCAGTTAAACCCAAATTCGTGGAATTTAAAAATTAGACTAGTGTGGTTTAATTATTTCCCATAAACCGTATTGAAATTTATGGTACCCTAATCCTCATCAATAAAAGATATTAAAATACCCATTCGTTAAACTACTACACTTTGCCTATTTAAATTTTCTGGGAATTCTGAACAAACAATTAAAAATATAACCAGATATGCACTTTTTATGAAATATGCGAAAATTTTACAAAAAATCTATTATATGCATAATATGCCACAAAATATGCATTTTGCATATATGAAAGAAATAATTATGTAGTAATAAAAAAATATAAAAACTTGGAAGATATAATACCTAACGTAAGTGTACAATTAAAAATCCTGATTAACATCACTGTCCTAATCTGTTTCATATTCAGAATCATCGGCATCTGAATCATGTTCGCCAAAATTAATATTAACATTTTCTATTACATCGTCTATTAAATGTTCTTTTGAGATAAAATCTCTCTCTATTCCAATCACTTTATCAACATCTTTTTTCCACTTTACGGGAAATGTTTCGAAAAACTGATCGCAAAGCGATTGCATTGAGGAAAATGTAAAATCTACGTTCCTTGCTTCTACGTATTGTTTTTAAGGCTGCCACACTAGTTCTATAAGGTTCAAATCCGGATGATAGGGTGGGAGCCTTAAAACATCATGCCCATTTTCTTTTTTAAACCGATCAATGGCATACCTAACATAAGTAGGTTTGTGCAATTTAATTAAATTATATAGCTCCGGGGTAGTATTCTCGAATGTCGAATACAGCGATTCGTACGCGAAATTAGTGAAATGTCGGATAGCAACTGGGTGACTTCATAAAAGTGTATTCTCGAAATCAGAATACGACAAATATTAGGTGAATTCAACACGAGTGGTTTCAAGTGCTCGAATTTAAATTCATATGTGACTTTACCAAATATGGATGAAACTGATTTTGAAGAAATTGAAATTATTGATGGCTGTTGAAAATCAAAATATTATTGAAGAGCGATAACACCGAGGGAAGCAGTGTTCATTTATAAAAATCCCTTCGGAATTAGCGATGTATTGTTTAGCATTTTCAAATTTCCAAGGAATTAACACGACGTTTATTAGGTGCTTTTCCATATTTAAAAACAGAAAACG
The DNA here is from genome assembly GCA_963243735.1 of Neocrepidodera transversa. Classification (NCBI taxonomy): domain Eukaryota; kingdom Metazoa; phylum Arthropoda; class Insecta; order Coleoptera; family Chrysomelidae; genus Neocrepidodera; species Neocrepidodera transversa. The sequence goes on from OY725341.1 coordinate 27,362,067, forward strand.
CAACATATAAAACAATCAATAAATTACTTCAAACTCCATACAAATCCACAGTCTAAACGGGAATATTGACATAATTCCCGACGTTACCACATAAAATCCTTCGCATTATTTCTCGCTTGTGCTTTTAGATTCACTCTTTTTCGAGAATACGATTTTTACAACCATGCGAATTTGGTACTCTACATTTGCCGTGTGCGACAATTTTCATGCGAGACTCGAGAATACTACTAACATATCACTATCAAAATAAATATTCCTATCTTTTAGCCACTTTTGCATTTCAGCCTTTCTCGAAGCACGTGTTGGCGCCTTGTCTTCTTGAGGGTTGTGATAAGGAGCGTTGTCTATAACAATCACACTGTTTGGGGGTAAGTTAACTAAAAGTTTTTCGGGTTAATCATTTTTTATAGTTTTGAAAGTTTATATCGTCATGGTAATCGCCTGTCTTAGTTTGAAATTTCCATCGCAAATATGACCCATTGACAAATCCTTTCTCATTACCAGAACCAACTATTATAAGACGCTGTCCCTTTGAAACTGGTATTCGTAAGCCATCGTTTGTATATTGTCACTCCAACTACTCTTCATTGACTGACTGGAATGTAGATAGGTCCCGTCAGTATAAACGATAAATTTACCTTCATCTCGGTATTTTTTCATGTGCCTTAAATAATTTAACGGTAGGTGCCTTATGTTGTGCCTTTCCATTAAAATTTTTCTTGTGTTGACTGTTTTTCTCCAACGGAATCCTAATTTGTGGATTTATCTTCGCAGAGCGAGTCTCGACTTCCTTGGTACTGATATTCTTCTTTAAATTTATTGTGATTTTTTCTTAAAGTCGATACTTGTTTATCAGCTACGTGAAAATTTATAATTTTTCGATGTAAAACACATTGATCGGCTTAATCTAATTCTATTTTCGAAGTTGTTTTGCTTCTTTTTCTGGGTGATATGAATCCACACCGTACACCAACTTCAATTTCGCGTCCTTGTATATTATTATAAAATATGAACTTTTAAGTAAATATAACAAAAAATATACCGGCATAAAAAAGAATTAAAAACAACAGTAAATAAAAGTTAAAACGTCGAAATAATTAAAAATGATAACAGGGGACATAAGTGAATATGTAATATGATATAAAAACTTACCCTATATAACGAGGGGAAGAAAAGAAAACTTTAATAAGCGACACAAGCGATATAAAAGTCAATTATTCTGACTGAAGAGGCAAAGAGAGAATTGTTAACATGGAAAGATATAGTAATAGTAATACCAAGAGGAGAGAGGGAGATCTTGAGAAGGGATATGACGCAAAGAAATTAAGAAGGGATATCAAACGAGTCTGAAATTAAGATGTACTGAGCAGAAGAATAATGAAAATACAGGGTGGCACAAAAAAAAACGTAAAACCAGTATCTCACTGTAAAATTATTCGTAAAAATATTTATAAAAATCGTGTAAATATATATTTTGATAATGTGATAATGTAGTTTTACGATTTTATAAAATATTTTTACGAGTCTTGTATTTATGGGACGTCACGTAAAATATTTTTATGGTGGTGGTGTTGCATTTTGTCTCGTTTCGTTGTATTTTTATTGTTATTGTTTTTTGTCAAATATATTTTATATTTATGTAAAATGTGTAGTGGTTGGACATCGGATCAAACTGCGGCCCTAATAAAATTGTATTAGAGCGAAGAAGTGCTTTTCCACGTGAAATCTGCAGATTTAAGGATAAGACAAAATTCATACCATATTCGAAATGTTAATAAATTTAGATTTCTATTAAAAAAATGGTTGTTTTTTCAAACCTTGGCATCATCGAAACCAATAATCACAAGCAAATTAGTTATGCAACATACTTTACATCCTCTAAAAATTCAGTGTAATATTTTTATAATGCGATACACCCATATGTCGTTTTTATAAAAATAAATACGAAAATTTTTACAGTGGGATATGGGTATAACATATATTCGTGTCTATATTTTTGTTGCTATTTTTATTTAAGGGTGGTGTACTTATATCTTTGGTTGTATTCCATATGGCGGGTGAAGGGGGGGGGATCCCTCGTTGTCCACATCCATGTTTTTTTCTCACTCGTTTTCACTATTTTATGATTATTTTTTGTATACACTCTCGTTTAGGATCGTGACTGTCGCACCTTATGTTACAGAAGCTAACCGCGAACTGTATGTATTTCTTAAAAAGCTGAAAGAAGATATTTATTAAGGATTAAGGATTTATTGTTCACAAACAAAGTCTCACCTAAACTAAAATACTGGTGGCCAAGATTTTAACGACTATGTATTTTTTTTTTACAAATATTGCAGTTACATTGTACATGTCTTTTTTTTTCGAAATAGGAATTTTTGTTGATTTTTTTTTCATAGATCTTGGATTTTTTGGTTAGCGTGAGTTAAGTGGTGTTTCTTCAAAGAAAAACTGCGAGGAAATAATTTGTTACAAATATCACACTTGTATTTCTTTTCACCAGTGTGAATTAAGTGATGTCCTTTCAAATGAGAAAGTTGAGTAAAAGATTTGTTGCAAATGTCACACTTATAGTTTTTTTCGCCAGAATGAGTTAAATGATGTCTTTTTAAAGCTGAACCACGAGTTAACAATTTATTACAAATATCACACTTGTAGTTTCTTTCGCCCGAGTGGGTTAAGTAATGTTTCTTTAAATTTGAACTACGATTAAATAATTTTTCACATATGTTACACTTGTATTTTTTTTCACCAGTGTGAATTAGGCAATGACCTTTTAAATGAGCAATTTGAGTAAATGATTTTTCACAAATATCACACTTATAATTTTTTTCACCAGTGTGAATTAATTGATGTTTCTTCAAACTAGAAAAATAAATAAAAGATTTGTCACAAATGTCGCACGTATGTTTTTTTTTGTCAGAGTGTGATAAGTGATGTTTCTTCAAATTTGAATTATGAGTAAATGTTTTTTCACAAATATTGCACTTGTGGTTTTTCTTTGTAGAATGGATTAAGTGGTGTACTTTCAAATTAGAAAGTTTAGAGAATAATTTTGTACAAATGTCACACTTATATTTTTTTCCACCATGGTGTGTTAAATGATGTTCTTTCAAAAGATACAGTTGAAAAAACGATTTTTCACAAATGTCGCACTTATAAATTTTTTTACAACAATTAGTTAGATGTTTCCTTAAATTAAAACTTTGAGTAAAAGATTTTTCACAAATGTCACACTTATAGTTTTTTATCCCAAAGTGAGTTAAGTGATGAGTCTTTAAAGTAGAACTTTGTGTAAATGATTTTTCACAAATGTCGCACTTGTATTTTTTTTCTCCACTGTGAGTTAATAAATGTTTTTTTAAACCAGAAAGATGTGTAAACGATTTTTTACACATATAACATGTGCAGTTTTTTTTGGCTACACTATTTTTATTGCCTTTTATGTTTTCCTCCGCCGCAATAAATTCTTGAGGGTTAAGAACTTGTATATTGAAACTTGATTCTTCATCTTTAATATGTATTTCTTCTATTTCTAACTTTACTTTCAAATTATCATGTAAATTTGTGTTAATATCTGACAGATCTTCGGTACATTCCTTTTTTATAATAATGTCTTTCTTTTCAGTTTTTATGTATCCTTCAATATCAAAATCCTCTAATTCAGTTTTAGGTTCTACTTCGATAAATTCAAAACCTAAATCTGATTTTTCTTTATACAAATCCATTTTTTATTACCTATAATTCACATAAAGCATAATTAGTTTTGTTGTTGTCAATTTTTACAGTTTGACGTTTCTAATAGAGGTGTGACAATACGAGGAACGTAATGTAACTAAACCTTTGGAACTTATCGTACATTTACTAAACCGTTGTCTGAATAAAGAATTGGAACTTATCGTACGTTTACACTCATACCCTTAGACCATTTACTATTAGACATCAATTTTCCATCCTTCTCTTGAAGTCAGTATCTGTACAGCATGTTGTGATACGTAAACAAACAGTATCGCAAGTAACTCTTCGAGGGTTTTATAAACGGCCGAGCCATTTTCTAAAGTTTTATTGAGTAATTTAAATTGTAAACGATACTTGTGGTACGTTTCATGAGCGTACACCACTACTATTGATATTTGTGAAAACACTTCCCCTCACGCACCGGATACCCCTGCACCTAGAGAAATGTCATAAGAAAGAGAAAAGATGTATGGACTTCAAAACATTGTATACAAAAATGTAAACAACTCATGTCTAATAGTAAATGGTCTAAGTTCATACCGAATTCCATTGGTAAAACTAGTTTTGCACCAGTTTTGCATTGATGATATTTAAAGAAGACTCATGAAAAATGTGAACTGGTTCATTTCCAATGAAATACAAAATTTCAGGTTAGTTGTTTTTGTGCGAAAAGTATAAGGTTGTTATTTTTATTTACATTTTAGAAATGAATGACTCTATACCAGCAGGGTTATTCTACTAAGGAACTATAAAATATGTTTAGTATACTAAATATGTAGACCATAAATTATAGTCTAGCCAGATTCCACTATTCTAACAAAGAGTCCAGATGGATTCCTACTACGCGTAAAATCTGCAGGCGGATTTAACTAATTTTCGATATCGCTAATACAATTTGATACAGAAAAACCAACTGCAGATTTTCTGCCTAGTGGGAATCTGTAATTTTAGACTACAAATTTAATCGGCTACAAATACTAGAAAAGTAGTCTGTGGGATTTGGCAACATTGTTTTCCATAAACAAAAATCTGATGTGGCCAGCACATGACCTCTCGCCATTTTTGAATCAAAAATTTACAGGTTGACACAAAAAAGTATGAAAAAAAATTATATTTTTGTAAGTCTGGCAACAATGGTAAAAGTTTCGAAAATTTTAATGAGATGAAAATAAACTATAGGGTATACAAAATATATGTGTAAAACTTTATTGCCGTTTTGTATAATAATGGCGTTATCACCCATAGCAACTGCCACTTCCGGTTGTGCGATTGGCACCAAAATCTAATCAGATCTAATCTAGGGTATCAGAATCCTGTATGCAAAATTTCAAATTTTTTTATTTAGTAGTTTTTGAGTTATCGTTACTACAACATCCATCCAAACACACACACACACACACACTAACACACACACACACACACTAACACACACACACACAGACATCATCGCGAAAATATTAAAATCGTATTCTAGGGACCCCAAAACGTGTTTATCAATTAAAAACTCACTAACCAATTTTTAGCATGATTCCTATACCTCTCTTATCTGAAGGGCGAGAGGTAAAAATAAGAAGACAAAAATAAGAAAAGAAAAGTTTACTTATTTTTACCTCTCGCCCTTCAGATAGGTATAGGAATCATGCTAAAAATTGGGTAGTGAGTTTTCAATGGATAAACACGTTTTAGGGTCCCTAGAATACGATTTTAATATTTTCGTGATGATGTCTGTGTGTGTGTTTGTATGACTATAATAGTGTGGCCTTTCGTCTGAAAATTCACCGACTACTGGGGTCTGTCGAAATTATGTGGCCGAACTCGCGTCCACACAAGTTAAAACCATGTTTTTCGTCATCTACGTGATCTCCTGATTCGAATGGTACCTACTTTAAAAAAAAAAGTTTGTGGGACCCCCTTGTCCACTCCCGAGTCGTGTGTGCGGAAAACAAACCACACGCAGAATAATGTGGACCTGGATAATGGCGCCCTCAGCGGTGAATGCTACAGTTACTTCGTATGTTTGGCACTTTCTTGTTACACCAACTTATGCTGTCATTCTATTTTTAAAGTCAAGGACACATGATTAGCTTTATTCATTTGGTAGTAATTCTGAAATCCGTGATGAGTGTGTTTATTGTCTTATACTACGATAGGACTTATGCGCCCAGAATGGGAAAAAAAATATTTAAGTATCGGAGTATAGGCGATGTGGTATTTGATATTATTTAAAATAATGTTTAAATACATTTATCTTCTAAATACATTTTTTAACTGTTTTTTTATTTTTAGTAACCAATTAAAAATTACTTAAGAATGCTCTTAACATACTTTAAAAAATATATTATATACTTTTACACTATTACACTTAAACTTCGAATACCTCATTACATCCATTTTATTTAGTTGAAAAGTAGGTACTTCTTTACAATATTTTTTCCGCGCAAATAAGGTGTGAATAAAAATAAATGTGTAAGTAAATGTAAATAAGGATAAATACCGAAGTGAAAAAAAATTGGTTATTTGACGTATGCATAACGCACATCTTTTTGATAATAATGAAAAAGTAAAAAGGGCAAGAAAAGTGACATACTGTATTATAATTTAACTCTTACCATCAGATTGGTATGTGCCGGTTTTTGAGGTACTTGGATTAAATTTGGGTGATTGTCGTTTCGTCTATAATCCGCTTAATAGGTAAATAAGGTATATCGTTTCGTCTAATGGGCAAAATTTAAAATCTTGAAAATGTGTGGTTTCGTCCAGCCGTCTTTCAGGTACATTACCGTTTCCATATTTATTAGAATATTTTTAAATGAATATTATACAGGGTGTTTCATAAGGAATGGTCAATATTTTAATCATAGGTTCAGGACCTCCAAATATTAATATTTTACTAAATAACTTTGGGTCAAATGTTATCTACTACTGAGATACAGGGTGTTGAAATTAAAGTTTACTTTTCGTTTTTTTGCAATAATTCCTTTATTATTTGACGTATTTAATTTTTTAAACAATATTTCTAACAGTGGCGATGTGTGAATAAACAATACATCATGCTTGTGCAACCATTTGATCATGTGCTAAAATAATTATTTGTATGTTTCACTTATCTCAATCTTGGTTTCGAAAAATTCAAAAATTCGGTTTGACCATTGAATATAAAAATGAAACCTCTCCAAAGGGTGAATATATTTAAAAACTTTATTTGGCATATCATACGTAAAACCAGAAGAAGTTGAACCTTTTTTTAACCATGAATTATTTCATTTGGTGCCAGGGTATGATAATAGGTTTGTAAAGTTACGCGATTATTTATATAAAACATATATTTCTCAGTTTCATCCAATATTTGAGCTTGTAAGACTGATAGATTATACAGGAGTACAAACGCATGAGAATCATTCCACTCAAAATTTAATTCTGAATTTTTTTCATCTCATTCTCATCCAAATGTTATTATTTTTTTATCAAAAACTACTGGATATTCAAATTGAAGTATATGCTAAAATTAGGTCAGTTTTGAATGGAACGTTAAAGTCAAAGTATAAAACATCTAAACAAAAAGAAAGTTTTTGTCGAAAAATTTAAATAAATATTCTAATAACATGATAAATTACTAGAGTTTGAAAAAATCTACTTTAAATATAATTAATGTAATCATAATTATACAACGCACTTTAATCACTTTATTAAGTTGTTACAGATTACGTTTTTTTATAAAACACTGTATATTTGAAAAAAGATTGGGTATTTGTTTAAATTTAATTTTCCATATTATAAGTAAATGACCAGTTATGAGACAAAAATATTTAATAATTTAAATTAAATTAACGAACAACCAAAAACATTATTTTTGAAAATTTCACTTGCTCTTTTTTTCAGTTTTTTAAAATTTAAAATTCGAAAAAGGTTTGACAGTAACAGTCGTTTAATAAATTTTACTATTTTTATATTGTGCATTTAATGGATATACACGCCTGTTATCGGAATCTGTATATAATAGTTTTAGTTCTTCCTTCATTTTACTTTCCCGTACCCATCAAAGGGAAAGTAAGGTGAACGAGCAAAAAAAAAAAAATTGAGATATCGATGGAAATATCCATTTTGAGGTCCCCCAAGAAGATTGAAACCATTTCCAGCGTATGGTCTTTCTCTAGTTTTTCTTGATTTTGAGGACAAATAATACACTTTAGTGCAAAATGTTGTAGTACAAAGTTTTAGAGCATAAAATTCCCTATAACTTTTGTCTTAAACTTTTTCTAGAATTTCCAATAGTTGCGCCACTAGAGGGCGCGTAAAAAATCTGCATGTAGGTTTTCTCTAGTTTTTCTTGATTTTGGGGATAAACAATGCATTTTAGTGCAAAATTTTCTTGTACAAAGTTGTAAAGCATCAAATTTTCTTTCACTTTTATATTTAACTTTTTATCGAATTCCTCATAGTTTCGCCGCTAGATGGCGAGAAAGATACATATTTAAGAGTTTCCATTTTTTTTTAAATTGGAGGTAAACTATGCTCTTTAGTGCAAAATGTTTCTGCAAAATGTAAAGCATAAAATTCCCTACAACTATTGTATGAAAATTTTTTCCGAATTCCCAATAGTTTTCACACATGACTTTAGGAGATCCTAATTGTAGCAGTGTGATATACATTGTGCGCATGCGCAGCTTATGTCATTATCCACATTTAAATATCAATTTGGTAGACGTATTTACCATCGGTTCGCTGTTTTTAATGTGTTCCATAAATTAATGTAATGCTTAGTGTTTTGTAATTAAAATAATAATAATAAATAACAAATTCTCTACGGTCGAGCCGGGAAAGTTCTGGGGTGACACAGCCGATTTTTTTTAATATGCATGTATAATTTACTTTAAAGTATTATATGTTTTAAACTGAAGTAAATTATTTTATCTACTCCTATTAAGTTATACATTAATTATTCAACTGCTTTTGAGCAATTAATAGTATCTATAAACAAATAGCGTGAGTTCTGACTTTTCATAACTCACTACAGTGAGTATATTTACTATACAAAGGTATCTAGTTTTGTACAAGTCGATTCGCCGAAGTAGAATAGTAAATTACTGTCATTGAGGGGAGAAATGTCACTTGATATTTTTATTTAATTTAATTAATTTTGACGTTTATAATTTATAAATCAAAAGGTAATAAGATGAATTCTGAAAGTGAAGATGAATTATTAGGTAGGTACACCTCCAGAAATAAGACAAATAACTAATGCTACAATACAGAGATAAGATTTGTTAAATTTTGTTAAGATTTGTTAAAATATGTCAAAAGATTTGTGAGTAAAGTTCTTTCTCAGTACTTGCAGCTTAGTATTCATTGTTATAGTCGTAGATAAAGTATAGTATTCAACTGGCGGTAATGGTCATAACTCACTTGATGAATTACAGCACTCGCCTGCTGCTCGTGCTGCAATCTTCATCTGCGTGAGTTATGACCTACATTACCGCTCGTTGAATAATATACTATTATCTACTCCTATTAAGTTATACATTAATTATTCAACTGCTTTTGAGCAGTTAATTAACATATTTAAAAATTAAAAGATGTTAAAATAAATTAAAAAATAATTTAACAGAAAATTTTTCAAAAGGCTTAAGTATTAAAAGAGATTTAAAAGTTGCGAATTGTTAAATCCGAATGTTTAATTTTATTAATTTCTAATGTTTCCACGTAATTTAACCGAATACCTTTACTTTGCATATGTAATATTTCAAAATTTTCATTAAAAATATGATTTTCACTAATTAAATGATTAGAATAATTTAAATCTATTTTATTATGTTGACAAGATCTTTTATGTTCATTAACCCTTTTGACAAAAGTTCTCCCTGTTTGACCTACATGGACCTTTTTGGACAAGACCCACAAGATAGTGAATAGACTCCCGATTGAAATTTTTTACTTATTTTATCCTTATTATTTTTAATTGCCATATATAAAGTATCCGTAAATTTAATTTATAATCATTATTATATATCATCATATTAAAATTAGTGCAAACTAAAGACATACTTATGATTTATATAATAAGAAACTCTTTCTATTTATGTTTATGAAAAAATACCGACTTATATGCCCAGAAACATTCAACGTTACATGAGTTTCGTCCTTGAGCGTTTCACAGAGATTGTCCACATTAGTACGCGAATTACTTCATCCAACCTAAGAGCGACATTTGTGGACAGACCGCCTAAGTATGTTAAACAAAAATCGATAAGAACCAAGGAGTGCATAGTAAAACCGTAAATACCATTCGAATCCTCAAAAAAAGCTCTTTCCGATGTATATAATATCTTCACTGGCCACAAAAGTTGGTCTATTGCATGCGGCCACGTAATTATTGCCATACAGGAATGTGTGTGTGTGTTAGTGTGTGTGTGTGTTAGTGTGTGTGTGTGTGTGTGTGTGTGTGTTAGTGTGTGTGTGTGTGTTTGGATGGATGTTGTAGTAACGATAACTCAAAAACTGCTGAATAAAAAAATTTGAAATTTTGCATACAGAATTCTGATACCCTAGATTAGATCTGATTAGATTTTGGTGCCAATCGCACAACCGGAAGTGGCAGTTGCTATGGGTGATGACGCCATTATTGTACAAAACGGCAATAAAGTTTTACACATATATTTTGTATACCCTCTAGTTTATTTTCATCTCATTAAAATTTTCGAAACTTTTGCCATTGTTGCCAGATTTACAAAAAAATAATTTTTTTTCATACTTTTTTGTGTCAACCTGTAAATTTTTGATTCAAAAATGGCGAGAGGTCATGTGCTGGCCACATCAGATTTTTTTTTTTTAGCTGACTTCTTTACTAGATTTTTGTGTTTTGTTTCTGACTTCTTTACTAAAGTTTAGTGGTTTGTGTATTGTTATTGTTAAATAGATAAACAAGGTCTACTAGGAGTTAATATCGTTTATTAAGCCGTTTACAAGCACCGACATTCTAGTCCCTTGCCGCCAAGGATCTATTACCTAACCTCACTTGTCAATGCCAAGAGGCTGCTAGTGTATTCCTGGTTGCATACATATTAGGGGTTATAGATTACACAACAGTTTGTTTATTTAATTTACTTTATTGGGTGTATTTTTGAGACTTCTAAACCCTAAAGTGTAGAGAAGTATTATAATACGACTCTATCTGTCTCTGTCTGTCCGTCTGCCCGCATTTATAACTCAAAAACGAAAAGAGATAGAGATAAACGGTCAACGGTAATAAACTCAACATACCTTGAATATAGCTCCCAAATAGATTTTCAGATTTTTATGAATTCCGGTTTCAAAACTGGTTTTACAAACCAGAACCGGAAGTGATATTACCGGTTTGAAAAATATCATTTCGACGTGAAATTTAACGCTGAATCGATATTTGAAACCAGATTTGAGATATCTTTTACGCTTCTGTTTGACTTATAATTAACAGAAAATAAATATCGCACAACAGATTTGGGCAATCTTGTAGTTTGTGTAGACAAATAATAAATAATGTGGCAGCAGCACAGAAGTTAGATTTGGCGCATAATATTTTTATATTGTCACATGGGGAATATTTTGGGAAAATATTACAATTCGATATTTAAATATCGCCTTGCGCAGTTCATTACTTCATTGGTTCACTGAATGCGTTTGTTTTTATTAATGTAGAAACGTGTTAGAACTGCACAAGACTCAAGATGGATTCCCACTAGGTGGAAAATCTGAATTAATTTTCCGCCTAATGGGAATCCGTCTTAAGACCAGGGACCCGGACCGAAATGAAATTGACGGTTCGGTTCCGGTTCCGGTTCTCAAAAAAAAAAAAGCGTTTCGGTTGGGTGCGGTTCTACCAAGTTTTTTTCGGTTCGGTTCAGTTATTTCGGTTCGATTGATTTTTTATAGTAGGTATGTACAGGGTTATTCATTATAAATTACCCACCCCTTATTATCGTTATTGCATATTGAAAAAAAAAGTTTCAAATAAAAGTTGTGTGGTTGTAACTGCTTTTTGTTAAAATGCTATCAATTGTACAGTAGCGTGCAGATTTTCGGGGATACAAAAAAATTTTATTTTTTTAAACGGGACACATTGTATATTTTTAGATTTTTATAATCCTCTCAATGAACTGATTTCAACGATGTATCACATTTGATGTCTAATCTAGATAATAAAGATCTACAGCCACCTGAAAAATCCCTTCAAAATTTTGACGACCTACCTAATACCTTCACTTTATTCATCTTTTTTCAGGTGTGTAGTTTTATTATTCAGCTACTTTCAGTCATAAAAACTATGGGGTTCAGCGAGTCTTACTGAACACGTGAATCAGCTATTCCAGCCAACAAAAAAAGCATATGAAAAAGGCATAAGAACCGAAAAAAACCGAAAAACCGAAAAAAATCATTTTTATTTCAGTTCGGTACGGCCCGGTTCATAAAAAATATTTTTAATAAAATATCGGATCGGTTCCGGTCCATCTAAAACATTTCGATTCCGGTCCGGTTTTCGGTTAATAACGATTCGGTCCGGGTCCCTGCTTAAGACATTAATCGCGGAATATCAATATTAGATATAAATACGAACAGGTACCAACTATTACCAACTATTTAATATTAATTAATATATCCACCCAGACATGCAGATCATGACAATATTAGGGAGAAAATAGAAAATACATAATAAAAAAGATTTGGTAATCATGAGAAATTCACATTAATTTTATTTAGAACTCACAACATTAAAACAAAAATAATAAGTTAATTACGTGTGCTTCTAGCATACTAAAATTTTTAATATGCACCTCATTTGGTGTTTATAAGAATATACTACAGTATAGTCCTCATATGTAGACTGCAAGGGTTGCTATATAATTCGAAAAAGTTACAACTCGGCTTTGAAGTTAGCAACACATCTCAAGCCCAAAATCCAACTTGTAGTCCGGCTATAAATGTAAGTAAAATAATCAGGAACTTATGTATAGTTGGGATGTTAGACTGAACCTATACGCCATCTTCCTCACTCTTTTCAGCAAACAAATATTACAATTATATACGGGTAGGGCATGTCCATGAATATATGTCAATGGGATAAGGCACGTCCATTTACATATACATATTTCTCCAGATATCCGCTTCTATACTTATTCCCACATCAGGTGAATAAAATAAAATGGTTACTTAAGATCATATATTTTTATAGATATTATTAATAATGGTAACATATTACAATGAATTTTGTTTTTTAGTTTATTAATCTTTTTTAATCTTCATATCTCGATACAATGTCGCAACTTAAAAAATTAAAAATTCATTTTTTTACATAAATTAAGTCATAAAATTTCACATATTTTATAATAAATAAATTCATAAATAATATGATAATATATGATTTGTACGTTAAATTCCCAAGTCAAATACAATATCTTAAAATAATGTCAGGTTTTAATTCCCTTCATTGCTGTGATTCCACGAAATGCAACTTGTTCGTTTGTGGCGCCGAAACTAGTAAAGATATCAAAATGAAAAAAAACTGTTTTATTTGGTTCGAAAATCCCTACAACTAGAAAATATTTTCATTTATACAGAGTGATTCATATACGGGCGGATAAAAAAATTGTAATTTTTTTAAATGACACACCCTATATATTTTTACATTTTTAGATTACTACTTTAGTGGCCTTTATGACAAATTAATGTATTTTCCGAATTTGAAAATGAAACTTTGGTTAAAGTTAGTTTAGATATGGATGTACCTCGTCCATACTTCATAATTATTTAAATATGTACAGGGTGTTTATAATATAAGATTAAAAATTCAAAATTGTAATTATAAAAATCTTTGTTTTTTTAAATGAAGCCTATTCTACAGGCTTTCTATACATACTACATAGGGTTAAATTATACGGCTTTAAAGTAATTGAACGAAAAGTCAAATTATCGAGAAAGAAAATTATTTATTTACATTTATTTACTACATTAAATGCTCAAAATGTCGGCCATTTTGTTCAATGCATTTTCTGAGTCTTCTTTTTAATGAGTTGCGGACGTTTGTAAGCATTTCATTACTGTGAAGGCCTCTCGGATACGCTCTTTCATATTTTCTTTTGTGGTTACCTCTTCACAGTACCTACACCTTATCCTTAATATAGCCCCACAAGAAAAAATCTAATGGGGTGAGATCAGGAGACCTAGCTGGCCAAAATATGAGACCTGCCCGCCCTATCCAGTGATCTTCAAATTCCCAATTGAGCCAATTGCGGACGTTTATCTGGTAATGTGGTGTAGCACCTTCTAATTGAAAACACATTACATTGGCAATATTTCGAGGCACATGGTGTAGAAGACCTCTGAAATCATTTTCTAAAAAATGTAGAAACTTAGTGCCGTTTAGAGTTCCATCAAAAAAATAGGGACCTATTAAATAATTATCTATTATGCCCGCCCAAACATTCAGTGACCACCGGAATTGAGATGTTGTTCTAAAAAAATGCTTGTTGTTGTCAGAATAATAATGAAAATTGTGTCTATTTACAGAACCGTTTTTGTGGAAAGTCGCTTCGTCAGAATACAAAATTTTGTTAAGAAAATTTCGTTCGGTATTTATTTTATTGATTAGCCATCTACAATGTGCCACTCTTCGTGCGAAATCTTGAGGTAATAATTCTTGGTATAGTTGAATATGATACGGATGAAATTTATTTTTTTTTAATAATGCTCCGTATGGAAGTCCTGGAAATATCCAATTGGTTACTTAATTCCCTTGTACTTGTATTTGGATTTTCAATAATATTGGTCATTACCAAAAATTCATTTTCTTCAGTAAGTACTGTAAAAGTTCGATAATGTTTTTTGTAATTCACACTTCCACTTGTTTCAAATCTTTCCTTAAGATTTAAAAAATGAGGGGGTAATCCCACCCAACTTTCCGAACACTCCTAGTAAAGTAATTGTTTAATCGATTATTTTAGTTTTTCTGCATTAAAATACATTAATTATATTACCTATCGAATGGTATACATCACATTTTAATATCTTTAATATTTTTAAAGTTATTCAATTTTTTTTTAAACTTATATTAAATTTCAAAAATAAAAATGCGGAATTCTAAATTTTTTGAATAAAATTTTGAAAAAAAATCACAATTATAGAGTTTTTTACTACAAATTTAAGGGTAATTTTTTTAAAATTTTTAATATTAATTTTAACCTTAAAACAAATCAAAGCTATTTTTAAATAATTTTAAAATCAATAAATAATTAATATCTCATTCAATTTTATTCAAAATGGGAAACATACCTTTTTTTAGGTTTTTTGGATCAAAATGCATTAATAAAGTTAGTTTAAAAAACTAAAAAAAAATCAAATTTTTTTTCAAAAATTCATGGATATCCATTGAATTGTTTTAACTTTTTTAATTTTTTGCTATAACTTTTACAAATACCATGTTAAAATTATGAAATAATTTACACACATAGTACTTTTGGATCCTTTTCGGATATGCTATTTAATTTTTTCATTTATTTTATACTTATTGATAAAACAAAATTACAAAAAATTTAAAAAAAATTCTTAATTTTGGCTATAATAATTACAATTCTAAATTTTAAGAAACTAAAATACATTTAAAATTTAGAGTTTTATATTATCTTTCGATTGGTGAAAATCACATTTCAATAACTTTAATATTTTAAAAGTTATTCAATTTAGTTTAAAATCGTAATATAATCTTACATTTCTTGCCAATTTTTTAAAAATTCCAAAATTTTTGTAAAAAAATTTTGAAAAAAATTATAATTATAAAATTAATTATTACAAATTTAAAGATATTTTTTTTAAATTTTTAATATAAAAATTTAACTAAAAAATTATAATTTAATAAAAATAAAAATTAAAATAAAAACTAGCGGCGAAACTATGTGCAACTTGAAAAAATAGTCATGACAAAATTTATAGAAAATTTTATGTTCTACAATTTTGATACCATGTAATTTTTCATAAAACTCCATAATTTTGTCTCAAAATCTAAAAAAGTCACAAAAATGTCAATATAAATTTTTTTCACGCCCTCTAGCGGCAAAACTATCAGGAATTCAAAAAACCGGTAATGACAAAATGTGTAGAAAATTTTATGTTCTACAACTTTCATATCCTGTAATTTTTCATAAAAATGCATTATTTTGGTTATTTAAGAAAAATATGAAAAAAAAATACTTTTTAATAAATCTGGCAACAATGGCAAAAGTTTTTGAAAATTTTATATATTCGAAATTAAACTATAACGTATAAAAAATATATGTGTAAAACTTTATTGTCATCTTGTTAAGTAATGACGTCATCACTTATAGCAACTGTCACTTCCGGTTGTTCGATTAACTCCAAAATCTATACAGGTCGTCTCCTTGTTACCCTAAATATGTATATAAAATTTCATCTAAATCGGTTCAGCCGTTTAGACGCTATCGTGTTCACACACACACACACAGACACACAGACACACAGACACACACACACACACAGACACACACACAGACAGACATCATGCTAAAAATGGTATAAATGGATTCAGGTGACCTCAAAACGTAAAGATTCGTTAAAATCTGGGTATGGTCAAAATATCATGATCGCAATACTTTCCTTCTATACAACTCTGTTGTTCGGAAAGTAAAAACAGTCTTTTTCCGGGTGACGTCGTTCAGGGTAACGCTGTCGGTATATTCTGCTTGCAAGAAATACATTTTTTTGACACTCACCCAATATCCATATCATATCAGTCAATTCTTGTCTACTATAATTCATTTTAAATAATTATATTCTTAATTATGACTCAAAACAATGTTCAGTTGTCAAATAATCATTTGACAGCTTAATTCCAAAGGTAACTTGACGAATTAAATATATTCATTCTCATACTTCATATTTATAATCGTTATAATATTTCAACAGAAAAATCTTAAAGTATAGTAATTTGGTATTATAGCATTTGATTTTACATTAAAATAATTCTTTTGCTAAGCCACAAAAAACGTGACAATGTTACCAGTATAAAATGAAGTAAATAATAAATAATTTTCTTTCTCGATAATTTGACTTTTCGTTCAATAACTTTAAAGCCGTATAATTTAACACCCTAGTATGTGGTATGTATAGAAAGCCTGTAGAATAGGCTTTCTAAATATTAAATAATATACAAGGTGTTTCGTTTAAAAAACAAAGATTTTTATAATTACAATTTTGAAATTTTAATCTTATATTATAAACACCCTGTACATATTTAAATAATTATGAAATATGGACGAGGTACATCCATATCGAAACTATCTTTAACCAAAGTTTCATTTTCAAATTCGGAAAATACATTAATTTTTGAATGATTTTGAAATGTAGTGATTTTTCAGAAAATTTAATAAAAATTTGAATATTTTCGCAACGCATTATCCGATTTAAAAAAATAAAATATTGTCATAAAGGCCACTAAAGTAGTAATCTAAAAATGTAAAAATATATAGGGTGTGCCATTTAAAAAAATTACAATTTTTTTAGCCGCCCGTATATGGATCACTCTGTATAAATGAAAATATTTTCTAGTTGTAGGGATTTTCTAACCAAATAAAACAGTTTTTTTCATTTTGATAACTTTACTAGTTTCGGCGCAACAAACCGCGGGAAGGTAATTGGCCCACCCTGTATAAGGAATTGGTCTGACCTAAAAACCACCCTGGCCCACCCTGTATAAGGAATTGGTCTGACCTAAAAACAAGGAAACATCTAACAAAATAAATATTCATGATTCACATAGTCATATAAGTGGTAAGGAAAAACAGTAGCATTTGGGAATCATCCTATTTTAAATTCTACCATGCATAATTTTATCGAGAGTTGCGCTTTACTTCTTGTTTTTGCACTAGCATTTGCTACATTTCGGTATCGGTCACATGTTACATTACTAATTAAAGTTTCACTAAATAAGATTTTAATATATTTGAGATCAATATATAATGCTTATAAGGCTGATACATCTCAACGTTTCTTAACTGAGTATTCATAAATATTTTGAAAGCATTTTGTTCTTTTAATAAATCACTAAAAAATAGTAATCTGTCACTAATATTAATTAAATTATACCATGTAGTATATTATCTTTACTTTTATTTTTCTTCATCTCTAACTGAATATCTTCTAGAGTTTTTTGTTTAGTTTCTGGAAGGTACATTGCAATGATGGCAATACCAAATAAAGTACAAATACCGTAACTAAAAAATGGAACATACATTCCAACACTATCATTCATCCAGCCAAAAAATTTTATGACAATAGTGCTGACGACGCTAAAACATATGTTTATCACACAAAAAGCTTTGCCTTTAATGTTAGAAGGAAAGATTTCGCTGCTAACCAATAACGGTACATTATTCAAACCAACGCTAAATGCTAGTATGAATACTAAAAGTGCGATAATTTGAATGTATTCATATTCCTGAACATTAATAACATTTTCAAGTTTAAGGTACAGATATGTACCATTAACAAACAAAATTAAGCAAACTGTACATGCAGAAATAAGAAATAAAGGTCGTCTACCAAATTTATCTACAACTGTCGAGGAAATTAAAGTTGATATAAAATATAAAAAAAAATAAATAAAGTTGGCGATATCTGGTGATAAACGTTGACTAGTTTCTTGAAATACTGTTTCGCAATAAGTCAAGATCGCTAATACACCCGTTATTTGTTGCACTGCCGTTAAACCGACGCCTAGAAATAAACATTTTCTGTTGTGCTCATTGGTTACTAATTCAGATAAGCTTCCCTTTCCTAATTTTTGTTCATCCAAGATCCCTTTAGAAATCCTTCCTAGCTCCTCAGTTACTTCACCTTTTCCTCGAAATTTTTGAAGGCTTGCTTTTGCTAGTAACATTTCATTTTTCATTAAGTGTACATAAGGGCTTTCTGGTAAAAAAGGAAGTATGAGAAGCATAAATAGACCAAAGCAAGCTGAGATGTAAGCGCTGGTCGTAATTGGCATGAAAAATAAAAAAACGTTGGAAACCAGCATTCCAAAAACAGTTGTAACGGCGTAGGATGTTCCTGAAAAAAATAAAATATAAAATAATTTATTAATAAGTCGTAAAATTTTTTATACATATTTTTAAATGGGGAGGGAGTTCAACTTGAAATATTAGTCCATTTTTTTTTGCATTATTTGAAAAAAAATGAATTTCTTTTTATGAAAAAATCGTTTTTTCTGTTTTTTCTTTAATTTAACATGAAAAAAATTGATATTTAAAAATTATTGCATCTATACAACTTGTAGTGCAACTACGTCACTTATGTGCAATAGCTCCAGCATAATATTAAGGTGGGTCAGTTTCTCTAAATAAAATTGACGCTTTCAAATATAGATGACGTTTGCTTATAAAGTGTCGTTTGGTCAATATGTTTTTAATTGTGTTTACTTTTACCTTTGTTTACGTATCTTTACAAATACAAATACACACGGAAAATTATCAATATCAACCAGCTTTACAGAGTACAAACTACAACAGTGACAGTGAACTATGCAGTAAGCAGACGCGGACGCGACCTTTCACTTAATCAGGAACGATTGTGCCTAGCACTTATGTACCAAACAGCAAATTATTACCTGATCTCGTTAAAATGGTCGTTTTCTTTATCTAACAGCGAAATCTAATATCTATTTATCCCTCTCGATTTTGAATGCGAATTCACAGTGGATAGGTCCAAGTTTTCATCTTTATCCAATTATCATATAATGGTTTTCTCCATCTTTGTCTGTATAAGTGAGATTTAACAGGTGTTTAATCATTCGTATTCTCTTCTTTACACATTTGCAGTTAATGGCTTGACGGTAACTTCATTGCACATAAGTGACGTCACGATCGTAATGGCGGCATATTCAAATAATTGGAAATTTGAATTTTTAAATTAATTTATTCAAAAATCTAGCTCAAATTACGGCAGATAATTAAACTCAATGGGATTTATTTGATCAATTCTAACTGTTAATAAAGAAAAAATGTGAGGTTATATTTTTGTTGAACTCTCCATTATTAGGTTTTCATTGACCATAATATTTTTTAGCGGTTTCCAGAATGCTCATTTGTGTAATAATAATTTGTTATTCTCGTGATTAAATTAAGAGTAGTAATTAAGTGTTTTAAGAGATAAAAATGTAGTTATATACAGTGTGTCCAATTAAGTCGGCATCATATGGGAAACTTTTTTATTCTTAGTTTTATGAAAAAAAGTTATTCTTTATAAAAAGTTGTGCATGGTCTAAAACCCAAAATACTGTCATCAAATATCAAATTTTTTTAGTGGTATACGAGGTCTGTCAAAAAATATGAGTTTTACTCAAGAGTAAAGTATACCTCTTAAATTTGACAATATCGAAAAATTTTACTAAAAAAGTTGATCAGAATTAAAAATTACGTTTAAATATGCAAATTTATTAGAAAACATTAAAAAACTAAAAGGTTATAATGTGTTTCGTAATCACAAGAGATAAATGTTCATTCAAAATAGAAATATTAGTAAAAAATAAAATAATCTGAAGTTTTAATTTAAATGGATGTACTTGCATATTTAAAAATTTTTAATTCTGATCAACTTTTTTTAGTAAAATTTTTCGATATTGTCAAATTTGAAGGTACTTTATTCGTGAGTAAATCTCATATTTTTTGACACACCTCGTATACGGCTTAAAATAATTGATATCTGATGGTTGTATTTTTGGTTTTAGACCATGCACAACTTTTTATAAAGAATAACTTTTTTTCATAAAACTAAGAATAAAAAAGTTTCCCATATGATGCCGACTTAATTGGACACACTGTATATTTAAGCAAAAAATTTATTAAAACGAGAGTAAAAAGATTTTTCGGCAACCGTCTGAAAAGTACCCACTTCCTGGACGCTTTTTCTTTGAGAAAGTAGCATTTTTCTGGCCTAGGCCGGGAAGAATCACATCATTGTAAATATGAAAATCTTGGTAGGTATGTTTTTGATAAATGCAGTTGAACATCACCATAGCAGCGAAATAACGATTATTTGACATTAAATTATAGTTGACATTTTGATTTTTGAAAGTTTTTGGTCGCAATTATCGAAATAAACTAATATAATAAAGAAATGTGTCTCATCGATTGGATATTCTATAACGGTTGCCGAAAAATTGGTGTACGCAAAACGTCCGAAAACAGCTTTTTGGACTCGCAGACTTCCAGGACTCGCCTACGGCTAAAAATTTGTCAACTCGTCCAAATAAACAGTATTTTTCGGACTTGTTACGTAAATTACTATTACTAATTTATTAAAGCAATTATAAGCACAAAATTAGATCACAAGGAGCACAAAATTATTAAAAGTAATTTAAAAGACAACATAAAGAAATTACATAGAAAAAATTAAAAACAGGCAGTCATGCAGATAAAAGTGAAAACTAAAACTATGAAATAAAAGTGTTTTTTTTCTAATCTTTAAATTAATTGCAGTATTAAGACATAATTAGCACCCTATGATTTTCATAACAAATACTATTAATTAACTAAATGTTCTATAGATGGCGATGTACTTTATGCATAAAAATTTAAATCTTTATTATCCTCCAATAAAATTTGCTTAGTTGCCAGATGTTACAACCGCCGGGTTTTAATTTTGAGTGACAAAAGGTAGAAGATTTTTTAACACTATTAAACTCGCCTGTCCAAAAACTGCTGACCCATAATCCGATATATAAACTCGCCTGTGAATGTTAGGTATCTTTTAATATTATTTTTCTTATCTAAATCTACACCTAAATAACCCCGATTTGATTTGTATATTAAACAATTTTTTGTTAAATTTCTCCAAATAAATTATCTCGGTTTGGCTTATATATACTAGTTTGTGAAACAAGCCTGAATATGGACAATCGACACTAGTTGAATAATAAATTTTTGTACAACTAAAAAATATTATAAAAAAGAAAAGATTACAGTCACCGGGTTTGAACTGACGTTCTCGTACCCAAAAGCGAGAGCGTTAGCACTGGACTGTCATGGATTTAATATAAAATCGTGTAAAACTATTTTTAAGTAGGTGAGATTCTTTTCCTTTTGATTTTTGGGGTAATAATAATATCTCGTGCTTATAATTTTTGGGGTAATAATAATATCTCGTGAAGTACCATTTCATCACTGGAATTACTCATTTTAATAAATATGTTTCTGAATTAGTATAAAAAATTCTGACAGTTGTTTTGACAGGTTATTTAAAATTAAAAAAAAATCCTTAACTACTAACTTTAAGATGTATAGGTAAATTTTCTTTTTTTTGTACTTTTTGCTACATTATTTTTTTAGAGTAACACATTTTTTGTACCGTTTTTATAGTGGACTGAAATTATATAATAAAATTATTTACAACGTTACAGATATACCAAATATACAGGTTGTTTCATTGGGAAACGGGCATACGTCAACTGCAAATAGGGGGCACCTAGGTGATTCTAATTAACTACCATATGATGGGTCTGGCGGTCTTTATAACCGAGATACAGGGTGTTTTATCTATTTTGTCTATTTCTTTAATGGCCTATAACTCAAGATCTACTTTGTATATTTTTTTATATTTGGGCTACACATTCTTCATATAAGTTGCCAAATCCATTGAGATATTCATAAGAAACAAAATCTAGGTCCGACTTCACAAAAAATGTACAAATTTGGCCTAGAATAGAATACATAGTTCGATAGAAGAAACTGTAGAACTATGTATTCCATTCTAGACCTGAAGATGGCTTGTTAGCTGAAACTAGTTGCCTCCAACCTTTGTTTGAGTTTCATTTAATCATTAACACTTGACCACATTAGAGATATGGATAATCTATTGGATTTATCTCTGAATTGTTGTTTTTCGAAATTCAATAATGACGTCGTAAACGGCTTTCTTTGTGTCGTTAATGGCCTTCTCCTTCCTTGTTCTCCAGAAACCAACAAAATCAACGAGTCGTCGTTCGTATCTTTCCGTATGAGCCGAATCGTGTGTCCAATCCATAACAATTTAATGCAAATTTCAGTTTATCTACTAGTCGCAAGTGATGAGTTTTCTCTATTAATTACAGGGTGACCATAATTGATTAAAGACTGTGCATACAATTGGCCTAAATACAGCGCTTATAACTTTTTTGTTGTCACATTTATGTACTTCTATTAGTGACTATAATCTTTCAATCACTTTTTCTTACAATTATCTCAGTTTTTTAGTAAACATTTTTTTTTCAACATTTATGTTCATTTCTTAATAATTCGCAGTGTCCCCCCTTGTTTCTTCTATTTATTTCATTTTTTTAGTATTTGTCGCTTCTTTTTTTTCAAATATGTCTTTCCACAGTAATTTATTGTATCCCCTTTTGTAACTCTAATTATGTTCTGTTTCACTATTTGTCCCCTTTTTTCTAATTTTGTCCTTTCATCCTTTTTTTCGTATCCCCCAATTTTTTTCTAAATATGTACTTTTTTAGTAATTTTCCCCACTATTTTTATCCTGATTATATTTTTTTCATTATTTATCTTTTTTCTCAATTAGTTTATGTGTCCCCCCTTTTTCTAATTATGTCATTTTTTTAATAATTATCACTTTTTTTTTCAATTATGTCATTTTTTTTAACATTTTTTTCGTATCCCCACTTTGTCGCTAATTCTGTCCATTTTATTAGTATTTTTCCCCTCTTTTTTCTAATTATGTCCTTTTTTTAGCAATTGTCCCTTTTTGTTTTCTTAGTTAAGTATGTCCTTTATTATACTATTTTTCTTTAGCAATTTTTTCCCTATGCTATGTCTATTTTTTTCTATATGTTTTCCCCCATTTTCTTTTCTGATTAAGTTATTTTTTCGTATCCCCACTTTGTCGCTAATTCTGTCCATTTTATTAGTATTTTTCCCCTCTTTTTTCTAATTATGTCCTTTTTTTAGCAATTGTCCCTTTTTGTTTTCTTAGTTAAGTATGTCCTTTATTATACTATTTATCTTTAGCAATTTTTTCCCTATGCTATGTCTATTTCTTTCTATATGTTTTCCCCCATTTTCTTTTCTGATTAAGTTATTTTTCGGCAATTTTTCAAATCTCTTTCCCCTTTCTCCTGCCCCTCACACCAATTCTTGCCATTCTCTTTTTTCAGTATCCCCACTTTGTCGCTAATTATGTCCATTTTTTTGGTATTTTCCCTCTCTTTTTTATAATTATGTCCTTTTATAGAAATTGTCCTTTTTTGTTTTCTTAGTTAAGTATGTCCTTTATTATACTATTTTTCTTCAGTATTTTTTCCCTATGCTATTACTTTTTCTATACGTTTTCCCCAATTTTCTTTTCTGATTAAGTTTTTTTTCGGTAATTTTTCAAATCTCTTTTCGCTTTCTCCTGACCGTCACACCACTTCTTTCCATTTTCCCCCTTTTTTCGTTTTTTACTTCATTTTTCTTCTGTTCTACTTTTTACCCGTCTTTTTCCTTTCTTTTTTTACTCTACCCTCACCTGTTATTCTACTCCTTGCAAAGTTACTCTACCTTGAGCTTAATTTTTTATGGATTCCGTCCACAATCTCTCTCTTTTCTCTCTTTTTTGTCCCTTCTTTCTTTTTCTTTTTTTCTCTACTTTTTCGAAGTAATGTAATGCTTAGTAGTAGCCGGGAAAGTTCTGGGGTGACAGAACCCTTAGGGCGGAAGTGGAATGAGGAAATGAACGAACTAATAATTTAGTAAACATTTTTTTTATGGGAAAATCGCGCTAACTAACAATTTACTAACATGCGGGGTTCTAAGAAATTATTTTTAAATCCCCCTTGATCTTTTTTGTCTCACTTTTTCCTCCTGTTTTCCATTATTTTGTCCCACTTTTTTCCATTTTATCGTCCCACTAGCTTTTCCACACTCGGCCCCATTTTTCTCCTTTTTCCACTATAGATTTTTACCCCTTTCTTCCATTTACCACATTTCTTGTTTTTTTTACTTCCCTTTTTCCACTCTTGTTTTTGATCCATTATTGCTCCTTTTTCCCGACTCTTGTTTTTTTCTTCCCTTGTTTTGCCCCATTTTTACCCATTATCCCCACATTTATTTTTTATCCCATTTTCCTACCTTTCTTTTCACTCTTGTTCCTGGCCCATTTTTTCCCTTTTTTTTCACTTTTGATTTTTTGCTCCACTATTTTTTCCTTTATTTTTCTCCAGTTTTTTATTTCCCGCACATTGTGCAATTTTTTTTTCCCTTGTATTTTTTGCCCCACGTTTTTTTTCCATTTCGCCTTTTTCGCTACCCTGTCCTACCTTCAATATATATCACTTTAGTTCTGAAACGTTCCGTTGTTTCCGCTGGGAGTTAGCTCCGGAAAATTAACCTCTACGCTCCGGGAAACCGTTGTAAAATGCGTTACACGCTGGAAATTGGCCAGTGTATTAAACCATTAATGGGGTTATCGAACAAACAGATTCGTTTTCTAAATTTTGTAAATTTGTCTGTACGAAGGTTGTACGTAATGTGGTATTAGAAAACATTCATTTTACCTAACAGGCCTCTAATCTCTGGATCTGATATTTCTGCTAAATATGGTGGAATTGTTGTAAACAACAATCCATCTACAATTCCAGCGACGATTCTTGCAAGAAATAAAAATGACGATGAATTGGCAACTGCCACTAAAATCCATGATATGGCCAATGGGATTGAACATATCATTATTATATTCTTTCTTCCAAAAGTATCCATTGTAAGACCTGGAATAAAATATGAAACTATGGTTAATTTTGTAATAAAGGGCCGCTGGATAGAATGAAACAAAGGACCAAATTGACAGAACAAAATACAAGGTCACGCTATAATTATTTTTAAAACTAAACCGAAATTATTTATTAATAAACAGGCCAAATTTTATAACTGTTATAAAATAATAAAAATTATTTCGTATTAAGCGTGAAAGAAAACATATATTAAATTTCAGAAAATAACGTTTTGTTTAAAGACATATAAAAGTAGCAGACACAATTCCACTGGAGGACACAATTTCCTACGAATCATTAAAAAATGACAGGTCAGCAGGTTTAGGTTTAGATCGCTAGAAAAAGTCGATCGCAACAGTTTCGAAGATAAACAGCGTTTTACTGAATATTGATCTGCATTCAACTTGAAGAAACCATTACTCACTTGGCAACAGTGTTCTACATAACAGTAGTACTCGAATCTCAGTATCAAATGATATGTAGCTTCTCCTACTCAATTCCTATCCTTACAGCCACGAAATGTGAAGTAGAATCCTGAAAAACCTGAGCAGCCTGCCGTAGATTGGGTAACCAACCCCAGCAGCAGAAGGTAGTCCCATCTTTTAAAAGCCTCGGTCTATAGGCCCCAGAGCCAGCGATCGACAGACTTACGGTACATATTTTAGAAAAGTGCAAATGCATATAAGATGTTCTATTGGATCTGCTGTACACGAAATGGGGGTTCACTATCCCTAGCGATGGTTCCTTTGGGAACGTCCAGGAATAAAAGGTAATAAAAATTGACATCTACCTAAAACGCGATGGCAGCAAGTCTGCCATTGCAATATCTTAAAATATATACTATGTTAAAAAATATCTTGGCAGACCCTTATTCTGTTCCAAGAGTGTTTTATGGAATTTTCGTTATTTCAGAAAACCTGTGACATATATGTTATTATTATCATTATTTTATGTATATATTTTAAGAGGATGGTTCTAACATGCAGGCAGACCGTATGATTGCTTTCTCTGTCGCATTAATGAAAATGTGCGATAGGAACCATCGTCAGGAATAATGAACCAAAATTTCACATATGGTAGATCTAATAAAAGATTTCATATGAATTTAAACTTTGCTAAAATAGCGTAAGTCTGCCAATCGCTGGCTCTTGACTTGACTAGGATTGATCATAGGAAACAACCGAAGCAAAAATCACAGAATATGAATTTTGGAGCATGGAATGTACTTAGTTGGTATAGACCAGGAGCAGCAAAGCGGATGATGATACAACAGTTGGATAATAATTAAATGGACATCACAGCCCTACAAGAAATTCGATGGCTCGATAGTGGCAATATTACTATCGACAAATACAGAATTTTCTATAAGAGTTGTCTTCTTATAAAAACTGAGTAAAGCGTGCTATGCAGAAATAAAATCTTATCGACCTATCAGTCTCACATCATTCTTTCTAAAAAATTAGCAAAGATGATTGACAAATATATAAGGGACGAGTTATTGGTAGACAATCCGATACACCGAAACCAATTCGCATACCAATCTGGGAAGTCCTGTGAAGCTGCGGTCCACACGCATTGGACCGTCAAGAAATCGCCCTAGCGATATTTCTAGACATAGAAGGAGCCTTCGATTCGGCTTCATACAAATCAATAGGAGGAGCTTTGCGGAGATGGGAAGCTGCTCAGAACATTATGCGATGGGTAGACTTCATGCTTCATTATAAATGGAAAATATAATGAAATTGTTTGTGCGCCCCAGCATTCAGTCCAACGTCCGACTTCTTTGGGTTTACACGATTCTCACTTTCTGATATAATGCAACGAGAACTCAACATTATAGAAAGATGGTGCCGGAAAGAGGGATTATCCACGAATCTGACAAAAAGATCAGTTGTTGCCTTCACAAGGAGAAGAAACCTAAACATAAAGGGACTATCCATGTGGGGAAAAGAACTAAAATTGACAACAGAGTTTAAATATTTGGATGTTATCCTCGATAACAAATTAACGTTCTCTAACCATATAGACAGGGCAACGGAAAGAGCTCTAAGAACTCTTTAGGCCTACAAGAGAATGGTAGGGTCTAATTACGGAAATAGATCTAAGCCTGCAAGAGGATGGTGGGGGCTAATTGGGGACTCAACCCGGAAATGATGCCAATGTAGTGAGACCAACCGTGACTTACTGTAAGCAACCTACAGGTTGAGTATAAACAATACGGGATGGGAACTTTCAAGGAAAGGATAGTATTCTATGATCGCAGGAAAACGAAGAGAAAATCTGTTGCTAACTATGACATCGGCTAGAATGTCTGTTAGCCACAAATTTGTGACATCTTTTGAGGGACAGAAATGATTGCGATAAATGCTTACATCAATGTGATGTTGCGCGAGGATCTCAGAAATAAGAAAATCCGTATACTCACAGATAGTCAAGCATCCCTTAAAGCAATGAAAAGGGTGAAAATACGGTCCAAACTGGTATTAGACTGTCATAAAAACTTAACTGCCCTGTCTGAACATAACCAGATATCTCTTGAATGCGTGCCTGGGCATGAGGGCATAGAAGGAAGAGAAGAGGCAGACCGTGTCGCTGGTAAAGGAGACCAAAAACTTTTAATTAGACCGCAATCTACATGTGGAATTTACTACCAACATGTAAAGGATATACTGGAGAAATAATTAAAGGACAAACACAGGGAATACTAGATGGAACTTCCGGAACTAAGAGAGTCCAAAGCACTTATAGAAGGTCCACCCAAGAGCAGAGACAATCTGCTGTTATGCCTAAATAAACAGGAGCTTAAAACTGCAATAGGTACCCTAACGACTCAGAATACACCTGAACCTCATAGGGGTATCAGAAGATTCCCTATGTAGGAAATGTGAGGAAGAGAACGAAACCTTCTTCATATATTATGCAATTGAGGGGCCTGAACAGGGAAAGAGAATGGCACTTTGAGGTATAGTATCCTGGATCCGAAGAGATAGCGAAAGCTAACATCAGAACTTTGTCAAGAGTACTGGTCTAATGTGAAACTGGCGGGGAACAATAGGCCTAGAGCTTCAGTACAGGTGGCCACGCACGTTTCAGCTAGAATAGAATAGAAAGTATTGATGCTATCATCGTTTCCTCATAAAATCTTATAAATAATTTTTTTAAATTATGTGTAAGTCTCGTAAATCCCTACGACCTGTCTTAATCTGGAACGCGGAAAAACATCTCAATACGAACAGGGGACTATAATTGGGAAGCTGCAAGAGAATTAATAGTAATAGAGCAAGAGGTGAAACTCTTGGAACTCCCCTCTAAAAACGAACAATATTCTGCAGAATAGAGACCATAGAACCAAAGATGCCACTTCTACCACAAAAACATAGACCTAACCAGATATATAAAAAATAAGTTCTAAACACAAAATAGGCATACAAACGACAGATGGAAAGCCTGTACATAGACAAACAGTATACCGGGTATGCCTGATGAAAAGGGAAATATTGAAAAACGGCTACTAATGGCACGCAGCACTTATCAGGGTACATGGGACGAGTATTAATAGAATTGCTGCAATGAATCATAAAAGCAATATTAGAAGAAGAAATAAATGCTACCACGAGCTACCAATAACCATAATGAACCAATCCAAATTCATAGCACCGATAACGAGAATCATTAAGGAATATGTAACAAAAGTTGACTATAAAAACCTCAAAATTTAGGGTCGTTTTATTTGATTTAAATTTTTTGTTTATACCCAATATAATCATCATTGGTTGTATGCTTACGCAGTTCTCTGATGTTTTGTCCAATATTCTCGTTCTGGTTTGTCTTTTATCTTTCCATAATTTCCATAAACTGTCTTAATACTGTCTATCATTTTTCTCTTCCTTTAAGTCTCCTTCCACCAACTTATTCAATATATCATTTCTCAATACATGCCCAATTCAATTTTTTCTCCTATCGTCTATAGTTTTTACTACACGAAGCTCACTCTTCTTGGAACTTCCACATTTCTCATTTTGTCTATCTATTTGCTTTTAAGCATCCTTCTCCAAATTCACACAACATTGTTAATGAAAATATATTGTTTGAAATGTTAATTTTAGATCTATTTTTGGTTACTGATTAAATATTTTTCATTAGAAAAATATTTCTTTGTCTTAATTAATTTTAGGATAATATATAATTACCTGCGATTATGTCTCCAATCACTGATCCCATTGGAGTGACAGCTACCATCCAAGAAGCTTCAGAATTAGACATTGTAAAAGTGTAATTACCACTAGTTAGAATAGGAAGTGCTTTAGAAGGCCATCCGTAATGCAATCCAATGGATAACATACCCAAATTAGCTGAAAATAGTACATTTATATTAATAGCAAAAATTTTTATTTGCCAGAAAAATGCAGTCCGTTTCGGTAGCGCGCCCGAGGTAGATTTCGAATGTTTGCTATGCTTCATTAAATAATAAGTTAAACAGTTAAAAACCTGTAGAAATAAGAAAATTGAGACGGATCTTAAAACTGACTGATTTGACAACAATCCGAGTGATTGGATTGTTTTGATGTCGTTTGACAAGCATCGCTATCTAGAAAAATCAGTACCAGCTTTTGATGGTGCAAGTTTGAAGCAACAATAGGTCGAGTAAAATTGATACCGTTCAGTGATATATGGTTATAACTGACATTACCTTTCGTTGTAGAAGGTATGCAGTGACGCAGGAGAATATGCATGTCATGACAAATAGAAATTAATAGACGTGGAAAGTCATGACGTCATTCTTGTCAAAAAGTCATTCCAAACAAACTTCGGTCAAATTTAAATCAGCTTATCATATATTGATTCGGTAGAAGATTGTGTTCATCGTGATATATATAAAATATTTATGTTGTATTTGATTTTATAACTCTATTAAAGACTAGGTATGTTAAATGTATTAAAAAAGGTAGTCTGCTTTAATTTGTATCTTTATTTATTAACTAATAAGTAAACCTTCAACAGAAAACGTAGCCTCAAATTTTTTGTTTGGAATGAGTTTTTGACAATAATGACATTTGTGACGACACACTTTCCTTGTCTTTTGAATTATGTTTTTATGTTAACACATCAAAATAAGATTTGGGGTTAAAATTAAAGTATAGTACTTAGTTTTGAAGATTATTTATGGGTAAACTGAATCAAATTTAATCACTATTGTATAAAGAATTTATTAGTTTTATGAAACCATTTTCGATTTGTTTCATTTAATTTTTTTTACATCAATTTAGTTCGACTTGCTAAAAATATTAAATGGCAGGCGCCCTTAATTCATTTAAAATTAACGTCTTGTTTAAAATCAATACTTGATATATTCATTTCTCGTTGTAGAACGAATCCTAATGAACAAACAAAAAAAAACTTGAGCTCAAACATATTATATATTAAAAAAATCGGACAAGTGCGAGCCCGACCCGCGCACCGAGGGTTGAGTACAAACTTGTTGTAGGGTTTATCCAATTACTAAATCGAAAGAAGGTGTCGATTTTAGGTTTTGGATAATCTATTTGTTGATAGTTTGTTCTTCATGGGAATAGAGTATCGAAGATTTATATTCATTTTTACGAGTATATTTTAAGTTTCCCTCAAAAGTCAGTCCCTGAAATGTATGATCTAATTCTGACACTACAATTTTGTCGTAAATCAAAAATAAAAAAAAACAATTTTGATATTAATAGCTAAAATAATGATTTGAATATAAAATAACGGAAACAGGAATAATACGTTTATTTTCGCCTACCTCATGTGAAAATGAATCATATCAACCCTAGAAATACGGATGAAAGTAATTTTTTTCATCCCTAGGGTCCGTCTGCTGTCTGTTCGTATGTCTATCTGTCCGCATTTATAACTCAAAAACGAAAAGAGATAGAGACAAACGGTCAACGGTAATAAACTCAGCATAACTTGAATAGCTCACAAATAGATTTTCAGATTTTCATGACTTCCGGTTTCAAAACTGGTTTTACAAACCAGAACTGGAATTGATACTACCGTTTTCAAAAATAGCATTCCGATGTGAAATTTAACGCTGAATCGATATTTGAAAACAGATTTGAGATATCTTTTATGGTTTATTAGATAATGCGTGTTTAGAAGTCGTCACACATGCATAAAACGCTTCAGCACCAATTAGCTATTAGCTGCCCTCGCTTCGCTACACTCGCTCGTGCGTTTAATAGCCGCGGGATGCCAAATAGGCCAGTCGTTGGAGACAATCAATTCACATTAATTCCAAAAGTTTTCAAATTTTTATGGTGTGTTAGTACATTAATGAAAACAAACTATAAAATTTTGCAGAAGTCTGGGATGCAAACTTGAAATACTGCTAGTACTAATGTTTTACAACATGCATTAAGTTTGCAACCTTGTACAAGTTATGGAACATTGTTTTTTCTCATTTGTTTAAGTTTTCCATTGTAATTTATTTAAAAAAATTACAAAAGTTCTGCAAATTGGTACGGTGCACGGAGGTTTGCAACCATTTCCTACAAACGGATCCTTTATTTATCAAACTTTTTTCTTCGATGCTGCCATTTTTGATACGCACATTCATCGAAATAATTACAAAAGCTTTTTTTATCTTGGTTGAAAATAAAGATAATAGCTGTCCCAATGAATTTGTAACTTTGCGACCTTGTACGAAAAACGGAAACTTAATTTATTCACTAATAATTAATTTTTTGCATGTTTACAACTGCTGAAATATTTGCAAAAGTTCTGCAAATTGTACTTATAATTACAACTAATATTTTACTTGACACAAGAAATTTGCAACCGTCATTTTTTAACGCAAGATTTTTTTATTAAATATTTTTGTTTTGTTTTTTTGATAATTTGGCCATAAATTGTAAAAAAAATTGTAAATAAGTTTAAGATATTCGAATATTGATGTATATTAAGGTACTCATTAATTTGCAATATTTTCTGCAATCCGGAAACACACTTTCCTAATATTTAGACGAATTATAACATGCAGTACGAGTGAAGGGACGACGAAAAAGTACCTACTTCGTTTTCTGTTCTAAGCGTTTGTTTGTGTTTTGTTTAAATTTGTGTTATAAAAATTTTCGCCATATATCACAATTGTTTATTTTGCGGTGAAAATTGTTGCTTAAATTTTACATAATTCTCTCCAAATTTTCCATACATCTTCTTGATAAATTCAATTTTTATTCAAATCATCCTATTATTATCTATAACAAATAAAACAAATATAAGAATTTCTGCAAGTCCTAGCCTGCGTATCATATGCCTGCGTATGATTTCAAAGTGTACCAATAAATAAAATGCGTAACGTGTTTGTCGGCAAATGGTCTTTAACACGCGCACTTATACCACTTAACCACTTATACCTTCATATACTATTTTTGTTAAATTCACAATGTTCCGGATTATAAAATATATACCAATTGGCAGACTTGCAGTACAATTGATTTTTTGGGACCGTACAAATACGAACTTATTTTTGTTTTCGATTTTATCCTCATTTACTTGTTGTGGGCACGGTTGCAAATTAATAAAAACATTGTACATGAGGAAATGTTCTCTTGAAACTATTATTTAAAACTTTTGGCATTAATATGAAAGTTATTTTAATAAAAAAAACAATTTTATGAACAAATATATTTTGCGTTTGACGCAGGAGGTTACAAATTAAAACAATTCTTAAGAAAATTATTTTCGTTATTTTGTCGAGTTCGCAGAACTTTTGGAATTTTCATCGAGAAATTAGAATGAATAACAATTTTTTTTTTTTGATAAAACAAACACATCCGCTTGGTTCAAATGGTTGCAAATTTGTAAAAGAATATATACTGCAATTATTTTTAGCTTCGAAAGTTTGCAGAACTTTTGATTTTTTTGGTAGGGCGGAAATACGCAAATAATTTTTTTTTGATTTTATACTCATTTCCGTATTACAAGTGAGGTTGCAAATTAATAAAAATATTGTTATTAAGAATATCTTCATTTGCAACCCTAATTAAAAACTTTTGGAATTATTCCGAAACTTACTTTAATAAAAAAATCCAATTTTATGAAAAAAAATATTTTCCGTTTGATGCATGAGGTTGCAAATTAAAACACTTTTTCAGAAAATTATTTTACTTATTTCTTCGAGTTTGCAGAACTTTTGGAATTTTCGTCGAAAAATTAGGATGAAAAACATATTATTTTTGATAAAACAAACATTTCCGTTTTGTATAAATGGTTGCAAATTTATCAGAAGATTTAAATTGCTATTTTTCAAATCTTTGAAAGTTTGCAGATCTTTTGCAAATTTCTCCGCTCTGATATTGCAAAAATTCATTAAATCCCGATTTTCAACATCTTCCGTTCAGATAAAAGGGTTGCAAAATCAGACTTAGTATCATTCGAATGTACTCTTCACTTTATTAAAGTTTTAAAACTTTTGTAATTATTATTACATTTTTGGCATATTCTGTCTATTTCTACTGGCCTAAAAGCTCATTTTCTATTTTCGTTGAAGTTACAATAGAAACCTTTACTATGAGTTACAGTTTTACTCTGCTCGGTCTTATAAAAGTTAATGTTGGATATTAAGAAATTAAACTATAATTTAAAGCTAAATATTATATACGAATCATATTTAATAACAAAATATAACGCGAACTTCAAAAGATCGAAAATCATATTTTATCAAAATAAAAATCAGTTTCAGTTTTAAATTAATTTCTAATCGAACAGGAATGTCAAAACTTACGTCAAAATAAAAAGATCGGATGTGTTACCCCAGAACATTCCCGGTTCGGCTGTAGAGAATTGGATTATTTTAATTACAAAATACTAAGCCTTATTTTACTTTATCGAACAAATTTTAAATAACGAGCGGATAAAAAAGTTTGATACAAAAGTTGTAGGGAATTTTATGCTCTACAACTTTGCACTAGAACATTTTGCACCAAAGCGCATTGTTTGTCTTCAAAACAAAAGTAAAAAACCTTAATGCATGTATTTTCTATGGGGAATTCAAAAAAAAAGTTAAACATAACAGTTAAAGGAAATTTGGTGATCTACAACTTTGTCCTCAAAATTTGGAAAAAAACTACGGAAAATCTACATGCACAATTTTAGCGTGCCATCTAGTGGCGCAACTATTGGAAATTCTGGAAAAAGATTTATACATAAATTATAGAAAATTTTATGCTCTGAAACTTTGTACAATACCATTTTACATTGAAGTGTATTTTTTGTCCGTAAAATTAAAAAAAAGGCAAAAAATCTTACATGTGTATTCAATCAATATCGGTCTGTACCAATTTAAATCGAAAACTAATGGTCGAATTCGGGGCACACACCAATCCTTCATACCAAATTTCAGCTTGATTGGTCAAACGGTTCGGCATTTATCGTGGAAGATTACACACAGATACATAGACACACAGACAAACAGACAGACCGTACTCTGGAAATGGTTTCAATCATCCTGGAGGACCTCAAAATGGATATTTCCATCGATATCTCAAATTGTTTTATGCTCGTTTACTATACTTGATGGAACAGGGAAAGAAAAATCACAATATTACCACGAATTACTTTGTTTTAAATGAGTCTGTCCGTCCGTCCGTCTGTTAGCATGATTCAACTCGAGAACGGCGATAGATAGAGACAAACGGACAACGATAATCGATTCAGCATCGTTAAAAAACTCGAAAATGATATTAAGCTTTAAACTATTTTTACTTTCCCGCTACTTACACCATATTGCAACGACACTTCGGTCGTTACGGGTCACTTTGGCGCCTTAGTCCAGGTTTCGGATTGCCGTTTAGAGTGTGAAGGCCACTGCACGGGCAGCGTCAGTGGAGAAAGAAATACTCCAGGGGTCGTTATGGTATCGACCAAAATCACTGGCGGCCAGAAGGGCGGTCCCTACTTGCCCTGCTGGGTTTGAGTACCTGGGTATTAGCTGCTGGGATGTTAAACTCAAAACAAATATTAATAAATCAAAACTTTTATTTGTTACCAAAATCCGGCGGAGAAAAGGTGTGTAACGGACGATTTGTTTAGCGGCGTGGTGTAGTCGGACTGACGGTTCTGGACTCCGGATGTAACTGAAGTTGGCTTCAACTTGACCTGTCTCTAAAGGTCGAGCGAACTGCACTGCTGTTCCAATTGGGACGGCCACAGCAAGTCGGACGTCTGGCTGCCTCTGCAGCTCCCGACAACGGTATGAATTGCCCTACTCGATACGAACTTCGGCGTCCTAGAAGCAGAGACGAGAGTGTCTCCATCTGCCTGGCGACGGTTCAACTGGTACGACTGGTCTTTTATTCACAATTTTAAGTTAATTTTACTCCAGTGCCGTGCGCGATTTAATTTATATATTTTAAATAATACGGAAAAAAGTAACTTTGTTACAATATATACTGTAGTATATAAGGTATGTATAGAAAATATTGCTGTTTTTCACTTGTTTTTTCTAAATTATGTCACATTTAAGTACTTTTTTCTCCTCTTTTTACTAAAAAAAATTCCCTTTTCTCTCTTATTTTTTTTAGCACTTTTCCCGCACTTTTCTTTCTTAATTTTGTCGCTTTTTAGGTTATGTTTTTTCTCCTCTTTTCACGCAAAAATTTCCCCTCCTTTCTTTTTCTTACTTAAAATTACATCCAATTTTTTTCTTATTTTTATTACTATTTTTGTAGTTTTTCACTCGAAAATTTCCCCTATTCGCTTTCTTAATTATGTCACTTTTTTCTCTTAAAACTGCCCAAACTTTTTCTTCTTATTTTTGTCACTTTTTAGTTACTTTTTCCCGTCTTTTCACTCAAAAACTTATCGACTTTTCTTTCGTAATTATGTCACTTTTCTCACATAATATTACCCCCACTTTTCTTTCTTAATTCTGTCACTTTTTTCACATGAAACTATTTCCACTTTTCTTTCTTAATTTTGTCACTTGTTTGGTACTTTTTCTCCTCTTTTCCCTTAAAAATTTCCCATCTTTTCTTTTTTAATTATGTCACATTTCTCACTTAATATTACCCTACTTCTATTTCTTTATTATGTCACTTTTTCACTTAAGATTACCCCCACCTTTCTTTTTAGTTTTTGTACTTTTTCCTCTCATTAAACTCGAAAATTTTCCCTCTTTTCTGTCTATTTTTACCTCTCGCCCTTCAGATAAGAGAGGTATAGGAATCATGCTAAAAATTGGGTAGTGAGTTTTCAATGAATAAATACGTTTTAGGGTCCCTAGAATACGATTTTAATATTTTCGCGATGATGTCTGTGTGTGTGTGTGTTAGTGTGTGTGTGTGTGTGTGTGTTTGGATGTATGTTGTAGTAACGATAACTCAAAAACTACTGAATAAAAATATTTGAAATTTTGCATACAGGATTCTGATACCCTAGATTAGATCTGATTAGATTTTGGTGCCAATTGCACAACCGGAAGTGGCAGTTGCTATGGGTGATGACGCGATTATTATATAAAACGGCAATAAAGTTTTACACATATATTTTGTATACCCTATAGTTTATTTTCATCTCATTAAAATTTTCGAAACTTTTGCCATTGTTGCCAGATTTACAAAAAATAATTTTTTTTCATACATTTTTGTGTCAACCTGTAAATTTTTGATTCAAAAATGGCGAGAGGTCATGTGCTGGCCACATCAGATTTTTGTTATTTAAAATTACTTCCACTTTTCCTTCTTATTTTGTTCACTTTTTAGGTACTTTTTTCCGCTTTTCACTCATAACTTTCCCCTCTTTTCTCTCTTAATTATGTCACTTTTCTCACTTAAAATTATACCCACTTTTCTTTCTTAATTTTGTCACATTTCTTTCTTCAAATTACCACCACTTTTTTAATTCTTTTTTGGCAGTATGTTTCAAAAAGGAAAATTTTTTTATGTTGTATATAGAGTGTCCCAAGTTGATTTATTTAACAAAAAAATTGAAGGTTTTATAGCATGTCCCAACCAAAAATATTTTGTAGGTTGTATATGTTTCGCAAGTTGTTTTGTCAAAAAAAATGTAGGGTCTATGAAAAATGAAAAATTGTAAACAGTAAAAGTCCGAAAATTTAAAATGTTTGTAAGTTGTATATAGCGTGTCACAAGTTGAGTTTTCGAAAAAAAAACTTCTAAGGCGTATACAGTATGTCCCAAAAATTAAACTTCTTGTAAGTTGTATAAAGTATGTATCAAAATTCTTGTATGTTGTACAAAATCAAAATTCATTTAAGTTATATACAGTATGTCCCGAAAATGAAAATTCTTGTAAGGTGTATGCAGTATATCTGGAAAATGAAAATTCTTGTAAGTTCCTTATCACACTTTAGATACTAACCATATTATTTAATACGTAATACATAGCGAAAGAAATTTAGTTCCAACCGGGTGTCCCACACCTCTCAACTTTTGTTTTTTTTTTATATAATACCATGATACTTCATCAAGAATTTAATCACTATTTTAAATCTGTAAAATATTTTCCTATGACCCTATAAGAACTTAATGTTCCAAAATAAAATCTCTGTAGTGGTACTAACAGGTATTAACAAGTTCAATAAAAAGTTAGAGGACAGTAGATAATCCAAAGTGAAATTTGCCATTAATTGACTTCCCCAAATTTAGATCCAATATCTTAAAATATATGGTAGCGTAATAATCAGTTTTTTACTTTAATTTAAGTTTGGTACTTTTATTCAAGATAGTGTAACGAGGCCGGTCCTGTGCCTGATGGAATGTACGTAGAATCTTGGTGACTTAATAATAGCGCGCGAGAAATCTCTGTACTGTTTTGGAAATGACGGGAGCGTTCGCAGATCAAGCCAAATGAATATAAATAATCCGATAGGACGGATAAGGGCCAATTAAATTATGTATGTTGTGTAAATTAATTTATTTTGTTAGACGTGTTTGATATAAATTAGAAGCTCTATTACTCAAATAAATTAGTTATATTTTAACGGAGTGTTTATATTCGAGCGAACCCAAAATACAAAAATATGACAATAGTAATTAAAAAAAGCAAAGTGCATGGTCTTAGAGATATTGGGGAAAAACTGATTTTTTTGTTAAATATCAACAATCTGTATCTCATAAATAAAACAAATATGAACTCATGTTCATATAAAGAAGTTTTCTTAAAATCATTCAAGGATTAGAATTAGCATTCAATTATGAAACGCCCTGTATAAGTCATAAAAATATTATGAATTTTTATTTATTTTATTAGCGATAAGTCGTGTCGTACGATTAAAAAAAATTAGGGAAAGTAAGTGTTCTTATCAAGTGTTATGTTTTACATGAATATAATTACAAGTTGACTTAATTTATATTATTTATAGATATAAATATTTTGTAAAGTTCCTTGAACTTTTAAACATTTCGAAATTCGACAAATACTAGTGAATACGCAAAAATAATTATTTTTCCTTATCAGTTTATATAAATTATTTTTGTGCAAAAATAATAAAATAATTTTTTACTTACCAGCAAGAGCTGCCAAATATTGAAAAATCCTATATTTAAACTTTGAACAATCAAAAATATTCTTCATCTTGGTTACGGTTACTAATCACAAATACAATTTTAGCATCAACAGTCAATTATATCAACCTTATTTATGTATAAATGTGTGAAGATTCATGGAGCAACAATATGACAATAATGAATAATGAACGAACAACAATGTCATTCTTATCAAGTATATAAAAATAATGAATTCCCATTCCAATATATTTTAAATTTTCAGTGATTATGACTTTAGAAATATGTTTTAGTATTTGAAATACTTAAAATTAACT
The DNA here is from genome assembly GCA_963243735.1 of Neocrepidodera transversa. Taxonomy (NCBI): domain Eukaryota; kingdom Metazoa; phylum Arthropoda; class Insecta; order Coleoptera; family Chrysomelidae; genus Neocrepidodera; species Neocrepidodera transversa. The sequence continues at coordinate 27,401,396 of OY725341.1, forward strand.
GGTACGAGACGTAATACTTAATTAATCATATTTCACAAGCGTAGTGGATACAAAAGTGCAACAAATATGAATAATATAATGAAAATATTTTCACCTATAAGGAAGATTATGAGAATGTTAAATTTATGACTTTAACCCTTAATCTAAGATGTGCCATCATTATGTGTGGATGTTGTCGTTTATTTGTCACAATCAGCTACCGGTCACTTTCGTTACTTTAATCTTTATTCTTTATTTACTGTTCAAACAGGCTTGCATCCAACTACAGAACAGATGTATAAACAGTATAAAATACATACAGAAAATATAAAAAAAAAATAACAGCTTATAACATATCAAAGTAAAGATAAGCAAAGTAAAAAAAATGCATCTAATTACCTAATCTCAGAACTTAACAAACTGCAAATTCCCCTACCTACAAATATTACAACACTGCTTGCTCTACATGACAAAGCCATAAATGATTTAATCGTAGACTTTGTACATAAAACAAACATATTACTGTAACAATAATTTAAAAATGTATGTGGCAAATGGGCTAGATCCGATGCCAACAGCGCGCGCGCGCGCGCGTGCCCACACACACACACACACACACACACACACACACACACACACACACACACACACACACACACACACACACACACACACACACACACACACACACACACACACACACACACACACACACACACACACACACACACAAAGTAAAAAAAAAAACAAAAAATGAAATGACAATTAGCTTCCCAAGAAGTATGTCTTTATGGCCGAAATACTAGTATTAAAAATGTTACGTGCAGTAAAAGTAAAACAAAATGAGTAGTGAATCAGGTGAATCAGGTCCTTCTAAGAGAGTCCGTTATGGCGCTCCAAATTATGAAGAAACATTTATGGAATGGTATGACAAATCTCACGACAATGCTAGTGAAATAGATGACTGTGAAACCGACGAATACGAAGAAAGTGAACATGATTCAGATTCCATTCTATCTGATTCCCAGACGATGAACCTAAACAAGAACAAGAGAATATTGAAAGTAATGCTGAAGAGGATGAAAACGAAGTAGATGAAAATGAAGAAGGAAATTATCAAGAGGACAACATAGTAAAAATAATTATAATGGCAAAAATAGATGCAAATGGTCGAAAACAGCATTTAACAGTCGATCTGGAACGCGGCAACATAATATTATTGGGCGTATGTCAACTGGGCCACTCTTACCTGAAAATTATCTTTTTTGAAGGTTTTGGGATTATCTCACCCCCGTGGCCTGTTCAACTGGCACACGATTCCTGCGACTATCCCTAACTATCTGTAATATTTTAATCATGTGTGACCTCCTACCCCCTGGCACGTTTATCTCATGAAAAAGGCGAATACAAAGTAACAAACTGATGGCCATTTCGGTAAGAAACTTCCGTACCCAAATTTATCACAAAATATACCTGATCGTCTAGTATTGTTAAATTAGGACCCACGTTGTGTTTAATCATCGTAGTAATAATAATAGCATTATTATTAATAATTGTATATAACCCCAGAAATTCTTTTAAAGTGAACATAAATCAAAACACAAAAATCTCAAGAAATTATTTATTTATTAAGAAAATTTACTGAAGAATGATGGCGCCATTTAATCTTTAGAATACACGTGTCCTATTTCCATTTAACAAAATTTGTATTTATAACGTAGGGCGTCAAAGCCAGATAAGAAGGCATTCGATGACCTTCAAATAAGTTAAGACGAGCTAGATGAGGCCACCTCCTTCCACTCTCGGAGAAACAGGTAAAAATATACAATGTTACTTGCAATACAAAAGGGTGGCTCCGGCAACACTATGCCTTGATGAGTTGCAAGATACAATAGAACTCATTCAGCAACCCTGGCTAAGAAAAACTAAAATCTTAGGTTTGAAAAATCTAAACGGTTCAATTTTCAGCTTTTCTAGCAACCAACAAACTTTATATTCATAGGAAATACAAAGCCCATCCACTGACGCATTTTTTTCTCCTACGACTTAACTGCGGTTAGGATGGAATACGAAACCAGAAGGGAAAAACTGTAAACCCTGGTACCTCCCTTCCAATGCAACCACACCACCGCCCAGCAAATAAATGGAGGAACTGATCGAACACTGCCTGAACCAGAGGTTTGAGCTAGAATTAGGTTGCGAATCAAATGCTCACCACTTAGGCTGAGGCAGTAATACGGATATAAACGCTAGAGGTAAGTCACTTTATGACTATAATATCTAAAAAACTTAATATTTTAAATAAATGTACATCAATAGATATATAGATATACAACTCTTATCGACAAATAAATTGGCAGGTATCTGATAACATTTTTATGTCAGATCACCGCTGGTTAACATTTAAAATAAACGAAGCCAACCTCTATACTATTTAATTCCAAATGAATGTTTTTTTCATTATAGTAATGCTACAATGAAGAACGTATAAATCACATTAAGGATATTCGTACAAATTTAATTAGTTTAACCCTTAAGCGAAGATGTACGATTTGTAGAACACTGTCAAAAATGTGCGGTCAAGATGACCGTATTTTTTTGTAATGTACAAAAAAACCATAAAAATAATAGGAGAACTCTAAGCTTTATTATTTTAAAATAAGCATGTGAAAAATACAAATACAAATTAAATATAAGAAAAAAATAACTTTGAAATCGTTGTCATGACTACAGCTCTAGCACATACCTGTATTTTTTTTTTTTAATAGGTATGCATATTAACAACAAGTTGTCTTTTTGTCAAAAATCATAACTTAAGATGTAATTCTGAATAATGAATGCTTAAAAAAGTAAAGTAAATGACATATATTCGTAAGTCTAGTTGTTGCAGTCTGTAAATATCATTTTGGCACACTGATTACAAAGGTGCTTCCGACATAAATAACACAAATGAAGTTTTCTTTTTAGCCTGGGTGGGAAAGTAGAACATGTTCTGCATTTATGTCATAAAATCTTCATCTGGTTAGGGACATCTTCTAAAAAACAGCATATACACATTTTTACTTCTCTTGGAATTCTCACATTGTGTAGGCGTCTTTCCATATGAGGTCTCACCAATTCTCCTGAAAATGTTTTGCTTAAGAATAAATCCAATGAAATTAGTTAATTTGGGGTCGTCTGATTGAACTCAACCAATCATGTGACCATTACACTGATAACTGCATCAGTGCAGTTATCAATCACTATGACAACACTATTGAGTTTGACAACTTCATTCCAAATAAATTTCAAAATGCCACAGTAATGTGAAATATTCTAAAAAACATTGACATATGTCATCTTTGAGTTCTTCTGCTTGTTGAATGTTTGGGACATTTTCCATTTAGTGCATCCACTACTCCTTTCGCTCTATTATATAACGAGATTATCTCTGGTTTATTGATAGTATGATCTACTGATGATGTATGGTGCATGGCAGGAACTAGGATGACACAACGATTTTTTCTTGGCATGTATAATGAAAAGTAATGTCTGATGTAAAACTATGTAAATACGGTCTACTCTTATTGGGTAAAAATTGGACGGAATTTTCTTCTTATTCTTTTTCAGCGTTCGTTAATCCCCTGTTTTGCATTTCTTTGAATGGATGAAAATCAGTTATCAGCGGTAATATATATTAAGGTTGCTTTTTTCAGAAAAATAAACTAACATCTCATCAATGCACTAGTAAGCGCCTAAGGAATAAACATTTTGGGAGTTACTGCTTAATCTTTCAAATAAATGAAAGATGGGTGCAGCGGAGTTAATTAGGCGTCTCATTATGCGATCATATGGACTATCAAAACGAAGGCAGAAAAGTAGAATGGAAAATCGTTTTTGATTCGTCACACAACGGAAGATATATCTTCCAGTACCATCTGTTGAAAAGAGACGTTCTATATCTTCTCATGATTGGAGTGGAACACAGACGTATAAAACAGTGATAAGCTTTAGATTTGTCCATTGTAAAACCGTGTATAGCATTTTATCTTTAAATAGCTTTTTCGATATATATTTCGTATTTGATTCTGTCCTCAAATTTGCCGAGGGTCGTAAACATGGAAGGAAGCTGTAAAATAATATGGAAGTTTGTCAACTGGGCCATGCGCAACAAGAGGTCTTTAATCACCCTCGTCAATTGGGCTACATAGTTAGGGTCTGAGGATTAGGATTAACAGGTATACTTGTATAAATTATTCAAAAACATTCATCATAATTTTAATGAAAATAAATGTAATTACATATTATATAAAATCATACAAATATTAACAAACGAATTACAATACTGGCAAATTTAAAAAAATGAAAAGTAGACATTAAACGAATAAAATCAAATTAAAATACAATAATTATTTGACTTTAAATTGTTTAAAAATGTTCTGTAACCCTTGGAATATTAAACCATTCCGAGGACTGTTTTTTAATAACTTGAATTGTTAATGTAACAACCAATGTCTCTTTTTTATGGGAGGTATCCCCCTGGTGACGTAAGTTCAACCCCTTTTTTTATTTTTAAGATTTTACATGTAACTAAATATTTTAGGAAGACTCTGATGATGATCGTTGACCGAAAGCGTTCAGCCAAATTTCTTTAAAAAAGCAATTTCACAATTGTCTTTATTATTTTTATACATTGATGTACTCTAATCTCCGCGTTTAAATTTTTAAAAGCCATAATTTTCATTAAAGTGCTTAAATTTATTCATTTGTTTGCCGTATATTTTTCTGTTTGGAAACTTACCAAAGTGTCTATAAATGTATCTATTAGGTATATTGGGATATGAATGGAGAATTTTACCATTTTTTATGAATAAAACTGAAAATTAAAGCAAAATTGAACAAAAGTGTGAAAGTGAAATTAAGATATCTCAAAAACTAACAGAGTTATATGTTAAAGTTGCGGTTGACTTGATAAGTTTGTTCCTTCCTGACATCATCTATCCTAATTAGTATACGAGACGGGATAATTCTAAACAAAGCGATGAATCGCGCCTCTTTATTCTCGTTATTTCTCTTTATCTAAGAGCCAGGGCAAATAAAGTAGGTTCATAATGCAATATTCTACAGAAGAGATTTTATCGTTGGAACATGTCCAGGGCTGTCCCCTGAAATAAATTGATTTTTTTGGAAATTGTATGCTCTCCTTTGATTCCCATCTTTTTTTAACGTAAAATCAAAGGTTAACTATATTTTTGGCAATAAACTCATTGAAAAAAAATTTGGAGCGCTCTAAATAAAAAATCTATATGCATTGTACAGAAAAAAAAATAAAATAAAGTTGTAGAGAATATTTTTATCTACAAAAAATGATCTCTACTATTTTTTTCGTACGATGCACGATTCACAAGACTTCACAAAAAGTGTATTTCAAGATGGCGGCTGACGCTCGTGCCCTCCGTCGCGCTACTTTCAAGGGACACCTCTGAACATGATCCAACAGTAAAATCTCTTCTGTAGAATATTGCAGAAAAAAGTACTTGGCTCTTGTTGTGTAACAGTTAATAAATTACGATGACAGAAATAAAATAAAATTAAAGTCAGACATGCGTCAATCGTGTCGTGGCATATAGAATAAAGCGATTGCTTTATAGTACGGCGCTTTGGCTATGCGGATATGTGACGTTACATGCACCACAATCCACGGTAGAAATCACCAACTTTAGTATTATATTTGTCGGTTATTTATTGACCGATTTCAAAAATGTTTTTACCATTTATTAGTTTTTGCCTATATTTTATTTAAATGTGAAAACATTATATTCTCACTACCATGAAACTTGTCCATTATAAAATTGGGCATTTAATCTGGAATGGAAAGATTCACAAGAATTGGTAATTCTATACTGTTGATTTTTATGGGAGGGAATGGAGCTTGACTATTAATATAATTTTCCACAATTTAATCACAAAATTTTCTTATTTGTTCCTGGTCTGGCATATTTTCAAATAAATATGAATAAAATAGTTCAAAAAATTATTTCAAAAAATTACCAATTTTTGAATTGTGCTCATTAAGTTTTAGTATTAGTCCAAGTTGTTGGATTTTTCGGAGACAAGCCTGCCCCAGATGAAATCTATATCAAACTATTTGTATTTCTTTCCAAATCAATCTAACTGCATTATGGATAATTCTTTCAAAATCTAGGACGATTTTTTTTGGTGAAAAATATTCAGTTGGTTACATTTTTCTCTTATTTCAAAAAACCCTTTCTTATAAATAAAAATAATAATTTTATTTTCAAAGTCTCATGGGTAACCAACCAACCCCCGGTATATCATATTATTATTTTTTCAGAAATTTAATGGTGTTTTGTTTCGTCTTATTGAATTATTATTTTAAGAAATTTTAGAGAGATAGCCTAAACCCATTATTTTCCAGATTAAATGCCCAATTTTATAATGGACAATTTTCATGGTAGTGAGAATATAATGTTTTCACATTTAAATAAAATATAGGCAAAAACTAATAAATGGTAAAAACATTTTTGAAATCGGTCAATAAATAACCGACAAATATAATATTAAAGTTGGTGATTTCTACCGTGGATTGTGGTGCATGTAACGTCACATATCCGCATAGCCAAAGCGCCGTACTATAAAGCAATCGCTTTATTCTATATGCCACGACACGATTGACGCATGTCTGACTTTAATTTTATTTTATTTCTGTCATCGTAATTTATTAACTGTTACACAACAAGAGCCAAGTACTTTTTTCTGCAATATTCTACAGAAGAGATTTTACTGTTGGATCATGTTCAGAGGTGTCCCTTGAAAGTAGCGCGACGGAGGGCACGAGCGTCAGCCGCCATCTTGAAATACACTTTTTGTGAAGTCTTGTGAATCGTGCATCGTACGAAAAAAATAGTAGAGATCATTTTTTGTAGATAAAAATATTCTCTACAACTTTATTTTATTTTTTTTTCTGTACAATGCATATAGATTTTTTATTTAGAGCGCTCCAAATTTTTTTTCAATGAGTTTATTGCCAAAAATATAGTTAACCTTTGATTTTACGTTAAAAAAAGATGGGAATCAAAGGAGAGCATACAATTTCCAAAAAAATCAATTTATTTCAGGGGACAGCCCTGGACATGTTCCAACGATAAAATCTCTTCTGTAGAATATTGCATTATGAACCTACTTTATTTGCCCTGGCTCTTAGATAAAGAGAAATAACGAGAATAAAGAGGCGCGATTCATCGCTTTGTTTAGAATTATCCCGTCTCGTATACTAATTAGGATAGATGATGTCAGGAAGGAACAAACTTATCAAGTCAACCGCAACTTTAACATATAACTCTGTTAGTTTTTGAGATATCTTAATTTCACTTTCACACTTTTGTTCAATTTTGCTTTAATTTTCAGTTTTATTCATAAAAAATGGTAAAATTCTCCATTCATATCCCAATATACCTAATAGATACATTTATAGACACTTTGGTAAGTTTCCAAACAGAAAAATATACGGCAAACAAATGAATAAATTTAAGCACTTTAATGAAAATTATGGCTTTTAAAAATTTAAACGCGGAGATTAGAGTACATCAATGTATAAAAATAATAAAGACAATTGTGAAATTGCTTTTTTAAAGAAATTTGGCTGAACGCTTTCGGTCAACGATCATCATCAGAGTCTTCCTAAAATATTTAGTTACATGTAAAATCTTAAAAATAAAAAAAGGGGTTGAACTTACGTCACCAGGGGGATACCTCCCATAAAAAAGAGACATTGGTTGTTACATTAACAATTCAAGTTATTAAAAAACAGTCCTCGGAATGGTTTAATATTCCAAGGGTTACAGAACATTTTTAAACAATTTAAAGTCAAATAATTATTGTATTTTAATTTGATTTTATTCGTTTAATGTCTACTTTTCATTTTTTTAAATTTGCCAGTATTGTAATTCGTTTGTTAATATTTGTATGATTTTATATAATATGTAATTACATTTATTTTCATTAAAATTATGATGAATGTTTTTGAATAATTTATACAAGTATACCTGTTAATCCTAATCCTCAGACCCTAACTATGTAGCCCAATTGACGAGGGTGATTAAAGACCTCTTGTTGCGCATGGCCCAGTTGACAAACTTCCATATTATTTTACAGCTTCCTTCCATGTTTACGACCCTCGGCAAATTTGAGGACAGAATCAAATACGAAATATATATCGAAAAAGCTATTTAAAGATAAAATGCTATACACGGTTTTACAATGGACAAATCTAAAGCTTATCACTGTTTTATACGTCTGTGTTCCACTCCAACGTCTCTTTTCAACAGATGGTACTGGAAGATATATCTTCCGTTGTGTGACGAATCAAAAACGATTTTCCATTCTACTTTTCTGCCTTCGTTTTGATAGTCCATATGATCGCATAATGAGACGCCTAATTAACTCCGCTGCACCCATCTTTCATTTATTTGAAAGATTAAGCAGTAACTCCCAAAATGTTTATTCCTTAGGCGCTTACTAGTGCATTGATGAGATGTTAGTTTATTTTTCTGAAAAAAGCAACCTTAATATATATTACCGCTGATAACTGATTTTCATCCATTCAAAGAAATGCAAAACAGGGGATTAACGAACGCTGAAAAAGAATAAGAAGAAAATTCCGTCCAATTTTTACCCAATAAGAGTAGACCGTATTTACATAGTTTTACATCAGACATTACTTTTCATTATACATGCCAAGAAAAAATCGTTGTGTCATCCTAGTTCCTGCCATGCACCATACATCATCAGTAGATCATACTATCAATAAACCAGAGATAATCTCGTTATATAATAGAGCGAAAGGAGTAGTGGATGCACTAAATGGAAAATGTCCCAAACATTCAACAAGCAGAAGAACTCAAAGATGACATATGTCAATGTTTTTTAGAATATTTCACATTACTGTGGCATTTTGAAATTTATTTGGAATGAAGTTGTCAAACTCAATAGTGTTGTCATAGTGATTGATAACTGCACTGATGCAGTTATCAGTGTAATGGTCACATGATTGGTTGAGTTCAATCAGACGACCCCAAATTAACTAATTTCATTGGATTTATTCTTAAGCAAAACATTTTCAGGAGAATTGGTGAGACCTCATATGGAAAGACGCCTACACAATGTGAGAATTCCAAGAGAAGTAAAAATGTGTATATGCTGTTTTTTAGAAGATGTCCCTAACCAGATGAAGATTTTATGACATAAATGCAGAACATGTTCTACTTTCCCACCCAGGCTAAAAAGAAAACTTCATTTGTGTTATTTATGTCGGAAGCACCTTTGTAATCAGTGTGCCAAAATGATATTTACAGACTGCAACAACTAGACTTACGAATATATGTCATTTACTTTACTTTTTTAAGCATTCATTATTCAGAATTACATCTTAAGTTATGATTTTTGACAAAAAGACAACTTGTTGTTAATATGCATACCTATTAAAAAAAAAAAATACAGGTATGTGCTAGAGCTGTAGTCATGACAACGATTTCAAAGTTATTTTTTTCTTATATTTAATTTGTATTTGTATTTTTCACATGCTTATTTTAAAATAATAAAGCTTAGAGTTCTCCTATTATTTTTATGGTTTTTTTGTACATTACAAAAAAATACGGTCATCTTGACCGCACATTTTTGACAGTGTTCTACAAATCGTACATCTTCGCTTAAGGGTTAAACTAATTAAATTTGTACGAATATCCTTAATGTGATTTATACGTTCTTCATTGTAGCATTACTATAATGAAAAAAACATTCATTTGGAATTAAATAGTATAGAGGTTGGCTTCGTTTATTTTAAATGTTAACCAGCGGTGATCTGACATAAAAATGTTATCAGATACCTGCCAATTTATTTGTAGATAAGAGTTGTATATCTATATATCTATTGATGTACATTTATTTAAAATATTAAGTTTTTTAGATATTATAGTCATAAAGTGACTTACCTCTAGCGTTTATATCCGTATTACTGCCTCAGCCTAAGTGGTGAGCATTTGATTCGCAACCTAATTCTAGCTAGCCTAAGTGGTGAGCATTTGATTCGCAACCTAATTCTAGCTCAAACCTCTGGTTCAGGCAGTGTTCGATCAGTTCCTCCATTTATTTGCTGGGCGGTGGTGTGGTTGCATTGGAAGGGAGGTACCAGGGTTAACAGTTTTTCCCTTCTGGTTTCGTATTCCATCCTAACCGCAGTTAAGTCGTAGGAGAAAAAAATGCGTCAGTGGATGGGCTTTGTATTTCCTATGAATATAAAGCGCTGTCTTAGTTTGTTGGTTGCTAGAAAAGCTGAAAATTGAACCGTTTAGATTTTTCAAACCTAAGATTTTAGTTTTTCTTAGCCAGGGTTGCTGAATGAGTTCTATTGTATCTTGCAACTCATCAAGGCATAGTGTTGCCGGAGCCACCCTTTTGTATTGCAAGTAACATTGTATATTTTTACCTGTTTCTCCGAGAGTGGAAGGAGGTGGCCTCATCTAGCTCGTCTTAACTTATTTGAAGGTCATCGAATGCCTTCTTATCTGGCTTTGACGCCCTACATTATAAATACAAATTTTGTTAAATGGAAATAGGACACGTGTATTCTAAAGATTAATTATATTATTGTTAACATCATATCACGAAACATCCTTATACTATATAAATTGTAATACTTATACTTTGTAATAATTTATAACTTGTTTGAAAATTACTAATTATTGTAGCTTTCCTGAAGAAGAGTACAATCTGCGATGTTTGAGAGAACATTTTAGACTTCTAAAAAAAGTCTTATGGTACGGCTCTGTTCATCTGTTTGTCTGCCCGTCTGTCTGTCCGTCTGTCCGTCCGCGCTATAACTCAGGAACCACAACAGATAGAGACAAACGGACAATGGCAATGGACTCAGCATATCCTGAATATGTGACCAAGCGAGTTTCAAGTTTCTGTGACTTCCGGTTTTAAAACTTGTATCCTTGTATTCCTCAAAAGGATTTGCTTTGTGAAAATCCTTCTCTGAATGGGAAACATGATAGGGTCGTCCACTACATCTACCAAGTCTACAAAATGCATTTTTCAACACATAACCAGATCAAAACACCAGCTCCCAAAAGAAATAGACAAGTACTTTACACTTTGGTGCACTTTGCAGAAACTGACGTTTTTATTTCAGTTTTGAGATTAGCTCAAGCGGAAAAAATCGGCTAAGTAGGAGACGCCACGATGCTAAATGGGGATTTATTCGAGCGTCGTGAGGACCTATTAGATTTCGAAGCCAAGATGATAAAAATAAAAAATGTTATATACTGTATACCCGTTCATCGGTGGGGGGGGGGCGTCTATAGAATTCCAAAAAGGTAAAAAAAAGCCGTTACATGGAAATATACGAGCGCGTCAGACATTGATATTATGTATGTCCAACGTATCTTTAATAATAAAGGTTTCTTAATCTGAAGGTTTGCACGATGGGGGTGGTTGTACGAAAATGGCGTCTTAAGTGACATTTGACAATCGACCTGGACGTCTTTAAAGTCGTAGAATTCAAATATGTAGAAATATACTGCGTATTTCAAGGTAACGTTTTTTTTACAAATTTGTATCTCCCCCACTTCCTTACGTCACACTGAAATCGTCAGATTATTGGAAGGTACACCTTTTAGGATGTAATTAACTCATCCTACCTTAATCTGATACGCTCGAGAATTTCTAATGATCAACTTTTACGGTACTCAACTGGGTGCAAGGTATTTTCCATATGTCAATCTGCCGCGCTTCAGTAAATCCCCAAATCCCTGCTTCATCTCCCCTACCATAACATTTAGGGCGGGCTGAATCCTAAGATTTGTTGGAGAAACCGGGCATTAGAGATGCATCTTAAATACACGAAAGGGGTATAGTTTACTTCACGTCCATCAGAAAACCATAAAGATAATAAGAAACTCTGTTTGAGGGAAATACAAGGCGGAATATACTTAACGCAAGAAGATACAATTCCTTGACAAATCTAATCCAACTTTCAGTAAATACACTATCATATGTACTAATTTTTAAAACTATGGATAAATGGAAGTGGAATCGTTTTTTTTGGAATGCAGTTACTTATCGCACACTTGGCAAGTGAGAGCTAGGTGAAAAATGTTCGATCCCAAAAGAAAGAAAGAATTATTAATAAAATCTTTAAAATAAAAACATAAATAGTCAATAAAAAGAAAAACAAGTATTCATTAGCAAAAATAAATTTAATAATGTATAAAAAGTGTCTCACCAAGATAGATATTAGAATCCTGTGAAGAAGCCGTCTTTGGAGTTTTGGAAGTTTGGTTTTCTATTGTGGATCATCTCAATAGTGTTTCCAGTTGTTCCTAGGTAAAATTTGAACAAGTTACAAAGGGAACTAAAAAACAAAAAAAAATTAAAACACCTCAAAATTTGAGGTTAGAAATTTCTTTGGAATTAATTTCCTGTTTAAAACTTTCCATGGAAAATAATAATTTGACAAACAATTTAGCTTATAATATATTTTTTATGAACTTACCATAATATAAAATTAAAATAAAATTAGATGATATCTAGATAGCTTGGCAAGAGATCATAACATTATACGATTCGATTCTCGATTCACGTCATTTGTCTAGGCACAGTTTAAAATTGATTTCATCTGAATTTACCAGGTTTTTCGGCTATTATCGATATTAATAATAAAAAAAAAAATTCCAAAATTAAGATGTGTGTGTGTGTGTGTGTGTGTGTGTGTGTGTGTGTGTGTGTGTGTGTGTGTGTGTGTGTGTGTGTGTGTGTGTGTGTGTGTGTGTGTGTGTGTGTGTGTGTGTGTGTGTGTGTGTGTGTGTGTGTGTGTGTGTGTGTGTGTGTGTGTGTGTGTGTGTGTGTGTGTGTGTGTGTGTGTGTGTGTGTGTGTGTGTGTGTGTGTGTGTGTGTGTGTGTGTGTGTGTGTGTGTGTGTGTGTGTGTGTGTGTGTGTGTGTGTGTGTGTGTGTGTGTGTGTGTGTGTGTGTGTGTGTGTGTGTGTGTGTGTGTGTGTGTGTGTGTGTGTGTGTGTGTGTGTGTGTGTGTGTGTGTGTGTGTGTGTGTGTGTGTGTGTGTGTGTGTGTGTGTGTGTGTGTGTGTGTGTGTGTGTGTGTGTGTGTGTGTGTGTGTGTGTGTGTGTGTGTGTGTGTGTGTGTGTGTGTGTGTGTGTGTGTGTGTGTGTGTGTGTGTGTGTGTGTGTGTGTGTGTGTGTGTGTGTGTGTGTGTGTGTGTGTGTGTGTGTGTGTGTGTGTGTGTGTGTGTGTGTGTGTGTGTGTGTGTGTGTGTGTGTGTGTGTGTGTGTGTGTGTGTGTGTGTGTGTGTGTGTGTGTGTGTGTGTGTGTGTGTGTGTGTGTGTGTGTGTGTGTGTGTGTGTGTGTGTGTGTGTGTGTGTGTGTGTGTGTGTGTGTGTGTGTGTGTGTGTGTGTGTGTGTGTGTGTGTGTGTGTGTGTGTGTGTGTGTGTGTGTGTGTGTGTGTGTGTGTGTGTGTGTGTGTGTGTGTGTGTGTGTGTGTGTGTGTGTGTGTGTGTGTGTGTGTGTGTGTGTGTGTGTGTGTGTGTGTGTGTGTGTGTGTGTGTGTGTGTGTGTGTGTGTGTGTGTGTGTGTGTGTGTGTGTGTGTGTGTGTGTGTGTGTGTGTGTGTGTGTGTGTGTGTGTGTGTGTGTGTGTGTGTGTGTGTGTGTGTGTGTGTGTGTGTGTGTGTGTGTGTGTGTGTGTGTGTGTGTGTGTGTGTGTGTGTGTGTGTGTGTGTGTGTGTGTGTGTGTGTGTGTGTGTGTGTGTGTGTGTGTGTGTGTGTGTGTGTGTGTGTGTGTGTGTGTGTGTGTGTGTGTGTGTGTGTGTGTGTGTGTGTGTGTGTGTGTGTGTGTGTGTGTGTGTGTGTGTGTGTGTGTGTACTTTAAATTAAATCAATTAAAATTTTTCATCTATGAACCCTTAATAAAGATAAAAGAATACTCAAAAATAAATTTAAATAAAAATAAATACAACTAAAGTTCAAAATTGCTCCATTTACTGTATGTGTATATGTCCCATAAATATTTTACCCTAAAAATCTGAGATTTTATAATATATTTTAGTGCAAAATTTAGTGACCAAAATATCGAAAATATCATTTTAAGAAAGAAATATGTTTCTTAATTAAAAAAGTTCTATTAGAAGAATAATATTTGATTAAACAATTACTTTACTAGAAATGATTGAAAAGTTGGGAGGATAATCAATCATCCTCTTTTATTTTTTAATGAAGTAATTGTGTTTTTATTACATTACTGATATAATCGAATGCAATTGTTGTAATGAAAATTTTTCTTCTATAAAAGTTAAAACGCCCAACTTATTACAATGGCATTGTTTTTCCAGAACTGCCTAATGTCGGAAAGTGATGTGCATTTTTTAAAATTAACTTGTAGAATGGGATTCATTGCTGGAATTTTTCCATTTGAAAAGCCTGGTTTTATAAAACAACTTTACTTAATCGTATTGTATGTTTTAAGTATTCTTGGACTAATTTTTTTCGTTTATAACTTCAAAGACATTTTAATGGCGAAATTTGACGTTACTGAAATTTGTAACTTTATTATAGTGATAATTTCATTTTCTTGTTTTCATTTAGTTTGTCTAAATGAAAATTTTAAAAATCAATACCACTGGAAAATGTTTTTTCAAAATTTAAAAATCTTGGAAAAAGACTTTAATGAAAATATTGATGCCACTAAACATTTTTTGAAATTATTTCTCTTTCTTACTTCTTCATTATCGCCTTTTTTATTTAATTTTGATAAACTTAATAATTATCACATTTTATGTAGTTTTACGTGGATCATAGCATTATTACAACTGTTTTGGATTACTGTTATGGTTTGGCAGGTTTCAAATATTTTGTCTGTAAGATATGATAAATTAATAACTGAGTTGCTGTTACACACTAAGGAAGAAAACCAGAAAAATATTTCTAGTTTGTACCAAGTCTCCTTTCATTTTAATTCATGTTTTAGTAGAATAGTTCTATTTTTAATTATTTGGTCAAATTGTAATTTGGTAATGTCTATTAATTTATGTTTTCGTTTTTATAATACTTTGGATTCCAATATGCTTTTAGAAACTATTAAAAATGTTCCGCAGATCATACTGTTATTAGTAAGTATTAATTAGAATTTCGGTATTTTTGTGTATTAATCTGTATAAAATAAATGTGTTTATCCACAATCACATAATTTAAGTTTTATCCACACTTATGAACTGTATAAAGTACCTCTTTATCCACTAGTGCAGCGGTTCCCAAACTGGGGTACGCGTACCTCTTATGTATGCGGTGTACCCAAAAAATAATCCGTATATAATGGTGGATGTAAAATTCTTACTATTCATGGACAGTGGTTTTGTTGAACGCCGGCATCACATTTAAGGTTCACAAAAAGAGTTAGGTATATTAACGCCGACAAGCGCTCTGGCGGGTTAATTGGGGAGCTTCAAATCATAGAATAAACAAATGCACAAGTTAATTCCCCACTAAATAATTTAATTGTTTAGTTGTTGATAAAACAAGAAAACTGATTTCCTGGAAAGGAGTCAAATGAAACAGGTAAAAATAAAATGTAGTGAATTTAATTAAATAAAAAAAATCATTGATTAAAGAAAAAAATTCGTAACGTTCTGCACAGTCTTTAGGGTTTTTGATGGTTTACCCAGAATCATCCAGAGTCGACAGGCGGAACGTCAATTTCTGGAAGAGCCACCTGGAGTGTGACAGCAGTAGCGTGTGTCCTAATAGTGACATGGTACGTACATGGAGTGCAAGTTCTGCCAAAGGGATGGTCCTCGCTGTGAATGGTCTTCAAGAGCGTTCACAGAGCTTTTTTTCCGTTGCGGTGAATGAGCCAATGGCTCCCAAAAACGTTTCACATGAAAACAGAAAAATTGCAGTTAATGACCGTAAACTCACTTGGGCGTTTGCACTGATCAAAAGACCCACAAAGAGTTAATGTGTGGCTACACGTACAACCACAACTTCACTGATTTCTATTAAAATTATTGCCTAAAAGATCGGAAGATCGGCAAAGAACTGAGAACACGCTGATTAAACTCAAAATTGTCTCACACAGATCGTTAGTGCATCAAATCAGTAAAAGTAATGTGATGAAAAGTTACAATGAATAATACATCTTTTTTAACAGTAATCAGTAAGAAAAATTATAACAGTACGTGGAAAAGACAATCAAATACGTGCTAAAGTAATCGAATCAATATTATGTGTCAAATTGTCTTGGCCAAAAACGATTTGACAACTAAATGAACATGTGACGTTTTATAAATTTAAAGAAAAAAAAATAAAGCAACAATTTGAAATATAGCAACAAGAGTTTTGACAAGAAAACAAATGTTGGAATAGAAAGACAGAAGCTCGCTATACTGTGTAGTGAAACGAAACAATAAAAAAAGGAATTTTGTTTTTAACTAATTAAAAAAATGACTTCGATGGACGAAGGTACAAACGCAAAAAAGAGACGTCACGAAATTATGCGCAGTTAAGATTCGTTAATTAAAAAAAAAATGTCTTCAACATCAACAAATTTAAAAGGATGCCCAATACATTCAACTGAAAATTGAAGTACGTTTTCTCTCTAATAAAACAAACGCTTAATTACTCTACGTGAGATCAATTATTATTAATTGTACCATCGTAATCAAAGTAATATAAAAAGATAATTCATTTTCAAAAGGAGATAATGAATTATAAGATAAGATTGACTTATATCTTTACTATACAAGACACAAGAGCAAGCAAACTTGTGTCTACCGAAAGTTTTATACAAATTTTTAGGATAATAACGCCACCAGGTGTAAAAGCGTGTACAAATCAATCACGATTTTTCAGAGTACCTACTATTTTAAATGATGGTTAATTAATAGTCTGTCTAATAGATGTCGTTAAACGATAACTATGAGAGGTTGCTATTTTAAATAACAGTAAATTGATCTTCAGTCAAATAGATGTCGTTAAACACATGGTTTGAAATTAATTAAATAATATATCAAAAGTTAGCGTAAATCAAATATACGCTACAACCAATATACAGTGTGATAGTCATGGATAAGTGGTTGAAAACTGCAAGAGTAAAGAAGAACTACCCTGCAAAGGTACATTTAATATCTAACGACCAAACAAGTACTTCCCAGGAAGTGACAGCTGGGTCTGGGCTCAGGAGTACTAAAGCTTAGAAATCAATTAATTTAAGTCTCGTGAAAAAAAGGAAATATTCAGGTGAATATTGAAAATATGGGTTCTCATTTACTGGTGAAGAGGAAAGTCCCAACCCCTTGTGTGTTGTATGCGAAGAAATTCTAAGTAATGGCAACATGAAACCTTCCTTACTTTTGCGGCATCTTGAAAGTAAACATCCCCAATACAAAACCAAGGGACTTGCCTGTTTTGAGAGACTTTCAAATAATTATGGGAAAGAGGCAAATGTTTCATCGTACTTTAAATCAGCCAATAAAGACAATGAAAGTACCTTGGAAGCCTCTTTTAAAATTAGCTACCATATTGCTAAGCCTGATAAAAACCACACTACTGCTATAATGATTTGATAGCTTCTTGTTTAAAGAATGCTGTGCAGTGCATGATTGGTGAAGAATATGCTCTATAAGTTAACACTATCCCTTTGTCAAACAACGCCGTCTCACGACGGATTCATGAAATGATCGGCAACATTGAAAAAGGGTAGTTCAACAACTAAAAGCAAGACTATTTTTTTCTATTTAAGTTCATGAAAGAACAGACATCGCTGGCCTTGCAATACTTCTGGTTACTGCGAGATATATTGGAGTCGAAAAGGAATTTGAAGAAAATTTGTTGTTATGTTATGCACTGAGAGAGGGAACCACTGCCCAGCAAACACAGACTAGACGACCCGCCAATGGCCCAGGAGCGGCTTGCCGAATGGACGTATTCGGCCCGCATACGGCTGCCGGCGCGGCGTGCTGGTAGGGTATGTCCGCCTAGCCGAAGGGTAGCAGACAGCAGGCTAACCACCGGCGGCAAGCCATCGACGAACCTATCACTTACCGAAAGCATTACATTTTAATTTTTTATATTTAAAAATTTACAGATAAATAAACAAAAATACACCTCAAGGTTCATGCCAACGGCTATGTTAGTCTGTAAATCAGAATTCTACCGCCGTCTAGTGACAGCAGACCGAATGAAAGGATGGTGTAGAGGCGCGAATCCGCCGTTCGGCATACCGCTTCCTAACCGCATTCGGCCCGAAATACGATGTCCCTTATCCGGTTTGCCAGTAGGTTGCCGAGAGAATAACTTTGTCGAAAAAATAAGGAACGGCGAGCCATAAATGGACCACGGGCGGCCCTAATCATGGTTATTTAGCCGTCGGAGTACCGTATGTGCCGGCAGGCGGCCGCTAGTTTGCCGACTGCGTTTAGTTTGCTGGGTGGGAAAGATATATTTAATACAATTTCCAGCTATTTCTGTGAAAAGGAAATATATTTGACTAAATGATGTGGCACATGCATTGATGGCGGAAAATCCATGTCTGGATGCCACGTTGTTCTTCGAGGACGTATTAAAGACGTAGCCTCCATGTAGCACGGAGTCATTGCTGTATACATAGACAATGTCTGGCAATCAAGAACCTACTCACCTCATTAAGTGAAGTGCTTAATGAAAGTGAAAATCGTTAATTTGGTTAAAGCCAATGCCACGAACAACAGACTGTTTAAAGTACTTTGTGGGGAAATGGGAGGTGTTCACACCATACTGAAGTTAGGTGGCTGTCTCGAGGCAAAGTTGCACTGCTACCAGAAAAACGGTCGACAGGACATTCAAAACCTCTAAAAGAAATGATACAACATTGTATAAAAAAAATAACGAAAAAACAGCACCATGCCGTCACCATAGCAGAATAAAAAACTTACTGATTCGCCATGGTATTGTCAAATGTGCTCCGTAAAGGCAGCATTATGTGTTGAATGTTTCGATATTTACCATTGTGTGTTACAAAACTAATCTTTTTTCACCAAAAAAGTTTTTGAATATTTGTTAGTTTACATTTATTTGATTTATTTCTAAATGAGACATGTTTGAATAAAAAGTATGAACAAATTTGATAAAGTACCCGCACTTGGGAATAACATTTCATAACATTTCATATTCCATATGTCAACCACGCACCAGTGCGTGTTCTTTTTTTGTCGAATTAACATATTAGGTATATTTCCAAATTTATTAAAAGTAGTTATGTAACATTACATTCTAACAACTTGTGGCTTTAAAAAGAGAAAAAGAAAACGGCGGCCCACCGCAATGACATTTTAGTTACCTACAACTTTCAGTCAACCTGATATCGAAAATTCTGCATAAACATTTTTTCCTTATAAATTTTTTCACATTATTTGAAATAAAGATGATAAGAGGATAAAATGAAAAAGGCATTTTTGGCTTTCCATGGATCACCTAAAAAGGCCGATATTATTTAAAGCCACTGTATTGTGCTATAAAATTTAACCGCCTCTGTGGGTTTAAATTATTTTTGAATAGTATGTATCAATATTCAAATCCGTCGCCAAAATCTAAATCGAGGTTAATATAATGAAAATAGAAGGTTTGAAGGGCCGAGTTGTGCGCATTTTTCCAAAAGGCATATACGACTTACAACGATTTTCATTTTTAGTATACACTTTATAGGATTTTTCTGAAAAACCTCAATGGGGACGTATTATGTAAATTTTTTAAATTGGCACTTAAAAGTCTGTTATCAAATTTGCCTAGAAAAAATATTTATAAATTTTTTAAACCTATATATATTTAAAAAAAAATAAATTAAAAATATCTACATTATTTGATAATACTGTTCAGAGATGGCAATATATACGAACTGAATTCCTCATTAAATAGAGGCCAGATGTAAACATGAGAAAAAAAGAAATTGTATTGTTTTTATTTTCGCCGTGACTAGCAGTACATCGGATGTACTCGTTTATATCGTAGATCGGAAAATAAAATAAACCATCTAATTTTTACATCTCGAACTTTGAAGAAAAAAATGAAGAAAAAAGACACTTTACTGGATAAATGAAAATTATTACCAGTCAATATTTTTATGTAGTTTTAAAAAAGTTAAAAAAGCGAAATCTAATAAACATTAATTGTGGAGAAAAAAAATAGAAAACATAGGAAAAAATTTTAAGAAAAATCAGAAAATTTGGAAAAAAACGAAAAAATCAAACGCTTAAAATTTTAACAACCAAAAAAAAAGAACAACCAAAACACAAGAATAATTGTAACGATAAAAAAATGGAAAAAATCGAATGAATTAAAAAAAATCGAAACAAAATTCAAGAAAACGGCAAAAAAATCGCAAATAAACAGAGGAATAAGAAAAAATGAGAAAACAAAAATGAGGAAAAATTAGAAAAACTTGAAAAAAAAAACCGAAAAAAAAACAAAAAATCATAAAAATGAGAAAAAAACGAAAAATTATAAAAAAACTTTTTCTCTCTTCCAAAAATAAGAGAAGAAAATCGCAAATTATCGCAAAAAATAAAGAAATAAGAAAAATGTGAAAAAGACGAGAAAAAATACGGAAAAAAACGGAAAGACCAAGCGCTCTATAAATCGCAAAAAACAACGATGTAAAACAACGAAAAAAAAAACACAGAGAACAACGAAAAAACCAGAAAAAATTGTAACGAAAAAAAATTAAAAAATCGAATGAAGTAAAAAAATCGAAACAAAATTCGAAGAAAATGGCAGAAAAATCGCAAATAATCACAAAAAGTCAGAGGAATAAGAAAAAATATGAATACAAAGGAAAAAACCAATACAATAGGAAAAAATGAGAAAAAATTAGAAAAATTAACCAAAAAAAAAATTAAAAAAAACAAAAATCAGAAAAATGCCAAAAAACGAGAAAATATAAAAAAACTTTCTCTCCCTATAAAATAACTATAAATAATATAAAAGAAATTAAATGTGACAAAAATTATATTTTGTAAAGAGAGGGAGTCGCTTTTTTCTTATGTGACGCTTTGTGCCGGTTAAATTCTACCACAAGTCGCTCCCAAAAAAATATCCATTTTGAAAAAAATGTACCAGACTGAAAAAAGGTACCGAAACGCCGTTCCGGCATATTCCGGCCCTAATACACCCACCACTGGAAATACTGAACTATTATATTTTTTACCTCAATACAAATAGCAAACACACCTTTTACTACTGATCAGTTTATGTTGTTTTTAGGAAGCTAAAAAAATTATACACCAAAACCATATAATATACGCATTACGAAAAAAACAAAGTGACAGAAATATTATCAAACTTATCAAGCAAATGCGCAAACATACTTCCATAATTTGTAAACCTTAAAACGCAGTGAACGACCGATATATAAAATAAACGTACATCTGATGTACTGCTAGTCACAGCGTTTTACTTGTCATTTTTCAGTATAACATAACCTATTATTTTAATGTTTATGTGTCGCCTATGGAGCGTATAGAAGGAGGGCAATCTCTAATGGACAACACGTTTAAAATGTGGTCAACATTTTATACACAACTAATGGTACATAAACAACCGACGTGGCGCTGACGATCGTATGTTGAAAAACTGTTTGTAGATTGATTAGATCCATAGTCTCAAATAACGTTTTTTATTTAATGAGCCACCCAATTTTTATAAAATACATATCTTTTAAAAGTTTACGTACTGAATTAAAATTATTATTCGAAAAAAAGTCAAAGGAAATGTCAAAACTCGCTTAAACTGTCATCAACCGTCGATCAACAGCGCCACCAACTGGCTTC
The DNA here is from genome assembly GCA_963243735.1 of Neocrepidodera transversa. NCBI lineage: Eukaryota > Metazoa > Arthropoda > Insecta > Coleoptera > Chrysomelidae > Neocrepidodera > Neocrepidodera transversa. The sequence goes on from OY725341.1 coordinate 27,423,238, forward strand.
CAAAATCGGGCCACTTTTTATAACGTTGAGATGTGCCTCCTTCTATACCCTCCATAGTGTCGCCTATGTGTTTTGCTTTATTCTTCTTTTTTTTAATAGTCAACGTCGCTAAGGCTGTTATGTTTAGTAATACTCGACAGATAACTGTAAATTATACCTTGTCGTGCCATCTACATTACTTTAAACAAATTAATGTAGCTGACGTCACTTGGAAATTTTGAAAATTTATTTCTTAGTAATTGTAGTGTTTCAAAGTTAGCCAAGCCTATTTTTGTGAATAATTTTAGGTATATTTTCATATACTACAAATGAATTTGCTGTAGCTACCGCATCACACGTCCCTATTATACATTAGTTAATCGACCTTTAACATATCTTACCATTCAATCATATTCCACATATTTTCGTCAGAATATAGAATGAAAAGTTTTTCTAAACAATTTTTTTTGACATTTTCAGGTGTTCTCCATTATAATCATCCTATCCTCCGACAAAGTAGAGAAACGCGCAGAAGAATTAATAAGAACTTGCTTATATTTACACGCATCAACTAAGGATGAAAATGCTCTTATTTTAGCTAATTTGGCAAAAGAATTGAAACCAAAATTTTCAGCAGCAGGATTTTTTGAAATCAATCAACGTTTGATACCCACTTTTTTTTCAAATTTATCCACATATCTTATTATTATTTTACAATTTAAATTTTCTTCTTTATAAAAAATGCCTTGTAATTAGTTAATTATACAGGATGTTTCACTATTAACATTTTTTTCTATGACGAAATTAGTGCGTGGTGCTAAGAATTTTTATTTTATAGCTTGGAGTGTATTTTTAAAATGTGTTGTAAAATTTTCTCAAAATTGAAATAAACTCGCCTAAATGTCCTCTAGCTCTAGTCGAAGTTTGTAACATTGGTCTAGAAGTTAATAATATTTTATCTATAATTTAGAAAAAACCCACTAATATGGTTTTAGTATAGTAGTCCAGTCTGTAGGGAGAAATATGGGTCTTTTACGACGTAAATTTGCTACAGGATGAAAAGTATACTAAGTTGTAGGCAGAGATATAACTAGCATGCCTATATACTTTTACACACGGAAAAAACTTGCATAAACAAATTAGGAAGGTCCAAAGTTAGTGAAAACATGTTTTTCGCTTCTACAAGCAACAATACTGATTTTAGCGAAATAAGTGTTCAATACTTTTTTTTCGGCATTAACAATACCTTTAATTTGATCCATTCCGCGATTTATTTCGTCAGTTAGTTTATTAAAAAATAGCGAAAAACCGTCAAAAATGTCGTTTTTTTGCAATGATAATAATTATTACAAAAAAAGTTTTTTTCATATTATTATTGCTTTAAAAGCAAGGTTTTTTGATTCTGAATCAAACAAGCCATTGCAAGACTGAATTGGTTAATTTATTGCTGAGATATTTGATATTGTTTATCCCAACATCGTAAATGTTTATTGCTCTAACTTTTTTTTCTATGAACATTTTAACTTCTATAAGGGCTCATTCTCTTCATTGAGACTCATATTTTTAAGATCTTTTTGAACCAAATAAAAAAAGTAACATTTAACCCTTTCTTTATTGCCTTAAAAAGAGGGTACTTTTTTTGTTATAAACAATTAGAGCTGCTGCGCGCCCTGTACATCGTATCATTTTTTAACTTACAAATACCAAAAGCTGATTTCAAAACGAAAAATTTGAAAATAAAAAGAATACCCCACGACCAATAGGGACCGAGTTAACAATTTTTTTTTAAAAAATCACAGTTACATTGTTTATAACTATTAAGAAATAAATTTTACTGCATTCGATAGTCAAGTACTTATATTTTTGGAAGTGTATATTTAAAATTTAAAAAAATTGTTTTTAATTACTTAAAACATTGTGTAAATTCGTCGATTTTCTCGCGCGGTAGTCAAAAACTGATCTCGAGAATTTAAATCGGCGAAGTGCGAAGAAAATATCTATATCTCGGAACATTTATATCGGATTTAGGCCTTTTTTTAATTTGGGGTAACACGGAAAGTTATGAACAATGGTATTATGTTTGTAAATGATAATAAGAAGTCATAAGAATTATAAAAAAAATATTAAGTGCGAATTTTACAATTTTTTATCTCAGTAAATAAGAATTTTAAGGGAAATTCGCAGGAGTACAAAAAGTTCTATTTTTTATCGAAAAATAACTGATTTTTTCAAATCGATCGAAAGAAATTTTTTTCGTTTTTTTTATAAAATACTATTTTATAATATTATATGCATTTTGAAATTGCAGGTCATCCAATATTCTCCATTGCGATTTTTTTCCTGTCGAATTAGTGCGCTTGCAGCTTGACCAAAAATAACTCAATTTTTTCAAATCCATCGGAGAAAATTTTTTGGCCAGTTTTTGCCTCTCTGCAGTTTTACTTAATGAACAATAACAAAATAAATCTTCAACGTTCGTTTGAAGAGCGGTAAAAGGGCACAAAAAGATTTTAGGCAAGCGCACTAATCAGATAGTGAAAAAAATCGCAACGGAGAATATTGGATAACTTGCAATTTCAAAATGCATATAAAATTAAAAGATATTATTTTATCAAAAAAAATCGGTTCTGTCGCCCCAAAACTTTCCCGGCGAGTGTCCAGAGACGAATACTTTTTCATATATTTAATGTTAAAGTTTTAAATTTTGCTATTTTTTTATTTTTGGCAGGTGACAGTTGAAGAAAAAATTTTGACTGTTCTGAATAGAGTTGGATAAAGGAAACCCATATTTTAGCTGAATTAAATTAAGCGTGTGGCTTCTATCGTGGAAGAATACACACAGACAGACAGACAGACAGATATACAGGCAGACCTGAAAATGGATATTTCCATTTTCATGTCGAAATTTTTTTTTGCACGTTCACTTTTCCCTACTCGGAGGTGGGTCGGGAAAGTAAAATGAAAAAAAATTTTTCCGATCGATTTGAAAAAATGTACAGTTATTTTTCGACCAAAAGCAGGACTTTTTGTACTCTTGTCAATTTCCATTAAAATGCTTATTTACTGAGATAAAAAATAGTAAATTTCAAACTTAATAATTTTTTATATTTTTTATTATCATTAAAAAAAAAATGACATTGTCGACAACTTTCCGTCTTACCCCAGATTAAAAAAAAGACCAAAATCCGATATAAAGGTTCCGAGATATAACTATTTTCTCCGCACTTCGCCGATTTAAATTCTCGAGATCAGTTTTTGACTACCGCGCGAGAAAATCGACGAATTTACACAATGTTTTAAGTAATTACAAAAACAATTTTTTTAAATTTTAAATATACACTTCCAAAAATATAAGTACTTGACCATCGAATTCCGTAAAATTTATTTTTTAATAGTTATAAACAATGTAACTGTGATTTTTTTTTAAAAATTGTTAATTCGGTCCCTATTGGTCGTGGGGTATTCTTTTTGTTTTCAAATTTTTCGTTTTGAAGTCAGCTTTTGGTATTTGTAAGTTAAAAAATGATACGATGTACAGGGCGCGCACCAGCTCTAATTGTTTATAACAAAAAAAGTATCCTCTTTTTAAAGCAATAAAGAAAGGGTTAAATGTTACTTTTTTTATTAGGTTCAAAAAAATCTTAAAAATATAAGTGTCAGTGAGGAGAATGAGCCCTTATAGAAGTTAAAATGTTCATAGAAAAAAAAGTTAGAGCAATAAACATTTACGGTGTTGGGATAAACAATATCAAATATCTCAGCAATAAATTAACCAACTCAGTCTTGCAATGGCTTGTTTGATTCAGAATCAAAAAACCTTGCTTTTAAAGCAATAATAATATGAAAAAAACTTTTTTTGTAATAATTATTATCATTGCAAAAAAACGACATTTTTGACGGTTTTTCGCTATTTTTTAATAAACTAACTGACGAAATAAATCGCGGAATGGATCAAATTAAAGGTATTGTTAATGCCGAAAAAAAAGTATTGAACACTTATTTCGCTAAAATCAGTATTGTTGCTTGTAGAAGCGAAAAACATGTTTTCACTAACTTTGGACCTTCCTAATTTGTTTATGCAAGTTTTTTTCGTGTGTAAAAGTATATAGGCATGCTAGTTTTATCTCTGCCTACAACTTAGTATACTTTTCATCCTGTAGCAAATTTACGTCATGAAATTTCCCTACATCCTGGACTATAGTATCACTGTATGAGGTCGTACCTATAATAATATTAATAGCATCTTTTTTCTCATTTAACCAACTTTGTATCAATAATGGTTTACGAAATCCCAACAGTGTTTTATTTAATTTGTGCCAATCTGTATATTTTTTCCTTTTTTTTAAGCTCCTAGAATTTACTCGTTCGTGCATATGGTTTTACCAAAATTTTCGTAAAATAGAATTTGGGAATTTTTGTAAGATACGGCTGTGTATGAAATGAATTATGATGAGCAACCCCTCGCTTTTATTTTTAGTCAAAGATTTTGGATCACATTTATGTGCAAGGAAAAAATTATTTTCTACTTTTTAGTATACTCTCTGTATGTATTCATAAAAGCATAAAAACTCTAAAAATACATTTATACAGGATAAGTCAAAAAATTGGATCGATGGGTGTCGTATATATAAGAACAACTATAAAATATTCATTCTCCAAAAATAGATAGAAAGATATGATGGTGAATTGTAAAATTTGTAATCGATTTTTCGACCACTACATTTTAACTTGAAAGGAGGGTATATGCTTCTCTGGGTCCACTGCTGCTGGTCATAAGATTTTGCACACTTTTAGATCAATAAAAAAGAAATATTTTCACAAAATTTTATCTTCCAAAACATTCCGGAACATCTTCAAATAAGTTATATGATAAAATAGACATTTTAGCAACACAGCTTATGTACATATCTTTGGTGTCGATGTAATTCAATAGAAACTGCCGGATTCCCATTATGCTGAAAACCATTAGACTGAACGCTTTTTTCACTAAATTTTCCTAATAAACCGTCCTCAGTAGACCGAACACCCTCAGACCGAATAAATCAACGATCAATAGATACTGCCTATTGTTTTCGTCTTCGGCTAAAATAGTTCAAATATAAATGCAAGTTATCTATTCTTTTTTTAATATACAGGTTAGATTAGTAGTGGATTCTTTGAGTCGGACAAACATGTAAATATTTCATAGCCTAACGAGACTAATTCTCCCCCCCCCTTTTTATTGAGGTTACTGAACACGATAGCGGTGGTTTAAATTCTCTCCGAGTAAACCGCACACCCCAAAATGGGAATAAACCGTTTCCGAACAGTTTGGGAGGATGCTATGAGCACGATGGCGGCGGTTTAAACTTTTTTAGAGTTGACCTTACCCCCGAACGGCCCAAAAGCACCTCCAAAGAGGTTAACGCGGACACGCCGTCTCATACCTACAAAACCTGCGTCACCTTCCGTTTTCGATGATGCTAAATACTATAGTGATCCTGGATCTTCACCCCAAAGCTAACTAATCATTGGGTCAAAAACTACCCTTTTATTTCGATTTCATATGAATGTGTAGTGTGCATTTTCACTTATCTACATTTTCCGTAGTTTTATAATAACAGTTGGTCGGTTTTTGTTTGTGACGTCTTTTAAGTTTCATTTCTCTTGTTTCCGGATTTCCCGGCCAACTAAGAAGAAAGAAAAAATCTACATATGAAGTGCACCGGATAAGAGTTTTTGGCCGTTTGGGTAGTTTGCTTCGGAGAGCAGATCCAGTATCATCATCGTATTCAGCATCCTGGAAAACTGGGGGGTGACGCATATTTTGTCGGTATGAGAGGGCGTATCTACGTTTTACCTCTTTCGAAGGCTAATTTTTGCATTTTTGAAGGGTGTGGTTAACTCGGAGTTTAAACCACAGCCATCGTGTTCAGCATCGTCGAAAATAGGGGGGGGGTAATTAGTCTCGCTAGGCTTTGAACCATTTATACTTTTCGAGGTTTTTTCGGAGTGCGTTCGGCTTATTGGGAGAGGGTCGACCTAATGGTATTCGGTCTATTGGGAATCAGCTACTGCCGGTATGTTTGCTTAATTGCTTTTGCAGTAGGAGAGAGTGGGGGAATGGGGAACAGTTTGTGTACTACCAGTATTACTTTTACATTATAATAAATACGGAGCTCACACGTACTGCCTGTCCCCGAGAATTGCTGGGCCTTTATCTATGCGTGAACAGTCAGTCTATTGTTTGCCGGCCATTAGTTACGTTGTGTTATATACATACAATTAAACGAAGGGAATAACGATCTTAAGCGGTTATTGAAATTCTTTTTTTCAAGGTGGCATGATGCTGCTATTGCAAAATAACCTATAATAGAAAAAAATGTTCATTCGTTGTATTTTGTAATATTATTCTCTTTTTCTAAAAACTCGTGCTTTCGGGAAATGAGGAACATTCTGTGGGGTAATAAGGAACAGGTGTTCCTCATTACCCGTCTCTGGTTCATATACGAATAGTTGAAGTGATTGTATTTATTTTTCTTATAGATGCCTAGAAACAGAAAAAACGTCACAAATAAGGCAGAATGGAGGCGTTAAAATCTCATTATATACACGAAAAAAGCAAGCTCTGATAACTGACCCATCACTGGGAAGAAAGAACACTTTTAGCCCCACTGAAGAAGACGCTATATAACCAAAAGAATACAGCTGATGGCTGATTTAGTTTACGGTTTAACTCCCCAGGAAACTCGTCGCTTAGCGTATGAATATGCGGAGACAAATCAAATAAAACATAATTTCAATAAACAACAACAGCAAGCTGGTAAAGGCTGGTTCTATGGATTCTTAAGGCGAAACCGTATAATAGCGTAAGAAGACCAGAAGCTATTAGCGTTAATAGAGTAACCGGTTTTAACAGAGATGAAGTCAAGCGGTTTTACGATAATTTAGAAGACTTAATGGTCAAATAAAAATTTGAACGAAGCAACATCTATAACGTCGATGAAACTAGGATGTTGTGGCCACTAACGGAAAAACGTGTGGGTTCAGTGATTAGATGGGAAAGAGGAAAAACTGTTACAATTGTGTGCGCAATGAGTGCTTCCGGATCATATGTTCCACCAAATTTATTTTTCTTCGTAAGATAATGAGCCATTTTTTGTAATAAGGTGGACCTCGTTGTGCAGTTTATCAGTGCTCTGATAACGGGTGGTCTAATGAAAACCTCTTTCTAGAATGGCTCAAACATTTTATACAATATTCCAAATACAGTTTAGAGAATCGTGTGTTACTAGTTTTAGATATACGGAAGCCACATTTCGTTAAAATCCTACAAATTATGTTAATGGCATATCCATGTTATCCATACCGCCGCATGCTTCTCACAGAATGCAGCCATGATTAGATATCACTTTATTTGGACCGCTGAAAGCTGCATTTCGACGAGACTCTGACCTTTTCATGACAAGCAAAGCACTATATTTCTAATAACTCCATATAACCTTGCAGAACTTTTTAATAAAGCTTATTCTAAGGTTTCAACAATATCTATTGCTACCTCTGGATTCGATAGTACCGGAATATTTCCCATTAACAATGCGGTTTTTACTGATGAAGATTTCGTGGCTTCAGATATGTTTAAAAGTAATAACATACCTATGCCTGTCGTCGCAAATATATCCACTCCAAAACTCCGGGAGGACCAAATAGCACTCGGAAATTTTAACCAGCACGCCTTTTAAGCTAGTTCTAGAAGATCATAAAAAAAGTAGATAACGCCAAGACAAAAGAGGATAACGCTCAGAAGAAGCTACAGAAACAAAGCATAAGGAAGCAACCAACCAGCACAAATGCAAGTAAAGGGAAAGTAAAAAAACACTTAAGTTATAAGATGAAAGTATTTAAAAGTAGTGACTCCGAAGATGGAAGATGATTACGAATCTGTCGATTTAGATAATACTGAGAGAAACAATGTTAAGTATGCGAAGAGTTTGCAAAGAATGGGGAATTGTGGTACAGATGCACTCTACTATGCGGACTCTGGGTCCATGAAATGTGTAGTGGGTGGGATTCTCCCGATGGATATATCATCTGTGATAGATGCGTTAATTAATGTCTGCTATGTAACATTTTCTGCAACATTTTTATTTTATACTGAACTAACTAGGGTAAGGTGGGCCTCTATGAGACATGGGCCACCATGAGATAATTAAATATTTCCGTTTAGATATAGTGTTGACCCCTGTTGGTCGAGGCAATAAGTTAACACTACGTGCCGGTTTACCAATATAATTTTCTATTACCATTACCAATTACCGTATACGTTAGTCTTAGTAGAGTTGTGACCACCAGTGGATGTGTATCTCATCAAAATTTTTAAGACGTGCATTTTCGTTCGTTCGTCAAGAGAAGAATAAAACTAGTAAAGGTAAATTTTTTATACCATTTTTTAGAACAGTTAATAAGCATTCTTTCGCACGTCATAAATATATGAAATTGCAAATAAAAAAATTATCTATGTACATCTACTAACCACGTGCAAATGGGTACATTTTCAGGGCTACCTTGAGACACTGTCTCATGTGGCCCTCATAAGGAACTGACTGTATCAGGTAAATTATTTTTTGTAGTAGAGGTCGCAAAAGCAAAAGCCAGAATAAAGGTTTGTTTTCAGGAGAATTTATGAGAAGAGCTGTTCGACAAGGATTGATAGGGGAAGGTGGCGTAAAACTATCTCTACGTAAAGCTGCAGAAGAGAACGGTTTACCCTTTTAGACGTTGCAGAGATATGTTAAAAAAGAAAGAGAAAAGACGGATCCTAACATGCAAATATCCATGAAACGCCAATAGAAACATAGATTAATTTTTACAGATAATGAAGAAAGAGCGCTTGTGGATTATCTAATCATATGCTCTAAAATGTGTTATGGGCAAACAAAAGAAGATACTCGAGAATTGGCTGGCATTGACTGGTTACAAGGGTTTCTAATTAAGTAGCATAACGTTAAGTTATTCTTTGATAATCTTAAATAGGCATATGATCGCTTAAAAGCATTTTCTGATGGCACTCTACAACTTGGACGAAACGGGCACGACGACCGTTCGTTCAGAAACACAAGAAAGTATTATCGGCAAAAGGAGTTAAACAAGTCAGTCGATGTACCAGTGGCGAACGGGGAGTGTTAATTACTACGTGTGTTGCATAATAAGTGCCAGAATGGAAATACTTTACCACCTGCCATGGTGTTTCCACGAAAAAAATTTAAAAGCCATATGTTAAATGGAGCCCCATCAGTAGGTCTCGCAACTTCATCAGATTTAATGAATATTTCCATCTGTAATGAAACACTGCGTAAAATATAGTGGATCCTCCAAAAAGAACCCTACTACCTTAATATTCGATAATCATGAAAGCCACTTACCATAGAAATACTTAATATTGCTAAAAATAATGGAGTTACAATTATTACACTACCTCCACACTGTAATCACAAGCTACAGCGGTTAGATATATCAATATTTGCTCCGTTAAAGGCATATTATAATTCTGCAGTTGATTCCTGGCTTCTACATCATCCAGGCATACCGTTATCTATCTATGAAGTTGCTGGTTGTGTTGGTGTGGCATTCTAACGATGCATGACTCCATTAAATATTAAGACAGCAGGTTTCAAGAAAACCGGAATTTTTCCTTTTGATCGGGAAATATTCACTACTGATGATTTTTTAAGTAGTTCAGTGACTGATCGAGATGTATTAAATGATTCAGCTTTGTACACTGCTGATGGACAAACTGCGTCAACGACTATGGATATTCCACCTGTCAATGAACATTTTACTGAAGAAGAAATACCATCAACTTCTGTGGAAACATCCCATTTTATACAAATTCCATCTACCTCATTAAATACACCACAGGTTACAGATAATCCAGCTGAAGATAAACCTGCTACAACAGTTTTTGTCAGTCCCCAGATATTCAAAGGCTACCCGATGGCAAGCCAAAGAACATTACAAAAGAGCAAGCCTAAACAAGCTAAAAGTTGTATACCCACAGACACACCTGAAAAGGAGAAAATTGAACAGAGAGAAATGGAAAAAAAAGAAAAAGAACAGAAGAAAAGAAAGGAAGCTTGCAAAAAAAAACGTATTTGCGAAGAAATGAAAACAGATCATTAAGAACATATCTATCAGAAATAATCGAGATAGAATCAGTATCAAGTGATGTCAAAATCAATTTCCTAAGAAAAGCGTCGAAGGTTGAAGGACATTTTATATTTCCAACTATCCCAGACATTGCCATCGTTGCCAGTTATTGATGTGACAATTATTTTACCCAAACTAACCCTTTTAGGAAATAAAAAACGATTGAAATCGTATTATAAGTTTGAAATTAATGTTGATCAACTGAACATGCGTTAATTTTTTATTATTAATATAATATGAAGATTAATCCCTTTTGAGTGTTTTATAAATATTTCCTTATTTCAAATGGTTTCTTTGTGTGTTTCTTACAATTTTTATTTTTTTCTTCCCATTTTGCCCTGTCTCATAGTGGCCAAATAAAGGGCCACTGTGAGACGGGCACTGAAAAAATGAATGTCACATAACTTTAAAATCTACTCAAATGTTAATAGTTTATATCCATTTTTACTTTCCGAACAACAGAGTTGTATAGAAGGAAAGTATTGCGATCATAATATTTTGGTCATACCCAGATTTTAACGAATCTTTACGTTTTGAGGTCACCTGAATCCATTTATAACATTTTTAGCATGATGTCTGTCTGTGAGTGCGTGTGTGTGTGTGAACACGAAAGCGTCTAATACCGATTTAGATGAAATTTTATATACATATTTAGGGTAGCAAGAAGACGACCTGTATAGATTTTGGAGTTAATCGGACAACCGGAAGTGACAGTTGCTATAAGTGATGACGTCATTACTAAACAAGATGGCAATAAAGTTTTACAAATATATTTTTTATACGGTATAGTTTAATTTCAAATGACCAAAATTTTCAAAAACATTTGGCATTGTTGCCAGATTTATCAAAAAGTAATTTTTTTTTATATATATTTTTTTTAATTACCAAAATAATGCATTTTTATGAAAACTTACAGGATATGAAAGTTGTAGAACATAAAATTTTCTACACATTTTGATATTACCGTTTTTTTGAATTTGCGACTTTTTTTAGATTTTGAGACAAAATTATGATTTTTATAAAAATTTACAAAAAATCAAAATTGTAGAACATAAAATTGTCTACAAATTTTGTCGTTACTTTTTTTTCGAGTTCCGCATAGTTTCGCCGCTAGTTTTTATTTTAACTTTTAAGCAATTTTTATCCTAATTAAATTATTATTTTTAGTTAAATTTTAATATTAAAAATTTTAAAAAAATATCTTTAAATTTGTAATAATTAATTTTAAAATGTTATTACAAAAATTGCGGAATTTTTTAAAAATTGGCAAGAAATATTTAAAATCATATTATGATTTTAAACTAAATTGAATAACTTCTAAAATATTAAAGTTATTGAAATGGAATTTTCACCATTCGAAAGATAATATAAAACTCTAAATTTAAAATGTATTTTAGTTTCTAAGAATTAAGAATTGTAATTATTATAACCATAATAAAGAATTTTTTTAATTTCGTTTTATCAACAAGTATAAAATAAATCAAAGAAGTAAATAGCATATCCGAAAATGATTCAAAAGTACTATGTGTGTAAATTATTTCATAATTTTAACATAGTATTTGTAAAAGTTATATCAGAAAATATAAAAAGTTAAAACAATTCAATGGGTTTACCCATGAATTTTTGACAGAAAATTTGATTTTTTTTTAGTTTTTTAAACTGACTTTATTAATGCATTTTGGTCCAGAAAACCTAAAAAAGGTCTGTTTCCCATTTTGAATAAAATTGAATGAGATATTAATTATTTATTAAATTTGTGATTTTTTTTAAAATTTTATTCAAAAAATTGTAGAATTCATAAATTTTTTTTGAAATTTAATATAAGTGTAAAAAAAATTGAATAACTTTAAAAATATTAAAATGGGACTTATACCATTCGATAGGTAATATAAAATTCTAAATTTAGAAAATATTTTAGTCTCTTCGACTTTAACATTGTAATTATTATAACCAAAATAAAAAAAAAATATTTTTTTTGTCCTTTTGTGTTATAGAAAATGGTAAATCCGGGATCAAAAGGTACATTATGTGTGAAATATTTCATAATTTTAAAATAATTTCTGTAGAAATTATACAAAATTATAAAAAGTTAAAAAAAATTTAGTTTTTTTTTTAATTTTTGTGAACTAATTTTATTAATATATTTTGATGCAGACAAATTAAAATAATCCATTAAACAATTAATTTACTAGGAGTGTTCGGAAAGTTGGGTGGGAATACCCCTCATTTTTTACATTAATGTACCATAACTTATGCACCTATAACATGTCGTATTTACAATAAATTAACCGACAATTTATACCAGACTTTTTCCGTCTCATGGTGGCCCACTCTCCCCTATGTTTCCTTTTGTTTAAGTAGTTTTATCGATATATATGTAGAATTAAGCATTTGATTTGTTTAATAAATATACATATTTAATTAAATTAATTTTTCTTTACCCTGTCCTACAGATATACTTAATTTGAAGCTAAAATTACTGTTCCTCATTACCCCACTGTGTGTGGGGTAACGAGAGAAAATTTGTTTTTTGTTATAAATTCCATGTCCGTGGCCGGTGTCCTGTTGTAATTTTTTTATTAATAAATACTTCTACTCACTGAAGCATATGTTAACCTAAACTATTATTTTACTTTAATTAATCCGAACATTTTGCCTTGGCCGTTCCAAATTCCCCCACCCTACCCTACTTTTTTTATTGAAGTGCCCATCGCTCCCAAAAAACTTTATTGGGGCCAGGTACAATTAAGAAATATAAAATAAAAAGATATACTAACTAATTATATCACAAATTAATTGAAATGAAAACGATATACTTTTTGTTATTAACAAAAATAAAAAAGAAAATGTCAATTCTGAGAACGATAAGAACTTATTACATATGATAACTTATTCTAGATTGAAAAAAAAATAAAATTTACCTCTAAAATTAACTTATTTTTTACCTTTTAGTTCTTTAACTAAACAAACAAATCAAAGCTTGTTTTTTAAAAATATTTTTTAATTTTATTTATTTACAACTACTGTTTCTTATCCCACTTTTTTTGTTTTATGAAAGTTCGTCGAAAATTCATAACAAAGTTGACTAAATGCACAATTTTTTTTTTAAATTTAATTTATCCAAAGTCATCTTTGATTTTAAACACGTGTTCGAGGGGTGACTAAAAAAAATATATAAAATTACAATTTTTTCATTCTATATCAATGAGAAGAAAAGTGATTAAGATATCAGTTTTAAAATTCAATTTTTTTAAGCTACTTATTACCGAAAATCTTGAAAATTTGTTATATTTCTCATTTGTTTAAGTTTACTAATAAAACAATTTTTAATAAAAATAATTATATTTGAATTTACACATTTTCCTTACTATCTAAGCTCGTTTCTTCATTAACAGTAACTAAATCATATGTAGAAAAATTTTTAAAATGAATTTGTTGATGTTTCCTCAAACTACTACCAGTATAAAAACCTTTACCACATACGTTACATACATAATCTCGCTGTCCCCGATGTGTTCTTTCATGTTGCTCAAGATTACCCTTAAAACTAAAAGCTTTTCCACAAAACTTGCATGAAAAAGGCTTTTTCCCAGTGTGCCAAAATAAGTGAGTAGTCAAATGAGCTTTGATATAAAAGGCTTTTCCACAGTGTTCACATCGGAATGGTCTTTCTCCTGAGTGATAGCGTAAGTGACTTTCCAATGATGCTTTTGATGCATGAAGTGAATGGCATATGTCACATGTAAATATTGGTTTCAATTTTCTATCCCCATGTAACACCGAATGAAAATTGAATTCATTTTCTTCATCGAATTGTTTGCCACAAAATAAACATAAGTAAGAAGATTCACCTATATGTGACCTTATATGAAGCTCTAAGTTAGTTTTCGAATTTCTATCATATGGTTTATTACAAGACAGACAATTCACTATTTTACTGTCAACTAATTCAGGCAATTTGCTGCCATCATGTCCATCATGCGTTGTCATGTGATGAACCAAACAAGCTTTTTGTAAAAACTGCCTACCACAAATCTCACATTCATTATTTTTTTTATTATTATGTCTCTCAATATGTTGATCAAATTTTTTCTCTGTTTCATAACTCTTACCACATAAATCACATTTAAATGGACAAATAGTATGTTTATCAAGACTGTGTCTTTGAAATACTGTTTGTGAATTAAATGTAGCTCCACAAACAGAGCATAAATAAGGTTTCTCTCCTGTATGTTTATACATATGCTCCCGATATAAATACAAATGAATAAAATCCTTATTACAAATATGACATTTACGTGGAGATTTTTCAGTTTCATGTGACTTAACATGGGCATTTAATGCACTTATAGTTAAACATTTTGTACCACATTTTTCACAAAAAAAACCATCTTTATGAGCTAATAAGTGTCTATTATAAAGAGTTTCTGACACAAAGCAAGTTCCACAAACTTCGCATTTTAAAGGTGGTAATTTTTTGTGTATTAACCTTACATGTTTATCAAGTAGACTCATGTGCATATTTTTTTTACAATAAGGGCAATCTAAATTTTTTCTAGTTTCCTCTTTTCTATGTTTTAAGTATACACTTCGAGAATTAAATTTAAGCCTACAATAGGGACATGTGTATTCTAGATTAGTACTATTCTTTTGTGGATTTTTATGTTCTTGCTTTCGGTGGAGTATGAAATCAGTTCGAGAGTTAAATTTAAGTTTACATATAGAACAAGTATATTCTAAATGTTTTCTTTTGTGCTTTATACATCTGTATCTAGATGTAAACTTGAGATTACATTTTGTACAAGTATAGTCATGTGTATGAAGATCACATTGTCTTCTGTGTCTTAGAAACTCAAATTTATAATTAAAATTTGCATTACATTTACAAATAAAGTTTTTATTATTTTCTGCTGGAGGTAATTTATTTTCTGCTAGCACAAAATTGTTTTTTGCTGGAGGAAACTTATTTTCTGCTAGTACAAATTTGTTTTCTGCTGGATGTAACTTATTTTTTTCTATCGGATGAGCTTTTTGTTTCAAATGAGTCACATATTCAATGTGAGATTTAAATTTAATATTACAATCGGTACAAGCAAATTCAGATATAGGAGGTATTAGTCCTTCTTTATTATTTATTTTTTGTTGTTTAATTTCCATCATTCTATGACTAATAAATTCACTTCGATTGTAAAACTTAATAAAACAACATGGACATGTCCATTCTTCTTCTGGAGATTTATAATAATCATGGTCTCTTGCTATATTTTTTTGTACTTGTAATTTCATATCATGTTTATCTAATTTTTCATTCATTTCACTTACATTATTAATATTATTACTACTATAATTATTTTCTTTATCAAAACTACTCACTTGTGCAAGATTTTGTACTGTTTCTAATTTCTTAGGATGGTTATCTACAGTTTTAGTAATTTTATTAATATAAAATTTAGGTATAATTTTTTGGGTTGGAATCAAATTTACTTTAGTTTTTTTGTTTTTAGACGCTAGTTGTAAAATAATTTGGTTTTCTGCAACTTTTTGTTTAAAAGAGTAGAGTTGAGTCACTAAATCTGCACACTTCTGGCATATTTTTTGTGGAAAGCCATCTTCTTTAATTACCTGAAAATAAAATAACCAATAAGTAAAAGAACCTTGTGACAAAGACATCAATTATTTATACACCTGTTATTTGGCTAAAAAAATCGATCTCGAAATTTTGACTTTTGGTTTTCAGTTGGTTTTCAGAGTAAAATCATAACTATATAGGGCAGTGTCAACTTACGTCACAACGCAGTTGATCGGTGATCAAACGGGGATTAAGTGGTCTACTTGGAATTGGAATTTTTGTAGTACAAAGCCCATTAAGAATATACATAAATTAAAAATATAAAATTAAAAAGTCATTATACACAAAACTACATATGAGTTAAAACATAATGTAACAAAAAGCAAAATACATATACAAGTTAAAATACAATAACAAAGATAAAAGGTAAAATTGTAAATACAAATGACTATATCATCTACATCTACAGTTGCTTGAAAAACTCCGAAAAGGCGATAAAGAATTCCAAGTTAGACCTATTAGCTAGTCTTAGGGTCCTAGTTATAAATGAGAAATGTCTGATATTAGTCCTACAATTGGTGCTGTAAAAAGAGAATGAAATTCCTTGTAGTTCTGATGGTACAGAAAATTGAATTCTGGATTTAAGGGTGGTACAATCTACCAAAGAATTAACAATTTTGAATAAGGTTTTGAGACCCTTATGATCTCTTCTTGTTTGTAGAGTGTCTAGATGACAGAGTGTATATAACTCGTCATAGTCATAATGAAAGTTAATTGGAGCAATACCCGACTTGAATGCAACTAATCTGATGAATTTTCTTTGAACTTGTTCAATTTTGTGGTTTTGATAGACGAAGATGCACACTCAATGTGTGGCCTGACTAAAGAGCAATAAAGGGTTATAAAACATTGAACATTCACAAAATCACGTTATTCTTGTATAAGATGTCTAAAAACCCTGGTGTATCTACTGATTCGATTTTGTTTCGACCTTTTTGGGAGTACCACCTGTTGCGTTCAATATAACTTACCAGAATTCTGTAAGATGGAGCTGTTTAGAATTGTCCGAGTCCTAGCTGAGTTTGTGAAACTCTAGTAATCTCTAAAAATCAGTCAAAATGAAGTAGGTGGAGATCTCCCAGTTTGGTCAAAACTTTTACAGGTATAAGTGGAAACACCAGGGTTTTTAGACATCTTATGCTTGCATAATATAGTGTTACAATTAATTACAACTAATAAATTTAAGAACGCCAAGTTGTAATAATAAATTGTCAAATTGTACTAAATTTATTTGTATTGTTTTATTCCTTTATCTTCCTTTTTTTATTCTAAAAAGTATGTTCCAAATAGAAATATTTTATTTTAACTTCTACATTAATGTGTCATATGTATTTTAAGTGTGGGCGCCATCTATTGGAACAAACGAACATATCAATAACGAACTTGTATGACAAAATTTTGTATGCACCGCGGGTATAAACAGATGTTTATAACCATGGTAGATAAATAACTATTATTTTTTGATTGTAGTTATTTAAGAAAATTTAAATTCAAATATTTAATAGAAATTAAGCTCAAAGTAGACTCAATTTTATTTAAAATGATTTATAAATATTTTCAGTGAAAATGGAACATGGCCGTATTTAACAAATTCCTAAAGTACGTACAAAAATTAAATATTCTAATGGTTGGATAACGAAAAAATGGGGATTTCAAGAGTGAAATAAGAAGTACAGGTCCATATTAAAAAAAAAAAATTGAGGGTGTCGTCTTGAAAAATACACATCCTTTTTACCCATTAAACCGATATTGGATCTACGCAAATTAAATTCGGTCCATCCTGTATACACTAAATTCAGTGAAAAAAATATTTATTTTGTTGCATAGTGTTATAATTTTGAACAAAAGAAGCTGAAGATTGTCTACTGGAATTTTATTTGCAGATGTTAAAAATCATTTGTCTGTTCTCGTCCAGAGAATTTAACCAAATGAGAATTCGCTTTTTGCCCCTCGTTTTGAAATGGTGCTTGGACAAACAAAAATCTTAGGTGGACAATCTTGGACTAACGATGATATGAACAAACGAATGCACGAAAAAAAATTCAAAATTCAAAAAAGGATGTGCTAACTTCTCAATATCACAATTTTTTTAAAATTTACATAATTAATTATAATTAACCGGTGGGTGGACAAACAAAACTAATTGGTGGACAATCGTGGACAAACAAAGAACAAACAACCAGTGCGGTTGAAATTTTTTTTTGCAATTTGTGAGTGTCGAGAGCAAAATTTGCAAAAAAAAGGTTTTTGGGCCACAACTTTGAAACGAAGGGTGGACAAAGGAAAATAATTAGTGGTCAATAATGGACAATCGATGGACAAACGAATGAACATTCGCAAAAGTGGGTGCCAACTTCATTGACCTGGATTTAGGAAATTCCAGAATGTTTTGATATTGCTTTTGAGAGATAAGTTTACAAAATTAGCGTAATTGAGAGAATTCCAAATAATCAGCAGGAGATCCACTTGGTTTATATTTTTATCAAAAAAATTACTTTTTTCAATTATGGTGAAAACCAACGGGAAAAAATTTCAAGGGGAAATTTTTTTCATAGGTACAAAGCAATGGATTAAAAGATATAACATCATAAAAAATATTTACCATGACATCAAGTGATTTACTTAAGAATAAAGAGTCCCAGGGATAGGCCAATAAAATCGGCAGAATGGAGGAAAATAGGGAAAATATGGAACAATTGAGAAAAAGGTCAAAAAATAGGGAAAAATTAGGAAAACATAGGGGTAAATGCGGAAAAATAGGGAAAATTGGGGAAAAAATAGAGAAAAATCAGAAAACATATGGGAAAATACTGAAAAATGGGGCAAAATTGGGAAAAATAGATAAATTAGATAAAAATAGAGAAAAATAAGCAATAATGGTGAAAATGGAGAAAACAGAGAAAATGGAGAAAACAGGGAAAATGGAGAAATTAGAAAAAAATAGGACAAAAAAACGGTATAAATGGACTATAAGGGACAAATAGGGAAAAATAAGGACAAGGACAAAATAATGGAAAATAGGAAAAAATAGAACGAAATTGGAAAAAATGAGAAAAATATAGGGAAAATAGCGAACTGTAATGAAAATGGGGAAAAATAGTGGCAAATAGGAAAAAATAGAGTACCTAATACTAAAATTAGAGTCAAAAATGATAACATATGTGAAAATAGTGGAAAATAGAACAAAATGGTGAAAAATAGGGAAGTTACAATAAAATAGGGAAGCATACGGGAGAATAGTGAAAATAGGGAAATTAGGGAGAATAGAGAAAAACAGGGAAAAATATGGAAAATATTGATAAACAGGGAAATTAGGAAATAATAAGAAAAAACAGTGAAAAATAAGGAAAAGCAGGGAAAAAGAGGAAACAGGAAAAAATTGCGAATAATAGGGACAACTAATGAAAAACAGGAAAAAATAATGAAAAACAGAAAAAATATAGAAGAAATAGGAAAAATTAGGGGAAAATGGGGAAAAATATGGAATAACGATAAAAAATAGGGAAACTATAGCAAAATGGGCAAAAATAAGAACAATATGGGACAAAGAGTAAAACAAGGAAAATAGGAAAGAACAATAATAGTGGAGGTAGCCAGGTACTGTAACACTCCATGGCCAGTCCATCGAGTTCTTGCCCAAGAGCTGAAGAATTGTCATATTTTTCAGGAATACCTGCCTAAAAAGGAACTTTACCTGAGAAACAGAAGTAATGGCCAATGACTAGAAGGTATTCTCAACAAATCTTTCAGTTTTTCAACAAATATTTCAGTTCTTCAGCAGTTCTTTTGCTAAAGTAGTGTTCAACCACCAGAAGCATTAAATCTAGTGCCACCCTGTATAAAATGCAGAACTCACTGCTTATCTCTAGATCTCTTCCTCTACCTTTGCGCAAAAAGATCTTAGGCTAGATGCAAATATATGTAAGAGAGCATCCTTCAGAATAATGATCAACAATTAATATGGCAAATAGATCTCACATAAAAAGTTCAGTATGAGGGTTGTTTGTTGTCTATGGTACTATTTAGTTTAGCAATTGAGCATCTTATTAGACTGTTAAGACTTTACTATCCCAGGTGTTCATTTAATTGGAAATAATTATGTCTAGACTGAAAACATTGTATTAAAATTTATGAAAAAGGAGCAAATGCGCTTATCCCTTCCACTGCGGGAACCGGATATATACGTAAAATAATTTTGTGTCCATACAACGGAAACCGGATAAATACGCAAGAACTTTTAGTGCATTTGCTGCTGGAACAGTATGAATCAGATATATGGCGCGCCGTTTTGGTATTTAATAACATCGTTTAAAAATCAAGAAAAAAAAAATCTTTCCTTCAAAAATTTTAATTCCGTAATTATTCTGTTAATGAATTAAAATTATGTATTTCATAATTTTAATACACGTATTTCCATTATGAAAAACATAATAGAAATTCAAGAATTAAAATTATGAAAAACATAATAGAAATTCAAGAATTAAAATTATGAAAAACATAATAGAAATTCATGAATTAAAATTATGAAATACATAATAGAAATTCAATTACCATTATGTATTGAGGTTGCCTATACTGCTGGCGTGCATTTACCCGAAATAGGATAGTCAATCTTTTTCTGGCAACACTGTTTTAGTAGGAGAACGATGGATCTCTATAACACTCGCGAACAACCACCTAAAAAAAATATATTCTTATGTAAATCGACCTGGCGGATCCGATTTTGGAGTTCACCAGACAATTTGGAATCGCCAAATTGTCCAAAATCGACAATTTCCAAAAAATCTCATATTTTAGGGATTTTTTTAAATTTTTTAATTATCATCCTATATCTCTCTTAGTTTAAGTCCGATTGAATTGAAATTTTTAGGAGAACCAATTTAGACCTTTGTTATCACGACTTTCATGACAGAAATGCAAAAAAAATTACGTGTTACAAGTAATTTGTTTTTAAAAAGTTGGTGACAAGAAATTTGGTAAAAATGCAGCAACAAATACTCGATCGAGAAAACTTTTTTGTTTTTAAAGATAAATGTATATAGTAAGCGACAAAGTTGTAGCCAAAGAATCAAAGAAACTTTTTCATTTCGGTGATTTTTTTGATAACTTACTTACTTTTCTAGAAAACGGTGCTGCAATATATAGTACCGCCGCGTCGCGGCCCATGATAAAAAGTTAGGTTGGTCCGACGTATGGGAATCAAATAATGGGTAGTTGTGAATATCGCTTTATGTAACGTTTAGTTATATTTTAATAAATGGACGGGAATAGTTATCGTCTGTGTGGTTTATGATACTTATTATTATTGAAAATTGATGAGTTTCAGCTCTAATAATAATAATTATTGCTTTATAGATAATAAGTGCATATTAAAGTAACGAAGTCTCTTTTTCAGACATTTTAAACTAAATTAATATTTAATTAGAACAAAGAGCAAATTTGAAGAACTATGACTTCCAAGTTAAACCTAGAGTTTAACTTTTTTAAATACATATTTTGCCAACAAAATAATGAATAAACTGTACTTACAGAATGTTACAGAAGAAGCACTAGTTAAGCAGTTTCCATAAAGTCGGATGATAGAAATATTATACCGAAAAAATAGATTTATTTTTGTCAAAATGTCATGTCCATCATGCAATATGCAGAAGAAATTACACCCGAAAGGCTTATAAACAAAAAGCAGAAAGCACAGATGTGGCTAATACTGGTGACAAAAGAAGTAAGACCGTTGAAAGCCCAAAATGTTGTATAATTTGCAATAAAATTAGAGATACTAAATGGTCTTGAAAATTAAGCAAGTAACAACATTTAATATGCAAAATAAAATTTGGACGAAAGCCAAGGAAACAAATGAACTTTAATATTAAATGAATTTTTTCTAAAAATACATGTTGACAAATTAGAAATTAAGAGAATTATAAAACAAACAGTTAATCTCTTCCAACAGGATAGCAAAGAATTTGTGAATATTCTGGTTATACAAAGGTAATTACCTACCTATATAACAGTAAATACATGATATTTTTTCTAAACATCTAAGATCTCGCGAAGTAGATATCGGTGTTGCCAGTTATACACCCAGTTTCGCACTTTCGGGTAAATGCACGCCAGCAGTATAGGCAACCTGAATACATAATGGTAATTGAATTTCTATTATGTATATCATAAATTTAAATTTTTGAATTTCTATTATGTTTTTCATAATTTTAATTCTTGAATTTCTATTATGTTTTTCATAATGGAAATACGTGTATTAAAATTATGAAATACATAATAGAAATTCAATAATTAAAATTATGAAATACATAATAGAAATTCAAGAATTAAAATTACGAAATACTTAATGAAAATTGAATTTCAATTATGTATTTCATAATTTTAATTATTGAATTTCTATTATGTTTTCATAATTTTAATTCTTGAATTTCTATTATGTATTTCATAATTTTAATACACGTATTTCTATTATGAAAAACATAATAGAAATTACCGATTTAAAATTACGAAATACATAATAGAAATTCAAGAATTAAAATTATGAAAAACATAATAGAAATTCAATTCCCATTATGTATTGAGGTTGCCTATACTGCTGGCGTGCATTTACCCGAAAGTGCCAAACTAGGTGTCTTATAGATCGTTCATTGTAAAAACGCCCTTTTCACATGCAATAAAAATGCATCTTCTGTTAATTGGAGACAAATCTCTAAAATTAAATTCCAACGATTATAATGAAGAATACACTTCCGTGATCAAGAAGTTTCAAATTTAATATATCTATAGAACATAGACAAACATCGAAATTAATGTTACCCACCTAAAGTCAGTTTTACAATTTTGAATATATCCTCATAATTCGTCCATATTTCTCATAAAATTTGGCGGGCCGTACAAATGTTTTGGATCTTGTTGATGAATTTTACTAGCGCTCTTATAAATGTTTAAAAAATGCTCTAAAACTTGTCCATAGAGTTTCCGATACTTGGTACCCATTCATACTTGAAGATTTAAAATAAGTCAGCTCTAAACGTGCTTCATTAAAAATAGCAATTTTTAGAGTTGGTTATAAGCAATGCATATTCCACCCTTGTCAACACATTTAGAAAAAATTCATTTAATATTAAAGTTCATTTGTTTCCTTGGCTTTCGTCAAAATTTTATTTTGCATATTAAATGTTGTTACTTGCTTAATTTTCAAGATCATTTAGTATCTCTAATTTTATTGCAAATTATACAACATTTTGGGCTTTCAAAGGTCTTACTTCTTTTGTCACCAGTATTAGCCACATCTGTGCTTTCTGCTTTTTGTTTATAAGCCTTTCGGGTGTAATTTCTTCTGCATATTGCATGATGTACATGACATTTTGACAAAAATAAATCTATTTTTTCGGTATAATATTTCTATCATCCGACTTTATGGAAACTGCTTAAATAGTGCTTATTCTGTAACATTCTGTAAGTACAGTTTATTCATTATTTTGTTGGCAAAATATGTATTTAAAAAAGTTAAACTCTAGGTTTAACTTGGAAGTCATAGTTCTTCAAATTTGTTCTTTGTTCTAATTAAATATTAATTTAGTTTAAAATGTCTGGAAAAGAGACTTCGTTACTTTAATATGCACTTATTATCTATAAAGCAATAATTATTATTATTAGAGCTGAAACTCATCAATTTTCAATAATAATAAGTATCATAAACCACACAGACGATAACTATTCCCGTCCATTTATTAAAATATAACTAAACGTTACATAAAGCGATATTCACAACTACCCATTATTTGATTCCCATACGTCGGACCAACCTAACTTTTTATCATGGGCCGCGACGCGGCGGTACTATATATTGCAGCACCGTTTTCTAGAAAAGTAAGTAAGTTATCAAAAAAATCACCAAAATAAAAAAGTTTCTTTGATTCTTTGGCTACAACTTTGTCGCTTACTATATACATTTATCTTTAAAAACAAAAAAGTTTTCTCGATCGAGTATTTGTTGCTGCATTTTTACCAAATTTCTTGTCACCAACTTTTTAAAAACAAATTACTTGTAACACGTAATTTTTTTGCATTTCTGTCATGAAAGTCGTGATAACAAAGGTCTAAATTGGTTCTCCTAAAAATTTCAATTCAATCGGACTTAAACTAAGAGAGATATAGGATGATAATTAAAAAATTTAAAAAAATCCCTAAAATATGAGATTTTTTGGAAATTGTCGATTTTGGACAATTTGGCGATTCCAAATTGTCTGGTGAACTCCAAAATCGGATCCGCCAGGTCGATTTACATAAGAATATATTTTTTTTAGGTGGTTGTTCGCGAGTGTTATAGAGATCCATCGTTCTCCTACTAAAACAGTGTTGCCAGAAAAAGATTGACTATCCTATTTCGGGTAAATGCACGCCAGCAGTATAGGCAACCTCAATACATAATGGTAATTGAATTTCTATTATGTATTTCATAATTTTAATTCATGAATTTCTATTATGTTTTTCATAATTTTAATTCTTGAATTTCTATTATGTTTTTCATAATGGAAATACGTGTATTAAAATTATGAAATACATAATTTTAATTCATTAACAGAATAATTACGGAATTAAAATTTTTGAAGGAAAGATTTTTTTTTTTTTCTTGATTTTTAAACGATGTTATTAAATACCAAAACGGCGCGCCATAAGATATTGTTTACGAATTGTGTGTTGCCTATAGATGGTAGTAAGTTATGTGGCGACAAAGTTTACAAAATTTTTGAAAAATTTAGCTCTTCACTGCGGGAGCCGTATGAATCCGCACTTTTTTATCAGACACGCACTTTTATTTTTTATTCAACTTCTTATTCTTATGTTGTAATAAGTTGGTGGTAGGTTGATATCTTGTTAGATACGAATTCCCTTTGTTGTTATGCAACTTCTATTACTGTATTTATGATTCAGAGGTTTCCTTAGCCGTATTTATATATTCTAAATTCTAAAATTAGATCGACTTGCTGCAGTTTGATAATTCAGTTCTGGAACGTTTACCGTAGTATAAAGTATTGTAGTTTTCGAGGGTAATATGTGAATGTATTTAAAACTTTCTTTTTTTTCTATTTTTTTAAAAATCAATATTATCAGCAGGCATTGAGTGGTACTGCGACATTTCTAGATTTTCAGAGAAGTTTTTTCTTTGACTTTGACAAAGATGGCTCCCAATGGAAAATCTCTGAGCGAGGCTGAACTATATGAACTTTTAACGAGAAGTGACAGTGAGGAGGAGTTTATTCTACACGAATCTGATGCAGAAATTGATGAATCCGATGCAGAAATTAATGAATCTGACAGTGAACTAGAAAATGAAGAAATTGTAGCTTCCTCATCAACTATCAATCATAATGAAGAAATTGTAGCTTCTTCATCATCTGTCACTAAATATAGACCTTCCATTTCAAAAGCTAAAAGACGTAAACGTCAAAATAAACCGTTATATAAATGGGAACAGGGAAATTTGCAACCAATCATTCATGATTTTGTATACGACGAATCAGGGTGTCTAGATGAAAGATATCATTGTATTAAAAATTTCTGATTTTTCTTTATAGTTTTTACTTCATTTTTAGTTACATTATCTATTTTTTTATTATTATATGATTTAATTATTATATGATAAAAACTTTGTTTTTGTATATTCTTTAGTGTAGTTTCTTATTATAATTTGTTCAGAATACTTTTAGTTACTTTATTAGGATTATTAAATAAAAATATTTTTTAACATATTCTTTGAGTGTAGTTAGGAATTTTTATTTATTTTCGACAAAAAAACAACAAGTTGAATTTGGAGTTGCCCCTATGTAATTAATTGTAAATACGGCCCTGAATACAATTTATTGATACACTGCGGGAACCGTATGCGTACGCGACAGTACTTCTTCGAATGGCTGCGGGAACCGTGTTGATGAGCACCAGTGACAACAGCCGTACTGGAGACAAAATTGTTTTAAACGCTAGCCGCAGTGAAAAGGTTATTAATATCAATAATAAAAGCTTCATCCTGTCCTTGGGAATTTTGGATATTCAAAATCAAAATAACGAACTAACGTTCCCGATTACAAATAAAATTAAAATGTTACATTCATCCACCACAAATTTAAAGGATACTTTTAAAAATAATACTGAACGATTGTTGCATACATATACTATTTAATTTTTCCACTCGTACCTTAACTCAATCAAATTTTGGTAATGTTGACACTTATAAGAATTTAATTCAAACAATGTTGAATAATATTGTTAGCATTATCAAGTCCTGATGATGCTAGCACAGTTAGCGAAACGTATGTAGAGTGTTAAAAAAGTGTTTTTCGTTAACAGTGACGACATTCTTCAACATTGTTTAAAACAAAAGGTTCCAAATTCCCAATTCAAGTGAAACAGTAATACTAATAAATATTAATAAAAATATAATTTAACAATGAAAAAAGCAAATGTTATACTTCAACCATAATTGTTACTTTTCAATGTTTAAATTGCTAGAAGTGAGAAATAAAATTTAGGTACACCAATGTTGAAATTACTATGTTAAAGATTCTCACTATAAAGGTTGTTGTTAGTAAAAAGGTTGCTGCTAGTAAAGAATAATACCAAAAAAGGTTGCTGAATTCTATCCATTGCAATACACTGACAAATAAATCAAGTATAATACATAAATTATAAATTAAAAAAAAAATACTTATGCACTACTTACTTGAAAAATAGAGAATAATGCAAAAAGATCCCGAAATGTTAAATCTTGGTAACTTGTTTGAAATAAATCTATTATTCCATCTTCTAGGAGACAGGCTCTACAAGTTTTAGGAATTTTATTTGAAGAGATAAACGTAGATTTTCCTTCATTATCTATTATATTTATATTGTACATTTTTCGAATTTGTAATTTAGTATTTATCTTCTTTCAAACATATTTTTATTAATTATAAACAACGAACTACGTTTTCGCTTGGTTATGTTCAGTTTATTTTAGGTACTGTCTACGTTACCTACTAGTCGTGTCTTTAGCTAAATAGTCTTAAAAAAGATATCAGTATCCTTTTTTTTAGCTTAAATATATCTAAATGGTCAGCAAATATTGTAGCTATTCATAAAATTATTGTTAAAAAAAGTTTATGTACTTTTAAATTAATTTATTATCAGCCGCTAGATATCCTACTAGTAGGACATGTAGACAGAAATATATTATAGCATTGCATCTATGGAGCGTATAGAATGAGGAGCAGCTATCCGGAGCGCAGCATGCCGGTTGTGTTTTTGGATAAAGGTTGGAGACTTCACTTAAAACGCGCGTATTTCAAAAATTGTTAAACACCATTATGCATGCTTTTCGCTAAAATTACCGTTTAAAAGTCAATTTCACTATGTAAATAAAATCAGTTGCGTAGACTATTAGAAATAGATAAATATATAATTATTTATTTTTGTTTAAAACCTAGAGGGTGAAATTTAATAACAGTTTTAATAACAATATGACGTTTATATTCTAGAAAAAATTGATCTATAGTCTAGATTTTAATTGACTCTTTTTATTATAATGAAAATATATATTATATTCTTGTTTTTTATTATTAAAAGATTTTTCTGTGAAATAATATAATTTATAAAATATATGCATTGGATTCATAAAAAATTATTTTATATATTTTAAAAACAAATAAATACATTAAAATTATAATTAAGATTAATAGTGTGATTTAAAATAAAAAAATACCTGCTGCTGTGCCAAAGTTAAAATTACAATAATATATACTCAAAAAGTCTGCACTATATGAGAAAAATTTTCCTCATTCATTTGACAGAAAATTTTATTCTTGATAAAAGTTGGTGCATTGAGTAAAACTGCTATTTCAAGTGTCAAACTTTCAAATTTCTAAACGGTATACAGGGGCGGGCAAAAAATAGGAATTTATTGGCTAAAGTAAAGTGCCCTTATTTTAAGAAAGTTGTTAAGAATTAAAAATTACACTCAGATTTAAAATCACAGCCTCTTACGCAAAAAAACCATTTTTTTATGTTTTTAGTCTATAGCTCAAAATAATATCATTTCGGATGTACTTTAGAGGGGCCTTCCTTCAATCACTATAATACATTTTGGTTAAAAAAATTTAGTTTTTTTCGTTATTTTCACATCATTCTCGGTTTTTTTTTAAAAATTTCCATGATATTTTGTTTTTTCTTGGTGCAAAATTGAAATTTCACCCTGTAGACAGGTACATAAAAATTACCATCATGATTTAATTGAAGAAAATTGGTAAAAAAATGATACCCAAACGTTTTTAGTGCCAAAATATATATTTAACTAAACAAAATGAAGCTTTGAAAATTAAAATAAAAAAAAATAAAAATTACAAAATAATGGTTATTAATCTTAAAGGTGTAAAATCAAACCTAAACTAAACAAGATTAAGCTTTTTAAAATTGAAATAAAAACAAAGAATATATAATAATTACAAAAATAAGGGTACTTTACTCTTGGTCAAAATTCCTATTTGTTGCCCGTCCCTGTATACTATTTAGAAATTTGAAAGTTTGACGCTCATAATTGCAGTTTTACGCAATGCACCAACTTTAATCAAGAATAAAATTTTCTGTCAAATGAATAATAAAATTTTTTCCCATATGGTGCAGACTTTTTGAGTCACACTGTATACACTAGCATTTCGTAAATGTAGTTAATTATTTGAGTCTTTTTTATGTTGTGTACATTTTTAATGTGTCGATTTAAACATGATTGACTAGAAAAAATCTTCGAACAAATTTTATTGCACACAATCATATTAATGAACAATAAAAGTATATATTAAATTAAATAAAGAAATACAAATAAATAATATAAATATTTATAAGTAAAATAAAAGAAGCTTTAATCAACTTGATAACACGCAAGCGAGAATCAGAGAACCCAACCACAATTTTTATCCATAACAAGTTGAAAAATAGCGGGAATTCATTTTTTATGAGTGCCACCAACCGGTCATTAATATGAACTAACACGGCACGCAGAGCTACAGTTAGGCGCTCCTATAGAATGTGCCTCCTTCTATACCCTCCATAATTGCATCCATTGACATATACTCATAGAAAATGTGCCACAGTAAAATGATTATTTCAGGGGGGCTATTCTCGAACTCGAACGAAGTGAACGTTCTCTTAAGAGAAGTGAATTGTCACATCCTTTCCTTGTTCTCTCGGTGCCACAAAACCATATTCTCGGATGTAGAGGATTATGATCGAACGCGTGAAACAATCGTGCTGTGTTGCCAATACTAATTTGTTTGTCTTCTTCTTTTAACTTACAAAAGGTCTCTACTCATTTGTTGAGTTAGATAACTTTTACGGTGTTTTTAGTAGAAGAAAAAAAAGTTGGTAATAAAAAAGAGTGTCGATCTATCATAAAATTAATTTAGAAGTTCTTCTATAAACAAAGTACAAAAAGAAATGTTTACAGAATTTAAAAAAAAAACGATAATCTCCAAAGTAGCAACTTTACCAGCGATTTTACTTTTAAAAAAGCCCAGAATTTGTGGGAGGACATTACAACCAGCCTAAAAACCTAAAAATTATGAATACAAAAAGTACACAAGACCAAATGACTTTTGGAAAAGTTTATCCTTTTTGGTATTGATATATCTACATAATTTTATTTGTTGCTACCTTTACTTCAATACTTAAAGCTGAAACTCTAATTGGACCTTGGAGAAATGGCGTCAATAAATCTATTAGATTTCGCACAAGTTCGTTATGCAATCTAAATAATTTAACAAATTTTTCATCTCTTAACTTAAATGCATTTTCTCTTCCATGAAATCTTCTCACTGGCCTATTTTGTTCTTCTGCATCGACGAGATCATTAAGCACAACAAATCTACCTAGTCCACCTTCCATATTTTTCACAGAAAATAATAAGAAATAAAAAGTTAAGTCTAAGAGTACTTTGAAGAAAATGACTATTGATATTCACAAATCTCATCAAAGTCCGACCAAATCAACATAAAATCCTAACCTTACTTTTGGATATCAAAACAAAAAATTACAAATGCGCAAGCGTATGATGATTTATTCTCATGAGAAGACCACGTTCTCCTAAAATTAAGCAGTAGAATAACATTCTCTCGATTTTTGTAGGAGGTGAACATTC
This sequence comes from Neocrepidodera transversa, assembly GCA_963243735.1. Classification (NCBI taxonomy): domain Eukaryota; kingdom Metazoa; phylum Arthropoda; class Insecta; order Coleoptera; family Chrysomelidae; genus Neocrepidodera; species Neocrepidodera transversa. Next base: position 27,453,198 of record OY725341.1, read on the forward strand.
CTGAAATTCGAGAATACGACTTATATTATTTCAATGGAACCACGCCCTCTTTTCCTATGAGAATCGTAATCGCATGACTCGAGAATAGCCCCCCTGAGAGACGTCCCACTCCCTGATTATATATAATAACCATTTTACTGTGGTTGTAATATTTTTTTCGCGGTAGACTGCCGGTAGCCCAAGTAAAATGTCTTTATTAGATATGACGTCATTGAAGTGACGCGTCTGCTTTTATTATTTCATGGTCGTGTACTATTACGCCGTAAGTTCATTTCCGTGTTTTACATTGTATGATAATGTTGCAGTAAGGGTTTGAAGTGTTATTATTTGTATTAAATACTACGAATTTCAAATAGAGTGTAAATCTGGATACTGGATATTTCCCGCTATTTCAAAAAATTTACTGTATAACGCTATTTTTATTTTTACGTGAGCATGCGCAATCTGCACGAAATGAAGATTAGCGTTAGCGTTAACGTTAGCGGATGAGGTGCTAAAACTCTCTATTTTCAGGTACCTTATCAGATTTTTAATTCTAAAAATTTGGTGGTTGCCGAAAATTTAGTAATCGACTTATTTTTAAAATCTTCTTAACCCCACTTGTTTTTGAATGGTCAGAACTTCCTGTGATTTGGGTCTTATTAAAAAAGTCATTGGTTAAATTAAAAAAATGTTTGCACCGTTACGCTACAAATCTTTCATCTTTTTTTAAGTATGTGCTACAAATCGATCACTTCTCATGAAATTTGTACTAGATTAATAAAATTGTACACACTTTGGCAACAGTGTAGTCTAAGAATAAGAAGAAGATTATTGACATTGACAATTAGTTTTGACATTTAATTTAATGCACTGAAAACATTTATAAATATTAGAGTTGGTGATTTTATTTATTTCAAAATGTCTAGTAAAGCAGCAAATTTACGAATTCAACTTCAAGGAATTATTGTTTCGGGAGGCTCCCATAAAGACCAAGCCGAAAAGTATGTATAAAAGCAAGCATGAATAATTTTTTTGGACCTTCTCAAAACTACATTTTTTTTATAATAGGTATAGATCTACTTTAGAAAATATTTTGAAAGAGAGTAACACAGATTTAGTTGAATGTTTACAGACATTTATTGAAGCCAGTAAGTAAAAATGATTCATTATTTTTTGACTCTTAACTTAATTTTTTTTAGTTGTCAATGAAAATGTAAGTTTGGTAATTTCAAGACAAATTCTAACAGAAATTAGTACTCATTTAATGAAATTACCCGATGATGTATCAAAAGCAGTGTCTCACTATATGTTAGAAAAAGTACAACCAAGAGTAATCTCATTCGAAGAGCAAGTAGCAAGCATCCGTCAACATTTAGCTGATATTTATGAAAAAAAACAAATGTGGAGAGATGCTGCTACGGTTTTGGTCGGAATACCTTTAGAAACAGGCCAAAAACAATATTCGGTAATAAATAACATTCCCATAATAAAATATAGTCTATAATTAAATATTTCTTTACAGACTGATTATAAACTTGACACGTACTTAAAAATAGCTCGTTTGTATTTAGAAAATGATGATTCTGTTCAAGCTGAAGCATTCATAAACAGAGCATCAATTTTACAAGCCGATTCTAGAAATGAACAACTCCAAATTTACTATAAAGTATGCTACGCCCGAGTATTGGATTATCGTCGCAAATTTATAGAAGCTGCACAAAGATACAATGAATTATCTTACAGAAACATAGGTAATTTATTTATATCACAATTATTAATTTTTATCTAGTTTCTACTCCTGAATTAAATTAAGAATGTTTAAATAATGAACAACAAAATAAATGTTAAAAGAAAATATTGGCAGGATTTGCTTTAACAGCATTTCTTAATTAATTTGATTAAATTTTGCCAATAAAAAGAAATTGTGGCATCAATAAAAAAATAATGATAAGTCACAATTGTTATTGTTGACTTTAACCACCTGGTATAATTTCTAATTTTTTTGATGCAATTTATGAAATAATCAAATATTTATATAAACCTGGTAAGAAGATTTTTTATGTGTAGATTATTATAACGATGAACACGATTTTAAGATTTTAATAACAAGTGCACTTAATTTATAACCAGAATTAGTAAAAATAAGGTAAAAACTGAAGACTTGTCTAAATTTTAATTCTATTATCAAGCCTTTGATCCATTCTTTTTATTTAAATTTCTTGATTTAAATAAAAAATGTATGTGTTGTAGTTCACGATGATGAGCGTATGACAGCTTTAAGAAATGCTTTAGTTTGCACCGTGTTGGCTTCCGCAGGCCAACAAAGATCTAGAATGTTAGCTATATTATTTAAAGATGAAAGATGCCAACAGTTACCAGCTGTTGCAATTCTAGAAAAAATGTATTTGGAGAGAATTATCAGAAGGTATAAAAAAAGAACAGATTTCGAATAAAATATATCTATTTTTTTCAATAGGTCAGAATTGCGAGATTTCGAAGCTCTGTTACAACCCCATCAAAAAGCTTCCACAATAGATGGTTCGACAATTTTAGATCGCGCTGTTATAGAACATAATTTACTTTCGGCTAGTAAATTATATAATAATATTAGCTTCGAAGAATTGGGAGCGTTATTGGAAATTGAACCATCGAAAGCGGAAAAAATTGCTAGCCAGATGATTACCGAGGAAAGAATGAATGGATATATCGATCAAATAGATTCCATAGTTCATTTCGAAAGTATATATTAATTAATTAAAAATTATAAATAAAATAATTAATTTTTTTTTAGCACGTGAAACTTTGCCGCAATGGGATAAGCAGATTCAATCATTGTGCTATCAAGTTAATTCTATTATTGAGAGTATCTCTAAACATCATCCGGAGTGGATGTTAAAAGTTATGGATGAACAAATGGTCTCTTAATTATTTTCATTACTTTTAGTTTTAGTATAATAATTTGTAATTTTAATTCATTAAATTTGATCCATATATAATGGACTACTTTTGTGATTTTTTAAAAATTACTTTTAAAAATGTATTATCTACACTGATTAATAATTTTAAATCTTAACGATTTTGGGCCCTACGGACTCCTATTTTCAAATCTCGCGGGTTATGACGTACTACCTGTAACTCCTCCCCTTTTGCTGCCATATACGCAATACTCCTATATCATTGGTGTCTTGTCTAGTGGTGAAAAAGGAACGTAGAGGAAAAGGAAAGTTAAGCAAACGTAGGCGATTTTTATTTTTGAAAATTATTCTACAAATGATAAATGCACATATCATAACATTGTTTATTTATACGTTTATATCATAACATTGTTTATTTATACGTTTTTATTACAATATATCTTCTACTGAATATATAAAAATAACAATAAAAAAACCGTACAGCTGTGACGCATATGACTATCCGAGGCTGCGTAAGAGAGAAACGATCGTCTACACTATGGAGTGTATAAAAGGAGGGCAATCTCTAATGGACAACACGTTTAAAATGTGGCCAACATTTTATACGCAACTAATGGTACATAAATTACCGGCGTGGCGCTGACGATCGTATGTTGAAAAACTGTTTGTAGATTGATTAGATCCATAGTCTCAAATAACGTTTTTTATTTAATGAGCCACCCAACTTTTATAAAATACATATATTTTAATAGTTTACGTAATGAATTAAAATTATTATTTGAAAAAAATCAAAGGAAATGTCAAAACTGTCATCAACAGTCGATCAACAGCGCCACCAACTGGCTTCCAAAATTGGTTCCCTTTTTCTAACGTTGCGATGTGCCTCCTTCTATATCCTCCATAGTCTACACTCTACTATCAGAGACGCACTTTTCTATATATAACATATATCGCTGTGGCTAAGAGCGTTTTCACACGTAGCAATATTTTGTGAGCAATAAAAAGTCATCGCACCCAATATATTGCAAACGATTTTCACACGAGTGATAATTGATGCAATAAAATGGTATCATAAAAAGAAAATATAATTAAGATTATTAATTCAATAATATTTAAAATATCTGTTCGTATTTCATTTTCCTTCTCTTTGAAAAACTGGATAACTTCATTCCACGCGATTTATTCCATAAACATGGTTTTTGCTATACCTAAAGGCAAATGGTGGCATCAATCATCAGTAAGTCGCCCGGAACGCCATGGTAAATAATAATAGCCGTCCCTTCCCCACACAAGCCTTTGAATTCTGGGATTTACTCGTTAGGACGTAAAATATAGCAGAGTATTATTATTATTATTATCATTTTTATTTTATGACACGTATTTCTCGCAACACTTTTTAAATGATACTAAAAAAATTGGACCAATTAAAAAAAAGGTCGAGACTACACACAAGTTAACCTGCGGATAATTTCAGAAATTAACCACACGTTAAAACATTAAAATTGGTTATCTGACCTAAAAAAAAAAAGGTATTTTATTAAAAGAAGTCTTTACTCTCTAAATCTATACCGGTTGGCCACGAGTCAATGTACGCCGCCAAAATGAGGTTTTTGGCACACATAAATTAGACAATAATGGGCTACTTTTAGACTAACAGGAATGAAAATATCACTTACGGTTGAACCGGAAGTGACATCAACTTTTTTTTCTCAAATGGAATGACTATATTTTTTTGATGGTTTCTCATTAAGCATAAAATTCTAAACGCATCAGTTTTTTCAGATTTATAAAATTCCAAAAAATAAGTGAGATACGAACAATTTTGGAATTTATTCAAAATGGCCGCGTCAGATGAATGCGATGTAAGAAAATTACTAAGTAGGCTATGGATATTATTAATAAGGTTGTAGACTTGTCTGTAAAGAAGAAAACAGTTCTTTGGATTACTGATAGGTACCGCAATTTTTGATTTATTGAAATGATTTATGGCGAAAAAATTATACCTAGTTTATGAATCACTATTTCTGATTAATAAAAAAAGTTCCATTTAAAAAAATTCGATACTACCCCTACGGAAATGAAAATGAAAAGTAAATTCCGTTTTTTGAAAAAAACCTAAAAATACTGATGGTACCTAATTCTTTGCTAATGCATTCTTATGAGTACTATGCAAAACATAAGGTGCTTTTCGAGTCGAGATGTTGTAAACATCGTCTTTAAATTGAATACCCATAGCCGTAGCTGAGTTCGGCTTGAAGAATTTGGAGCGTTATGAGTACACTGTGAGTATTTGGTGTAACGTCTAAACCACAAAGTACGTATGTCTAAACCGAACTTTTATCAATACCAGAACGGATAGATCAAGAGCGGGTAGAACCAGTGAAAAGAGTAACGAAGTCGAACTCAGGTATGTCTCTTTCATGCTCTCTCTCTCTCTAACCTCTAACCCTCTACTTATCCTATCTCAACTCAATGCTTGCAAGGAAATAACAAATAAACAACAACAAAAGAAAAGAAAAGAAAAGAAGAAGTAATGAAGTAAATAAAAACGAAAGAATAAAAATAAAGCACTGTTATTTTGGTATATAAAAAATTCTTGTAGAATTTATTATTTAGAAAGTAAGTGGAAAGTACCCGCAAAAGTGTATTACAATTTTTTTTGAATTCTGCTAACATATGGATTTGTTTAAAGAAGCAGTTCTTAAAAAACGCCGACGAACTCCTATGTATTGTTCAGCTTGTCCACACAATTCGAATAAAAATCCTTTTTATAGCTATTTTCGATTTCCACGGGATGATATGAGGTAAGACTAATCGAAAGATATGACTTATATATTTGCCTAAAGTTTAAAATTTTATGATTTATTAATAAAATAAATATATTGTTGATTCCTAACAAGTACACTCTTCTCTTATTTTTTCAAATTAAACTTGTTTCAGATGTAACCAATGGAAAGATAATTTACGACTTACTAAATTGAGCAATGTTACTACGAAAGTCTGCTATACTTCAAGTAAAATTTGCAGCGCCCATTTTGAAGAATGTATGTTTTCAAATGCACTACATACTAAATTAAAGGTAAATGCTGTACCTACCATATACATGCAATTTAAAGAAGAATCTGAAGAAACGAATGAATAGATATCAAGGTAAAATATTTTGTAAATTATCAGTAAGTGTTTTTCTTTCTAAAATATGAATGGAAATGATGTAAAAGATTATTTCAATTTGTATAAAGTTACTGAAATAGAAGATGAACCTTAACCATGCCCTTGTCAATTTTTAACCCATTATTATTTTAACCCGGTTTAGTTTATAAATTTTAATAACAAATTAATATTCAATAGATTCTTTAAATTTATATAAATTCATTGAAATATGTAAATTATTTCAGAATGAATATTCAACAGCGTTTTGTAGTAGGATTAGGTGGACTGAACATAATAGGGTTTCCTTTTTTGTCTGAAATTAACCCCTATTCTTTCTTGTTTGCAATTTTTATTAAAAGTGTAAAATTGTGATGTAAATAACATGTAACAAATAATTTTAGGTGCTAGTGCTGCCTGAATTTTATGTAGTTAGTAATAATCAAACTGACTTGCTAATGGTATGCTAGAGACACTGTGGTAAGATAAACTTAAAATTAACCCCCATACACATTTTTCCAACATAAAAACCATTAAATTACAGTAAACATGTAAATTACTCGTGTGAAGTTAGCGCCCGGAGCTAGCGTCCAAATGCAGCTCCCGCCCCCCACTACCAAGCCAAACTCACACGATACACAAATCATAAAAGTAGAATATTAACAAATTATTTTCTCATTCTAAACTTGGTGTTCGGACATGGTCTTATATGGCAGGAAAACAAATTATTTACATATCTAACTAGAATTAAAAACTCAATTCTGTAAGTGAGATAAAGGATAAAATAACCCTATTAACCATTAAACATTTTTTTCTATCAAAACCAAGTTTTGTTACACCATCCAATTTGGCACAAAAAATAATTTATAAATTTATCCATCTATAAAAAAACTCAAATCTCTAAGTAAGTGGGATCAAGGGTAAAACAACCCTAATAATTTTTAAATATTTTTTTCTTCCAAAACCAAGTTTTGTGACACCATCTAATAATGCACATAAAATAACTTGGTTTTGGAAGAAAAAAATATTTTAAAATTATTAGGGTTGTTTTACCCTTTATCCCACTCACTTAGAGATTTGTCTTTTTTTCTGTAGATAGGTATATTAATAAGTTATTTTATGTGTATTATTAGATGGTGTCACAAAACTTAGTTTTGGAAAATTTTTTTTTTTAAATTATTAGGGTTGTTTTACCCTTGATCTCACTTACTTAGAGATTTGTCTTTTTTTCTGTAGATAGGTATATTAATAAGTTATTTTATGTGTATTATTAGATGGTGTCACAAAACTTAGTTTTGGAAGAAAAAATATTTTAAAATTATTAGGGTTGTTTTACCCTTGATCCCACTCACTTAGAGATTTGTCTTTTTTTCTGTAGATAGGTATATTAATAAGTTATTTTATGTGTATTATTAGATGGTGTCACAAAACTTAGTTTTGGAAGAAAAAAATATTTTAAAATTATTAGGGTTGTTTTACCCTTGATCCCACCCACTTGGAGATTTGTCTTTTTTTCTGTAGATAGGTATATTAATTAGTTATTTTATGTGTATTATTAGATGGTGTCACAAAACTTAGTTTTGGAAGAAAAAATATTTTAAAATTATTAGGGCTGTTTTACCCTTGATCCCACTACTTAGAGATTTGAGTTTTTTCCATAGATGTTTAAATTTATAAATTATTTTTTGTGCCATATTGGATGGTGTAACAATGCCATATTGGATGGTGTAACAAAACTTGGTTTTGATAGAAAAAATATTTTATGGTTAATAGGGTTATTTTATCCTTTATCTCCACTTACAGAATTGAGTTTTTAATTCTAGTTAGACATCTAAATAATTTGTTTTCTTGTCATATAAGACCATGTCTTGAATGAGAAAATAATTTGTTAATATTCTACTTTTATGATTTGTGTATCGTGTGAGTTTGGCTTGGTAGTGGGGGTGGGAGCTGCATTTGGGCGCTAGCTCCGGGCGCTAACTTCACACGAGTATGTAAATTCAATTTTGTTAACAAGGTTATTTGTTTAAAAAATTTATAAAGTATAATTATTCCAATAACTATATGAATTTTTTAATATAGTAGTTGCAATAAAATTTTAATCCCACGTGACAATTATCAAAAACTTTACCTAGTTAAGTAACTTTATTTATCAAAAGATAATAATATACAAATATAATAACATCTAAGTTTAAAAATAATAAATATAAATATAATCGATTCAAAATGAAAATACTAAAATTAAATTAACTTTCATAATTATTATACATAACTACATAAGATAGACTAACTACTAAAGCTAAATAAAAGAATAATTATTTTAAATTTTATCTAATACAGGATTTTTTTCTATTTTTAACATAGTAAGTTCATTCTTAAAATGACTAGTACTGTTATTACTTTTAATATTCTCAGGCACATCATTGAACTGAACAATTCCTTTATAAAATAGGCTACTTTTATTAGTTGTCCCTATATAAAAATTTTTGGAGTTTGCTACTCTTGTATTCCTTTGGTTTACTATTTTGTATGTAAAAATCATTGTTCATACATACAGCAGTTTTTCAACATTTAACCAATTGAGGGCTTCCAACATGAACTGAATACTTATTACAACCTAAAATTACTCCCATTGCTTTATTTTGTAGGACTTGAAGCCTATCGAAATTGAAACATCCTGTATATATTAAAGAACAGCAATAGTAAAAATGGGGTAGAATAAGTGTATTATATACAGTCAATTTAGTTGGAATTGATAAATACAGTAAAACTCTTCTTAAAAATCCAATTTTTTTCCTATTTTTTTTTAGAGATATATTCAATATATATAATTCCTAAATATTTTATTTCTTGAACCACTTCTAGTACTTGTCATTTATTTTGGTATTTAAATTTAAAAATCTATTATATAAAAAGTTGTTACCAATAAACATAAATTTAAATTTCATCTCATTAACTTTTAAATTATTTTGTGTAAAAGATGTTAACAATCCCAATTCATGGTTGACAGTCTCAACAACTTCAACAAAAGTATCGTCAAAATAATAAATGAATGTGTCATCTGCATATGTTTGATTTTACATTTTCTAAAAACCTTTCCTAAGTCATTTGTATAAATTATGAATAATAATGGTCTGAGGCACCGCACAAGTATTTAATTCTGGATTTGAAATTTCATTAATTTAAGTCACTTGATATCTATTAAATAAATAATTATGTAACCAATCATACACAGCTCCTCTAAATAGATATTTTTTTAACTTTTGAAGTTGGATGTTATGGTCGATTGTTTCAAAGGCATGTTTAAGGTCATTGAAAACAGATACCAATTCATGGCTCGTCGAAAACATTTTTCATATTGAAACTACTAATTGTAGAGCCGACTCATAAGAATGAGCTTTTCTAAAGCCAGATTGATAACTACACAGTATTCCATTGGAAGTTATAAAATCCATGATTTGATTATAAACAACTACTTACTTCTAAAAGTTTTTCATAAAATGTTCATATAGTTTTTCTGTAGTTTTTCCAAATTTTGAGAACAAACAATGCACTTTGGTGCAAAATTTTCTTATGCAAAGTTGTAGAGTACCAAACCTTTAACTTTTTTTCGAATTCCCCATTGTTTAGGCTTTTTGCCTTCTTTTTATTTTGAAGACAAACAATAGGCTTTAGTTCAAAATGTTCTAATGCAAAGTTGTAGAGCAAAAAATTTCCTATAACTTCTTATTTAAAATTTGTTCCATAAATCAATGTAATTCTTGGTATTTTGTAATTAAAATAATCCTATTCTCTACAGCCGAGACGGGAAAGTTTTCGGGTGACACAGCCAATTTTTAAATTTTGCAGCGATTGTTCATCTTCGCAATGAACTATCACGCATCTATGTGACACCTGCTTTACTTTGATATCGATGCTGCTATATCAGTTGGACTTACTTTTTCTTCTTAATCATTTTTTGTTTTAGATTGGCATTATTTGGTTTGATAATTAAAGGTTCAATTTTACTTTGTTTTTTACAATTTCGGCTGTTGTTGTTTTTGAACCAAATCGGTTTTCTAGCATTTCTTTGTTTTTTTATCCATATTTTTATCCAATTTCAAGTTTGCTTTTTCCAAACAATCGTTGCAAAACCACTTGGTGTTTAAACTTGCTTGTTTAAATTTTATAAGCTGATCTTTCTCTTTAACACATACTGAAACATTATTACAATAATCACATGATATACCATCTTGAATTAACTGTGAACGTGTGCACAGTTCGCCATCTCAATAACTACTCAATAGTAATTATTAATTAATTAGGAAAATTTCATGTGCAATATTTGTTTGCCCACTTGAGAAACCACTGTAGCTGTTACCATATATATTAACCAACAATATAAACATTATACATTGGACATTTGTAACAAAAGGGCGGTTGCCGGAAATCTGATTCAAATCAATAGATCAAAATTATTTGATCAAACTTCATTTGATCGAAAATCAATTGATCGAAAAGTCAAATGACCAAAAAATCATTCCATCGAAAAATCAATTGATCGAAATTGCAGTTGATCGAACTACATTTGGATCGAGCAGAGTTTATTCAAAAAGAATAATTATTTCAATAATAAATAATCGATTGGACTATAACATAACATATTTGATGAAATTCAGAATTCAGTAGTTCTTCATCATCGCAGTCTTGTTGTAAATGTTTTGTGATTCGTTTCACGTGACATTTGATAACTTTGTATTTCTTTTTCTTGACTTATGATTTTCAATTCTGTCTTCAGTCCATCAATGAAGTTCCAAAATGAAGGTTTCTTCGCCTTTATCTGTCTCTGAAATCGTGAATGCCATCTCTTAATAGAATTAAGCCAGAAGAATGAATATTTTGATTCAATATTCTCGAAACAGATCGACAGTGATGGTGCAAAAAGTGGATTTTTATATTTGTTCATTTGAGTGGTTCCTCCTATCCATGTTTCTTTGAAATATTCATCAATTTCGTCAGATAGAGAATTTTGTGTACACAAGAGATCATAGTTTCGGGCACAAATGCCAACGCATTGAATAATTTTAGAGCTGATGTAAATTCTGCATCTTTAATCCGAGTGATTGAAGTTTTCTATATAGACATTGACTGAAATGAAAATAACATCCTTTGTGACTTATTCCCGGAAGAACTACGCTGATGGCATTCTCAATTAATTTCATGAAGTCTGTCATTATTGTTGATATCTTAGGACTGATAATCAAATTTTTTATTGAATTCTTATATATGTACTTTCCAATTTATTTGGTAAAAGAGCATAAACGCGTGTTAAGTAAGTCTCGTCGATTTCAGCGAGGATTGAATATAGTTGATAAAATAAGGAAGGAAGAGTCTGAAATGTACCATCCATCAACCATATCTGTGATTCTGATAATAATTATAGATTTTTTTGTGTAACGAATATTAAAATTCGGTCTTGATTGTTTCCAGAATCATATGTCAAGATCTGTATCCTTTTATTGGTGATTTTATATTCTGCTGGAATAATCAGATCTTTCAAGGAATTTCGTAGCGGAGGTGAAATGTCTTCTTTCTTCCTGATGTTCCCAATTGTTCTTTTCATGTTTTATACTGTAGGTAAGAGAGCACAAGCTTTTTCACTCAATTCGCTGGAAGCATGCGAGATAATTGCTTTCGGTGGTTCTTTAGATGTGGAGGTCAAATATCTTATTTCTTGAAGAGCTTTTCTTACTAATATATCTGATATTCTTGTATGAGTGTAGTCTCGTTTCTCAAAAGTTCCATTTTTTCTTGTCACTCTGCTGAACTACCGCACCATTGTATATAGACTTCCTAGTAGGATACTCTTATGGAGACTACGTTGGACCGAGATGGAGGCTAAGTATAGATGGCAGCACATGTATTTGGATGCTAGCTTGCTATTAAGGGACATAATCGCTTGTCGAGGGTTGGATCCGCTGACCTTGAACAATTATTTAAATACCTAGTTTTCCCTTTTTGGTCAGGTCAGATCCGCATTATATTATATTTTTATTTTGTGTTGTTTATCAATTTTACAGCATCCGTAGGTAACAATATATTTTGAGATTTTATATACAGGGTTCGGTAAACCTCTGTCGTAGTTCTATAACTTTTATAATGTGTAAAACTTACAGATTTATTTTTAATATAAAATTTAAAATTTTCAAAATGGGTTTTTGAATTTTTTTATACCAAAAGTGTGTTTTAAGGATTACCGGACAACATTAAAATATAAACAAAAAAAGTCAATATGATCAAGAAAAAAAATTAATTTACATGTGACCATGGGTCGGCGTTTTAAGGATTGTGAGTTTACTATTAATCTAATAAAAAAAAAGTTCAAGCAGTTTGTAGATAATTGGTATCACATGAATTTCTATGGAAAAAATTTTTATTTTTTTAATTGGTTTCCAATATATATCAAGAATTAAAAAAAAAATATAGAAAATTTGGAGAACACTAATTTTAAACAAATTTACTTTACTCAATATTGAGCAAAAATTAAAGTAAATTTGTTTAAAATTAGTGTTCTCCCATTTTTCTATTTTTTTTAATTCTTGATATGTTTGTAATACAAATTGTATAAGTATGTATTATTTAAAAAATAAAAAAAGAAAATTTTAAATTCATTGAACAATAAGTGCCTATAGCGTTTAAAATAAGAATCACGAAATCATCATTTTTAAAACAAAATAATTTTTTTTCTGGACCATGTTGAAGTTATTTGTTCATATTTTTAATGTTGTCAGGTAGTACTTAAAACACACTTTTAGTGTAAAAAAATCAAAGACCCATTTTGAAACCTGTGAATTTTATATTAAAAAATATCGCAGCGCACCTTTTTCGGTATTTTTACTTGACTCACCGGGGCAATAGCTCTTAAAAGCAAATATTTTAAAATTATTTTCATGTATACAGGGTTAGCACGACTTTTTTAAAAAAATCACAAGTTTTAAAATTACCAATGTACAAAGACAATAAACTGTAGATTTTTTTAAACTCAGTTTTAAATTTTTTATTTTTATTTTTGATCTAAAATACATTTGACATTCCAAAAACTTTCATTACAGTTTTTTCAAATGAGACACTTTGTGTAAGTATTCATCAATGGATACTGAATTTTTTGCCCTTCAACGCTGCAATTTACTCTCCGTAAATTAGAATTGTTATTTATACTATCCTTTTATTAAAAGCGTGGAAAATTGGTATGATTAAAACAATAGCATTGTTTATTATGATAAGGATACTTGATTGATTATTTACTTTTGATCCAAAGCGAGAACACCCTACTTAGATTTTTACCAAAAATGTGTTTTTTCACATTTGCCTAGGTTACTAATGGACCACCCTGTATACATGAAAATCATTTTAAAATATTTGCTTTTAACCGCCATTAATACCTTTCAAATAAATCTGTAAGTTTTACACAATGAGAGTTGTAGAACTATGAAAAATATATAAGTATAATGCAAATCTTTATTGTGAGACGCCCTGTATAAATCGAAACAAATTTAAATTGTACTCATAGACCCTGCATATATCTACATAAAAAACTTTTTATAAAGTGTTTCATATATCTGTTGAGCTACCCTGTATATATTTAATATAAGAAAATAGATTAAATGATAAAAACGCAATAAAAGAAAATTTAGAATTCAAAGTTCCAAAATTTATGTTTTGAATTTAAAAATTTAATTTTATATGTTATGCTTTTAATTTTTACTTTTCGATTTCACATGAATAAACTTTATCTATCAAAAAGTTGTTGTTTTCAAACTTTTGTAAATTGCCAAAATTATCCATTTTAATGAAAAATTACAGATTATCAAAGTTGTATAACATAAAATTTTCTACACATTTTATCCGTTACTGTTTTTTCGAATTCCGCATAGTTTTGCCGCTAGAGGGCGTGAAAGAAATATATACATATTTTAGGGCATTTTGTTAGATTTTAAGCCAAAATTATGCATTTTAATGAAAAATAATAAGATTCCAAAGTTGTAGAACATAAAATTATTAACTTGGCAAAATTTTAATATTAAAAATTAAAAATAATACAATGAAATTTGTAACAAAAAACTTTAAAATTGTATTTTTTTTTTCAAATTTTTGTTTCAAAAATTGTGGAATTATTAAAAAAATTGCTCAATAAAAATTTTAATTTTATTTTTATAATTTCGTTTTATCAAAAAGTATACAACAAATAAAAAAGTAAATACAGTACCCGAAAGGGAGCAAAAGGTACTATATATATGTGTGAATTATTTCATAATATTTGTAGATGTTATAACCAAAATTGTAAAAAGTTGAAAAAATTCAAAAGCAATGAATTTTTAATGAAAAAATTGATTTTGTTTAACTAATTTTATTAATTCATCTTGATCCAGAAAACCTAAAAAAGGCATGTTTCTCATTTTGAATAAAATTGAATGAAATATTAATTATTTATTGATTTTAAAGTTATTAAAATACTAAAATTAAAAAATTGAAAAAAGTACCATTAATTTTAAATATTTAGCCAAAAATATGCATTTTTATGAAAAATTAGAATAAGTAAAAATTGTAGAACATAAAATTTCCTACAAAAGTAAATTATTAATTTTACTTGGGTTGTTTATTATTTTTTATTAATATAAATGTAAGAATCGACCCCTAAATACGTTTCTGGCACTTTATATTGCCATACTCATTAGTTAGAATTTCCTCCTCCCAGAGAGCGTATCTGTACAGGCTAAAATAGTGTCAAGTTAACAAAATTTATGATAGATGTCGCTCGCAAGTGGCTCCAACAATAATTACACGTAGGGTATCCTACTAGGAAGTCTATATACAATGACCGCACTCTTCATATTTCCATAATATCCATCCAGTATCAGTTTTGTTTATTACTAGTCACTTTAATATTAGTACCTGTACGACCATGCTTTACTTGACTTTATATTTTTTACCATTTTTCAGTAATCCTGTTTTTTTTCTTCTATTTTTTCCTATTTTTCTTTTATTTTTCATTATTTTCCTCCTTATTCTTCCCTATTTTTTCCAATTTTTCCCCATTTTCTTCATATTTTTCACTATTTTGATTCATTTGTTCCCATTTGTTGCTATTTGTTCCCACATTTTCCCTATTTTTCCGTATTTTTCTTATTACTTATTTTGCGCTATTTTTCTTAATTTTTCCCTATTTGTCTCTATTTTGCCCTTCTTTTTTTCTATTTTTTCCCATTTTTTTCTATTTTTTCATATTTTTTGCATTTCTCCTCTTTTTCCTATTTTTCTTATTTTTTCCCATTTTTTTGCCGGTTTTTCATATTTTACCCTTATTTACTGTATTTTTCCCCATTTGACCCAGTTTAGTCTTATTTTTCCCCTAATTAACTTACTTTTCACTATTTTTTCCTATTTTGTCCTACTTTTTACTATTTTCCTCATTTTGCCTCATTTATCCTATTTTCCCCATTTTGCCCTATTTTTTTCATATTATTCGCTATTTTGTTCTGTTTTTTCCTATATTTGCCTATTTTTCCTATTTTGCTTTATTTCTTCATATTTTCCGCTGTTTTTTTCATGTTTTTCCCTTTTTTTCTCTATTTTTTCCGGTTTTTCCGTATTTTGTCGTGATTTCCCTACTTTTCACGAATTTTCCATATTTTATCCTTTGCCTGTTTTGTTCTATTTTTGAATGTTTTTCTCCCTTTTGCACAATTTTTTCTCATACCATAATTTTCCCACTTTTCCCTATTTCCCCCTATCTTTCTCTACTTTTTCCTGTTTTCCCCGTTTTTCTCAATTTTTTCCCATTTCCCCTCCTTTTTTTTGCTACTTTTCTTGTTTTTCTGTATTTTTCCTTATTTTCTTTTTTATATTTTAGTTTATAGTTTCCTATTTTATCTTATTTTTCTGTATTTTTTATTTCTTATTCCTATTTTTCACTATTTTCACTCAATTTTTTTGTATGTTTCCCTCTTCTGATCCATTTTTTACAATTTTTTCCCGTTTTTCTTCATTTTTCCCTATTTTACAATATTTTTCACTATGTTTGCTTATTTTTCTCAATTTTTTCCTATTCCAATTTTGTCTGCTTTTTCTATTTCTCCATTTTTGTTTCTAAAAAATCAAATGAGAGAATATCCGCTAATGTCGAGAATATGAGTCTCTATACCGTCATATATATTGAAGTTATTTGGCTCTTATTTTTAACCAAATAACTTACGTATCTAATAATTTTTTGTTGTCGTTGATATCTTTCTTCTTTTATTTATTTTAACCTTCTTAGATTTTTCATCCATATAATAATCTTAGAATCAGGTCGAACCAAAAAGAATCCTCAAAATTGGACTAAGACATAACCATATATAAAAAATCTGATGTGACCAGCACATGACCTCTCGCCATTTTTGAATCAAAAATTTACGAGTTAACACAAAAATGTATGAAAAAAAATTACTTCTTTGAAAATCTGGCAACAATGGCAAAAGTTTTGAAAATTTTAATGATACGAAAATAAACTATAGTGTATACAAAATAAATGTGTAAAACTTTATTGCCGTTTTGTATAGTTATGACGTCATCAGTCATAGCAACTGCCACTTCCGGTTGTCCGATTGGCACCAAAATCTAATCAGATCTAATCTAGGGTATCAGAATCCTGTATGCAATTTTTTTTATTCAGTAGTTTTTGAGTTATCGTTACTACAACATCATCCTAACACACACACGCACACCCACACACACGCACACGCACACACCCACACACACACACACTTTCATCAAATGACACATCAAAAAAATGGTGTCAAACAAATTTCCCTTTCCTACCCCTAATCAAAATTTCGCAAAATCCCCTCTTGTGTCTACATTATGAACAGAACATACTCTCAAAATTTCAAGTCTCTGGCTCTGGGTTCAGTAGATTTTGCTCTGCGTTGATTCTATGTCAGTCAATCAGTCAGTCAGGACTTTGCAGCTTATATTATAGATATTTGAATCCTTCATATCAATGAATTCTTAGAATCTATACAAGGGGTTTGATATATTCGTTCTGGTGTCATAAAAACGAATCCATATGAATTTTGAATATTATGAGCGAATTATTCAATTCAAATGTACTACGATCACCTGCAATTTTGTTCAATTTACTTTTCGATGGAATGATTTTCGAACGAATGATTTTTTAGTCATTTGATTTTTCGATCAATTGATTTTCTATTTGCACCGACTAAATTTAAACCCAGCTTTAGAGTAAGCCTCGCTTTAAATAAAAATTCAATTGTACAGCCAGACAAACTTGGTTTAAAGTGGTCTAAGCAAAGTTTAAGTTAAACCGTCAGAATTAAGGCTTTAATTTACAAAGCCTTATTTCATAACCAAACTTTTATGGTTTCCAGCCATTTGATCCAAATAACAAGTTTTCTAAAGTGTTGTTACTTCTTGATGTTTGTGTGACATTCTTATAATCTTTAGTACTTTTTTTATACTACATCTTTTGTATTAAAAATACCAAATGAATTTCGATGATATTTTTGAAGACGATTTAGATGTTAATTAATTTCGGTTTTCCAAGACAAATTTATATCCGAAATAATCCTTACGAAGAGCTAACTAACTTTCCATATTTGGTTATTATATTTAATATAGTTGTTTTCTCATCATTTGAAAAATTAGTGCTTCGCTGACGTTTTTCAATCATTTTGAAACATGCAGATTACAGAAATAAGGCATGCGACATAAAATATATTATATTTTCACAGCTACTACACACGGTTTTTGAATTTTTGTCAGGTTAGAATTTTTGTTATGAAGTTAGTCACAAAAGTGGTCACAACTATAAATAAACAAAATTACCATCAATAGTTCGCTTGTACTCGCTTAAGAAAGCTCGCTTTAAAAAGGTGCGGTGCAATGATTTGGAAAATAAACTTCACTTAAATATTTAAGCGAGTTTTAAAAAACCAAGTTTAGATGTCGATCGGTGCAAATGGCTCTAATAAAATGAAGTTCGATCAAATGATTTCGATCAAGTTGTTTTCAATCAGATTTCCGGCAACCCAAAATGACAATATCTTCTTTCACTAAAATTTTATTGCAACTATATATCTAATGTGATAAATAAATAATGTCATGTTTTTGATAAAGCCCAGTAGCAATGGGCAAGTTAGATTTAATAGTGAAAAATATCCAAAATAGCTATATGGGATACAAGTGTTAAAGAGGAACTTTATTTTGAAAGTATAGGATTGTAAAAGAAATAACTGTAACTTATATCCTTTTCAATATGTATTTATATTACTATACAGATAGTAGAAATAAATATTAATATTTTTTTTAGATAATAACTAATGATGACTTACAAAACTTATATACCGCATATTTTCCAGAAGTGCTATAAGAGTAAGTAAAAGTGTAATAGAAATAAGTAGTTTATTGATAATATCGAGTTCAATAACTGTGTTATTTTTAGTTAGCAAACTGAAATTTAAATAAAGAAGTAGAGGAATTAAAGGTCAAGATAACAAAATTAAAATTAGAGAGTAAATAGTTGATGAAACATTTTCACAAGGACAATAACAAACAATTGTTTATAATCAATAAAATGCATCTACAATTTTAGTTATTATGAATGAGGGTTAACAGAAATAAATTTTAAGTTTAAAAATTTATATCGACTGAACTGGCCATATATCTTGAATTAAAAATCAATATCCATCTATTTGCAATTCGTATTTATTGTATATATGTTTTATTGTTCACATTATACAAATTTTAACAAATTTAAAAGTTGAAAATATTGTTGGTTCATCGTCGGATATATTGTTTTATTTAATTAAATTTGCAGGCTGATTGTTCATGAAATCCTAATTATATGTTTCTCGAAAACTACAAGGAATTAAAAAGTGAAATTTTGGGGTAGGCAAGCCCAAATAATCTAAAATAGTAGGTACACCAATACAGGATTAGACTATATATTATATGTTAAAAAAATACTTGTAAGTTGTGAGAATTTGATTCCTATGCATCCAGGCCGTATACCATACAGCTGTTTCGTCCCTTAAGGACTCATCAGCCCAGACGCATAGAAATCAAATTCTCATATTGAAACACACCCGTGCAATAGTAAGTTAAAAGGATGTTGTACTAAGTACAACATCCTTTATCTGGTATACGGCCTGGATGCATAGGAATCAAATTCTCACAACTTACAAATATTTTTAAAACTTGTTAGAGGTTTCATTACCCTTTAGAGATATGGGCCCTATGTCGATTCCAGTTTATGCTTTCGCTTATTACATAGGTGGCATCTTTTTCCCAATTAATAAGTGATACCGTGTCCCATTGGTAGATGGCGTTAGCTACCCAACAAACATCGCCTTTAAGGATTGTTTAAGGCCCAATGCAGCAAGCCGTCGCGGCTTTATTATGGGCCCGGAAACCAGGTGGTCAGGCGGCCGCATGACAATGTGCCGCTTGTACATTTACGGGCCTCTTATGTGTTTATTATGGTAAAACTAAATCAACTTAATCAAATAATTGTGGCCCAATTAAGGTTTTCACATTTAAGGGCCCTTTATGGCTTTATTTTGGCACGACTAAACAATTTGTACACATGCATTTGGCTAGCAGGTTTCTGACTTTTATACCTAAATTATATTTAAAATTAAAATTTAGTACCATATAAAAATACAGGCTGATTGTGGGCTATAGATAAAACATTGTCAATGAGAGAATTTGAACTCAGACAACAGTAAAATGATTATTTTTACTGTGACCAGACTCATTCGTCAGCGGCAATGTGCCCACTGCCCAGATGTTGAGTTCAAATCTCCCCTCAACGTACCATAGTACAATATTGAATATGTGATGTATCTAGATAACTAACTCGTTCTATATGATATAGTTACGGAACCACGGTATCGCTTACGTTTTTGTAAACATTAATTAAGGCAAGCAATTTAAATAATCTTCATCGTGCCTGTGCTGTAAAATTTACATCGCAAAATTTAAGGTCATACTTTTCTGGCCCTTAATAAATTTACATGCAGTTTGCCTTTAAAGTATTTCTTTTACAAATTCGATTTTGCCTTCATTGACATCAATGGCCCGCTGATTTACCGCAAATTAATGTTTGCTGGGTATCTGCCTCAGTACAACATCCTTTTATATTAGGTCTGTTCCAACACGGTGTTTTGAACTGGATGAGTAGGTATGTGCAGTGGGAACGCAGCGTTTTAGCGTTTTAGTTCTAAAAGACAGGATATTTAAAAATATATTAAAATTAATCGAGATTAAAATGCGAGGTTCATACTGCGCAAACTCATCCAGTTCAAAACACCTTGTTGGAACAGACCTATTATATCACAGCATACCTAATAATCAGCATTGACAGTCTCCTTGGCCGGCAAAGTTCGCGCATATCTTCGCTTTGATGAGTCCGTCATTTTGGGAGATGCCAGACTTTCTTATTGTACTTTTGGTTTTGTTATGATAAGAAGTATTTCTTGTGTTCTGTGTTGTTTGTATTTATTTAAAGTGGTATCATATCGTGGATTTTGAAATAATTGAAAAAATGAGAGGTGGTGGACATATTTCTGCATTGAATAATTGAAAAAGTAGGAGTTCGAATTTATATTGAAAAGGAGTTAACTTCTAAAATGCAAGGAAAACGCCAATTCACATAATAAAAAACAAGCAGAAATATGGAAAATTATATTCGCTGTTTTTTTGAACTGATTTCAATTCTAAGAGATATGGTAGATTATAAGTTTATACCAAAAAATTGACTGCTAGCTAATTTCTCCTTTCTCACTTTCTAATTTATAGAGCCTAGTTGATCAAGGGCGGCCGCACACTTCCTACTTTTGGATTCGACTATCTGAAACGATTATCGGATCCGAGCATCTGACGATCAAATAACTATAAGTTTAATCGGTCATATCGCACACCTAAGATCCCATATCGGATCGGACGTCTGATTCGAATACAAGAGCAGTGCATCCTACCGGTCGACCCGATAAAAGTATGATCCGACTACATGAAGGCTTTTTGCGTTTTTTTTGCCTTTTTTTTTAAATTTTTAAGTCAAACAATGCACTTTGGTGCAGAATGTTTTAGTGCAAAGTTGTAGTGGATACAATTCCCTATAACTTTTTCCAGAATTCCCAATAGGTTTCACCCATGATTTTAGGACATCCTAATTGTAGATGTATTTACTATCGGCTTGCTGTTTAAAATTTATTCCATAAATTAATGTAATGCTTAGTAATTTATAATTAAAATAATCCTATTTTCTACAGCCGATCCGGGAATGTTCTGGTGTGACAGAGACGATGTTTTTTTTGTAGGCGAAAAACAGTTGTGTGTCGCACATGCAGAAAACGCTTCGCAGTAGCCTGTTGCTGCCCTTCTGACACAATATATACTATATAAAATAGTATAACAAGTGTGTAAAGTGATACTTTTTTCACGAATGTGAATTTTGTCACATGAGTGAAAAAAGGCACTTTACACACTAGTTGCATACAATATTTTTTCTACTACCAAAAAATATTTAGGTATTAAGTAACACAAGTCAAAAGCGCCTGCACGTAAGCAGGCACGTGACGACTTCTAAACAAAAATGCGATTATCTCATGAATCGTAAAAGATATCTCAAATCTGTTTTCAAATATTGATTCAGCGTTTACTTTCACGTCGGAAAGATATTTTTTAAAATCGGTAGTATCACTTCCGGTTCCGGTTTGTAAAACCAGTTTTGAAAGCGGAAGTCAGAGAAATCTGAAAATCTGTTAGGGAGCTATTCAAGGTATGCTGAGTTTATTATCGTTTACCGCTTGTCTCAATCTCTTTTCGTTTTTGAATTATAAATGCGGACAGACAGACAGAGCCGTATTATAAGACTTTACGCACTAGTGCTTAAAATACTTTACTTTAGTCACAAGTATTTCATTTTGGGGAAAAAAAATGAACTAAAAATTTTTTTTTTCGAAATTAAGGGGAGAAAATCGAAAAATGTCAAGAGTACCTTTTTGCTGTACTTGAAAAGACCCTATGAAATAGGGACAAAAATGATGAAAAATAGTAAAAGTATAATGAAACATACTAAAAGAATAATGAAAAATAGGGAAAAATATAATGAAAAATAGGGACAAAACTAATGAAAAATAGGGAAAAAAATAATGAAATAAATAGGGAAAAAAAGGAAAACTAGAGGTAAAAAATATGAAAAATAAGGAAAAAAATGAAAAATAGGGAAAGAATATATTGAAAAATAGGGAAAAATATAATGAAAAATAAGGGAAAAAAATTTAAAAATAAGGAAAGAAATAATGAAAAACAGTGAAAAAAATAATGAAAAATAGGAAAAAAATAATGAAATATATGGAAAAAAAATAATGAAAAAAAATAAAAAATATGGAAAGAAATATTGGAAAATACGGAAAAATATAATGAAAAAATAGGGAAAAAGAGAGAGGAGAGAGAGAGAAAGAGAGATTAAACCACGTAAGAAACTTGGTGGTCCCTCGAGCGCACAAACTTCTTATTGTCTTAAGTAGACGAGTAGGTATAGGTAAGGATAAACGATAGCAAAAATATAAGCATAGTATTTTCTCTACTCGACGAGGTTTTAACTTGTTGGCCAAAAATGTTTATGTGGAAAAAACTGGGGGGGGGGTTGTAGTCGTCGCATTTACTACACCCTTGTGCTTAGTTGCTTGTTTATATTATGTTTCAATATTATAATATGAATTAATTAAATAAAACTATTGGTAAACTTTAACCTAGATTCATTACTTGATAATTTATGCCTATTTGCAGAAAAGACATGCTTAATTATTAATAACAAATGTATGAACTAAATAAGTGTTTAATATTTCATTATTACTAATCTGTATTGAATTGAATAAATACGTCATTAACCTGAAGGTACGAGTCTTTTACTTTACATGTGCATCGTACGAGAAAAATAGTAGAGATCATTTTTGTGGATAGAAACATTTTCAATAACTTTTATTTAAAACTTTTCTGTATAATGCATATGAACAATAAAATTTGATCTGTAGAAGATTGCATTAAAAACATGTAAGCAGTCTATTTCCCTAGAATCCCAAAAAATAGTCTTAAATCTTTTATTTACTGCATCATTGTGTAAAACATTAACACACATACAGTGTGTTTAAAAAAGTTTGCATAATATGAAAAACTTTTTTATTCTTTATTTTACAGTCAAATAAGAAATCACAGTCACCTATTGGAAAATCAATATTTCATCCAATTTTTTTTCTTTTGGGGATTTACTGTTGAATCAAATTCATATTTTTTTACTTTCCTCGTACCACAGTAATTTTTTGTGAAATGTTTTAAGGTAATATCAAGAATAATTTCTCAAAAATCAATATTAAAATGTTTTTCCATATAGTCCAAATTTTTTAGACACACTGTATATTATACAACAGAAAAAAGGTTTTAGAATTATTTCACAGTGTACTTAGGAAATAGGTTGGGCTGACCTTTGTATCATGTAATTAGCGTTTCTCTATGCAATATTATTTACACAATGATATGATATGCTTTAGTTGGAATATTTATGTGCGACAGAAAAGATAATTTTATGTTTTTTAAATTACAATATCATTACTTATTGTAATTATAACAATAGAATTTTACAATGGATTTTCAAGTTGTTCAAATATTAGAAGGTAAAGTTAAAGGAACTTTTCTGAATGATTGGAATGGTGAAAAGTTTCACGCTTTTTTAAGTATTCCATATGGAAAGCCGCCAATTGGGAGATTAAGATTTAAGGTAATGTTAATAATAATATTATAGATAAGTAATAAATACTAGCTATCTAGAAAACCAAGCTCATGATAATATTTGTTTGAGATAAAATGATCTCACCTGATCACATTATAAATACCAGATTCCAGTAGATAATTAACTAATTTAAACCTCTCAGAAACCACCCCTCTTTGGTTTTCGTTTTTTGATACATTTATTTACCTAATATCACGCGTGTTTAAATTTTATCACTATAAAAATTCCAAGTTCTGGTTTACTAAAACTTACGATCAAAACTATACAGGTATATAGTCTTTGGAACCGATATTTGAGATTGACTTATTCATATTTTACGAGGGTTTAGGAGGGTTTTTACTGTTATAAATCTTTTAAAGAAATGGTACCTCTTTTAAAATTCAGTATAATTTAAAGTTGTTTCATTAATTGGTGTTAATTTTTATTAAAATAAAACAAAGATAGATACAAATCGGTGTATAACAATTTAGTATAAAAAAACAACAATTTGTAAACTACATAACATAATACAAATGAATAATTTGTAATTTTATACAGTAATTTAAATAAATGTACTACATAACCCAATATTAATATATTGTTATAAAAATGTTCACCCTGTACAGGGAATTTTATAAATTAATAGCTATTTGTGTATTAAGAGCGGAAAGTGATACTTTGCCGCTTGAGGCTGAGAGTTGCCGCGCGACGCGTAGCGGAGCGCGGGCAATCTGCCGAAAGCGGCAAATCACTTTCTGCTCGAATTGCACACAAGATTTTTTCTACGATCACATTATTTTTAGACAAATAATTAAAAAAAAAACATGAAAAATACACTTTTCATAAACTAAAAATGAAATAATGACGTTTCATTAATTTCATAGTCTACTATTTGCACAAAATAGTAAGTAGGTACTTAAATATGCAATCACTATTGCATATCGGTGTACCTAGGTGTATCTAGGTGTACCTTCTGACTGTTATATTTTTACTAGATAAATTTTATAAAATAAAGTTTAATTTCGTTCGAAATATCTTCAAATATTAATATTTCAACTAAAATATTCAGACTGCCCTACATTTTGTTTTAATATACCTATTATTTACTACCTTTCTTTAGTTTATTGTAAATGAAAACAGGCGAGCGGAAAAGTACGCGCTAGAGCGACAATAATGTCAAATTATTACAGATCACGGAAAACATCAACTTTGCGGTTAGATTTGAGTGTGCAAAAGCCTACTTTGGGTAGTGATCGTAGGAAAAATTATTTTTTTTGAGTTGAAATAGTTTTTAGTAGATGTTTATAATGGAGTTAATATACAAGTTAATAATTAATTTTATATATGATAATGTATGAATTGATTTGAATAATAGCATATTGATTTATATTAATTTTGATAAATTATATTTGAAATTTGATTTATTAAAAGATTACGTATAGTTAAATGTTATGTTTATTAAATGGGATAGAAGAGTTGATATGTGAATAAAGAAAAGGAAACGAAGGTATTATATCTAGTTAAATTGGCAATACGTTTAAAGGTGAAAGAATCTTAAATTTTATTAAAATAATAAAAAATGCTATATTAAAATTGAAATTTTGGAGGTGTCATATATGAAAATTAAGTAGTCAAAGTCAGATAGTAAACAGGGAATATAAGGTTAATAAACTAAACGAAGGCTGGGATATTAAAAAAAATTTTTTTTTTGATAAAAAAAAAATAAACAAATCAATTTTTGAATAGAACTTTGGGAGAGTGTCAACTGTATAGAAAGGAGAATGCCCGTATAAGCGTTAGATTCTGGTGCTGAGTGTAAATCGTATTTTTGGTCCGAGATTTTCTCCAAATATTTTTGATTTCTTCATTTTTGCGACCTCTAACCAGACATCAGTAGCTCAGCCAGTCAGTAATTAAACAATGATGCCGATTTGTGGGGAATTTCCTGTCTGGTCATCGGATGACCTTTTCATACCTCCGAATTAGGTATTTATTTTTTAATGGAAACTATGTAGTGAATATTTTCCGGTTTTTTGGGCTTGACTAGTAGCCCTACTATTCTATAGTATACTATAAAATCGTAGATAGTGTCCGGTGACACTAAGGTCATCCATGACCTTTTCATACCTCCGAATTAGGTAATTATTTTTTAATGGAAGCTATGTAGTGAATATTTTCCGGTTTTTTGGGCTTGACTAGTAGCCCTACTATTCTATAGTATACTATAAAATCGTAGATAGTGTCCGGTGACACTAAGGTCATCCATAACCTTTTCATACCTCCGAATTACGTATTTATTTTTTAAAAGAAACTATGTAATGAATATAAATATTTAGTACTAGTCCACTAGATTATACTACAAAATCATGCATAGTGTCCGGTGAGCCAAAGGTCATATATGACCTTTTCCTACCTCAAAATATAGTTTCCTTTAAAAAATAAATACCTAATTTTGAGGTATGAAAAGGTTATAGATGACCTTAGGGTCACCGGACACTATCCATGATTTTATATTATAATCTGGTGGACTAGTACTACTATTCAAGCCCAAAAAAGCGAAATATTTTTCACTACATAGTTTCCTTTAGTTACCAGTCAAGCACAAAAAATAGAAAAATTTTCACTGCATAGTTTCCTTTAAAAAATAAATAAAGTTATAACATGGGAGCACCAGATACGGACATACTCCTTATAATGATATGATTTATGTAAGAATAATTATGAAAGATATTGAAGGAAATTAATAAAATTATATAATGATACTTGAAAAATACAAAACTTTATTAAAAAATTAAAAATTATAAAACTAATAAGCATATAGGAAGACAATAAAAGAAATCTGATGTGGCCAGCACATGACCTCTCGCCATTTTTGAATCAAAAATTTACAGGTTGACACAAAAAAGTATGAAAAAAAATCTGATGTGGCCAGCACATGACCTCTCGCCATTTTGGAATCAAAAATTTACAGGTTGACACAAAAAAGTATGAAAAAAAATTATTTTTTTGTAAATCTGGCAACAATGGCAAAAGTTTCGAAAATTTTAATGAGATGAAAATAAACTATAGGGTATACAAAATATATGTGTCAAAACTTTATTGCCGTTTTGTATAATAATGGCGTTATCACCCATAGCAACTGCCACTTCCGGTTGTGCGATTGGCACCAAAATCTAATCAGATCTAATCTAGGGTATAAGAATTCTGTATGCAAAATTTCAAATTTTTTTATTCAGTAGTTTTTGAGTTATCGTTACTACAACATCCATCCAAACACACACACACACACACTAACACACACACACAGACATCATCGCGAAAATATCAAAATCGTATTCTAGGGACCCCAAAACGTGTTTATCCATTGAAAACTCACTACCCAATTTTTAGCATGATTCCTATACCTCTCTTATCTGAAGGGCGAGAGGTAAAAATTATTTTTTTGTAAATATGGCAACAATGGTAATAGTTCCGAAAATTTTAATGAGATGAAAATAAACTATAGGGTATACAAAATATATGTGTAAAAATTTATTGCCGTTTTGTATAATAATGGCGTCATCACCCATAGCAACTGACACTTCCGGTTGTGCGATTGGCACCAAAATCTAATCAGATCTAAGTTAGGGTATCAGAATCCTGTATGCAAAATTTCAATTTTTTTTATTCAGTAGTTTTTGAGTTATCGTTACTACAACATCCATCCAAACACACTCACACACACACACACACACACACACACACACACACACACACACACACACACACACACACACACACACACACACACACTAACACACACACACACACACACACACACACACACACACAGACATCATCGCGAAAATATTAAAATCGTATTCTGGGGACCCTAAAACGTGTTTATTCATTGAAAACTCACTACCCAATTTTTAGCATGATTCCTATACCTCTCTTATCTGAAGGGCGAGAGGTAAAAACAATAAGAGCACAGAAAGAAGAGTATAGAGTTACAGAAATTAAGAAGCGGAGACCAGGAAATCAAGTTAAGAGAAGAAATATAAGGTCAAAGTAGAGAAGTGAAACTTGTACAGGAGATAGAAGAAATGAAATAGCCGGGCATATACAATTTTTACCTCTCGCCCTTCAGATAAGAGAGGTATAGGAATCATGCTAAAAATTGGGTAGTGAGTTTTCAATTGATAAACACGTTTTGGGGTCCCTAGAATACGATTTTAATATTTTCGCGATGATGTCTGTATGTGTGTGTGTTAGTGTGTGTGTGTGTGTGTGTGTGTGTGTTAGTGTGTTAGTGTGTGTGTGTGTTAGTGTGTTAGTGTGTGTGTGTGTGTGTTTGGATGGATGTTGTAGTAACGATAACTCAAAAACTACTGAATAAAAAAATTTGAAATTTTGCATACAGGATTCTGATACCCTAGATTAGATCTGATTAGATTTTGGTGCCAATCGCACAACCGGAAGTGGCAGTTGCTATGGCTGATGACGCCATTATTATACAAAACGGCAATTAAGTTTTACACATATATTTTGTATGCCCTATAGTTTATTTTCATCTCATTAAAATTTTCTAAACTTTTGCCATTGTTGCCAGATTTACAAAAATATAATTTTTTTTCATACTTTTTTGTGTCAACCTGTAAGTTTTTGATTCAAAAATGGCGAGAGGTCATGTGCTGGCCACATCAGATTTTTTTTTTATATTTTGTAATGTTTATTATTTTTTTTGTTTTTGACCAGAACCCAACCCAAATAAGTAAGAGAGATTGTTAATATCATAACAATATGTACATATTTACAAAAAAAAAGTTATAATGGATTAAAAAGATAGAGGTTTAATCAATCGATTTTTGATTAAGTGATAATAATAATAATAATAATATTTATTTACAGCTGCAAAAAAATCTGATGTGGCCAGCACATGACCTCTCGCCATTTTTGAATCAAAAATTTACAGGTTGACACAAAAAAGTATGAAAAAAAATTATATTTTTGTAAATCTGGCAACAATGGCAAAAGTTTAGAAAATTTTAATGAGATGAAAATAAACTGTAGGGTATACAAAATATATGTGTAAAACTTTATTGCCGTTTTGTATAATAATGGCGTCATCACCCATAGCAACTGCCACTTCCGGTTGTGCGATTGGCACCAAAATCTAATCAGATCTAATCTAGGGTATCAGAAGCCTGTATGCAAAATTTCAAATTTTTTTATTCAGTAGTTTTTGAGTTATCGTTACTACAACATCCATCCAAACACACACACACACACACTAACACACTAACACACACACACACACTAACACACACACACACACAGACATCATCGCGAAAATATTAAAATCGTATTCTAGGGACCCCAAAACGTGTTTATCCATTGAAAACTGACTAACCAATTTTTAGCATGATTCCTATACCTCTCTTATCTGAAGGGCGAGAGGTAAAAAACATATAAATACATAGATGTAAATAAATAGAGAAATTGATAAGCGACTGAATATGATATTGTAAATAATTAACATTCCTCATTTATTTGAGAAAAATCAAACAATTGTTATAAATAAAAGAACGTTTTACGATTTCCACAAAAATAATAACAAAAGTTATTAGGTTAATAGTGACTAGTTTCGTTACATAGTAACTTCATCAGATTAATATTATTTACAAGAACATCAAGAATAAAATTACCTCTCTAATATTATGAGGGCTTAATCAATAGCTATTAACAAACGTTCAAGCAACTAAAAACTAAAGAGAATTTAAAATAATTTAAAAGAATATTTGTCGAACAGGCTGAAGGTATTAAAAGAGATTTAAAAGTGGTGAATTGTTAAGATCAAGTTGGTCATTTAATAATAAATCCGTATTCGACCAAAACTTGGCGTCTAGGAATCCTAAAAACATTAGAAAAATGGAAATTTAAGGGAAACCTTCCCATATTTATAGATCGAACTTTTTAGAATATAGAATCTTCCGAGTAAGGATACAAAATATCATGTCAGAAGTTCACTCTCAAAAAAATGGTATCCCTCAGGGATCTACACTAAACGTTGCGCTGTTTGCCATAGCAGTGAACGGGCTGATGTCTGTATTAGAGAAGAGGATAGGGAAAAGTATCAAAGTTGACGATCTGTCCATTTACTTATGAGTCAGACAATCTAGAAGATATTGAAGAAACTTTGCAAAGAAATATTAATAATTTAAATGACTACGCAAAGCAACATGGATTTAATTTCTCCAAATCTAAAACTCACTGCGTTCACTTCAATAGACTAAGATCACAACACAGACCACCTCAGTTATCCTTGGAAGACCATCCATTAGAATTTAAAGAATCTACCAAAGTCTTGGGTGTAATAATGGACAAAAAACTAAACTGGAAGGAGCATATACAAGCTACAGTCTTAAAATGCAAAAAACATATAAACTTATTAAAATAAATAGCTAGTATTAAATGGGGAAGTGATAGAAACACTCGTCTAATGTTCTATAAATCCTTTATTCGGCCGCGTATAGACTATGATTGCATTGTCTACTCCTCAGCTCGAAAAACAACCCTAAAACCATTGGACTCAATTCAATGAACTGCATTACTGAGTGTACTAGGAGCCTATCGAACAAGTCCCTATCTCTCCCTATGTAGCGAGACAGCCATTCCCCCACTGGAATATCGCAGAGACCAGCTCTTAGCCAATTATTGCACCAAGATGCTAGCCCTACCAAACCATCCCATTAACAAACTAATTACATCCAACGAAGAAGACACATATTTTAATAGGAACCCAACTAGAACAAGACCAGTTCGAATTCGGTATAGAGAACTGTTGGAAAGATTGGCAGAAACTTTTCCTAATCTTCTTAGCCAACATGAATATGAAGTTTCACCATGGATGATCAATAGTCCCATATGCCACTGCGAATGCCTGAAACATAAAAAGAAGAAACACCTTCAGAAATAATTAAACAAGAATTTATGCAAGTATTGAACACCTACCGTAATAGCCAAATAATATACACAGACTGATCAAAAAACAAAGCAGCGCGATAAACATCCAAAACAACTCATTTTCATGGACACTTCCAAAGGCAGCCACAGTATATACAACAGAACTATACGCAATACATAGATACAAACAACAATACATCAAATGTAATTTTCAGGGACTCACTAAGCTCAATACACGCACTCCAAAATACATTCAGCATGATTAGACGCATATTAGCTACTCTACATCACCTAGAATCTAATGGCAAAAGAACAATATTCATATTGATTCCCAGTCATATCGGTATCACAGGCAACGAAAGAGCTGATCACTCTGCAAAAGCAGCTCTAAATGAACCAGTTAAGGATATACCTATTAGAGCTGAATACTACCAGATTTACCTGAAACATAAAATTCTATCACAATGGGCAGATCACTGGATACAACATGAATCTAAATTAAAGAGAGTAAAAGAAAACACTTACCCATTTATAATTAGAAGAACACTGTCAAGAAGGGAACAAGTGGTACTTAACACGCATCCGTATAGGCCATACAATATTAACGACATCCTATATGCTACTCGTAGAAATAAACCACGACGCGAATTATGTGGAGTCTATCTAACAATGGATCATGTAATCTTTGAATGTCCAACTTACCAACAACCTCGAAGTCAACACGCAATACCAAATAATGCCAAGATGTGTCTAAATAATTATAATTGCATAAAAGCATGCCTAAATTTCTTAAAAAGAATAAATTTATTCAACGAAATCTAAACAGCGACGAGAGAAAAGTTAGATCAGCGTAAATAACACGGAAAGGCTAATGACCTAGTAGTCGATGCCTCCACCAAACCAAAAAAAAAAAAAATAAATCCGTATGTTTGAGGACATTACGATACACAACTCTTCCAGTCATCCTTATCAACATAAATTAGCTGCTTATAATAGTATGGTACATAGACTAATTAATATACCTATGTGTGACGAGGATTTCAATAAAGAATTAAATTTAATTAAACAGATCTCGGTGAATAACGGTTACAACCCCTCTATTATTGATAATATTTTAAATAAGAAGTTACAAAAACAAGCTATTCATTTAATTTACCCATAACCTAAACCAAATAAGTCTAATTTTAAATTTTTTACGTATTTAGGTTTGCCAAATCAAAATTTATCCTCTTAAGAAATTTAGACATGAATGTTGCATATAAAACGATCAATACTTTAGGCATGGCAATTAAAAATAATAAAAATTTTCAATCGGGAGTTTATTCACTAACTTGTGGGTCTTGTCCAAAAAGGTATATAGGTCAAACAGGGAGAACATTTGTCAAAAGGATTAATGAACATAAAAGATCTTTTCAACATAATAAATTAGATTCAAATTATTCCAATCATTTAATTAATGAAAATCATATTTTGAATGATAATTTTGAAATTTTAAATACACAAAGTAAAGGCATTCGGTTAAATTACTTAGAAACATTAGAAATCAATAAACTCGAACATAGGGATTTATTATTAAATGACCAACTTGATCTTAACAATTCACCACTTTTAAATCTCTTTTAATTCCTTAAGCCTGTTAGACAAATGTTCTTTTAAATTATTTTAAATTCTCTTTAGTTTTTAATCGCTTGAACCTTTGTTAATATCTATTGGTTAAGCCCTCATAATATTAGAGAGGTAATTTTATTCTTAGTTATTTTAGTATAAATTTTTTGATATTCTTGTAAATAATATTAGTCTGATGAAGTTACTATGTAACGAAACAAGTCACTATTAAATTAATAACTTTTGTTATTACTTTTGTGGAAATCGTAAAACGTTGTTTTATTTATTTAAATTTAATAATGGATTTTCATCAAGTAAAAGCCGACACAGTTAAACAAACAATTGTTATGTGTGCATCATTTCAATTGTAAAAAAATTTTAGTTTAAGCTAAAAAAAACTGTATTTGCTAAAAAGTAATTCGTTTTAATTACTTTATAATCGACTCTATCTATTTTTTTAGAAAATTATAATTAGTTTTTTTGTTGGAAAATAATAGATCATTAACAATTGATACAATATAGTTCAATACCTATTATTTTAAAAACAAAATTTGTAATACGGGTCAGAGAGGTGTCTAATTTTGAAACGAGGTTGAATTTATGGCCGTAATCATAAATCATTGTTAAATGTGGTTAAGGGTAGGTACTTTATTATAGTCGACCTTTATAATAAATCTCAAATACCGATTCCAGTGACTATAAGAAAAAAATGTGCTGCATACTATTGATCTGTGTATAATAATATGCACGGGGGATAAGTGATTAGAGTAGGGTAATAGTCTAATACCGGATGTCTCACTGTATTTTTTCACATTGGGAGGACTTGTATCTTCAAAACCACTTAAGATATCTTAATGCAGTTTCCACTATTTCGCCATTTCTTTAAATGGGACATCCTGTATATTAATACATTTTTGAAAAACATTATCCTTTATCTACATAACGACGTGCTTAGTTTCAAAAATTGTTCGAAAATGGCTACGAAAGTACTTAGATAAAAAATTCTTGCAAATTTTAAGCTTAAATGAAATTTATTAGAATTATACAGGAGGCTATGAATGATAGGGCTTCACACGAGACGAGATCAAGCGAGAATTTAAAAAATCTTGTCTCGGCTCGTTAGTTAAAAAAAAAAGTCTCGTTTCAGGCTCGGTCTCGTCTCGTAACGGTTTTTCTCGTCTCGTCTCGTCAAATCTCGTTATTGCTAGAACTTATTTCTAAGATAGTACAAATCGAGGTAATTATTAATTCCATTCTAATTTATAAATGCGTGATTATTTATTTATTTTTATTGTTTATTTGGACGTTATTAAATAATTATCTATACAAATTATAATTACAAACATATCATTGTGATATAATAAAATAGAACTTTTTTTCATTCATACACGTTACAATATTTTCGCAAAAATAAATTTTATGTTTCGTTAATTAGTTTAAAAATATTATTTTATAAATTATTTTTTATATGGGAGATAACTGAACGTCTATAACCAAAGAATTACAATTGTCGAATTTGAACTGAAGAGCATGTTAATGTTGATTTCGTTACTCCTATTTTCAATAGAATTGAAAATTTCATTTAAAATGTTTTATTCTGCACACATACCTTTAACCTTCAACAACAAATGTAGTTTCTAGGTAACCTTTGGATACCTAATACATAACTGTGTCATAAAATTTAATTATACCCTCAAACTATTTGGAAGATGTAAACAATTCGAAACACATTGAAAGTGTCATTTTGTATAAAATAAAATATTTCACAGATGGTTACCTTTAGATTTCGTAAATTTATCGTAACCTATGCAGACCTTTCTTTTATTATAAAAGGAATTAAATGTTTATACTGCTTGCTAGATTATTTTTCTCAGAAATTCAGAAAACGAATATTTCCGTAGCCAGAAACGAGACTCTCGGGTCTCGCCGTATGTGGTCTCGGTATCGCCTAAATAATTTTCAAAAAGATCTAATGAATGAAAAAGATATAAAAGCTTGGGATTATAAAATGTATAGTGGACAGCAAAATATAATAAATAATTGTTTACGAGTAGATGGGGTTAAAGAAAACAGATAATGAGGATTTGTTAACCATGGTTACAAAATTATTCGGCACTTTCTTAAAAATTGCATGTACAGAGCTAGAAATAAATAATATTTATTGAGTGAGAAAAATCAATAATAGACAGAAATTAAAAACTATAATTGTGGATTTAGTAACAGCATTAAAAAAAATGAAATTCTTAAAGCTAGAAAACAGTTCAAAAAAATCTGATTTCGCCATTTTTGAATCAAAAAGTTACAGGTTAACACAAAAAAGTATGTATCACTTCATTTGTCTTTTCTGTTTTCTGGATCTTCTAAAGGTTTGACACGCTTTGTAAAATGTCTCGGCAATTCTAGAAAAAGTTTTTTTTTCGATTAATCCTATTTCGAATAACAATAAATTAAACTAATTGAGTCATCTCGAATAAATAAACATAGTCGATATAGATTGCCCAATTGAACTTACATATTATATTCCTTGGGGGTAAATATTTTTCCGGGTTTATCAACATTGATACTTACGAGCGATAATAATGACGGCTTCTATTTTAGGCTCCACAACCAGCTGAATCATGGTCAGGAGTATTAGATGCTACAAAACAAGGAGATGGTTGTATTCAATATGTTGGAATGCCGCCTACAGTTGGAGGATCTGAAGATTGTCTCAATCTTCACGTCTTTACAAAAAATGTAAGTAAGAGTTTGGGATTTCATTAGGATTATTAGACGTTTTACATACTGAGGTGGGAAATGCTCCATTCAATTTAGACCAATAATGCTAGTGCCATTTTGTAGGAAATTACCACATAATTATATCTCCGGGCAAATTCGAAAAATTAGAATTAATCTTCCTTAATTTAAATCGATTAATCTTATTCTTTTTTTAAGATATTTCTTCCTTTATTAAAGGTAACCACTTTCGTTTATTTAACTAAATAACTAAAAAACATTTTTTTTCCATATGATTGTCTCTAAGACAGTACAAATATAGGGATAACCACAATATAAACGATTGATTATCTTTATGAAAGTTCTGACGTGATTTATTGGTTAAGATACCTTATGTCTATGTCCAGGATGTTCGGGTCCAATCCCCGATAAGGGAATAATTCTTTTTGTATTTATTTTTTACCAAAATAAATGGATAGTCTGTCGGTATGATCTATATGTTCCTTCTTAGGGCAGTACTCAAATTTAAAAGCATTAGTTCGGAATTAAACCACTATTATTATATAAATTTGATTTTATTAGTTTTTTATAGTTCATTTGAAGATCATATATCATTGTATATACAGTTCTTTTCACCGAGATTTTTATTCAGAAAAGTTTATTATTAATAAGTCAGCTTACGTAATTATATCTTATCTCACCTGTCTTCCGGAATGTGTCTTATCAAAAGTTAGATGTACTTAAAAGAAAATGCCTGGAAAAACAGTAATTGCAGAAAATCAACTTTGTATTAAATTTGTTAGATACTTCACCAAGCAGAAAGAGAACAACGGGCCTTTTGTCAGTATCAGAGCTACAGAAACGAGTTCCAGATGTATTAAAAAATAGTGTTAGTAGTTTAAAGCGAATAAAACATGGCCAGTCGCTTAATATACACAAAAAAAAGACTGATGATATAAGTGATGTTATATTCGAGTACAACTCGCAACACTACTGAGCAACCCCGTCACTGATATTACACTTCTGCCTATATATACACTTTATTTCATATGAATGTATGACGTAAAGCTCAAGGAGTAAAGGACTGTAGACTTTTCTGCATCTGCATGTAACATTACTCGACAAACTATAAGATGTCGCTGTTGTATTTCAAAGTTTTACTGACTGATTTCTCGTGAGTGCGTTCTTTTAGTTATTTTTCTTGTTTTGAGTTTAGTTTGGTTTATTCAGTAGGTGGTCATAAATTCCCCAAGAGGTTTAGTCCAATTGAATTGAGTCGTCTGGTCTCCACCACTCCGTCCGCACCGACATCGCACCTACACACTGCACCGTTAAGGCTCGATGACACGGAGCGAGTTTACAAGCTGCTAGTTGCCGAATTCACTAGCTGCTAGTAAACTCGCTCAGTGTCATCATGGTAACTAGCCAACCAGCAGATTGTAAACTATCTGCGAGTAAAATTGAAAGGCGGGCTACTTTACTCGCTACTCGCTGGCGTGTGGGCTTGTTAGCTAGTAAACTAGCCGTGTGTCATCATAGTTGCTAGTGAACTAGCTGCGAATAAATCAGTGATTCCTGGTTTCAGTATCTAAAAATGTCGACGCAACTAGTTCGTGCGTTAGCCGTTATTTTAGCTCATGCTATGAAAAATGAGGTATATTCCATAACAAACGCTACTGTTGGTAGACATTAAGAAATTCTACAATATTATTTACGTTCCACTTCATTTTAACACTAGAACACTCAGGAATGTTCAGTAAATGAAAGAAAAAAATAAAAACGTATTAAAAATAACACGGGGTTTTTTAAAATACTCGCTAGCTAGTTGGCTACTGAGCAAGTGGAAGGTTTTGCGTGTCATCATTAGTACCCCACTATCTCACTCGCCCGCTTCTAAACTCGTCAACTATAGCAGCTTGTAAACTCTCTCCGTATCATCGAGCCTTTAGCAACTAGTTTAGTTTAGTTTTTGACGGACACGGACTCCGATCGGTGTAGGGTAGAGCTTATTTTTTGCCATTAATTTAATGTTTAATTTTTCGTTCAGTACAATTTTATTTCTCACTATGAACATAAAGAAATTAATTAAGGAGGTCAGAAAGTTTCCTGTGTTGTACGACCAGTCAAATGGAAAATCTAGAAATACAGAATATAAAGACAGAATTTGGAAACACATTGAGACCATCCCGAAA
The DNA here is from genome assembly GCA_963243735.1 of Neocrepidodera transversa. NCBI lineage: Eukaryota > Metazoa > Arthropoda > Insecta > Coleoptera > Chrysomelidae > Neocrepidodera > Neocrepidodera transversa. The sequence continues at coordinate 27,490,505 of OY725341.1, forward strand.
ATCAAATTATATTTTCTTATTTTCCGTCCCAAAATGTTATATATTGTTACGTTTTTTGAGGGGTGTAGTGGTTTATTTGCTAAGGTTTGTTAGAAAAAAGAGGGATACTGCTTAAAACATAACAATTATTTATTGATTAGTACCCTAACAATAAAATGTTAACAATTTACTTACTCCTAATTAATTTCATACCATTGGCAACAGACCTTTTGAGGGTAGGCACATTTTAAACTTTTAAACTCCCAGGAGTCGGAGCAAGAGGCTCCGATCCTGGGTTTAATTTTAATTTCTTCTTATCTTCTAAAATTTGATTTAAGGTCTTACTTCGATCATATCGTAAAATCAACTCCCTGAATAAAAACTATCTTTTAGCTAGCTACCAGTGACCTACTTCAAATTTTGATGATTTTACACATTCAATTCTTTACCATCGACCCAGATTACTTTGTTTAATAATTAAAAAAGTTTCCATTTGTTTTTAAATTTTGAATAAAGTTATGAAATTAAATTACAATATTAAATACCAAATATTTATACAGGGTGGATTTACATTTTGGTACTGGAGCTTTGATAATATCGTAACAATACCTTGTTAAAATCCCTAAACAACATGGCGTGGCATTTTAAAATATTCATATGACTTCGCCTCATCGCACTTCAGATGTGACACAAATTCCCCTTCAACACATCTTTTTGTCAATGCGTCGTGGACCCACATTCTTCTCCTGTTTCTTTGGTGATTTCTTCGCAAATTTTCATCTTCTTCCTCTAAAGCAAGTGCTAATAACCCTAATTCACTATTTTTTAAATTTCGCTACAATTTTCTCAAGGAAACAGCTAGGTGAGCTATACTAAACTAGTTGTGCTGTACATCGAACGTACGGAACAAGTGGGGTCAGCCAGTCACTGCACCGCACATCGGCCGACTGTGGGACAACTTGCGGTGCGGACGCGGTATCGTCATGTAGTGTTAGACCTTTAGTCGCATTTGTGTAACATTCTGTGTTAAAATTCAAAATAAGTTAGGTTACGTTATTAAACTGCCAAGTCTGTCAATGTTATCGTTAGTTCTGTTGTAGAAAGACGATAAAGATGTTCAAATATTTTCAAGTGGGATAGAAAAAGATAACAATGTAATCTCGTGTTATTAGTACCTCCGTAATAGACTAGTAATTATACAACATTGCAACAAATAAAGTACTCTTATTGGTGTTACGTCACTTACCATTTTGACCACACTTTTTCAATTTTCAATATTTTTCTCCTTTATTTTAGTAGGGGAGGCCAAGCGGGGATTTGGGGATTTACTGAAGCGCGGCAGATATACACCCAGTTGAGTACCTTTACCGGATATGATCTCCTAATATATATAGAGGCCCGTGTAGGATAAAGGATCAGAATAGTAAAAAAAAGTTGATCATTAGAAATCTTCGAGCGCTTCAGATTAAGGTAGGGTGAGTTCATTACATCCTAAAAGGTGTACATTCCAATAATCTGAACATTTCAGTGTGGCGCAAAGAAGTGGGGAAGATACAAATTTGTAAAAATACTCGAGCGCGGTTAATTTTTTTTTTCATTTTGAGGAAAATAATTTAATTATCACGAAAATAATATAATCTGCCGATTTCTTCAAGCCGGGGTACTTAAAATCATCAATAAAGTGTGGTATGTGCAGCTGCTGAGAATTATGTATTTCCCACTCTACATATCTCTTCCCTTCTTACTATTTTCTATCTCCCACTCTTTGGCACCGTCCCCACACTACTTTCTGTCGTCATGATGCCATCCCAGCTGATCTACGACGCGTTCGTGTTCGTATATGTACAACGCTTTGATTTGTTTATTGTGTTTTAAAAAAGTTTAATGAATTACATGAGCAACGACAATGAGTGAAAATATTTCTACCCCTTCGTACAGCCACCCCCAACTAGGAAGCCGGCAGATTATTGTCTTTCCGTTGCTATAGACACGTAGGGCGTATACGCTATTAATGTCTGGCATGCTCTAGTATGTCTTTGTGCCCATTTTTTCTACGTGATTTTTTTTAAATTGTCAGATTTATGAAATTCCTCCGAATAATCGTCAGATTATTGGTCAGCACGTCTAGGACATTAAGATGAACCGTAAATATCTTAATCTGATGCGCTGCAGACATCAAAACGACGATTTTTTCTGCATTTTTCGAAAATCACCGAGAGTTTGCGTTATGTCTAAATCGTCAGAATATGAGAACTTTCTTTGGGTATACTTGCCACCCCCTTAAAATATCTGACACGCCCGATTATTTTTTTTTTTATTTTCAATCCTTTTTTTACATTTTTTAAATTTTATAGACGCTCCCCTCACCGATGAACGGGTATACATTATATGTATAACATTTTTTCTTTTTATCATCTAAGCTTCGAAATCTAATAGGTCTTCACGACGCTCGAGTAAATCCCCATTTAGAATCGTGGCCTCCCCTACTATTTTGAATTTAAAAAAATTAATTTTTCCACCAAAGTGTTTATTTTATTGGGTATTATAGCCTTAAATTTTATCTCAATTGATAACTGAAGCTCATTACGTCAATGCAAACCAATGTATTTAGAATTAAGAAAGAAAAACAAAGCCCGACTATTAAATAAATAAAATAAAGAAATTTGTAAAACAGTTTGTTTGGCTGATTTGATTGTTCCGAACCTCGCTGCGCTCGACTTTGAGTGGATGGTGGTGATTTTTTACTAATTTCTTTGTTTCGAGAAGCTTCATTTATTTAACAGTTAAGCTTTGTTTTGTTTTTGCGCGCGCGCATAATTAATTTTTTTAATTTTTTTGTTTTTTTTTCGACATATATTAGATTTCAATTTTTAGCAGTTAAAGTAAGTAAAATTTTAAAATTTAGGCTTCGTTACCACCCGGTTTATGTGGTCAGCTAACTGTTAGTTATTTAATCCTTTTTTCTATATTACATATAATTATTTTTTTTATTTCTGATAGTTTTTTCATTATTTTATCAGGATCAGTTGAAGTCTACTTAAATCGTTAAACGAACATTTTTAAAATATGTTCAGTAATATGCTGTTCACAAAAAATCTCGTAGAGGTTTAAATTTAAAAAATCTCAACCTTCTGATTAAGAGGAATGAGATGTAAGTTTTGGATATACTTTAAAGTAGTATAAAGGACCCCCTCAATTTTTTTATGCAAACGGGAGCACCGTCAAATTGTCTAATTTTTTTATATGTTATAGTACTTGATGTTGATCCTATCCTATGGCTAGATTTCGAGATACAGGGCGTTGAATTTACAAATCCAGATTTTTTTAAATTTAACACAAAAAAGTTATTCTTAAATATTTTTGGAAGTTTGACTAATATATGTAGCCACAATACATACTTAATTATCAACATCAAAATATGTTGACTTACAGGATGATTTATGCTTTCACAGATCTGTTTTGTTCAAAGTGTGTATTTTTACCATACAAAAATACAGCATAAAATATCAAAAAAAAAATCACCATCAAAGTTTCTCAATATTTGATATAGTATAGATCTCGATGTCCTTAGTGGTAAAATCAGATCCTATGACTAGTTTTCAAAATATTAAATTTTAATGGGTAAAACGTCAATTTTTACGAATAAAAAAATTACAAATAAAAGAATTACCGTGTACTAAATATTTTTACACACTTATATTATACCTTTGTATTATTAGGAAGTATTCTAAAAATATTTATACTTATAGGGTGTTTTTAGTTGAGCTCGCAATATGATAAAATCAACAAATACCAGACAGCTACCAAACAATAAAAACTAGTTATTATTTAATACGTTTTTAATGTACGTTCATGATAGATTTTCGAAAAACTTAAAAAAAAGTGCGTTACTGACTTCCATATGTCTGTCTGTATGTATATGCAGCATTTTTTTAATTTTTGATTTCAGATTCCAATTCTACATACAAAAGTGTTAATAAAAAGTTTTTTTTACTCTTATTAATCAAATGATAGAAAGCTATTGATTGGGCCCATGGACATTTTTAATTAGAACATCAAGTATTATAACATATAAAAAAATCAGACAATTTGACGGCGCTCCCGTTTGCATAAGAAAAGTGCGGCTTCCTTTTATTTATATTATCTAAAAAAGATTATTAAAAAAAATATTATTCAGCAATATCGAACTGCAACGTGTAGGTGTAGGTACTGATTCAGGTTCAGCTTAGTTTTATGTGAAGGTTCAGGTAATTCAGAATAAATCTGGCAACATAACATTTTAATCATGATTTCGCAAACCGTACTTTTTATTTAATAGACTTTTTCATCGCATATGTGATTTTTCACTGAAAATAGATTTTCGCCTTTCTATAACACATACTTTGTATAAAATTTAAGGTAATTCAGTATTTTATTAATATAGCAATAAATATTTATTTTTACATGAGTTTGCAGAAAAATTGACTTGGTTTCTTACTTTTCTGTCATTATTTCTTAAAAAAGTGAACAAATTTGTACGTTCACTTTTTGCGTTTTGTACTGAAAATAGTCAATTTTTTTGATTTTTATCCAAAATGGGTTAAAATTCATAAAAACACTACTTAATGTCATGGGCAACTACACAAATTTTTTAAACGTGTAGTAAATTTTTGTCAAGGTAATCTTAATAAATTTGATACAGAATATTAATAATAATTTTTAAGCTTCTTAAAAAATAGATAAAAATATCTGCTAACAATACAATTAAAAATTAATTATTATTATTTTTAGCTGCCATCAGAAGATAGAAAACTTAAGCCGGTAATATTCTGGATCCATGGGGGAGCTTTTACAATGGGCAATCACGACATTAACATATATGGGCCTGACAAGTTGATGACAGAAGATATAGTTCTAGTTAGTATAACCTACAGAGTAGGGCTCCTTGGTTTTTTGAGCCTACAAGATACTTCTTTAGACATACCAGGAAACGCAGGACTCAAAGATCAAGTTTTAGCATTGAAGTGGGTACAGAAAAATATTAAAAATTTTAACGGGGATCCTAATAATGTGACAATTTTTGGAGAAAGTGCAGGTGGAGCTTCTGTTGAATATTTATTGTTAACACCTTCTGCAAAGGGATTGTTTCATAAAGCTATAGCAATGAGTGGGTCTACTTTCAATCCGTGGGCTAGGGGATTTTTTGATCCATTTGATTTTGCCAATTTTCTTGGACATCCCAATTTAAGCGAAACAGACATTTTAAAGTTGATGACTGATATGCCGGCTGCTGATTTATTCCTTTCTCAAAATAAGTATGAAGAGGTAATAAAATAGTCTTTTTTTTAATGAGGTGTTAAAAAAACAGGTTTTTTTTGTGCGTACCTGATAAATTTTTATATGAAGTAAAGTTATGTAATCAAGGGAAAGACAGTTTCTTAATTTTTTTTTATTTTATCTTTCTGAATTATTCACATTTTTTACTAATTTTTTTGTAAATCACTTACTGTCATCATTACATTTTATTGTACGAAGAAAATGGGTATTGAAATTGTAAACATGCTTTCAGAAAGGCATAATGATTTTTTCATCACAAAAATATATTATATTTCTGATTTAGGAAACGCATGATCTTGGATTAATTGGTCCAGTTATCGAAAAGTCCAATCACACTGCTTTTATAGACAAACATCCTATAGACATAATTCAATCTGGGGAATACAATAAAGTTCCAATTATTATGGGTTATTGTGATAATGAAGGATTACTGGAAGAATTTTTCAAACGTTTTAAAAAAATGATGGGGATACCTCCTAAAAAAGAACCGGCTAATATTAACGAATTTTTACCCAATGATATCAGTTTTAGTGATTTTGATCAGGTTAAGAAAATAACTGATAAATTGATAAAGTTCTATAGTCAGGATGAATACAAAAATACTCCAACCCTGGTAAGTTTAGGCTGAAAAAATATAAAAATTTTCAAAATACCTTGACACAAGTGCTAGTTTTCCTGGCTTAGTATTTAAAAGTTGACATGATTTTTGTATAAATTAATGAAATGTATTTGTTTTAGTATTGTGATGCAATGTTTGTTATTGGAATTTTGGTTTCTGCAATAAATCATGCAAAAGTTTCCAAAAATCCTATATTTTTGTATAGATTTTCGTTTGATGGAGAATTAGGAATGCTTAAAAAAATGGTTCAAATAGACATTCCAGGTACATGTGCTTTTTTATTGATTATTTATATCTCTCTTTCTCGTCTATTATTTTAGGGGTTTGTCATGGAGATGATCTTGGTTATATATTTACATCTAAAGAGTCGCCTCGTATAATAGGAGAATCTGAGAAACTCACTGTTAAAAGAATAATAACGATGTGGACAAATTTTGCTAAATATGGAAATCCTACACCAAACGGAAACGATTTAAATATCGAATGGAAACCGCTACAAAGTACACATATAAATTTTTTGGAAATTGGAATGGAATTGATACCAGGTGTTAAGCTTCCAGAAGCTGAAAGATTACAATTGTGGAAGGAAGTATTCAAAATGAATCCTGTTACTGCTAAATTTTTCTAAAAATTAAATATGAATCTGAAGGAATATATAAGATTAAAAGTGTTGTATTAAAATTTCCAACGCTGATTCTATAACTAATGTACCAGATTTTGATTATAGTTTTAATAATGCGCATGCAATTTTTTTATACTTTAAATGAAATAAATATGGGTAGCTGGATTAAGGGCGATGCTTGTAGAGCAGTAGCAATCGCACCCCCAAGTGTGCATATAGGGTACCCCAACTCCATATATCAGGCTACAGAGTTTTTCTAGATATGTGAAATACCTCATTTTTTTCAGGGACCCTAGGGGAGACTCTGAGCCAAATTTCAGAAAAATCTATCTGTTAGTTTTGAGATCGCTTAGAAAAACAAACAAATAAACGAACAAAAATGTATTAATATTTAGGATTATGCACTGCTGATTCCAAACTCCCTGTTTGCATCCAAGTGTTTATTAGTGCAGGCGACATAGCCACAACAATATCCACTCTCTTTTAGATTTAACTTTTAATTGCGAAACAACATCATAGTAAATGTCTAGTTCTTCTATATAATTGTGCTTCAAAGCTTCTTTTGCAAGTTTATCAAAGATTTCGTTATGTATTATGCCTATATGACCCTTCACCCAAATACAAATGATATCATCTTGCTTGTTTAGTAGTATACCATGGATTATTTTTTTCACATTGCATAAAAGTGACTTATTATATTTTTTTAATATACTGTGAGAAATTACCTCTAGAGACGATCGAGAGTCACATAGTATAATCACTTTTTGTATATTATTTGCATTAGCCCTATTTCTGTAGCAATCAGTTCTGCCGTGAATACAGAGCAACAGTGTGATAGTCTTAAAGGAGATAAATTCTTTCATAGACACAATAAAAACGCAACCATATCCATTTTTATTTTTTGATCCATCTGTATACAGGGTGGGCCACGCTCAACGGGACGGAGCTTACTGGGAAAACGAAAAATGTTATGAAAAAGTTATTTGGCAGGAGTACGTAGAGGTTAGTGACGACTACATTTCTAAATTAGTTAGACATATACAGGGTGTTCCAAAAAAGCGTGATATATCAAAGTTATGTTTTTTTTTAATGGAACACCCTGTATTTTATTTTATTTTTGAAGTATATTGAACAAAATAATGTCACTTTATTAAGGCCTCCCTATATCCATTCTTGATTGTTTTCGATTTAAATGGAGGCCATCGATACGAATTATTGTAATGTAAAGTTTATTTACAGGGTGTTGGTAATTGAGAATTTCATGACAATACAATATTTTATACGATTACTGCGTTATTCTAAATGAGGCACCCTGTATTTTGTTATTGTAATAAAAGGGTAAAACAATTCCCTTTCAAATTACTACAAGGTTCCCTATACCAATATCTAAACCAAATAACTTTTTCATAACATTTTTCGTTTTCCGAGTAAGCTCCGTCCCGTTGAGCGTGGCCACCCTGTATATTGTAAAATTTTTGTATTGATTGAGGATATATTGTAGAATACTATTGTTTAGGGAGGGCAAATCAGTGCAAGAGACAAATATGACTTTTTGAAATGCAACAATTTCATTTACTGTAAGAGAATATAAAGGAAAGTATCAGAAGATTGGACATTGATTTGATTGTTTTCGGTAAAAGCATCTGTCAGAGGAGGAGATATTACTACGGCCCGCCCATACTTCACCTTTGGTGAAGTAGGGCAAACCGTAATATTAAAATCGCGCACGATAACTCGAGAATTGTACGGCCGATCCGGAAAATTCTTTCGGTTATCGGTTTTTATTCAAAAAAGAAAGGCTCTATCTGAAGATGAGCTATTTCGGGTGCGAGGATCCCGGTCCCGCCTACTAAGTGAAACTTCTATTCGAGATATCTCGATAAAGAAAGCAAATTTGTCGATACTGATTTATTTTAAGGTGTTGTGTAAGTCAAGAAACGTCGATTGATATCCATATCGCATCCGGCTCGTTGAAAAAAAAATTGAAAAAAAAATTATTGGAAAAATTCCGATTGAAAAATCGCACAGAGATTATTCCTTTTACTAGTTTTAATTTTCCAATACGGATTGGTTAAGTTACGAGTGTATTTTTATGTAGCAATGTGGGCCAAAAGATGACGCGAAAAAAAAGGGTTAGATGCACGTTTTTAAAACGTCATAAAAAACCTAATATATTCGTCAAATTTTGGTGTTAGTTTTCGAGGAAATATATAAAATCGTATTTTTTAGAAATTAGTTTATAATCGGTGAGCACTGACATTCCCAATAAAATTAAAAGAGAAAGGTATTCTTACTCTGTAAGAATTCGCGCGAAATCGCTTGCACTGTAACCTTATATAGCCTTAACCATGTATTGAATAATATATTTGAAAATAAACTAGTGTCCAAAAATTTTTATTACATTAAATTCAATAAATAGACAATAACGAAAACAGAACTTATAATAAATGCCAATATATTTTGAACTGAAATTTATTACTAATCACTGTTTATAATAATAATCTACAAATGTAGCTAAAATAGATGTTTAATTACGTTTTAAATACGTAAAAAAAAATAATTTTTACCTCTCGCCCTTCAGATAAGAGAGGTATAGGAATCATGCTAAAAATTGGTTAGTCAGTTTTCAATGGATAAACACGTTTTGGGGTCCCTAGAATACGATTTTAATATTTTCGCGATGATGTCTGTGTGTGTGTGTGTGTTAGTGTGTGTGTGTGTGTGTGTTAGTGTGTTAGTGTGTGTGTGTGTTTGGATGGATGTTGTAGTAACGATAACTCAAAAACTACTGAATAAAAAAATTTGAAATTTTGCATACAGGCTTCTGATACCCTAGATTAGATCTGATTAGATTTTGGTGCCAATCGCACAACCGGAAGTGGCAGTTGCTATGGGTGATGACGCCATTATTATACAAAACGGCAATAAAGTTTTATACATATATTTTGAGTTTATTTTCATCTCATTAAAATTTTCTAAACTTTTGCCATTGTTGCCAGATTTACAAAAATATAATTTTTTTTCATACTTTTTTGTGTCAACCTGTAAATTTTTGATTCAAAAATGGCGAGAGGTCATGTGCTGGCCACATCAGATTTTTACTTAAAAAAAGATGTCATTGGACTGTGACTTATCACCCTGCATTTCACGTATTTTTACCTCTCGCCCTTCAGATAAGAGAGGTATAGGAATCATGCTAAAAATTGGGTAGTGAGTTTTCAATGGATAAACACGTTTTGGGGTCCCTAGAATACGATTTTAATATTTTCGCGATGATGTCTGTGTGTGTGTGTGTTAGTGTGTGTGTGTGTGTGTGTGTGTGTGTGTGTGTGTGTTAGTGTGTGTGTGTGTGTGTGTGTTAGTGTGTGTGTGTGTTTGGATGGATGTTGTAGTAACGATAACTCAAAAACCACTGAATTAAAAAAATTGAAATTTTGCATACAGGATTCTGATACCCTAGATTAGATCTGATTAGATTTTGGTGCCAATCGCACAACCGGAAGTGGCAGTTGCTATGGGTGATGACGCTATTACTATACAAAACGGCAATAAAGTTTTACACATTTATTTTGTATACACTATAGTTTATTTTCGTATCATTAAATTTTTCAAAAGTTTTGCCATTGTTGCCAGATTTACAAAAATATAATTTTTTTTCATACTTTTTTGTGTCAACCTGTAAATTTTTGATTCAAAAATGGCGAGAGGTCATGTGCTGGCCACATCAGATTTTTCACTTAAATAATGACCAATATTTAACGTTTTTAACACTTCACACTGCTACCTGGGATATTTTAATATTTTTATAAGAGTTCATGTATATTAAATTTTCTTATTTTAATCAAAAATTTAATAGTTAGGAAGCTCCTCCTGATACTAAGAGGTGGTTTCTGAGCCCCAGCTAAGATTGCAGGACATGGTGATGACCTAAATTCACCTATACAAATTCTCAAAGCACGAAATTGTATTCTGTCTATTTTAATTAAATTAGATTTTGATGCTGAACCATATAGATGGATATTCGTAATAAATGATGGAGCGGATATAGGATCTATAGAACATCAGTGATATTATTGGATAAATGTCTGTTCTCACTCTACTAATACATCTAAGCATATTCAAACGCTTTTCACATTTTTGATTATGTAGTTGATATGTAGCGTCCATGTTGGTGTTTTTACCTCTCGCCCTTCAGGTAAGAGAGGTATAGGAATCATGCTAAAAATTGGGTAGTGAGTTTTCAATGAATAAACACGTTTTAGGGTCCCTAGAATACGATTTTAATATTTTCGCGATGATGTCTGTATGTGTGTTAGTGTGTGTGTGTGTGTGTGTGTGTGTGTGTGTGTGTGTGTGTGTGTGTGTGTGTGTGTGTGTGTGTGTGTGTGTGTGTGTGTGTGTGTGTGTGTGTGTGTGTGTGTGTGTGTGTGTGTGTGTGTGTGTGTGTGTGTGTGTGTGTGTGTGTGTGTGTGTGTGTGTGTGTGTGTGTGTGTGTGTGTGTGTGTGTGTGTGTGTGTGTGTGTGTGTGTGTGTGTGTGTGTGTGTGTGTGTGTGTGTGTGTGTGTGTGTGTGTGTGTGTGTGTGTGTGTGTGTGTGTGTGTGTGTGTGTGTGTGTGTGTGTGTGTGTGTGTGTGTGTGTGTGTGTGTGTGTGTGTGTGTGTGTGTGTGTGTGTGTGTGTGTGTGTGTGTGTGTGTGTGTGTGTGTGTGTGTGTGTGTGTGTGTGTGTGTGTGTGTGTGTGTGTGTGTGTGTGTGTGTGTGTGTGTGTGTGTGTGTGTGTGTGTGTGTGTGTGTGTGTGTGTGTGTGTGTGTGTGTGTGTGTGTGTGTGTGTGTGTGTGTGTGTGTGTGTGTGTGTGTGTGTGTGTGTGTGTGTGTGTGTGTGTGTGTGTGTGTGTGTGTGTGTGTGTGTGTGTGTGTGTGTGTGTGTGTGTGTGTGTGTGTGTGTGTGTGTGTGTGTGTGTGTGTGTGTGTGTGTGTGTGTGTGTGTGTGTGTGTGTGTGTGTGTGTGTGTGTGTGTGTGTGTGTGTGTGTGTGTGTGTGTGTGTGTGTGTGTGTGTGTGTGTGTGTGTGTGTGTGTGTGTGTGTGTGTGTGTGTGTGTGTGTGTGTGTGTGTGTGTGTGTGTGTGTGTGTGTGTGTGTGTGTGTGTGTGTGTGTGTGTGTGTGTGTGTGTGTGTGTGTGTGTGTGTGTGTGTGTGTGTGTGTGTGTGTGTGTGTGTGTGTGTGTGTGTGTGTGTGTGTGTGTGTGTGTGTGTGTGTGTGTGTGTGTGTGTGTGTGTGTGTGTGTGTGTGTGTGTGTGTGTGTGTGTGTGTGTGTGTGTGTGTGTGTGTGTGTGTGTGTGTGTGTGTGTGTGTGTGTGTGTGTGTGTGTGTGTGTGTGTGTGTGTGTGTGTGTGTGTGTGTGTGTGTGTGTGTGTGTGTGTGTGTGTGTGTGTGTGTGTGTGTGTGTGTGTGTGTGTGTGTGTGTGTGTGTGTGTGTGTGTGTGTGTGTGTGTGTGTGTGTGTGTGTGTGTGTGTGTGTGTGTGTGTGTGTGTGTGTGTGTGTGTGTGTGTGTGTGTGTGTGTGTGTGTGTGTGTGTGTGTGTGTGTGTGTGTGGACTTTTGAGACCTTACGGGGACAATTTCCGAAAAACGCTTATGGTTGTGAGGACCGTTTTTCTTATTGGGACATCAAGCCGGTCTTCATAAGAAATTAACCTGATTTTTGTAATCTACGTCATTTTTGGTCTCAAATGGTACCTATAACATTAATAAAATATTTGGTCCCCATAAGTAATGTGTCAGGTGGATGAGGTTCTTATAACATACCTGAAGGGGGCGCCGTCATCTATACACTTTGTGTGTATTAGGCAATGATATTGCATTGGTTGTAAAGACCATGTATTCACAATGTGTTTAATTTTTGCTTAGATTTTGACTTCACGTACTGTTGATCTCAGTGTCTTCAACGATCAATATTGGTGTGTACGAAATTAGCCCCATTTTTCGAATTTTGGCATTTTGAATGTTGTTAAAATTGTTGTAGGTTTATAACAAAGTGTTACAGAAAATTATTTCTTAAACTAAGTAATACCATTATTTTTTTTTCGAAATATTTTTTGTTGTACTAGATTGTTCTAGTTGTTCTTAACATTGTTCCAAAATTTCATGTCTTAAAAAAATATTTCAAGTTCAAAATCAATTACAGCCATTTAGAGCTAGCCCTCCATTATTTTGTTTCGTAAATTTTTTTGTTATATCAGATTGTTTCAGTTGTTCTTAACATTGTTTCAAATTTTTGTGTTTCAAAAAAAATATTTCAAGCTCATAATCAATTAAAATCGTTTAAAGCTAGCTCGCCATTATTTTTTTTCGAAATTTTTTTTGGTGTACTAGATTGTTTTAGTTGTTCTTAAGAGAAATTGCTTCGTGCACTGTATCTCAGATAAAGGGGAAATTTCTCCTGTGAGGCCCCCCCCACAAATTTTCAAGCGACCGAGGCGATTCACGAAAACGGTGACCGGACACTTCCCCACTAGAATAATCCCCACATGATAATTCTCCACAGAAAATTACCCACAAGTAGAAATACCCACACGAAATTTGCCCACATAGAAATTTGCTTACACAGATAATTCCTCACAATAGATTTGCTCACAATGATATTTGCTCACAATGATATTTGCTCACAGTGAAAATTTATTGGTAATTATTCAATAGTTATTGAGTTTAAATAAAAAATAATTAATTGATAATTATAATCTTCTGATGAAATTTGTGTTGATCGGTGTATATCGATTAAGCATAACTTAATAATTAGGCAACGAAAGTATTAAAATAATACAATTTCATAAATAGAATTCTCAAAACTTGCTAATGAATTTTCACAATGTAATTATTAAAATATATTTAATATTTTATTGTACTCATTCAAATATCTTTGTAATTTTTAAACAAATTAAAGTGTCCGAACGCATACATATAAGTATATAAAATTTGTGCTCATATTGAAAAAAAAAATAGAAATATAAGAAACGTTTTGTAGAAATTTAATTAAACTTTGTAAAAAAAATATTTCTATAATTGCTTTTGTATAAACTCAATAACTGTTGAATAATGACCAATAAATTTTCTCTGTGAGAAAATATCATTGTGAGCAAATATCATTGTGCGCAAATTTATTGTGAGGAATTATTCATGTGTGCAAATTTCTATGTGGGCAAATTTCGTGTGGGCCTTTCTACTTGTGGGAAATTGTCTGTAGGGAATTATCATGTGCGGATTATTCTAGTGGGCAACTGTCATGGAACCCACGAAAACATTTTATTTAACAGCCCTTCAACCACGGCGTTTTGTGTTGACTTTTAAAATACGGACTCAAGAAATTTTCAAGCCCAGTATTGTTGAGATTATTTTTAGTGCCGTTAGTTTCGCGGTGTTATTTGTGGATTTTTTAAAATTTTTCTTTTTATTGGAAAGTATGGGGCTAAGGAGTAAACGATATTTTCTTAAGAAAAGAAAGAAGAATATAAATGACGAATAAAAATCGAACAATTTTCAATTTTTTGTGGCATACTGTATACAACTTGCAATAATTTTCATTTTTGAGACATACTGTATACATTTGACAATACTTTTTTTGGGACGTAGTGTAGGTAAAAACATTAAAAGATTTTTGAAAGGGAAAAATCTTTAACGATAAATAATATATACCTACTATTTAGAAAATGTATTCCCCAAAAAACTCAACTTCAGACACACTGTGTAGATCTTACAAGACTTTTTATTTTAAGGACCTGCTGTATATAAGAATTTTCATTTTTATACTATACTTTATAAAACTTATATTTTCATTTTTGGGACATACTGTATATATCCTACAAGAATTTTTATTTTTGGAACATGCTGTTATAAGAATTGTCATTTTTGTGGCATACTGTATACAACCTACCAGGATTTTCATTTTTGGGACATACTGTATACATCTTACACAAATTGTAATTTTTGGGAGATGCTGTTATAAGAATTTTCATTTTTGTGGTATACTGTTTACAACTTACAACAATTTTCATTTTTAGGACATACTATATACATCTTACAAGAATTTTTATTTTTGGGACATGCTGTTATAAGAATTTGCATTTTTGTGGCATACTCTATACAACTTACAAGAATTTTCATTTTTGGGACATACTGTATATATCTTACAAGAAGTTTTTTTTGGGACATTTACTGGTATAAACTAAGAGATTTTCTGAAAAGGAAAAATATTTTAAAGACAAATATTATATACCAACTATTTAGAAAAAGTATTCCTAAAAAACCCAGCTTGAGACATACCGTATACAGCTTACAAGAATTTTATTTTTGGGACACACTGTATACATTTCAAAAACTACAACTAATTCTAAAAATTACTTTATTTGGTTTGAATTAAAATTTGCTATTTCATTTAACTCTTGGAGTCCGACTCTGTTCTTTAAATAACGTCCCCGACAAACCGATCGAAACCGATACTCTACGAACCTCGGCCAACGAAAGAATGACATTTTAAGTAGTAGGGACAAAATTTGTCTTATTTATAATTATTTTAGGAACAGAACGATATCTAGTATTTTAGTGATTAGAAGCTAATATCGAATTGAATATTTAATTTGTTTCTTGTATTATATTAAGGAAAGATGAATCTGCAGATTGCTCGAATTCTTTTTTTTTAATAATACGTTTTTAATATTTTAATAATACATTTTTAATGCAGTAATTGTAAGGAAAAGTTTTATTATTTTTAATAATTTCACCAAGCTTACATTTTTTCCAGGCGGAATGGTCGGTTTTTTCAAAAAAAATTCGACGAAATTGTATATTAATCCTTTTTCTTTGTTACAAAACAAAAAGTGGTGAAATTTATTCAGTATTGTGTTCTCTATCACTAAAACTAAATGCATGAAATTTAAACGTTTTGACGGTGTTGGAGCGCGAAGAAATTGCTCTTAACATTATTTCAAATTTTCGTGTTAAAAAAACCATTTAAAGCTCTAAAAAAGTAAGCAAAGTACAAAATAAAAAGTGTCTGCGAAAAGATTTTAATAAAACCAGTAATATGCATTTATATTAGTCAATAAAAAGTTTTCTTTTCCTTTATTTGAAATTTTGTATAGCAGTCTTACCTTAAAATTTTTGACAATTTGATAAATTCATATGATAAAAAAAATAGTCAGCCAATACAAATGAGGATCGTGATCAATTTTTTTTTCCTTACACGTACCTAATTAATACGATTATATCACTCATAATGTAATAATGTCCTATATTGTTACTTGATTAATAATCGATAATCATTCACCATATACTGAGTAATAACTGATAATCACACTTTGGTACTTTTAATGCTGTTATCTTTGTCATTGCTTTTGTACTGTAAATGTAAATTATTGAGCTGTCAAATTTTTAAAATGCCATTAATTCGTGATATAATCTATTGAATACAACTCGTGGTATCGTGTCTATTGATAATCCTATAAGTTAATGCATTAACTTATGGGATTTAGAACAATGCTAAGGACAACTAGAACAATAAAAAAAATCGGTTGTGTCGCCCCAAAACAATCCCGACGAGCATCCACGAATACTTTTTCAGATATTAAGTTTCAAAATTTGACATTTTTTTATTTTTGACAGGTGGTACTTATTGAAATAATTTTGACTGTCCTGAATAGAGTTTTTCAAGGGCTTTCAAATGATCTACTGCAAGTCAAATTCCCTGACATATTGCATCTGTTATTTTTTGATAGTGACATTTACACTTGACAGATGTCATACAAAAACTAATGGATTCTTCAGACAGGTAACCCAAACCCATATACCAAATATCAGCTCAATCAGATTAAACGTGTAATCATGGAAGAATACACACAGATAGACATACAAACAGACAGACAGACTTCCATCTGGAAATGGTCTTAATCATCTCAGGTCACTTTAAAACGGATATTTACATCTTTATCTCGACAATTTTTTTCAACCCGTTCACAATACTTTCCTTTCTCAGAGAGGTGGGTCGGGAAAGTAAAATTTCAAAAAAAAAAAATTAGGGGCTAGCTCTAAAAGGTTTTAATTAATTTTGAGCTTGAAATAATTTTTTAAGGCATGGAAATTTGGAACGATGTTATAAATAACTAGAAAAATCTAGAACAACAAAAAAAAACTTTGAAAAAAAATAAGTTGGGGCTATGCTGAAAGATGACTAAGAATTTGGAACTGTTATGATTTATGAAGGTAGTATTGACTAACTAAAGAAATTTTTGTCTATTATAGGCCTATATTGCTTTTCTTTTTCTGAGATGCAAATTCTGCGGTCCCAGTAAAAGCTTTTATCTCCGATAAATGTGTGAACGCATATATATCCATTTGTCTTTTTCTACCCTTTCAAAAGGAATAAACATTTTTGTATTTTTATATAGTTATAATCTCTTTCCTGCATTAAAGAGTGTCCAGCTGATCATTGTAGATTTGTAAGTGGTCGCTTAATATCTCTGCAACCGTTTAACTGAGAAAATCTATATATGGTACATTATTTAGGATTTAGGCGCTTCATAAGTCTTAAATTGGGGGTGAATAATAATTAATTAAATCATTTTAACGAGTTGTTTGGGGGTAACCCACCCTTATCACCATTAAGAGCTTTTTTGTCCATCGGCCGATTTTTAAAATTTTTGTTTCATTTTAAAACTTTTTTTACTCTTTTATTTTTAGAAATACTAAATATTTTTCGAAAAATGTTAATACAAAAATAACTTTAGTTGACCATGCATTTGTCAATTAAATTTAACAACCAGCAAATAATTTTTGATAAAATCGATTTAAATCAGAAAACATAATAACAAAAATTAAGCAAACACATTTTAACAAATTTCTTTAAAGAATTTTGTCGAAAATGATCTCCATTCTCTCATTTTGGGCTGCTATTATTGGTAATGGAACATTGGTTCATGCATAATGGAACACCATCTCATTTTAGTCATACCGTTAGAGACTTTTTAAATTTCCAGTACCCAAATAAATGCGCTTAAATAATATACGAAATATAGATTTTTTAAGTTAAACGGTTGCAGAGATATTAATTTTTTTTTCGAAATTTATCTCCCTACTTTTGGTCTCCGTAACTCCTTAAGGGTACAACTTGGTATAGAGGTAAGTTTCGTTAAAACATCATATTTTGGGGTTCCCAACATGTACCTATTCTGTGTCGGTACTTAAGCGAAACACACCCTGATTGATAAATTGGTGTTTTCATTTGGTCCCAGTGGTCAATTTTGTCAAGGGGTTTCCGTAATCCTACCGGTCGTTGGGCTTCAAAGTTTTAAACTGAGGTGGTCCTTTTGGGCACAGTGGTTATCAACTATAAAGTAACTAATCCTTTTTAGGGTTCCGTACCCCAAAGCGTCGAAACGGAATCCTAGTGCTCTCACTCGCGTGTCCGTCCGTCCGTTTGTCACACCGGTCTAGCAGCTAAACCGTTGGAGCTAGAGTCTTCAAATTTTCACAGTATATGCGTCTTGTTGACTCAAAGCCATAGAAATTATATTAAATTTTTTTAAATGTTTTCAAGGGAGGCTCCCATACAGCCAAAGTGGGGCGCAAAATTTGGCCTACCCCATCAAGTGAGGTATCGTTGTTTAGAGCTCATTCAGAAGATGTTTCAAAAAGTTTGAAAAACGTAGGCATGAGAAGCCGCCAAAGTCAGCATTTTTTACAAAATTTTGTTCCGAAGTATTTTTAACTTTCCATTGACCTATGAACTTGAAATTTGGTGATAATGTTTATTATTATGTATATTTTACCAACAAATACCAATATATTACTAAATATAATTTTTTCATTAACATTCCCTTATTTTTAGGGTTCCGTACCTTTGTATTTATGCCAATTGTGATATTCGATATTTTATTATTTTTATCTGTGCAGTCGTATAAGTTCCATTAAAAAACGCATTTTTCATCTTATATTTTTTTTTCTAACTTTGTCGGATACGCTGATATTAACAAATTTGTTCGTTGTATTTCAAAATTTGCTAATATATCTAAGTATATATGCTGATTGTGTCGGACTTCAATGAAAACCATTAGCCTAACCGTGAATAATTTTATTTAAACTGTATCTAGGAATTAACCCACAATTCAAGAGATTACAAAAATATTATTTAAAATTTAAATAATCCTACTTCATTTTTCTAGAACCCTTAATACCGCTCTCGTGTCCAGAAAGGCTACATCTTTAGAAGAACAAAAGATTAAATTCGGTTAAAACTGACCGTTGTGCCGAAAAGGGCTCCACCCTAATAAATATATCGAAAAGAATAAATGAAATAAAAGCAGTAAAAAAATTCAAAGCATAAATTCACAATTAAAATTATTTATTTATTTTGTAATGGACTAATCCAGTGATTTTTTTATATTTTTATTTTATAATTTTGGCCTACCATAACACATTGCACCGGGTCCAGCACTTCTGAGACCGATCCTGCGGCTGTAATTAATTCTTAAAATTTGAAAATTGGGGCTATTGTGGCTTGTGACGTGGCCCAATTGAAACAGATTATATTTGGCTATGTTGTCATATCGATTAAATTGGCAACTCTCGTTCTCATTTGTTATGATTAAAAGAAGGAAAGAAGTATGTTAAATTTGTCTACAAACGAACAAAGCTAGAATCTTGGCAATGCTGTAGAAAGTAAAACGTTAATTATTGGTCAGGAAGCAGCGCAAATTTCAAAATATATGAATTGTTTTTTATTAATTTTTATTAATTAATGAATATTATTAGAACATTGAAAATCAACATAAGCAACTATGATCTTTAAGCTATTCATTCATTAATATAAAACCAATAAATTCGTTCCTACTGGATAAGTTCATTGACATTTTGTTACATATATTATGTAAGTTAATTGATTTGTTATATTTAATTACTATTCGTTTTTATTTAAATATTTTTTATTTCTAGTTAATTTTATTGTTTATACTTTTTTTACTAATTTCTCCTATAAACAATGTACATTTCTATGGTATATTAATAAATCTATCTTTTCTAGATAAAACTTTCTTATTATGTTGTGGCTATAAGCACCTTGAATAGGCAGATTCTACATTTTTCTTATTTTTTTTATTTTAACTGAAATCGAGAGGTTTTATTATTTAAAAACGATCAAAAAAAATTGAGCGCAAAATATTAATATTTACGTCCGCTGTAAGCATTTTAAAATTAAGGATCGGCGAGAGGCTGGAAAACGTACCGCACGAGACTAGACCGTGTGACGTTAGTAGCCATTAACGCTTCGCCCCTTGCCCGCTGCTGCGCTGTATTCACGATACAAACACATCTACTGTTTTTAGTAGATTTTTAAGAAAAAGGAGGGTGTTTAATAGAATTTTAGTAGATTTGATAATAGGCAGGTTTTTTTAACTGAAATCGATATATTTTTTTATTAAAAAACGATAAAAAAAAATGAGCGCAAAATATTAATATTTAAGTCCTCTGTAAAATTTAGTAGAGTTTTTAGATTTTAGTTTAAAACTATATTTTATCGCTATCTATCTATGGTATATATAAGACGAGTGTCTCATTGCAGTAACAATATTTTGTATCATCCAAATATGACACGTGATTCGCTTAAATGATAAGTAATACACAGGCTAGTTTAGATAGACTTCTTTTAATAAAAATAATACCTTTTTTTGCTTTTTATCATTATATTTTATTTTTCAACGTTATTAAATATTTTTTTTAATGTTTTCTTAATACACAGGCTAGTTTAGGTTGTCAAGACTTCTTTTAATAAAAAAATACATATCCCCGGGTAGGTAAAAAGTATGTACAAAATATTTTTACTGCGATGAGACAGTCGTGATTTTGGTAGTTTATTATTGAAATGTTGGTAGAATACGGTTTATTGAAAAATATTTAATCAGGTTTAAAAGCAAAATATAACGATAAAAAGCAAAAAAAAAAGATTTCCTGTGTGCGGGATTCGATCCCGGACCTATTGCACCAGTAAAAAGCACTATTCCACGCTTCTACTAGAGCCCATACTTACGTTTGTTCAAACAACTTATTTAAGCGAATCACGTGTGACGTTTGGATGATACAAAATATTTTTTCTGCAATGATACACTCGTCTTAAATATACCATAGATAGATAGCGATAAAATATAGTTTTAAATTCAAATCTGAAAAATCTACTGAATTTTACAGCTGACGTAAATATTAACATTTTGTGCTCAATTTAATAAAAAAAAATATTGATTTCAGTTTAACAAAAATGTCGAACGTACTTAGTATCAATTCTACTAAAATTCTACCATACACCCTCATTTTTCTTAAAAATCTACTAATTAAGTAGGAAATTTACTAAAAACGGTAACCCTGTAAAATGTGTGTGAATACAGCGCAGCAGCGAACCAGGGGCCAACCGTTCATGGCTAATGACGTCACACGGTCTAGTCTCGCGCACAATTACCGTTTTCCAGCCTCTCGCCGATCGTTGATTTTAAACTGCTTACAGCGGACGTAAATTTTAATATTTTGGGCTCAAATTATTTTCGATCGTTTTTAAATAACAAAATCTCTCGATTTCAGTTAAAAACAAAAATGTCGCACCTGCCTGTTATTATAATTCTTATGGGAACAAATACACACTAAAGAATAAACTGTCTGAGTATACCGTTCATATACGGACCGTGCAATAATATAATACTTTTGGGAAAAATACACACAAAAAATAGTATCTACGCACACGGTCCCTATGAGGACCATGTAAGAATATAATACTTTAAGGTACCAAACACGTACATAAATAATCAGCAAGCTAGATCTAATATTATTTAAAGAACCTGGTACAAAATTTAAACCAGATTAATTAAAATTCGTTAGTCGGAGTTTAAAAAACAAATTTATGCTCTCCGCGTCAAAAAGCGCGTTTTGAAGTTATTTAAATTAAACCGATCTTTAAAGAGCTCCAGTTCCCTGCATTTTTCGATAAGGTGATTTAAGTCAAATCGACATAAAATTTGCTCTAGATTTTGCAGTTTTCTTTGAAAAGCATTTCTGGACACTCTGTATACCTACATAATCACGCTGTGGACGCATTTAAGTCAGTTACTCAAATCACAAATTTGAACAAATTTGAATATTTTTAAAACATAAAATGCTAGTAGTGAAAAAAATGCTATATATGAGCCTTGGTAGAAAATTGTGTTCCACTAAAGACCTCGAAACGCCGAGAAACGGAGTTGGCGCATAATTACTATTGAAAGTTAAAAATGTCACTGTGAAATTAGCCATCCATTATTCAATAAAAACGTTAAAAATATAGACCATAGAATAAGAGTCATATTTTTGCCATAATTAATTAAAATAAGAAAAGATTAAATATTTATTCAAATTGGCTGTCAGTATAAAATCGTTATATAGGAGATACAAGTTAATTAGGTCCTCATAACAAGAAATCTTCAAGTCCTAATACGTATGGGCTTGTGTGGAGACCTCATAGGACATGTTACATAAACTATTGTGTGTATGTTTGATGTACATATATCTTAATATCTTACGAAATATGGAGTGTATATTAAAATTAGATTAACTGACGCTTACTTGATTGCAATGGAAAAGATTCTAATATTAATTTAACTTCTAATAACTTTAGAAATGGTGGTCCTCGTAACGCAGATGTAGAACCGGAAATCGGGCTCGATCGGGCTCGGTCCTCGTATTAGTACAAAAGTCCGTATAGGTGTGTGTGTGTGTGTGTGTGTGTGTGTGTGTGTGTGTGTGTGTGTGTGTGTGTGTGTGTGTGTGTGTGTGTGTGTGTGTGTGTGTGTGTGTGTGTGTGTGTGTGTGTGTGTGTGTGTGTGTGTGTGTGTGTGTGTGTGTGTGTGTGTGTGTGTGTGTGTGTGTGTGTGTGTGTGTGTGTGTGTGTGTGTGTGTGTGTGTGTGTGTGTGTGTGTGTGTGTGTGTGTGTGTGTGTGTGTGTGTGTGTGTGTGTGTGTGTGTGTGTGTGTGTGTGTGTGTGTGTGTGTGTGTGTGTGTGTGTGTGTGTGTGTGTGTGTGTGTGTGTGTGTGTGTGTGTGTGTGTGTGTGTGTGTGTGTGTGTGTGTGTGTGTGTGTGTGTGTGTGTGTGTGTGTGTGTGTGTGTGTGTGTGTGTGTGTGTGTGTGTGTGTGTGTGTGTGTGTGTGTGTGTGTGTGTGTGTGTGTGTGTGTGTGTGTGTGTGTGTGTGTGTGTGTGTGTGTGTGTGTGTGTGTGTGTGTGTGTGTGTGTGTGTGTGTGTGTGTGTGTGTGTGTGTGTGTGTGTGTGTGTGTGTGTGTGTGTGTGTGTGTGTGTGTGTGTGTGTGTGTGTGTGTGTGTGTGTGTGTGTGTGTGTGTGTGTGTGTGTGTGTGTGTGTGTGTGTGTGTGTGTGTGTGTGTGTGTGTGTGTGTGTGTGTGTGTGTGTGTGTGTGTGTGTGTGTGTGTGTGTGTGTGTGTGTGTGTGTGTGTGTGTGTGTGTGTGTGTGTGTGTGTGTGTGTGTGTGTGTGTGTGTGTGTGTGTGTGTGTGTGTGTGTGTGTGTGTGTGTGTGTGTGTGTGTGTGTGTGTGTGTGTGTGTGTGTGTGTGTGTGTGTGTGTGTGTGTGTGTGTGTGTGTGTGTGTGTGTGTGTGTGTGTGTGTGTGTGTGTGTGTGTGTGTGTGTGTGTGTGTGTGTGTGTGTGTGTGTGTGTGTGTGTGTGTGTGTGTGTGTGTGTGTGTGTGTGTGTGTGTGTGTGTGTGTGTGTGTGTGTGTGTGTGTGTGTGTGTGTGTGTGTGTGTGTGTGTGTGTGTGTGTGTGTTTGGATGGATGTTGTAGTAACGATAACTCAAAAACTACTGAATAAAAAAATTTGAAATTTTGCATACAGGCTTCTGATACCCTAGATTAGATCTGATTAGATTTTGGTGCCAATCGCACAACCGGAAGTGGCAGTTGCTATGGGTGATGACGCCATTATTATACAAAACGGCAATAAAGTTTTATACATATATTTTGTATACCCTACAGTTTATTTTCATCTCATTAAAATTTTCTAAACTTTTGCCATTGTTGCCAGATTTACAAAAATATAATTTTTTTTCATACTTTTTTGTGTCAACCTGTAAATTTTTGATTCAAAAATGGCGAGAGGTCATGTGCTGGCCACATCAGATTTTTACTTAAAAAAAGATGTCATTGGACTGTGACTTATCACCCTGCATTTCACGTATTTTTACCTCTCGCCCTTCAGATAAGAGAGGTATAGGAATCATGCTAAAAATTGGGTAGTGAGTTTTCAATGGATAAACACGTTTTGGGGTCCCTAGAATACGATTTTAATATTTTCGCGATGATGTCTGTGTGTGTGTGTGTTAGTGTGTGTGTGTGTGTGTGTGTGTGTGTGTGTGTTAGTGTGTGTGTGTGTGTGTGTTAGTGTGTGTGTGTGTTTGGATGGATGTTGTAGTAACGATAACTCAAAAACCACTGAATTAAAAAAATTGAAATTTTGCATACAGGATTCTGATACCCTAGATTAGATCTGATTAGATTTTGGTGCCAATCGCACAACCGGAAGTGGCAGTTGCTATGGGTGATGACGCTATTACTATACAAAACGGCAATAAAGTTTTACACATTTATTTTGTATACACTATAGTTTATTTTCGTATCATTAAATTTTTCAAAAGTTTTGCCATTGTTGCCAGATTTACAAAAATATAATTTTTTTTCATACTTTTTTGTGTCAACCTGTAAATTTTTGATTCAAAAATGGCGAGAGGTCATGTGCTGGCCACATCAGATTTTTCACTTAAATAATGACCAATATTTAACGTTTTTAACACTTCACACTGCTACCTGGGATATTTTAATATTTTTATAAGAGTTCATGTATATTAAATTTTCTTATTTTAATCAAAAATTTAATAGTTAGGAAGCTCCTCCTGATACTAAGAGGTGGTTTCTGAGCCCCAGCTAAGATTGCAGGACATGGTGATGACCTAAATTCACCTATACAAATTCTCAAAGCACGAAATTGTATTCTGTCTATTTTAATTAAATTAGATTTTGATGCTGAACCATATAGATGGATATTCGTAATAAATGATGGAGCGGATATAGGATCTATAGAACATCAGTGATATTATTGGATAAATGTCTGTTCTCACTCTACTAATACATCTAAGCATATTCAAACGCTTTTCACATTTTTGATTATGTAGTTGATATGTAGCGTCCATGTTGGTGTTTTTACCTCTCGCCCTTCAGGTAAGAGAGGTATAGGAATCATGCTAAAAATTGGGTAGTGAGTTTTCAATGAATAAACACGTTTTAGGGTCCCTAGAATACGATTTTAATATTTTCGTGTGTGTGTGTGTGTGTGTGTGTGTGTGTGTGTGTGTGTGTGTGTGTGTGTGTGTGTGTGTGTGTGTGTGTGTGTGTGTGTGTGTGTGTGTGTGTGTGTGTGTGTGTGTGTGTGTGTGTGTGTGTGTGTGTGTGTGTGTGTGTGTGTGTGTGTGTGTGTGTGTGTGTGTGTGTGTGTGTGTGTGTGTGTGTGTGTGTGTGTGTGTGTGTGTGTGTGTGTGTGTGTGTGTGTGTGTGTGTGTGTGTGTGTGTGTGTGTGTGTGTGTGTGTGTGTGTGTGTGTGTGTGTGTGTGTGTGTGTGTGTGTGTGTGTGTGTGTGTGTGTGTGTGTGTGTGTGTGTGTGTGTGTGTGTGTGTGTGTGTGTGTGTGTTTGGATGGATGTTGTAGTAACGATAACTCAAAAACTACTGAATAAAAAAATTTGAAATTTTGCATACAGGCTTCTGATACCCTAGATTAGATCTGATTAGATTTTGGTGCCAATCGCACAACCGGAAGTGGCAGTTGCTATGGGTGATGACGCCATTATTATACAAAACGGCAATAAAGTTTTATACATATATTTTGTATACCCTACAGTTTATTTTCATCTCATTAAAATTTTCTAAACTTTTGCCATTGTTGCCAGATTTACAAAAATATAATTTTTTTTCATACTTTTTTGTGTCAACCTGTAAATTTTTGATTCAAAAATGGCGAGAGGTCATGTGCTGGCCACATCAGATTTTTACTTAAAAAAAGATGTCATTGGACTGTGACTTATCACCCTGCATTTCACGTATTTTTACCTCTCGCCCTTCAGATAAGAGAGGTATAGGAATCATGCTAAAAATTGGGTAGTGAGTTTTCAATGGATAAACACGTTTTGGGGTCCCTAGAATACGATTTTAATATTTTCGCGATGATGTCTGTGTGTGTGTGTGTTAGTGTGTGTGTGTGTGTGTGTGTGTGTGTGTGTGTGTGTGTTAGTGTGTGTGTGTGTGTGTGTGTTAGTGTGTGTGTGTGTTTGGATGGATGTTGTAGTAACGATAACTCAAAAACCACTGAATTAAAAAAATTGAAATTTTGCATACAGGATTCTGATACCCTAGATTAGATCTGATTAGATTTTGGTGCCAATCGCACAACCGGAAGTGGCAGTTGCTATGGGTGATGACGCTATTACTATACAAAACGGCAATAAAGTTTTACACATTTATTTTGTATACACTATAGTTTATTTTCGTATCATTAAATTTTTCAAAAGTTTTGCCATTGTTGCCAGATTTACAAAAATATAATTTTTTTTCATACTTTTTTGTGTCAACCTGTAAATTTTTGATTCAAAAATGGCGAGAGGTCATGTGCTGGCCACATCAGATTTTTCACTTAAATAATGACCAATATTTAACGTTTTTAACACTTCACACTGCTACCTGGGATATTTTAATATTTTTATAAGAGTTCATGTATATTAAATTTTCTTATTTTAATCAAAAATTTAATAGTTAGGAAGCTCCTCCTGATACTAAGAGGTGGTTTCTGAGCCCCAGCTAAGATTGCAGGACATGGTGATGACCTAAATTCACCTATACAAATTCTCAAAGCACGAAATTGTATTCTGTCTATTTTAATTAAATTAGATTTTGATGCTGAACCATATAGATGGATATTCGTAATAAATGATGGAGCGGATATAGGATCTATAGAACATCAGTGATATTATTGGATAAATGTCTGTTCTCACTCTACTAATACATCTAAGCATATTCAAACGCTTTTCACATTTTTGATTATGTAGTTGATATGTAGCGTCCATGTTGGTGTTTTTACCTCTCGCCCTTCAGGTAAGAGAGGTATAGGAATCATGCTAAAAATTGGGTAGTGAGTTTTCAATGAATAAACACGTTTTAGGGTCCCTAGAATACGATTTTAATATTTTCGCGATGATGTCTGTATGTGTGTGTGTGTGTGTGTGTGTGTGTGTGTGTGTGTGTGTGTGTGTGTGTGTGTGTGTGTGTGTGTGTGTGTGTGTGTGTGTGTGTGTGTGTGTGTGTGTGTGTGTGTGTGTGTGTGTGTGTGTGTGTGTGTGTGTGTGTGTGTGTGTGTGTGTGTGTGTGTGTGTGTGTGTGTGTGTGTGTGTGTGTGTGTGTGTGTGTGTGTGTGTGTGTGTGTGTGTGTGTGTGTGTGTGTGTGTGTGTGTGTGTGTGTGTGTGTGTGTGTGTGTGTGTGTGTGTGTGTGTGTGTGTGTGTGTGTGTGTGTGTGTGTGTGTGTGTGTGTGTGTGTGTGTGTGTGTGTGTGTGTGTGTGTGTGTGTGTGTGTGTGTGTGTGTGTGTGTGTGTGTGTGTGTGTGTGTGTGTGTGTGTGTGTGTGTGTGTGTGTGTGTGTGTGTGTGTGTGTGTGTGTGTGTGTGTGTGTGTGTGTGTGTGTGTGTGTGTGTGTGTGTGTGTGTGTGTGTGTGTGTGTGTGTGTGTGTGTGTGTGTGTGTGTGTGTGTGTGTGTGTGTGTGTGTGTGTGTGTGTGTGTGTGTGTGTGTGTGTGTGTGTGTGTGTGTGTGTGTGTGTGTGTGTGTGTGTGTGTGTGTGTGTGTGTGTGTGTGTGTGTGTGTGTGTGTGTGTGTGTGTGTGTGTGTGTGTGTGTGTGTGTGTGTGTGTGTGTGTGTGTGTGTGTGTGTGTGTGTGTGTGTGTGTGTGTGTGTGTGTGTGTGTGTGTGTGTGTGTGTGTGTGTGTGTGTGTGTGTGTGTGTGTGTGTGTGTGTGTGTGTGTGTGTGTGTGTGTGTGTGTGTGTGTGTGTGTGTGTGTGTGTGTGTGTGTGTGTGTGTGTGTGTGTGTGTGTGTGTGTGTGTGTGTGTGTGTGTGTGTGTGTGTGTGTGTGTGTGTGTGTGTGTGTGTGTGTGTGTGTGTGTGTGTGTGTGTGTGTGTGTGTGTGTGTGTGTGTGTGTGTGTGTGTGTGTGTGTGTGTGTGTGTGTGTGTGTGTGTGTGTGTGTGTGTGTGTGTGTGTGTGTGTGTGTGTGTGTGTGTGTGTGTGTGTGTGTGTGTGTGTGTGTGTGTGTGTGTGTGTGTGTGTGTGTGTGTGTGTGTGTGTGTGTGTGTGTGTGTGTGTGTGTGTGTGTGTGTGTGTGTGTGTGTGTGTGTGTGTGTGTGTGTGTGTGTGTGTGTGTGTGTGTGTGTGTGTGTGTGTGTGTGTGTGTGTGTGTGTGTGTGTGTGTGTGTGTGTGTGTGTGTGTGTGTGTGTGTGTGTGTGTGTGTGTGTGTGTGTGTGTGTGTGTGTGTGTGTGTGTGTGTGTGTGTGTGTGTGTGTGTGTGTGTGTGTGTGTGTGTGTGTGTGTGTGTGTGTGTGTGTGTGTGTGTGTGTGTGTGTGTGTGTGTGTGTGTGTGTGTGTGTGTGTGTGTGTGTGTGTGTGTGTGTGTGTGTGTGTGTGTGTGTGTGTGTGTGTGTGTGTGTGTGTGTGTGTGTGTGTGTGTGTGTGTGTGTGTGTGTGTGTGTGTGTGTGTGTGTGTGTGTGTGTGTGTGTGTGTGTGTGTGTGTGTGTGTGTGTGTGTGTGTGTGTGTGTGTGTGTTTGGATGGATGTTGTAGTAACGATAACTCAAAAACTACTGAATAAAAAAATTTGAAATTTTGCATACTGGATTCTGATACCCTAGATTAGATCTGATTAGATTTTGGTGCCAATCGCACAACCGGAAGTGGCAGTTGCTATGGGTGATGACGCCATTATTATACAAAACGGCAATAAAGTTTTACACATATATTTTGTATACCATATAGTTTATTTTCATCTCATTAAAATTTTCGAAACTTTTGCCATTGTTGCCAGATTTACAAAAAAATAATTTTTTTTCATACTTTTTTGTGTCAACCTGTAAATTTTTGATTCAAAAATGGCGAGAGGTCATGTGCTGGCCACATCAGATTTTTTTATTTAAAACCATGCCTAGATACTTATGGTGGAGGGAGATAATCATATCAGAGCCACTTAATTTTATACTTGGGGGAAAATATAATCTACGTCTTGTAAAAAAGGTTATGCTTGATTTTTCAGAAGATAAAGTAAAACCAAAGTTAGACGACCATTTCTCAATATATGGCATGATATGTTCAAGATCTGATATGCAGAATTCATCTGCATACTGTACACAGAAAATTTTCTATTTAAATTATTAATCATGTCATACAATCCTGCCGTGTAAATGTTAAACAAGGTTGAGCTCAGTATTGAACCCTGAGGAATACCTTGAGAAAGTACACTAGGTCCGCCAAGATTATTATCTGAATCTTTGTCTGCGTATAATTCTGCAAGCTGTCTTATAATGAATACTGAATTTTGTTAATTGTATAACTAATAGGTCAACATCTATCAGTGTTGGGCATCAATTAATTAAAAATTCATTCAATTGATTAATTGATTAAAAAATTAATTGCAATTAGTTTAATCGCAATTAAAAGTAATAACAATTAAATTGTTAATTGTACTTTGCAATCAATTTATTTAGATTAAGCTATATTAATTGCAACTTTCAATTCAATCAATCACAATTAAATTAATCGCAATCAATTTTTTTAATCATTATATAAAACAATTAAAACCAACAATTAACCTGTCCGTTCTAAGTTTTATGAAACTGCGTGGTGCCATAAAAATTATGTAGGTTACAATTGTAAACAAAAATCACCCAAAATTGTTTTTTGGTCATAACTTCTAATTTTTGTTAGAAAAAAACAAAATGGGGCTCCAAGATGGCGGACGAGAGGGCTACTTTTGTGATTTTTTTAACAATTATTTTTGAATGTATAAGGTCAAAATATATTATCTACACTGATTAATAATTTTAAATCTTAACGCTTTTGGGCCCTACTGACTTCTATTTTCAAATTTCGCGGGTTATGACGTACTACCTGTAACTCCTCCCATTTTTCAGATTTAGTTTGAAGTAGAGATAAAATTATCGGTATATCGATTTTGAGTGGCTTTCGTTAATAGTTAATGAGAAATAACATCCAAAAGCAGAAAAATTTGGTTTAATGTGATAGTGCGTTAGCAACACACATCTCACATACTTAAACTGCAGGCTTACCTAAATTTAAATTTCATAGATTTTTATAATCGTGTATCATAAAATAATCCACATTAGGCAGATTATTTGATGTAGCTTTTATATATTCATTCTCCATTTTCAGAACACTCCCACAATCACAAATAAAAAATCATCACAATCGATATTACATAAAGATAAAGACCTAAACAAATTTTGGTTTCATAGACAGTCTTGTTTTCAAACTGACGTTATATAAATATTTATAATGAGCCAATTAAATCAAATCTCAAGTAGTAACGTCATTATTTATTTTAATCTGCTATTTTTTAAAGAAAAAGAAAATTTGTGCAAAGTTATTTAAGGTATCATATTAGTCATTTAATAAGTAATAATTACATATCATCATGTATATTAGATTTCGTTATACAAAAGTTGTAGTTCGATTCTCTTATACATTGGTATGTGGGTTTTTTTTCGGTCTAAAGTTAAATTTGGCGGACGAGATTTGGTATGTGGATGTCAGGATCGGAAAATATGAATTTTTGTGTCAAAATTAATAAATTTAAGATTCATGGTAGATTAATTGAATTGAATACTACAAGTAAAAAATCGGTTGTGTCGCCCCAAAACTTTCCCGACGAGTATCCAGAGACGAATAATTTTTCAGATATTTAATGTTAAAGTTTCAAATTTTGGCATTTTTTTCTTTTTGACAGGTGACAGTTGGAGAAATAATTTTGACTGTTTCAAATGACATATTACAAGTCAAATTCCGTGACATCTGTCAAACAAAAATATGCTGTCAAAGATGACAGAAGCAATATTTCAGTCATTTTTTGACAGTCACATTTTTGTTTGACAGATATCGAACAAAAACTAACTGGTTCTTTCAACGATTAACCCAAACCCATTTTATACAAATTGGTTCAAATTCATGAAGTACTTTTTCAGATATTTAATGTTAACATTTCAAATTTTGACATTTTTTTGATAGGTGACAGTTGAAGAAATAATTTTGACTGTGCTTTCAAATGACATATTGCAAGTCATATTTCGGGACATACTGCTTCTGTCATTTTTTGACAGTGACACTTCGGTATCACAGATGAAGTACAAAAACTAATGAGTTCTTCCGATGGATATCGCAAACCCATATACCAAATTTCAGCCCAATCGGATTAAACGTGTGACCTCTATCGTGGAAAAATACAGACAGCCAGATAGACACACAGACAGATTCGGTTTAGAGGATACTCTAAATATTCACACACTCTACTCCCAAAGTAGATTTTTCACAACTGGCGGACTGCGGCTTAATCACAAATCTCGTCAGCCATCTTGAATTACTTCATTTTGACAAAAAAATAATCTCAGATCACAAAAACCACCACATAACAATTTTGAATAAAGTCGGACCATAATCACAAATCTAATTACGTATATTTGGTTTTTATTATTATTATAACATTTATACATGTCATTGTCAGCTGTCAAATGTAATCACCATTTTGTATTAATCGATACGTTGTTGGTTAGATTAGTCGCGTCGCAATGATTGTGACCCTACTTAACATTACTGTTTTTATTAATTTAATTTTTCCGCCTTTAGAGCCGCCAAATATTTTTAAAAGTAGTACAGCTACCTTAAGTCTGATTAGTTACTCTGACCTTTTCTGGAATACCATTATTCTGCTACCGAAGTTCAATCCTTCACCTTTTAATATAACCACTACCCGATTCCTTCATTTGGTTCATTCCATTATGTCCTTCCTCCTACTATGTTTTACACAATCCAATCACTTGGGTTCCACCCAATTTTTACCCTCCAGTAACCTGTTGCAGTTAGTCCACTACCTTTTTTAAAAAATTTATAACTAATTTTATCATTACAACGTTACTTTCATGCACCACATATTCTTAGTTTAAGTTTGTGTACTTGTTTAAGTTCGCGGTTTAAATCTGTCACGAGTACTTAGTACTATTGTTTAAATAATGATAATGAAGGTAACCAAAAGTTACTCGTTAGGTGTGTACACACTTGGTAATGAAGAAAAGAAACGCAGATTTGTACTCTTTAAGTGTGTAATTACACACTTAAAGAGTACAAATCTGCGTGTGTAATTACACACTTAAAGAGTACAAATCTGCGTTTCTTTTCTTTATTGTTTAAATATTTAAAATTACCCCTTTATTTGGTAAGTTCTTCATACTGTTACCCCTAACTTTTATGTTACTCATGTCGAACATTGTATTATAGGTCTGATGATGGCATTAGTATGCCGAAACTAGTTGCCAACCTCCATCTTTAATAAATTTATGTGATACTAGACATTGAATTTTATTTCTTCAATTAATTAATTAATTGTTAATTGTGGTAGTCGCAACACAAATAAAAATTAATTAATTGTTAATTGTGGTAGTCTTAACAATTGTTAATCTTTAATTGTACGAACAATTTAATTTTGCCCAACACTGACATCTATATGGCCCTTTAAAATCGACGAAAAAGCAAGCTGCAATTTTGTTGTCTGAATAACATTCTGTGGGTCCATACATTTTACCAAAATCGTATTATATCAAACAGTCTGTTTAACAAAATTTAATGTTTCAAACAATCATAACAACAAAATCTTACTTCTTCAGAACTATATTTAATCAGAATTTAATAAAGCAAAATGGAAACTATCAAAATGAAAAAAAAACAAAATGGCAAATCGCCAAACCAACAAAATGACAAATTTATAATTTATCAAATAATAATTCACCAAACAGGTATTATAACAAAACCTTATTAATTCAGAAAAGTATAAAGTTAAAACTGTATTAAATCAAACCAATAAAACTTCAAAAGTGTACTAAAACAAAATGATATAAAAGTAAAATTGTAAACTGACAAAACAGCAAGAAATCATAAAGCAATTCACCAAAATTTAATCTATCAAAAGTCCAAAATATCAAAGGAGTAAAAAATCAAACAAGTAAATTAACAAAACCGTAAAATATCAAACGCTGCTTGCCATGTGTCCTTCAACAAAAATCTTGGACGATATGAATTTTCATGGTACTTTCTAGCTCTACGCGAGTAAGAAACCTACAATAGATTTTAGGGTTTTAAACTAACGGCACATAGATGGCCCTGCCGGGAATTTAATAGAAATTTAATTTTTTAAACGTTTATATTATCGCTGACCGTAAAATGATTTTTGAAGTATCTACCACGAATTGAGAATTATCTTATCTACAAGGACAACGTGTACACTATTTCACAGAGATAGCATGGACCTGTTATTTTTTTTGTTTTTGACAAATGGTTTTTAATTGTTGTTAATTGTTAATATGTTACATCTTTATATAGACGGAGAACGAGCAGTATCTAAAGTTGCCAA
Organism: Neocrepidodera transversa; assembly: GCA_963243735.1. Lineage (NCBI taxonomy): Eukaryota > Metazoa > Arthropoda > Insecta > Coleoptera > Chrysomelidae > Neocrepidodera > Neocrepidodera transversa. The sequence goes on from OY725341.1 coordinate 27,523,826, forward strand.
AATCGGCAATTTCCGAAAAAACTCATATTTTATGGAATTTTTTTAATTTTGAATTACCACCACACATCTCTCTTAGTTTAAGTCCGATTCAATTGAAATTTCTAGGAGAACCAATTTAGACCTTTGTTGTCACGACTTATATGACAGAAATGAAAAAAAAATACGTGTCACCAGTACTTTGTTTTTAAAAAGTTGGTGACAAGAAATTTGGTAAAAATACAGCAACAAATACTCGATCGAGAAAACTTTTTTGGTTTTAAAGATAAATATATATAGTAAGCGACAAAGTTGTAGCCAAAGAACCAAGCAAAGTTTTTTATTTCAGTGTTTTTTTTATAACTTACTTACTTTTCTAGAAAACGGTGCTGCAATATGTAAGACCGTAGCGTCGCGTCAAAAAATAAAAAGTTCGGTTGGCGCGCGTATGGGGATAAAATAAATGTCCCTTAAGCTAGCAGAGCAAAGTCAGCAGAATACAATAGTTGTTATTTCATAGTTAAGTGTAAATAAAACGCAAATTTAATGTAGTAATTAAAAATGTAACGCTCCTTTAGAAAAGAAAAAAAATCGGTTGTGTCGCCCCAAAACTTTCCCGACGAGTATCCACGAATACTTTATCAGATATTTAATGTTAAAGTTTCAACTTTTGACATTTTTTTATTTTTGACAGGTGACAGTTTGAAGAAATAATTTTGAGTGTTCTGAATAGAGTTTTTCTAGGGCTTCCAAATGACATATTGCATGTCCAATTCCGTGACATATTGCATCTGTCATTTTTTGATAGTGGTACTTCCGTTTGACAGATGTACAAAAACTAAGGGGTTTTTCCGACGGGTAACCCAAACCCCTATACCAAATTTCAGCTCAATCGGATTAAACTTGTGGCCTCTATCGTGGAAGAATACACACACACATACACACACACACACAGACCGACAGACAGACTTCCATCTGGAAATGGTCTTAATCGTCTAGCTTAATATAAAGCTGGCAGAACACTGAATCAAAAATCGATGAATAATTACGTAATTAATATGAAAAGAATGAGATAATTAAAAGCAAATTAAATTTAGTAAATAAAAATTTAACACTCATTTAGAAAGAAAAAAACTATGTTCTGCTATCTTAAAATAAAGTTAGCAGAATACTGATTCAAAAATTCCTTTTAAAGTGGAACTATCTATTGGGTAATAAAACTTATTATTATAATCTAGTAATAAGGGTGGTTTTCAAGCATTTTTGAACTATTGTTCTGCTAACTTTATCTTAAGCTAACAGAACGTAGTACATTATATTAAATAAATTTAAAATATTTATTTAATTTTATACTCCATACCTATTTTTTATCACCACTTACTATGTAGATATGATTATAGTATAACTATTTTTCATTATTCTTAATAAAATTATTTATAATTTTGACGTTTATTAAGTTTAATTTATATTATTAGTATTCAATCAATTTCGTTCATTTAAACCCTAGTAAGTCATGATGATATATCGATTTTTTATTTTGGCGTAGAATTTTTGACATTTTGAAGTTGACATTTTGAAGTTGACATTTTGAAGTTGACATATTATTAAGTGTTATTTTATTTATGTAACAAGTATGTCGTGTAGCATTAATTAAGAACAATGTAGCAATAATTAAGAACAATTTTACTATTTTATTATTTTACTTTATGCACTAGTGCGTAAAGTAGATTGCTTATTTTTTCTTAATACCTTCATATTTTTTGGTAGTAGAAAAAATATTGTATGCCACGAAAGCGCTGAACGGACATGTTGTCAAAAAAACTAAAATCCCGAGTTAAAAGTCGAGATTATATTAATCCCGAGAAAAAAGTCGGGATTATACTAATACCGAGAAAAAAGTCGGGATTAAGAGTTTAGGCAGTTGACGTTAGATTTGACGGCGAATTGTATTAGTGAATAATAATAAAAGTTTAGAAGTATATGGTTATTTGCAACTATCCAATAATAGGTATACGTATAGTATACGAATACACAACAAAGAGCAAGAGGCTAACGACCAGGCGCCGTTGCAGGTCTTACAAGCCCGGTATTATCTTATTGTCCCAACTGTCGGAACAGAGACTGATAATTGATAATATAAAAGAAGTAAGGGAGCGATCCATTTCCACTGAAAGCAGAGGAAATACCATACCGGCTCAAATCAAAGAGGTTTCGACTTGGAGAACCCTTCGTACGAGGAAGAGTCGCAGAATTAAGCGTCTGCGCAGGTCTCTAAGGAGAATTCCACAAGGTGAAAGATCGTTAATATATACAAACCGCGGTCTCAACAAGAACCCACCGTGAAGAGGTAAAGAGACAGCGAACCAGGCGTCGTTAAATTAAGTTGACCTAATTGACCTAACCTAATCAATGAATCTTTATTTAACTAAATGAATTCAAACATTGGTTAAGAGTTTAAATAAGATGTTTTTATTAGAATGGTTTCCTCTTCTGGTCTGATTGATTATTATTCCTTACCGTAGCTTCCCTGCATATCTGGTTAAACACGGAAATACCAAACATAGAGCAGATAATAATATATTGTTTAACAAGTGTTGAAAATACCGACTTTTATCTCGGGATTATAATTTTTTGGACACCATGTCCATTCAGCGCTTTCGTAGGAAGCAACTAATGTGTAAAGTATGCCTTTTTTCACTCAAGAGATTGCCGAACTCGCCTTTGGAGACAATATTCACATTCGTGAAAAAAGTATTACTTTACACACTTGTTGCATAAATAACTATTTTTTTGTCATTAAAAATTTCATTATTTATTTGGTTCACAATTTGTTATAAACAATATTTGAGTGTCACAATAATTTTTTTCTATTACTACTAAAAATTACAAAAACAACCATATGCAACGAAGTCGAGAAAATAAAAATTTCTGTATTGTTTATTGGATTTTCAAATAAATACAGAAACATTTTTTTCGCCGCAGATGGCTGTTTTTGTAATTTTTAAGAGTATTAGAAAAAAATTATTTATTGTATATAACAAATTTTGAACTAAATAAACAATGAAATTATTAATGAAAAAAAAAATTAATTGTATTATGAGCCATCAACAATGATTTTTAAAAACAAAATATTTTCTTAACTAATTATTTGAATAAAGCAAATATGAAAAAAAAACGATTATAAACAATAAGAAGAAAAAAATCAAAAATATTAAACTATTTGCAAATAATTCATAAATAAATGCCGTTAAAAAATTTTACCGACAATAATCTAATCCTTATTTCTAATATATAGTAGGTATATGAGAAAAACATTTTAACAAAAATTTTACGATTTTTCATTTTTTGTTAACTTAGAAAACAATATAAACAAATTTTAAATAATTATATAGCTTCATCTTACTGAGTACAATCATAGAGAATACTCCAAGAGGGGAAAATTTTTTAGGGTGATTATATAAACAATTATCCAGCTTTGAATGAAGACAGAGGTATGAAAGAAAGTAGTTAATTAACAATAGACTAGTGTTTTGAAAAATGTATTTAAAATTTTTTTCCAACGGAACTTTCTTTCTTCAAGTGTTAAAATGATCCCATAATTTTTTTAAATTTTTAAATCAATATTTAGTGCTTTAAAAAAATTATTTTAGATGCAGTACTGACTATAGAGGCGGCGTACTAATCCCGAAACGGTCACGCGGAGACCTATTTTCAGCAACAAATTAAAATTATAAATTTTAGAGGTAGAGGTCCGTGAGTTTGAAACTTTTTCTTTGGAAATGTCCTCCTCTTTAAGGATCTTTTTTGCACTATCCGCTATCTTGTATAATTATTGAGTTATCAAAAAATAAAATGGCTTTTTTTTGTTAATAATAATTACAATTTTTATTTGCAGCAAAACTATTTTTCTCAGAAAACTCACTTCTCAACTAGACTCTACAACTTCTCTAAAAATAAAATTTTTCATATTTATAATATTTAATGAGTTACAGGCCAACGAAGACACAATTATCTTTGCTCACATTGCAAACCTTCCCACAACCCTTAAATCATCAAAGCAGCAATTCGAAATGTTCTAAAAATTTTACTAATATCTCAAAGAATATTATGTAAAATTTTCAGAAAAATCTGTCAGCATTGACAAAAAATGGTATATTATATTACTACGAGTAATATATACTGGGTATTTTTTCTTCAAGCGTAAAAATAATTCAAGTTATACGTAGCAAAAAAAGTAATTTATATTTTCAAAACTTTTCTCATTATTGTTGTACTAATAGAACAATAGAATATATTTCTATGGTCTGTATTTCCGAAAATAATATAGTTATTATTATACGCTTGAAGAAAAACTACAATTGTTGTTACTGATGATGTTAGTTATTTGAGATAAAACGTCGTTAAACTGACAAGTATGATGTATCGCTGAATTGGAATTTTATAAGTTTAATTAATCAACATTTGTGATAAAAAACACAAACAAATAACTTGATGGTGGCCGTTAGGACACGAAACGTCGAATCGAAGATTTATGACTACACTTTTGAATCAAATTTGAGATAGGTATGACTAACTTTCCTTTTTCATTTTTTAATATTTTTTTTTAAATAAAAATTCTATGCGCAAAATACCATAAATAGCATTTTTAGTTTTCCCTGTATAACTTGAGAAGAGCGTGAGTCGCTGTTGATTTTTTTCGACCGACCAATGTATATAATGTTCTCCAAAACTTTTTTATACCTGGATCTAGCAAAACCGTAAATTGTCGATGAGACCCTAAATGCAATGGTGACTTATAAGTGGTAATAGTAATAAATATATATCAAAAATTCCACTTTTGTATTATGTCAGTTAACACTAACTAAAAACACTCATGGCCACGAAGATAAAATAAATAAATATTCCACTTGAAAATTGCTGCCTTGCGTTCTCAGTTCTCAATAATAGATAACGACTTTTAACTGTAATTCAATATTATCCAGATATTAATTATTTAAACATGAAAAATAACCTATTTTTTTTCTTTTCGCATTATTCCTATTTTTAAATCATTTAGAAGTTTTTTTGATCATGTTTAATTAGGTCCAATTAAATGAATATTTTACATAGACTATATACCGGGTGTCCCACTTAACTTTTCGGTATGAAATGAATATTTTACATACAATATATACCGGATGTCCCACTTAACTTTTCGACCGGTGTGAAGTTAGCAGCCAATTTTAGCAGCCAAAATATCCGGAACGATCGAAGGATCCAGTGGCGCACACATTTAACATATTAATTTCACTGATTTTAACTACATACAAGTTTGTTACGTAGATCTTGGTAACAAAAAGACAGAAAATACATGTTAACTCTTTATACTCTTGGAAAATTTGCTTCTAAAGGGTAAAAATACTAATTTCAAAGTTTATAACTTCTAATAGCAATTTCATATTTGGACAGGAGATGCATATTGCAACGTACTACATATAGATGATGCTAACATAGTTAGCGAAACGTACGAGTGTTAAAAAGTGTAGTTTTGGTTATTGGTGACGATATTCTTCAACAGAATTATTATTAGTGTTCAAAACAACCTAAAAAACAAAGATATTTTTAAATTAAAGTATATGCAACCAATAATATTAAATTTATTTGAGCAATCAGTTTTAATTATAAATAGAGATAAGTAACGTTAAAGTATATCATCTCCAATAATTAGTAATATTTTTTTCCATTTTTTTCCTATTTCTTTTGTGTGTGCGTGTGTGCGTGTTAAACAATTTTTATCTTTATTAAATTATTATTTTTTAGTTAAATTTTAATATTAAAAATTTAAAAAATATATTTTTAAATTTTTAATAATTAATTTTATAATTATAATTTTTTTCAAAAATTTATTACAAAAATTGTAAAATTTTTTTAAAATTTTCTAAAAAACATTTAAAATTATATTACGATTTTAAACTAGATAGAATAACTTCTAAAATATTAAAGTTATTGAAATGGGATTTTCACCATTCCAAAGATAATATAAAACTCTAAATTTAAAATGTATTTTAGTTTCTTAAGATTTAGAATTGTAATTAATATAGCCAAAATAAATAATTTTTTTTAAATGTTTTGCAATTTCGTTTAATCAATAAGTATAAAATAAAAGAAAAAAGTAAATAGCATATCCAAAAAGAATCCAAAAGTACTATGTGTGTAAATTATTTCATACTTTTAACATAGGATTTGTAAAAGTTATAGCAAACAAAGAAAAAACTTAAAACAATACAATGGATTTACCCATCAATTATTGACAAAAAATTTGATTTTTTTTTTAGTTTTTAAAACTAACTTTATTAATGCATTTTAATCCAGAGAACCTAAAAAATATGGTCTGTTTCCCATTTTGAATATAATTGATTGAGATATTAATTATTTATTGTTTTTAATATTATTCAATAATAGGTTTTTTTTAAGGTTAATATTAATATTAAAACTTATAATAAAAATATCCTTTAATTTGCAGTAAAAAACTATAATTGTGATTTTTTTCAAAATTTTTTTCAAAAGATATTAAAATGGAATTTATAACATTCGATAGGTTATATATAACTATAAATTTAGAAAGTATTTTAGTCTCTTCGAATTTAACATTGTAATTATTATAAACAAAATCAAAAAAAATGTAATTTTTTTGTCATTTTGTTTTATCAAAAATGGTAAAACAAATGAAAAAAGCAAATGGTACATCTGAAAGTGATCAAAATGTACATTATGTGTGAAATATTTTAAAATAATACTGGTAGAAATTATACAAAATTATAAAAAGTTAAAGAAAAAATTTAGAAAAAATTAAACTTTTTTAAATTTTTGTAAACTTATTTTATTAATGTATTTTGTTGCAGAAAAACTAAAATAATCGATTAAACAATTACTTTACTTGGAGTATTCGGAAAGTTGGGTGAGATTACTCCTCATTTTTTAAAATGTACAACAATGAACAAATGTTATGATCAATTTTCTTACATATACAGGGTGTTTTACATTAAGGTTAGGATCCAGAAATGGAAATAGAGAATATCAACTAGTTGATGCTTATATTGATTAAAGGTGGAAAATTATTATTAAGGAAAGAAAATTAATTTTTTTATTTAATTTTTGCCCCCTTATTATCAAAAGTCGTGTGCGGAAATATCAAATATATTCAGTGTAACTGAACTTTTTCTGCTCTTTTCAAATATGTAAATAAAAATATTGATATACAGGGTGTTGTTTCGACTCGAAACCTACTTATTATTTTTTGTAAGGCCGGACCTGTAATAAGATCTTTAGTTATTATGGTAATCGATACCACAGTGGACTAAGAACAAAAATATACAGGGTAGTTCGTAAATTATGATTAATTAAAGAAAGTGCCAAAATTATTAAATCACTCTATATCTAGGTTATAAACAAATACAGGTCCATTAAATATAGGTTATTTAGAACCATCTCGGTGTGCGACATCTACCCTTACTGTATCCGCATTTCCAAATGAATCACCCTGAATAGAAGGAAAGTGTTGCGATCATGTTTTTTCCCCTATTTTTCTCCATTTTCAATAATTTTTCCCAATTTTTCAATATTTCCCTATTTCTCTTTATTTTTCCCCAATAATTTCTATTTTTTTTTAATTTTTTTACTTTTGCATATTTTTTCAATTTATTAATTTTTCTCCATCTTTTCTATTTATTCCTATTTTTTTCTAATTTTCCATTGTTTCCTATTATTTCCTGTTTTTTTTACCGTTTTTTTTTTAAGTTTTTTACTATTTTTTCCGTTTTTTTCTATTTTTCCTTATTTTGCCTGTTTTCCACATATTTCCCTATTACTTTCCCGACCCACCTCTGAGAAGGAAAAGTATTGTGAACGAGCTAAAAAAAAATTTCGACATAAAGAACAGTCAAAATTATATTTCCACCTGTCAAAAATAAAAACTGTCGAAAGTTTAAAACTTTAACATCTAATAACTGATATTCGTCGGGAAAGTTTTGGGGAGACACAACCAAGTGTTTTTCCCTCTTTTGCCTATTTTTTCCTATATTTCCTATTTTGTCTATGTTTCCCAATTTTTTACGTTTTTCAATTTTTTATATTTCCATTTTTATCTATTTCCCTATTACTTCCTATTTTTCTCCCATTTTATTTTATTTTTAATTTCACCCTGTAAAATATAAAAATTTAAAATTGGTCTGTGTCTTCTTTAGTCGTTTAGATTGCTAAATTTGGAGTCCACTTTTTTGTAAACAATTTTTTATTAATAATAACTTTAAATAAATGAAATTGTTTAATTTATTCACTTTTAAGTTATTAGTTTTATCAAATGAGAATTAACTTATATCTGATGATTTGTAGAATAGAAATAAGTAAAAGTAAATAAAGTGTTTTATTTAAAAATCTAAATTTGTTATCATTTTCTGCAGTATTGAAAGTAGCTGAAAATCATTAAAAAGTATCCGATATACAAAATTTTATTAAGATAAAATCCCATATAAATAAGACTGATACACATTCCTGTGTCACCCGGTATATCCTCTATTAAAAATTGAAATTGAAACAATCTCAAAAAATAACGTGTCAATAACTTAAAATATTACTTAAACAAGAGGAACTATTTCAAGCAAATTATAAAAATATTTCCATATTCATTTGCAAGTACTTTTTTGTTAATTTATTGTCTTGTCAAAAATCGATTTCATAACTATTTGATTTAAACCGTCTCTTTTTCCAATACGAAGTGTAAACGTACATTTTATTTAACAATTATACTATACAATTATTATACCTTAAACAACAAAAGTGATTCATTATTAATTCAAGATCATGAAAAAATGAACAAGAATCGTTTAACTCACGTGTAATGTATGTTGCATAATATACATTAAAGCACAGAAACTTATATCGTAGCGACATCTTAGAAGAATACCCGCGTTCATGTGTAATGTATGTTGCATAACGATAAATAATCTTGTTAAATTGTATCCCCACATATAAGGCGATAACTTAGATTTGGCAACATCCGTTTGATTTTTTACGGTTTTGATGCTTTACTATTCTGTCTCTTTCTGGTTTTGACTCTTTACATTTTGTCTCATTCTTTTTTGATGTTATACGGGTTTGATCGATTGGCGCTTTGATAAATTGGGATTATGATAATATAGCGTTCTGTTTTAATACTATTTTGAGTTTATAAGAGTTTGATCTATTGGTATCTTGATAAATTAGTGTTTTTATATTTTACGTTTTTGATGCATTAACTATTTGAAGTTTTAACGTTCTGGTTTTTTAGTATTTTGATATTTTATTAATTTGATAAAATATCTATTTGATTCTTTATTATTTGTTTTAATACGATTTGATTTTTTACGGTTTTGATAAAATATAATTTTGCTATTATAGATGTTTGATGTTTTACTAATTTGATATAATAACGTTTTGAAAAAGTATCTGTTTGATCTTTTAAATTTTGTTAAATTGTGCCCTCCCCATTCTGTATGTCCGTGATAACGTGTGGCTAGGGCTTCGGATGTACTTCTGCTGAACCGACACTTTAAGTTGTTAAAAACACAGTAAAATGATTTATATAATCATTTTACTGTGTTAAAAATAATTAATGTGATTAAGCTCAAATTATATTATGGGTTCGTTCCACGAATAGAATTTGAAATATATCAGAAGTAAAATATTAAATAAAAAAAATTTTGGACGCCAGTCAGTTGATTATTTGATGAGATTAGAAACAATTGACAAAAAAACTATGATATATTTCAAAATCCGTCCTTTCTTTTTTTGGGATTAAGGAAATTAAACTCAAATGAAACGTTATATTTGTTTATTTAACGATAAATCAAAGATCCTTGTTTTCTTTTCAAATAAAAAAAAACTTGGCTTCTTTAAGGTAGGTTGTCTTGTTTTCGTACGAAAGCTCTTTGGTCAGCTGTCCTCTTCTGAGTTGTCCTATTCTTTAGAGAACAGAAAAAAAATCGGTTGTGTCGCCCCAAAACTTTCCCGGCGAGTATCCACGAATACTTTATCAGATATTTAATGTTAAAGTTTCAACTTTTGACATTTTTTAATTTTTGACAGGTGACAGTTAGAGAAATAATTTTGACTGTTCTGAATAGAGTTTTTCAAGGGCTTTCAAACGACATATTGCTTGTCCAATTCCGTTACATATTGAATCTGTCATTTTTTGATAGTGAAACTTCCGTTTGACAGATCTCGTTTAAAAACTAACCGATTCTTCCGACAGATAGCCAAAACCCATATAAGAAATTTCATCTCAATCGGATTAATACTTCTTCAGATATTTAATGCTGAAGTTTCAAATTTTGACATTTTTTTATTTTTGACAAGTGACAGAAATAATTTTAACTGTTCTGAATAGAGTTTTTCTAGGGCTTTCAAATGACATATAGCATGTCCAATTCCGTGACATATTGCATCTGTCATTTTTTGATAATGTTACTTCCGTTTGACAGATGCCGTACAAAAACTAATGGGTTCTTCCGACGGGTAACCAAAACCCTTATACCAAATTTCAGCTCAATCGGATTAAACGTGTGGCCTCTATCGTGGAAGAATACACACACACAGACCGACAGACAGACTTCCATCTGGAAATGGTCTTAATCGTCTCAGGGGACCCGAAAATGGATATTTCTGTTTTTATCTCGAATTTTTTTTTTTAGCTCGTTCACAATACTTTCCCTTCTAGGAGGTGAGTCGGGAAAGTAAAACTCCTTGGACCCGGCACTGTCCAGGTAATTACGATTGATTGAAGTGGAACCAGCAATATAAAACCCCAAATAAGAACCCTAAAAGTCCACATAACGTAAGTTTCGGATTAAAATCTTATAAATTACCAGATTTCGCGGCCTCTGTTATTGAAAAAGAGTATAAAACAATGATATATCAAAATAAAAACATGAATTTTAAATCAAAATATGAAATACAAAAATATTTAAAATTAATTAAATTTTAAGACAATCTGTAAAAACAAATTAAGAATGAGGTTCTCTTTTTCGTATATAGACACACAGAAATCAATAATTTATGATATATGATAAGATATGAACTTTTAAGTAAATAAATAAAAAATATACCGGGATTTATAGAATTAAAAATAAAATTACAAGCGTCGAATTAATTAATAACGATCTCAAAGAATTTTAGTGAAAATATAATATAATAAAACTTACCCTATAAATAAAGGGGAGACAAGAAAGAAATCTTCAGTAGAAAACACTGGCGATATAAAGATATACAAAGTCTACTATTTGTATTAAATAGATAAAGAAAAAGGAAGGTTCTTAACTTGGGTAGGCATTTTATAAGAATGCCAAGAAAAAAGGGGGGTATGACGCGAAGAAATAGGAAAGGGAACATCAAGCGAATATGAAACTATAAAATATACGGAGTAGAGGAAGAATGAAAATACAGGGTGGCACAAAAAAACGTAACACTGCCTCTTCAATATCCAAACTGCAACTCTATCCTCAATCTAACAATCCTTTCAAAAGTTTTGGTTATACAAGAAATAAGTGAGATGTGGAAGGTGTGGATGATCTTTATTTGGTTTCAAAATAAGGGTTATGATTATATTTTTAACATTTGCTTTATAAGAACTTTTAAATCCTTTAAAAATATTTAAAAGAAAATTTGTACCATTCATAGGTAACTTTTCTATCATTTTGTATACTCCCATGTGCAGTGTTTTTAGAATGTTTGATTGCATTTCTATTTCTGTTAATGTTAGTTAGAAAGGCTCTTCTTTGCTTTTTTGAAAAAAGAAGTTTTGTGTTACTTGCCAGTTCTTGATATTTAATGAAGTTGTCTAAGTTAGAAAGTTGATTATACTGTCTTAGGGCTTCTTTTCTACTTTTAATTATATCAGAGCATGGTTACTTTTAGCTTTGTTGCATGGCATCGAAAGACTCCCAGCCTCTTTTATTTTTTCCACAAATAGACCAAGAATATTAGAATTGCTAGTATCAGTCAGAGATAATTCTCCGAAAAGTGTTTCTAGTTGGCAAGCATACGTAGATCAATGGAGAGTTCAACAAAAATATAACCTCACGTTTTTTCTTTATTAACAGTTAGAATTGATCAAATAGAACCCATTGAGTTCAATTATTTACCGTAATTTGAGCTAGATTTTTGAATAAATGAATTTAAAAATTCAAATTTCCAATTATTTGAATATGCCGCCATTACGATCGTAACGTCATTTATGTACAATGAAGTTACAGTCAAGCCATTAACTGCAAATGTGTAAAGAAGAGAATGCGAATGCAAACAGCTGTTAAATCTCACTTATACAGACAAAGATAGAAAAAACCATTATATGAAAATCGAGAGAGATAAATAGATATTAAATTCCGCTGTTAGATAAAGAAAACGACTATTTTAACGAGATCAGGTAATAATTTGCTGTTTGGTACATAAGTGCTGGGCACAAACGTTCCTGATTAAGTGAAAGGTCGCGTCCGCGTCTGCTTACTGCATAGTTCACTGTCACTGTTGTAGTTTGTACTTTGTAGAGCTGGTTGATGTTGATAATTTTCCGTGTTTATTTGTATTTGTAAAGATACGTAAACAAAGGTAATAGTGAACACAATTAAAAACACATTGACCAAACGATACTTTATAAGCAAACGTCATCTATATTTGAAAGCGTCAATTTTATTTAGAGAAACTGGCCCACGTTAATATGCTGCAGCTATTGCACATAAGTGACGTAGGTGCACTACAAGTTGCATAGCTGCAGTAATTTTTAAATATCAATTTTTTCATGTTAAATTAAAGAAAAAAAAACAGAAAAAACGATTTTTTCATAAAAAGAAATTCATGTTTTTCTCAAATAATGCAAAAAAGGATAAAGTACTATTTCAAGTTGAACTCCCCATTAGCAAACTTATCGTTCCATAAGGAGGTAGGACTTTTGTTTCTTTTGACTGCCATTTTATTAATTGAAAACCAATTGGAAAGTGGTCTGAGCCCCACGAGTCAGGAATCACATCCCAGGAATTGGATATATCAATAATATTGGGAGTACACAAAGTAAGATCTGCCGTTGACGGTAGTTCGCCTGGTGTGGATATACTTGTAGGTTTCCAATTATTAAGTACAATAATCTCATTTATCATCAATTGCTTTTATAAGTCTTTTACCGCAATGTTTATCTAGGGATGAACCCTCAAAAAGTATGTTAAAGTCACCACAGAAAATGTAGGGGAATTAAATTTTGAAAAAATATTTGACCAATCTGTTTTAGAAATATGACAATCTGCTGGTTTTTATACTGATACAATGGAAATATTTAAGCTTTTAAGGATTGCTGATTAAAGCTCTACACCTTTATTGTAATTAAAATCAGTAGATACTATTTTAAAATCCATATTGTCTTTTATTAAGATAGCCACCTCCAGTGCCATCATTACGGTCCTTATATTGTTTTGGTTTTTTAAAAGTTTCTGAAAGAATTATAATATCTGCTGAATTGTTGTCATTTAAATAATTGATTAAGTTAGGTTTGGTTTTGAAAATGGAAAGAGCGTTCCACTGCAATAATTTAATTTGATTATCTGTTATGTTATTTGTTATACTAGTACGTTGAGTCATTATCACTACCTGAACAGATCCATTATATGGATCTGCCGGGAAGTTAACTAGGTTAATTTGAACTGACTGTGGCAGTTCATTTCTCAAAAATTGTACAATAATCATTTGTCTGTTTACATAAGAAACATTACCATCTTTCAATAACTTTCCTTTTTATTCTTTGTACAAGAACGAAATAATTGCATCTTTTAAATAATCGGAAAAAAATATATCTATAAATTTTATAACACCTTTTTTATGCATGTAAAATTTAGGAATATATGCGATTAAATTATTCTGAATAATAATGCTATTGTTAACTAAAGAATTGGCTACATTAATTTTTTTGAAAATTACCTCTACTTGGTTAATTCCTATTGATTTTATATCTAATATTTTTTACATTATCATTAGTTAACAAAATATGTCCAATTGTAATGGGAAATATCTTCCAAAATTTTTATCTGCGTGTTCCACATAAACAAAATAAGGACCTTTGTCTCCAAGTCTGTACTTATTTTGAAGATCTATTAAATTATTTACATACCCGTTATCGGTCTTATAATCAACGTTTTGGCTTGTTTATCTGCCTACAGTAAGATTTTTTTTTTCAATAATAGTAAATAAAAATGACACAATAGAATATTAATAATTTACTGATCACTTTGATACAAATCACAAGCGTCTGATCACCTCGCAAATAAAGGGGGTCACATAAGGAGCATGTAAAAAAAACACGGCGCTCTGGGGATTGGTCTAATTTATTTGGGGGGTGCCATTTTTCGCGATTGAGGAAATTCGTAGTCAATTATTTTTTCGTCTTTCACTTCCACAAAAATCATTAGATTTTGATGAAACTTTTTAAAAATATTCGTTTTTTTTCATGGTACAGAGTTCTCCGCGTGCGCATTTTTTGTTTTTACTTGTTCTTTTTAATACAATGATAAAGAATTGCAGTTCCCGTTTAAAAACATGCTCAAAATTTTGAAAAAACTGAAAAAAATGACTGTTTTAACAATGAATTTTTTAATAATTTGTTAAACTTTTAAGACAATTGAAACATTGATTGCGGAAAAAATATAAAAGATGTTTTAATGTTTGATTCGAAATTTTACGTTTGTACAGAATTGTTATAAATATTGAACTGAAGCCTCAGAAAAAAAATTAAACTTAACATGTTTCAATTGTTTTTCACAGAATCGAAAAATTGTTCAATACAAAAGTTGTAGATTATAAAAAAATCTTTTATAGTGTTCACTTTTTAATACAATCATAAAATTACTCGTGTTTAGTGAGTTTTTGAGGACCTCTGCTACTTCTTGTTCAAGATTTCGATTTATTGATCGCTGCTTTTCGATAGCAAAGGGTAGTGGGTTGAGCAAACTATCTGGGGCGTCTCCAGGTTGCGGATAGGAAAGAGCTTGTCCATTGGAGAATAAGGCGGGATGACTATAAATATCCAATATTGCCATACAAATAACCAACAGCTGACAAGCTTACGACATACCGCAAACCATATGGTGAAGCTCCGACCACCTAGCTAGGGTAAGGCCTGTGAGAGGTAAGCAGAATTATGTGGATCGGGGGGCTTGGCTTAAATTTAAATTCCCTTACTGCGTGGACGAAAATCATTCTAATAATCTCCCTAATACCCCCATGTATATTGCCCTGTTAAGTCAAGCGAGGCTCTGACTGGCAGTCTCAAAAACCTAGCTATCCGTGGGATCAAATTTGAATTATAAAAAAAAAAATCCAAAATCTTGAGTGCCAAGGTTTCAAAGAAAGCACCAATTAAATCAAAGGTGGTTATAAATTCCCTTGAGGAAGTAGACAAGCTCACCGATAAATAAATGAAAGCCACTCGTCTGAGAGAAGGCTCTAGGCGAAAGCTAAAAGAACACTTCGAAAAGGGTGTTGATTATATCGCTGCTAAAAGGTAAGTAAAAAGGGACAACGATTGGATGCAGAAAAGATCCTGGCAAAGAGCTAACCATGGATTGACTACACACCAAAACTGTGGACGGTGTGGGGCAAGCCCACTACAAATAACGGCCAAACGTGGGCTTTATCGATGGACAAGGAGTCTTTCGAGGAACTCAAGAAATTGGAGTTGTTCCCTTTTTATAGCCTAGAAAGGTTAAATGCCCCTTTATAAGAGAGGTAATACCGATGGAGGAGGAAGATGCCCCACAGATTGTAACGGAAAAGCTCTCTTCACAGAGCTAAATGAGAACAGGGTTCTGCAATTAAACCTACAACATGCAAAGGCATCTAGTGTTACGCTATATAGGAGGTTTAATAAAGAGGCTTTAGACATAGCCTATTGCAAGAACCCTGGTTAAATTCAGAAAATGGGGTGAACTTAGTACTAATACTAATGTTATGCAACGGAGGTTTTGTTACAGGACATCTAACCGTATTAAATGAGGAAGGGTTAGTCTCCTCAGCATACTTCCCAGAAGATAAAGAATGTATTTCGTAAATACTAGGCTAAATAATCGCATATGCAGCAAGAACGAATCTTCAGCTCATTATTGGATGCGATAGCAACGCCCATCACGTTCTCTGGAGAAGCAAGAACATCGACAAAATAGGTGAGTCACTTTTGAATTGTTTTATAATGTATTTTCAATTTGATTATAATTTTTTGCAGTAATGTTTTTGTAATGAGTCATTAATGAGTTGTACCCTCACTACGTATTCCTTAATTTCTAGATTTTCTTTAAAGAGTGCTGAAGATTTGATGAAAAGTATATATTTATTGCCACTGCGAAAGCAGCTGTGAAAGCAACAGATGTGGATGTCTGATGCACGAACTGCATTGCACACATTTATATGTACAAATTATGAAGATAATTGATCGAATATAAAAAAATCATGCAAGATGTTAGTGACTTGCAGGATACTTTTACTAAAAATCTGATGTGGCCAGCACATGACCTCTCGCCATTTTTGAATCAAAAATTTACAGGTTGACACAAAAAAGTATGAAAAAAAATTATATTTTTGTAAATCTGGCAACAATGGCAAAAGTTTCGAAAATTTTAATGAGATGAAAATAAACTATAGGGTATACAAAATATATGTGTAAAACTTTATTGCCGTTTAGTATAATAATGGCGTCATCACCCATAGCAACTGCCACTTCCGGTTGTGCGATTGGCACCAAAATCTTATCAGATCTAATCTAGGGTATTAGAATCCTGTATGCAAAATTTCAAATTTTTTAATTCAGTGGTTTTTGAGTTATCGTTACTACAACATCCATCCAAACACACACACACACACACACTAACACACACACACACACACACACACTAACACACACACACACACACACACTAACACACACACACACTAACACACACACACTAACACACACACACACAGACATCATCGCGAAAATATTAAAATCGTATTCTAGGGACCCTAAAACGTGTTTATTCATTGAAAACTCACTACCCAATTTTTAGCATGATTCCTATACCTCTCTTATCTGAAGGGCGAGAGGTAAAAAGTAGAATAAATAAATACGTTTCTGTTTAGGTACATAATTGATAAAAAAGTGTTTTTCTCTTTTTGGTTCACCCAAGAACTCATCGTTATGAAAATATAGCTTAAGAAAAAACAACGTTTGTTAATAGAATGTCAAACGGGCTGAATTTATTTCCGACATACCCCTATTGTTTGAAATTAGGTTATTTTGTGACGTGGACGTCAGGGGTCACTGGTAAAACTTTACTAATTTTGCTTCATTCAAAGTATAAATAAATATTATATTAACATTAAATTTTGAATTTTTTTAAATAAAAAGATTAACCTACCTCACAAAAATTTGAAATTTGGTGTAATTATTTAAGAAATTGAAAAAAAGTTAAATTGTTTCACTCTATATTTAGGAATTCATTTAATCTATCTTATCATTAAAATACTTATCTAAGATGACTATATTTATTTATTGTGCATTATAAAATAATTTTAAATTATTATTCAAAGGCATTTATGGTTGTTCGTTTATAATCTGTTAGAAATTCAAATATGGACTCTCAAGTTGTACAGATATCAGAAGGTAAAGTTAAAGGAACTTCTTTGAATGATTGGAATGGTGAAAAGTTTCACGCTTTTTTAAGTATTCCATATGGAAAGCCACCAATTGGAAACTTAAGATTTAAGGTAGTATTAATAATAATAATAACAAGTAAATAATATCATTATATATTGCTAAATTCGTTTTAAATACATTAATCTTATCAAATTATAAAATTATGTATCTCGGTATAGATAAGAAGTGTCGAGCGCAATTAGTACTTGAATTGGTACGTATAAGTGAAAATCGATATTTTTTATACGAAAAACCAAGTGCCTATTTTGTTTCTTTTAGCAAAATTCAGTTTTACTCACAATTAAATGGTTTTATATATTTCTGCTGCTTGATTTAAATTGAGCAGAAAAGCTACGATTGACGTTTTTTTATGATTACTTAATAATAATAATGTTTATTCAAATATATTTGAGTAAGTAGAATAAACATGGAACATACATGAAACCGCAGAAACTGAATGTAATCAGTTTGTACGCGATAAATAAGTATATAATTAACTAGCTTTTGCCCGCGACTTCGTCCGCGTTGATGTCAGAATAAATAATAGTTTATTTTCTGTACCAGTTTACTTCCCCCCGGTTTTTCAAACTTCTATGCCCATTTTTACACCTCTAAGTGGAGTTACTATATCAAGTGTTATATCAAATGCAAGGTCATTGTTTGCAAATTTCAAAACCATTTTTTTTATAATCTTATTGTTTTTTAATAATTGTATGTGACATACTTTTAGACTAATGGCGAGGTTTTCGGATCGAAGTAATTAATTCATACCGATAGATATATTTTACGTGAAAAATAAAATTAGGTATCCAAATTTAATAATTTTTATGAAAATAAAAAAATCTGAAATAATTCACACTGATAGACAATCATCTACATTTTACACAAATAATAAAATTAAGTTTCAGTTTTATCAAAACATGTTTGTTTATTTATCAAAGGAAATATACATACCAATTTTTAAGCGCATATTTTTTAGTTTTCGAGATATTCAATATTCAATACAATATTCATCACAAAGTCTAAAAAGTAGGGAAAGGAAACAGATATAAGAAGGAAACTTTTATTTATTCCAACATCAACGCGGACAATATACTTTTTTTGGACGCTGATAATGAAAATCGAGGTCCTGCGGCTCTAAAATGGTTGCGTCACCCCTAAAACCGCCAAAACCACCCTTTTGGAGGTTTTTTTTGCAACAATTTTTATGAGACCCCCAAATTATGCTCTATAATGTGCTAATTGTGATGAAAATAAGCAAATTTAGTACGCCCATAAAAACTAAGTACAAAATGTCTGTAAAAGGGTTGACACCTACCTCTAAATTGACGTATAATTGAAACATGCTGGAATTTTTTTTTTAACTTTTTTATGTAAGTTCAACTGAAGGGAGTCGTAAAATTAACAAAAATTTTTTTCATCCCTTCGGGGGTGAAAACTAATTCTTAATCGCTTTAAAATCCGACTGACCCGTAGACATTAATTTGAGATAAATAATTTATACTTTCTCTCCTATTTCTAATTAAATTACTTGGAGACAAATAATAAAAAATATTTGCACTCCCTCAGGGGGAAGAGCCACTCCCCTCTGAAAGAATCACCCTGTATGTTTTTGGTTGACGCACTTACTCGAGCGGGTCAATATTTGTTTAACCCCAATTTTGAACCCCTTAAAGTGCAAATTTTCAAAAATCCTTTCTTAGTGCTCCCCTACATTACCAAAGTAAACTACCATGAAAATTTCACGTCTCTATCACTTCTGGTTTAGGCTGTGAGTTGGTTGTCAGTCAGCCAGTGACACGACAATTTTATATATGTATATAGATTAAATGAATATACAATTATAATAGATAACTAAATATATAAGATTGAACAAAACCGATTATATTCATCATTATAAGTATATAATATCTTGGCTATAAAATATAACTAATTATCTATACATTAACTTACATACTAAGATATCATATACGACGAAATTCTTTTATAATTAAGATTAATTGATTAATTTTGTGACATTCCTAGGAATGCTAATATACGAGATTATCAATCTTTTCATAATAGTATATTATACACCAAGGTCGAGAAGTAATTTTTCTCAGCCGAGCATTATTATTATCCCGAGATGCGAAGCATCGAGGGATAATTAGTTGCGAGGCTGAGAAAAATCTTCTCTACCGTGGTATATATACTATTTTTTCCACTACTAGAAGATTTAATCATTTTTACAATGGTATTTTTTGGATTTTTTTGGGTATATATTTGAAAATAATTTAATGGCAGAGAAGCACTTTGTGAAAACAATTGAATGAGGATATTCAATAAATTAAATTGACAGTTCATTATGTTAATTGCACTATGAATTTTAAAACTTTCAAGTAGCGATGAAAACATGAAGAATTCGTTTCATTTGACACTTAGATTTGAAAAACTATTAAATTGATTTTTAGGTTAATTTTAGAATAGGTATTATTGCATAAATAGCACTAATTAATATCAAAATATTTATTACATAACGTTAAACTATTTCAAACGAAAAGATATTTGATAAAGAATTACTTACCCCTATTTTATTTGATTAGGTCGAAAATTTACTTTAAAAATATAGAAATTCAATAGAAAGAGCTTATTTGCTGTCGAATTTTTTATTACAATTAAAAAAAACTACTACTAGTAGTGGAAAAGTTATTTATATGCACTATATTTATAACGGTATGTGTTATATTTAAAATCGTGAAATATGTATCGATCAGTCTCGAAAATCCATTTTTAACTTTAGTTTATTTGTAATTAATGAAATTTCTAATATGTTGTAATTCGTTTGGCAAATAATTATATGTTTTTGAGCTGATAGAGTTATAATAGTTTAAGATGTTTTTTTTATCACAACCAATCTTATAATGCAATACGGTGTAATAGAGGGGATTTACTCGAGCGTTGTGGAGACCTATTGAATTTTGAAGATTAGATGGTAGAAAAAAAATGTTGTGTGATGCATACCCTTTCACAGGGGAGGGTCTTTAGGCTTTCAAAAATGTAAAAAAAATCTGATGTGACCAGCATATCGCCATTTATGAATCAAAAATTTACTCGTTAACAAAAAAAAGTATGAAAAAAATTGACTCTTTTGTAAAACTGGCAACAATGGCAAAAGTTTGGGAAATTTTAATGATACGAAAATAAACTATAGTGTATACAAAAAATATGTGTAAGAGCACAGAAGGACTAATACAGAAGCGAAGGTCCCTGATGTAACGGTGGTCGAAATTTGAGTGCCAGTTGAAGTTTCTGCCGCTTAATACACTGGGAAAACTGATCAAAATTTGTAAATTCGTCTATCTAGACATACGAATTTTAAACATTTTTCCCATTGTATTAAACGGCATAAATTTTAACTGGCACTCAAATTTTGGTCATCGCTACATAAAAACGGCCGACAGGAACCTTCGCTTCTGTATTAGTTTATCTTTTGTGGTAAGAATTTATTGCCAGTTTGTTTAGTAATGGCATTATTACTCATAGCAACTGCCAATTCCGGTTGACACCAAAATCTAATCAGAACTAATCGAGGGTATCAGAATCTTGTAGGCAAAATTTCAATTTTTTTATTAAGTAGTTAACAGACATCATCGCGAAAATATCAAAATCGTATCCTAGGTACCATTGAAATACTCGACCGCGTCAGATATTGATAGTATATATGCCCCACGTGTTTTTGATGACGCAGGTATGTTAATCTACCGGTTTGCATGGTGGGACAACCCGCACGGGAGGGTTAAAAATGGGGGAAAAATTACTCGAGCGCCTCAGATATTCAGAGGGGATGTTAAGTGAACCCGAACGAAGTTTCCATTCAAAACACTGACTATTCGGATGTGAGGCATGCTCGTGACGGCTTTTTGAAAATTAAAAAAAAAATTGCCATTTTGAAATACTTGAATGGCTCAAATTTTCATACGGTTGGTTCAGCTTGACGTGCTGGTCGTGCTGATGCATAATCTGACGATTGTTCGGAGGGATTTTCTTAATATTTGTATTTTTTTTATTGTTTCAGTCGTAATTTTAACAATCTTTTGAGATGTATTTTGTTCACAAAAGACACACTTCATAATATTGCCAATTATCTTCTCAGTAGATATTAAACTCACAAAATTTAATTCAAAAAACTGAAAACTCAACAAACAAGCCACAGCGTTGTATATATAATACCACGAGTGCCGTGATTAACTGCGATGGCGTAATGACTAACGGTGCAGGGATGCTGCAAGAGAGTGAGATATAGAGATAGAGTGAAAGAGAAAGATTCGCTGAGATTGTAATCATGCTTTATTGCGGCTGTGGAAAAAAATTGACCGCGCTAGAGAATGGCCCTCCCATTCCCTTATGTCACTCCCAAATTATACGATTATTGAAATGTACACTTTTCAGCGTGCAATTAACCCACCATATCTTAATCTGACCCTCCCGAATATTTCCAACTATTGATTTTTAGACTTCTAAACAAACGTCGAAAAAGTTTTATAGTCTGGCTTTGTTCGCCCGTCTGTTGGGGTGTAGTGAGCTTCAGCGGTCAAACGGTAAGAGCTACATTGAAAAAAATCGGTTGTGTCGCCCCAAAACTTTCCCGAGTTTGACATTTTTTTTATTTTTGACAGGTGATAGTTGGAGAAAAAATTTTGACTGTTCTGTATAGAGTTTTTCAGGGGCTTTCAAATGACATACAGTTGGGCCAGCGAATGATTACCCGTGCGTCATCAATAATATTCAAACGAAATTAGTCGAAAAGTTTTAATCAAAACAAAAACTGTCTTGTGTTCACAATCAACGTGCCTACTGCCACCACGTACGTGCAAATATTGGTTTTTACATTAAATTACTAAATACCTATTATAATAATTTCGTTATATTGCCACAACATATTTGGAAGATATTTAAGTATGCAATTGAAAAATATGTGGATTTTAAGGAGATATAAGAACTAAACTCAGATTTAACAATCAATTACAATAAAATATCAAAGAAAAAAAACGATTTAAATATGAATTTTGTTTTGGTAAGATGTAAGATACAATACATAATTAGAATTTTGCACTTGTATTATTTACAATGCATAATTGGTATTTTGCACTTTTATTATTAATAAACAAAGCGTGCAAATAGCAGCTACACAAGGTTAAATATTTAGGTTTCAAGAACTTTATCGATACCCTGTCATCTAGCAATTCAATAAAGAAAGTGTTATTATTACTATTTTTATTATTTAAAATATAAAAATCTGATGTGGCCAGCACATGACCTCTCGCCATTTTTGAATCAAAAATTTACAGGTTGACACAAAGAAGTATGAAAAAAAATTATTTTTTTGTAAATCTGGCAACAATGGCAAAAGTTTAGAAAATTTTAATGAGATGAAAATAAACTGTAGGGTATACAAAATATATGTGTAAAACTTTATTGCCGTTTTGTATAATAATGGCGTCATCACCCATAGCAACTGCCACTTCCGGTTGTGCGATTGGCACCAAAATCTAATCAGATCTAATCTAGGGTATCAGAATCCTGTATGCAAAATTTCAAATTTTTTTATTCAGTAGTTTTTGAGTTATCGTTACTACAACATCCATCCAAACACACACACACACACACACACACACACACACACACACACACACACTAACACACACACACACAGACATCATCGCGAAAATATTAAAATCGTATTCTAGGGACCCTAAAACGTGTTTATTCATTGAAAACTCACTACCCAATTTTTAGCATGATTCCTATACCTCTCTTACCTGAAGGGCGAGAGGTAAAAAGCCTTTCATATATGTCATAATATTTGAATACAAAGAAAAATATATTTTTTACATGTACAACTTAAAAAATACAAATTATTCTTCATCATCACTTTCAGAATCCGATTGGTCACCTAGGTTTATAATTATTTGTTCAACATCTGTGTCACTTAAATGTTGCTCTCGCTCATACCATTTTTCAATGAGTTTGTCAGTATGTCTCACATAATTAGCCCACACTTCAGCGTTACACTTTTCTAATGCTTCGTTCCACATATTTAGAACGTTTTCATCACTATATCCATCTCTGCCAATATATTTGTTATAGTATGTCTTTGCATCAGCCCAAATTAACTCGATAGAATTAAACTCACAATGATAAGGAGGTAATCTTAATACTTCATGGTCATGTTCTCGTAGCAATTCATCAATTATATATATATATATATTTTCTTTTCGATTCATTTTTGCACATTGCAGTAATTCTGGTCTTTTAAATTTTTCATCAAGATATTATTTCAGCTTTTTTTGTAGAAGTCGAAAGTTGTTTATTTTGTATTTCGCTGTGGTACGGTGCATTGTCCATTACTATTAAAGATGGCTCCTCTAAATTGGGAATTAACTGTGTTGTAACCCATTTGCTAAAAATCGCACTGTTCATTTCTCCGTGATAATCTAAAGTTAAAGATTTTGAACAAAACAGTAAACTTGCTCCTTGAACAAATCCTTTCGATGAACCAGCATGAACAATAATAAATCGTTTACCATCATAACCTTCTGGTTTACGAATGCTTTTGACATTGTTTTGTTTCCTTTAGAATAATTCCACGTTTCATCTAAAAAAATTAATTCCTTTGCATAAATATTTTCACGGTTTTCCATATATTTACGAAAGAAACATGCTCTTTGTGATGCAATATTTGTTCTTTCAACTAAGGCTCTTCGATTATCATCCTTTTTAAATTTAAAACCCAGTTCCTTCAATAGTACGCTTAAAGATGATTTTGAAGTAGAAACTATTTCTTTATTCCTTAGTTCATTATTTAAACTTTTGAGAGTAACATGTTTTTCTAAAAAAAAAATTGATTTAGTTTTATGTGTTTAATATTAAGTGAGTTTACTAACTTTCCTCATACATAGTATATAATGTATTTCGTACTGCCATTCTATTTCCTTCAGGTAAATCTGTAGTCTTCAGTTTCAAACGAGGCCTATTTTTTCCAGGGAAGATAAAATTGGATTATTATCTTTCCTTTTCCTAATAGCATACACTGTTTTTCTTGATATTTTAAGTGCAGCTGCTACTCGCTAAAATACATTTAAATAGTTAGTTTTTTCTTATTTTATAAGTTAAATATGTTTTATTTACCTCTTGAACAGATGACAGTGGTTCTAAGTTTAAGACAAACTGCTGCGCTTGTGTCTTCAGAGTTTTTACAGGCATATTCTAAAAATAAGTAACGATACCAGTTTTACCGTATTATTATTCAGCATGTTTAGGTTTTGATATTATCTTTCATCTAATTCATTTTAAAACGACTCGTAACCGTAATATTAGTCACAATGTCCAAATGTAAGGTTAATGTGTTCATTGATAAAAAATATACTTACTTTAAACTGAAATATAACAATAAACTAAATTAGCCCTTAAAAGAACTGTTTTTAATTAGGAAATATGACTTAAAAACGAAAAAAAGACACAAAAACTGAGAAATAAAAGTACAATAACAACTAAGAATGACAGCATTGACAGCTACTAAATTAGTCAAAGAAAAGCTATAAATATTACAGCATGAATTAATAAATAACGTCATCTTATGTTTCTGTCTCACTTTATTGTGTTAAGTTGATCTAAACCAAATTCCAACGACGTACTTCTTAGATGGCATAGACAATACTTTATAGTTTATCCTTTTCTGTCGATTGTAAAGTAACTTTGATAAGATATAAGACGGATATCTTTGATATCGTCGTGTATCCGTGACGCACGTGTAATCATTCGCTGGCCCAACAATATTGCAAGGCGAATTCCGTGACATATTGCATCTGTCGTTTTTTCATAGTGACACTTCCGTTTGACACATGTCATACAAAAACTAATAAGTTCTTCCGACGGATAACCCAAACCCCTGTACCAAATTTCAGCTCAATCGGATTAATATTTTTTTAGATATTTAATGTAAATAAATGGGTAACTGAAGGTTACGTCTTGGTGCGTACACACTTATTTATGAAGAAAGAAAGCCAATTTGTATTTTCAAGTGTGTAAAAGTATTTATTTGAGTTCCTCTCATGATTTTTTCTATTAACGTTTTATATTTTAAAAATTTTGTTCTACTTTAAACCATCATGTACTGTTAATTTCTTTTTTGCTCTGTTCAAGTGAGTTAAATTTTTGAAGATGGCACTGCGTGCCGAAAGCGCTCGACAGTTTATATGACTAACTGTCAGTAGATAGAACGTTCTTTAATTTTAACGGTTCTATAACTAATGACAATGACGTTTAGATTGTGACAATTGTATGAGAAATCAACTTGTAAAGTTTTATTCTAAACGTCATTGCCTTTACTTATTGAGTCTTTAAAGTTAAAGGACGTTCTATCTACTGACAGTTAGAGATTTATATATATATACATCTCTCAAATAAATACTTTTACACACTTGAAAATACAAATTGGCTTTCTTTCTTCATTTAATGTAAAGTTTTAAATTTTGACATTTTATATTTTTGACAAGTGACAGTTGGAGAAATAGTTTTGACTGCTCTAAATAGAGTTTTTCAAGGGCTTTCAAATGGCATACCGCATGTCAAATTCCATGAGATATTGACTCTGTCATTTCTTGATAGTGACACTCGTTTGACAAATGTCATACAAAAACTAATGATTTCTTCCGACGGGTAACCTAAACCCATATACCAAATTTTAGCTCAATCGGATTAATACTTTTTCAGATATTTAATGCTAAATTTTCAAATTTTGACATTTTTTAATTTTTGACAGGTGACAGTTGGAGAAATAATTTTGACTGTTCTGAATAGAGTTTTTGAAGGGCTTTTAAATGACATATTGCATGTCTAATTCCGTGACATATTGCATCTGTCATTTTTTGATAGTCATACTTCTGTTTGACAGATGTCGTACAAATCTAATGGGGGTTCTTCCGACGGGTAACCCAAACCTCTATACCAAATTTTAGCTCAATCGGATTAAACGTGTGGCCTGTATCGTGGAAGAATACACACACAGACAGACAGACAGACTTCCATCTGGAAATGGTCTTAATCGTCTCAGGGGATCCGAAAATGGATATTTCCGTTTTTATCTCGAAATTTTTTTTAGCTCGTTCACAATACTTTCCCTTCTAGGAGGTGGGTCGGGAAAGTAAAAAATTGACCTTTGATCTTCGGCCGTTTACCAGATCTTGCTATATATGCTCTACAGCAAAAGAAGTTATATTTTGATAAAACCTATCAAAAATCTAATCACAGGACATACTTCCGGTAATAATGTGACTTCCAGTTCAGAAATTAACAGAAAATATGTAATCAAGCGAGTTTAGAAGTCTACGTATACTTCACACTGTGGCGCTTCGCTACTTGTTTTTTACTATTCTGATTGGTTGTCCTATAAGCGCGGCCCTATACAGACGGCTTAGATTTGGTCGTAAAATTCAACAGGGTGCAAGATATCCCTCATTACAAAATCTGTCGCGTTTGATTAAATCCTAAAATCCTCTATTATGATACAAAGTATATCAAAATTGTAAGTTTTTATTAAAAACTGACAAATATTCAAATTTCAATTACTCTTTCCTTCGTTCAAGCTCGAGATTTATGTATCTAACAGAAATAATTTGGTTTTTTACTTTTGGATGAATCTATCATCTACGTTAAAGGAACTTTTTTCTAAGGGGTTACCGGAAATGTGGTCGTAAGTGCTAATTTTTTTTAAATTTTAATCAAAACTTCACAAAATATTTACCAAATGTTTATCTTTGATATGGTAAACGTATTGGATAAAATATTTCATTTCTTATATGAGAATAATTAAATCTTAGTGAAAATATTTTTTTTTAGTCTTAGAAACCCATGGAAACTCCGAGGACCAAAAATAAAACGTTTTATAAACGGTTTTTTAAGAACTTTTTTAAAACAGACATAAAAAACGTCAAAAATAGGTCCCTAAAACTTGAGAAAAATCATTTTTTACGCTTTTTACTTCTTACAATTTGGGCGCCAATTTGTAAAAGTCATAAGAAGGATATTTTTTGAACGTCTCTGAGAGAGATAGTCATTTGTATAACCACTGTAAAAAAGTTTTGCTTAGGTTCTAAAAAATATGTTTTCTTAAGAAGTTATACTTACAGGCAACGGTTTTTATCATCGCAATGGAAAATAAGACATTCTTCGTATATTTTTATGATATATCTTTATTTTGACTTAATCATGAAACAAAAACTACATCGCGGAACTCGGAAATAGAAAAAAGAATAGATGAATTAGAAAGTTAAACGGTAAATAATCAACAAAATATTCACCATTTGTAATATAACTAAAAACAGTAACTTTTCGTTAATATTTGAAAGCATAAAAACATACTTGTCGAAACAAATATATAGAAACTCATCATTTATATTTTAGGCTCCACAACCAGCTACTTCATGGGAAAATATATTAGATGCTACAAAGCAAGGTGATGGTTGTCTTCAATATGGATTTAATTCTACCAAACTTGAAGGATCTGAAGATTGTCTAAATCTTCATGTCTTTACAAAAAATGTGAGTAAAACTTATAAATGTTTAATAAATAAAAATGTTACATGAATTTAAAATACAGTAAAATTATTTTTAGCTACCATCAGAAAGCGAAGCACTTAAACCGGTAATAGTATGGATCCATGGGGGAGGTTTCTCAATGGGAAATCATGATATCAGTATGCTCGGTCCAGACAAACTTATGACTGAAGATATAGTTCTAGTTAGTATAACCTACAGAGTAGGCCTCTTAGGCTTTTTAAGTCTAAAAGATATTTCATTAGATGTACCTGGAAATGCAGGACTAAAAGATCAAGTTCTAGCATTGAAATGGGTACAGAAAAATATTAAAAATTTTAACGGAGATCCTAATAATGTAACAATTCTGGGAGAGAGTGCAGGTGCAGCTTCTGTAGAATACTTGATGTTATCACCATCTGCAAAAGGGTTATTTCATAAAGCCATTGCAATGAGTCGTTCTACTTTCAATCCGTGGACTAGGGGAACTTTTAACCCATCAGATTTTGCCAAATTTCTTGGACATCCGAACTTAAACGAAACAGAAATTTTAAAGTTAATGACTAATATGCCCGCCATAGATTTGTATGAATCTCAAATTAAGTACGAAGAGGTAAATTATTTTAAGTATGCACACACAGAAATTAAAAGGTATATTATTTTTGGTTTTAGGAAACGTATACCGGCGATTTTGGTTTAATTGGTCCTGTTATTGAAAAGCGCAATCAGACCGCTTTCATTGAGAAACGTCCAATAGATATAATTAAATCTGGTGAATATAACAAAGTTCCAATTATTATGGGTTATTGTGATAACGAAGGACTACTGGAAGAATTTATAAAACGTTTGAGAAAAATGATGGGAAAACCACCCAGAAAAGAGGCGACCATTATTAATAATTTTTTACCTAATGATACTAATTTCAGTGATTCTGATCAGGTTAAAAAATTGACCGACAAATTGACGAATTTTTATAGTCAGGATAAATACAAAAATAATCCAACGCTGGTAAGTTTAAGCTGAGGAAGCAGAAAATCTACCAAAATATTTGGGTTTTCAAACAGTTTATAGATGTCAGAAGGATGTTTTGTATATTGTAAATTTATACATATATAGGGTGGCTATTTTTTAATAGGGACAGTATTGCTATCTCGTAAACGGTAGTCGCTAGAAAGACGGTTAAATGGGGAAAAATGTGCGAAATATAAAAATAGACAAAACGATTTTAAATCTAAAATATTTCTATTCGTTCCGAAGTTAAACGACATAATCCGAATTTGTGGAAATTCTTTTTTTTGCCAAAGCTCTATTATTATACAATATTTGGGATAACTTTATTAAAAGTTTTTATTGTATTCTAACATCGTTAAAAACTGCCATAGTTAAATTTTAAATCTGTCGTTTTGTCTCTTCGGGACCACCACCAACTTTATCTTTTTAAATACGGACCTGTCTATTTTATTTAATACTACTAAATAGCTTTGACTACTACATTCAACGATAATAACACTTGATTATTCTGTATAACAGATAACTCCGGAACCAATAGGAATATTTCAGGTTTCAAAAAATCGTATTATGCATTTTTATATTTCGCACATTTTTCCCATTTAATCGTCTTTCTAGCGTCTACCGTTTACGAGATAGCAATACTGTCCCTATTAAAAAGTAGCCACCCTGCATATAAAAAACTAGAGAAAGTAAACAATTAAGGGGAAATACTGTTTTATTTTTAATAATAAATGCTGTAACTAACGTAAGGGTGATTCTACAGGAAAACATTAAAATGACTTGAAAAAATTTCGCTATCCATTTAATTAATTCATTTAGCGTCTTGTAAGTTTCATGACCAGATTTAGAATGAAAATGTGGTTTTTCGGATTTCACCCGTGTAAATTCGAAATGTGTAAGGCTTTCATTGTAAGAATCGGAGACAAACACTGTAACTTACTATATAAATCATACTAGAGACGATACTAGCCTGTTACCAATTTTACAATTAAATTCTAAAATTTAAAAATGGGTCAATTTTCCCCTATTCCGAACATTATACTACGCTTGATAACATTGAAGGTTAAGGAGACACTTTGGAAAAGGGGGTTAAAATTAAAACAAAAACATAACTCCGCCATTTTTGAAAATATTGAAACAGGTTATAAGACTTTTTTCATATCCTAATTATTATAAACTTACTTTGTATAAAACTTTTTTCGATCCGACCACATCGTAGGGTAGGGAAGGATGAAAAATCTCAAATTTAGACATTAGAAATCTACTTTTACCTGTCGACCCCTGCCGACAGAATTTTTTTAAAATGTAAATACTTATTTAATTACCGGTATTAAGCTGCTTATAATGTAATGTATAACACCTTGTAGACCTATACGTGTTCTAGCTGATAAAACTTTAAATTGGGAATATTGTAATATTTGTTTTATAGATAAATAATGAACATTCTCAAATTGATCGTTATTTCTTACAGCGATAAAATACTAATATAAAATATAAATAATTATTGCTATAGCACGTTATAAAAAATGATAAAATAAAAAAATGTACTTTTTCGGGTTTTAGTGTTGACAATGCTAATTTTTTCTTATTTTTAGTATTCCGATGCTATGTTTGTGATTGGAATATTAGTCTCTGCTATAAATCATTCCACTGTTTCTAAAAATCCTGTATTTTTGTACAGATTTTCATATGAGGGTGACAGTTCATTTATGAAAATGCTCCAACTTGATGCTTCAGGTAAGAGCATACATTATTTTTGAGTATTTCTCTATTTCTTTCTCACTCATTGTTTTAGGTGTTTCTCATGGAGAGGATCTTAGCTATATTTTTATGTCTAGACAGGTACCACACACAACAGGAGAAGCTGATAAAGTGACTTCTAAAAGAATATTAACGATGTGGACAAATTTTGCTAAGTATGGAAATCCTACGCCAAAGGGAAATGAGTTAAACGTTAAATGGAAACCACTACAAAGTACAAATATAAATTTTTTGGATATTGGAAAGGAATTGGTACCAGGTGATAAACTTCCAGAAGCTGAAAGATTAGAATTGTGGAAGGAATTATTCCAAATGAATTCTGTTACTGCTAAATTTATCTAAAGTCTAAGATCAAATGCTCCAAACTTTGATTGTAGTTTTATTAATCCGCATCCAATTTTTTTATATTCTGTTCAACATGATCTAGTCGTTCTGCCGCTCACTGAAAGCTTTTGATGAAGCCACAATTGTAAAATCTTCAACATTACTTTTAATTAGAACTTATATTAAATCTAGAATTTTAAGACGGTTTGTCCAATACAATTTAGTCTAGTGTGACATACTAATTTGGACAAGAATTATTCCAAGCAATATGTATAACCTCTTATGAGTCCATTTTTCTTTTTTACAACTTTGATAACGTTGTAATACCATATCTTGATAGCCACCAATAACTAATCAATTTTAATTTAGAATTGTTTGTCAAAATTTGGTTGGAATCGATTTAGTATTTTTTGTAAATCGTTTTTAAAACATTGTAGAGGGAAACTTAATACAGATTTCTTTAATTCTTACATTATCGATCAGAAAAAATTCTTGTCCGTAGTGTCGACAGCGGGAGTAAAATATGATTTATGTAAATAGAGTAATTATGAAAGATATCGAAGGAAAGTAATAAAATTATATAATAATACTTGAAATATACAAAATTTTATTAAAAAATTAAAAATTATAAAAGTAATATGCATATAGGAAGACAACAACAAAAAACAATAAGAGCACGGAAAGAAGATTGTAGAGTTACAGAAATTAAGAAGCGGAGACCAGGAAATCAAGTTAAGAGAAGGTATTAAGAAGAAATATAAGGTCAAAGTAGAGAAGTGAAACTTGTACAGGAGATAGAAGAAAAGAAATAGCAGGGCATATAATTTTTTTTTTATATTTTGTCATGTTTATTATTTTTTTTTGACTAGAACCCAACAGAATAAGTGAGAGATTTGTTAATATCATAACAATATATATATATATATATATATATATATATATATATATATATATATATATATATATATATATATATATATATATATATATATATATATATATATATATATATATATATATATATATATATATATATATATATATATATATATATATATATATATATATATATATATATCTATGTTATAGGGTCGTTTTGAGGACTGCAAAATTTGTACATTTTCTCTGCATACATAGGTCATATATAATGTTAACAATTGATGTATAAAGTTTTTTTGTTAAAAAAAATCATTAGTATCGATATATAGCAAATATGTGGTTTTTTTGTGCAAGTTAAAATGAATTAATTAATTAATTAGTACACTCTTTTAGTAAAAATCCCTTTTTAAGTAAAAACCATTTGTTTTAAATAAAAAACGATTTGTATTAAAATAGTGGTTTAATTTCCAATTCATTATTTCATTTAATTTTTGTAAATCTGGCAACAATGGTTAAAGTTTTGAAAATTTTAATGATACGAGAATAAAATATAGTGTATACAAAATATATATGTAAAATGTTATTGCCATTTTGTTTAGTAATGACGTCATCACCCATAGTAACTGCCACTTCAGACTGTCCGATTGACACCAAAATCTAATCAGGGCTGCTAATTTCGTTCTCGTGTGAATACATCCGTATACGAATATTCGTAGGCGGATTTTTTCCGGTTGACATTTATATTCGGTATTTTAGTCACGCAATCGAATAACAATACGGTTCGTCTAACTTTAATTCGCATGGGTGAGTTGGCAACGTTGCTAAATGTCATTTATTCATTTATTGTGACAGCCAGCTGAAATTTTCTTAACCCAAAAATAACGTTTTAATGGAAGTTGTGGTTGTCTCTGCTATTCCTTATCACTTAAGTCCTCCAAAGGATTACATATTTGTTGACTACGTCTCCTTATTGGCCTATTTGCCAGTATTTCAGCTTCTTCTAAGGCTGCTATAGCGGCCAAATTGATCATATTATTAAACATATTAAAAAAAAATCTAAAACCCACTACAATAAGAAAAACAAAGATATACACACAAAACTTTTACTTTGATTCACTTTATGAAATAATAAGTGAGGTTAAAGGAATTTTATTTTTTAGTACTTTCTCACTCACAATTTTTTGCTATCTCTCAATTTAGTATGCGAATTTACAAATTCGTTTCACCAAGACCATGCGATGCAGTCAACCGAAAAATAATTCGTATGCGAGAAGCGTTCGGTGACTTCAAAATACGGTTTATTCTTTTTCATACGAAAACACCAAAATTCCGTAGACGGAACTGCTTCGCACGAGAACGAAAATAGCAGCCCAGATCTAATCTAGAGTATCAGAATCTTGTATAAAAAATTTCAATTTTTTTAATTCGGTATTTTTTGAGTTATCGTTATACAACATCCATCCTAACACACTAACACACACGCACACGTACACGCACACGCACACGCACCCGCACGCACGCAGATATTTTGCTTTAGATGTTCGGTGGTGGTTGGAGAGTTACCGTAACTATATTTTTTAAGAGGCGCCAATACCATATGTTTTCTTGCCTAAAATCGTTTTTGGGCGGGCGCTCCGTTAATATTAAAAATAAGAAGCTGCGGTTTTTACCAATCGATTCTGTAGTTGATTCTTTAGAGCGCGTCTGTAGCACTTTTGTTAAATTATTTTAAGCAAAAGTGATACGACTATCAACTTTTTTCTCTAGATAAATTTGAAAAAAGTAACACAGACCAAATTGGATTAGAAGGTAGAATTACTTAACATTAACCGGAAAATACTAAAAAAACACAATTTTACGCCCAATTTATTAGAAAATTCCAAAACCTTGAAGTTAACCAGTTGATTTCTGGCACATAGAACCTTGGCATGATAAGAAACATAAGGATATTGCAAAAAATGTATTGCACATGTAAAAAAGTTATTTTGAGAATTTTATTTTACTTTACGCACTAGTGAAAAAAAGTTAAACTTTACGCACTCCTTAGCGTGGGTAAAGTAAGTACTTTACGCACGGTAGTAGAAAAAATATTTTTTTTTAAATATAATACCATCGTGGCAGTAATAATTTAAAAGAATATATCTAGTAGCTTTGTATTGTCATATTTATTTTATATTGAGATTAAGAATATACTTATTTATTTATTTATTTATTTATTTATTTATTTATTTATTTATTTATTTATTTATTTATTTAAACACCCTTCTGCGCCAATTTGTTTGTTAATAATTTTTTTGTTATGCTTCAATACCAAAACATAATTTAATATCATTTAATTTTATAATTTTATTCAAAATTTATAAACAAAATATAACCATTTTATTAATTAAACAAATTGATTAATAATCATTTAACTCTGTCGGTTTAATATAAGGTCGGGGTTTTGAGTTTATTGATTTCTAATGATTCCCAAAGTACAGTTCATTGTCGAAATTTAATAAAAAAAATTAAGTGTGATACATGGTTGGATAGAGAACAAAATGGAGATTTAAAAATATAATAAAAAGTACAGGTCCGTATTAAAAAAAAATTGAGGAATGCTCTTTAAAGACGAAGCGTGGTATAGAAAAACTGACTACGTTATGTTAAACGGCATTTGGACTTCAACAAAAAAGATTTCAAAAGTTTTCTTCTATCTTTAAAAATAAAGGTGATAATTAAATCAAACGAAAAACGTCAATTTTGGTTTTAAGCAAATATCTCTAAAACTGGACCTGATATTAAAATTTTTCAAAATCTTGTCTTGATAGTATGCAACTTTTTTCCCATTTAACAAACTTTGTATCTATAACGGTTAACGAAATCCCAATAGTACAAATTGAAATTTTCAACACCCTGTATACTATTTTTTACTTAGGTGAGCTGAAAATGTAAAGTAAAAATTCCGAGATCAGTTTTTACCCTACCCAATACTTTTTAATTATCCACATACCATACTATAAATTTAACATAATACAATAATTCTAATTTAATAATGAACAATTGGTAAAAACGATATCACAATTTAATTTGTTTAAAAAATAAAAGTTTTAATTTTAAACCATTAATTTTGGAACACCCGGTACATTTAAATTGGATCTAAAATTTCTATAAAATGTTTTGAAATAAAATCTTTTGTTTTATAGTAGAAACTAGAATAAAGACCTTAAAAACATCAATATTTAAGAATATATATTAAATATACAGTAAACAAGTAGCAGATTTGAGGTCTGGAGGGAAAATTTCATAATTACTATAAATAAATGCAATTTTACTCCAATCATAACATTTCCCGCTTAATTTTCTATCATATATTTCCTTATACCGACTAATTCTTGTGTAAAAATCAGTTTAGTTCTGAATGTGCAGGAAAGATGTTTGCGCTGGTGCTTTTCGAAGACAAAACCTTATATATTTTTCTCGAAAACGGTTAAATTTAGCATAGTTAAATGTTTTTACTTTTTTACTAAGAAAAGTTGATAGATTTCAAAAATTTAATAATTTCATCATTTTAATCAGTGGCGGGAAATTGAGGGGTGGAAGATAAGAGTTATTGTAATTAACAGTAAAAACACAACTTTTTTATCGCATAAATTTGTCTTTGTAACGAAAAATTTTGCCAATCAATAATTTTACGAGAAAAACTGACATGGGAAAATCGTCGAGCTATTAGATCTGATTAGATTTTTTTGTTAATCAGACAACCGGAACTGGCAGTTGCTATAAGTGATGACGTCACATCAAGATAAAAATAGTTTTACATATATTTTGTATATTTATTTTCGTATCATTAAAATTTTCAAAACTTCTGTCATTGTTGCCAGATTTACTAAAACGTTAATTTTGTCCTACTTTTTACGTTAACGTGCTAATTTTAAATTTAAAAATGGAGAGGTCATGTGCTGGCCACATCAAATTTTTTGCTTGCAAAATTCTATTTTTACTACAAATACATCTTCAAAATCACAGTTAAGACTAATGTCTACGTTATATGGTTCAAGTTAAAACAATACAAATCCCCTCTTCTTAAGAAATGCCCTAGGAAGTACTATAAGCCCATATATATATCTTGGGTTTTGATGTCCTCATAAACATCTTTAGAAAGAGTTAATTGTAAACTATAAGAAGTATAGTCAGGGTCGGTTTCAGCTTATTAATACTGAACCCACTATTAATTAAGTTACTTAAATTTATATGTAAGAAGAATGGTTATTTATGCATCACTTTTCGGAATATTTTAATTTTCTTAAAATTTTTTGAATTTCTTCAATTTGTGTAATGATTAACTATGGCATAAGAACCAAATGTATACAGAGTGATCAAAGTTTGCGTATTTTTGATAAACTTATATGCATTTTTCTCGTATGCTACCAAGTAATACGTGAAAAGATAGGGACATGTAAACCGTTTTATCCGATTTTATATCGTTTGACCGGAGCAATCACTTAGTTGAAAAAATGCGATTTTCAATTGTCTGTAACAAATTAAAACTATTTTGTTTATAATATCCGTAATTGGTTTTGAAATAAGCTTCTCAGGACAAATCCAAAATATAAAAAAATACAGGGGGTTCTATTTAAAAAATACACAGATGTCATAAATCACTTTCGTGGACCACCCTGTATAATTAAAATTATTTTTAGTTTGTTGTTTCTTCTGATATGTAAAAACAGATTAAAATAAATGTTTACTGTTTACTCTACATACCCAGGTGTTACCAGTGGCCCACCCGGTATACAAAGTTGATCAAATGGGAAATTAAAAGTTTTTTAAAATTAAAATAAGGGAACCGGCTTCCGAGATATTTGGAGAAACCCGAAATTGAAGATTTTCGTTTTATTTAGTTCAAATGCTGCATAATATAGCGTATCCAGCTTTTTAAAACAACATTTCGTCTTTGAAGGACCACCCTCAACTATTTTGTAATGTGGACCTGTATCTTTTATTCCATTTTTAATATCAAACTTTTTCCTCCGTTCAACCATGAAGAATACTCAATTCTTTTACCAAATATTAACCAATAAGTAATAAAAAATGTCCTTAAATGCACCGACTGTCATTATATTTATAGAATCTTCAATTATACATTTATTTACCTTTTTCAGTTATTAAATATTACTGCACCTAACGGGTGAAATTGAAAACAGTCGACATCATTAACACATTGACTTTACACATCTTACCACTAATCATTAACGCTAATGCTTATTTTGAGTTCTATCAAACTGCGCATGTTCACAAAACCGTTACACCATAAACTTTATACAGGGTGTTTCATTGGGAAACGGAAATACTTAAAACGCGAATAGAGGTCATCGAGACGGTTCTAGATATACCACATTTATTGGCTCTGGCGGCCTTTGTAACCGAGATACAGGGTGTTTTATCGATTTTGCTAATTTTTTTCCTGGGGTGTTATTTCAAGGTCACAATTGCTTTCTATTTTTTTATTAATCCGGACCTGGATTTTTCTTGTGATTAGTAACTGGCTCATTTGGTTTTTGAATAAGTAACATGTGTACCGAATATCAAAGAAATGTACGGGGTGATTCGACAGTTCTGGCCCCAGGAAGAAATTAGCAAAATCGATAAAACACCCTCTATCTCGGTTAAAAAGGCCGCCAGAGCCAATAAATGTGGAATATTTAGAACCGCCTCGGTGACCTCTAATCGTGTTTTGAGTATTTCCGTTTCCCAATGAAACACCCTTAATAGCGGAAAGATTTACGGATCTTGCTAACTCAAATACAAGACATGCATATTTGTTAATGTATTTTTTCTTCTGGCCTTTTCATTTTTCTTAATATTGATTTTCTATTTAGCCTGTATCTTTTTGAACTGATCACCGTTATGAAAATGACAAAAATATTTTTTCGAAAAGTAATGCAATTTGAAAATTTTTCAAAAAATTTACAGTGATGATTTTACTTTCCTGACCCACCTCCCAGAAGGGAAAGTATTGTGAACGAGCTTAAAAAATGTTTCGAGATAAAGGTGGAAATATCCATTTTGAGGTCACCTGGGATGATTAAGAACATTTCCAGATGTCTGTCTGTTCGTCTGTCTGTGTGTATTCTTCCACGATAGAGACCAAACGTTTAATCCGATGGAGCTGAAATTTGGTATGTGGGTTTGGGTTACCCGTCGGAAGAACCCATTAGTTTTTGTACGACATCTGCCAAACGGAAGTGTCACTATTAAAAAATGACAGACGCAATATGTCACGGAATTTGACTTGTAATATGTCATTTGAAAGTCCTTGAAATAGTCTATTCAGAACAGTGAAAATTATTTTACCAACTATCACCTGTCAAAAATAAAAAAATGTCAAAATTTGAAACTTTAACATTAAATATCTGAAAAATTATTCGTAGATAGTCGCCGGGAAAGTTTTGGTGCCACACAACCGATTTTTTTTATTTTATTA
This sequence comes from Neocrepidodera transversa, assembly GCA_963243735.1. NCBI lineage: Eukaryota > Metazoa > Arthropoda > Insecta > Coleoptera > Chrysomelidae > Neocrepidodera > Neocrepidodera transversa. The sequence goes on from OY725341.1 coordinate 27,562,534, forward strand.
GATTTTTTATGTACACTGTATATTTCTCAATTAATCATATGAAAAATCGGAAAAATAATAATAGTTTCATGCTTTTCTGAAAAGTAAAATCAGAATTGGAGAATTCTTCAAAAAAGATCAAAAAATGAAATTTTTTATTTAATGTTGATTTTTGGTTTACACTGTATCTTTCTTTTATCTAAATTCAGTTTGAATATTTTTGCCTCAAATAAACAAGTTTGAGTCATGAAAATTAAAAAATATCAATGGTAATACCACGGGCGCAGACGAGTTGCTCCCGGCCGTCAAAAATTTGAAAACGTTACAACAGGTAATCAATGGTAGAGGATTATAGAGATTATAGTGGGTAATTAGGAAAACTTGGAAAAAGCTTAAAAGCTTAAGAGAAGACTGAAGACAATTCTTAAAAAATCATAAAAATAATTCTTGTCAGTTTTAAGTGTTCTTTCGCACGAACATAATTATATTTTGCTGTTTTATCAATTTACATTTTTTATGTTATGTAGATGTTCTTGATATAGATGGTACATTTTAATATTGCACGAAGTTTTTTTTTCAATTGCATACTATTCATGGGTAAAAAAATGGCCAATGCATGCACCTGGTGATAAATGTAAAGAATTCGTTATTATAATTTACCTAAGTAATATGAACTGATTTACAAAATTCAAATAAATACGTTATTGATAATCTATATTTTATTGTCCTTAATTTTAATTATTTGAATTTCTGCGAAACCGTCCGAAGGAACTCTTCTGTTGATAAGAGAGGTGCAGGTAAGAGTGACAGCCGGGAGGAACTCGGATACGCCCAATACCACAAGTCCTTCAAATTTTATCAGATAATTTTTTATTTTTCACGAAAATTATTTTATTTGGCAAAAATCACGAGTCCGTTAGGACGAGTGATTTTATCTAAATTCGGTTTGTTTGAATTATTTTGACTCAAATTAAAAAGTTTGAGCGATGGAAAATAAAAAATTATCTTATGGAATTTGAAGAACGAGTTGTATTTGAAAAGATTATTTTTTTCATCAATTTGAAATAACAAGAACTCATTTCGTCCAGATTTTATTAAATTCAATAAATCAAACAACGAACAGGTATGTTAGCGATGCCGTCAAAATCTGACATTTTGCTGATTTATAATTTAAAATTCAATGTCGACAATGTTTTATCGAGGACCACATAGTTTAATCAACAGAAAAACACAAGAGCTTTTTTTACCGGATAAATTTCTCTTTGTAACGAAAACTGACAAAACTGTCATCATTAAATGACACATTTTAAATAAGTGTTAACTTATTAGTATAAAACCGAATGATTGGTTAGAATCGCCCATTGCTATTGGTCGAAATCAGCAAAATTTCAGATTTTGACGTATTAAAAAAATAATTGTGAAAAATAAAAAATTATCGATAAAATGTGAAGGAATCGTGGCATTACCTTTAAAAATTTTTCAAAAAAGTTCCAGTATTAAATTTTTTTAATTTATTTATTAAGTTTTAAATAAAAATATTTAATTTTTGGAATACCGGAAAATTTGTAAATTACATTTCTAAATAACCTCTGTAATTATTAATACTACTATTTGTTGAAAAAATTTTAATTGAATGGCTCAAATGTTTAAAACATTAATACAAACAAGGGTAGATAACATTCGTTGCATACAGTGTGTCGGAGCAATCACTTAAATTTGAAAAAATGCGATTTTCAATTGTCTATAACTTCAAAACTATTTACTTTAGAATATAAGTATAATAGGTTTTTGAAATCAGTTTCACGGGATAAGTCTAAAAATATAAAAAAATATAGGGTGTTCTATTTACAAAAAATTACGGTGACTTCATTACTCGAAAGTAATTCACCCTGTTTATTAGATTATTATTTTAAAATACGGTAAATTAAAATCAAAAATCGACGTGTTTCAGGAATATTTCTTAAAATGGCCTGTTTAGCTAAAAATGAATTTGTTCCATACTTTATGAATAATTATTGTTCGATCGCAATTTTTATACCAATTTGGCTTAAGTTCATTTTTATTGATACTTTTAAACTTTTTTGTGACAAATTGGTTTATTTGGGAACCGTCCTCAAAATAGACCAACTACATACATATTGAAATTCGTTGTGAGGACCGTCCTCAAAACCTACCTAAAGTATCTGATTCTTATTGGGACAGTCCCTGTAAGCACCAAGTGTCCCCACAATATACTTTATTTCCTTGAAATAGTCCTCAAAAGTACCCTATAACAAAGATATATATATATATATATATATATATATATATATATATATATATATATATATATATATATATATATATATATATATATATATATATATATATATATATATATATATATATATATATATATATATATATATATATATATATATATATATATATATATATATATATATATATATATATATATATATATATATATATATATATATATATATATATATATATATATATATATATATATATATATATATATATATATATATATATATATATATATATATATATATATATATATATATATATATATATATATATATATATATATATATATATATATATATATATATATATATATATATATATATATATATATATATATATATATATAAATATATATATATATATATATAAATAGGTATATACCGATAAATTTTTTTCACTGATTCTTATTCTCCAGGTCATAAACGGCGTATCGCCCCCATTCCCGGTGCTGGGTCCCGTCATTGAATCGATTACAATAGGTACATTCCATATATGGAAATCTACCGAAAAGAAAAACAGAGAAATGATGAAAAATTAGAAAAAATCACAAAAAAAAAACAAAAAAGTAGAACAAATCGAAAAAACTTCAAAAACAAGAAAGTAACAAAAAATCAGAAAAAAGAAAAACTAGAAAAAAAACCTATAAAATAATGACTGTAGAAAAAGAGAGGGAAGGAAAAATACAGTTTTCCATTTAAAATAATATAACTATTGTTCAGATATCTACAGGGTGTTTTTTTAAAAAGTTTCCACCCACGATTTAGGCTTACCCAATAATTTTTGGCAAAAATGGCGAGACACGTCGATTTTTGATTTGAGGGGGACAAAATTTTTGATAACAAACATCACTCTAACGTCAACCCCCTTCACCCCTCGCTGCCAACTTTAAAATTTAAATAGGGAACATACCATGTGTGGCATATCAGGGAAAAGGTAATTCAATGCAAAATTCAAATCACTAAGTTTAATTTTTTTACTACCCCCCTGAACAGAAATACAGGGTGTTTTTTCCTACCCTCACTTTACTCTCGCACAATAATTTTTGAAAAAATAGTGAGACACGTCGACTTTTGATTTAAAGGAAACGAAATTTTTACAAAATTTGTCGCTCTACCTTAACCCCCTTCACCCCCACCCCGCAACATGAAAATATGAATAGGCGATACACCATGTGTGGCACATCAGAGGAAAGGTAATTCAATGCAGAATTCAAATCATACCCTTTGTCCACTGCTAGGACAAAAAAACATTACAAAATTTGTATCAATAATGTTATCAGTTTATTGTTAGGTATTTAAAAGAAGTTAAAAATAAAAAAAATTACAGCAATTGCTCAAAATGTTGTCCATCGTGTGCTAAACAAAAGTCAAGTCTGTCTTGGAATTCTTGTCTAACATTTTAAAAATTTCTCTTACAATTCGTACCCGAAGGTCATCAATAGATGTAGGTTTAGTTTTGTAAATTACTGACTTCAGGTGACCCCAAAGCCAGAAATCGCACGGAGTCAAATCTGGAGATCTCACAGGCCATTCTATTGCTCCTCTTCTACCAATCCAACGTTGTGGGAAATGGTCATCTAGCCATTGTCTGACTGGTAAATGATAATGAGGGCCAGCCCCATCTTGTTGAAAATTTAATAGATTTTCATCTAGAGCAGGATTTCTTGCTTCATCTACCTGATTTTCAAGCTCCTGAGTAATTAGTGGGTCAATGGTCATTTCTAGTATTTTTGACCAGTTAAATAATTCCCATCTACGAATAATGGCCCAATAATTTTATCGCCCAGTATGCCAGCCCAAACATTAAGTTTTTGAACATGTTGAGTATGCCCTTCAACAAAAACATGAGGGTTGTTGTCACTCCAGTAACGACAATTATGTTTATTCACAAACCCATCAAGAAAAAATGTGCACTCATCCGAAAAACAAATATTTTGAACTATACGGGGTGTTATCAATCAAAGCGAACATTTCCTCACAAAATTGAACTCTTCTATCCGGATCATCTTCATGAAGTTGCTGATGAATTTGCATCTTGTAAGGTCGATATTTATTATTTTTTAATACTTGTCGAACTGATGAAACTGAAAGTCCAGTATTAGAGGCTACTTTGCGAAGAGAAGATGCTGGTGCCATTGCAAAATTTCCCAGAACTTCGACTTCTGTTACTTCGTCCAATACCCTAACTGCCGTCCTTTTTACCTCTCGCACTTCAGATAAGAGAGGTATAGGAATCATGCTAAAAATTGGGTAGTGAGTTTTCAATGGATAAACACGTTTTGGGGTTCCTAAAATACGATTTTGATATTTTCCCGATGATGTCTGTGTGTGTGTGTGTTAGTGTGTTTGGATGGATGTTGTAGAAAAGATAACTCAAAAACTACTAAATAAAAATATTTGATATACACGATGATGTCTGTGTGTGTGTGTGTGTGTTAGTGTGTGTGTGTGTGTGTGTGTGTGTGTGTGTGTGTGTGTGTGTGTGTGTGTGTGTGTGTGTGTGTGTGTGTGTGTGTGTGTGTGTGTGTGTGTGTGTGTGTGTGTGTGTGTGTGTGTGTGTGTGTGTGTGTGTGTGTGTGTGTGTGTGTGTGTGTGTGTGTGTGTGTGTGTGTGTGTGTGTGTGTGTGTGTGTGTGTGTGTGTGTGTGTGTGTGTGTGTGTGTGTGTGTGTGTGTGTGTGTGTGTGTGTGTGTGTGTGTGTGTGTGTGTGTGTGTGTGTGTGTGTGTGTGTGTGTGTGTGTGTGTGTGTGTGTGTGTGTGTGTGTGTGTGTGTGTGTGTGTGTGTGTGTGTGTGTGTGTGTGTGTGTGTGTGTGTGTGTGTGTGTGTGTGTGTGTGTGTGTGTGTGTGTGTGTGTGTGTGTGTGTGTGTGTGTGTGTGTGTGTGTGTGTGTGTGTGTGTGTGTGTGTGTGTGTGTGTGTGTGTGTGTGTGTGTGTGTGTGTGTGTGTGTGTGTGTGTGTGTGTGTGTGTGTGTGTGTGTGTGTGTGTGTGTGTGTGTGTGTGTGTGTGTGTGTTTGGATGGATGTTGTAGTAACGATAACTCAAAAAATACTGAATAAAAAAATTTGAAATTCTGCATACAGGATTCTGATACCCTAGATTAGATCTGATTAGATTTTGGTGCCAATCGGACAACCGGAAATGGCAGTTGCTATGAGTGATGACGTCATTACTAGACAAAACGGCAATAAAGTTTTACACATTTATTTTGTATACACTATAGTTTATCTACGTATCATTAAAACTTACAAAACGTTTGCCATTGTTGCCAGATTTACAAAAATGTAATTTTTTTCATACTTTTTTGTGCTTACCTATAAATTTTTGATTCAAAAATGGCGAGAGGTCATGTGCTGGCCACATCAGATTTTTTTATTTACTACAGATCCAGTTTTCTCAAACTTCAAAACAAGTTTTCTAATGTAAGTATGTAATCATTTCAATTCTCTGTGCTCCAGTGCAGATCATTTTCAATGTTTATTTGATAAATAATTTTAAACAAGTGAGTTTATAGGTTTGTTTTTGCCAAAGGTACTCTTATTTTTTGTAGAAACAAAAAGTGAATTGCTGATAATTCAGAAAAATAAACGAACAAGTTCCTAAAAAGTACCTTAATAGTGTCGACTAGCAAATAATTTGAAAATCCACACATTCAGAATTGTAAGAGAACCTCAATAAATTAATTCATAGGGAAATTTTTCAAAATGTTAGACAAGAATTCCAAGACAGACTTGACTTTGGTTTAGCACACAATGGACAACATTTTGAGCAATTGCTGTAATTTTTTTTTATTTTTACCTTTTAAATACCTAACAATAAACTGATAACATTATTGATACAAATTATGTAATGTTTTTTGTCCTAGCAGTGGACAAAGGGTATGATTTGAATTCTGCATTGAATTACCTTTCCTCTGATGTGCCACACATGGTGTATCGCCCATTCAAATTTTCATGTTGCGGGGTGGGGGTGAAGGGGGTTAAGGTAGAGCGACAAATTTTGTCAAAAATTTCGTTTCCTTTAAATCAAAAGTCGACGTGTCTCACTATTTTTCTCAAAAATTATTGTGTGAGAGTAAAGTGAGGGTATGAAAAAACACCCTGTGTTTCTGTTCAGGGGGGTAGTAAAAAAATTAAACTTAGTGATTTGAATTCTGCATTGAATTACCTTTTCCCTGATGTACCATACATGGTATGTTCCCTATTTAAATTTTAAAGTTGAGGGGCGAGGGGTGAAGGGGCTTGACGTTAGAGTGATATTTGTTATCAAAAATTTTGTCCCCCTCAATTCAAAAATCGACGTGTCTCGCCATTTTTGCCAAAAATTATTGGGTAAGCCTAAATCTGGGGTGGAAACTTTAAAAAAAAACACCCTGTATACATTTTCTCGCCATGCAGAGTAGTATTTTAAACATTTTTTACAAATAAAATAGTGAACTAAATGAGTTTAAACATGTTCGCTACGTGCAGATAATAAACTATATCAATAAAATATAAAAAAAATCGTTATTTGTTCCTCAATGATCGTACTCATTAAAACATGAATAACGTCTTAGAATTTTTTTTTTGATTTATTATAACATAATGATTAATTATTATTCACATGCATTTGTGGTTGTTCGCTTATAACCTGCATTAGAAATTCAAATATGGATTCTCAAGTTGTACAGATATCAGAAGGTAAAGTTAAAGGAACTTTTTTGAATGATTGGAATGGTGAAAAGTTTCACGCTTTTTTAAGTATTCCTTATGGAAAGCCACCAATTGGAAACTTAAGATTTAAGGTAATATTAATATTTATAATAATAATAATATGAATAAGGAATTTGGAACCTTTGGTTTTCAACAATGTTGAAGAATATCGTCACCACTAACTAAAACTACACTTTTTAAAAACACTACGTACGTTTCGCTAAATATGCATCATCAGGAGTTGATGATAAACTGTTTATCGTCAACTCCTGGTTCCATGAATTCGGTCCGAAGGACCATGAACACAAATATGATTTATTTGCATTAATATTTCACGTATGTCCTGTTTTGAGTGTGAAATAATTTAAGTAAATAAATCATATTTGTCCATGGTCCTTCGAGCCGGATTTTTGTAACCAGTTTTTTCATATATTTTCGTGCCGTGGTCATCACGTTTATGTGCCAGCAAATATTTTCCTGCTGTGATCATCACGTTTGTGTGCCAGCAAACATGCTCCAGCTGTTATCAGCAAGTTGTGTACCAGCAGAAATGGTCATCTGTATGCCAGCGGAGTTTTCTATATTAGAAGCTTGTTTTAACAAACTTAAACAAACCTCCAGGATTCTTCAAATTGAATAAGTGAGAGCAGTTGATCTATAATAATAATAATAAAATGTAATAATTAATAATTTTGGTTTTATAATAAATGGGTGAGTAAATAGCCCTTACAAATAAATCACTTAAATGATTTATTTGTGTTAATATACTAAATCCTTGATACTCTGTATTAAGGTTGGTCCTTCGATCTGATAAAGTTATATTACAAATATAACACCCAGTATAACTATTCCTAACTTATATCGATTCTTAATCGTATTTGTTCACTAACAAAGTTAGCGAAACGTACGAAGAGTGTTTTTAAAACGTGTAGTTTTGGTTATTAGTGACGATATTCTTTAAAATAATAATAATAATAATAAAAGGTAAATAATATCATTATATATTGCTAAATTCGTTTAAAATAATTCAAAATATAAAATTATGTATCTCTGTATAGATGAAAAGTTCCGAGTATTATTATTCATTATAGTATACTATAGTCGTAAAGTCTATTCCACAGTATTTCGTTGGCTTTCTATTTACCCCATTAAGATTATTAGTAAAGAGTCTATGAACTACCCACAATTTATGATTGTAAACCGAAAATAGTGGGCAGGTATGTATTTAGCTTTTATCTTCGATTATCAGTTAGGTAGATTTTAGATGACCATTTCGTGTTTGATGAGGAGGAGTACGGATCTAATATTGGTTATTTTATAATGAGAAATTTACAATCGTATTTATAACCTATGGGGGTAAGTAGAAAGTTAAACGAATTATTGTGGAGCAGACTTCAGTTTGCTGCAAGTAAAACAAAATAAAATACAGCAAAAAATTCAAATCGTATATTGAGTAATTTCGAAAAAAATACAAAAAAAACATGAAACATTATATCATTTATATTTGTATGTGAAGGCCCTTCCTAGATACCCACCAGTAGTTGAACGGAAGAGAAGACATTTGTCACATTTTACCAATCTGTATATTGTGTTTGTGTATTTATTTTTAGATTTCTTGTTTTGTACAATCTTTTTATTTGAGTGATTTTTAATCACGTGTATTTAATATGGTCAAAAATGTCCTAATAATTCAGATAGAAAGATGAGATGTCTGAGGGACTAAAGCCGTCTGCAACATCCCTTATTGGGTGGGAAGAAGCGATCACATTGCCTCCTAACTATTCAAAAATATCATTTCTTTTTTTTTGGTTAAAAAGAGACCGTACCGTAAAATACATAGTAACAAGCAGAGCTGGCTCTAAGCATTGTGCTTAGTACTTTCCTAAGCACTCGAATCACTTTTGTGCTCGAGAGCTCAGAGCTTATGAGTACTTTTTAAAATCGGTGCTTAGTGCTTAAAACACTTTACCAAATGGCTTAGTGCTTACTGCTCGTCAAAAGTGCTCGGGAGCACTTCAAAAGGCTCGCGAGCTTTCTAAAACGCTCACGAGCACTCTAAAAGGTTCACGAGCACTCCAAAAGGCTCGCGAGCACTACAAAAGTATCGCGAACACAACATTTTTTAATTCACACTAGTAAACATTAGTAAAATATATATTATTTTGACTATTCTGAAAAAATATATATAATGACAAACAAAATTACATCAAATATGATTGGAGCTGGAGCTGGGCGAAAAGTACCGGCAATTAAGTTACTTTGTAAAAAGTGATGCGTTACTTTAAAACTAAGATTTTTCTTTTTCGTAGCTGCTGTTAGTGCCGTTTAATGTGAAATAATGTGTTTTTAATTATTTTTTGTACCCCATCGATTTCGCGTGCCACTGTGGACACCATGTTACAATAACGCGTTATTTCTGGAAAGTAACGAATAAATCCTTATTTTTTTAAAAAAAGTAACGATATCGTTTACCTAACACGTTACTGAATATGATAAATATCTTATGTACTAATTCTTAAAAAAAACGGTTTATTAAGTAGCGAAACAAAGCAAAAGTAACTATTGACTTTACAAACAACGTCCGTACGTCCCTTCGTCTGTCTATCTATCTGTCTTGGCGATAACAGAATAAAGTGTACTCTTTTAGTATTTATTCCAAGCTTTCGAGCGTGGTTACGCTCATCATCAGAGAAGCTGTAAGTGATGTGCAACAAATTGGTACAATAAATGGGGTATTACAGAAAAAAAAACATACTCCAGTGTGATTGTTGTTCACAGGTTGTAAAATTAAAAATTGTTAAAATACAGATTAAAAACACGTCCACATAATAAAACATTGTAAAACTTGTTAAAAAATAAAGATTTTTGTTTAAAACCGTATTAGTTAAAATTAATAAAATATTAAAAATTGAATAGCCAAAAGCTGTATGCTATTAAATTTAAATCAAGTTTTTTGTTGATCGTTTTCTTGATTTTATAAATTTAGCGCCAAATTTGAAGTTCATTTTGACGGATGGTCTCCTCCTTGAAAGCCACTCAGACCACAAAAAGGCAAGGGTTTAAAAAAGAAGTAATAGGCACCAGCTAATGAGACTATAAACCATATTAGGGAGAGGTGACAAAGAGTACAGCTAATGAGGCTGTACGTCCTTGTTGGGAAGAGGCCATGTTATGTGACAGACAAAGAAGAACCATGTCGTCAAAATTAACATATTATGTCAATGAGAATTTTAAAAAATTATTTTAATATATTAATTAAAACCAATAACTAAAAAATGTCCAATCTAAATGAACGGAGGGCTATATGCACAAACTTACTAATTAGAAAAACATTTTGACAAGTCGTGTACATCATAATTTTTCAAGTATTTGTCCATATGTAATAGATACGCAAAAAAAGTACTGAGATTGTTAAGGTCAGACTTTGTATTCATACAATGGTCCGATTGGTAGATGTATGCCATTTCGAGGAAAAACCTTCGAGAGTAGTGTCTCTCTTCAGTTAAGATGGTAACATTCTCAAAATCAGTCACATACCCTCTCGAGCGCACATGTTCGGCCAACGCGCATCGTTGAGGGTGCAACCTTATATCGCTTTTGTGTGAAGTTAAGCGATCTTTAAGCCTACGGGAAGTTTGCCCGATATAAACACTGTCACAGCTAGAGCAGGGAATACAGTACACGACATCTGAGTGCAAACCTAGAGGGTCTTTATCCTTAACTTTTGAAAAAATATTGTTGATAGTTGACACCGTTTTGTAAGCGATTTTGATTTGAATGACCGAGGAGAAGAGCTTTGCTAAATTTGGTGTTAAGGACCTCCATCAGGTACCTCAGGAGGTGGTATGTTCATAGATGGCTCAGGCACACGGGTTACTTCAGCAGTGACAGTGTTATTCGTACTAACTAATGGTATAGCAGTCTTTTTAACCTTCCGGGACTGGCGCCTCGTCTGTCAGGCCCGTTTCATTAAAAGTTATATTTTCTTTGTTTTGAAAAAAATATAAATTCACTGTGAAATATTTTTAATTAGATAGTAATGAACTGACGGCTTAGTAAAGGTTTAGTAAAGCAATTACCTTTTTATAAGAAATATATTGCAAATTAAAAGAATACTGAACATTTACACAAGTAAAAACTAATGAATATAAAAATATAACTCAAATCAATTATTCAAAATAAATATAGCGTTTTAAACATTAACATAATAAGACACACTTTAGTTAGGCTTCATCACCGTTGCGCATGGTTACATGGAGGGCATACAAATTCAGCATGTTGTAGACATATAAATTTCCTACACTTTTTACAGTAGTATCGACTTTTTCGTTCTTTTCTACACAAATAACATCGTTTTCTTGTACCTTCTGGAAAATCATCTAGCATTAAGCATGCGGAATAAGTCCCTGCTATTTCTTGTCTTAGCATTCGTACTTCCGGTGGGAGATTTGTTAAAGTAGCTCTTCGCGTTAATTGTTTTTGGGTTAGAGCTAATGCCAGCTCTCGTAAATATAACCGCCTAACTTTTTTACCCTCTATTTCATTGTTATTAGAGGTAAAAATAATTTGGGAATTTATTCCCGCTATATTCAAAAGATTGTAGATTAAAACCATGGGCCAACGTCGTGTATTACGTGCAACGTTATATGATTCGCAGAGTTTGTCGACTGTATCGACCCCCCCTTTTGTTACATTATAAAAAGTGATTATTTCAGGCTTATTTTGGTGTGCTGTACTTTTATCAATTGCATCGTCATCATGCATACTTGAAACAAGAACAACATTCTTGCCTTTTTTGTTCCTTCTAATAACCTGCCATTTTAAACATTTATATTTCAAAGTTTCTACATTAAAACTGACTTCAGAATTACATAGAGTTCATGTAATTACTGTCAAAAATAGTCCTATTCTTATTAAAAACTTAATAAGTGATTTTCTATTTTGTACAATAAATGAGTTTTTATTGGCTGAACTTTGTTTTATTGGTACATTGTTTGTTTTGTGAAATGCGCAGTTGCCCACTTCGGATTACAGGAAATCTGATATAGAGATGGTTCGATGTGGACGATGTAATCAAATATATAAAGCCATTGGTTTTCATGTGGTAGACATGGAGGTTAAAACGCGGATTTGCGTAATGTAGGTCGGACGCGCACAATCATTTTACTACTGTGTCCACTGTTTTGTCAAATTTAAATAGTGGACAAAAGGTAGTAAGTAACCTGATGTTACTGCCTTATCCACCATGTTATTAAATTTAAATCGTGGACAAGGTAGAAATATGATTGCGCGCGAATTTGCGAAATGTCGGACGAACGCGCGCAATCATGTTTCTACCTTGTCCACTATTTTGTCAAATTTAAATAGTGGATAAGGTAGTAACATGATGTTGTTGCCTTATGTACCATATTGTCAAATTTAAATAGTGGACAAGGTAGTAACATAAATGCTCTTGTCCGACCGACATTCGGCAAACGATGAACTCGTTTCTTCCGAATTCATTTCAGCAAAAATGAAAAGCTGCCGAGAACTGGTTGCAGATGCATATATTATATTCAAAAATGTACTCTTAAGTGCAGAGAAACTGGCGGATCTAGAGTTATCCAATTTTTTTTAAATAGAAACCCAAATTTTTTATTCAAATTTTAATAGATAGTTAGATTCTAAAAATGCCAATACATGTCAATATTACCTTTGAAATACACTTCTCCAAAGTTTTAAAAATGGGTTGGACTGTTTCAGGCCACAACGTTTCATTTTTAAAGGTTTAAATTAAGTGCTCAAATAGAAATCCGTCCATTTCTTGACAGTCAGCCATCCTTCAGGGCGATTTCCGATGATATCCAAACTTAGCAACAGCGCATTTTCGCAAAGTTTCAATATTATAACGAGAATCACATTGAATAGTATAGAAGCGACTTTAAACCATTCTTATATCAGATTTCCAGTAATCCGAAGTGACCAACTTGGCAACAGCCCATTTTCAAATATTGAAAACAGTGCCAGTAAGATGCAGATTTATATTAAAATTACTAAAATTTCCATAAATCTCTTAATAATAACTATCGTCTATAACTTGGCAACAGCACATTTTCGCAAAACAAAAATGGTGCCATTTGATTCGGCTAAGTGCCCAAAGATCGTGATATTCATTTTTTTCTACAAACTTGGACTTGGGTTTTGGTTTAGAGGTTATCATGGTAACAATTACCATGACAACATTTTCCCATAACTGATTTCCGCTAAGCCAAATTTTAACCTTACATTAATTATATAATGAGGTCCCAGCTCAAAGTATCCAACTATATCTTCCATTACCCATGAAGTATCATCTACAAACAGTTTTTCGTTAAAAAAAAAGAAAACAATTTGCCGTCCTTAATTTTATTGTGAGATTCATTTTTTATGATTTCGTTCACAAATACAATTAAATAAGTTTCCAAGAGAATGGTAGTTATTTCATTTGATAATGAAATTCAAAAATCCAGCAAGAACCGACAGGAGTCAAACGAACAATTACATAGTCACGTTTGCCAACATTGTATAAATAAAAAATAACAGATATAACCTAACCCAACTTTGGTGATCTGTCTAAAATTCAAATTAGTGAATTTTTTGAAAAATAGTAGGTTTTTCCGCCAAAAAGTGCTAAAAACAAGTAAATAAAGATATTTGTAGTGTTTTGATAATAATAAGGACGAATTGTGTATGTTTTTAATCACAGAAATTTGAGTTGTCAAATAGTGAACAAAATAGGGCTGTATATCCGAAACTACTTGAGAGCGCCACGTTTTGATTTCGGATTCGTGTTCAGGAGACCAAAATAGGTAAGATCCAATTTTTTTTTTAAATCGCATGATCCCTAAGAACGAAGTATTATTACCTTTTCGCTTAATGTAAGCGAAAATTTTGACGAAACTAAGTCAACAATTCAGTTGTTTTAAGAAAAACCAGAACTTAAGAGAGCAAAAAAATTAATTTACTATAGCTAAAAAATATTCTTGTTCTAGGTAACACTTTAGCTACCCCAAAAAACACTTTTTTTACTTTAGCACTTTGGTTTAACCTGAATCAGGTGATTATTTTAGGTGCTCTTTTGAAAAAAAAAGAAACAAAAATTATTTTGGATTAAAGGAGGGACAGGGCATTAAATATACAAAAGGTATTCAATACAAAAATTTATTTAATGAAATATTAATTGCATTTTTACAGGTCTTCAACATACAATAGTTAAAAGTAAAAAACCTTTTGAAAATTACCTGGTAATTATTATTTCCACAGCTATCACTTCTGTATTCTCAATACTTATTTTTAAATATGAGTTTGGGTCCAGTTTTTATAATCATGCTGTTAATGGTCTCATTATCAAGGAGTTTAAAACTATCTTCAGTGATTCCCTGGTCTAAAAAAATTTACTGTGGTTAATACTGCAAATGTAACTATTACTGAGTATTTTTGATAACAAAAACGTCTTTAAAAAACCGCCATTTTATTTTTCGGTAAGCAGGGAGCGATAAAAGTTTTGATTGAGTGAAATAAAACTTGAAATAATTTATGTTTTCATGTAGGTACTTCCGTTTAAAAGTTGTAAGCTTGTACAATAGTGGAAAATATAAATAATGGATAGAAATCCTGCAAATAACCTATAAGAACCTAGCTGATAGCTTTTAAAATTTTTAGTTTTAGTTCTTCTGAAATTCTTATTAAAAACAGCTGATGTAATACTTTTGTTCATTTACCACTGATAATATTAAATTTTCTTATTTTGGTAACTTACCTTCAAACTGAACAATTAAATCCTGTAAATCTCAACGAGTAAAATTTTATAATCTTCCATCACACAGCACTTGTTTGCCCAATGCCCACTTTCACTCACAAAACGAACACAAACACCGTTTTTCCCTATTTAAATATTCGAAGAAACTGGACGAACAAACGAGCCTGAAACACAGTAAAATGATTATATACAGTATTTGCACTCCGGTGTCGGCACCTTTGATTTCCGTGGTGCTCAATTCGTTCGTTTTTACAACCTACCAGAAAAGCATAGTGGCCAAACATCGGATAATTATCTGAGTTACGGATAATTTCAGGAGAGTTGTGATTCTTTTGTAATGTTATTAGCAGGCGTATATTTAGGATAATTTCGGAATAATTGCATAAAATTTAATAATATATATTGTTTCGCTTTCCTAATACTTATTAGTACTAAATTGTATTTTTTTTCCTCAAATCAAAGAATCTGTATTAAAATTTAGTTGACATTGGCAACACTGCAAATATCACGACAACAGAGCTTTAAATGCTTTTCGGTTTCTGCGCACACATACCCAGCGTCGAGGAGTCAATTAATAATTAGAACCGGGGAAAGTCGCTTAGTGCAAATACTGTATATAATCATTTTAATGTTCCTGAAATAACTGTTTGACTATTTCGGTTATCGTTCGATAATTTTCGTTAGAACGAGAGTAACGACTGTTAATGACAATTGGCAATGTTTTTTATATACAAATCTGTCATTATCTTTTTCATACGTCTGATGACCGTTAAATTTAAACGTCTGTAAAAATATTAACTGAAAACAAGTGAACTGTTTAGTTAGAATAAGTAAAAATATTTCAATAGAGTCAAAAAAAAGTGTAGGAAGTTTGTTCACTTGTTTTAGCTATCTGAGGTATATTTTTTTTATTGAAATTAACTTTTAGGATAACAGTTAGCTTACATTAGTTTAACGGAGTACCTATTCTAGAATGTTATGATTAGGAAAATTATTGTTTTTACTACAGCATGAAAATTATGCTGATGTAAGATAAAAAGTAGTTGGTTTAATTAAATAAATGTCAGAAAAAAAATGTTCTTGGCCCCGTTTTCTCTGTGTAGTAAACCAATTGTCACTAGTTATATTCCTTCCAGTTTTTGAAATAGGAGCTACTAGTCGTTCAACAATACTAGCCGAATCGTTTGCTAAATGATATGGACCTGCTGGTTGTCGTCCTGTATAAACCTCTAAGTTTAATGTATATCATGTTTTGGAGTCAACTAGCGCAAATATTTTTATGCCATACTTATTTGGCTTGTTTGGATTGCTTAAAGTTGCACCTACCCCTAAATGCTGCCAATTGTTCGTCAATAGTAGCATATTCACTTATAGAATACGATTTTTGACAATTGTTTACAAATAGTTGAAACAATTGGCGAATAGATGCTAGTTTATCTACTTACGCCCTTTCATGTCTGGTGTCTTTGTCATCGAATCGCAGGTGTCTGAGGAGAAAGTGAAAACGATCTCTGGACATTGTTAGCCGGAATATTTCAATTCCAAATGAGTTGTTATCCCAGATTTCTTTAGTATTAAGACGGCTGCTGTTATAAGTGCCAGCAAGGTATAAAAGTCCAATTAACGCTTTAATTTCTATTATGTCGGTAGTCTGGGTAGCTCTAAGTCGTGCATAATTGACTGAGCATTTTTCAATATACTTATTCGTATTAACAACAATTATGTTCAACATTTCTGTTGAAAACAATTTGTTCCAACATTCAAAAATCGTTTTTGTATAGTTTTGGCGTAAGTTTTTACACCGGGAAGATGAATAACTATATTTAATTTTTGAGTTTTACCTGTTTTCTTTGTAAAATGTTTACGCCACTGTGTTCCATCTTTGGCTACAAATTGTGCAGTTTTTATTTTTTTAGTTAATCCTTCTCCCAATGCAAGGTTTTCTGTTCGCTCTGTCCTAACTTCTTTCATATCCCTTTCATGACGTTCGTATCTATCCTCTCCGCTTGCTCCCAATCGCTGAGTTTAGGTGTTCTTCGACATAATCCACTTCATCTTCACTGTCATCATCATAGCATTCATCTTCCGATGACTCTAGTTCCTCTAATAATTTTTGAAGTAGTGATTGTTCTTTTCATAACTTATATTCGCTAAAAAAACAGTGCATTCAGTTTACTTAATTCTGATATTTTTCTCGGTTAACTAAAATCCTTAAACTAATTTATACAAACGTAAATGCTGGCGCCTCGTCTCACAGGCCTATATTGAAAATTACAACTGCAACTGCTACGTCGACTGGTCAGTGTGTAACTATAGCATAATTAGGAGAATAGCTGAGCCCCTAAGTTTCTACATGCTCTCACTCTAAAATTATGAACAAAACCGATTCCGATGGGCCTCTCAGACGAGGCGCCAGTCCCGGAAAATTGTCCAAAGTTACCAGTTTAATTTTCGAATTATGTCAGGAAATGTCAGTCTTAAATCGTTCGCCAAGAAAAATATAAACATAGTCGACTACGTGTCAATATGTGTGCAAAAAATGTCTCTGCGGAAAAAACGGGACAGGGGGGGGGTCATAGTCGTCGCATTTACCCTTGTGGTTAGTTGCTTGTTATCTGCCTTATACAGTAAGATAATGTTGTTTTTCTACAAGCGTGCGGAAAGTTACAACTTTCCGCACGTATTTGCATGCGGAAAGTTGTAACTTTCCGCACGCTTCTAGAAAAAATACTTTTTGCTAATTTTTTTTTTTAATTCTATGCGCTTGTAGAAAAAATATTGTTCCTTACACTTGCGGAAAAATATAACTTTCCGCACTTGTTAGGAAAATAACTATTTCAATAATAGTAGTATATAAAAATGACACAATAGAATATTATTACAAGGTGGCATAAAAAAACATATAAATGAGACAGACAATTTGAGACGCGTCTGACAATTTGCATGTAAAGTGAATGTCCTAGATAACTTAAACAATCAGATCAAATTTTATGTCAGTTTTGATTTTGACACATTTGACATTTACGCATTTAAAAAAAATCTGATGTGGCCAGCACATGACCTTTTGCCATTTTTTAATCAAAAATTTACAGGTTGACACAAAAAAGTATGAAAAAAAATTATTTTTTTGTAAATCTGGCAGCAATGGCAAAAGTTTCGAAAATTTTAATGAGATGAAAATAAACTGTAGGGTATACAAAATATATGTTGTAACGAAGTTATTTTTTTATTTTTTTTGGGACATTCTGTATACAAATAATTGTAATTTTTGTTATTGTATCAACCGTTTTACTTTGAATTTATTGACACCCCTCTTATTTTATTACTCGATATAATCGTAATTTATTTTTGGGAAATTCCTTCCTTGGATTTCCTATTTCTTTAGATTTTAAATTTTGTAAATTGACAAGTCAGTTCCGTAGCCTACCGCGCATATTTAATTTTAGTGGGGCCTTTGCTAAGTGGGGCTGGGAGAATTGTTTAACAAGGTAGGGAGCCGCTAAAATCACTCTATTTTGCTGACTGTTATCCGTCTCTACCGTTTTAAGAAAAATTAATTACCGGCCGTAGTGAATCTGACCTGTGTGTGTGTGTCCGAGGTAAGAACCTGTATAATTTTTTTTATTTTAATAAATAATTTTGCATATTTCTGATTTTTCTTGTGTATAAACTAAATAACTACATATCACTCGGCTTACATATAAAGGTTATAATTAACAATAAGTTTCTGGCGTATTTATGTCTATTTAAAAATATCTTCCGATTAGTTATAAAAGTTTCAAAGGTTTTGATTTATTTAATTTAGGGGGGTTTATTGACTTAATTGATTCAAAGATTTTTGAATTAGCTACCCTTGCGTTCGCTGTCTATTCACAGGAACACAACGGCGGTTCTTTCAAGAAACCCTGAATCTAGTCAATAAGGTTTATTTAATTTAAGGGGATTTGACTTAATTGATTCAAAGGTTTTTGAATTAGCTACCCTTGCGTTCACTGTCTATTCACAGGAACACAACGGCGGTTCTTTCAAGAAACCCTGAATCTAGTCAATAAGGTTTATTTAATTTAAGGGGATTTTACTTAATTGATTCAAAGGTTTTTGAATTCGCTACCCTTGCGTTCGCTGTCTATTCACAGGAACACAACGGCGGTTCTTTCAAGAAACCCTGAATTCAGTCAAAAGGTTTACTTAATTTAGGAGGGTTTGATTTAATTAATTCAAGGAATCTTGAATTCTGTTCCGGAAAATCATTTTATCTGTGGGATATTTTCATATTATACAAATTTTAGATACCGGTTAAATCCTTTAATATTATATTCAGACATAAATACCAAGGAAAACTCCTGAGAATCATTTAGTGCCTAGTAACGCTTTTCCTGTGTAGATATCATTTTCACCGACACTGCAAATTATTTTCACACGCTTTTTCTAGAATTTCACGCTATCATGCATTGCTTTTAGTTAATTACTGCTTACCGATATATATTTTTTTAAAAAAAAAGTTGATCTGTATTTTTTTATTGTTGCTTAAAACACCGCAAATTTTAATATAGCTTTCCATAGTTGACAAGAATTAATAATTATAAAAATCATTATTTATTTGCAATTTTTCATTATCTTAACCACAGCAACCGGTAAATTCAGGTTTGGGCACTGTGAAACAATTAAAGCCCGTTTTACACCGTGCTCCCCTATTCAGTCTACGACAACAGACCCCTGGAATTACCGTAACCTCCATCTGTTGCTACCCTGGTACTCTTGAGGCAGTAGATCGAGAGTTAGTGGAGTAAACCATCCCAAAAATCTGGCGCCCGAGGCAATCTAGTAGGAAACCGAAGCCGCGGGTGTCATAGTGACGGCAAGTATCTTTTGTAGAAAGAAAGCACGTCACAATGTGTAAAACTTTATTGCCGTTTTGTATAATAATGGCGTCATTACCCATAGCAACTGCCACTTCCTGTTCTGCGATTAACACCAAAATCTAATCAGATCTAATCTAGGGTATCAGAATCCTGTATGCAAAATTTCAAATTTTTTTATTCAGTACTTTTTGAGTTATCGTTACTACAACATCCATCCAAACACACACACACACACTCACACACAGACACACACACACACACACACACACACACACACACACACACACACACACACACACACACACACACACACACACACACACACACACACACTAACACACACACAGACATCATCGCGAAAATATTAAAATCGTATTCTAGGGACCCTAAAACGTGTTTATTCATTGAAAACTCACTACCCAATTTTTAGCATGATTCCTATACCTCTCTTATCTGAAGGGCGAGAGGTAAAAATGTCGCGATATTGCGAGAAAGAACAGTTTATATAGAAATTACTTGATTAGTTTCAACGGGAAACAAATGCCGGATAGATTCTTTTGCCATTGAGTGCAGTTTGTGAGGTAAGTAAAAAGTAGAATAAATAAATAAGTTTTTCTACGATCACTATGAAAAGTATACATTTTCGAAACTTTTGCCATTGTTGCCAGATTTACAAAAAAATAATTTTTTTTCAAACTTTTTTGTGTCAACCTGTAAATTTTTGATTCAAAAATGGCGAGAGGTCATGTGCTGGCCACATCAGATTTTTTTTACACTGCACATGCGCAGATGACAGTAAAGAATTATTATTCTAAATCTCCCATGCATCTATCAGGATGCTGCATTTTTGTTGACATGTTATTTGACGTTTGCTATGTCATATAAATTTAAACTTCAGTAAACAGTTAATACTTCGAAATGGAAGAAATTGACAATAATTCTGATTCAGAAGTCGAATATTTTTAAATATTTAAAAATCGTGATCGTAGAAAAAGTATTGTGTGCAACATGTGTGCAAAGTACTTTTCCCACTCGCTTGATTTACGAACACTCGCCTGGCGGCTCGTGTTCGCAAACTTCAGCGCTCGTGGGAAAAGTATCACTTTGCGCACTTGTTGCACAAACTACTATTCTGTTTAGGTACATAATTGATAAAAAAGCGTTTTTCTCTTTTTGGTTCACCCAAGAACTCATCGTTATGAAAAAACGTTTGTAAATACATGTCTAACGGGCAGAATTCATTTCCGACATACCCCTATTGTTTGAAATTAGGTTATTCTATGATGTGGACGTCAGGGGTCACTTGTAAAAGTTTACTAATTTTTTAATAGGTTACTTTTTAAAATTGTTTCACTCTATATTTAGGAATTCATTTCATCTATCTTATCATTAAAATACTTATCTATGATGACTATATTTATTTATTGTGCATTATAAAATAATTTTAAATTATTATTCAAAGGCATTTATGGTTGTTCGTTTATAATCTGTTAGAAATTCAAATATGGACTCTCAAGTTGTACAGATATCAGAAGGTAAAGTTAAAGGAACTTCTTTGAATGATTGGAATGGTGAAAAGTTTCACGCTTTTTTAAGTATTCCATATGGAAAGCCACCAATT
Source organism: Neocrepidodera transversa (assembly GCA_963243735.1). Taxonomy (NCBI): domain Eukaryota; kingdom Metazoa; phylum Arthropoda; class Insecta; order Coleoptera; family Chrysomelidae; genus Neocrepidodera; species Neocrepidodera transversa. The sequence goes on from OY725341.1 coordinate 27,583,774, forward strand.
GGAAACTTAAGATTTAAGGTAGTATTAATAATAATAATAATAATAATAATAATATTAATAACAAGTAAATAATATCATTATATATTGCTAAATCCGTTTTAAATAAATTAATCTTATCAAATTATAAAATTATGAATCTCGGTATAGATGAGAAGTGTCGAGCGCAATTAGTACTTGAATTGATACGTATAAGTGAAAATCGATATTTTTTATACGAAAAATTAACTGTCTATTTTGTTTCTTGTATAGCAAAATTCAGTTTTACTCACAAATGTAACGGTTTTATATATTTCTACTGCTTGATTTAAATGGAGCACAAAAGCTACGATTGACGTTTTTTATGATCACTCTATAATAATAATAATAATAATGTTTATTCTAATATATTTGAGTAAGTAGAATAAACATGGAATATACATCAAACCGCAGAAACTAAATGTAATCAGTTTGTACGCGATAAATAAGTATAATTAATTAAATGAATACACAATTATAATAGATAACTAAATATATAAGATTGAACAAAACCGATTATATTCATCATTATAAGTATATAATATCTTGACTATAAAATATAACTAATTATCTATACATTAACTTACATACTAAGATATCATATACGACGAAATTCTTGTATTATTAGGATTAATTGAGTGACATTCCTAGGAATGCTAATATTATATTTATAATGGTTTGTGTTTATATTTAATATTGTGAAATATGTATCGGTCAGTCTGGACAATCCATTTTTAACTTTAGTTTTGTAATTAATGAAATTTCTAATATGTTTTAATTCGTTTCTGAAATAATTATATATTTTTGAGCTGATGTAGTTACAATGGTTTACGATGGTTTTTTTATCACAACCAATCTTATAATGCAATACGGTCTAATAGGAGATTTACTCGAGCGTTGTGGAAACCTATTGAATTTTGAAGATTAGATGGTAGAAAAAAAATGTTGTGTGATGCATAACCTTTCACCGTAATGGGAGCGTCTAGAGCATCCCTTCTGAATATCTGAGGCGCTCGAGTAATTTTTCCCCCATTTTTAACCCTTCCGTGCGGCCTATCCCACCATGCAAACCGGCACATTAACATTCCACCGTCATCAAAAACACATGGGGCATATATACTATCAATATCTGATGCGGTCGAGTATTTCCATGTGACCGTTTTTTACCTTTCGCCCCTCAGATAAGAGAGGTATAGTAATCATGCTAAAAATTGGGTAACGAGTTTTCAATGGATAAAACGTTTTAAGGTTCCTAGAATACGATTTTGATATTTTCGCGATGATATCTGTGTGTGTTAGGATGGATGTTGCAGTAACGATAACTCAAAAAATGAACCCGAACGAAGTTCCCATTCAAATCACAGACGATTCGAATGTGACGCATGCTTGTGACGGCTTTTTGAAAATTCAAAAAAAATAAAATTGCTATTTTGAAATACTCGAATGCCTCAGATTTTCATATGAATGGTTCAGCATGATGTGCTGGTCGTGCTGATCCATAATCTGACTATTGTTCGGAGGGATTTTCTTAATTGGACGGTTTGAATTTTTTTTATTGTTTCAGTCGTAATTTTAACAATCTTTTGAGATGTATTTTGTCCACAAAATACACACTTCGTAATATTGTCACTTATCTTCTCACTAAACTCACAAAATTTAATTCACAAAACTGAAAACTCAACAAACAAGCCACAGCGTTGTATACAGGGTGTTATTGAAATACACGTACATATTAAAATGGGGAATAGTATGTAATGACCAAAAACGATTGGCACCAATTTTAACTTCAAATTCTAAAATTTAAATATTGGGGAAGAGTCCCCTTTTCCGACCTACTAGTTTCCATATTTAAAGAAGTAAAATAAATCGAAATTGAACTTACCCATAGAAATTGCACTGTTGCTGTAGCAAAACCAATTAATTCAAAATAAAGTTTATTACAGTAATTGTTCAAAATGCCGTCCATTATTATTTACACACACTTGCAATCGTCTTTCCAAAGAACTTTCAACATTAGAAATTAGTCTTGGATTTTGTCGTAGTTCCTCGGCTACCGCATTAACTTTATTGGTTAATTGTTCAACACTATTAATAGGTTCATTATAAACCAGTTGTTTCATGTGACCCCACAAAATGAAATCGCATGGATTTAAGTCCGGAGATCTCGGAGGCCACTTAGTAGGTCCATTTCTGCCTATCCACTTTTGAGGAAATCTAATGTTCAAAAACTGCCGTACGTTTAAATCAAAGTGAGGAGGAGCGCCATCTAGTAGGTACCACATCCGTTGCCTTAATTGTAACGGTATCTCTTCTAGGAGTACTGGCAAAATATCTTCTAAAAAGTGGAGATATCCTGGCCCATTTAATCTGTTCGGGAGAACATAAGGCCCGATTAAATACTGATCTATTATGCCAGCCCAAACATTTATTGAAAATTTTCTTTGATGCCCAGTTTCCCTAATGGCGTGAGGATTTTCATCACTCCAAATATGCGTATTGTGCATATTGAACACGCCATCACGAGTGAATGAAGCCTCGTCAGTATACAATAATATTTTTAGAAAATCAGGAATATCAACACATTTTTGAATCATCCATTCACAAAACTCCACTCTCTTTTCTTCATCACCTGGATATAAGGCCTGGACTTTTTGGATGTGATAAGGATGTAAACCTTGTTCTTTAAGTGTCCGCCACACAACAAATGAGGACACTCCAATTTCAAGACCACTAGGTCTTGAAATTGGAGTGATGTGATAAGGAACCTTGTTCTTTAAGTGTCCGCCACACAACAAATGAGGACACTCCAATTTCAAGACCTAGTCTTCTACAACTTAATTGAGGCCGGTTTTCAACAGCTTCCAATATTTCTTCTTCGGCCGCCAATGTTCTTTGTGTTCTTGTTCTCCCTTGATCTGCATTGACACTCTCAAATTTTCCATGGTCTCTTAGATGCTGAACAGTTGAAATAAACGTACGACAGTCCGGAATTCTCCGATTTGGAAACCGTTCGCGATACAGGATTTGTGCTTGCCGAGAATTTTCTCCAGCTGCCCCATAAACCAGCACTTGACTATATCGGTTAGTTCAATATTCGTAAATAGTGGCATCGTAAAAAAATATTTAAAAGTAATCGTAACAACACTTTTTACCAACTTGGAAATGACGCGCTCGTGTTAGCCAGATTCGTAAATCAACTAAAATTTTAATAATCTATAGTTTCAAAAATGTATAGTTTAAAAACAATCATTTATCAAATATTCTAGTTTTTTGATAACGAGGGTAGTAAAAACCAGTCTTCGGAAATAGAAATTAATTCGAAAATCTTGGCAACATGGTTATTTCTTACAAGACTAGTTTTCTTATCATCTGACAAAAACTTGCATATTAATTACTGTTGATGTTTAAAATAGGTAAATAAACCTAATTTATATAGGTCATCCTCAACATATCAGTGAAGTACGTTTGTTTTAGAATTAATTTTCAAAAATTAATAACTCCCTTAATAAGGGGTATTTTTAAAAAATAATATTTTTCTACATTCAGTGGGGATCTGCGCAATACCCAGTTTTAATATGTACGTGCATTTCAATAACACCCTGTATATAATACCACGAGTGCTGTGATCAGCTGCGATGGCGTAATGACTAACGAAATCATGCTTCACTGCAACTGCACGCGCTAAACTTTATTGACGATTTTTGTTACTTCGGATTGTGGAAAAAAAATCAGCGTGTAATTAACCCACCATATCTTAATCTGACGCGCTCGATTATTTCCAACTATCGATTTTTAGACTTCGAAAAAGTCTTATATTCTGGCTTTGTTCGTCCGTCTGTTGGAGTGTAGTAAGCTTCAGCGGACAAACTGTAAGAGCTAGAACTAACCAGACAAAGGCATTAGATTCAGTATGGTCTAAAGCCTTTACAATGGAAAAAAATTGACCTTTGATCTTCAGGCGTTTACCTGATCTTGCTATTATAAAAACTATATGCTCTACAACAAAAGAAGTTATATTTTGAGAAAACCTATCAAAAATCTAATCACATGACATACTTCCGGTAGAAATGTCACTTCCGGTTCAGAAATAAACAGAAAAATATGTAATCAAGCGAATTTAGAAGTCTAGGTATATGCCAAACTGTGGCGCTTCGCTACTTGTTTTTTACTATTCTGATCGGTTGTCCTATAATCCCAGCCCTATATAGAGGGCTAAGATTTGGTCGGGGAATTCAACAGGGTGCAAGGTATTCTCCATATGTTAATCTGCGACGCTTGAGTAAATCCCAAAATAATCTATTATGGTGCAACTTATCTTCAAATTGTACGTTTTCATTAAAAACTAACCAAAAGACAAATTTCAATTATGTTTCCCTTTGTTCAAGCTCGAGATTTATGTATCTAACAGAAATAATTTGGTTTTTTAATTTTGGATGAGTCTATCATCTACGGGAAAGGACCTTTTTTCTAGGAGGTCACCGGAAATGTGGCGTTAAATTATTTAAAATTTTAAATTAAAATTTCACAAAATATTTACTAAATATTCATCTTTAATATGGTAAACGGTTAGGATAAAATATTTCATTTCTTGTATGAGAAGAAAATTAGTGAAAATATATCTTTTTTTTAGCCTTCGAAACCCATGTAACCCTTAATGTCGGAACTCCGAGGACCAAATAAAACGTTTTATAAACTTTTTTAAAACAGGTATAAAAAACGTCCAAAATAGGTCCCTAAAACTTGAGATAAATCATTTTTCACGCTTTTTTACTTCTTACAATTTGGGCGCACATTTGTAAAAGTCATAAGAAGAACCTTTTTTTAACGTCTTTGAGAGAGAGTCATTTGTATAATCACTGTAAAAAAAGTTTTGCTTAGGTTCTAAAAAATATGTTTTCTTAAGAAGTTATACTTACAGGCAACGTTTTTTATCATTGCAACGGAAAATAAAACATTCTTCGTATATTTTTATGATCTTATCTTTATTTTGACTTAATCATGAAACAAAAACTACATCGCGGAACTCGGAAATACAAAAAAGCATACATGAATTAGAAAGTTAAACGGTAAATAATCAACAAAATATTCACCATTTGTAATATAACTGAAAACAGTAACTTTTCGTTAATATTTGAAAGCATAAAAACATACTTGTCGAAACAAATATATAGAAACTCATCATTTATATTTTAGGCTCCACAACCAGCTACTCCATGGGAAAATATATTAGATGCTACAAAGCAAGGTGATGGTTGTCTTCAATATGGATTTAATTCTACCAAACTTGAAGGATCTGAAGATTGTCTAAATCTTCATGTCTTTACAAAAAATGTGAGTAAAACTTATAAATGTTTAATAAATAAAAATGTTACATGAATTTAAAGTACAGTAAAATTATTTTTAGCTACCATCAGAAAGCGAAGCACTTAAACCGGTAATAGTATGGATCCATGGTGGAGGTTTTTCAATGGGAAATCATGATATCAGTATGTTCGGTCCAGACAAACTTATGACAGAAGATATAGTTCTAGTTAGTATAACCTACAGAGTAGGCCTCTTAGGCTTTTTAAGTCTAAATGATATTTCATTAGATGTACCTGGAAATTCAGGACTAAAAGATCAAGTTCTAGCATTGAAATGGGTACAGAAAAATATAAAAATTTTTAACGGAGATCCTAATAATGTAACAATTCTGGGAGAGAGTGCAGGTGGAGCTTCTGTAGAATACTTGATGTTATCACCATCTGCAAAAGGGTTATTTCATAAAGCCATTGCAATGAGTGGTTCTACTTTCAATCCGTGGAGTAGGGGAACTTTTAACCCATCAGATTTTGCCAAATTCCTTGGACATCCGAACTTAAACGAAACGGAAATCTTAAAGTTAATGACTAATATGCCCGCCATAGATTTGTATGAATCCCAAATTAAGTACGAAGAGGTAAATTATTTTAAGTATGCACAGACAGAAATTAAAAGATGTACTATTTTTGGTTTTAGGAAACGTATACCGGCGATTTTGGTTTAATTGGTCCTGTTATTGAAAAGCGCAATCAGACCGCTTTCATTGAGAAACGTCCAATAGATATAATTAAATCTGGTGAATATAACAAAGTTCCGATTATTATGGGTTATTGTGATAACGAAGGACTACTGGAAAAATTATTAAAAGGTTTGAGAAAAATGATGAGAAAACCACCCAAAAAAGAGGCTACCATTGTTAATAATTTTTTACCTAATGATATTAATTTCAGTGATTCTGATCAGGTTAAGAAAATGACCGACAAATTGACGAATTTTTACAGTCAGGATAAATACAAAAATAATCCAACGCTGGTAAGTTTAAGCTGAGGAAGTAGAAAATCTACCAAAATATTTGATTTATAGATATCAGATAGATATTCTGTATATTGTAAATATAATATATAAAAAAAATACAGAAATTAGACAATTACTGAAAGCTGTATATTAAGGGGAAATACGGTTTTATTTTTAAAAATAAATGCTGTAACTAATGTAAGCTCCATGACCAAATTCAGAATGAAAATGTGGATTTTCGGATTTCACCCCTGTAAATTCGAGATGTGTGACGCTTTCATTGTAAGAAGCTTCTTCAGGCGCGAAGACAAGCACTGTAACTTACTATATAAATCATACTAGAGACGATACTAGCTTGTTACCAATTTTACAATTAAATTCTACGCCAATTTTGAATATATTGAAACAGGTCATAAAACTATTTTCGTATCCTATAGTTATTAAAAAATTACTTTGTTTCAAACTTTTTTCGATCCGACCATATCGTAGGGTAGGGAAGGAAGAAAAATCACAAATTTAGAAAATAGAAATCTTCTTTTGACCTATCGACCCCTGCCGACAGGAATTTTTTAAAATGTAATTACTTCTTTAATTACCGGTATTTTGCAAATTACTATTTTTGCACATTCTAAAAGATGAAAGATAGGTAATGTATTTCAGTAACACCTAAATTGGGAATATGGTGCTATTTGTTTTATAGATTAATAATGAACATTCTCAAATTGATCGTCATTTCTTACAGCGATAAAATACTAATATAAAATATAAATAATTATTGCTACATAGCACGTTGTAAAAAATGATAAAATAAAAAAATGTATACTTTTTCTGGTTTTAGTGTTGACATTACTAATTTTTTCTAATTTTTAGTATTCCGATGCTATGTTTGTGATTGGAATATTAGTCTCTGCTATAAATCATTCCACTGTTTCGAAAAATCCTGTATTTTTGTACAGATTTTCATATGAGGGTGACAGTTCATTTATGAAAATGCTCCAACTTGATGCTTCAGGTAGGAGCATACATCATTTTTTAGTATTTCTCTATTTCTTTCTCACTCATTGTTTTAGGTGTTTCTCATGGAGACGATCTTAGCTATATTTTTATGTCCACTTTATCTTTATCTACTCGACCACACACAGCAGAAGCTGATAAAATTACTTCTAAAAGAATATTAACGATGTGGACAAATTTTGCCAAGTATGGAAATCCTACCCCAAAGGGAAATGAGTTAAACGTTGAATGGAAACCACTACAAAGTACAAATTTAAATTTTTTGGACATTGGAAAGGAATTGGTACCGGGTGATAAACTTCCAGAAGCTGAAAGATTAGAATTGTGGAAGGAATTATTCCAAATGAATTCTGTTACTGCTAAATTTATATAAAGTCTAAGATCAAATGTTCCTTGTTAAAATTGATATCATAACTAGTATACCAAACTTTGATTGTAGTTTTATTAATCCGCATGCAATTTTTTTATATTCTGTTCAACCCGTTCTGGTCGTTCTGATGAAGCCACAATTGTAAAATATTCAACATTAATTTTAATCAGAACTTATATTAAATCTAGAATTTTAAGACGGTGTGTGTCCAATAGAATTTAGTCTAGTGTAACATACTAATTTGTACAAGAATTATTCCAAGCAAAATTTATAACTTTTTATGTCCATTATTGTTTTTTACAACTTTGATAACATTGCAATACCATATCTTGATAGCCACCAACAACTAATCAATTTTAAGTTAGAATCAAAACTATTGTAATTCTTACATTGTGGATCAGAAAAGATTGGCTCCGGATCAGAAAAGATTGGCTCCATATTATTTCTCTTGATCAATATTCTATTGCGAAAAACATAAATATATGAATGTAAACTAAATCGTTTTATTTTTTTATGAATACATGTCACTGCTACAGTATGATCCGAAATAAGCAGTACTGAAATCAAGTTGACTGCCCCTGTAAACGCTCACCGCACATGCCAAAACTCGCATAGATCGACCCGACCCGCGTGCGGGTGTCATATTTTCAAACTTATGACATTATACATTGCACCGCATTTGTTCTCTCTCACGTGTCAACGCAGACACGTACATGAGCGTACACGCGCCTGTCAACTGATGCGGCAATTGAGGTTGAGACACAGTTTCCGAGTGGTAGTAAAGAAGAGTGTCATCATGAAAGAGGAACTAGGGGTACAGCACCATATTACATTGTATACTCCATAACCTGCAACTCATTAGCTACACGGAGAAAAAAATTCACTAACTGTAAGTGAAAATTCGCTTACTCCAAGTAAAATTCTGTATTAAATACGAGACAAATAAAAAGTATACCTAAATCAAGAAAAAAAAAGTTCCTGATACTGGTAACTTGCTGTAAGTGAATTTATAGATCACTTAAAATAAGTAAATGTTTTTGTTAAAACAGGTTACCATTTAACTTAGGAAATATCGCAACTAATGGTAGCAACAAAATTAACTTAGAACACCTTAATTTTTATTGATTTTCGCTTAAAGTAAGCGAAAGTTTTGACGAGACTAAGCCAACAATTCAGTTGTTTTAAGAAAAACCAGAACTTAAGATTGCAAAAAATTAATTTACTATAGCTAAAAAATATTCTTGTTCTAGGTAACACTTTAGCTACCACAAAAAATACTTTTTCTACTTTAGCACTTTGGTTTAACCTCAATCAGGTGTTAGCTGAACTTTTGAAAAAAAAAAGAAACAAAAATTATTTTGGATTAAAGGATGGATAGGGCATTAAATAAACAAAATGTATTCAATACAAAAATGTATTCACTGAAATATTAATTGCATTTTTACAGGTATTCAACATAAAAGTTTAATGACTGAAATATAAATACAGGGTGGCCTATTGAAAAGGACAAATGCCGTTTATTTTGAACTACGACCAAAATATTATGAAATAAATAAATAAACGGTATTGGTCATTTTCAAAGGGCCACCCTGTATAAAAATTTATTAGCTGATTCAAGAACTACAATTGCACTATTACAAACTCAAGTTTAGTAGAAAGGAAAAGCAGGGTGTCCCAACGAAAACTTGACACCCGGAAACAAGGTTTTTCAGAATTTAAGAAAACACGTCGTTTTATAGGCATGGGCACGAATTTTAATATAAAATATTCATATTGACACTCACAAAATGAACCCTCTGCGGTCCAACATCAACCCCCTCATTTTTTTAATTGCAAGTGTGGTCAAGTAACACAACATGATTTTTCTCTCTATACAGCCCTATAAAGTTTTTTTAATACCGATAAACCCCAATGTACTAGTAACATTTTATAATCTTCCATCTCACAGCTCCTGTTTGCCCAATGCCCACTTTCACTCACAAAACGAACACAAAAACCGTCTTTCCCTATTTAGATATTCGAAGAAACGGGACGAACAAACGAGCCTGAAATATCTGTTTGCCTATTTCGATTATCGTTCAATAATTTTCGTTAAAACAAGAGTAACGACTATTAATGACAATTGGCAATGTTTTTTATATGCAAATCAGTCATTATCTTTTTCCGTTAAATTTAAACGTCTGTAAAAATATTAACTCAAAACAAGTGAACTGTTTAGTTAGAATAAGTAAAAATATTTCAAGAGTGTCAAAAAAAAGTGTAGGAAGTTTGTTTACTTGTTTTAGCTATCTGAGGTATATTTTATTTATTGAAATTAACTTTTAGGATAACAGTCAGAAAAAAATGTTCTTGGCCCCGTTTTCTCTGTGTATCAGACAATGAACATTTTCCTGCACATATTCCACTATATCGTGTACAGCATCAACCATACCAACTGCCAAAAGAATTGGAAAATGAAAGGTCATCTGCTGAATTCGATTACCTTCAATAATTAGTTCTACATATTTTTTACTTTCTATAATGAATAAGTAACATACACAGTTTTGTGTGAAAAATGTGATTATTATAATGATAAATAAATATCAAAAATTTTCTAATAGTAATTTAACGTACCTTGAGGCATCAACAAGTTTCTCTTTGGAATTAATCTTTTCATAATCACCAGAACACTTATTTTGTAAATGTGTTAAAATTAACTCATGCACTTCTTTAAATTCATACCTAGATAGGCGAAAATAATTTTTGATTTTTTTTCTGCGAATTCAGACACCAATACAAATTCTTTGCATAATTTTCTTTTATTCATATTTGAACTTCCAAATTTTTTTTCGTGTTGCACTTCTTATCAATGACGATCTGTATAACTATTCGTTATCAGCATCCAATTATGAAGTAATTCGCAAGTAGGCAAACTGTGAGTTTGGCTGCGACGGTATCTTTTTTTTATTTATTTTTTACGAAATAAATGGAAGTTATTTTTGTTTTTTAATACAAAGGCTAGATTTAGACAGTCAAGACTTCTTTTAATAATATGAATTAAAATACAAAGGTTAATTCATTTATTTCAGTTTAAAACCTCTCTTATTTATCAAATTCAGACTATTTTTGCACACGCGGCGAATGCGGAAGCTTGGGAGACAAAGTGGACGCTGGCTCTCTAGACTCTTGTAGCAATTGCGGACGCAGACGTGTCCACCGATGTCAGTGTCAGTGCCACATTGGCATAGTATGTTGATGAGTGCGAGAGCGGGCATGTGCGGTGGGTGTAAGCGCGCTGTCTGTGCAACGTTAAAGCTTTAAGCTGGGTACGCATATGAGCACGAACGCGAATGAGGCAACGGCAACCCGAGGACGAACCATTTGCCTCGAATACGGGAAGTTCAGGTTCCTGAATAGTGGACGCACGAGGCGTTGTATGACATCGATCCAGCGAATGTGGCGAGCATTCTAGTTTTTTCAGTCATTTTAAAATATGGCTGATTCAGATTCTAATGGCGAACGCACTGCGTATTTTATAATTTTGAGCGGTGTATTAAAAAGAAAAAAAAGAAATAAATAAAACGATGGTCGTCACAAATATATCTTAACAGAAGAAGACAATGGGGAATTCAACAAAAATATAACCTCACGTTTTTTTTATTAACAGTTAGGATTAATCAAATAGAACCCATTGAGTTTAATTATCTACCGTAATTTGAACTAGATTTTAAAATAAATTAATTTAAAAATTCAAATTTCTAATTACTTGAATATGCCGCCATTACGATCGTGACGTCACTTATGTGCAATTAAGTTACCGTCAAGCCATTAACTGTAAATGAGTAAAGAAGAGAATACGAATGAATAACATCTGATAAATCTCACTTATACAGACAAAGATGGAAAAACCCATTATATGATAATTGGATAAAGATGAAAACTTGGACCTATTCACTGTGAATTCGCATTTAAAATCGAGAGAGATAAATAGATATTAGATTCCGCTGTTAGATAAAGAAAACGACTATTTTAACGAGATCAGGTAATAATTTGCTGTTTGGTACATAAGTGCTGGGCACAAGCGGTTCTGATTAAGTGAAAGCTCGCGTCCGCGTCTGTTTACTGCATAGTTCACTGTCATTGTTGTAGTTTGTAATCTGTAGATCTGGTTAATGTTGATAATTTTCTGTGTTTATTTGTATTTGTAAAGATACGTAAACAAAGGCAAAAGTAAACACAATTAAAAACATATTGACCAAACGATACATTATAAGCAAACGTCATCTATATTTGAAAACGTCAATTTTATTTAGAGAAACTGGCCCACGTTAATATTATGCTGCAGCTATTGCACATAAGTGACGTAGGTGCACTACAAGTTGCATAGATGCAGTAATTTTTAAATATCAATTTTTTCATGTTAAATTAAAGAAAAAAACAGAAAAAACGATTTTTTCATAAAAAGAAATTCATTTTTTTCTCAAATAATGCAAAAAAAGATGGACAAATATTTCAAGTTGAACTCCCCATTGAATCTCGTGGCCGATAAAACGAGCGGGTTCTTCAAGATTTTATTTGGATTTCTGTTAAATTATTATTAAAAAGGATTTATAAAAAATAATCTTTATTTTAATCGATAACAATAATATACACTCAAACTTTTCCTTGCAATACTAGTTACGACCGAGAGAGTGGACCGCCTCAACATGAAATTTTTTTTTCCGTCCAGACTTAGCTCACACCGATCACGTGCCTCACTTTATATATGCTCATGCGTCCTCGGGTTGCCTCATTCGGGTTCGTGCTCATATGCATACCCACCTTTAAGCTTGATACGCATATGAGCAAGAACGCGAATGAGGCAACCCGAGGACGAACCATTTGCCTCGGATACAGCAAATGTGGCGAGCATTCTTGTTTTTTCAGTCGCTTAAATAATATGGTCGATTCAGATTCTGATGGCGAACGCACTGCATATTTTATAATTTTGAGCAGTGTATTAAAAAAGATAAAAAAGAAAAAAATAATGCAATACTAGTTAAGACCGACAGAGTAGACCGCCTTGACATGAAGTTATTGTTTCCGTCCAGGCTGAGCTCACACCGATCAACTGCCTCATTTTAATGTACCGCCAAGAAACGGATCGGGGCGAGGTCGCATATGCATACGGATTCAAACAATTTCGCACGCCTCGTTCGGACGTACACATATATATGCTCATGCGTCCTCGGGTTCCCTTATTCGGGTTCGTGCTCATATGCGTACCCAGCTTTACGTACTAAGCTGACGTACTAGATAGCTGTATGGTGTGATGGAGAGTGGAATTGATGGCATTGGATTAACGATTTGCCACAGATTAGTTTCAAGAGTGTATTACAAGAATATTTGAGTTTCCTTTAAGTGTAATCAATGCGTCGTTGACAAGTCTGTAGATAAGTTGTAATGGGTATATTAAATTTACATGTAAAGCTATATTATGGTTGGTGAGGGTATGTAATAATTTCAAAGTCGCTTGGGTGCTACTGCTGCAGTTGAAAAATATATTGTTTAGGTCCCCTATTGTATTGTTATCACACGTACATTACGGATTTTCTCGCAACCCCACTTTATGGAGGTGGGCAGGAAAATTTCCATGGTTGAGGCAGATGCGCGTTAGGGTAGTTTACTACTAAAAGAATCCTCAATATGTGTTACGTTTTTGGGCATAGTACAATGCAATGAAGCATAAGGGTTTTTGGACTTGTGAACAAAGTTGTCCCATGAAGTTTCCCATTACAATCTAGATTTGTTATTCATTTCTGAAATCACGTCATTGGAAGAACCGAAATTCCACTTTTAGCAGCTTCTGTAGCTAATTTCTCAACGTTTTCGTTTTCATTAATGCCTACCATACCTAGAACCCACATGAATGATACTTGTTGGTGACATATCTTTTTCTTAATGTTACATATTAATAATTCCTTGTAATATTTAATTGAGGGCCAATCTATGCACCTTAGGAATAATTTTGAATCTGTTAATATAATCGATTTTTCAACTCAATTTATTTAAAACTTTTATTGTATAAAGGATAATTGCCTATGGAGGCAATATTATGCGGACTAGTATCAATAAAGGCTTCGGCAGTTCAAACGTATTGGTATATGGGTTTGGGTTACCTGTCGGAAGAACCCATTAGTTTTTGTACGATATTTGTCAAACGAAAGTGTCACTATCAAAAAACGGTAGATACAATATGTCATGGAATTCGACTTGCAATATGTCATTTGAAAGCCCTTAAAAAACTCTATTCAGAACAGTCAAAATTATTTCTTCAAGTGTCACCTCTCAAAAATAAAAAATGTCAAAAGTTGAAATTTTAACATTAAATCTCTGAAAAAGTATTCGTGGATACCCGTCGGGAAAGTTTTGGGGCGACACAACCGATTTTTTTAATTATTCTATGCGGTGTCATTGGAATAAAAAATTAGATTACCAACATAAACGGCTACGATAAGCATAATTACAGAACTTATCTAATAATACATAAATGGATCAGCTTTCGACTGTAGTAAACCACATATCAAATTTAGATACCAGCTCCAGTGTGGTGTTCGTAAAAAACAATTACGACGTCAATTTTGTCAATATCTAGATGATATTTTACAGCTAGAGCAATTAAATATTGTATTCATTTATATCTAAGAAAACGTGAATAGATCATAATCGATTTCATTTTCTAAGTACAACCTTTTATCATTGATATTTTTTTGTGCTTGGTTACGTTACCATTATTACCACCTTGTTTTCTCTTGAATGACTTTCAATAACTCGTAAATATTTGGATTGGCTTCTCTTATTCTTCTATTGATTCTGTTGTGCCAGCCCTCTACTGTATTGGCGGTTCACTACCCATAACAAATCATCATTATCTACTCACTGATCAACAAAGTAGTCACTGATTTTGGCCAAGAGTGGTTCATTTAGTGCGTCTCCGTTATAATCAACCATGCATCTAGTAAAGTTTCTTCTATCAAATAAGCAAGGGCTAAGCACATTCGACTGTGATTTCTGATATATTAATTATCTCTATAAATGGTAACTTGTCCAAATTCTTAAACCTTTCGCTATAGAACCTGGTTAAAGTAGAAGTTGAAATCTTTGACTGTAGTTTCTGGAAAACCGTCCTTAATGGCGTTAATCGTTGCCTTCTCGGTGTCTTCCTGTATACGTAAATCACATGTGCTGGTTTTCCAGACTTAGTGGAAAATCTGCAGGCGGATTTTGTGTATATAATTGAATTGGTTGGTTTTGAAATCGACCAATAGAATTCGATACAGAAAGTCCGCCTGTAGATTTTCCGCTTAGTGGAAATTCGTCCTTAGGATGCAAAAGGACGTGTTTTTTGTATAAATTGATGAAAAGGATTTTTCTCAGTATGGTGATGTTATTGGAATCTTGGTTTCTGCAATACATCAAGCAAAATTTTCAAAAGTTCTGTATTTTTGTATAGATTTTCATTCGATGGAGATGCTTAAGAAAACGGTTAAAATGGATAGTCCAGGTGTCTATGCTTTATTATTGATTATTTGTAGCTTTCTATCTCTATATCTCTTTAGGGGCTTGCCATGGGGATGATCTTATTTACATATTTACATCAAAATAGTAGCCTCTCATAACAGGAGAAGCTGAAAAACTCAATAAGAGAATAATAACGATATGGACAAATTTTTCTAAATATGGCAATCCTACACGAAAGGGAAACATTTATATATCGAATGAAAATCACTACTAAGTACAAATATTAATTATTTGGAAATTGGAACGGAATTCATAGCAAGTGTTAAGCTTCCAGAAGCTGAACGATTGCAAAATGAATCCTGTTACCTCTAAATTTTTCTAAAAATTAAATATTAAACTTTCTAAAAATTAAAAGTGAAACCTTTACCTATCTGTTAAAGATTTATTGCATTTATCTCCTAATTCTGGTTCTCGTTCAAAAAACTACTCTAACCGAACTTTTTAATGGGTTAAATTTTGGAATTGTTTCACTCTGTATTTGGTAATTAGACCGAGTAAGACCGATAACCTTGATTTCATCTAATTGTTTGGTGTATCTTATCATTAACATACTTATCTATGATGACTATTTAGTTTTGGTTGAAAATAAGATTTAAAGTATTCAAATGATTGTCTTACTTAAAAAAAAATTACAGTCCTTTACTTTTGTATGGTTTCAATTTATACGATTTTTCCCTCATTGCTCTATTTGTCATAGTAGTCGGTAAATGTTGAAGCTACTACTAAGTGCAAATATTTTTTTTATATTGAAAGGTAATTTTTACCAGGTGTTAAAATTCCCGAAGCTGAAAGGTTACAGTTGTAAAAGGGAATATCCCAAAGAAAACTTGTCACTGTCAAATTATTGTAAAAATTAAATATTCAAGTTTAAAATTAAAATTTATTTCAAATTAAAATTCTATATTAGTTTTTTTTTAATATTTTGATAATAATGATATTTTAGTTAAAGCGTCAGACTTTAATTGTAACTTTGTTAATCCACATCCAATTTTTTCAAACTCCGTACAATGAACCTGCAATAAAAATAAGTAAATTACTATATCACATTGTCTTTAGAATTGAATAAATCGTTTTAATAACCCCATAAAAAGGCATATTTCAGAAATCATACAAAAAAAAATTGAAATTACACCCTTTTCTATGTAGCCGAATTATATCCTATTGATCAATTTAATTTTAGCAGCAAACCTTTGGTGAAGTAGGGCAAACCGTAGTATTGAAATCGTGCAAAAATCTCAAACATTTTTTTTGCTCCAAATGACTTAAAATTCCATTAAACGTGGAGAAATATAATGACTTACCCGGTATACAATTTGTAGTCCATAAGAAAGTTGCTTCTTTTGACCTATACAGGGTGTTATTGAAATACACGTACATATTAAAATGGGGAATAGTATGTAATGACCAAAAACGATTGGCACCAATTTTAACTTCAAATTCTAAAATTTAAATATTGGGGAAGAGTCCCCTTTTCCGACCTACTAGTTTCCATATTTAAAGAAGTAAAATAAATCGAAATTGAACTTACCCATAGAAATTGCACTGTTGCCGTAGCAAAACCAATTAATTCAAAATAAAGTTTATTACAGTAATTGTTCAAAATGCCGTCAATTATTATTTACACACACTTGCAATCGTCTTTCCACTTTTGAGGAAATCTAATGTTCAAAAACTGCCGTACGTTTAAATCAAAGTGAGGAGGAGCGCCATCTAGTAGGTACCACATCCGTTGCCTTAATTGTAACGGTATCTCTTCTAGGAGTACTGGCAAAATATCTTCTAAAAAGTGGAGATATCCTGGCCCATTTAATCTGTTCGGGAGAACATAAGGCCCGATTAAATACTGATCTATTATGCCAGCCCAAACATTTATTGAAAATTTTCTTTGATGCCCAGTTTCCCTAATGGCGTGAGGATTTTCATCACTCCAAATATGCGTATTGTGCATATTGAACACGCCATCACGAGTGAATGAAGCCTCGTCAGTATACAATAATATTTTTAGAAAATCAGGAATATCAACACATTTTTGAATCATCCATTCACAAAACTCCACTCTCTTTTCTTCATCACCTGGATATAAGGCCTAGACTTTTTGGATGTGATAAGGAACCGTGTTCTTTAAGTGTCCGCCACACAACAAATGAGGACACTCCAATTTCAAGACCTAGTCTTCTACAACTTAATTGAGGCCGGTTTTCAACAGCTTCCAATATTTCTTCTTCGGCCGCCAATGTTCTTTGTGTTCTTGTTCTCCCTCGATCTGCATTGACACTCTCAAATTTTCCATGGTCTCTTAGATGCTGAACAGTTGAAATAAACGTACGACAGTCCGGAATTCTCCGATTTGGAAACCGTTCGCGATATAGGATTTGTGCTTGCCGAGAATTTTCTCCAGCTGCCCCATAAACCAGCACTTGACTATATCGGTTAGTTCAATATTCGTAAATAGTGGCATCGTAAAAAAATATTTAAAAGTAATCGTAACAACACTTTTTACCAACTTGGAAATGACGCGCTCGTGTTAGCCAGATTCGTAAATCAACTAAAATTTTAATAATCTATAGTTTCAAAAATGTATAGTTTAAAAACAATCATTTATCAAATATTCTAGTTTTTTGATAACGAGGGTAGTAAAAACCAGTCTTCGGAAATAGAAATTAATTCGAAAATCTTGGCAACATGGTTATTTCTTACAAGACTAGTTTTCTTATCATCTGACAAAAACTTGCATATTAATTACTGTTGATGTTTAAAATAGGTAAATAAACCTAATTTATATAGGTCATCCTCAACATATCAGTGAAGTACGTTTGTTTTAGAATTAATTTTCAAAAATTAATAACTCCCTTAATAAGGGGTATTTTTAAAAAATAATATTTTTCTACATTCAGTGGGGATCTGCGCAATACCCAGTTTTAATATGTACATGTATTTCAATAACACCCTGTATAATAACATATTAAAATTTGAAGAAATCGACAGAGGCCCAAAATCGATGTATTTGGTGCAGATACTGCTCTCACTCACTTTCACTATATATTTCTGAACTGTCAGATATATTCTACTTTATTTGTTATAAAATAGGCGCGGTCACAAACACTATTTCTAATGATCAAATTTTATTTGTAATGAACTAACCCATTCTTAACGGCTAAAATGCGACTGTCTCGCTTATTTTTTAGTTATATTGGACATTTTAAAGACTCAAAAGCGACTGACTTGGGTGAGAAACTAATGAACAACCTATTGTATTTTGCGGTTAGGTAATTTTCTCAACCCAGCCACTTTAGACGAACATAATCGGGTGAAAATTTTAATGATTCTCTTTGGTTTAAAATATAACGTGATATGTGTCTATATTTTTTTTACCAGATTAGAATATATTTTTTAAAATAATTTTGTCGTAGCACACAAGAGAGAATGAAAAGAGAGATGTACGAATAAAGACAGATAATCACTAACAAGAGTTGTATAATTCTTGGAACAAGAGTTGTATAATTCTTGGAATTTGAGTTACGTAGTTATGCAAGCAGAGACTTGTATATTTTTGCTGTGTCTAAAAACGCAGTTGTGAAATAATAAAGATATTGGATCTGATTTTTAAAATATTTAGATTGGAATGTGATTTAAGATATCTACAACTATAAATACGATTGAACATTCTGGATAATTTTTCACTTACTAGACATGTATCAATAAGAATTTTGTTGCCTGGCAATATAACGAAAACAAATGCCTCTGAAGGACGAGTAATTTTTTCTGGCAGTTTTTTGAGTTGAATTACCTAATGGAAACAAAATTCGAATTATAAATGTCAAGTTTACTTCGACTCACAAAAAAAGCTAGAGTGTAATTCGGTAAGACAATTTAATGAATATGTAAATCAATACATTAAAAAATAAGATGTAAATTAGTTTATTTAATTTAATGGTAAAGTAAAATTGTTAAATACACAATTATTAAAAATAGCTAATTGGACTGCTTACAGGGCACTGTCGTCTGCGGTACCATCAGAAGAAGCTAGATCTGAGTCAAACGTCGGACCAGAAGCGACCAGAATTTCTTTGGTGCTTAAGTAAGTTTTTCTGATACACTAGGCTTAAGCAAGTTTTTCTGGTCCAATATATTCCAGTTCGGATAGTTAATTAACGTAGGAAGCGACCAGCATTTCTCTTGTGCTTAAGCTAGTTTTTCTGATCCACCAGGCTTAAGCAAATTAAGCTTATATGTGGAAAAGTAATAAATAAAAATTTAACTATGAAAGTTAAAAATCATTCAGTAAAAAAAAATTGGATAAGATCTAAGAATCAAGTAATGATTTTTTGTTTTTGAAAAAAAGGATGGTCCAAATTAATTACATAAGAATTAGATACGAAAAGTAAAAGTAAAAAAGAATTTTTTGGTACTTTTGTCAAAGACATTATATTTGAATGTTAGAATAAAGATTTGTTAAAATAAAAAAAAAAGTTTATTAAAAAAGACGATTATGGAAAGAAGAAATATCAGAAATCAAGTTAGAAAAATTAGTTATAAATAGGGGAGATGAACAGAGAGTAAACAAAAAGGTTGCACACGGTATTGGTACAGCGAAATATGGTTTGGGAAATATATAATGAGGAGATATAATGGTACAAACGGTTATAAAGAAGAATAACAACAATTAAGAATATAAAAAAAAATTAAGTTAGAAGACGTAGATGTCAAAATTAGCGTCAACAAAGTTTTAGATAAGAAGAAGAGGACATTAGCAGGGCGCACTAAATTTTATTAATTACCTATATTTTTTTGTAAAATAATATGATTTTTTGTTTAGATTAGAACCCACCTTCCATTGAGATAAAATCAAAATTTTATATTGATAAAGGCAGATCGTTATATTATATTGTAATACATGAGTTTTATTTCTACTGAATAATTTGACCACATTTAAGATATAGATAACCTCTTGGAATTAAAATACTTATCTATGATTTTTTTTATTTATGGTGCCATTATAAGATAATTATATAACTTTAAATTATCATTCAAATGGCTGTTCGATTAAAATCTGCATTAGAAATTCAAATATGGATTATCAAGTTGTACAGATATCAGAAGGTAAAGTTAAAGGAACTTATTTGAATGATTGGAATGGTGAAAAGTTTCACGCTTTTTTAAGTATTCCTTATGGAAAGCCGCCAATAGGAAACTTAAGATTTAAGGTAGTATTAATATTTATAATAATAATAAAAAGTAAATATTATCATTATATTCAGTTTAAATAAATTAGTAACAATCTTGGCCAACTGATAAAAAACCAAGATTTTCTTTGTGTTATGTATTATACAGGGTGTCCAGAGATGAAACCGGCAAAACTTAGGGGGTTATAGAGACTGCCAATATGATTGCAAAAAGTCATATACAAATGTCCAAAACCACTTCGTTACGGATATACAGTGTGATTTGTGAATTTAGACAAAAAATTCAATCCGCCATATTAAATACAGGGATAACCCGATTTGGTTTAAATTTGGTACATGAATTAAACTAAATTGCCTTAATAAATAGCCTTTGCACGAATCCAATATCAGGACCGGAATATTCTTTTTCTTCCATCTTAATTTCTTGTAAGAATAACTCACCCTGTATAATGATTATCAAAAATCTGAGCTCAGATTCGAAGTCTACGAAAAAACTCGTATAGGAACTTGTTAAAAAAGTTTCTGGCTCTATTTCAGTTATTCCGTAATAAATTATTATTCTCAATTTTTTTATTCGAGAAATTAATTTTTGGATAAAATACCATCAAAAATGGGTTATTATAATAAAAAATTACAAAACCAAGACATAAATATTGTTATTTTCTTTAATTAGTTCGTAGTAAAATTTTATAAAATACTTTCAAACCCCAAGAAAAGACTAAAAAATAAATTCGTATCAGGACCGGAATGAGTCATTTCTTGTAAGAATAACTGTTCTAGTATAATAATTATCAATATTCGGATCGCAGATTCAAAATCTGCTAAAAAAAGCGGATAGGAATTTGTTCAAAAAGGACTGTACTGATTTTTTTTATAAATTATATTTGCTTACTTATTTTGAATTTATGAAAGTACAACACAACGCACAATAATTTTTTGACACAAGCCTAATGTATTTAGATAAAAATTGTAAGCTACTGATACGGATTTATTCTTCACTTTTTTTTGGGTTATGAGAGTATTTGATAAAATTTTACTACGAACTAATTAAAAAAAATAACAATATTTATGTCTTGGTTTCGTAATTTTTTATTATATTAACCCATTTTTGATGGTACTTTATCCGAAAATTAATTTCTCGAGTGAAAACATTTAACATCATAATTTATTACGGAATAACTGAAATGGTGCCAGAAACTTTTTTAACAAGTGCCTGTAGGATTTTTTCCGTAGATTTCGAATCTGAGCTCAGATTTTTGATACACACGGTGAGTTATTCTTACAAGAACTTAAGATGGAACAAAAAGAATATTCCGGTCCTGATATTGGTTTCGTTCAAAGGGCTACTTATTAAGGCCATTTAGTTTAATTCATGTACCAAATTTAAATCAAATCGGGTTATCCCTGTATTTAATATGGCGGATTGAATTTTTTGTCTAAATTCACAAATCACACTGTATATCAGTAACGAAGCGGTTTTGGACATTTGTATATGGCTTTTTGCAATCATACTGGCAGTCCCTATACCCCCTAAGTTTTGTCGGTTTCATCTCTATATTGTTGTAATTAGTAAACTCCTGACTTAACGGTTACGCTCACACAAAGGCGCGCCACTGTGAATGACTAATTAAACAAATGGTTTACCTATCCGAGTGCTAATCCAATATGAATTTACAGATTTACAAAAAAGTAAATTTTTTTCATACTTTTTTGTGTTAACGTGTAAATTTTTGAATAAAAAATGGCGGGAGGTCATGTGCTGGCCACATCAGATTTATACACATATTATTTACCATATCTTTTGACGTAAACAATGCAATTGCATCGTAGATTCCATCCCCCCGAGACCCGTTATCGCCGGTTTGGTTATGTTATAGTGGAGAAGCCGCATTCCAGAAGACGACTTTTGACTATTTTGGATCTTTTTACGAATTTTAAGAGAAATATTAGTTGTGTATATTTTATAGAGTGTAAAATAAAATTAAAATATACCTATGTAAGATAATTCTACGAAAATAGAAAAAAATAGGGAAAAAATAAAAAAAAGAAAATTAATTAAACGTTATATTTTTATTTGTTGATAAAAGTGATTTAGTAATAAATGTGATTTAAGCGCAATTCTTTTTATTATGGGTTCGTTCCACGAATAGAATGTGAAATATATTAAAAGTAAAATATTAAATTAAAACACCAGTCTAATTGATTTTTTGATGTATTTAGAAACAATTGGCAAAAAAACAATGATATATTTCAAAGTCCGTCTTTTCTTTCTTTTTGTGGATTTAAGGAAATTAAACTCAAATTAAATGTTAATTTGTTTTATTTTATAAGAAAATTTTAATAATCCTTCAGAGACTTTTTCATTTTATTTCTTTGGAAAATGTGACATAGCCTGGTTTTGGGCTTGTCTTCGAGTTTCTTCTAACATTTCCTGGATCCAGCAGTAAAAGATGTCAACGTTCCAAGGAAAAACTTGTTCCAAGAGAAAAAAGGACGTTCCAAATAAAAGCGTTCGGTCCCAAAGGAGAAAAAACTTGCTCGTTCCAAAATAGACGTTCAGTCCCTGAAAAAAAAACTGATTTGTCCAAAAAAGACATTCAGTCCCAGAAAAAATAAATGTTCTGACCAAAAAATCCTAAAAGTTCACATAAAGTAAATATTAGACAAAAATCTTATAAATTAACAGATTTCGTGGTCTCTATTAAAAAGAAAAAGAATATAAAACAATGATAATATTAATATGAAATACATGAATTTTTAGATCAAAATATGAAATATAAAATAATCAAAGTGAATTAAATTTTAAGACAATCTGTAAAAAAAAATTAAAAATAGATTTTCTTTTTGTTATTAAGGCGGAAAGAGCACCACAAACATAAGATAATTTATATTTTTCTAAAATATAAAATATGAACTTTTAAGTAAATATAACGAAAAATATACCAGCATAAAAAAGAATTAAAAACAACAGTAAATAAAAGTTAAAGCGTCGAAATAATTAAAAATGATAACAGGGGATACAAGTGAATATATAATATAATATAAGAAAAACTTACCCTATATAACGAGGGGAAGAAAAGCAACCTTCAATTAACATGGGAAACAATTTAATTACAGTGGAAACAGTCCTAGTTATCGATAGATATTCGAATTTGATTGAACGACTGTAATCCTTATTTAGTACTTAATCTAGTCTTACATTTAAATGGACTTATTTTTAAAGATGTAATCTTGTACAATTAAAACGGCGTTAACAGAGTTGAACTGACCATTCTTAAACGACCTGGATTTATTTCCGTTTATGCTCTTGTGTTGTTTGTTGTTAATTGTTGTGTAGTTAAGATAATAGAGTTTGAAGTGAATTAATTTATTCCTGAAATTAATGTGGATATGCCGGATAAGATAAAGAAAAAGCGCAGTTGATGCTAAACAAATTGTTTTAAATGTATATAATTAAGTGATTTGTATATTTTTTAACCTCTTGTCACTTTCCTGTTATAATTAGTTTCTTGAGAAGATTTATTAATAAATATAATTTTATTTACAGATCTTAAATTTGAGTTATCAAACTCTGTAGCTGTTGAGCGAACAATAATGTTTATAAAATTATAAAAAATGGGGCAAAGCCTCGACATTCTCGAAACGATACCGGTTCGCCCCGTTCCATTCAAAAGTATTTATTGGAACCTATCAGAGATACAATATATAGCATGTATGATGAAAACAACTTTCCAAATTTAAATAAATTAATAAAAAGTTTAAAAGACAAAATGATTATTAAATATTGCCATAAAACTACCTTATGAAGATTTTTAAGATCACATGGGTTTAGATTTAAAGTTGTAGACAAACGACAAGGAATAATGGAATGTAATCGATTAGTAAAATGGAGAAATGATTATATAGAAAAAAATCGGCAATTCCGAAGTGAGGGAAGAACTGTCTATTATTTGGATGAAACATGGTTCGACATACATGAAGTTACAAACAAAAGTTGAAGCGATGGAAGTAAAAAATGTGTATCTGATGTTCCCCCAGATAGGGGTAAAAGAACATGTATTTTACATTGTGGAAATGAATTTGGTTGGGTAAAGGATGCTCTTTTATTATCTGCTAGGGATATAAAAAAATGCAGTCTAGATTTTCATCAAGACATTGACAGTGCGGTTTGTTTGAAAAGTGACTAGAATATGATTTAATTCCAAAAATACAGAATAACAGTGTTATTGTGTTAGATGTAATTTTTACCTGATCAAGAAAAGATACCATCCGAAATACATCCGAACTCGAAAAAGGGTTTTTGCTGATTATTACAACTATTAGAGGTAAACTCTGTAGCAACGTTGCCACTTTGTGCTAAAATACTTTACTATTTAAGAATTATACAATGTCAATATTTTAAATCAGTAACACTTAAGTACTTTAAATATTTTTTTTTTTTGGTGAAGCCAATATACGTTAATACGAACCAATTAAAAGTGTAGTTATTTGTGTTTAATGTTTAGCAACTAATGAATTTCTTTATGAATACAAAATATATAAGAAGGAATAAGACATACATATTGCTAATAAAATACATTTGTTTACTATTGAAGTAAAATTTGTTATACCATATATGGGAATAATAGTTAAATAGTGCTGTGTTAACCAGGTGTAAAATTTAGTACACCCTGTTTATTAATTTTTTTTTTATAAAATATAATAGCAAGTAAGGATAGAGTGAATAAAAAGGATATAAATAGAATTTGAATATTTAAAATTTTACAATTTTATGAAAAATTTTAAATGAAAATTTTGGGAAATTGTAATGAAATACAAAGGAAATTTTAGTAAATGATATTAAAAATAATATAAAACTAAATTTTATAACAAATCTTGTTTTTTTAATATATTGGAGAGATATTTCGGTATAACGTGAACACTATCTATTTTTATGTATGCATCTGCTTGGAAATTGTAAAAGTACATCTCAAAACACATTTATGTTGGGATGAGCACAGTATACCTGAGTATACTTGGAATAAAAAGACTCACATCCTTTGCTAATCACTTTTTTTTTTTTTTTTTTTTTTTTTTTTTTTTTTTTTTTTTTTTTTTTTTTAATGGCATGGACTTGATGTCATTCAGCCAACTACAATTCGTCGAAAAGGGCGTAACTGAGAAAAAAGAATTCGAAGAAAAACAACAAGGAAAGACGTAAACACACGATTCTCGTCCAGGAGCCCGTCAGGACCTTTTATTTTTTTAGAAGCGAACAAGACTGGGCCTCGGTAAAAGGAAATACACAGATAGGTGTCGAAACAAAGGTAACGAGCTTAATCAGATTTCGCTTATAGGCGAATTGCTGTATGTTTCAAAAAGTAAACTAAAGACATAACTACGTTCTCATTAAAGTCTAACAATATAGTTTCCATATTAAGGTAGTTATGTAACGTCTTGGTATGTTATACTTTTGAAACCAAGGTTAACTTGGACTTGCCGGCTGGATTTTACAATTACAAAAGAGGCCGGGATGCACAAAAATAACTCCAGTCTGATCTCCATTTATTTATAGTTTTTAGTTTAGCAGAAGCAAAAACATCAGAAGTACACATTTTATACCCTTTATCGATACCAGAAGTGATAGCGGATTTGGCTAACTTATCAACATGCTCGTTGTGTATAATCCCAATGTGGGCTTTTACCCAAATAAAGCAAATATCTACGTTCTGATTAAATAACTCATTTAATTTATTTCTGATTTGAAGTATAAAAGTGTTAGTATTATAATTTGGCATTTTACTATTTTCTAACGATTTTAATACAGAAAGAGAGTCTGACACAATTACTGCTGACTTAAGCTCAGCTAGGCTGATAAAATTCAAAGCTTCTAGAATAGCTATTGCTTCAGCAGAAAAAACTGAAAAATTGTGAGGTACTTTAAAAAGTTGTTCTAAACTAGTATCAGGAATAAAATAAGTACATCCCATACCCACAGAAGATTTCGATGCGTCAGTGAATATTGCGGTATAATCTGGAAAATTGTCTAGAGTAGAGAGTAAAATATTTGCGCTAATTTGTGGATTATCAACGTATTTCGGTTGAATAATAATAAAGGAAGCAACAAAGGAGGGAAAATCTGTAATATTTAAGGCCTCTTGATAATGGAATAGATTTTTAAGCGGTACATTATTATTTTGCAAAGCTTCGCAGAGAGGGGGCGTCTTTTTGTGAACCCAATATTTATTGCATAAATCAAAGGTATTGAGTTGAACGATGCTGGTGTATAAATTGGTATTATATAAGTAAGATTTCACTAAAAATTTGTGACTCAGATATTGAACTCTATACTTAAAAGGTAGTTCAACGGACTCCACATACAACGATTCTGTTCTGGTAGATTTCATAGCTCCAAGACAAAGACGTAGGGCAGCATTCTGAACCACTTCAATTCTTTTTAGTTGCTAATCACTTATTAATTTAAGATTTTATTAACATATTAGGGAGCGAGCGAAGCGAGCTCCCCTTATAAGATTGTATTGTGTATCCGTCCGTCCGTACTCATGTTTGTTTCATATTGGTATGTAGCTTGAACTTTTTTTCGTTCGTTAAAAGTGTTTGGAAGTTTCAGCAATGGTAAAACAATGGGCAGACGAAACCGACAGACAGACATGTGGGTCGATCTGTAAAAATTTAGCCTTGTTCTCTTTTTAGGTACTCACGTACCCAAGCTTGTGATAATTATATGTTTAAGTTGCAATTACGTTAAGTACAAATAGCTTACAAAACTATTTGTTTAATGCTTTGTTAAAAATATTTCCAAAATGATTTTACAGTTTTTGCAAAATAAATAAAAGTTACCCCAAAAGCAGACAAAAAAATAAAAAAAATTTGGCATTATTAAATACACATATTTTTATTTTTTACAATTTTACGTTGTCTCTTGACGGTGGTTCAGTATACCTACACAGGAATTTTATATTTCTAAGAATTACTATTTTAGTCCAGTTTGTAATAATGAATATTTATTTCGATATTCCAATATTTAGTATTAAGTAAACGTGACAACGCTGTCGGTTATTATCACAGTTTTTCTGCTAAAACTAGATTGGTCAATGTGATGTAATTCAGATTGTCGTGGGATGCAACTTGGATAGTAAAAAATCTACCTGATTCACCCGGAATGCATTTCGGACGCTCCAAGATAACGCGTATTATCATTCTAGATTAGCTTGCAAAATTCCAACCAAACCTGTAATTCAAAAATTTTTAATAACAGACTTATACTAAGAAGCAGCTACTAGAGGTATTAGAAATTGGAAATTTTATAAAAGAATATGTGGACACGACATTCTATGGTTCTTAATCCTATAGAAATAATGGACACAATTGAAAAAAGCTATTGGTGATAATAATACTACTCCAAAATCAAGTGAACATGTTATTAATTTAATCAAATTTAATAAAATTACTAATGTAAATTGGAGAAATGTGAAGACGCATATTAATTTAAAGCAGGGTTTATAAAAATCATGATTTTTTTAATTTTGATTGATTTTTTTAACTTTGATTAATTTTTTTACTCATACCTCGACATGATCAAGATTATTAAAAAATATATTTAGGATGGGACAAGCATTTCAAGAAAATAATTAGGGTAGTTTGGTATTTTAAGAATCTTTTCAAAAAAAAACAAATTTTGTAATTGCGGAAGTAATCCTAGTTAACGATCATTTTATAGGGTTGATAAGAATATATACAGGGTTGAAGTGACCATCGGTCCAAGAAGGATATTTTCTTATAATTTCCAACAGACTTAATGCCGAGTTTGTCGTTTCAAATATCTAATTTAAAATGTATAAGGATTAAAAGATTAGGATGTTTCGAATTTGATGCCGCTCGTTTTTTTATTACTTATTTTATTTTGTACATATAAAATTAACAATCTTGTTTTATATTTTTTATTACTTTATTTCTTGTTGTCACATAAGTACAAAAATTAAAAATTTATTTTCATGTTTTATTTTATTTGATTTTTCAACATAAAAGAAATTAAAAATCTATAAAATCTGTAAAATTATTAGAATCACATTCTCCTAGTTTCAACTATGTATGCCGTCTGTCGTTGACAATTCCTAGAAGAATTTCTACTATAATTTGCAACTGACTATAATACCAAGAGGAGAGAGAGATCTTGAGAAGAGATACGTCGCGAGGAAATTAAAAAGGGATATCAAGCGAGTCTGAAATTAAGATATACTAAGCAGAGGAATAATGAAAAAAAACATATCATTTATAAGAAATTGAGTGACCCAGTGTAGGAGCGTTGTTTTAAAACTCATCATTTATATTTTAGGCTCCACAACCAGCTGACTCATGGGAAGATATATTAGATGCTACAACACAAGGTGATGGTTGTATTCAATATGGAGTGATTTCAGGCAAACCTGAAGGATCTGAAGATTGTCTAAAACTTCATGTCTTTACAAAAAATGTGAGTAAAAATTATGAATTTTTGAAAATGTTATATTTTTATGAATTTAAAATATAATAATTTTATTTTTTGTTAATGCTGTGTAGATTCATATTAACGAAAACTTATTTTTAGCTGCCATCAGAAAACGAAACACTTAAACCGGTAATAGTATGGATCCATGGAGGTGGTTTTACGGCGGGAACTCATGATATCAACATGTGTGGCCCAGACATATTTATGACTGAAGATATAGTTCTAGTTAGTATAACCTACAGACTAGGCCTCTTAGGCTTTTTAAGTCTAAATGATATTTCATTAGATGTACCTGGAAATTCAGGACTAAAAGATCAAGTTCTAGCGTTGAAATGGGTACAGAAAAATATTAAAAATTTTAACGGAGATCCTAATAATGTAACAATTCTCGGAGGGAGTGCAGGTGCAGCTTCTGTAGAATACTTGATGTTATCACCATCTGCAAAAGGGCTATTTCATAAAGCCATTGCAATGAGTGGTTCTACTTTCAATCCGTGGACTAGGGGAACTTTTAACCCATCAGATTTTGGCAAATTCCTTGGACATCCGAACTTAAACGAAACGGAAATCTTAAAGTTAATGACTAATATGCCCGCCATAGATTTGTATGAATCTCAAATTAAGTACGAAGAGGTAAATTATTTTAAGTATGCACAGACAGAAATTAAAAGATATATTATTTTTGGTTTTAGGAAACGTATACCGGCGATTTTGGTTTAATTGGTCCTGTTATCGAAAAGCGCAATCAGACCGCTTTCATTGAGAAACGTCCAATAGATATAATTAAATCTGGTGAATATAACAAAGTTCCAATTATTATGGGTTATAGTGATAACGAAGGACTACTGGAAGAATTTATAAAACGTTTGAGCAAAATGAGTAGCAAACCACCCAGAAAAGATGCGACCATTATTAATAATTTTTTACCTAATGATACTAATTTCAGTGACTCTGATCAGGTTAAGAAAATGACCGACAAATTGACGAAGTTTTATAGTCAGGATAAATACAAAAATAATCCAACGCTGGTAAGTTTAAGCTGAGAAAATAGAAAATCAACCAAAATATTCGGTTTTTCAAACATATTATCGATATCCGACGGATGTTTTGTAGGTTGTATTTATATACTGTACAGGGTCCGGCAAACCTCTGTCGTAGTTCTGTAACTCTTCTTGTGAATGGTATTTATTAATGGTGGTTAAGAGCAAATATTTTAAAATTATTTTCATGTATACAGGGTGGTTCATTAGTAACCTAGGGAATCAGAACTACTCACCCCTAATTTTTGTTTGTAAAACTCCCAGCCATCTTGGAGAAAACAATCTTTTTACCAAAAACATTTGAATTGCACAACCCTTTTTAAAATATCACAACTTTTTCAGATTTAACGGTAAAGCTTTAAAATTACCAATGTATAAAGAAAATAGACTGAAGATTTTTTTTTAGACTCAGTTTGAAATTTTTATTTTGTACAGGGTGGTAAAAAATAAATTTTACATTCTAAAACCTTCAATTACAGTTTTTTCAGTTTTTGCAAATAGGACACCCTATATAATTATTGATCAATGGACACTAAATTTTATGCCCTTCAACTTTGCCATTTAATCTCCGTACCTATTTTTCGTCGTTTAAAAGTTATTTAAAAAATAAACGTATTTTTGGTAAAAATCTAAGTGTCAAAATGTGACAGTTCAGATTTTACTGTTTTTATTGTATTTTTAAGCTTCGTGTGATGAGTAATAATGAATTTTCTCCACTACTAGTATTAGAAGATGTCATTATTTATGCTGTGTTCAAGTCGAGAAGTTAAATTTCTCTCCTACAAGTAGATAATTTTTGATTATCTACTAGTAGTAGATAATGAAAACAATTGAAGACTAAACGTGATGTCAGAGGTAGGCGATCTTAGGAAATCTTTCAAATTAATTATACGCATCTATCATTGCGTTTGTCAAAAGAGTTTTTTTTTTAATTATTATAAAAAATTCGACAGAAAATAAGCACTTTCTATTGAATTCCTATATTTTAAATAATCAAATAAAAATAGAGGTAAGTAATTTTTTATCAGATTTATTCGCGTTTGAAATAGTTTAAGGTTATGTAATAAATATTTTGATATTAATTAGTGCTATTTATGCAATAATACCTATTCTAAAATTAACCTAAAAATCAATTAAATAGTTTTTCAAATCTAAGTATCAAATGAAACGAATTCTTCATGTTTTCATCGCTACTTGAAAGTTTTAATATCCACAGTGCAATTAACATAATGAAATGTCAATTTAATTTATTGAATATTCTCATTCAATTGTTTTCACAAACTGCTTCTCTTCCATTAATTTCTTTTCAAATATATACCCAAAAAAATCCAAAAAATATTGTAAAAATGATTAAATGTTCTAGTTGCGGAAAAAATAGTATATAAACCACGGTCGAGAAGATTTTTCTCAGCCTTGCAACTTAATATCCCTCGATGCTTCGCATCTCGGGATAATAATAATGCTCGGCTGAGAAAAATTACTTCTCGACCTTGGTGTATAATATATTATTACTATACAAATAAATTAATTGATATGATTTGTTTTGGGAGAATCCGACAGAAACTGTATATTAGCGAAAAGAATTTATAATCAACGATATCCTGAGCGGACGCGTTCCAGATAAAAAGAGTTTTGAAAAATTGCTTACCCGATTTAACGAAACTGGAAATGTGGTGTATGAACCACCAGTAATCCCCAAATGTGCTATCCATGATGATAATCATTTATCAGTAATTTTGGCAGTAACAGAAAATCTAAATACAAGTCAACAAAATATTTCTGAATTGGTATTAGTATAATATATAATATTATAATATTAAAACGGCAAAATTACCATCCATACAAAATACAAATGCATCAAGAACTGAAAGACACGGATTTTGAGAAACGATTGCGGTTTTGTAATTGGGCAAAATCAAAACTTCGACAAGATCCAGCTTTTTTTGAAAAAGTATTATTTTCTGATGAAGCTTTATTCCATAAGAATGTATTCGTTAATGGGCAAAATTTGCATTATTATGCCACTGAAAATCCCCACATCATCAGAGAAACACAAAGCTAAGGTCGATGGAGTGTAAATGTTTGGGCAACATGTGATTGGGCCGCATTTTTTCGAAGGCAAAACGTTCCCCTAGCTATAAGATTAATGTGGTACAAACCTGATTTTTTTAAGTGGGGTTATGTTAAGAATCTTGTTTATCAAACGAAAGCCGCATCACCTGAAGATATGAAGGAGAGAATAGTACAAGCATTTATATCTATTTACTTCAGATGATAAGAAACGTTCGACGAATAAATTTATGTATTAGAGAAAATGGCAGATATTTTGAGCATCTTTTATAAAATGAAAGTGAAACTTCAAATAAATTAAAATTGTTAATTATTCTATTCTTTTATTAAAAAAATTTAAAATTGGTATCATTCTTTTATTGAAAAAAGTAAAATTGGTATCATTCAAACAATAAGGATACTTGATTGATTACCTACTTTTAATCCAAACTTAGATTTTTGCCAAAAATGTGTTTTTTCTTAATAACTTTTAAACGACAAAATATAGGTATGAAGAGTAAATGGCAAAGTTGAAGGGCATCAAATTTAGTGTCCATTGATCAATAATTTGAAAAACTGAAAAAACTATAATGGAAGTTTGTCTAATGTAAAATTTATTTTAGACCACCCTGTACAAAAGTTAAAACTGAGTCTAAAAAAATCTTCAGTCTATTGCCTTTGAACATTGGTAATTTTAAAGCTTTACCGTTAAATCTGAGAAAGTTGTAATATTTTAAAAAGGGTTATGCAATTCAAATATTTTTGGTAAAAAGGTTGTTTTCTCCGAGATGGCTAGGAGTTTTACCAAAGAAATTTAGGGGTGAGTAGTACTAACTATGTCGGTTCTAAAAATGTAAAAAAGTATGGCATTCCGTTTGAAAATAATTAAGTCACTTGCCTAGGTTACTAATGGACCACCTTGTATACATGAAAAAAAATTTAAAATATTTGCTTTTAACCACCATTAATAGATACCTTTCACCTAAATCTGTAAGTTTCACACAAGAAGAGTTATAGAACTACGACAGAGGTTTGCCGGACCCTGTATATCATAAATTTGGAGAAATTAGAAAATTAATGACTAGTGGAGATAAAGAGGAAATAGGGTTTTATTTTTAATACTAAATGCTCTAACTAATGTTAGGGTGATTCTACTGGAAAACATTTAAATAACCGGAAAAAATTATTCTATCTATTTAATTAATGCTAAATGGTCCTTATTTAGCATCATATGTAAGTTCCACGACAAGATTCACAATTTCGAGATGTGTGTTGCCTTCATTAAAAGAAGCTTCTTCAGAAGTGAAGACGAACAATATAACTTACTATATAAATCATACTAGACAGGATTCTAGCCGGATACCAATTTTTCAGTTAAAATCAAAAATTTAAATATGGGTCAGTTTCCCTTTATTGTGAACTTAATACTATACTTGGTAACATTGAAGGTTAACAAGACACCATGGCAAATTATACTGAAAACGCTGTTACCATTTCACAATAAAGTTTGTGAAAAAAAAACTTTGGTGAAGTATGGCAAACCGTAGTATTGAAATCGTGCAAAAATCTCAAAAATTTTTTTTGCTCCAAATGACTTAAAACGTCATGAAACGTAGAAAAAAATTGATTCTCCGCAAAAAAAAAGTCTGTCTGTGTGGATGTGTGGATGTCTGTGCGCACGATAACTCGAGAACGGTACGGCCGATCCGGAAAATTCTTTCGGTCATCGGTTTTTATTCAAAAAAGAAAGGCTCTATCAGAAGCTGAACAATTTCGGGTCTCAGGATCCCGGTCCCGCCTACTAAGTGAAACATCTATTCGAGATATCTCGATAAGGAAAACAAATTTGTCGATACTGATTTCTATTAAGGAGTTGTGTAAGTCAAGCCGCGTTGATTGATATTTATTCTGATTTATTTTTAATAAAACAAAATAAATCCAAACTAAATGAAGAAATTGTCGTTTTCTATGAGAGATATTAAACGAAGAGCGTAGCAACGTTGAATGGCGTCGAATATTGTAGCTTCTATTGATGGTGTTCGTAGTATAATTTTTGAGAATAGACTGGCTTTTTGAAGAAGTAAAACAGAACTGTCTGCCGAAATTATTCGCGTCGGCGTCACGTCGCTGAATACAAAATCTTCGGTGCAGGTGTTGGTAGTTTAAAATTTGATTTTTGACTGCTCTTTTCTGCTGTCTGGAACCACGTTTATAATGTGTTTTGTCTATCTCTCTAAAATTCCTTGAAAAATAATAATATGATATACCGGGAGTTTGTTAGTCACAGAAGCAACGCCAAAAAAGTACTAGCGTCTATATTCATAATTAGTGGTCAGATTTAACCGGAACGATAAAATACTAATATAAAATATAAATAATTATTGCTGTATAAAAAATAGTATATTGTTTAACGAGCAAGGAATGATAGTTATTTCCCACGAGTATGAAGTTTGCAGCATGAGCCGCAGGCGAATGCTGCAAATCATACGAGTGGGAAATTAGCATTCCATGCGAGTTAAACACTATACTTTTTCTACGGCTGTAATAGATAATAGCGAAATAATTTAACAAATAACATGAATTTCAAATTTAACGTCATTCAAAATTTCTATTTAGGTACAATTAAAATATCAATTACACTTAGTATAAATGAGAAGTCTTGAAAAATGATTTGTAGGACTTTTCATATTTTTCCTTAGATAATTCTGGAATTAAATTTAAACATGCCTGATTTGCGGCACAGCTATATAAATATACGAAAATAGAACTGTCATTACTTGAAATTGACATTCCATGAAAGACCTGATTTATTGAAATAATTACACAATAAATTATTGTGTTATCAGATACGGAAATGAAATTAGAGACATACAATGTACCTCATTGATCTATCAAGAACAGTTAAGAAAGAGCAGTTTTGTATTATAGCCGTAGAAAAAATACTTTCTCGGGTTTTAGTGTCTATATGTTGACATGATGTTGTGATTTTTTCTTATTTTTAGTATTCCGATGCTATGTTTGTGATTGGAATATTGGTCTCTGCTATAAATCATTCCAAAGTGTCGAAAAATCCTGTATTTTTATACAGATTTTCATATGAGGGTGATAGTACATATACGAAAATGGTCCAACCTGATACTTCAGGTAAGTATACAGGGTGTGTCACGTAGACGGCCCATTAGCCATATATGGAAAAGTAATGTTAATTTAAATTTGAAAATTTATTTACACAGGTTTGTCAATACGCTCTATCTAATGAAAATATTTTCATCTTTCGGTTTATACAGGGTGTTTCGAAAGTAACGATCAACTTTGTTATTTTAAATAGAACACCCTGTCATTTTTTACATTTTTAGATTCGTCATGAAAAGCTGATTTCAAAAACCTTAACACTTATATTATAAACTAAATAGTTTTGAAGTTATAGACAATTGAAAATCGCATTTTTTCAACTTTAAGTAATTGCTCCGGTCAAACGACATTAAATCGGATAAAACGGCTTACATTTTCCTGTCTTAACTTTTTGAGTTCTATTTTGTGACATAAGAAAAAAATTCATACAGGGTGATCAAAATTTCAATCATTCTGTATACATTTTCTTCTTATGTCAAAAGGTAGAACTCAAAAAGTTAGGATAGGGATATGTAAGCCGTATTATCGGATTTTATGTCGTTTGGCCGGAGCAATTACTTAAAGTTGAAAAAATGCGATTTTCAATTATCTATAACTTTAAAACTATTTAGTTTATAATATAAGTGTAATAGGTTTTTGAAATCAGCTTCCCACGAAAAATCTAAAAATGTAAAAACTACAGGGCGTTCCATTTTAAATAACAAAGTTGATCGTTACTTTCGGAACACCCTGTATAAACCGAAAGTTAAAAATATTTTCTTTAGATAAAGCGTATTTACAAACCTGTGTAAATAAACTTTCAAATTTGAATTACCATTACTTTTCCATATATGGCTAATGGGCCGTCTACGTGACACACCCTGTATACAATTTTTTATTCGTTCTATATCTCTTTCCCCCTAATTGTTTTAGGTGTTTCACATGGAGAGAATCTTATCTACATTTTTATGTCTAGACAAGTACCGCTTACAGCAGGAGAAGCTGACAAACTTACTTCTAAAAGAATGTTAACGATGTGGACAAATTTTGCTAAGTATGGAAATCCTACGCCAAAGGGAAATGGTTTAAATGTTGAATGGAAACCACTACAAAATGCAAATATACATTTTTTGGATATTGGAAAGGAATTAGTACCAGGTATTAAACTTCCAGAAACTGAAAGATTAGAATTGTGGAAGGAATTATTCCAAATGAATTCTGGTACTGCTAAATTTTTCTAAAGTATAAGATGAAAAGTTCCTTGTGAAAATTGGCAGTAGAGTAGTTCACATTAAAATTAACTAAAAACAATTTTCATAATTTTATTTCCATATTTCCTGTGAGTAATATTAATTCCCGTTAGTTCAGCTGATTTTGAAATTTATGAAAAAGGTAGAAAATCGCAGTTGGATTAACTCGAAAATTATGGTGACCCTAGCAAATACATTTTAAAGGTGACGATTCTGACAAAAAACGTTCATTCAGGAAAGTCCTGAGCGACAGCGAAGAGGTAAGCTAAGACCGCACAAAAAGGAGTTTTAAAAAATAATTTTTTTTTAGATAAATATAATAGAAAATATATATTAAAATAAATATTAAAAGATTAAAAAAGAATTAGTGAACGTGCGATTCGGTCGGATAATGTGGTAAAAATAAATGATTTTTCTGTAATCATTGTTTGGGTATTCATTTTTTTTTAATCAAATTTTCTGGGCTTGAAGTATATGTACCATATAAAAGTTTGTCGGATAATTCTCTAAGATTGTAAATATTGTGTATGTAAATAAATGTATATTTTTTATGTAGTAATTTTATTGTTCAAACAAGCAGTAATTAACGTACACTGATTTAATAAATAACCCTCTCCTCTTTTCAAATGCTGAGGGAGTCCGAACTACTCGCAAAAAAGTGTGGCTAGCTAGAGCTCGTCGTGGCGTAGTCAGATAAAAATCTGAGCTACAAAACCGCGAAAAACCTAAAATGACCACTACGAAGTGACATTATTTTTGATCAGAACTTTTACTGCATCCAGAATTTAAGTCCAATAAAATTTAGTTTAGTGTGACATACTAATTTGGAAAAGAATTATTTCAAGTAATATTTATAACCTCTTGTAAATCCATTTTTTTATTACAACTTTGATAACGTTGTAATAGCATATCTTGATAGCCACGACAGTTGGTAAAAAATTGTTTGAAATCAGTATTTTCTTGCACATCATTTTTAAAACAATTTCGCGGAAAAATTAATAGAGATTTCTTTAATTCTTAAATTATGGATCAGAATATATTGGATCCATATTATTTCCTTTGATCAATATTCATGTGCAAAAACCTAAAAATATCAGTCGGTGTGAAGTTAGCACCCAAAATATCCGGAACTGCACAATCCAGACAAATGTGTTACAATAGATCTCGGCAACAAGAAGAGAGACGATACATATTAACATATAAACTTTATACATTGAAGAAAAATTGATTACAAAGGGTTAAAATGCTACTTAGAATAATTTAAAATTTTATAACTTCTAGGGCTTCACACGAGAACGATACTTTTCTCGTAAAACTGAGAATAGAACGAGGCGAAACCTTTTTGAAAATTATTTAGGCGATACCGAGACCACATACAGCGAGACCCGAGAGTCTCATTTCTGGCCACGTTTATATTTCTTCAGATTATTTTTCTGACTTTCCGAGAAAAATAAACTAGCAAGCAGTATGTATAAATATTAAATTTTTTTTCCAAACAGTTTGAGGGTAATAAAATTTTATGAGCCAGTTAAGTCTTAGGTACCTAAATACTACATTTTTTGTTGAAGGTTGAAGGTATGTGTGCAGTATAAAATTTTTAATTCTATTAAAAATAGGAGTAACGAAATTAACATTAACATGCTCTCCAGTTCAAATTCGTCAATTGTATTTTGTTAAAACGGTGTCTGGTTAGACAGTTGTCTCCCATATATAAAATAATTGATAATAAAATAATATTTTACACCAATTAACATTTATCATTAACGAAATGTAAAATGTATGTTTGCGAAAATATTGTATGTGTATGAATCAAAAAAGTTGTATTTTATTATATATGTTTATAATTATAATTTGTATAGATAATGATTTAGTAACGTCCAAATAAAAAAACAAAAATAAATAAATAAATAATCACGCATTTATAAATTATAATAGAATTATTAAATAGCTCGTTTTTTTCTTAGAAATAATTTCTAGCAATACCGAGATTTGACGAAACGAGACAAACGGTTACGAGACGAGACCGAGACTGAAACGAGACTTATTTTTTTCTCAACTATCTCGTCTCATATGAAGCCCTAATAACTTCTAACCTTAACGCAAAGCCAACTTAATATTTGAACAGCAGATGCATATTGCAACATACTACATACAGTTTTAACCAAAGTTGCTTCCGAAGCGGAAGAGGGGTTGAAATACTACCCCGAATATTTTAAAATTATATAAATTTTAACCAAGACATGTTGCTGATGCGACTGCTCACTCTGAGAGTTAGTTAAAAAAACAGTGTCATGGCGCGGTCGTCTGTGTATTAATTCCATTCGTTGTTAACTAATAGTGGTGTGTTGGTGTCGAGAGGCCACATTTAGGTGAAATTCGTTAAATAAATAATTTTAGACATAATATTTTAAAGCAGCTATGAGAGCAAAAGAGATAATATTTTTAACGAGAGATGAAATATGTCTACTAATGTAATCTTGGATTTCTCTAAAAGGTATGCGATGACGTAGGAGATATGCATGTCTAGATAAGTAGAAATAAATTATACTTCTAGTTAACACATGAAACTAAGATTTAGAAATAAAATTGAAATATATTAAAATATGAAGTATGAAGATTATTTTTGATTAATTGCAATTAAAGGCCCCGCACGGTTCTTATGGAAAAAGAGTCCTAGTCGAATTGGCTGAAAATTTAGTATAATGTAGTTTATGATGCCCTGATCAAATGTCTCCATGGGCCATCGAGATCTAATGGACAGTTTTTGATATACAGGGTGTTAAACATGCGGATGCAATGTTGTTCTTTACCTTTAGAAAATAAATAGTGGCGATTAGTTTGTTACAACAAGTTAAAGATAATAATTATAATATTAATATTATTGAACATCAATTGTAATGAGACTCTATCGTCTACAGGGCGATTCTTTTACTACTAGCCAGTTTTAAGATTTTTGATGTAATTCTTTGAACAAACTCAGTCAAACGCAAAAGATCGTAGACTTGCAGAATAAGTAAATATCATTTGATTTTAATATTGGATGATTTCAGGTTACTATTATACAGGGTCACTCAAAATACGCAAATTTTGATCACCCTGTATATATTTCATTCTTATGCCACCAAGTAGAACTCAAAAAGTTAATATAGGGACATGTAAGCCGTTTTATCCGATTTTATGTCGTTTGGCGGTAGCAACCATTTAGAGTTGAAAAAACAATTAATTTTATAATAGGTTTTTGAAATCAGCTTTTCAGGACGAATCTAAAAATGTACAAAAATATACTGTGTTACATTTAAGAAACATAACTTCTGTATTGCACTTTTGTTTGGAGCCCCCTGTAGATTTCAAAATATTTTTAAAATGCAGTCTTTATTGACTTACATAATACCACCTCAATAAAAATGAACCAGTATATGTCATTTCGCAATAAAACTCCGTGGCGTCGGTCGTGAATCGCCCTGTATATAGTCCTAAAAAAATTAAAATAAATGCAACTAAAGAAGACAATTTTAAGTGACCCTGAAATCATTCAGTATTAAAATCAAATTATATACTTATTCTGCAAGTCTACGGTCTTAAAACTGGCTAGTAGAAAAAGAATCACCCTGTAGACTGAGTCATATTACAACTGGTATCGAAAATATTAATATTATAATTACTATCTTTAACTTGTTGTAACAAACTAATCGCCACACTATTTATTTTCCAAAGGTAAAGAACAATACTGCCTCCGCATGTTTAACACCCTGTATCTCAAAAACTGTCCATTAGATCTCGTTGGGCCTATGGACACATTTAATTGGGGCATCATAAACTACATTATACTAAATTTTCAGCCAATTCGACTGGGACTCTTTTTCCATAAGAACCGTGCGGGCTCCTTTAACTGCATAACCTTTAGCCCAATCCAGAATCTGTATTTTAATTCTACATTTTGGCAGCTATTGAATTCCTTTAGTTTCTGTACATAAAGAAGACACAAAACTTAAGCCGGTAATAGTCTGAATCCATGGGGGATATTTTACAGTGGACAGTCACGACATTAACACTGTCAAGTTTATGAAAAAAGATATAGTTCTAGTTACTATAAGCTACAGATTAGGGTTCCTTGGTTTTTTGAATCTACAAGATACTTCTTTGAACAACCAGGAATCGCAGGACTCAAAAGATTAAGTTTTAGCATTGAAGTACAGAAAAATATTAAAAATTTTAACGGGGATAAAAATAATGTAACAATTCTTGGACAAAGTACAGGTGGAGCTTCTGTAGAATACTTGATGTTAACACCATCTACTAAAGGATTGTTTCATAAAGCATAAAGCCCAATGAGTGGGTCTACTTTCAATCCGTGGGCTAGGAGAACTTTTGATCCATTTGATTTTGCCTATTTTCTTGGACATCCGAATTTATGCGAAACTGATATTTTGAAGTTAATGACTGATATACCGGCTGCTGATTCGTTCCTTTCTCAAATTTATCATGAAGAGGTAATGAAATACAATTTTTTTAATTAATTGTACAGAAAACAGGTTAGATTATTTTGTACGTGCCTGATAAATTATTGTATAAAGTAAAGTCATATAATTACGGGAAAAGTAGTTTCTAAATGTTTTTTATTCTGTCTTTCTTATTTTATTTCTCTTCTTCATTTTAACTTCCTGAATTATATTACACGCACTTCGGGCATTACAGCTCACTTAGGCGGCTTAGTCCAGGTTTCGGATTGCCTTGGGCGCCACCTTCCTTTTATAGTGTGAAGGCCACGGGCAGCGTCAGTGGACAACTAAAATTCTCCAGGGTTCGTATGGTATCGACAAGATCCTTAGCGGCCAGAAGGGCGGGCTTTACTTGCCCTACTGGGTTGAGTTACCTGGACATTTAAGCTGCTGGGATGTTATATCTCACAACCAAAAAAAAAAATCAAACAAATAAAAATACTTAATTCAATTACACAAAATGCGCAAGAAAGGTGTGTAACGGACAATATAGGCACAACTGGCTTGGCTGGCGTGGTGTGGTCGTACTGACGGCTCCGGGTTCCGGTCAAATTGGACTTGGCTTCCGCTTGACCTATCTCAAATTGTCGCTGAAGTGACAGTACAGGAGGATATCAACCATCTACTGGACAGGGACATAATTTTGCGATAAGTCAACCAAGTATGAGCAGATCTATTAATGAAGTTACTAATGTGATCTACAACTATCTTTTGCCAATGGGAATTGTATTTCCAGATACAATAAATAAAATAAATATAGTTATGCATGGATTTACGGAAAAGTATAATTTCCCTCAATGTTTAGGAGCTATAGACTGTACCCACAGTGATACATTGGAAAATTTATGTATCCAAGGCCATAATTATTTTCTGATATGTGATTCTGGATATCCTCTACAGCCATTTCTGTTAACTCCTTTTAAAAATCCAGAAAAAAATACCCCAGAGAGTAATTATAATTATCATTTTGTAAGGGCCAGGAATATTGTAGAAAAAGTAAACGGACTTTTAAAGTCAAGATTTAGATATCTTTCAAAACATCGTGTTTTAAATTATTATCCAATCAAAGCGGGAAAAATAATTTACAGTTGCAGCCTTTTACATACAACATATCACGGCGTTATAAAGATGATGACAATGAGGATAGTAATGCTATTCTACATAGAAATAACACCTGGCAAGTAAGAGGACAACAAATGAGAACCATGGTTGTAGCAGTATTTTACAAATTTATAATAAATACAAAATAATACATTTTAATCAGTATTTTGGTTTCAATATTTTTTAAGAGAAAACATGAAAACTTCTAAAAACAAAACAAATAAATTTATAAACAAAAAATAAATTATTAAACAAACAAAACAACAAACCAAATATATTTATAATTTTCTGTTTGCTAAATAGTAAACTGCTCTTGCTAAACATCTAATCGAATCGGCAATGGGGAGTTCAACTTGAAAAATATTTTTGCATTATTTGAGAAAAAAATTGAATTTCTTTTCATGAAACAATTGTTTTTTCTGTTTTTTTCTTTAATTTAACATGAAAAAATTGACATTTAAAAATTACTGCATCTATGCAACTTGTAGTGCACCTACGTCACTTATGTGCAACAGCTGCAGCATAATATTAACGTGGGCTAGTTTCCCTAAATAAAATTGACCCATTTAAATATAGATGACGTTTGCTTATAAAGTGTCGTTTGGTCAATATGTTTTTAATTGTGTTCACTTTTACCTTTGTTTACGTATCTTCACAAATACAAATAAATACGGAAAATTATCAACAGCAACCAGTTCTACAGAGTACAAACTACAACAGTGACAGTGAAATATGCAGTAAGCAGACGCTGATGCGACCTTTCACTTAATCAGGAACGCTTGTGCCCAGCACATATGTACCAAACAGCAAATTATTACCTGATCTCGTTAAAATAGTCGTTTTCTTTATCTAACAGCGGAATCTAATATATCTAATATCTATTTATCTTTCTCGATTTTGAATGCGAATTCACGGTGGGTAGGTCCAAGTTTTCATCTTTATTCAATTATCATATAATGGTTTTCTCCATCTTTGTCTGTATAAGTGATATTTACCAAATCTTACACTAGGTGGGATAAAACCAGTGGCGGATTTAGGGGGGGCTGAAAACAGCTGTAATTCATTCGTATTCTCTTCTTTACAGATTTGCAGTTAATGGCTTGACGGTAACTTCATTGCACATAAGTGGCGTCACGATCGTAATGGCGGCATATTCAAATAATTGGAAATTTGAATTTTTAAATTAATTTATTCAAAAATCTAGCTCAAATTACGGTAGATAATTAATCTCAATGGGTTCTATTTGATCAATTCTAACTGTTAATAAAGAAAAATCAAGAGGTTATATTTTTGTTCAACTCCCCATTGCATAATTCGATTTGGTGAGGGCTAATAAGTGTCTGTCGTGGATACTTATTGCAGTCTCTACACGACTTGTTTTCAATCTTATCTTTTCAATTGTTTTCTTTCTCTTTGGGGTTCTTAAATTTTCTTCTATA
This sequence comes from Neocrepidodera transversa, assembly GCA_963243735.1. NCBI lineage: Eukaryota > Metazoa > Arthropoda > Insecta > Coleoptera > Chrysomelidae > Neocrepidodera > Neocrepidodera transversa. The sequence goes on from OY725341.1 coordinate 27,627,187, forward strand.
GCTTCAATATTTTCTTCTTTATTTTCAATATTTTCTATAAACCCAAATTTCTAAAGCCAATAAAAATTTACTAAAAGTACAGTTTTTCATCCACAACCCATTTATCGATAACCTGTAAAAAGTGAAAACAAAATAATTAAAATTCATTGTTTCAACACTCACTATATTAGCCACATTTTTAATTAAAAAATCCTGCATTGTGGCCTCGTCCTCTATTATAAGAGTGGAAGAGCCGCCCAGATCACTGTAAGTAGTGTTTTCTAAATTTTCCTTCTCTTAAATTGATTCCCTCAATACTTATTTTAGACGTCAGAGCTAATAATTTTTCCTCCAGGTCTGACACTGGCTTTACTGGAGCGCCTCCTCCAGTCCCTTGCTCTTCTTTTCACACTTGTCTTTATTTCACTGATTGTCATGAATATGTTTTTTATTCAATTCTAATCAAAGCTTTTAAAATTCATAATACTTACATCTTTCCACTGCTTAATGGTTTTTGGCGGGCCTATCGCATTTAATTCTATACTCAATTGTCCCCAACGTTTATTCGCTTTTGTTAAATTTATAGGATTTATCTTTTCGCCAAGTAAATTTTTATTTTCGTCCAGAAAACTAATTAGGTAATATTTTTGTTTTTTCGTAGTTGTTTTTGCAATATAAAATATTGCAATTTAAATATAAAACTACCTAAGTAACTGACACTAAAACCATTTTTTTGACGAAACAGTTTCAAAGACCGTTTTAAAACAGTTTCTACCTTGACGTCACTACTTTTATGAACCGAAAAATGTTACATTTTAAAACGTCACGTGCACGTCAATTGTCATTCTAAAACCGCAAAAAATTAAAATTAAAATGGGTGTTGTGAATTTTGTGAAAAATCAACTGCATTCATATTTTGTGCAATTTCTAATCAGAGAAAATTTTTGGCTGTACATTTATCAGAAAATTTGTAATTTAGTTTTTTTGTAGAGCTAAAAAATACATTGTAGCCACTTTATCAGTCTCTGTCTGGGTTCTGCAGGTAGAGGCAACAGGTTCCCCATTTGGCAATTGTTTATTTTTTTGACTTTTGACTATCTTCAATTTCTGTCAGTTGTTGAAGATATTGCTGCGCAAATGCATCACCTAAAATGGTTTAAAGAAACATTCAGAATATAATAGTCAATTACTTATGATTGTTTTTCATTGACAATGAGCAGAAATTTTCCTACAATTAGTTCTACCATCTCTTCTTCCATTTTTATGAACCATTTAAAAATAAGAAATTAAATATATAACAACACAAAAGAGCACATTGAAAGTGAAGTGAGGTTAAGAGATAAGATTTTTCGACAGTTTACCGAAATGAAACGGTCTTTGAGACGCTTTCAAAACATTTTGAACCAGAATCAAGTGTGACGTCATTAATGGTTCAAGAAAATGAAGAGTTTTAAAACTGTTTCAAACAGTGTCAAAACAGTTTTTCAAAAAAAATGCTTTTAATACAAACAAACATTTTGAGATTAAGCAACAGAATATTGTCTTCTTTCTCTTTTTAAGATAGATGTTGAACTACTACAAGTTCAAATGTTGCCAATATCAATGTTTCCAAGTCTTGTAGTCTCTTTTTAACGGCATCCTTTAATAGTATTTTACGTTACAAGTCTGGTAGATGACTTATTACAGTACGGGTTGCTTTACGGACGAGGCGACGCAGGAGTACTGTAATAATACCTAACGGACGTGTATGATATTTTATTTCATCCTCCCTTTATATGTTGATTAAGATTAAAAAAAATAGTTCGTAATTTGACATCACAATTAAGACCCTTGCACGTACATTTACACAAGAAATAAGCAGTTCAAAATAAAAAATTAAATTTGATAGATCGTTATCACTCCACGATTAGTTATCTACCAAGGCACGTTAAAAAATAAAAATTAAGAAATAATACATATGAAATAATTTTTTTCCGCAAGGATGAAAATTTTATTTCTGACCAATGAAAAACAGTATTTGTTGACAACTTTGACCATTTGGCAGTTAGCTGCTAAGATATTTATCTATTTTTGTGGGCTTGTATAGTTTGTTTTTAGTTGTAGAATAAAGATAAATATGAGTGAAGATCAGTTATACTATAACTATAGTTATTATTTAAATGACGAAAATATAGTGACAGTCTTCAATGAAAATAAAATTATCAAACTGAAACTGAAAATGTCTCTGAACCATTTGCTAAGACAGAAATAAATTTAAGTAAAACTAACCATCTACAATTTCTCAATCTTTTATTTTTCTTTTTTCACTTAATAATAAAAATCCTCGCACCGTGAAAATACCATAATGGTACTTTTTATGACTTGCTTTTGATATGTACAAATAAAATTACAAAAATATTAGGTTATTACTATATATAATTATATTAATAAAGGTATCTTACAGTTGATTTATGTTTGCACGCATGCCTATTTCAAATGGATGTAGGTTGACAAAAAATAATTTTTTAACTGCTTAATTTTTTTTTCTTATTTTTACTGCTTAATTATTATGTAAATGTACGTGCAAAAGCCTTTAGACACTGCAATTTCCTAGTTACGTATGATTGCGATTTGCTTGTCACTGTCAATTAAAAAATATGTGCGTTTGAAATTATGGAGGTTTCTAAAATCGAAACCATGTTGCTAGGCAACAACATGACGGTACCTGATACTGTAATGTTCGATTTACTGGCCGAAAATATGTACAGGGTAAGTAAATTTACTGGACAGGATGAAATAAAATTATATTACTTTTAACGGCCTTTTAAAATACGTGTATATAGAATAACACTTTCATTATTATTATTTAAAGGACCTGCAAAATATATGTTTTTAACGGCCTTTACATTTTAAAGGAATAAATACTCCTTTACATTTTAAAGGAATAAATAGACTCCTAAGACCGATAACCTTGATTTCATCTAATTGTTTTGTCTGTCTTATCAGTAACATACTTATCTGTGATGACTATTTAGTTTTGTTTGAACATGAGATAATTTTAAACTATTCAAATACTTATTTCGCTTAAAAATAAAACAGTCCTGTATTTTTGTATAGTTTTCAATTTATACGATTTCTCCCTATTTGCCATAGTCGGTACATATTTATATCAACGATTTGTAATATTCTACCCCTAACCACTATCAGAATAAAAAAAATTCTGAAGTATATTATTTTAATGATACAGGTTTTTTAGTTACCTTGTATATTACATTTATACTGAGTGAATGTAAAAGAAAAAAGGATATTCAAAAACACTTTGGTTAAGGAATTAGAAGTCTGAACACTTCGAAGTAACACTAAATAGGAAATCCTTTTCAAGGTTAGAATTGTTCACTATACATTATATTGCAGGAAAAACACCAAGTAGTAATGTAGAAAAACACAGGAATCCCATAAAAAGTCGGTTCAAATTCATACAAATCCATCAAGAATAAATTAGGTTATATTTGCTAAAATACATATATAAATGTCAATTAAATGGTATTTACAGAAGAATAATATATAGTTACCTATTGTATTATAAGCAAAGAATACCTATCGATAAAGAAGCGAAGGCTACGGTATTTGCATGGACCGAAATTTGTACGCGCATGCGCGAGTTATATTAGTTATACGTCAATGTCAATTCTGTTTAAAGGTGCTATATTTTTGAATAAAGTGCGGATTGTTTGTTCATTTGCTTTATTTTATATTATTTTATTGTAAATGTTACTTTGTTTTTTAAACATTTATCTAAAATTAATTTAAATGAATGTTTTGTCAGTATCCGAACGGGAGATCAAGAGCGGGGTAAAACAAGTGAAAAGAGTACCGAAGCCGAACTCGGCGCTTATATTAGTTATCCGTCACCTGTCACAAAAATTTTTGCCCTTCCAACATCAAAGAAATTTCGCCGGCCTTCGCTTCTTGGTATATATGTATTCTTTGTTATGAGATTAATGCATGATTTAAAAATTACACAAGTTAGACACTCAGACATTTCAAATTCGTCCAAGCTTGCGCATGACGTCGGCTGGAGTCCAAACGAAAAAATTTAACATTGGATTGCATATTGTCATTGTGTTTTTCGGGTGGTTTTTATTTTTTTACGGCTATATATTTAATAAAAATGTATTGTAAAGTATTGTACACCAAAAAGTGAGAACTACGTTAATAAAGGTATAAACTTTTTTTACGATTCCGATATGCTTTATATTATAAAAACTATTTAATTGCTATATGTAAAAACCAAAAAATGCTCAATTATGTTATGGCTAATTTTATCGTTAAACTAATTGAAGAAAGGAGGGTATCGTTTTTTGGGTTTTTTGCGACCCCGTACGAAATTTTTCTCACTAAAAGATATTTAAAAATAAATGAATTTCCCAAATTTTTTTTCTTTAAAACGTCCCGGAACATACTTTTTTTAATTTTGAAATCTATTTTTTGACAAAATCACAAGGACTGACAAGGAGGATTTGGCAACATGGCGACCGGCTGTCATTTAGCATAATAGTATACCGGAGTGCTCGAAATAGACCAGTTATCCACGAATTCTATTTTTTTTATTGTTACACTTTAAATCAATAAATACTGGTATTATTACTACAAAAAATGGAAATAAAGAACTAGTAATGTAAAATGGTTGAATTCGTGATGTCATCAGTTGTCATCGAATGATAAATACAAAAATTAATTTGCAATCTGTCACATAAGATGTATTGTTGTCACCACAGTTGTTATTGGTTGTATATTGCTTAAAAATAAGTTCTAACATTGGATCGCGGTTAATACAGCAAAAATCGGAAGAAGCTTATAAAAAAGAATCACATGGATGGAAGAGCAAAAGGTATTAATTTGAATAGCATTTCCTGTAATTTAAAATACCGAAGTTTTAATATTTCAAACAATACTAACTATACTTTTCACGTTAAATTAAAAAATTAAGATTGTTAAATATTTGAATAAAGCTTTTAAAAAATGTGTTGGTAATATTTTATTTGACGTTACAAGGTACTCCTGTCAGAACAATAATAAAAAGGTTATTTCTGCCACAGTATAAGACTGCATTTTATTTGCAGTCGGATCAGTTCACTTCTGATCTAGATTACTTTAGATACAGTTTTCTTTGTAAAATAATCGGAATTTATCCGATCTGAATCACTTCCCATTTACCGATGCTGCTCCACCCGCAAAAATTGTTCAAAAGTGAACTATAGAAATGTTAAGTACAAGGGGTAATTAAATTGACATATATTATAATCTATAGACCAATCCAAGATGCTGTCAGATGAAATTCAAGATGGCCACTGGTAGGCACACAAACCCATGTCTTTCACGTAGTTAACATGAAAAGAGCAGTTTATTTTAACATATGAAACGATTGGAGCTTAAAACGGACATTTTAATTTAGAATAGTTGTGTGACTAACTACTCAGGATGCATTATTGATATTTAATGAAGTGAAAATGTACAGAAAAAATATTGTTTGTTAGAAAGAACTAAACATGCACACTACTTGTTCTGTAGTCAATTGTGGGAGTCGAAGAGGTCGTGAAACTGTTAGATTTTATAGAATACCTAGTGAACTACATTTTCCACATAAACCAGAACGGAATGATCTCTCAAAAACCATGAAAAATATTTATATGCTGACAAACTCTTGTAGACCTTGACTTGTTCTTTGCTGTAAAAACTATGTGTGAGGACCAAATATTAGATTATGTGGAAAGCAGTAAAGCAGTCACTGATGATGGAAAGTCATCTTCTCGAGTTTTACATCAATTCCAGGAGTATTGTATATATATTTTTTTATACTCTCATTATGTATGTTATAAGCTGTTGTCTTTTTTTCTTATTTGCTTATTATTTGAAACAGCAATTATTTTTATTTCAAACACTTTCTAAAAGCACAAAATACATCAAATAAACATAAAACACATACAAAATGATGTTTGGTCACGTGTTCTGGATTGCCTTATTTAAACGTTGTTTAGGTTTAAGGTATAACCTAAAAAAATATTTACATCTATTTGGAGAAATATTTATTTCATATTACGAATGCTAATTCTTCTTGTTACATATACTGTGGTTCTGTGTTAAGATATGCGTTGTTGCCATATTTACAAATTGGCTTAACAACTGAGATTTTAATAATAAATGTCAAACTTCTCCAGTTCTTGGATTTTTCAGTTTACAATTGTTAAAGATTAGAGCCATTTCAAGCAGATGTAATATTTTTAAAAATATTAGTGATTTATTTTTTTCCAGTACAAAGAGATTTCTTGCATTAAATATGTTTAATTTATTAATAATTTTCATTTTCCTCTCTTTGATTTTCAAGTTTTTGAAACATAAAAATTGTTTTTATGAGAAACCCAAAACACCCATTTAAAACGATACCCTCCTTTGGGGGAAATCTTCGATCCTTGAAGTATTGCAGATGACCAGTAAAAACTTATTTTTTCGTTATAGAATTTATTGACATTTCAAAGTGACATTATCAAAAAATATATATAAACATCATTTTTTTAAACATAAAAACAACTTTTTTCAACACTTTTTTCTTGCTATGGAAACTTTCAGCTGGATTTGATTCTGTTAGAATTGCAGATTAAATCGAAATTCTAACATACTGCCCGGCGCGGCAACGCTGACTAGGCTTAGAATTCCTTGAAAATGTTCAATGTAACAACTTGTAACTAACACTTAACATGTATAAAAATAAAAAAATTGTGCAATTGACACGCTTTCATAAAGTGGTGTAGCTACAAATAAAATTAAAATATCTACATAAATAAAATGCCATTTCAATATATAATAAATCTTGCAGGATAGCTGAGTAAATATGGCTACAGGGAATGTTCAGCTATTGGTAGGGGAATAATTTTAACAATGGGGTGCATGAGTTGACCATCACGAGTTTCAATTTTCACAGAACGAACGATGCCATCTTTTCCTGGAATAGTTTCCAAAACCCTCGCTAAGGGCCACAACAAAGGAGGGGTATTGTCATCTTTTAATAGAACCATGTCGTTAACCTCTATGTTGTTAGAAGGAGACATCCATTTAGGTCTGTTCTGCAATCTATTTAAATAATCCATTGACCATTTCTTCCAAAATAGTTGCTGTATTTGGGTACATTTTTGCCAAAAACGAAGCTTATTTATTAAAACATCTGATATATCCTTTTCCGGATTAAAAAATCAAGAGAAAAGTTACTCCCAAAGTAGCTCCCCACTTTTTCTACTCCCAGCTTTTTCTCTCGATACAAAAATACCTTATTCTTGAAAAAAAAGGAGTGAGTGAAAATACACACATAGTTGCCAAGTGTTGAAATTCAATTTTATCCAATCGCAGCAGTTAAATTTCTAACAGCCATGTGACATAAGACATAACCAAAGAATACCTATCGTATTCTTTGACATAACTGTAATGTATAAGCTATGAACCGGTGTCGTATTAAAAAAATCATTAACAAAACACAAGAAGAAATGCTGGTCGATTACATTTCGCAACGACCACAGATGTATTCGGGCAAATTTACCCCACAATCACCGGGCTCAGTGCCAAGCCCTCTGGTCTGAGCTGGCCACAATTTTAAATTGTATGCCTGAGGGAACCAATAAAACCTGGGAAGCATGGAGGAAAGTATTATGAACTCTTCCTATTTCAACCTCCTCCAGAGCTTCGTCATTCATGAGATTATTTCATATCAATAATTCATTAATATTATCTTTTATATTAGTAAACTTCCCAGCAAAACTCGTAAAAATAAAGACACGAAATACAAACAAAATACGGACCGACAGATTAAATAGTTAGGTTAATGTTTCAAATAAATTTCTACTCCCTACAAATTTCACTCGCTAATGATCAATAGAAATTTTATACTCCCTGGGAGAATAAAAGTCTCACATATTTCCATCGAAATATTTCAAGAATAGGATTATTTTACATTTCAGGGAGCCACGCCTATTTCTATTTTAATTTCTACTCCCTGATTTTCAAGAATAGGTGCACTGGAGTTAAAGAATTTAAATCTGTTGGGTCATTAGACAGAGGATATAATGGTCTTGAATTAAGGATTGCTTCAATTTGCGTGAGAATAGTAGAAAAAAATTGTTAGAAAGTAAGTTTAGCCTTTCCTATAATTCTAGAAATGTGATATTTTGCGCTCTTTATGGCTGCTTCCCAAATACTTCCCCAGTGTGGATATCGTGGTGGAATAAATTTCCATTGAATTTCGTTGACTGAAAGATAATCTCAATTTTTTGAGACAAACTTGAAGAGTTGAAGAAATCGTAAAGCGTTTTGAGCTTATTTTTAGCTCCAACAAAATTGGTTCCATTATCACTGTATATGACAGCTGGATTACCACGACGAGAAATGAATCTTTTTAAATCAAGAAAAGCTTCAGCTGTTAAATTTGATACTAACTCTATGTGCACTGCTTTAGTATTCATACAAACAAAGATAGCCATATAACATTTAATTAATTGAGCTCTTCTAAGATGCGATGATTTGACTAAGAAAGGACCCCCAAAGTCTACCCCTGACCTTTAAAAGGGCCTTGAAATCTCCACTCTGTATTTGGGTAAATCAGCCATAAGTTGTTGAGCCGAGAGTGCTTTGAATCTATGACAAGTGATACAGTTATGAATAATTCTTTTAATATCCCTATATCATGTTTGAGTAAAAGTGAAACTACATGATTCTTTGAGGGTAATAAGATAGGATGTTTTTGATCGAACGAAATAGGAGCATACTTTAAACGTCCCCCAACACGAATAATACCTTCAGTATCTAAAAACGGATTTAGAGTTAAGAGTTGTTTATTTGACAGTTTGATGTTTTGCTTAAGAGATTTAATTTCATTTGGAAAATTATCCAACTGATTGTTTCGTTCAGTTGTAATGTACCATTAATTCGATTATCTTTGTTCATTAAATTATTAATAAATCTGTGAACATAAGCTATAGTATGAAGCAATCTTAAAAGATAGAGAATTTAAAAGAGATTGATGCCCAGAAGGATTCTTGACTTAAACAAGTGGTAACAAAACTTTTCTTTTCCTCTGGCGGTCAATCAATTGGTGAAAAGGAATTATAACTATTTAAATTTAATTGAGGGTCGTTTAAATATCCTGGCCCCGAGAACCAAGAATTAAAATTCTCTTCATTAAAGATTCCTCTAGACAAAATATCAGCTGCGTTTTGTTCAGTGTTAATGTAACGCCACTTGAAATTTGTATAAATGTCCTGAATTTGTGACACCCTATTGCTGACGAATGTATTCTACTTTGATGGATGAGCTTGTACCCATGAGAGAGCAATTTTAGAATCAGTCCATAGATTAACTGAAGAAATATTTAATGTATTCTCAAAGATTTGTAAAATTTTTTTTGTAAGATTTGCTAGCAACAGCATAGCAGACAATTCAAGTTTGGGTATCGTAAAATTTTTCCTAAGTGGTGCAACTCTAGATTTGGAAGATATTAAACTGCATTGAACAAGATTATTTAAATTAATGGTACGAAAGTACAAACTACCTCCGTATGCCACTGCACTGACATCAGAAAAACCGTGGATTTCGATTGAAATGATTTCGTTGTTAATAAACATGTACCTAGGAATTTTTAAGTGTTTGATTTGTGATATGTTTTCAATAAAAGTGGTCCAATCATTAAGCAATGATACGTCAGATATTTCTTCATCCCAATTTAGTTTATTCAACCACAATTTTTGCATTAATAATTTTCCTTTTACCAATATAGGATTTATTATACCAAGTGGATCATAACACTGAGAAATTGTTTAAGTTACAGGTGTACATTGCAATTCTGAAGGAACTGAAATTTGAAGATTGTCTGTATTCGGATGAAATTTTAAGCCAAGAACTTTACAGGGTGATCCATCAAAATTTAAATCAAGCTCTGATAGTTGAGTTGTGAGCATTTTTTGAAAAAATTCCCTAGAATTCGAACAAATTTTATGTAATTTAAACCCATGTTGATTTAATATAGTATGTAATTCAGAATAGAGTTTTTGTAATTCTGGTAATGAGTTGGCTCCTGAAAGTATATCATCTACATAAGTTTGAGAAAGTAATGATTCTGAAGCTAATTGAAAGTGAGAATTTTTCAAAGCAATGTCTTTTAGAACTCTAGTGGCTAGAAAAGGTGCACAGGTTTGTCCAAACGATACACAAGTAAGTTCTATGCAAGATAAGTCATCTTCAGGTGATGCTCTACACAAGATATTTTGTAGAAAATTTTGACTAGGGTTAATAAGAACCTATCTATACATTTTTTCAATGTCAGCAGTCACAACATATTTAAATATTCTGAAACGACATAATATGTCAAACAAGTCAGATTGAACTCGAGGCCCTTTTAGTGAAAAATCTTTGAGAGAGAGGTTTGAAGTTGTGAATACTTGTTTTCGGACTTATAATTGGTGAGAGACAATGTCACGGATCTGCCCTGACCTAGATTGATATATTCATCAATGAATGCTTTATAGTGAGAGAAGAGAGATGGATTTTTTTCAAATTTCTTTTCCAGAGATAGAAATCTGTTTTTTTGCCATTTGGAATGAGTCACCTAATTTTTGATGAGCTAAATTTTCTTTGAAAGGTAAATCTACTTGGTATCTCCCATTATCAAGAATTTTAGTGGTGTTTACAAAAATGCTTTCAGCTAAATCATCTTCCGGAGAACAAAAGGAACTGTTTTGAATCTCTTCTTGAGACCGAAACCTTTCTAGTAGTAAATCTGAATTTTCGTCATTTTGTACAACATTAGAACTTATTAAGAAACTGTGAGAAGTTTCTGTAGGGTCCTGACATTTGTTTAAACAATTGTAAGGTATATTACCCGAAATGATCCACCCCAAATAAGTGTTTATTAAAGTAGGCAAACCTTTGTTTTGAAATTATTTTGTAAAATTTGACAATAAATGTTAGCTCCTGCTAAAATGTCAATGTTAGAAGGTTTGTAAAATTCAAAGTCAGCTAATTCGTTAACAAAAGAATCAGGTATTTGCAATTTTTCGACTTGAATTTGAACTTGTGGTAGTTTATTAGTAATTTTGTCTACGATGGCACAAGAAATTTGAAATTTTTTAGTACTGTCTAAGTGAGAATAGAAATTAAAATCTACCATTCTAGTTACTAAATTTTTACCATTTAAAATTCCTCATTTGTGTAAGTTATGAAAGTATGTATGATAACCTAATTTCTGCACCAGATTCTCAGTTATAAAAGAAGATTGACTTCCACTATTAAATAACATTTCTACAAGAAAAGGAGCACCTTTTTTGGGTACACTAAAACTTGTGCGGTAGCTAAAAGTACGTGACAAGATCTTGCTGCAACAGCAGACAATGAAGTAGTTGCTTGAGCATTCAGATTGGAAGAAGTGGCTGTCGAATTTATATTTTCTGTACTTTGTGACCTTGGTGGCTGATTAGAACCATTTTGACTTGAGTTAAGAAAATTTCTTGGTATGAAATCGTTTTGAGATTTATTACTTCGTGAATTAGAAATATTAGAGCTTAATGATTAGGAATTAAAATTGAGATAATTGTCATTATGTAGCAAAGTATGATGCTTCCTTTTACAAATTGAACAAGAATGTTGAGATGCACATTCCTTCGACATGTGAGATACCAAACAATTAAAACATGACTTTTCACTTTTAATGAAGCTGTGTTTGTCTTGGACTGGCAGTAAAGCAAATTGTGAACAAGTGTAAATTTTGTGAGTTTGATTGTTGCAAAATGTACATTTTCTACCTAAAATAGTAGAACGATTACGAGCATTCTGCTCATTATGCGAATGCAAGGTTACATTTTGAGGTTTTGAATAATTTTTAAAGTTTCAAATTGGCAGTTTATTTGTTGAATTATAGGACGTATGTTCTGGACTCAAAAGATTTTCCAGAACAACGCATCTATTGTCTAGAAATTCGAAGAATTGATCAAAATGAGGTAAGTCGCTCATTGGAGCCTATTCTTCATATGCTTTACGGGTATTGAAATCTAATTTTTGTTCTAGTACGTAAATTACTAGTGACTCAAAAAGCTCTTCGTAAGAAATATAAGTTTTTTAACGATTCGATTACCGTTGACATTTCAGTTGAAAGTTTCCTTAGATTTACAGAATTTGATTTAGAAAGAGGTGAAAAGTTAAGCAGCTGATGAAAATGATTATTAATTATTTGTTTCTTATTATTATATCTTTTATCCAGTAAGTTTAGAGCAATTTGAAAGTTATCATCAGTTGCTTTAAATTTTTCAACTATTTTGAGTGCATCATTAATTATGTTTTCAAATAAAAGAATTTCTCTGCATTAGACTTTAAATTTGGATTATTTTTTATCAATGCATTAAAAAGATCTAAATACGTATGATATTCTAAAGGATTACCAGAGAACGTTGGTATTTTAATATCTGGCAATTTGATATTTATTCCCTTGTGGGGAAGGTTGTTGAACATTAGTATAATCTAATAGCGATTGAAGTGTTGACAATATATTGAAATGTTTTTTTTCAAATTCTTCTATATATTCAATTTCATCTTGAATTTCATCATATTTACTAAAGTTAGTTATTAAAGCATCAATTCTATTAAGTATTTGATTTTTATCTACATTATTTTGATGTTCAATAACCCAATTTTGAATTCTAGTTAAACGAGCTTTGCATGAAGTTCTTTGTTTCTTTAAAATATCCATGATTAGATAAAAGAATATGAGAAATTCCTTTTGACAAACAAAAGAATTTTTTTTATGTGATCAATAACTCTGACTAATGAATAAACGAACACAGAATTAAACACACTTGTTTGTTACCTTAACCCAAACTATGAAGATTTTAGCTCTGGACATATAGACGGTGCTGATGACCTTGCAGAACTTGGACTTGGTGCTGATGACCTTGTAGAACTTGAACGTGGTGCTGATGACCTTTCCTAATACTTGACGTCGAAACTGGCTCTTGAATGCTAATTTATGAATCCGGCTCGAAGGACCATGAAGAAATTTGGGGAAACCTTCGATCCTTTCCCCTATTTCTTTGAAGTATTGCAGATGACCAGTAAAAACTTATTTTTTCGTTATAGAATTTATTAACATTTCAAAGTGATATTATCAAAAAATATATATAAACATCATTTTTTTTTAAACATAAAAACAACTTTTTTCAACACTTTTTTTTGCTATGGAAACTTTCAGCTGGATTTGATTCGATTAGAATTGCAGATTAAATCGAAATTCTAACACTAATTGTCAAATATGTAACAAATAATAGTAGATTCTGTAACAAGGTTAGAATGAAAAATTCGACACGAGTGGAAAATTCCGAACGCGAGCGAAAGCGAGTGTGAGGAACCACGAGTGTCGAATTTTTTCATTCTGACCGAGTAACAGACTATATTTTCTCCACGATCAAAACGTATAAATCAAAATTAAATTAAATCTGAACACAAGTTATTTGTTGACATATTTGTATTACATTGTATTAATATTTATAGTGCTGTGGTACACTTACCGATATTAAAATCTGGTGCATTGGTGTTTTTTCATAATTTGCAATTTCAGATATTATTAAATTCTATATCTACTTCACTTGATTTTTCACTCATTATTTTGTTTAAATTAAAACTTGTTTGAAAATAATTATTACCGTCGCCATTTTATATCTGACAGTGACACTTTTGAAATCCAGGGCAATCCATATTGTTTATTTCGATTAGAGAAAATCTATTCTTTACCTTGATAAAGAATGAAAATACATGCAAAATGCATAAGAGGCAAGTATTATAGAATAAATATTCAGACTCTAGAGTGTGAATGTTTACCTACATTCTATTATTAAAAATGATTTCAGAATTCATACATTCAGTAATGGTCGTGGAGAAAATACTTTAGATTAACTTTAGAGTGATTTTATAAATGTTTAATTAAAAAAATAATTTTTATAAAAAAAGTGATTTGAAATAGCTTATATTATCAGTGGAACTTTTTGATGCATATTGTTATTGCAGGTTTATGCTTTTATATACCTAGTGCTTAATTTATACTCATAGAACGAATATGGCAAATGTAAATACGAGTATAACTTAGATTTACAGATTACAGATACAAGTTGGTATGTAAAATAAATGTTATAAAATTTTTCATGAGTTATTGTTGAATAAAATGCTAACTGATAAATGAATACGTAACTACTTAAAGCTGTTACACAATATATCTTACAGAACTTTTTTTGTATTATTTAAAATAAAGTCTAAAAATGTTAAACATATTTATTCATATAATAACCTACTGTTTTTGTAATAAAGAGCACTTCGGAAATCGAAAAAACTTTGTACTGTTTTTAGAGCGAGTATTACTGTTTACACCAAACACAGCGCAATATATTTTTAATCAGTTTATAGGTGAAATTAAATAAAAATATGTCAAAAAAGACAATAACCTCATATAATGACACATTAAAAATTTTTGATGGGCACCAGGTGACGTCTCATATCCTGCGCAATGTCTAACCTGATGTACTTCAACCATGAGATTAATGCATGCAAAGACAGTTGATTGTGAGTTTACATCATAAGTCCGGAAAAGTATAAAAGGGGGGAAGTCAGGCGGAGAAATCAGTTGCAGCTCAGCTCTCGTCGGGGACACTTCAAATATGGAATCTGTTCTGGTATGGTATTTAATACAATAAGTGGAGGAAGAGGATATTCTTGATATGACCATGGTCCAAGATATAGGGGGTGTAATATTAAATACTAAGTTTAACTAACTAAACCAAATGTTTGAATTCATTTTCTTAAAGAAATATTCATTGCATCTAAGTAGCTGATGTACTTGATTTAAACTAAAAGATCGTTCTTGCTCCAACTATGACTAGGTAGTAAATTAATCTAGATTGTCATTTGGACAGTATAGAAAGCAAGTTGGATATGATATTTATATATAGGAGTTGCTTAGTACAACGGGAGATACTTTATCAACCTCACTTTGAGGGAATCCCTTACGGTGTGGGCCGTCTCTCACTATTCAACAGTGAGGTTCTCAATTTAATGCAACGACGCCTGGTTCGTTGACTCTTTACTGCTTCACGGTGTGCTCTTGTTGGGACCTGCGGTTTATATATACCAAAGATCTTTCGCCCTTCTGGTGGAGTTCTCACTACGAGACCTGCGTAGATGCCTGGTTCTGCGACTCTTCCTCATCAAGGAGGGTCTCTAGTGCGACTTGTCCGAGGTATGGTATTTCCTCTGCTCTTGGCGGAAAAGGGTCGCTCCCTTACTTCTTATTATTACCGGTTTTGTAAGACCTGTGACGGCGCTTGGTCTGATCATCTCCCCTGCTCTTACAGTGGGGTTTTTGCAAAATATGAGAGCTGTAGAGATATCGACTGCATTCGTATCGGTTTTTACTGGTAAATGTTTGATACCCGACGTTTCATATTATTAAAGTAATGATTCAGCTGTTGGTCATAGTATAACATGAAGTACATAAACATCAGTAACCTTGTTAGGGAAATTACAGTTTATTAGTTGATTACTGTAATTATATATGTCAATAAACTCATATGTTGAATTTAAAGCTTTTATTTCATGATCCTTCTCCTTTGATAGTGCGTTGCATCCAAATATTAAAACTATATTATATAATGTGGGGGCCACTCTATATAATACCAGACGATCAAAACGTGCCAAAATTAAACAGTTTAGAAGGAGGAAATTCTTCTTTTTTCTAAAGATGACTCGGCCTGGGGTTAGAACGTCACAGATTTAAATGTTGAAACTACTACACAAATATGTTTTTTTATATTAAAAGACAATTTGTACCAGGTGTTAAAATTCCAGAAGCTGAAAGATTACAGTTCTAAAAGGAAATATTTCAAATAAATCTTGTAAAATTTTTGTTAAAATGAAATATTCAAGTTTAAAACTAAATTCTATTTCAAATTAAAATTATATATTAAAACATTTTTTGAAAAAAAGTTGAACCATAATTGTCCATGTTATAATTGATAATAATGATACTTTAGTTAAAGCATCAGACTTTGATTGTAACTTTATTAATCCACATCCAATTTTCTCGTACTCTGTACAATGAACCTGTAAAAAAATAAGTATATTAGTATATTACGTTATCTTTAGATTTATAGAATAAACCATTTTAAATAACCGCATAAAAAAGCATATTCCAGAAATCAGCTTAGAGATTAAACCTAGACCCTTTTCTATACGGCACTGTTATTATTCTAGAGTGTGTCTAGAGGTCCGTCTAGTCAGACCCGGTGAAAACCCAATAGGTCCGTCCGAGCTTCGGCATGCTCACGGTCCGACTGCCTAATAATAGCTGTACCAAAGAATACATATTGTTATGAAATTTGTTATAGCCTGTAATTTTGGGTAATTGTTATCAAAATTGTTATATCCTGTATAAGATTTGTTATAAAATATTATAGTAAATAGGGATTGGTTTAAATAAAAGAAAATGGATAGGAATTGGAAATAAAATTAACAGTTTTCTTTTTTTTCCTTGTTTGTAACATAAAAAAGAAAAATGTGAATTAAAAAGAAATTTTAGTAGATGGTAATAAAAAGCAATAAACTAATTTTGGTAATATGAATAGGGCTTAAGCCATTTGAAGTAATAAATTCATTGTGACAAGTTAACTGACATTTCGTGTCAGATGGAATGATTTGTCATTGGGGTTGGTGTATAGTCAAAAATTAAAATTGTTTAAAAAAAAGCAGTAGGTAGAAATTTTGGGTATTAAAAAAAAAGAAGGTTGTTAAAAAAAACTAACGGGAAAAATAATTTGGATTGTCAAAGATAGAAAATAATTTGTTAGTGAATATTAAATGTATTGGAATTGGAATTTTGTAAAATAAGAATGAAGGAGTAATAAAAATAAAAAAAAGAGAAGCATGGTTATGAGAAAGAAGCAGAAACAAAGCAATACAAGTTGGAAATAAAAGATATTGGTTAAATATTTAGAAGAAAGCAGTGAAGGCGTTGAAGTTAAAAAAAAATTTAAAAAAAATAAGTAAATTGTATATTTTAACTTATTTTGTTATTTAGGTCCTTTATGAACCCTGTGAACCCAACCCTAATGAGATGACTTCTATCTACTCAGAAAGGTAAACTACAAGTGAATAAAGAGTTTACTATTTCAATATATACCAAGAAGCGAAGGCGAGCGAAATTTCTTTGATGTTGGAAGGGCAAAAATTTTTGTGACAGGTGACGGATAACTAATAGTACAACTGCGTTCAGCTTCGTTACTCTTTTCACTCGTTTTACCCCGCTCTTGATCTATCCATTCTGGTACTGACAAAAATCCATTTAAATTCATTTTATGTGTATGTTTAGAAAACAAAGTAATATTTACAATAAAATAATATAAAATGAAGAAACAATCCGCACGTTATTTAAAAATATAGAACCTTTAGTCAGAATTGACATTGACGTATAACTAATATAACTCGCACATGCGCGTACAAATTTCGGTCCATGCAAATACCGTAGCCTTCGCTTCTTTATCGATAGGTATTCTTTGGCTGTACGTTAACTTAAAGTTTGATTATTCATCACTATGATACAGTGTGGTTTAATGGTAGCGAGTGTGCGTTACATATAGAAGTTCCTGGTTCGATTCCTGAGTATATCTTTTTTTTATTTTTGTACGAAATACATGGAAGTTATTCCTCTTTTTTAATGCACAAGCTAGATTTAGATAGTCAAGACTTTTTTTAATAAAATAAATTAAAATACACAGATTAATTAATTTCTTTCAGTTTATAATCTCTAAAAACAAAACGTGTTTTATTTTTTCATCTTTTCTTATATTTATTTCAAACTAAATCCTATCAGCCGATTGACGGACCTTTTTTAATTAAACACGATATCCGTCAAGACGGACCTATTGGGTTTTCACCGAGTCCGAATAGACTCACCTCTAGACACTCTCATTTTTCTATTCAAGTCAGTAGCAAAAACAAATATTTTTTAACCTTTGTCAGTAGCCTCTGGTGTTGCTGGTTATTTTACCTACTCGGAAATAGTAATTTACGTTACAAGACCGGAATTTTAATTCTCGTGAATAATAGTCTATGCTTGTTGAAGAATATACTATTAAAGCAATTATATTATTTATGAGTTATCAAATTCATTCACTGTAGGAACGATTTTTAATTAACAGGCCCATAGTTAATATTAGATTTGCTTGTAAGTCTCTTTGCGTCTTTTGGCGTCTTGGTCCAGGTCTCGGATTGCCACAGGCGCCACCGGGCAGCGTCAGTGAAGAAAAAATACTCCAGAGTCGTTATGGCATCGACAAAATGACTAGCTGCCAGAAGGGTGGGCTTTACTTATTCGCTGCTATAATACATAAACTTGGCATTAATAAAATTCTTTAACTAAAAACAATAATAGCTTTTAGTAACACCAAATCCGGAGTGAAAGGAAAAATGTGTGTAACAAGGTCCTTTCTCGGTGACGTGCGTAACGGTCCGATTGACCGTTCCTAGCTTTCGGTCCTTCTGGTCAAGCAGCTTGCGGTCGACTGAGCTTGACTTCTCCTTCAACTCGACCTATCTCTATATTATTATTATTTTCCACTTCCTTTAATTTTATTCTGGATTATATTTAAAACTACAATTTTTACAGATAAATTTTGTATTTTTTTTTTGAAATTTATTATATGATTTGTATGTTACTAATTTAAATATTTATTATTGCGGAATAAACACTAAATTCTCCTTAACTAGCATCTTCGTGAGAGCTTGTGAACTTTATACGGCCAAAGATTATTTTTATCATTGATGATTTGGATATGAGAAATGAGTCCATTATTGGTGGTGGTTAGTGTACTTTTTTGAGTTTTTCTTGATTTTTTTCTTGAACATTTGAACTATGTTAAGGACGAGATAGTTCTGATCCACTCGGATTCTTTGGCCAAGTCTTCTTCATCTGTGAAGTATTCTGCTAGATTTTTGTCAATCTTTTGTATTAATTGATAAGCTTTGTGACACATTTTTTGCATTCCTTGTAGATTTGGCCTGCAGTTCTTTAAATTTCATGGACACTCATCCAACTGCAATTCGTCTATAAGGAATTTATTCTAATTGAAGTTGCATTTATTCGGATTGTTTCCATGCAATGTACAGTCCTTATTAATTTTGTGACCTGGCGCTATTTTCTTGAAAAAGTGCGTTGTTCTGTTGTATTAATATCGCCTCGTTGGGTGTTAGTGCAATCTTGATATAACACTTGTTCCATTTTATTACCTTACTTGTATATAATATATAATTTAATAAAATTGTTAAAATTATTAAAATTACTGTACACACCTGGTATATTTTTCATTTCAGTTAACATTATTGTGTTTATACGTTATGATGATTGTATCTTTATGACAAATTAAATGTTTGTGATTTTACTGTATCATCACTACAAATTAGTGTTTAAATACAGTTCGAAAATGTAACTTTGGGATAATTTGTATGGATCCCTTGGATTAAAACGTGTGGACATTGACCTAACGACATGCGCCTAAAATAACCCTCTCTATATTACTTTTATCTTCGCTCTCGTGCGACTATTGATATAGGACAATTTATAATATCATGATCATTTATGAATATAGTATGTTTGAGAGTGTAAGGACCGAGAGAGGTTTTGCATCCCGCTGTTAGGAAAAAATCTACACTATATCACTCTTGTTATTTTTGTCATAAAGTAATAGTACCGATGCCTGACCCTGTAACTAAACCTGACACTGTGATTTACTATTTATTAAATAAATAAAATAACTAATCTATAATAGTGTCGCCGTAAATATGTTGTTGTCAGTAGTTCCAGTAAACATTTTTTGTTAGTACCAAGTTGGTAACACTGATGTTGTTAAGTGTACGTTCATGAATTATTTTGAGGTTAATGCTTGATAGTCATTCAATTGACATCAGTATATGCAATGAGTCATTCGTTAACGGTTAATATAAAATTCTATGCGAAAAAAATAGTTAAACAAATCGGTACAATCATTTGTATTAACGAAGTTTGTGTATTCCGCCGTTATTGTATAAAGATGTAAAAATACTTAGTTTATTTATTTTTAGCTGTATTTCTATATTTAGTTTTTGGAAGACGGAAAACCAGGAGAAAAATGGTTCGGACTGTTCATGAACAAACATAAACAAATATCACCAAGAATGGCTCAAAATCTAACAAAAGCCTAATAGATTAATGAAATGGTTTGAAGAAGTCAAAGGTGAGTTGCCAAAAGAATTTTAGAAGATGTAGAATTTTCAACATTGACGAAACCTCTATATTTTTAGCTCCAAAAGGAGAAAAGTATTAGTGCGTAACAAGAGTTGTAAGTAGACCATTACGTAAGGGATTTACAACTCGAGTTACGTACCGTACTTTTTCTACGCCGTTAAATAAAACTTGGAGCTAAGTATCTACTTACATTTTAATATTCGCGTAAAAAGTATTGCCTGCATTTAGGGGCAACATAGTTTATTCAAATTAGATGTCATAAAAATTATTGCCTACATTTAGGGACAACATGCTTTCAATTCAAACTTTTTTTTATACAAATACATTGTTTTCTGTTTTTTATTAAATTACAATTATGTAAATAACGTGCATGTTATTGTTCAATGTCACAAGGAATAGTGACAGTGGGATTTTTGACGTTTACATAATCGTAGAAAAAGGAGTTAAGACAATGGGCTTCAGTCATGAACTGAGATAAAATTCAGGGCTATAATATAAGATAAAATAAACACTTTAGTGAAAAAATTACTTTGTTTAAGTCCCAAATAAAGCAGAAAAAAAAATATTGAAGTTTGAAAAAGTGTGGTCAAAATGGTAAGTGACGTAACATCAATAGGATTGCTTAATCTGCTGCTATGTTGTAGGATTATCAGTCTATTGTGGTGGTACACGAGATTATATTGTTATCTTTTTCTATCCCACTAGAAAATATTTGAACATCTTTATCCTCGAATTTTGTGAAAGAACTTTTATATTTTGAAAATTTATTTGTGAGCCTTATAATTATTGATTAGGTACGTCTATTTTTTATCTTACTACTAAAATTTATTTCATCTCAAAACTTTATTTCAATAAAACTTCTTCAACTTTTATTACCCCAATTAGTACTTCCTCCGTTGTAATCAGTATGACAAAGAGCACATCAGATGATGAACTTTCGAAGACACAAGAAGATACATTTTCATTAATAATCACCTCCACAGTATATGCCTTTTTGTGAACTTTATGTTCTGGTGTTATTTTTGCTCTGACAATGCAGACATCATATTCTCGCTTTAACTGCATATAACTTATTGCATTATCTCTATAATTCGTGGAAGATTAGTAGAATCTGCTTTATAGAATTCTACATTCATTTTAAATAACTTTGATACTTTAGCAAATGAAAAAAATAATTTTAACACAGAACGTCACACAAATACGACTAAAGACATTTAACAAACGAAAAGAGAACTCAAATGAACGTAACTTGATTGATTAGACTTGGCAACGTGGCACTGCCGCGCTTTTCCGTGATTGGATATTGATGAGGGCGGGAATTTAAATATTTTAAAAGTAAAAAGGCATTATTTTGAAATACGCTTGTTATTGGCAGTAACGGAAATAATTATCAGTAAATATGCTCTTCTTTTAATGAGTTTTATATGCCATTATGTTAAAATTCCGAACTGTGAATGTAGCCCATTTAATTATTCACCAGTAATGATGAGAAGAAGTGTGTAACGTGCCTAATAGGATTGTAACGCTGTAGGTCAATTAATTGTAGTCTTTAAATATTAACGAATACCATCAATACTTATCAACCAATTGTCTTCTCGCTGGGTTATTGGTCGAACAGAGTCAGGATGGATGACCAGCGAGAGTTTCATTGAAAACTTCTCAAATGTTTTCCGACCCTGGTTGATTGAACAAAATATAAAATTGTTTATCGATGGTCATACAAGCAATATAACATATCCTTTTTCAGCAAGCATTATATACATAATATACATTTAGTAGTCATTTATAATGGTTTCACTCATTGCGGTCTCTTTCTCTTTTATATTTCACAGGAAATGCTTCGAATTTATTTTAAATTTCTAGAATCTAGAATATCATCAGAAACAATAAAAACATTCGAAAAATGTGAAGTCTACAGTAACAATCCATCCTTATATACAGTTTTTTTTAATTAAAGATTGTAGAACAAGAAAGTGCTACCTGTTAGTGAAAAAGAAGAATTTCGGGAACCTGATGAAAAATTGGGAATTAATACAAAACGACAAGACGAAACATCTAGAAGTAATGAGCCTTGTTGTTTATTAAAGGAACATATGGAATTTGAAGAATTAGGAAATAATATAGAAACAAAAGAAGTAACACCAACAAAAGATGATAGTTGTTGTTCATGCACAAAAAGTAATGACATGCCGAGACCATTTAAAGGCACTTTTAATTCTATCAAGTGGAAACATTTTTAAAAATGTAAATCAAAAAAGCAACCGCCCTCTATTATATCAGGTGAAAAGGGTAAAAAATAACTAAAAACAAAGAAGAGGAACGAGAAAAAAAAGAAGGGGAAAAGATGTAGTTTATCCATTGAAATAAATATTGAATCTGATGGTGAAAGAGATAACTGGGATGACCCAATTTCAAAATATATTGCTGAAGTTGACGAAGTAATGCCAAATGAAATATTTAAAACAGGAGATTTTGTAATTTTCGTTTATCAAGGCTGACATTACCCAGAAAAACTTCTATATTAATGCAGTTTTTGTTCGTTTTTTTTGTCTACGCGATCCCAAGAACAGTTCGAAGGATTTTGTTGAAGTTTGGCCCATAGACATCTAAGAAAAATGAGATATCGCACATATCTGGGAAAATCCTGTACCCCGAGATAAGTGGTGGGGGCGCGAATGCCTTCGGTATCCATTCGTTAAAGATATTCAAACGAATGAGAAAATATATTTGGTTTCTTCTATGGTGCAGCGTGAGTTATACTTTGGAAGGCCAGAAAAAGAAAATACTTTGTGGTACTCTTTGGAGAACATTGTTCATAAAATTGATAACCCAAAACTAATAAACTTTAAAGGTAGTTTTTAAATCAGGTATTGGACAATGTAAAAGTCAGGTCAGACTTAGGGAAAATTAGAAAATAGGTTCTTAGATCCTGGATACAATTTTTTTTTTAATTAAAAATTACAAAATCATTTTACATTTTTAACAAAAACAAAATATATTAAATAGGCTTGACTATTGACCAATATCTCATATATAACAAATATCTATAAAGTCTATTTGAACTTTTCCTATTAACTAAAATATAAAAAATTGATTCTTAAAGGGTCAGGCTTTGGTACGATCACGTTATGATATTGCAATACCGTATATAAAAAAATCCATTAAACAAAATTTACAATTATTCTATTTTCACTTTCTTCCTTTGAACCGCAATTGTACTAAAAATTAAACGAAATTCAATTATTTTCAAATGATACCGTAGGGCCCAATTTTCAATAAGAAAAAAACTATCCTTATAGAAAAAAATTAGGCCAACTCCGTTATTGGTGTGGTTAATCCATTTTCTCACAGTTGATTAAAGAATTCCCTACCTACTAGATGGAAGAAACAAGATGTTTTAAAATGGGGGAATTCTAAAAATATTACTTTGTCTTAAAATCCCTGAAGTAAGAATTATTCTAGTGGCAAACCGATATAAAAAAATTTCGAGAAAAGGGGATAAAATCCTCAGATTGCTATGTGGAATTAATTCCTATTGAATTGATCTAGGCAGAAATAAAAGGGTGTAACGAAGTTATTTAATTTCCGTAATAATTCAAATATTTAAATTATATCGAATACTGCACTAGATTACAATTAACTTAAAATTATAGAAAAAGCAACCTTTCTCCGATAACGTCAGTCATATCAGTTGAACCTCCGGCCGACGGATGGAAATACTCGCGTTCGCATTTCTTAGACGTTGAAATCCTTACCGTATAGGACGATTTAACCCGTTGCCGTTAGTTGCAGTGGCAGTTCAAAGTTCAAGTTGCAGTGACAGTCCGAGTTCCAGCGGCAATTCGAGTTGAAGCTCAAGCAGACAACCAGAACCAGCTGAAGTACCTGTTCAGTGACCTCTAGGGATAGGTCGAGCTGAACAGCTAAAGCCAAGTTCATTTGCACCGGAACCGTCATCACGTATTTTGGGCTGGCGGGGTGGTCTCGCCATCCCGAAATACGTGCCTTTACCGTCCGATAGATCACCGATAAAGAACCGTATTGTACACCTTTTCTTCTTCAACATTGCTGGATTTTGGTATAATTAAAACCCGCCCTTCTGGCCACCATACCGACCCCTGTAGTATTTCATCTTCATTGACGCTATCCGGTGCAAGTGGCTTTCACACTATCAACGGAAGGTGGCAGCAGAGATAATCCGAAAACTGCACTGAAGCGCCAAAAGACTGCTTGACGACGCAAAGAGCTTCACAAGGTTAACTTTTTTGAACCAATTAGACATTAATATTAGTTGATGTGCAAAATTAGTAGATGGGTTAGGTTCGTATGAGCACAATGGACATCCGCGGGTGTCGCGGGGACGGGAGAAGGTAACGTCAGTATCTCCGTTACTATTGGTGCGATTTAAACTCGGGAAACGGCAAGGTATTTGAAATGTGACGTAGAATAATTACATATGTTTAATAAAAAAGAGACTTACTTTTAACTTTGCTGGCAGTAGGTCGATGTAACTTGATAGGTGTAGCTTGGCATTTATTTATACCTGGTACCTATCTATCTTTCGGAGCTGAAGGCTATATGAGACGTATCAGAGAGACCTGAAGACGTATCTCACAGATCTGAAGACCAATTCCGACGTACTTTAGACCCTTCTGCCCTCTCAGTATCCTCTGATGGTGTTGATATGCGAGAAGACGTCATAGACGTCGTAAAATGTGACGTTTTGCTCATATTTTCAGACATGTCTATCGCTACATTTCGAAGTTTATGACGTCTTCTTGCATAGAAATACCATCAGAGGATGCTGAGAGGGCAGAAGGTTTTGAAGTACGTCGGAATTGGTCTTCAAATCTGTGAGATACATCTTCAGACCTCTCAGATCCGTCTGATATAGCCTTCAGCTCCGACAGATAGATAGGTATTAAGATTTAAATAAATACCAAGCTACATCTGCCAAGCTACACCGATCTACTCTTAGCAAAGTTAAAAGTAAGCCTATTTTTTTATTAAACATATGTCATTATTCTACGTCACATTTCAAATATATTGCCGTTTCCCGCGTTTAAATCGGACCAATAGTAACAGAGATACTGACGTTACCTTCCCCCGTACCCTTGACACCCGCGGAGATCCATTACGCGCATACAAACCTAGCACCTCTACTAAAATTTGTTTTAAAAGTAGTTCCAGATATAAATGAAGAAAATGGTTCGATCGGATATTGTAATCGAAAACCTAACATAAGAAATTTATAAGAATACTAGTATTGATAGTGACTTTGAAAATAGTTTTATGTTTCATTTACATTAATTCAAACCTAAAGACATACGATAGTTGGCAAGTAGAAATCGTAGAAAACGTGAATAGAATACACGCCTATGGAATGTTACATTACATACCTACATTTACTACTACTTTCTGTAGCCTGTAGTAACTTACTAGCTTTTACCGGTAAATCAAATTTTAAACTACTTACATTTAACATTGAAGAAGACATTTTATTCAAAAAATGTAAACTAAAGCTTGCACTATCACTTCCGCACTTAGCATTCACTGCTGATGTTGAACATTCAACATATTCTTGAAACGCACTACAAAATATAAAGAATTAAAAAAAATCCATCAGAGACACACAAGAAATGATACAGAGAATTCATTGATGACTGTTTGAAAAACTTACCAACAAATATTTTTTATTCCCTCATTATTGTTTTCTCGTTTTCTTCTTAAATCAGAGACCATGTTAGATTGGAACGGTTCGAATTCTAATGTGTTTGAATTAAGATGATCCATGGCTGTTGTGTAAGTATTAAAACAACTTTCGTTTTCTATTGATGCGTTTATCATACAAGGAGCATGCTTCAAATATTCTAAAAATAAATTGTATTAGTTTTATTTATTTCAGTTTTCTTGATTAAGAAATTGTCTCCAGAATTTTTGATCATCACTTGGGTTGAATAGTTAACGTATTATAAGATGTCTTTTCCTATTAAGTGAAACAGCATAATCAATACATCTAAAAATTAGATGGATTCATTTTCTGAACCTAATCAATATATTTAGATAAATAAATAAGATATATTTACCATCTTGATATCGACCAGGTTTGCAAAGATCGTGAATCATTAAGCCAGTTCCATAAAAGAGTTTTCTAAAATGCAATCTATCTTCTTTGGTCATACAGTGTCTTGTAAAACCATGGATACATTTCACAGCAACTTTTAAATTTCTAAAAAAAGTTTTTAAGATAAGTATTATTTCAGGATAAACGTTTCAAAGGTGGCCATTATTGGACATAACATATTTTAAGGTTAAATTCAAAAGGTTATCCATTAACTCAAATGTGGTCTACTGAATAGTAATGAAACTCAAAGTCGAGTACCACAAAATAAAAAAAAAAAAAAAAAAAAAAAAAAAAAAAAAAAAAAAAAAAAAATTGTGGTACTCGACTTTGAGTTTCATTACTATTTTAAGATTATTGTTCAACAAAAAATATATTGTAAAATCAGATTAGAATAAACAAAAAGTACAAATAATAGTAGATTACATACCGAGGCGTGCAATGAATCATTACTGTCGAGGGCAAACATAGATCACCGAGGCGCTCCGAGACAGGAATGATAATTTCCACCAAGGTCTGTATATTATTTTATTCACAATCATTTTATTTCAATCCACAATTTGAAAAGAATATATAGTTATTATTTTTAAAAGTCCATGTGACATGTGTATTCATATACTCTAGTCAAGTTTTCTTTGAAATCAAAATCTAGATATTACATAACAAAACAAAATAAAATAGGTTTTGGAAATACGTATAGTTTATTAAAGTCTGTTACTTTATTGTTGTAACTAATAATACTATAGGCGCGTTCGGATATTACCTCGAAATATGTAAGTAGAGCAGATGGATATGTTGTCACCAGAGCTGGGCACGAATAAAAATAGTATATTGTTTAACGAGCAAGGAATGATAGTTATTTCCCACGAGTATGAAGTTTGCAGCACGAGCCGCAGGCGAATGCTGCAAATCATACGAGTGGGAAATTAGCATTCCATGCGAGTTAAACACTATACTTTTTCTACGGCTGTAATAGATAATAGCGAAATGATTTAACAAATAACATGAATTTCAAATTTAACGTCATTCAAAATTTCTATTTAGGTACAATTAAAATATCAATTACACTTAGTATAAATGAGAAGTCTTGAAAAATGATTTGTAGGACTTTTCATATTTTTCCTTAGATAATTCTGGAATTAAACTTAAACATGCCTGATTTTAAACGTTTAGCTATATAAATATACGAAAATAGAACTGTCATTACTTGAAATTGACATTCCATGAAAGACCTGATTTATTGAAATAATTACACAATAAATTATTGTGTTATCAGATACGGAAATAAAATTGGAGACATACAATGTACCTTATTGATTTATCAAGAACAGTTAAGAAAGAGCAGTTTTGTATTATAGCCGTAGAAAAAATGTATTGGTAAGTATTTTACTCGTAAGTAATTTTATAGAGGCAGTTTACGGTTACGAGTAGTAATTGTAAAAGTACGAGTAAAGAGTACGAATACTTTTACAAAATTGGAGGGCTCAAAAAAGAATTGAATTGAATCTCAGTACTTACTAAATAATACTTACACATATACATTTTTAAACATTGAAACATCGAAAACAAAACTTTGGTCAACCAAACCAAATTTATTTCTAATATAAAAAAATATAAAATCCTCTCTGAAAAACTAAGTCGAAAAATCATGTCTCCTTGGACTATTGATTATTGTGGCAAATGAAAAAAGCCTCTCTAGATGAGTTTAGTGGAGTATTAAATTTCAAAAACATTTTTCTATTGTCGGGTAATCCTCGAGCATATTTAAATTGGTTCGCGAATCACTACTATACCTTAAATACTCTAATTCTGCTTGGCGATTTATTCTGAGGGAAACTTGTTCCGGGAACGTTCTTAGGTGTTTCAGAATCATCAAAATCGAAAAATTTTTGTATAAGGAGTCACAAGCAATCTTTTCAGAGGTTTCATCTACATTCTTAACTCAATTGAGGATGTACGAGACAGAAGCTATTAGTGCGCCACGTACATGCTTTAACTAAAGGCGATACAAATTTAAAATTGATTTTTGATAACTTGTCTAGTTTATTTTTTAGTGAAGCTAAACATGGAATCAGAAGACCATAAAAATGTATTCGTTTCGCCTTGCAAAACATCTAAAGTAGCTGCCAGCGGTTCCATCACTTGACAAAGTTCGTTTTCGAAAAAACAATTTTTAAATTTAACCGTTGGAATAAATTAATCATTTCGTTTTTTTTTTGTTTTTTACAATTTTGTTGATGGAATCATAGTAGGCATTCAAAACGTGTGGCTCCCGGAAACGAAAGTGCGTATGTCCCAGAATTTCTAAAATAACCTCCGAAGATTTTGGAAAGGCTGCTTTTTTCCATAATGTATTGTATTTGGCCATGGCTCGAGCGTGTCGCTACTACTCGTAAAATATACTCATGTTCTACGAGTATAATTTTACGAATAAATTTAAATTTACTCGTAAGTACGAGTAATAAGTATTTCAAATTAAAAATACTTATGAGTAAATGTCACGAGTAATTTTTTTATCCGTAACCAAAATATTCGAGTACTTGGGCAGCACTGGTTGTCACGTGATGTTTGAGCAATCTTTAATAAACGAACGGATTACTGGTAAAAGTGACAAATAACATTACACATTACATATTATTTTCATTTGACAGATAATCAGATAACCTATACACTAAAATTAAAATTATTTATTTTTCCACATTTACGTATTTTATTTTGAAGAGATGAATGAAATCAATCTAATAATTCAGTCATCAGCAATGATTGTTATTATTGGAAGAGAAATCATGTTTAATGACATCATGACAGACAAAATAAGACTACGACGCATGCACGAACCATTTTATCTGCTTGCTCGATCTGAAACCTCCGATAAGATCGAGCGGCCTCGAAGTCCTCTCATAGGTAATATTCGAACGATGTAGATTTAGCTCGATATCCTCGTTTTTCAATATTCGAACGATATCGAGCACCCTGATCGATTTGATGTAATATCCGAACGCGCCTAGAGAAATGTATCCGGATCACGGGCGGGAAGTAACAGATGTCACTTCTCACCCGTGGGCAGGAAGTAAAGTTTGTAATAGCTTATTCCCGACCTTTAAATAGTATGTAATTGAGTGAATAATAGTATATTATTCAACAAGCATATAATGATGGCTATTATTCACAAGGGTGTAGTTTACGACACGAGCCGCAGGCGAGTTTCGTAAATCACCCGTGTGAATAATAGCCGTGTGAATAATAGCCATTATATGCTGTACTTTGTCCACGACTGTTAGGTATTTATTAACAAACTTTTATTGATTCAAACATTGATGGAACATTATTTTTAGTATTTATAACATAACTAGATATAAGATTAATATTATATAACTATAATTTAACATCAATTATTTATGTTAATAGTTACATTTGAAAAATTTGTTAAGTTAATTGCAGGAATAGGATTAACGTAAACATTAATATTTTGATTATATGTTGAAATTTTTGATTGCTGTCATAAGAATTAGAATTATTTACTTGTATGG
The DNA here is from genome assembly GCA_963243735.1 of Neocrepidodera transversa. Lineage (NCBI taxonomy): Eukaryota > Metazoa > Arthropoda > Insecta > Coleoptera > Chrysomelidae > Neocrepidodera > Neocrepidodera transversa. The sequence goes on from OY725341.1 coordinate 27,657,143, forward strand.
AGCTTGATATTTACTTCTGGCGGTGCAGGTGTTAAGCACATTTCATTTTCACTTTGTCAATCCATTATTATATTACAATTTAGTAAAAATTTAATAAAATATTCTGCAGTCAAATGTTTGACATTTCAATTTAAATTATTAATCTGACATTTGGATGACAGTCGCGGCTTACTAATAAAATGGATAAAATTTATAATCGTTATATCACAATGGCTAAGCATAGGAAGAGCGGTGATAAAAAGTAGTGAATAATGATTATTCACTGCTATTAGTGCATAATATGTACCATTTTAAGTTAGAAAATTCTTCAAAAATGGCTTCATTATAAATCAGTCGTGGACAAAAATATTAATAATATAGTATAAAAACGATTGATACTACACAATAGTATATTATTCAACGAGCATATAATGATGGCTATTATTCACAAGGGTGTAGTTTACGACACGAGCCGCAGGCGAGTGTCGTAATACACCCGTGTGAATAGTAGCCATTATATGCGAGTAGAATATTGTACTTTGTCCACGACTGTTAGATATGTATTAACAAACTTTTATTGCGGCAAACATTGATTTAATATTATATTTAATATTTATAGCATAACTAGAAAGAATATTAATATTATATAACTACAATTTAACATCAATTATTTATGTTTATAGTTACATTTGAAAAATTTGTTAAGTTAATAGCAGAAATAGGATTAACGTCAACATTAATATTCTGATTATTAGTTGAAATTTTTGATTATTGGCATAAGAATTAGAATCATTTACTTGTATGGAGCTTGATAATTACTTCTGGTGGTGAAGGTGTTAAGGCGGCATCCCACGGCGCGTGTATCGGCAAGCCACGAGCAAGACTCGCCGATACACGAGTCGTGGGACCGGGCAGCTATGGGGCAGCTCGTCATTTTTGGCGCGGCTTGGACGTACCCGCTTTTGTCGGTAAACTTGACGATACTCAAAGGAAGGCGAGCCTCTTCGAGCTCGGCTCGTGTCATGTTCAACCCGATCCAACGATCGCTCGAAACGAGTACGGAGGTTCGGTCCAGGGGTCCAGGTCAGTAGCGTCTTGACTTTTGCTGCGAACGGTTGGCAGGATGACGGAAAAAATAATTATGGAGTGGTCCAACGAGTTGGTGCTCGAGTTTTTATCTTTCTACGAAGGTGAACCGGCGATATGGAACCCAAGGGACCCAGCCCACAAAAATAGGAACCTGGTCCATGATGCGTGGAAAGGAATTGAAAAATAAAAATACAATATGATTCCTCAGCTAATTTGAACATATGTCTTAAACCTCTTTAACTTTTAAGCTACAGGGTGTTAAAGTTTTAATAGGGCACCAGCCTACTGCAATGTAAAAAACGATTTTTTTCTTAAAACTTTAACAACCTGTAGCTCAAAAATTAAGAGGTTTAGGACATATTATGTTCATATGAACTTTTCTTCCTAAAATGAGCTAAGGAATCATATCTTGCATTTTCAGCCATCAATTAAATTACACCCTGTACATACATTGCAAGTTAAAATAATAAAAAAAATTAAAAAGATACATAGACAATAAATAAGTCAATCGCTATAATATCAATATAAAGTGAAAAAATTGTATTGAATTTAAAGAGGCAACCTATAAAAGTACTTACATATTGCGGCTTTTATACAAAGACACTCTCCACCAACGACATTTTTTTATGTCGGTAAAGCCAGCGATCACTTGACGGCAGAACCACATGAAATATTTACCAAAATTATCGGCTTTTTATCGGCTATTTAAATGCCCAAAAAATAATTTTTCCGCTCCACTGTTTTTTCTTATTTTGAAGGTTCTGCTAGCTTTACCGTAAAGCTAGTAGAACCGCAGATAATTTTAAAAACAATTATACCAAAATTATCGGCTTTTTATAGGCTATTTAAATGCCCAAAAAATATTTTTTCCGCTCAACTAGTTTTTATTTTTATTTTTAAGGTTCTGCTAGCTTTACCGCAGAACCGCAGAGAATTTTAAAAACAATTATACCAAAATTATCGGCTATTCAAATGCCTAGAAAATAATTTTTCCCCTTCCAACATTTTTTGCTCCAGTTTTTTTTATTTTTAAGATTCTGTTAGCTTTATCGTAAAGTTAGCAGGACCATAGAGAATTTTAAAAAGAAAATTATAAAATAAGAATGTACATATTGTACAAAAAGTAATGAATAGTACAAATACTAAACATCAAAATTAATGAAAATTATCCTGATTAAGCCAAGACTCATTTTAATTTCTTTTAAAATTCCATGCAAATTTTGATTAAAATAAATTTTCGAATTTGAATTTAGCAATAAATTCTACTATATATAGGGTAGTACACCGTTTCTGACCAAATTATTGCAATTCCGCGCAGATTTGCTATGTGTACAGTTAGTTTAAAATTACATGCTAAAAAAAAGTTATTTATCGAATACATTTATTTGCGTTGACATATAACAACAAACTCTCTTCATTTTGCTGGTAAAGCTAACAGAACCTTAAAAATAAAAAATACTGGAGTAGAAAAAATGTTGAAGCGTAAAATTATTTGAATAGCCGATAATTTTGGTATAATTATTTTTAAAATTCTCTGCGGTTCTGCTAGCTTTACGGTAAAGCTAGCAGAACCTTCAAAATAAAAAAAACAGTGGAGCGGAAAAATTATTTTTTGGGCATTTTTTTAGCTTTACGGTAAAGCTAGCAGAACCTTCAAAATAAGAAAAAACAGTGGAGCGGAAAAATTATTTTTTGGGCATTTAAATAGCCGATAATTTTGGAATAATTGTTTTTAAAATTCTCTGCGGTTCTGCTAGCTTTACGATAAAGCCAGCAGAACCTTAAAAATAAAAAAATAGTGAAGCGGAAAAATTATTTTTTGGGCATTTAAATAGCCGATAAAAAGCCGATAATTTTGGTAAATATTTCATGTAGTTCTGCCGTCAAGTGCCTGCTGGCTTTACCGACATCTTTTTTTTGGCGTTGTTGCTGGTTCAAAAAATTACCCAACATGATTAAATAAGTGGCTGCAACACAAGCTGCATTTCGTCTTCGTCGATTATTCATGTTCATGTTGCAACACCACTGGCACGACTAAAAAATAAATTTGCCAAACCAACACGAGCATTCTTCACGACATTTCACGCGTCGTGGGATCTCATCCACTTGCCAAGCCCAGATTAACGAGCCAAGCCTAGGCGAGCCTAGACGAACTCAAGCCACGAGCCAGGATCGCCGATACACACGCCGTGGGATGCCGCCTTTAAGCACATCTTATTTTCACTTTCTCAATCCATTATTTTATTACAATTTAGTAAAAATTTTAATAAAATATTCTGTAGTCAAAAGTTTGACATTTCAATTTAAATTATTAATTTGACTTTTAGATGACAGTCGCGGCTTACTAAGAAAATGGATAAAATGTATAATCGTTATATCACAATGGTTAAGTATAGGAAGAGCGGTGATAAAAAGTAGTGAATAATGATTATTCACTGCTGTTAGTGTATAATATATACCATTTTAAGTTAGAAAATTCTTCAAAAATGGCTTCATTATAAAACAGTCGTGGACAAAAGTATTATTGTAGTTACGATAAGTTGGATATAGGAAAAAAACCGGATAAATGCGAGTCTGACTCGCGCACTGAGGGTTCCATAGAAATAAACTAATACAGATTGTAGATCGTAAATCTTTGTACTGTGCATAGCGATATCTTGAGTAAAGGTCGATTTTCATTTGCGCTTCACCCAGCTCGGCGACTCGACGAGTTAAGAATTCCGATATCAACGAATCGGTCAGCCATAGCCAATGCTGTCCAAGTACTCGAATACTTTTACTCGTATTTTGGTTACGGATAAAAAACTACACGTGAAATTTACTCATAAATATTTTTTAATTTGAAATACCTATTATTTGTACTTACGATTAAATTTAAATGCATTCGTAAAATTATACTCGCAGAATACGAATATATTATAAGAGAAGTAACATACTATTAAACAAGCATCAGTTTGATGTTCACTGCGATAGCAGTAGCATCGTGCGACTCTTTATTCTTAACACCTATACCTACTTACATTATAACGCACAAAAACCAAAATTAAAGATATTTCTTGTAAGCGATAATTTAATCTCAAGCGAAGTGACTCCAGGGCCGCTTTTCCGCTAAGGTATGATAGGCAAATGTCTAGGGTGCTAAATAATTACAGCAAACGCGCCACCGCCTGTCAGTCAACGTCGTCCAGGTGAAATAGTACATCTTATGTATCTTTTCACATTTGTAGCGAGTTCAAAGACGTAATGGGCAAAACAGTCTTGCAAGAAATCGTAAAAGACATCAAACTTGCACGTAACTTTTCACTCAAAATTCGCTCTACACGCCACGCTTCGCACACCAACCAATTGGCTGCGCTAATGAACGCCTAGTACAAATGCTACCATAAAGCTCAAATTATGGAATAAGCAGCTCTACTTCCTAGAATAACTTGAACTAGATTTAAAAAAACTGCCGGGGCAAAAGTGATTACAATGCTTCAAACATGTTAGGAGTGTACTCAGATCTTCAGTCGAGAATACAAGACAAAAATGAACTTGCTGAGAATGGTACCATGTGCAGAGCAATCCTAATTCTTAAACCTAACAAATTGTTTTGATTCGGAAACAAGCCTGCAATGAAGCTACTATATTATTTTCTTTTATACAAAGACTGCAGTTTTTTTTCGTCATCTTCTTATAGATGGGATATGTTAAGAGATTATGTAAAAAAAAGCTATAAACAAAAGCTAAAAACTAAACATAGATTTCTTATGTTAAAATCGTAATGGTCTCTAAGAGTAGAAGAAATCAAGTATAATTTTGAAGATTTATTTGAAGACAATACCCTGACACCGTACAAATGAGTCACAGCTAGAGGATTCCAAAAATACTGGAACATTTTCAAACAACTTTGTTAACATTGAATTGGGACAACGAGTGGACAAAACCAGTGAGATACTACAGAAGGCATGTTGCTTTACAGTCAAAATTATATTACAATGTAAATTGATTGCAACGATATCATTAATGATTTTACAATTATCAAAGCTCGAATGAAACCATTATTGAAGAAGTACAATGACAGTGAATCAATAAAGAATGAGGATTTTATACTCAATAATCTAATTACAAGCAATCACATTAATTTACTATACTAACTATCTAATTTAAAAAAGGTTGGGTGAGTGGTTCGTGATATGGCTTCAGGTATGAAATTAACATGGGTGATCATGCCGATCCCACTATCCTCACCTCACGGCTGCCTATTGATGAATAATGTAAAGACTCTTCAAAGAGCAAAGAAAAATAAAGGATAGTTACAGGGATATACATCTCGAACCAAAACTGGAAAGGCAAGAATTCATGAACGGTGTTATCTGAGAGTGATGGGAGAAGGATAGGCGCAACAGCTTGCAGTGTCTAGGGCACTGGGGGTTAAAAATAGTCCTGAATGACTCGTGTACTGTTTTGATCATAAAAGAAAGATTGCCGGACTGCAATGCTTCCTCATTGGAGCGGTATTGTAAAAAGAAGAAACTTACTCAGGTAAGAAATGACCATGAGTGGCCATGCCGATGCCACTATCCTCTCCTTACCGGCTGCCTGATGTCAGTGATGAATAATGCAAAGACTCTCCAAAGAGCAAAGAAAAAGGGAGGAGAGTTAAAGGGATACATCTCTCGAACCAATACTGGCAAGGCAAGACCACACGAGGGGGTTATCTGAGAGTGATGGGAGGGAGGAGGCACAACAGTTTGCAGTGTCTAGGGCGTTGAGGAGGGGTTTTAAACGATCCTGACTGACTCGTGTTCTGTTTTGATCATAAAAAAAGATTGCCGGACTACAATGCTTCCACATTCTTACCTTAGGGCTATCTATTACCAGTGACGTACAATGGAAAGACTCTCCAAAGAGCTAAGCAAAAGAAAAGAGAGTTACTCTCGAGCCAAAACTGGAAAGGCGAACTCATGAGAGTCGTGGGGGGAGGCGTAACAGTTTGAAGTGTCTAGGGCGCTGGGAGGTTAAAAACGGTCTTGACTGACACGACTATTTTGATCGTAAAAGAAAGATTGCCGGTCTGCAATGCTTCCTCATTGCAGCTGTATTGTAAAAATAAAGAAACTAAGGTCGAATCCGCGTTTTATTTCGTGGACCTTCCTGGATTAGCGATACGAAGTAAAATTTTCTAGAAAAATTGATCAAGTTACAGTGTTTAAGCTAAAATAAACAAGCAAATATTTTCAAAAAATTGATTGACTACATCCAATATTTTGATATGGTTTTTTATTTATATGTGTAGTTTTAGTTCTGTTTTGTATGTATTGTGGTTGACTGTGATTGAAAGGTAGAAGGTTTTTGTCAAATGTAAGTTTGACAATGAAAATAAGGTTATGATAAGAAGTTTAAGATGAAAATAAGGTTATGATAAGAAGTTTAAGGTGCGTGTGGATGTATTTAAATGTGTTGAAGATTTATTTAAGAATGTCTTGTGTTTAGATGTTTATTTTTTTTTGATTTAATAATGAGTTGACAACAATTGTGGTACAAGTAAAAGAAAAAATCTTAGTCTCGTTATTCATTAAATTTACAAAAATCTAGTTGAAAAAAAAAATGAAAAGAGATAATAAACAGTTTTTGGGGTTTTTTGAGATAAAAAAAATGTCATTAATAGAATGATTATATTTTAAAAATGATTATTGTAAATAATAGAAGTTGTTTTTATAGAGAATAAAAAATTTATATAAAAAAAGGTTTATTAATAGAAAGGAAAGCATTATAAGAATATAAATAAAATATTAAAGAAGACAAATTGGTCTGTAAGAAAACGAAGTGGGGAAGACTTAAAAAATATAGAAAACAGAAGAGGAAATTCATTCGGAGGTGGTACAGAAAAGAGAGGAAACAACTGATTAAGAAAGACACAGGAGAGAAGATCCCAACCAGAAGAATTGTAGAGGCGCCCAAAATTTCTAATATTTTTTTTTAAATTTTCTGTTTGTAATGTTTATTATTTTTTTTAAGGAACCCAACCCAAGGGCATGAGAGTTTCACAAATAAAAAAACAGCTATTCTAATGTAATTTATGTTAAAATAAATGTTTACTTACGGACAAATTTTATCCATATCAGATTTGCTGTTCAACATTGCTATTCCAGAGTCTGTTAATACTGAAAGGCTTTTTGTGCACTCGATTAGATTTTGAAAGCGACATCGATCATCTCCTTTAACCTTGATTATAACTGAAACAAAAACTATAATAAGTTTTTTCTGACATCACTCCAAAATGCCTACTTTTTCGAAGCAAATTCAGACCCTAAAATACGCCAATCTAGTAGTTTAGCCCATAGCTAAATAACAAACTTTTCTGGACCGAAACGGACAGGAAATATTTTGCCTGCCTAGGCCGTCAAAATCTGTTCCTACCACTTTTTTATATACATTTCATATTTTATATACTAAATAAATACACGCAAACAACCAACTCACATTAAAATATTTATTGAATATATTATTGCAGCTCGTTTCGTATCTTACAACATGCTCGTGTATTAATGGCTATTATTACATTATCGTTGCATAATATACTATTTAAAAACCAATCATAGTTATGTTGAGATTTGTATAATTATTTCAGAAAAAAATAGTATGTGTACCTCGAAGTAAAAGCACATTCTCAGACTCTAATGCTTGTTGGACTCAGCTTAACGCCTCGACCAACAATTTACATTGTTGTCCCGCAATGTATTTCTTTTACTACTAGATACACAATGTACCTACTATTTGTTGTTTTAAAGAGTAGATACCTTCGAGACGTCTTGAAAAATGTTTTGAAATTGAGTATAAAAGCAAACAATCCAAAATTAATAATTGAGACTGATTTATTCAAAAACTGTGGGGATATGGCTTATGGTACGCCCACAAAATCCTTGATCCCCGCACAGGTATTAAGTAGGTTGCATATCTCAATATAGAAAACTGAACTAGTAGGAAATAAATAACTATAATTAAGCATAAGAGGAGACATGATTATCAGTAATTGTGCAACAAAGTTCAGGAATCAAAACCCTTATTTTTACATGTAAATCTCCATAAGGAATTTTAAGGTACAACATGGCAAAAATTCGTCCAAATCAAGGTCACGCGTTATCGCTGTTATCAGCTTAGAGACAACGCCGGCTAGAGGTTCTAATAACGTCGACTTGAGGTTTTATTAATGTAATAAAGAACATAGTACACTCATCCTGAAGGCCATAAGGGCACTATCATATATCTCCGTTATTAAGGCTCGGAATTGAACAAGCAAAACGCCACTATATTTAAAATGTGACGTAGAATAAATACGTATAGAAAAATCATGCGCAGTGCAAACGCCAAAGAGACACTAGCGTATATCTTCGTTATTATTGGTCTAAATTGAACGGGGAAAACGGCACTTTGGGCGTCTTCGTTATTATTGATCGAAATTGAAAGCTAAAATGGCACTAACATCTCCCTTCGTTATTATTGGTCCAAATTGAACGCGGAAAACGGCGCTATATTTGAATTAAGACATAAGGATATACAGACAGAGCTGAAGACTAAACCAGACGGAGCTAAAGTACCTGAAGATCAGAGCCGACATCGTTTTGAAATTTCAAAGTTTTTGTTTACCAACAACATGTACGTTTAATCAAAAAAACTGAACGATAATAAATATTAAAAAAGGACATACTACGAGGCTTTTATTACTTTTTAACGTTCAGTTTTTTATTCGAAAAAAAAAACATCTAACAGATTTCATCCCTTTAACATGTTATTTTTACAAGTAAATTGTGATAGATTTTTCATATGAAAAAACTTGAACGATGAAATGTAATAAAAGCGTCGTAGTATGTAGGTTTTTAATGTTTATTATCGTTCAATTTTTTTGATTAAACGTACATGGTGTTGTTAAACAAAAACTTTGAAATTTCAAAACGGCGTCGGCTCTGGTCTTCAAGTACTTCAGCTCCTTCTGGTCTAGTCTTCAGCTCTGTCAGAGAATCTGACACAGTCTTCAGCTCTGTCTGTCCGTGTATCCTTGTGTCTCAATTCAAATATAGCGCCGTTTTCCGCCGCGTTCAATTTGAACCAATATCAGAACCGCTAGCCGGCGTTATCTCTAAGCTGATAACAGCCATAACGCGTGACAATGATTTAGACGAATTTTGCCAGAATGGACCTTAAAATTATTTATGGAGATTTACATGTAAAAATGAGGGTTTTGATTCTTGAACTCTTGCTGCACTATTACTATTATCAATTACTTTAAGATCTATATATAAATGAAATAAATGTACATATTAAAACTGGCGCATTAGTGCGTAAAATGAAATACTTTATGCACTAGTGCGTAAAGTACAAATTGTATATTGGAGTGTTTATAAATACACTATGTTAAAGAAATTAAAAATATTTATTTAATTTTATACTCCATACTTATTTTTTATCACTAGTTGCTATGTAGATATGATTATAATATACATATTTTTCATTATTCTTAATAAAATTATTTATAATTTTGACGTTTGTTGATGTTTAATTGATATTATTAGTATTCAATCGATTTCGCTCATTTAAACCTAAGTAAGTCATGAAGATATAGCGATTTTTTATTTTGACGTATAATTTTTGATATTTTGCAGTTGGCATATTATTATAATTTAGTTAAGGTACGTAAACTTTAATTGCGTTATTAAATATGTTTTGCAACCTTTAACTTTAAAATTTATATTATTTTGATTTCTTACTACTACAATACGATATGGATGTCAATTTAACAGATTCGTCAGAAGTCTCCTTTTTAATTATTATTGTATTTATTGTTTAGTCCTTGCAATCATAATTAATTAAAATGTATATTTAGTTATTGGTTATTTCCCTTAAAACTCATAAATTAAATTAAAGACAAAAGTGGTATTTTATTTACCTAACAGGTATGTCTTGTGGCATTAATTAAGAAGAATGTAACATTAATTAAGAACAATTTTGCTATTTTTTTAGTGCGTAAAGTAAATTGCTTATTTTTACTTAATACCTACATATTTTGTGGTAGTAGAATAGTATATTATTTAACAATTGTTGAAAATAGCACTTTTCACACGCATGTGACGGTTTGTGGCACTCAAGTCACAAAGTGTGAAAAGTGCTTTTTCACACGAGTTACACACTATACTTTTCCTACGGCTGCCACTTTATTTTCTAAATTTGCAATAAATTTGAATTTATTTTAATGAGAAATGAGAACTATCAGTAGTGACAGTGTCCGCATGCTAGATTTCATCTCAATTCATTGATATATGTTATGTTATTATGAGTAGTTGTATTGTCATTTTACTTTGCACACGGCGTGCGTAAACGTTTACACACGCTGTTTGAAATTGACGTTTTTCGAGGCAAGTTGACAGTGCGTTTTTGTGTATTTTCTAAGCAGCCGTAGGAAAACAATATTGTATGCAACTAATGTGTAAAGTGCCTTTTTTCACTCATGTGATTGTCGCACTCGCTTTTGGCTCGTGCGACAATATTCACATTTACGAAAAGTATCACTTTACACACTTGTTGCATAAATAACTATTATTTATTGATTGAATTAAAATCCAATAGAATACGTAAACGTATTCCATATCAACGTAACGTGAAATAGATAATCCAACGTACTGTCAAAATAATTCAATATGACCGACGATTGGCACACAGAGTTTGGTTAAAGGTATGTTCATGCTCATACGAATTTCACAAAATTTATGCGAATCGGAAAATATTTTTCCTACGGCTGCTTAGAAAATACACAAAAACGCACTGTCAACTTGCCTTGAAAAACGTCAATTTCAAACAGCGTGTGTAAACGTTTACACACGCAGTGTGAAAAGTAAAATGACAGTTCAACTACTCATAATAACAACATATATCAATGATTTGAGATGAAATCTAGCATGCGGACACTGTCACCACTGACAGTTCTCATTTCTCATTAAAATAAATTCAAATTTATTGCAACTTTAGAAAATAAAGTGGCAGCCGTAGGAAAAGTATAGTGTGTAACTCGTGTGAAAAAGCACTTTTCACACTTTGTGACTTGTGGCACGAGCCTGAAAGCGCGTGAAAAGCGCTATTTTCAACACTTGTTAAACAATATACTATCCAAAATTTGATGTTCATACTCAAGCGACATAATTTGACGGTTTCTGTCAACGGTTAAGTCAGATAGGTCAAAATATTTAAAATTATTGTGATGTGTTCGTGAATTTTGTAAACAAACTTAATATAACTATAAAAAATAATGGATTTATAAACAGAACAATTTCTTTATTGATAAGAGTACATCAAACTGGGGGCACGTCACACGACAATAATTAAAAAATTTAGTTGAATCATTCAGTCTCATTTATTGAACTAGTTTGTGATAATCACCATGAATTTTACGGTTTCTAAAAATCGGTCTAACACTGCAACTCCTTTTTCTTTGTGGACGCGTCACATTATTTTCAAAGAATCAAAAGACGATACATCTGATATATTGAAATCAAATTATCCATCGTGATATCAACGGCATTTACTACTGAACTAAATATATTGAACTTTTATAGATTATATTACGAATATTTACCACATTTACCGAATCCGCAAAAAAGTTAAAATATTTCAAGTTTATTGCGAAATTTTCAGTCGCCATTTTATTCGCATAAAGTTTGCGAAATTCGTATGTTCAATCTTGAACATCATAAAAACAAAAGAACATCCTGCATATGAAATATTTTTAATTTCATTGCATAAAATTAAATTGTTTAACAACCTCGAAATTAGATCGCTCAAGTTAGCACGTACAAAACGCTAACTTGCAGTATTTTATTTTTATTTTGTATCATATTTTGTTATAATATATATAATTGTTTTATTTTGTAATATAATAAATATAGGTCGAATTTAAAGAATAAACGATTCAAAACTTAAAAGTTGTAGCTTTAACTTCGATATTCACATAAGGCCCTTTGGGTTTTATTCATGAGCATGAATATGCCTTAAGTCATGCTTTTTAGTACGTTTTTATTATAAATCAGACCAAAACATTGTCCTTTTTTAGTTTTGTATAAATATGTTAGAACTACGTGTAAAGTGTTGTTCGGTTTTTTATTTAAAGATTAGATAGATACTCTTATGTTAATAACCAAGTAAGTTTAACTGATTTACTTAATTGCATTTACTAAATTGCATTGGTGTCGTGTCCCGTGGTGAAAAAGGAACGTAGAGGAAAGGAAAGGAAAGTTAAGTAAACGTAGACGATTTTACAGCTGTGACGCCTATGACTATCCGAGACTGCGTGAGAGAGAAACGATCGTCTACCATCGGCGACACACTTCTCTCTCAAGCTGGCGATATATTAGTATTACATATACATATGTATAAGCGTTGTCTGAATAAAGAATAGTCATGTAACATTATGGACTAAAAATTTAACACTTTTTTGTAGTGTTGGACCAAACGTATAGATGGCAAATACAAGTTTTGGACCAAACGTTCAGATGGCGCTGCCCGCTGGTGTTTTTGATGAAATTTAAGAAGAAAACTGTTTTCGCTCAAATTTAAAAAGAAGAAAACTGTTTTCGAGACAATTTTTAGCATTTTGTTGGTTGGCTGGCTGGCTGTTTTCTGATGACTAACAAGGTTGCCAAAATATAAAAAAATTCCCATTTTATATGGATTATCTGTGAAATTGGGCAATTTTTTACAAACGAGAAGACGTTAAATAAATGAGACTTTGTAGGTAATATATATGAGAAATTTTCATTTTACATTTGCATCTATTCAGGATCTAATAAAATGAAATTTAAAACTGTTTTGTGAGGATTTTAAAGATTTTGTTAAAAAAACATTGAATTTGACAAATGAGAGTTGACATCCTTGCTACCTGGTTTTTGTTTTTAAAAGATCTATTTTTAGAATAAATAAATAAACAAAAAACTTGGTATCTACAGATTTTGTAAACAAACATGATTTTTAGTTTTTTAGAGTCTGCATATATATTTTAGATTATTTAATAAATTATCGGCCTCAATTATGAGGCGCCGTTTGGGACAAAATACAACTTCTTTCAATATATATAATGTTACACCATATATATAAAAAAAATCCATATATATAATATTACTGCACCATATATATAGAAAATTTCCATATATATAGAAAATTTCCATATATAGAATGTTTTCATATAGACTTCTAATTTTACTAACCACCGCAATAGATTGAGGGCGCTAGTTATCCGTTCACGGATCGCGACGTGTAACGTAGGTCGTAGCTTTTTGATTATTTTTTCATATTTTTCACATCATTGTTAGATGATTATTTTTATAATAAATAATAATTATTGAGCGATAACTTCTTTTATGTAGTTGTTTGTGTTTATTTTAATGGGAATTTTTTAAGATTGAATTAATATTTCGTATAAATTAATTAATTAAATGCATATTGTATAGATTGTGATAAAAATTTTTGGAATTCGAGATGCAATAATCAGTAAATAGCCGATATAAAAAAGATAACCTCAAAATTTCGGCATGTGTGTATGTATATATTGAATTTCGATAATTGATTATAGGGGATATATGATAAAATTAGAGAAAAATATATTAGACAGATGTGAAAATTAATAATATTTAATAATAATAAAAAGGTCGCTGTCTTTATGCAACCAAACAAAAAACGTCAAAATGTACATTATTTGGAAAAATTATCGCGTGGTAGTAGGAAAAATGAGTACATGACTTGTGAGAAAGTGATTTTTCACACACGTAATGTAATATATTATTTACTCCGGTGATCAGTTTTTAAGCTGAAAGAAACGAAAATCTGAAAAGATTAAGTATATTTCTTGATATAAAAATTGTATTGTGTGTATACACGAAATACTTTGCCACAAACTACACTAAATAATTTATCGCTTAATACTTGGCCAATTTGCAAAAATACCCAAAAATGGATAATTTCCAACAGATCGAAAAAAGGCAACACTGCACTTATGAATCTACGACCTACGTTACACGTCCAATCAGTGAACGGATAACTAGCGCCCTCAATCTATTGTGGTGGTTAGTAAAATTAGAAGTCTATATGAAAACATTCTATATATGGAAATTTTCTATATATATGGTGCAATATTATTATATATATATATATATATATGGATTTTTTTATATATATGGTGTAACATTATATATATTGGAAGAAGTTGTATTTTGTCCCAAACGGCGCCTCATACTCAATTTACTGAAATTATATTCACCCAAACAAACAAAATGTGGTAGGTAGATAATTTCGAGGGTAATTTTTAAACAAAATTTGGAAAAAAAAATCCTTGAAGTACTGTTACGACGCCTATTGAAAATCGAAATAATCGGAAAATTTCTGGTAGGTTTTCCCGGGTTGTTTTCCCGAAAATGTCATCATTTTAAAAAATCGATATCTCTGAAACCGTAAAAGATATTCAAAAAATAAAAATACGTAAATGTAGGACTGAAATGGCTCAACAAGTATTATTTGAAGTATTTTTCCGAAATTTGTTGAGAAAGTTGGAAAAAAAATAAAATAAAAAAAAATAAATTTTCCGAAATTCAATTCCGAAAATCTCGAAAACGACGGTAATACCGAAAAATGTCAGGAGTACTTTTTTGCTGTACTTGAAAAAATCCTATTTAATGAAAAAAATTATGAAAAATAGGGAAAAAAATATTGGAAAATGGGAAAAAAAGAATAATAAAAAAATGGAGAAAAAATAAAAAATTGTTAAAAAAAATATGAAAAAATTAGGAAAAAAATAATGAAAAATAGAAAAAAAATATTGGAAAATAGGAAAAAAATATTGGAAAATGGGGAAAAAAATTATGAAAAATAGTCAAAACAATAATGAAAAATAGGTAAAAAAATAGGGAAACAAATACTGAAAAATATGGAAAAAATAATGAAAAATGGTAAAAAAAATAATGAAAAAATTGGGAAAAAAAAAACAATAAAAAAAATATTAAAAAATAGGGAAAAAATATTGGAAAATAGGAAAAAAAAATAATGAAAAATAGGGAAACAAATAATGTAAAATAGGGAAATAAATAATGTAAAATAATGAAATAAATAATGGAAAAGAGGAAAAAAACATTGGAAAATAGGAAAAAAAATTCAAAATAGGAAAAGGAATAATGAAAAATAGAGAATAAAATAATGAAAAATAGTGAAAAAAATAATGAAAAAATAGAGAAAAAATAATGAAGAATAGGAAAAAATGAAAATTAGGGAAAAAATATTGGAAAATAGGGAAAAAAATATAAAAGTAGGGAAAAAAATATTGGAAAATGGGAAAAAAAGAATAATAAAAAAATGGAGAAAAAATAAAAAATTGTTAAAAAAAATTTGAAAAAATAAGGAAAAAAATTATGAAAAATAGAAAAAAAATAATGGAAAATAGGAAAAAAATATTGGAAAATGGGGAAAAAAATTATGAAAAATAGTCAAAACAATAATGAAAAATAGGTAAAAAAATAGGGAAACAAATTCTGAAAAATATGGAAAAAAATAATGAAAAATGGTAAAAAAAATAATGAAAAAATTGGGAAAAAAAACAATAAAAAAAATATTAAAAAATGGGGAAAAAATATTGGAAAATAGGAAAAAAAATGAAAAATAAGGAAACAAATAATAAATAAATGGGGGAAAATAGGGAAACAAATAATGTAAAATAGGGAAATAAATAATGGAAAAGAGGAAAAAAACATTGGAAAATAGGAAAACAAAAATCTGAAAATCTATTTGGAAGCTATACAACGTATGCTGAGTTTATTATCTTGACCGTTTGTCTTTTTCTCTTTTCGGTTTTGAGTTATAAACGCGGACAGACAGACCAGACAGAGCCGTATTATAAGGCTTCTCTCTATAAACTTTAGGGTTTAGGAAGTCTAAAATTTACCACCATCAATAAAGCGTTTTCTGTTATTTTGCAAACTGTATATTTTAAAAATATTTTAAGAATTGAAAAATTATTCGCAAAGTTTATATTTAATTATAAACTTATTTTTGGAAGAATAATATCTGAGCATTCAGTTCACTAGATTTTTTTGTTATTTCGTTTTTGTGTATATATTCAATTCCAACTATACACAGATTTTTTCCTCTTGCAAAAAAAATTACGTTTAAAAAGTGAAAGTTTTTTGAAACAATGTTCTAACATCACAAATACCTCAACCATTGTTTGTATATAGACTTCTTTATACAATGC
This sequence comes from Neocrepidodera transversa, assembly GCA_963243735.1. NCBI lineage: Eukaryota > Metazoa > Arthropoda > Insecta > Coleoptera > Chrysomelidae > Neocrepidodera > Neocrepidodera transversa. The sequence goes on from OY725341.1 coordinate 27,673,470, forward strand.
CTCTACCAATACACCTTTTCACAGTAAGACATCTTGCGGTATTTTTTTGTTTTACGAATTACTTGCTAGAGAGCCATTTAGTGTTTACTAGAAAGAAAAAATAATCTACCTGAGAAGTTGCAAATATTGCCGCCATAAATCTGGTGTGTCGCCACGTACCGATATATATCCGTCTCATCTTTTATTTCTCTGTTTTACTCATGAGGTTGAGTGACTATTCTTTATTCAGACAACGGTATAAGCATAGAGAAAGTATAAAGAAGAGTTGCCGTTTCCTTGAGTAAAAGTGGCAACATGTGCGACTGACCTGCAGCCTTGGAGAGTATGATGAACTAAACTGATTTGGCGGTTAATTTGAATATTCCCTAATCAAATTCTCATATTTCGTATATTATTAGCATTTTTTGTACCACCTAAAATGTAATTTTTACATCACATTTTAGGTGTTAACAGTAAAATGCTAATAAAGGTTAACAAAAAAAAATTATTAAAAGTATATAATTAGCAACACATAATATAAAACAATTTTATTCAAATACATAAGTTTAGAAATATTAACATAATATATTAATACTGATAAAAATCATAAAAATAATAAAAATAATAACTAATATTTTAATATAGGTATAAATAAACAAAGAGGAATGCGGGAATTTGATCTGAAACATAAATAAAAGATTGGTAGAAACTAAGATTATTTTCATCCTTTGTTTTGTCTTGTAGACATTACCACAGCCTTGTCCGTTTCCTGGTACCTATTTTATAATGATAAATGGCACGAGAAGTTTTAATAGTTAAGAAAATAAGACCCATGTTTTATGTTTTTTACACGTAAAACTATAAATTTAACTCCCGTTGAACATAAATTAGAGATTTTTTATGACTACTTCATTTAATATTGATGAAATGATGTTCTAAAACAGCTGATTGAAATTTAGCTCAATGATTTCAATCATTTTTACAACAATTTTCACATCATAGGTAACTAATTTCCCAACTACCAAATACTAGGTACCATTATCATTGTCCATTGCATTTTAAACGGACAGTCCCGTTGAAAATATTTTAGAGGATCACAATATTTATTGCTAAACTATTAACTAACTTAAAAAATACTTACTTGTATTTCATTTTTTCCAACGTCGTTATATGTATTTTAGATATAAAGAAATAATTTTAACGGTACACAGTTAACTGTCGACATTTTATGAAACTAACCTAATAATTTATAAAGCCTGATTTACAATAGGGTAATAACACAATAAATGTTTATTTCTTTATTAAATGTTCTCCTACACTTATGAGAAATTATAATATACTTTGTTGAGAAAGTTTATGAGTTGTTATTAATCGTTTTATTTGCTACAATTTATATTTTTTAAATTTAAACAATTTGTTAATGTAAAACAGTCTCATAGTTCGCGAAAGTGGCGACCCCATGCGCGGTTAGACGCGCAGTAGCATGTTGGCCTTATGCGCCTATAATTCAAAACACCCCTGGGTATAAGGCACGGATCAAAACGAAAGACCGATGTGGACCGGAAAGAAAGGCTGGACTCAAGAAAACGAGGTTGACCAAGTTTGTGAGGTAAAACTAAAAATGTACCAAAAGTAGACGAGTTTAAACAGCCTGTAATTTTTAGGAACTTATTGAGAGTACTATTGAACAAACTGATTTAACTGGCATTGATATAGAGAATCAAGTTGAACAGCTTAAAGCAAATAGAAAAATGGAAGAATTATCCAAGACATTTCAAACATGTATGCTTACATTTAATGCACTAAAAAATGACCATGCAAAGTGTCATTATTATACTGGTTTTGATTTTCCAGTATTAAAGGTAATATTTAATGAAGTGAAGGAATTTATTCCAACTAGCACAGTAAATGCTTTGGAGCCTTTTCAACAATTTGTCATAACAATAATAAAATTGCGATTAAATTTACCTTTTGCATATAGATTTGGAATATCTCAAACTACCTGCTCGTCGTATTTTAATCTAATCATTGATTGTATGTACAAAAGGTTCCGTACATTAATAATATGGTCCGAACGTGAGGTGAGGTCATTCATAAAAATATGCCTTTATGCTTTAAAGAAGTGTTTCGCGGTAAAACTACAGTTATTATAGACAGTTTTAAGATTTTTATTCAAAAACCAGCAAATTATTTAACCCAACAGCAATCCTGGTTAAATTATAAGCGTCATAATACAATAAAGTTTCTTATTGGTATTACACCTCAAGGAACAATTTCATTTATTAGTGATGCATGGGGTGATAGAACATCTGACAAACAAATTGTTGAAAATTGTTGATTTTTACATAAATTAAACCAAAATGATGTTATTTTGGCTGACAGAGGATTTTTAATATCCGATTCAATTGCATTATTGGGAGCAAAGTTGGTTATCCCTGCTTTTACAAAAGGAAAAAACGAATTTTTCCATTAAAAATTGAAACGACAAGAAAAATTGCCCACGTGAGAATTCACGTAGAGAGAATTATTGGAACCTGAACCAACAAGTCTTTCTCACGGAACAGCTTTTAACCGACACACGGTGGGAGATTTTTTTAAGTTATTGAAAGTAGTGTGAAATCGAAACCGTTTTGAGTCTATTTATAATTGTGATGAGACTGGGATTCAAACTATCCACAAAGTACAAAAACAAGTATGTAAAGTAACCTCAGAGGTGAACAAGGACAGACATTCACGGTTCTGTGTACAATTAATTCAATAGGAAATACTATTCCTCCATTTTCGGTTTCCGCTTGTTCGCATACAAGATTATATGACAGATGGAGCCCCACCGGGATCTAAAGCTTCGGCTCACATAACTGGCTGGATGAAGTGTATTTATCATACTTCATAAAATTTTCAAAATGTAGCAAAGAGAAAAATGCTCTGTTGATTATGTATAACCATAGTAGCTACATGTCTCCGATGGGTCTGGATATGTGCAGGGAAAATGGTGTGGTTTTATTGACTAGACTCTCGCATACAAGCCACCGACTACAGCCCTTAGATGTTGCCGTCTTTGGACCATTTAAAACGTACTATAATGAAGTGTGCGATGATTTTCTGGTGCAAAATGCGGGTCAAACTATTACTCTGAAAGATATTGCAAAACTTACGGGTGTGGCAAATTAAGTAGCTTTTACACCATTAAGTATCACCAAAGGGTTTACTAAAACTGGTACTTACCCATACAACTCTCAAGTATTTACCGACTTTGACTACCTTACTGCAAAAGTAACTGGCCGACCAGGTCCCTCATAGCTAGATCCTACACTGGAAGCAGTAATATCTTCTTTACTGAAGAGCATACCCAGGGGGAACGTACACCAGAAGTAGAAATTACACACTTCAGGGCTGGTATTCTCGTAACTAAAAACGGTCGGCGTTTCGTGCTCACTGACCGTGTAATGACGTAAAATTCGCATACCACGTGGTCAAACTGGCAAAAATGGTATTCACGTATGTTAAACGCTAGGCGTAGTCCAAACACGAAAGCCACGTGGCGACCGTTTTCAAAACACCTACCGTTTTCAAAACACCTACCGTTTGGTAGCTGTTTTGCCCTTCGACTTGCTATTTTTATACTGTTATTAATATCTTTACAAAGTTTTTTCTGAGTATGACTCTTCCCTATATAGGAGGGATTGTTTTAGATGAGGTGGAAAGGCAGCGATTTTTGCCGGACGATTATTTTGAATTTTCGGACCACAATTTTATAAAACTTTATAGACTTCGTAAAAATGATGTAGAAAATCTAGAGGAGATGTTAACATCCTTTTCTTAGTATATGAAATATTCTTGATTTGTGTTGAATAACTCAAAAACTATACAAGATATCGGAAATTGCAAATAAGATCCTTAATAAAGAGGAGGAAAAATTTCCGATAAATAACCCCTGACTCCCGGATCTCTAGGTCTAATATTTATAATTTTAGTGTTATCGTCTTTTTAGCCATTTTCAACAAAATTAAAAAAACACAACAACAAAACACTGAAAATGATAAATCAATATAAAAATGACAACGCCAACAAAATAAACGTCAAATTAATCAAATACTATGTTGGGAATAATGCAAAGTGCAGCGATGCCACAATGTGCTAAGCGAATTCGATTCAGCCGTATCACACGGCGACGCGTTCGGCTAGAAAAATACGAAAAGCCGCGGTCAGCGTCTCGGTGAGCGCTTTGTTTGCCATTCGTTTCACTTAGCGCGTCCAAAACGTAACGTATTACGAGAATACCGGCCCAGATCATACAACTAATACACCGGAACCTGATTTTGGACAGATTAAACATAAGAAGATACATGATCACATAAGACTACTTAATCAGGCACCGTCAAGGAAACAGTACAGCTCAAGCAGGAACCCACAAAAACAAAAATTCTGGGAGAGAATTAAAAGTGAGCAGGAAAAGAAACAGGAACCGCTAAATTAAAAGACCGTTAAAATAAACATTGTGGACGATACACCAAATAAGACCAATAAACAAAGGTAAAAAGAACAAGAAACAAAAGACGAAGATTCTGACACATCGGAGGAGCCAAAATTCAACGTATACTCTGATGAGCTCACTGATATGGATGAACAAATTCAGAAGGAAATAGAAGAACATTTTGGTACAGGAGTCGTAGTTGTAAATGATTATGTGCTAGTACGATTTACCACAAAAAGGACAATAGCACACTACATTGGCCAAGTCATGTTGAAGATGAATATTTTATAAATTTTATGCTTCGCAAAAAAACTGGTTTCCATTTTGTATATCCTGATGTAAAGGATGAATTTTTTGTGTCCAACGAAGATGTCATCAAACTACTACCACATATTTTTTGCCAGAGCTTCAAAAAATTTAAGATTTTCCATTAATTTTTCGAAATATAATAATGTTCTGTAACAGTTTTGCATACAAGTTTGTAATGTTTTGAAAAATAATAAAAGTTTTGTAAGTAATTTGTTGCGTTTACTTAGAGTTACTCTTACCCACAACAATTTAAATTGCTGGATAATTTAGGTTACTTAAATTTTAAAGTGTTTTTGGACGTAAAAGCCGCTCTAAATAAAGTAATGTCTATAATAATTGTAAATACCTATTCACATATCAAGGCTGCCATATATTGTATCAAAGCTCCCTTACTAGGTTAGGACTGATACTTTGCATATTTTTTAAAAAATCTGATGTGGCCAGCACATGACCTCTCGCCATTTTTGAATCAAAAATTTACAGGTTGACACAAATAAGTATGAAAAAAAATTATTTTTTTGTAAATCTGGCAACAATGGCAAAAGTTTCGAAAATTTTAATGAGATGAAAATAAACTATATGGTATACAAAATATATGTGTAAATCTTTATTGCCGTTTTGTATAATAATGGAGTCATTACCCATAGCAACTACCACTTCCGGTTGTGCGATTGGCACCAAAATCTAATCAGATCTAATCTAGGGTATCAGAATCCTGTATGCAAAATTTCAAATTTTTTTATTCAGTAGTTTTTGAGTTATCGTTACTACAACATCCATCCAAACACACACACACACTAACACACTAACACACACACACACACTAACACACACACACTAACACACACACACACACAGACATCATCGCGAAAATATTAAAATCGTATTCTAGGGACCCCAAAACGTGTTTATCAATTGAAAACTCACTACCCAATTTTTAGCATGATTCCTATACCTCTCTTATCTGAAGGGCGAGAGGTAAAAAGAGTTAATAAGTTTTTGCACATGTTAAACCGATATATCTAAAGTATCCAAAATTAACTGCAACTCAGTCAGCTATGTGGGAACCTATTTATAAAATTTGCAAGATGAGTATTTTTTTAATACGTTAGATGGAGTGTTGAATGTATCAATTCTCGCTAGCCTCCCCTAATATAGAAATAATCCAGTAATTTCTATCTTGTGGCCTGGTTTATTTAATCCCAATACTCTACATACATTTAAATTCGTTTTTAAAACAACAAATTGTTCAAAATGTTCATCGCTTAATGTATTTTGAGGGGGGGGGGGTTAATCAATAATAGGGACAAATTTCAAAATAAAATGAGAATTAACAAGGAAATCATAGTAATTGTGACATTTTTTAATGAAAATGGAATTGATATCGAATTGTAAATGACAAACAAAAATGAAGTGAATAAAATTATACAAAAGCTTTTATTTCTACATCTTTTAGGCAAATCTTTGATTCTGATAAACATTAAATAAGTTAAATAAAAATTTAAGTCTTAACTTTTAAAATAACTGCTTTCGCTACACAATAAAAGCTCTTACTTTAAATAATCAGCCGAATTAAAATATTTTTACCTCTCGCCCTTCAGATAAGAGAGGTATAGGAATCATGCTAAAAATTGGGTAGTGAGTTTTCAATGGATAAACACGTTTTAGGGTCCCTAGAATACGATTTTAATATTTTCGTGATGATGTCTGTGTGTGTGTTAGTGTGTGTGTGTGTTAGTGTGTTAGTGTGTGTGTGTGTGTGTGTGTGTTTGGATGGATGTTGTAGTAACGATAACTCAAAAACTGCTAAATAAAAAAATTTGAAATTTTGCATACAGAATTCTGATACCCCAGATTAGATCTGATTAGATTTTGGTGCCAATCGCACAACCGGAAGTGGCAGTTGCTATGGGTGATGACGCCATTATTGTACAAAACGGCAATAAAGTTTTACACATATATTTTGTATACCCTCTAGTATATTTTCATCTCATTAAAATTTTCGAAACTTTCGCCATTGTTGCCAGATTTCCAAAAAAATAATTTTTTTTCATACTTTTTTGTGTCAACCTGTAAATTTTTGATTCAAAAATGGCGAGAAGTCATGTGCTGGCCACATCAGATTTTTAAGTATGGATGAAATCAATCAAAAAAATATCAAAATATCAATATACAATTTGAATGATGAAAAAAATAAGAATAAATAGAAACCAACAGATCAAGCAAGAATAAGATGATAAATGACGGACTATAATAGAGCGATGTAAAAACAAAGCGATGGAGGTTTGTGGAAAGAGAAATTATAATAATGAATTAAAAAGAACAACCACTGGACAAATGATGTTCTGAAATAAATATATTAATATAAAATCAGAACAAGATATATTAAAATTTGACTGTAAAAAGAAAAAAATAAAAGAAGCTAAAAATAAAAACGGGAAAAGTTGGAATGGAATTGAATAGGATGTTAATAAAAAGAAATTCTGGAACACAATTAAAATATTCAAAAGGAATCAAAATTAACCGCTACATGGGGTAAGTATAGACATGAAGACTTAAAAATAAAACAATGGATATTCTCGGTGTTTATTCAAACAAATTTTAACAAAACGAAGGATAAAGAGAAATTTAACGCAGATGTGACATAGCGATTCAAGTAGAAACATTTTTGAAAATAATACCTAAGAGAAAGCATGATAGAACATGAACCACTTAAATACCTACAAAAATTTGAAGATTTTTAAATTGTGATACCACAAGAATGGAAAGAAAGCTTATTTTAATAAAAAAGAACAATATTAAACTGTAAGAATTTTAGAATCATTTAATTGGGTCGGTCGCCTTTTACTTGGCGAAAAAAAATATGTGAAAATCATAAAACGTTGTTTTGTTTTTCCAAATAATTTTAGAACCACTTGCCTCTCTATAATCAGTTTTAAAGCACACACAAACATTAAATTTGCTTCATTTTTATCCTATTTATATTATGAAATATTAATCTTACTTTAGTATGACTGGTCTCTTATTACATTTTTATTAAAAATATCTGCCTTTGTTTTTTCAAATTTATTGCTTGATCTGTAGGATTTAAAAAAATCTACTAAACAATTGTACATTTTCTTAGCTGAACCGATACATCTAATGGTAATCTTTAGACCGAGGCTTGGTTCTGAAGAGAGAATATTTTTCGACTTAAATTAATCTTTAACTTGAATTTTAATACTAGCAAAACCTATTTTTTATTTTATTAAAACCTAGCGTTTGTCTGAAATTTAAATAAGTAGTTATTGTTTTATTTCTATTTCCATCATTTTTTTACCTCTCGCCCTTCAGATAAGAGAGGTATAGGAATCATGCTAAAAATTGGGTAGTGAGTTTTCAATGGATAAACACGTTTTAGGGTCCCTAGAATACGATTTTATTATTTTCGCGATGATGTCTGTGTGTGTGTGTGTGTTAGTGTGTGTGTGTGTGTGTTAGTGTGTTAGTGTGTGTGTGTGTGTTTGGATGGATGTTGTAGTAACGATAACTCAAAAACTACTGAATAAAAAAATTTGAAATTTTGCACACAGGATTCTGATACCCTAGATTAGATCTGATTAGATTTTGGTGCCAATCGCACAACCGGAAGTGGCAGTTGCTATGGGTGATGACGCCATTATTATACAAAACGGCAATAAAGTTTTACACATATATTTTGTATACCCTATAGTTTATATTCATCTCATTAAAATTTTCGAAACTTTTGCCATTGTTGCCAGATTTACAAAAAAATAATTTTTTTTTATACTTTTTTGTGTCAACCTGTAAATTTTTGATTCAAAAATTGCGAGAGGTCATGTGCTGGCCACATCAGATTTTTTAAATACATATTTAACGACCGCACAATTTAAGAAATTATTATCAAATCGATGTTATAAGTATATTGGAATTTATATCATAGTTTATAAGGATGCAAAAATCGAACTTGTTTGTAATTTATAATTTAAGCTATACTTTTATTTCCAATACTTTTTGCTTACCTGTAATTACAATAGTTAAAAACACCACAAACCGACCTTTAACTTCCGTAAAAATATGTTGCATATTTTATTAGCCCTAATGTTCAGGAAATAAACACAGTAAAGTTGTTGAAAATGAAATGCAGCTTTTGAAGTTCTCGCGCTTCACGCGACAATTCTATTGAGAATATGGAAACGCATGGGTACACTCTCAACGGCTTCGAGGAAGACTGTGTTTCTATTTAGAAAGGCAATTCGTCCGATACATAACTAGGACTATTCGTCTTTACGTTTGCGTTGATTATTATGTGAGATAGAGAGAAATAGTTACAAGTTCCAAAAGTAATTTTTTACGGGACAAGTAGGCATATTCCAGGACGACTCATATGCGAGTCCTGGAAACCTGCGAGTGCCGTAAAATCACTTTTGTACAATTCTGTAGCCGTTTATTATTTTTTCTACAAGCGTGCGGAAAAGTTACTTTTCCCACTGATTTTATAAATGCTAAAATGATTAAAAATTAATTCTTGCTTGGTTACTATGATTACTTTCAGCCTAATGTTTTATTTATTAAGAAGCACTAAGAAAATTTTTGTTTAATGACAAAAAAATATTTTTGCTAAATTTTTTTTTTAATTCTAGGCGCTTGTAGAAAAAATATTGTTCCTAACACTAGCGGAAAAGTATAACTTTCCGCACTTGTTAGGAAAATAACTATATTATTCGAATGAAAAATCGAAAGCACACTAACGCAATACGACAAAAAAAATCGGTTGTGTCACGTAAAACATTCCAGGATCGGCTGTAGTCAATAGGATTATTTTACTTACAAAATACAAAATTCCTGAACGGGGTTTAGGCGGAAGGGGTATCTGCATAAGAAAAATCAGGTCCATATATATCTTTAATATTTAAAAGGTTATGCCTAAAAAGGAAGAATAAACCTCGTACTTAGGGACCTTTTACTGCATCAATTTAAAATAAAAACTGTTGGTCGCATCCAAAGCACAGATCAACCCTTCATACCAAATTTCAGCTCGATAGGTCAACTGGTTTGGTAGCTATCGTGGAAGCTTACACACAGACAGACCTCACTCTGGAAATGTTCTCAAACTTCTCGGGGACCTAAAAATTAATTTTTTGCTCGTTCACTATACTTTCCCTTCGATGGGATCGGGAAAGCAATATAATTTTTGTACAATAATAAGTAACAACTTTAAACTTTATGAATATGGATAACCTTTTGACTTGTACTAACTTTGTTTTTGTAAGTATATTTTTTGACATTTATCGGTGTCGAATTGTCATTGCCATTAATCATTACAATGTTTTGTTTACTCTACGTTATACTCTATAGGGTTTAGCTTTTAATTTAAATTTATTAATTATCAATCGGATACTTTTACTAACCCGATCCACCTCCGAGAAGGGAAAGCTAAAAAAAATTGGCCATACGTTTAATCGGATTGAGTTGAAATTAAGTGTATGGGTTTGGGTTACCCGTCCGAAGAACCCATTAGTTTTTGTACGACATTTGTCAAACGGAAGTGTCACTATCAAAAAATAACAGATGTAATATGTCACGGAATTTGACTTGCAATATGTCATTTGAAAGCCCTGTCACCTGTCAAAAATAAAAAAATGTAAAAATTAACATTAAATTTACGAAAAAGTATTCGTGGATACTCGTCGGGAAAGTTTTGGGGCGACACAACTGATTTTTTATTGTTTCTATAATGTTTTTCACATTGAGATGTGAGAGTGAAAGAAAAGTCAGAAAGTCTATGTAAATCACTGATCTATAATTAAAATGGATAATCATTACCCATTACTGTCACTACTACAAATTGTGCCAAATTGAACTTTCTGATATCACAAATGCGCATGTGCATATAACCCATTTTTGACGTTGTCATAAGTCATCGCGTCGCGTTTTATTTCAATTGAATAGGCGTAGGTGAAGAAAATAAGCTTATTATTTATTAATCTTATGTAATAGAAACATTTGTTACTTTTATTCGTCCCTTTTTTAGTTTTTGTTGTATTGTATTAGCGTGTAATATTAAAGACAATATTGGTTGAGTGGAAAATACAATGAAGTGCTTTGTGGCTAATTGTAAAAGCGTTGCAGTAAACTGTACTGAAAAGATTACATTTCACAGGTAAGTTGTTTTATTTTATCTTAGAAAATATTAACTTAAAATGTTATGCTATAGCTAAAAAACAAACTCAATAAAATAGAGGCCAATAATTCCTAAATAATTAGGAAAAGTGATATATTGTTTCAACATCAATTAAGCATTGAATACAAATATTAAACAGTACAAATTTAATATTTTATTTAAATGTTCAAATATTATACGTAGAGTAAATTATAATTTTTCTACATTTTATCTTTGATGTTAACTTGTATTATTTTTTTTTTTTTTATATATACTTGTTATTTTTAACATTTCATTTATCCTTTCCTAAAACTTCTTGATACGCCCATGTTTTGTTCAATCTTCATATCTTATATAATGCGCATGCGTAGATTACCCATGCTGTCAAAATTCAATTTTCAATTTGGCACAATTTCACTATATGGGATTGCTTATCCATTTTAATTATAGATCAGTGATGTAAATGGCCTGGTCCCGGGAGGCCCCTGTATAAGAAAATAGTTTTTTTTTTGTAATAAACACAGAACATATGTATGTTCTATGTAATAAGTGAAATTTGAACGTCATAACTTAACTGATTGGTTAGTGTGAATTTATCATGTCAGACTTTTACAGCCGTATTCACCAACAAAAGTTAGCTCTCTATCAGAGGGTTAAGTCGCTTATCAGTCAGTTAAAATATTTTTTTGTATTCACCAATCATATTTTGCGGTTATCAAAGAGTTAAAGTTAACAGCTAGAATTTGGGCAGTTAAGGAACTTAACTCACTGTTACCGATTGAAACTTTATATGCGCATGCGTTAAGGATGACATGATAATTGTCATTTATTAATAATTATTTTATTTATTCCTTTTTCCATGATTATTTGTACTTGTTTTTTAGTTATTTTATTGTCTTGTTAAAGTTTAAAGTAGTTAAAGACAAATATGGAAAGAATAGACTTTCATAATTTATTATCGTCTTCGTCAGAAAGTGAAGATGATATTCCACGGCGACCGAGAGTTGTAAAATCACGGAATAATCTTTTTGAACTAGACGACATTGAATTTAAAAAAAGGTTTTGATTAAATAAAGATACTGTGCGAAGAGTTATCGAATTAGTGTAAATAGAAGAACCACCAAACAATAAAAACCAGCCGATATCAAAAACAAACCAGGTTTTAATTGGAGCTCTCGATTGCTCGATTGCTCCCATATTAAAATACAATTGCCTGGAGGAAATGTTCCAGAAGGTTACAGGAATAGAAAGGGTTGGTTTAGCATCAATACACAAGTTGTTTGTGATGCTAACCTTAAAATCAATGATACAGGAGCTCGATCGCCCGGATCTGTTCATGATTCAACGATTTTTAACGATTCGCTCATAAGAAGACAATTTGAGACTAATGAATTTTTCCCATTCAGTCTTATTGGAGATGAAGGATATGCGTGCAAGGTTTATTTGCTTACCCCTTTAGCAACTCCACAGACTCTACCGGAGCAGCGTTATAATAGAGCTCAAATTTTAACCAGAAATCCAGTGGAACGGTTATTTGGTGTTTGGAGAAGAAGATTTCCCTGCTTATCAATAGGGATGAGAGTTGATAAAGAGTTGGTAGGCCCCATAATAGTTGCATTAGCTGTTTTACATAACCTGTGTTTAGAAGAAAGGGATATTATTGACGGCCATATGATTCAAGAATATGGTTTGGATGATATTGGAATTGCCTATTACAATCTACATCATTTTCCAAATCAGGAAAATACATCAACCAGGTATACTCTTCTAAATACAGTTTTTTCATAAAGTTTTAGGTACGCAGGACATTATTTTTTGTTTAGTTTTTACTTTGTATTATGCTACTTTTAGATTGTAACATTCATTAAAATGTTTTACTTTTTATAGGCTTTTCTATTTTTCATAGTTAAATTTACAGATTCGCTAAAAAATTTTTTAAAGGTTACGTGAAATTTTTGTTTATTTAAATCATAAATCATTAATTAGGCAGCTATTTTATAGAAAACATATCTTCCTTTAGCTTAGCTACTGCCTGTCCCCCTTAAAAGTGTAAAAATAATGAAATCTAAAACTATATATAATAGAAAAAAAAAATAATCTACAAAAAAACTTCACATTATTTGAACTATAAAACTAAAAACTAATCACAAACAGGTAGTATATACATTAAAAGTAGTAGGTAAATATTAAATACTCATTTCTCTTAACTGAATTTTTTTCATTTTCAATTCGATCTGCTCCTTTTCTTTAATAATTTTTTTTATATCGTTGTCATTTTTTTTCCTCTTAAATTTTCTTTTTCTGAATCTTCTACAATATTTAGTATTTTATTTTTTTTGCAGATTTCCAACCTTTTTCGTGTTATTGTAGGTACAGACTTTTTTTGTTGTGTTTTTGTCTGTTTTTCCACAGGTTCCTCTGTTTTCCCTTTTTTTGAATGGGTTCTTCAATATGTCTTTTTAAGGTTTGTTTTATTTCTATTTTCTCTTTGCTTCGATTTGTTGTATTTTTTTTGTGACTGTGTTCTTGATCTTCATCCTCATAAATAAAGAGGATATTGTCAGAGATGGTATCTTCTGCTTGATTTTGATTTTCTATTGAGTCATTGCTATCTTCAACGACATCCAACATCACATGTTGCTGTATATTGCTTGGCCCAGCCACATTATTTGAATCGAAACGGTTACCTAATGTACAAAAATTTTCTTCGATCATGCTCAAAATTTTCCCGTCCTGCACTGTTACTTTTGATGAAACTGGCAGGCCTCCCCCAGTTTTAAAAACTTCAAGCTAAAATAACATTCAAGCATCAAAAATAAAAAGTGCAAAACAAAATGTAAGCTACCTTTTCATCGGCCCTATGCTGTTTAGCACGCTTTTTCATCTGCTTAAACAGGCTTTTTAATTGTGTGCCTGTTCTGAGACCATTCGTTTGACTAGCATTGAATTCCCAGGCCAACTTTTCCCAGCATTCCTGCTTCTGTTTATTAAAAACTGCGTTGGTTTTTTTTTTTTCTAAATATTTTATATATTTTTTCACTAATGATAACAGCAAGTCCTTTTCACGTATTGTAAAATTGGCACTTCTTTTTTGTTCTTTTTCCATAATGTATTTAAAATGGTTACTGCTATTTAAACTTAAAACAGTACTCTTTGATTTTCATATAAACTAAATTTGAAACTAGGTAAAGGGAATCACTCAAAAATAATAATAAAAACGAAGTTAGCGTCAAGTTGTTACCAACATAAAAACCAGTTACTTTTTATTAACCTACTGTTAATAAACAGAAGTATTATATTTCATGGTGAATACGGAAAATGACTAACATATAGATAATTCTTAACTCACTGTTAGCTATCAGAGAGTTATTGTAAAAATGGTGAATACAGACGTTAGGGCCCAACTATTAATCGGCTGATAAAGTCACCGGTACTAACCAGCGGGATAAATTTTATCCTTCTGGTAATATTTAATTCGTATTATTATTATTCCAATTTTAACCTTTGGATAGGTACCAAACGGTTAAAGTGTGCCAACGGTGTATTTTATATTGTTGTAGTTCAAAATAACACTAAAAGTTTGGTAAAAAATGCGGATGGGTTATATTAATAAGCCATAATAATAATTTAATAAAAAAAAAATATTTTTTTCCATATGGTACGGACTTTATTTACTGTATGTATTTACCTTCCAAACATACCAATAAGTTTAAAATATTACTATTATTGAAACAATCTGTTCTTTTTTTAAGCAAAACCATAACTGTTACATCCAAAAATATTATTTATTCTCTTAGTTTGAGTTAAAAGTTTTAGTAGCAAAATGAGAGGTGCAGTCTCAAAAAACATGAATTCCTACTTAACTTTTTCTACTTATAAATAGCGAAGTTTTAATTGGAAATATGTTTCCTGCGTGTTTGTGTCAAATAAGAATATTTCACACTTGTTTTAAAGTAATAAAGTTTGGCATCGAGTAAAATCTAAAAACCAATAGAACAATCGCCGAAAAGTAGAAACCCTTTTAGTCCTAAGGTTTTGGAGTGACATCCCTTGTGTTCGCTGTATAGAGCAGGTGCATAAACGGCAGCCTATCCGAAAGACTTTGCACTAAAAGTGGAAATCTGATTTTTGGGGGTTTGAGTCAGAGGTTCGGTAAAATCGCCCTAGTGGTCATGGAGTAGGTCCATATGGGGCCTCTTATTCAGAGAACCATGAACCAAATCCAGAAAATCAGAAATTATTTTTCTTATAAATAACCAGTTCAGTTAATCTTTAAGTGTATTTACACTGTTTAAAGTTGTTTTTTTTATTATCATTTATTATTTTAATACCGGCATAGTTACTCACGTTTTTGACACAAATACAACGGAAAATCTATAAGATTTAATATTGCCTAGCAACGCTATTCTGGGTAGATATCATTTTCACCACTAGATCTGCAAATTATTTTCACACGCATTTTGTACAATTGCACGCTATCTCATACAGCTTTTAGTCAGCCTATCATAGACCGAAAAATTACTTTTTTTATTAGAAAAAAAAAACGAATTTAATACGTAAATAATCTGTGGCATTTGGTTTTATTGCTTATACATATATACCGAGAGGTTTAATATATTTTTCCGTAGTTAGTGTCAAGAGTGAATAATTATAACTATAATAATTAAAAAAATTACTGTAACCTCCATCTGTTACTACCTTGGTACTCTTGAGGCCGTAGATCGAGAGTCGGTGGACAAAACCATCCCAAAAATCTGGCGCCCGAGACAATCTAGTAAAATACCGAAGCCGTAAGTGTCATAGTGACGACAAATCTCTTTTGAAGAAAGAAAGCACGTCACAAACCATGGTGTTAATTGAGAAAAAGCAACAACTAATAACACCATTGGAAAATTTGCTATACTATAAAATCTTTGCTGAACTGCAACGATTTTATTTTTGAGATAAATTTTTATAAAATGGTTTTAACCTACACAATGTTGTGGTTAATAATTGTGCATGCTGTAGATTGATACACTCTACTATGATCACTCACAGAACTCTTAAAAGAACATGTGGCATAAAATGGTAATGTTAGTGTTGTTACGGAGTTAATGCAGCATTTTTGAAAATAAGTACAACACTCAAAGAAATTAATGGGTAAAATCAACCACAAAGCATATGAAAATGATCCTACCTAATTTAATAATTAAATCAACCAGCAAACAATAGTTAAATAAGTTAAGTCACCATACAAATTGAATTATTGTCTTGAACAAGAAAATTTGTTATCAACCAGTTTTTAGCCTCACAACAATTTTTTATTATCATAAACAAATGGTCGTTTGGTTAACATATATGTATATCGTATGAAATTTGTAGAATTGAAATATGAATTTAATATTTAATTGATTGAACTAATGAATAATACTCACTATCACTATTAATTAGGGGGGCTGCATCAGTGGTACTCCCTGATGATAGGGACAAGAGAATTCCTAATTTTCTCAATTTTTTCTGTATGGTTCTGGTACTTGTCGTACAACCTTCCAGGGGGGATATTTCCACTTCTTTTGTAGTAAATGATCTGACAATTATGAGATTCTTGGATGAATTTTCACTGATACATATACTTATAGTACTGTATCGACTTACCAAAATCACTTCATTATAGAATAGGTATAATATGTAATGATAAATATAGAGGCACAACACAATGTGGTCGCTGTCGCTCTATAAATCACACAAAAACAAATCACAATGAGACGCGCGCATGCTCTGAAGAGCAGTGTCAACCTATTAAAGAAGGATGCGAACCTATTTTATGTTTATCTGAAAATAATTGTAGGTTGGTTCTAACTTACTGTTCGTTTGCCTACCAACTATAAAAGTGCGCGAACTGTAATAATATTTTAGTTACAGTATAATATTGTTAAAATACTATCTTTAGTTCGATTTGACAAAATTCCACAATTAAGTGATTGTATCACAAAATTATTAGTTAATCCAACTAATATTTTCAGTTCACGTTGAATTTGTTCAGGTACAATTTTTCCTCGGTTGTTTTGACAATCACCTCATCATTAAATATATCATAATTGTAGTTTAATTCAACAATTATAATGATGTTGTTGATTAAACACTTTTTATTGTTGATTCAACCCATACTATTTCTTTGAGTGAAGGACTTTAAATAATCATTTTTATATTAAAAACAATAATTCTCAAGTACCTTGTTGTTGGATATCGAATTTCATCTTGTATTTGATGTAATAAATATTGTACCGCATTTTTCTAAACTCGAAATTTGTTAAAAAATCGACATCATCTCAGAAATTTTACTGGTCTGTTCGTAGGTGTAGTGTCCGGAAATAATATTCACATAATCGTCTTCAACCATTGTCAAAATCTGAGGAATCCGAAAAAACGTTTACATCAACAGGAACGTTTGCTCTGGAAGATTCATTATTAAAAAGTTCTACTTTTTAGGAAATTTTGTTTATAAATTTTTAAGATTATAATTTCCACTTATCTCCCAAATAAATTGACTAACAAATACTTTTAGTGTCTGTTAAAAAAGTATATTTTTAATTACAGTATTTATACTAAAAAGAGGATTAACAGAAATTTTAGCGACCGATTGATAATTTGGATAATGATACAGGTTCTTGAAAATATTTAATAAATTTTCGAATGAAATGAAAGACACAATGATCAGTAATAGTAAATGTATTGCCTTATTTCGTTGTTCACAATTAG
Organism: Neocrepidodera transversa; assembly: GCA_963243735.1. Lineage (NCBI taxonomy): Eukaryota > Metazoa > Arthropoda > Insecta > Coleoptera > Chrysomelidae > Neocrepidodera > Neocrepidodera transversa. Next base: position 27,691,133 of record OY725341.1, read on the forward strand.
ATTTGCAAGGGGTAAGAAAAAAGCTACAAAATTTTAACAGCAGAAGACTTAAAGATATGACCATCTAAAACTGATGCCAGTTTGTGGAAAAAGCAAGAAGAGGATATAAATATGGGCTAAAGACCACAGTGGTATTTATGGTAACAAAAAGGCAGCCAAAGAAGTGCAATTTTATACTAATTTCGATAATATTCCTTGTTATAGTGATTTATTTTGTAGATATACATAGGCTCTTTTCACACGCTAAGAATTTGGACCGAATATTTAGGATAATTTCGTAATAGTTACATAAAATTTAATAATATATATTTACGCTTTCTTCATACCTATTAGTACTAAATTGTATTTTTTTTCCTTAAATCAAAGAACCTGCATTAAAATTTAGTTGCCATTGGCAACACTGCAAATATCACGACAACAAAGCTTTAAATGCTTTTCGGTTTCTGGACATACGCACCCAGCGTCACCGAGTCAATTAATAATTAAAACCGGAGAAAGTCGCTTAAGCTTTGGTTTCCTCGGAAGCGGCGCCGTCTTCTAAAGGCCGTCAAGAGAGCAATAAGGTACGCCGTTTACGTTAGAGCGGCACAGTTTGATTTGAAACCGGTGGGCCTGTCGGTACGAATCAGTTTATCAACGTTTTTTACGGTGGCGTATGTAGAGGCAAAAATTTTCAATGAAGTTGGAAGGCTCTTTTTATTTCAATTTTAAATAATAGGTTAGGTTAGGTTAGTTTAAATTTTCATTGAAAGTTGGAAGGCTCTTTTTATTTTAATCTTAAATTGTAGCAGTACCTCAAGGTCCTCAAGATTTATCGGCTTTGATGTAATATCTACCTACTAACAACGTTAGTGTCAGACGAAAATAATTTCTAAACTTGTTTTCATCATTAAATAGATGACGACAAACTAGAACCTCATATGCATTTTCTTTTCTCCGTTTCTTAAATAATTCAGAGTCAGGTTTTCTTTTCTCTTCTTCTAATGATTCCCTAGCGTCTAAAATAAGTGCGACGTCTAAATATCCAAGATGATACTTCAGTTTGAGGCTTTACACTTGTCTCTGCCGCTGCTACAGCCGTACTTATATACGCCGTTTTTGTGACGTCATCCACTGTATTTTGACGGCCGTTAAAAGACGGCACCGCTTCTGAGGAAGCCAAAGCTTTAGTGCAAATACTGTATATAATCATTTTACTGTGGTACGGTCGTTTGGATGTACGATGATATTCCAATAGTGGCTCAAGCAACTGCATGGCACCTTTCACACGACACGGTAGATTGAACGTTCGGTGAAGCCGCCGTTGTGCTGCCGTTCATTGCCATTACAACATACGGCGACCGTGTCGTAACTACCCAGACAGTGGTCCGCGTATCTAAATGCATGCTCTCGCATACTACGGTACGATCATTAGAATAGAAGTTCATATCCTTTATTTTATAATAATATAAATTATTTAATGTCTGCGGTGCTCTTCCAGTCTTCCATTACAAAAAGAGAATCTATTTTTAACTAGTTTTTACAGATTGTCTTAAAATTTAATTCACTTTGATTCTTTTTATATTTTACATTTTGATGTAAATATTCATGTATATTCATTTTAATATTGTCATAGTTTTATATTTTTTTTTAACAACAGAGACCACGAAATCCAGTAATTTTATAAGATTTTTATGTCTTATATTTACTTTATGTGAACTTTTAGGGTTTTTTGGTCAAAACGTCTTTTTTTCGTTTTGGTTTCTTCTCTCCTGGATCAGAACCTGCTTTTGGACTGGAAACATTCTTTTTTACTGCCGGATCCAGAAAGTTTTTTTTTTGTTTATCGCTGTTTCTTTTTCCCCGGGTACCAGGGGTACAAGGTATCTTCTGCTCAGAAAAAGACAACCGAAAGAAACTAGATGATAAGAAGAAAAAAATGATAAGTTCATTTTTCCAAAAATAAATTAAGAAAAATCTCTTAAGAAATCATATTATTATTAAAACATTTATTTTTTTAATTTGAGTTTATATAATTTCCTTAAACCCATAAAAAGAAAGAATGGACGGATTTTAAAATATTTCATAGTTTTTTTGTCAATTCTTTCTTTTTCTTTCTTTTTTATAATATTTTACTTTTTCGATATATTTTAAATTCTATTCGTTTCTAGAACCCAAAATAAAAAATCTGATGTGGCCAGCACATGACCTCTCGCCATTTTTGAATCAAAAATTTACAGGTTGACACAAAAAAGTATGAAAAAAAATTATTTTTTTGTAAATCTGGCAACAATGGCAAAAGTTTCGAAAATTTTAATGAGATGAAAATAAACTATAGGGTATACAAAATATATGTGTAAAACTTTATTGCCGTTTTGTATAATAATCGCGTCATCAACCATAGCAACTGCCACTTCCGGTTGTGCGATTGGCACCAAAATCTAATCGGATCTAATCTACGGTATCAGAATTCTGTATGCAAAATTTCAAATTTTTTTATTCAGCAGTTTTTGAGTTATCGTTACTACAACATCCATCCAAACACACACACTAACACACACACACACACTAACACACACACACACAGACATCATCGCGAAAATATTAAAATCGTATTCTAGGGACCCTAAAACGTGTTTATCCATTGAAAACTCACTACCCAATTTTTAGCATGATTCCTATACCTCTCTTATCTGAAGGGCGAGAGGTAAAAATAATTTAGCCTTAATCACATTTATTACTAAATCATTTTTATCAAAAAATAAATATATCGTTTCAGCAAATTTAATTTTAATATTATTTGAGTGTTGTATTTGAAAACTTTTGTTATTTTTGATGTAAAATTGACTTTAAAATGCTTAGAGAACTGGCTTATCTGCCATCTGTCTCTTGATATCAAATATCGCTTGTTTTTTTTTCCAAATATCATTTGGATGATCGGCTGGATCCAACATTTATCAGACTGGACCCACCACTAGTCACACTGGAATCATTAGTCAGACTTTATTTGTCTTTTATCGAGTTTGGAAGGATGAGCCCCAATTATCAGGGTGAATTATAAGACATATTTGAATTCTACCCCTCTCTAGAAACAGTAGTAGTATTTATTTACTCTAATTTACAGTTTCCCATTAACAAACTAGTAAAACGAATAATCTCTGCTCGATTTTTCAAGACTACGGCCCGTTTCCGTCAGTGGAATAAAGTCCGATTCCAAAAAATGGAAATTTTTCCAATAATATTTTTCTATTAATTTATCAATCAACGCGTCTTGACTTACACAACTCCTTAAAAGAAATCAGTATCGACAAATGTGCTTTCCTTATCGAGATATCTCGAATAGAAGATTCACTTTGTACGGCGGGCACAGGATCCTCGGACCCGAAAAAGCTCCTCTTCTGATAAAAATAAAAACCGATAGCCATTTTAAGTCATTTGGAGCAAAACATTTTTTGACATTTTTGCACGGTTTCAATACTAGCAGCCTTTCTGGGCATAGAAGAAGCTTTTGACAATACGTTATAATGGAGGCGGCTAGAATGGCTTTACGACGGCTAGAGAACTTACTATTCTATGAAGGAAATCATAGACTGGGACGCACTAAGCTAGATTATGTGGGACGCAACATGCTTGGCATGACGTCAGACCACATGATTGCTAAATACAGCTTCAACAAAGGTCTGAGTATAATAATTAAGAATCGGAATGAGTTGAATATAAGCACAGATTTCTGGACGAACCCTAACGGAATTAGTACACAGACGGGTCAAAAACGGAAGGGGGAACTGGAGCTGGTATATACTGCGAACAGAATAAGTTCCAAGAGTGCTTCTCTCTATGAAAATATACCAGGCAGAGGTCTATGCAATACTCGAATGTGCGAGAAATAGTAATATGAGGACCCATGAGGGAAAAAGAATCATAATCTACTCAGACAGTCAAGCACCCCTTAAGGCCATAAAGATCCCAAAGGTGACATCTAGACTAGTATAGGAATGTGGCGAAGAACTTAGGGAACTGGTGACTCACAATAAAGTAACTTTATCGTGGGTACCAGCTCACAAAGGTATCGCTGGAAATGAAAAGGCTGACGAGCTCGCAAGAAACGGATAGTCCAACCCCACTAATCGGTCCAGAACCAGCGATGGGAGTACCAAAACGTACGTTTAGTAACCATATAAAAGACTGGATTAATCGAGAACACGAATTGTACTGGGACAATATACCCGGACTTATACACGGGAGAGCATCTAAACAAAATGGGGCTATATAACGGCGACCTTAAATGCAGACAATGCAAGAAAGGGACTGAGAATGCACTCCACATACCATGCGAATGTGAGGCGCTGGACCACAGAAGGCAAAGAATATATGGAAAATCAAAAATGGATCCAGAAGACTAGTACAAAGAGCCATTAAAGAACCTGTATAAACTAGTACAAGGAACAAGGTTATTGGACTGGTTGTAGTAGACAAAGAGACGGGAGATAACGCAATAAGCCCACGAGGCTGCAGTGAATCCGCTTCTAAAGAACGGTCCTGGCAAAAAAAAAGGCTTGCCCTACTTCACCGAAGATGAAGTATGGGCGGGCTGTAGTTATTAGAGACATAAATTATATAGAATAAAAACACAAAAATAAAATTATCAGACAAATAAAAAACTGAAAGTACGTAAACACGAAACCAAAAATTATTCGTAAAAGCAGAATTGTTTCTACTGGTTAATCTAGGTATAAGTTCTTAAATAAATAGACTTGATTTGTCCAGGAGATGCAAGGAAAATATCAAAAAGAGTACTATTATTCTTGTAATTTTTGCACACATTATAGATACTGGTGAATTTCTAAAAGTATTTGATTAATATAAAAGGTTTGATTTCCTCGTGACGAAAGCCTAGGAACCAAATATTATAATTTTTCCAGAAGAAATTGACAGTTCACAGTATTAGCCAAAACTTGACATAAAAGAACAAGTGAACTACATTCCCTTCTAGAAACAAGGCTATTGAATGAATGCCTCGCTAATAGATGAGATGAGGAAATGATAAACACAAGGAAACAGTAAGTGACTTTACTGTCGTAAGAAATATTTTAATTTTTAAATTAGCCTCGTTAATGTTTACTTAAAAACTTTTTTCTTGTAATAAATTAGTTTCTTAACTCTTATTTATTTTGTTCCAATCTGAATAAAAAAGAAATTTGGCTTATTGGAAATAAATTATTTTTCTTTATTTCTATTATTTTATTTTTATATTAGAGAAATCAAAGAGCATATTTTATTCATTAATTTGATTAAAGCAGTTCAAAAAAATATATAGCGAATTTAATTTTTACTTTATATACCTACCAGATAATTTGAATAATAAGAATAATCAAAAAGTAAATAGGATTTTTAGTCACACAGACTAATCCATCTGAAGAGATAAAAACAATTCCATTTTCATTTACCGCATGCAAAATAAAAGAAAAACAAAAAATAATTAAAATAATATCAAGCTGTTACTTGTTATTTTTCAATTTGCCTTATTGCGTCTCGGCAGATTTTTTACAAGTTGTAACCATTGTGTCATTTTGCCATGATTTGAATATCCATGTTTCGCTGAAATAGACTCTCTGAATTTTTTCGAGGTCTTGTCTTTTAAGTAATTTCTTAAAAATATATTGTTCTCTTATCTCTGAGAACGGACTATTCTATTGTTGGTTTTTCTAAAACTGAACAAAAATTTACGAATTCGTTGCATACAAAATTTGCCCAATTTTGTGAAAGTAGTTTAGGTATATGGAAAATTGCATTTTTATATTAAACTTAATTTTTAACATAGGAAAAATTCTTAAATAGGTGTATTTTTAAGTTATATGAAACCAATATCTTAAAGAACAAAGAATATATTTAACTTACTATTTCAGGAAAATCTTATCTTTGCCAATTTAGCATTATACGCAGTTTAATTTCTCTTTATAATTTTATTCTAGAAATCACTTGTAAACTAGCCTTCATAAATTTAAGTCATATTTTTAATTATTTTTTCTGTTTTTCGATCCAAATTTGCAGTTTTCAAAATATTTTTTTTAATAGTACTTCGCAATCCTACATTCATTAACTGGCGCAGTCAGTAGGACTGCCCGTCGAAAAACAACAAAAATCGTGTTTTTCGGTCGATTTTAATCGTTTACGCGGCACGCGAAGTGTAAAGAAAAAACTTTGTGAGAAAAAAAGTATTGGTGGAGGATAAACATCGCCAAACCCAAAACAGTGTACAAACAGAAGGATCTACAACAGAAAATCCAGCTCTTTGGCTTATTGGAAATAAATTATTTTTCTTTATTTCTATTATTTTATTTTTATATTAGAGAAATCAAAGAGCATATTTTATTCATTAATTTGATTAAAGCAGTTCAAAAAAATATATAGCGAATTTAATTTTTACTTTATATACCTACCAGATAATTTGAATAATAAGAATAATCAAAAAGTAAATAGGATTTTTAGTCACACAGACTAATCCATCTGAAGAGATAAAAACAATTCCATTTTCATTTACCGCATGCAAAATAAAAGAAAAACAAAAAATAATTAAAATAATATCAAGCTGTTACTTGTTATTTTTCAATTTGCCTTATTGCGTCTCGGCAGATTTTTTACAAGTTGTAACCATTGTGTCATTTTGCCATGATTTGAATATCCATGTTTCGCTGAAATAGACTCTCTGAATTTTTTCGAGGTCTTGTCTTTTAAGTAATTTCTTAAAAATATATTGTTCTCTTATCTCTGAGAACGGACTATTCTATTGTTGGTTTTTCTAAAACTGAACAAAAATTTACGAATTCGTTGCATACAAAATTTGCCCAATTTTGTGAAAGTAGTTTAGGTATATGGAAAATTGCATTTTTATATTAAACTTAATTTTTAACATAGGAAAAATTCTTAAATAGGTGTATTTTTAAGTTATATGAAACCAATATCTTAAAGAACAAAGAATATATTTAACTTACTATTTCAGGAAAATCTTATCTTTGCCAATTTAGCATTATACGCAGTTTAATTTCTCTTTATAATTTTATTCTAGAAATCACTTGTAAACTAGCCTTCATAAATTTAAGTCATATTTTTAATTATTTTTTCTGTTTTTCGATCCAAATTTGCAGTTTTCAAAATATTTTTTTTAATAGTACTTCGCAATCCTACATTCATTAACTGGCGCAGTCAGTAGGACTGCCCGTCGAAAAACAACAAAAATCGTGTTTTTCGGTCGATTTTAATCGTTTACGCGGCACGCGAAGTGTAAAGAAAAAACTTTGTGAGAAAAAAAGTATTGGTGGAGGATAAACATCGCCAAACCCAAAACAGTGTACAAACAGAAGGATCTACAACAGAAAATCCAGCTCTTCGATCGAAATTGTGGACAAAAATCACCGAAATAGAAGTCTTGAGATATTCTACCACGGAGGAAGGACAAAATGGTCTAAATCCACTTGGCAACCATCCTGTAGTTTGGAAAAGAAGAATTTTTCAAGTTTGAAGAAAAACGACAATTGAGTAGATACGACATGCAGGTTCCAACACTCTTCGGAATTTTACTGTGAGTCATTTTAATTTTGCATTTTCCTTTTTACCCTCTCTCTCATTTTATTTTTATTATTTTCGTACTTTTTACTGGAAATTTTCTTGAGTTATAATTATTGTTAATTTTTATTATAGTGTTAATTTTAGTTTATGAATTTAGATATGCCTAGGCATTAAAAAAATAACTTTATATCTCTAAACACAGATTAATCTCTTCTCCAAACAACTTAATCTTAAGGTAGATATTATTTATTATGTATACAATTTAAGGTCTAATCGACAGTAATAATTAGAAAATACGATTTAATTATTACCTATAACATACGATTAGAAAAAATATTAAACATTGTGAGTAGTATCCGTTATAAAAAAGTTTTCATTTTAATTTAATTTATTTAATCACACTGAACAAACAATCGGAGAAAAAATTATATGTTTCACACGGCTAGTTTCATTGCCGAGGCTAGCCGAGGCAGATAATCTGTTACTTCTCTGCCTAGTTAAACAAATAACTATTATTCTATGAGCCGTAATTGGAAAACTAACTGGTAGCGCTTTACCTCTAATAGGTTCTAAAATTGAGTTAAAAATGTGGGAAGAAATAAAACCGCTTTACAATTGTGCTTTAGTAATCAAAGGAATTAGATTGCCTAATACAAGAGTTAATAATTTTGCAACCTCATAAAAATGAGACACCTTATAATTTTGCAATGCCAAGATGCACGTATAGCTTAATTGTTTCAAAACTTAATTTACTTAACGACAAGAGAAGCATAAAAAGTAATAAGGCTTCGTAGTTATGACGTAGTTATGACGATTTAGCTTCAAAAACATTTATACGTGGTTTGTAGAAGAAGAAAAGTTTCTTTTCAGACAAAACCGCAATAATTCACTAAACACTCAAAATAATTTCAAACCTTCTCAAAGAATGATACCTGCTAGAAATTTTCAAAGACCCATGTACACACGCACACAACCAAATTTTAATTACCAATTTAATTCATCTCCAATGAATCAAAATACAAAATCTAATCAAAATAATCGACCCATGCCAAATTTTCAAAATAATTTTACTAGACCACCCATGCAAAACAATTTTAACCCCAGGCCATTCGTGCAATCAAATTACGTATCATCAAACCTGAACCAATGGACTCATCTTCGAGCAATAGCCCAATACGTCTCCAAAAAACTGTAACTTCGACTGAACTTTTTAACCAAGAATTTGAACACCCTTTTGAAAAAACTAAGATGTCTCAAAAACCTGGTGTTTCCTCTTATACCTGTAAAAGTATGGGTCAAACTGGGAGATCTCTATCTACTTCATTTTGTCTAATTTTTGAGTGATTACTAGAGTTTCACATTAGAAATTTCAGATGGCGCATACACGGCTTATAGTAATCTGAAATCACAGACATTTATAATCTGATACTGAATACAGATGAACGCTCAAATCTGCAGCTTTACACTATCCGTACAAAATGTGACAAACTAAGCGAGGACTCGAACAATTCTAAACAGCGCTATCTTACAAAATTCTGGTAAGTTCTATTGAACGCAACAGTTGGTACTCCCTAAAAGTTCCAACCAAAATCGAATCAGTAGATACAGCAGGGATTTTAGACAACTTAGAAAAAACTAATCAAAACGTAAGTCAACAATCACAAAATCAATATTGCACAGATTACACTCGTGAAAATTATATTCACAATAATAAACCTCAAAATAAATAATTAAACCGAGATTTTTAACCAAGTATCTGCTCTGCAAATTTTCAGATGAACGGCCTATCAGCCGATCAAACGTTAATCTAAATTTAGTAAAAGCTTTACCATATATTTTCATACAATCTTTAAAAGCAAATTTTTCAGTAGACACAGGAAACACAGGAAACACTCGTAGTCTTATGAAGACTTTCATATAAAAACACCTCACAATATTTCATATCACAACAAAGTTAGGGAAATACCAATTTCTGACATTTTTAAAGTTGATGGTTAGCATAAATTTCACTTATTTAAATTTAGTCAAAAATATGACGGGTTAATTAGAATTGATTTGTTAAAACAATTAAAAGCTACTTTAGATTTATATAGAAAATTAATAATTAATCCTTATTCTCGTATACCAATAATTTACGAACCAGAAGAATTAACAAAATTTAAAAGAAATCTTCAAGTAAACAATTTAACTATTATCGTTCCAGCTAGAACCTCTCAAATTATAAAACTACCCGTCAATGTAGAACACGGAATAGGATTTTTAGATTACATTAATTTTGGTAAACAAGTCGAATCTCCAAGTGCAGTCGTTAATATAAATAATTTTTCACTATTACAACAGTAACTAATTCTAGAGAAGAGCCAATTAAAATAACAGTTGACAAACCATTTGACATTGAAATATTGACCATGTAGAAGAAATCAATTTTATCAAAAAAATGGAAACGGACACTAAACTAAATGACTATATAGATAACATTTTAAAATCTAATTTAGATAATATTCGGTTATACCACTAACATTGAAGAAAGACAAGCAATTAAAACCTGTATTTTAAATACCGTGATATATTTACTCTGACCAGATATCTGTGACTTTTACCAATAAAATTCAACATAAGATAAAACTAACTGAGGAGACTCCAATTTATACAAAATCATATAGATTTCCAGAAATTCACAAAAGTGAAGTTAAAGACCAAATTCATAAATTTTTAAAATAAGGGATAATTCAACCCTCTACCTTAGCTTGGTCGAGCACGATTTGGATTTTTCCAAAAAAAGTAGGCGCATCAAGCAGACGTAAATGGAGACTTGTTATTGATTACCGGAAGTTGAATGACAAAACCGTAAGTGAGAAATATCTTCTTCCGAACATAAATGACATACTAGACAAATTAGGAAAAGGCAAGTACTTTACGACTTTAGATTTAGCAAATGGATTTCATCAAATCGAGATGAATCCAGAATATATACAAAAGACAGCATTTTTGACTATGAACGGATACTACTACTAATTTGAACGAATGCCGTTTGGACTGAAAAATGCACCATTGTTATTTTCAGTACCTCTCTTCAAGAGCATATTGAAAGACTAAAATCAATTTTAGAATAATTAAGACAATCAAACTTTAAAATTCAATTAGACAAAAAGGAATTTATTCAGAAAGGAGTAAATTTCCTAGGACACGTTATAACCCCGTAAGGAGTTAAACCTAACCGGGACAAAATAGAAGCTGTAAAAAAAATCTCATTCCTCGGACCCCTAAAGAAATTAAAAGTTCTCTCGGACTAGGTTATTACCGTAAATTTATTAAGGACTTTGCGAAAATAATAAAACCAATGAACTAAACGTCTTAAAAAAGGCGCAAAAATTATACATGACAAAGACTATAATATAGATTATTTTGAAAATTGTAAAAAGCTCTTAACAAATTCACCTATTTTACAGTACCCAGACATTTATACTAACTACAGATGCCTCTAACGTAGCTTTGGGAGCTATTGTATCCCAAGGAACCATTGGAAGTGACAAAGCTATAGCCTTTGCATCCAGGACTCTAAATGACTCAGAGCAACGTTACAGCACGATAGAAAAAGAACTTTTGGCTATCGTCTGGACGTGCAAATACTTCAGACCATATTTATTCGGACGAACATTTACAATATATACTGATCACCGACCGTTAGTTTGGCTTTTTAACTTAAAAGAACCTAATTCAAAATTAGTTAGGTGGAGACTCAAATTGGAGGAATTTAATTATAATATTGTATACAAAAAAGGTAAACTTAATAATGCAGCCAATGCTCTTTCGCGAATTTCAATAAACGCTTTAAAAAATGAATCCTTGATCAATAATCCTGGAGATATTGATCAAGAATATTTAAGACGAATTGCCGAAACGATGATTATGCCACCAGAAACTGAAAATCTAGATAGAAATTTGTTTCCAAATCTTTTTGAAGAAAACCCCAATACTCAGCCAATATTGACTTCATTAGATGATGTGACATGAAGTAGCCGTTAAAACAGTCATTCACATTAGTAACGCTTTAATTAAATATTTTTCTTCTTTCGGAGTACCCGAAAAATTAGTTATTGATCATGGGACAGAATTTAACAATGACACTGTAAAAGAAATATTAAATTTACATAAAATAAAAATTAATTTCACAACTCCATGCCATCATGAATCAAATAGTCTAGTGGAACGATTCCACTCAACCATTATTGAACATTTAAGAATACTAAAAGAAATATATCCCAAAGAAAACAATTTTATGGTCTATTTAACAATAGGCTACAACAGTTCTCTTTATTCAATTACAAATTACACTACATACGAGCTAACATTTGGACATACACATAGTAGAAATCCTAATGAAATATTTTTACCAAATTCCTTTTATTCAGATTATGCAAAAAATCATAGGAAAAAACTCGAACATGTTTACAAAAATGTAAGCACTAATTAAGATTTAAGGAAACAAAAAATTATTTCCAAATATAATTTTCAAGGCGACGAATCTCAAGAGTTCGTTGTTGGTCAGACTGTTTATAAGAAAAACCCAGGTCAAGATAGAAATAAAAAGTATAACAAATTTTTAGGTCCTTATAAAATAATAAATATGTTAGGTCGAAATCGAGCAGAAAATTCTAATACAAAAAATGAAGACAAATCAGAAATATTACATATTGAATAATTAAAAAAACCTAATATTATTTCAGGCTCCTCAAGTGTACGGACGGACTTGGGCAACCAAATATCCATAACCTAAAAAACAATCCTGGCCTCCTTCCTTTAAAATTAGGATCTGCTCAACATATGGTCCTTTATTCAAATTTTTGATATCACAAATTTAATTTCAGAATATAGTAAATTATCAATAAAACATCAAGACGTTAAAAGACAAATTTTCAAAGAAATAACAAATGACACATTTCACATAATATTTAAAGACGAATTTACAAATTCCTATATACTTGTAGTTACACTAGATAATGAAATTCAAAGCCAAATAAATCAATTAAATCTTTTAATTGGTAATAAAAATAAACGAAACAAAAGAGGACTTATAAATGGATTTTGGTAGCGTAATAAAATTCTTAACCGGAAATTTAGTCGAAACCGACGCGGAAAAATATGATAAAACAATAGAAATATTAACACATAACCAAGAAAAAATTAAAATATTAATTAGTGATCAAATTACTCTTTTACAAAATTCAAGAGAAACACAAGTTCGTCTATTTTGGCAAGCAATCAAGCTAGAATTGAATCTAAAATTAATGAGAAAAGTAAATTCATCAAAACTAAAGATAATCAAAATTTCGAAATCATTAAATATTTAATAATTCCCAAAATCACAGTAGCGTTGCAAATAATTTATGATATGCTAGAAAAATTGGAAATAGCAATAACCTTTTCAAAAATTAATACGTTCCATAACTCAATTGTTGAACCCAGCGAATTACTCAATGAAATTAGGTTAATTAGCGAACATTTAAATTAAAATAGATTACCCTTTGAACCAGACATAAAAAATATTCTAATGTTTGAAAAAATAATTTAAAGTTATACTAGAAATAATTAAATTATTTTTATTATTGATATTCCTATTGTAGAAAGCGAAAATTATAATTAGTATCATCTCTAGGTATCCTTTACCCGCTCCACAAAATGATTCCTTCAAAGCCATTATTCCATTTTATAAATATTTAACCCTTAACGAGCAAAATTATATGACGTCAGACACCAAGTGTCAAGAAATAATTTCAGAAGAATTTATTTATCACGAAAACGTTCCAAAAGAAATTTTCAAAGAAAATCTACCGTAAGAAGTTCGAATGTTAAAATTCTTTTCTAATTTGATGGAATGTCAAGCCGTTTCTGTTGAAATATCAGAAGAAAAATTCCAGAAGCTAGAGGACAACAAATGGATGGTGATTCTACTTAAACCTCAATTATTAATAATTCAGTGCGGTAAAACTGTAGACACTATATCATTAAAAAGAACATTTGTTTTAGAAATAAACACTTTTTGTACAGTGAAAATAAAAGACATTAAAATCCAAACCTAAAAAAATATTAAACTGGAATTCAAAACACTTAATTTTCAAGTGTAGACTTTAAAAATTTAATAGACAATTCTATCATTCAAATTAAACCGTTAAACCTTGAGTTGTTGATTTAGACGAAGTTAAGAATATAAAAGACTCGTTACATATTCAAAGTAATAATATAAAAACTATTTTTTTCTGCTCCTATTTTATAATACACTAATTAAAAGACTAATACCAGTTTCATAATAAGATTCATTATGAAACTGGATATATTCTAAAAAGGTTCCTACTTAATTAATCTACCATTAGATGGCAATATGGATTAATTAAGTAAAAATTATTTCTTTTCATTTAAGATAATTAACATATGAAAGTCTTAAAATAAATATGTATTTCGTTTATTAATGAGAGAAGAAAAAATAGCGTAAGCAACTCTCATATAATGGTCATGAATACACTCGCATGTTATATTAGACCAAGAGCTGGGGGTAAAAACAACTGCCTCATAAGTTACCAAAGGTTTGATGTGGCAGGTCGCTAATATTGCTCTATATGAATTAAAAACCACCCGTCTGCCGGTAATAGGCGGTCGCTCAAACTTTTTATAAATTTTCAAAAAGTGAAAAAAATTACCAACAATTACCCAATTATTACCAGTTTCAAATCTTAATCAATGTGAAGGAAAAGGTCGCATTTTCGAAACAGACGGCGTTAAAAGAGTTCAAAAACCGCCGCCAACCTCCTCATAAGTTACCAACAGAATTTTTATGTCAGAATATTAGTTAGTATCAAAATCAAACCACATAAAAAAACCATCGGCAGACGGTCGCCTTAAGAGATCAGACGAGCTCAAAGTTTTTTAAAATAAGTTTTTTTGTGTGACGGCTTTAAAGATTTAAAAAAATATAAAATCCGTGAATCTCTCTCATTCATAACATAGGTAGGTACTTTTATATTTCTGTAAGAGGTCAAAATTACTTTTGATTTTAATTTTTTTATTGATGTATAAATAATATGTATCATTCCATTATTGCGGGACAGATAGTAGATGGTAACAGGATTAAGAGTCCATCACCGCTAGTTGGTTTGCAGGGTTTTGAAATAACTTTTTTTTTGAGAACGGTATAAGCTACTAGTATAAAATAAAAACAGACATGAAGGAAAATGCTAATCCTACAGCTCTATGTAATGCAATTTTAAACTTTAGTTCCTACTTTTTAAAAAATCGATTAGAACTTTGGGACATATTAATCATTTTTTTGAGTGATTTTTAAAAAATTGTACAGCGCAAACTACAAAATTGACAAAAAATTTATTTTCGTGCAATCGTACGCGTTCTCCACAGCGGCCGCGAAATTCAATTTCGCAGCCGTTGCCCATGGCAACGTCCGAAAAAGCAAAGGTCACTTTCAAATTTCACATTTCTACAATACGAAACTAACGATGTTATTATTTTTTATTAAACACAGTATTCTTTTTTAAATTAACAAATACATGCTTATATTATTCAAGATAAATATTAATTGTAATTGTACAGTTTGTATTATTACTTGTATTTACTCTAGAAATTGAAGCAACAAGATACTCAAATATCACTATCAATGTCAGACATATTTGAGTTTTGTCAAGAACTGTTAAAATATTCTAACACTGTCATTTCCATAGCAGCTTTGATTTTGTTAATAAAATTGAACTGCTGTTGATTTTGAAGCAATATAATATTTATTGGCAATGATCTAATTTCATAATTTTAACGATTGCACGAAAAATAGTGTGTATACCACGGCCGCGAAACTTTTTGGCGACCTCAAGATTATCTTGCATCGGCCGCAAGCGGCCTCGGCGATAATCTTTCTTTCGGTCCGCCAAAAAGGTATTTCGCGGCCTAGGCATACAACTAAATATTTAATACGGCTTTAGTCTGGTCCTTAATCATTCATTTGACATAAAATAATTTGTTAGTTTTTAACCAAAATTTTGAGTATCCTTTCGTACCTTTCGTAAATTTTGCCTGGAGTGCAACTATGTAGAATGGGTTGCCTATTTCTTCTACAAATATTTAAAAAATTTTGCAAATGACGATAATTCATCATAACAGAGAGTAACTGAGGTATACTATTATTATTAGGATGTAGTTGTGATTTCGGTATATACATACTTAGGGAGTTTTGATCTGTTTTGTAGATTTTAGATCAGGGCCAATCACTTTCAAAACACAATATTATTAAGCACAATTTTACTTTCAGACGCTATAACTCCGGAACGGGTTAAGTTATCGGCTTCGAATTTTTACTGTGCAATATGTTTCGTGTCCTAGTTTTTGTTTACCATATTGCCATTTTTTAAATTTGTCTACATTCTATGTAAAAAATTAATTGAAATACAACTCTTTCCAGATTTATGTTGTAATAACTTTGTCGTTAATAAAAAAAATTTTGGTAGTTTACATTTGTAACGATTCTGAATCCAGTGGTGTAGTCATATTTGAGAGAAAAAAAATGCCTAATATACTTTCGTCTTTTTTGGCAAAGAAAAATTAACGTAGAGGGCCTTGAAAATATTAATTAAGCTATGAAAATTTGTGCCAAAATACTGTTTTTGATACTGAATCTAACAAAAAAATATTTATATAAACGGATTATTTTCACTAGAATGTGAGGGAGATATCATCGGATTCGCTGACGATACTGCTATTTTCTTCACCGCTGACAACTGGTTCAGATTAAAGTTAAAAGCTGAAAACAATTTTAAAATAATTAAAGAATGGCTTAACCACAAATTATTAACTGTTAATATAAAAAAACACATTACTTACCATTTAACTGTACAGCATCTGTTCTTCCCGAGTATGAAAATTTGTGACAAAATACTGTTTTTGATACTGAATCTAACAAAAAAAATTAAATCAAAATCGGTTGAAAAATGCGGATTTTACAGGGGTGCTTCCAAACAAAATGGGTCACACTGTATGTTATGAATGAGGGAGATTCACGGTTTTTATATTTTTTGAAATCTTTAAAGCCGTCTGCTTTGAACCGGCGACCACTTGTAAGCAACAGACGAATAAGATTTTGAAGTTATGACTATTAAAATTAATATCATCCAAACAATTGCTTGGTAATTATAGGGCAGTATACCGTCTAACACTAAAGAATTTATTTTAAAAAACTTTGAGCTCGTCTGATCTCTTAAGGCGACCGTCTGCCGTTGTTTTTTTTTATGTGGTTTGATTAGTTAGATACTAACTAATATTCTGACAAAAAAATTCTGTTGGTAACTTATGAGAAGGTTGGCGGCGTTTTTTGAACTCTTTTAACGCCGTCTGTTTCGAAAATGCGACCTCTTATAGCGGCAGACGCGTACATTATCGATTTAGATCATATTTTCCTTCACATTGATTAAGATTTGAAACTGGTAATAATTGGGTAATTGTTGGTGATTTTTTTCAATCTTTGAAAATTTATAAAAAGTTTGAGCGACCGCCTATGGCCGGCAGACGGGTGGTTTTTAATTCATATAAAGCAATATTAGCGACCTGCCACATCAAACCTTTGGTAACTTATGAGGCAGTTGTTTTTACCCCCAGCTCTTGGTCTATATACGAAACTCGCTTGCAGCTCGTTTCGAATCCTACAACATCCTCTAGTATTAATGGCTATCATTACATTATCGTTGCAAAATATACTATTTAAAAACCAATTAATTCTCATAGTATTAGTATATGGACAATTATTTTATATGCATGTTTGTGCAGCAACACTTCATTATTTTTATAAAAAGAATTTTTCAAGACCACTTCAATATGAAGACTCCCAGGGTGAGGACCCCCAGCGTGTTCTACGAAATTCTGAAACTACTCCCAGAGTTTCTCTCTAAGGGCGGAGGAGTTATATGAAACCAACACCTTGAAGAACAAAGAATATATTTAACTTATTATTTCAGGAAAATCTTATCTTTGTCAATTCAGCATTATACGCAGTTTAATCTCGCTTTATAATTTTATTCTAGAAATCAATTGTAAACTGGCTTTCATAAATTCAAGTCATATTTTTAATTATTTTCCTGTTTGTCTATCCAAATTTGTTGTTTTTAAAATAAAGTTTTTTTTTTAAGTACTTCCCAATCCTACATTAATTAACTTTTATGTTACATTTCATCTAAGAATAAATTCGTAAAAATAAACCCTCTTACCTCAATTTGCGTTATAAAATGTTTGTTTTTTTTTATTGAATAACGCAATGGCGTTAGTGACAAATCGATTATAGTTTGATAAAGTTTGTCATCAATTTTTTTTGAATTATTTGATTGATTTTCATTTTTTGAAAATCACTATGAACGGTCAGACAACTCAGCGGATAAGTTATATATTGACATATAAATACCAAAACCTCAGAAGTCAAAAATAGAGAAATAGACATGCAATATGTCATTTGAAATCCCTTCAAAAACTCTATTCAGAACAGTCAGAATTATTTCTCCCACTATTACCTGTCAAAAACAAAAAACTGTCAAAATTGAAATTTTAGCATTAAATATCTGAAAAAGTATTAATCTAATTCAGCTGAAATTTGGTATATGGGTTTGGCTTACCCGTCGAAAGAACTAATTAGTTTTTTACGACATCTGTCAAACGGAAGTATCACTATCAAAAAATGACAGATGCAATATGTCACGGAATTGGACATGCAATATGTCATTTGAAAGCCCTTGAAAAACTCTATTCAGAACAGTCAAAAGTATTTCTCCAACTGTTACCTGTCAAAAATAAAAAAAATGTCAAATTTTGAAATTTCAGGATTAAATATCTGAAAAAGTATTAATCCGATTCAGCTGATATTTGGTATATGGATTTGGCTTACACGTCGAAAGAACTCGTTAGTTTTTTTACGACATCTGTCAAATGGAAGTATCACTATCAAAAAATGACAGATGCAATATGTCACGGAATTTTAGATGCAATATGTCATTTGAAAGCCCTTGAAAAACTCTATTCACAACAGTCAAAATTATTTCTCCCACTATTACCTGTCAAAAATAACAAAAATGTCAAAATTGAAATTTCATCATTAAATATCTGAAAAAGTATTAATCCGATTCAGCTGAAATTTGGTATATCATATACTTAAGGTCGGCAACGTTGCTAAAAACATCAACTAATTTACAATAAAATTAAAATCAGTAAAACAGTAATTTATATACTTAATTAAATAGTGAAAAGTGCATGAAGCATCATCATTAGGAAAAACTAACTGATGTACCTAAGTGTTTGTATCAAATTGTATTTGAAAATAACTCCAAATCTGCATGTCTCAATACTAAAAAACGATAAATAGTATTATCAATTTGCTGATAAGAGACCACAAGTTCGTCAAATTTTTAATTAAATGTTGCCAGATTTATGTTGATTGTCCTAGATATATTTCTACGTATTTCAAAAGCAAACCACAAAATTCAAAAAGTCTAAATACTTAATATGGATGAATATTTTAAACATTTTGAAGCTTTGATAAAAAGTGGAAATGATGATATAAAATCAAAAATAGATGCCGTAGAGGTTAGATTATCACTAAAATTTGAGGAACTAAATGAAAAAATTTATGAAACAAAAAAAGTAACCCAAAACATTAAAAAAGAAGTGGAGGCTATCCATAGGGAAATCAAGAAAAATAATATAGTAATTTTTGGACTGCAGCGTGAGGAAGAAAACATTGATATATCAAAAATACTTACTAATATAAATCAACTCTTAGGAATCAATCTAACTGAGGCAGATCTAAATAATATATATAGTCTTGGGAAAGGTATGAGTACTCCAATTAAAATCGAATTTATTTCATATTTAAAAAAACAAAAGATTTTCCAAAATATTAAAAACTTAACAGGAACGAATATCAGCATCTCCCACGATCTAACTGTACAGCAAAGAGAAGAGCACAAAATATTAAAAGAATTCTTATACAAGGCGAAATCAAATAAAGAGCCTAACTCATATATCAAAGGAGGACGCTTATATGTAAATGGAATATCTTACACTGTCCAAGATCTTCCACATCTTGAGGATAGTGAAAAAGAAGAAACTATAAAATCGGCACACAGTGATCCAGGAACACCTTGTGGAAATAGATATTTTCCTTCCGCAGTAACAACAACCAATAAAGAAAGATTGGACCTTCAAAATCAAAAACAAAACAATCAAGACTCTTTCGTCTCCGCAAAGAATAAAGAACAGCTGAAGAATAATAAACCAAGACTTGGACTAATATCCAATACTCCAGTATCTCCAAATAAAGAAGCAAACCCCCAAGAAACAAAAACCACCATTGGAAATAGAACTAGAAAAGGTTCTAAAGGTGTGATTTAGATTTAAATTTAAACCTATTTTATGTAATTCTAGCTTTTTCGCATTTTTCTTTTCTTCTTCTAATTGTTAATAACGTTCAATTTAAAATATACCTTATATTATCAAATTCTTTCTAGTGTCTCAACATTACTTCTTTTTTATACTTTAAGAAAATTTCTAGAGGGAAATGGATCAATATCTACGCGATTTTCAAATTAAAAGTGTTACAACTTATAATCTGGAGAGCACAGATGAATGTTACGATGTATTCCGAATTAACCATTTATCAAATTTTAAAATTTTAAATACTAATATTCGTAGCATTGGTAAAAATTATGAGGAGTTTACGGTGTTAATACATAAATTAAACTGTGACCTTGATTGTCTAATTTTGACAGAAACTTGGGAAGTTCTGGATAGAAGTGTTTTTAACCTTGAAGGATATAATGTTTTTTATAACGAGAGCAAATATAACCAGAATGATGGGGTGGTGGTATTTTTAAAAAAATCATATGATTACCAATGCGAGATTATTGAAATTTATAGTGACATAAAAGCTATTCAGCTAGAAATAAAAGTCGAAAATAAATACAGCGCCATTATTACTGCAGTATATCGTTCTCCACATTCAAATTCACAAGAGTTTGTTAATAACTTAAACACTTTTTTAGAAAAAAATAATAATAATATACACGACTTCTATATCTTTGCAGGAGATATAAATATCGACCTACTAAAAACCGATGATAATGTAACTTTGGAGTACTTAAACATATTGGAGGAATTTGGATATGTATCAACTATTAATACACCTACAAGAGTACAGGGGTCTAGTAAATCTTGTATCGACCATATTTTTATTAAGGCCAAATTTAGTTATCTAGACAATATCATTCCAATTGTATTAAAAACCAATATTACTGATCATTACACTCCTTTACTTCAAATAGTCTTAGAATTACAAGAACACAAAGAAAAAATACGAATTAGAGAAATAAACTTCATCAATCCTAATAAAATTAACAAAATTTTTACCAAGATTACATGGGCATCTATTTACTCTTCCAAAAATGCAAATGCTGCTACTGATGAATTTGTAACTAGTGTATTAAATGCCATCCAGTTATGTACCGAAAAACGTCAACTTAGAAGAAAATACACTAAAATAGCTCCGTGGGTAACTAACTCCCTATTGAAATCCATAAATAAAAAAAATAATATGTTTAAAAACTTACAGAAAGATCCAAATAATATTGAATTAAAAAATGAATTTAAAACATTTAGAAATAAATTAAATTCGTCGATTAAGAAAAGCAAATTTGAATTCTACAAAAACGAAATCAATGACAATTCATCTAATTCTAAAAACTTATGGTCAGTAATAAATAAAATTAGTAACAATGAAAAGAATAATCATCCAATAAAATCAATTAAAAAGGAGGACGGTACCCTACTTTCTGAGAAAATGGATATAGCAAATGAATTTAACAAACGGTTTGTCGAAACTGGAAAAATACTGGCTGATAAAATAAAAAAAGATCCCAATTATAAGTATAAGAGAAAAACGTTGCTAAACTCATTTGTATTCTCCAAAATTGAATGTGACGAGCTCATAAAAGAAATTCAAACTCTTCCAAATAAAAAAGCAGTTGCAGACAACTTAAAAAGTGAAACTCTTAAATTAATTTTAAAATATATAAAACATCCTTTTACCTATATATTAAATCGTTGTGTCGAAGAAGGTATATATCCAACAGCTTTTAAACGTAGTTTAGTGATACCCATATATAAAAACGGAGATAACTCAGATATTTCTAACTATCGACCTATCACACTTATCTCCCAAATGTCAAAAGTATTTGAAAAATTAATCAAGAAACGTCTTATATCATATTTAAAAAATATATTATTTCATCGGAGAGTCAATATGGCTTCAAAGAAAATACTTCGACACAAGACGCTGTACTAGCACTGACTTCTAAAATACATCAATCGCTTAATATGAGTAAACCATGTTTCTGTATCTTTATAGACTTATCTAAGGCGTTTGATACAGTTAGCCACCCATTACTTTTGGAATCGTTAAGTGATATAGGAATAAGAAATAATATCTTAGAGCTCTTTAGAACATATTTAGGTGGTAGAAGTCAAGCTGTGAGGGTCGACGATGTACTGGACAATGAAAGAGTTTTAGAATATGGAGTTCCTCAGGGTTCAGTGCTAGGACCAACGCTGTTTAATATTTATATAAACGGATTATTTTCACTAGAATGTGAGGGAGATATCATCGGATTCGCTGACGATACTGCTATTTTCTTCACCGCTGACAACTGGTTCAGATTAAAGTTAAAAGCTGAAAACAATTTTAAAATAATTAAAGAATGGCTTAACCACAAATTATTAACTGTTAATATAAAAAAAACACATTACTTACCATTTAACTGTACAGCATCTGTTCTTCCCGAGTTTAATATTGACGTTTATATAGGTACGGAATTATTTTTCTATTGCACCAATTAAAAATGTCAAGTATTTGGGAGTCATTATAGATTCCCACCTAAAGTGGGATCTACATATACAAGATATAATAAAAAAATTAAGATGTATTCTATACAAATTTAGGATAACGAAAGACATTCTACCAGTTGAGTATCTAAAAATCTTATACTTTGCTCTAGTAGAAACTCATCTACGTTACGGGATATGTGTCTGGGGCAGTGCTCTAAAAACTCATATATATCCACTGGAAATCATTCAACGACAGTTTCTAAAATTGATTTATAAAAAAGATAGAATGTATAGCTCGGATGCATTATTCCCAGAAACCAACATCTTAGACATTAGGCAATTATATTTTATAAACTGTTGTTCAATATACCACTCTAAAACAAAATCTCAGGCTAAATTACCATCACATCAATATTGTACTCGCAACAAAAATCTATATGTTGCCCCAAAAATGGTTAAAAGTTGCTCTCAAAAATCATTTGATTATCTTGGAGTTAAAATTTATAATGCCTTACCAGCAACCTTTAAATCCATTTATAACATAAATTTGCTAAAAAAAAAAATTAAGGCCGCAGTTTCACTGTATTTTGACGTATAAAAACACGGGTTTACCAGTTCCAATTACGTTTAAATTTTACTGAACGAAGGAAAATTAAACTTTGGCAGCTTAAAGTATAATGTTTAAAGAATGGAGTCTCCTATTTTTTATTTGTCCTGTAATTAAACTGAGTTTAAAAAAAAATAAAAAAAGTGATTTTTAAAATCAGAGATAAAAAGTAGGAGACTTCATTCTACGTATTTTTGTTAGTAATCTCCTTGAATATTTCTTTATTTTATTCAGTATTTATTAAATCTAATTGGAAATACGATTGAGAAATATACAGGGTGTGTCACGTAGACGGCCCATTAGCCATATATGGAAAAGTAATGGCATTTCAAATTTGAAAATTTATTTACACATGTTTGTCAATACGCTCTATCTAATGAAAATATTTTGAACTTTCGATTTATACAGGGTGTTCCGAAATTGACGATCAACTTTGTTATTTTAGATAGAACACCCTGTATTTTTTTAGGTTTTTAGATTTGTCGTGAGAAGTTGATTTCAAAAACCTATAACACTTATATTATAAACTAAATAGTTTGGAAGTTATAGACAATTGAAAATCACATTTTTTCAACTTTTACTGATTGCTCCGGACAAACAACATAAAATCGGACAAAACGGTTTACATGTCCCTATCCTAACTTTTTAAGTTCTATTTGATGACATAAGAAGAAAATGTATACAGGCTGATCAAAATTTGTGTACTTTTGATAACCCTCTATGAATTTTATTCTTATGCGACAAAGTAGAACTCAAAAAGTTAAGATGGGGATATGTAAGCCGATTTATCTGATTTTATGTCGTTTGACCGGAGCAATTATTTAAGATTAAAAAAATGCGATTTTCAATTGTCTATAATTTCAAAACCATTCATTTTATATTATAAGTGTAATAGGTTTTTGAAATCAGCTTCACACGACAAATCTAAAAATGTAAAAACTACAGGGTGTTCTATTTAAAATAACAAAGTTGATCGTTACTTTCGGAACACCCTGTATAAACCGAAAGTTCAAAATATTTTCATTAGATAGAGCGTATTGACAAACCTGTGTAAATAAATTTTCAAATTTGAAATACCATTACTTTTCCATATATGGCTAATGGGCCGTATACGTGACACACCCTGTATGTCAAATTTATTTGTCATAATGGAGATTTTCAATAATTTCCTGTAATGTCTTAGTTCATACCCTCTCGAAAAGCTGTCGCGACAATCAAGTTAGATGACAATCATAAAAAAACCATGTTGCCAAACTTTTAGAAAAATCTGAATATTAGGTATTTTCGCGGAGCTAATCCTGAACTAGTTCAGAACACATTTAAGGATTACAAAGGCCACAAAGGGACAAGTTATATGCGCATGTCCTATTCGGAATATATTCAGGATTTTTATGTACCGCGAACGCATAAAATGAAACTTATCTATGACATAATATTTTGTTACTTAACAAAACAAATTAATTAATATTAAATTTTCACGCAATTAATTTAATGATACAGAAGAAATTATTTTTATGGAATATTTGTCTCCAGATTTGGAATATTTGTCTTTCATTAGGGAATATTTTTTTCTCCCAATATTCGCAACTGTTTTGCCAAACTTTCCAGTTTCGCACTGCGTTCGGTATTGCTGCTGGTGATAAGATGTCGATATTGATCATGGGACTCGCGAGTAAACCGAATTTTTATTATTTTTCCGAGCGCATCAATCTGTTATCTGCTAGGTTACACCGAAATATTTATAGAGAGTGTCTAGAGGTCCGTCTAGTCGGACCCGGTGAAAACCCAATAGGTCCGTCAATCAGCTGTTAAGATTGGGATTAAAACATAGTTTCGTAATTTTGATATTTATTTTAGCGTTCCTAGTGAATGTGTATACTTTAGTTCTGTAATATTAATAATTAAAATACAAGGCGAAACACTAATTTATATTTATTTTATTATGATACGTGATTCGCTTAAATAATAAGTTTAAACATATTTAAACAAAGCTGAAGTAGCTGCGTGGCATAGTGCCCGCTAGTGGTGCAATGGATCCGGGGATCGAATCCCACATCTCTCTAATTTTTTTTATTTTTTTTTTAAACTCAAGTTGGATTTTTAAGACTTCTTTTAATAAAATAAATATTTTTTTAATTCTACAGGTTAGCTTTGGTCAGTCAAAACTTCTAATAAAATAAATATCAAAATTACGAAACTACGTTTTAATCCTAATCTTAAAAGCTGATTGACGGACCTATTGGGTTTTCACCGGGTCCGACTAGACGGACCTCTAGACACTCTCATATTTATATTTGAAAAAATGAACAATCATGGTTTACTGTATATGTTGCAGGAGAAATATTTTTTGATTTTGATAATGTAAATAAAAAATTCTGTGCAGTTTAAAAAAGTCATAATCTCCATCACCAAAAAACCCCATGTACCAAATTTGAATGGAATCGGTTAATAATCATAAATTTCGTCCACCATTTTGCAGTCGCCATCTTGAATTTATTTATTTTGAAAAAAAAAATCATGATCTCCTATCCCAAAAAGCCCCCAATACCAATTTTGAAAAGAATCTAATCATAATTCCATATCTTATCCGCCATCTTGAATTTATTAATTTTGAAAAAAAAAATCAAAATCTTCAACACCAAAAAAACCCCATGCACCAAATTTGAATGGAATCGGTTAATAATCATAAATTTCGTCCACCATTTTGGAGTCGCCATCATGAATATATTTATTTCGAAAAACAAATTCATAATATCCGACCCCAAAAAACACAAATACTAATTTTGAAAAAAATCTGAATAATCACATATCTCGTCTGCAATCTTGAATTTATTAATTTTAAGAAAAAATTTGAAATCACCAACCCCAAAAACCTCCATATGGCAATTTTGAAGGAAATCTGTCCGTCCGTAATGAAATATCTATAAAACAAAGTTAGTTTTACAGCATTGCCATATCCTAGCAGAGCTCAGAGATTTTCTTGCTCTTGGCATAAAAAGAAATAAGATTAAAATTATATTGTATAGTAGACCAGATAAATTATATGAAATAAAATGTCACTACTAAAACGAGTAAATAATTTGGTCAAATGTATGCTGAAATAAATCGTAAATAAGACATATTGCTACATCTGTTGAATAATAGATTTATGAAATTTGACATTAATATGACATATGTCACATTTAGTTATTGTTATGAATATTGGAGTGTGCCACTGCGGCCTTAAACAATTTATATTGGAAAAACCTAGAAATTTTTTCAACATCATTATGGAAGGTGTATAAATCAATACTTAAGGAAAAATAAGTAATGGTTGATTATATATATATATTTTATATTCAATTATATTAATAGTTATATTGTAATTGTTTTGTAGATAGTTTAGTCATTGAAACAAGTGTTCAGTCGCTTATCAATTTCTCTATTTATTTACATCTATGTATTTATATGTTTTTTTTATGTAATGTTGTATTTGCAGCTGTAAATAAATATTATTATTATTATTATTATTATTATTATATGGGTTTGGCTTACATGTCGAAAGAACTCGTTAGTTTTTTTATGACATCTGTCAAACGGAAGTATCACTATCAAAAAATGACAGATGCAATATGTCACGGAATTTTAGATGCAATATGTCATTTGAAAGCCCTTGAAAAACTCTATTCACAACAGTCAAAATTATTTCTCCAACTGTCACCTGTCAAAAATTAAAAAAATGTCAAAATTTGAAACTTTAGCATTAAATATCTGAAAAAGTATTAATCCGATAGGGCTGAAGTTTGGTACAGGGGTTTGGGTTACCCGTCGGAAGAACTCATTAGTTTTTGTATGACATGTGTCAAACGGAAGTGTCGCTATTAAAAAACGACAGATGCAAAATGTCACGGAATTCGACTTGCAATATGTCATTTGAAAGCCCTTGAAAAACTCTATTCAGAACAGTCAAAATTATTTCTCCAACTGTCATCTGTGAAAAATAAAAAAATGTCAAATTGAAACTTTAACATTAAATATCTGAAAAAGTATTCGTAAATACTCGTCGGGAAAGTTTTAGGACGATACAACCGATTTTTTTAATTTGCAGTGTAAAAAGTTTATCCCTTGAGAACTTGATTTTTATGGATCATTGTGGGGCGGGTACCGGAATGGCTTGTGCGATACTATAACCAAACTTTTCACATACATGCAGGGGAATATTATACGTGATGTGAAGTTGAAAAAGTTATAAAAATTTGAATAGGAAAAAAGTTTTTCCATGCAAGCCACTTTAATTTGTATGGTGGGTATCGGGAGGGCCGGTCCGATCCTGCTCAAATTCAATACATCCAGACAGATAGACAGATAACCAGACGTTCTGACAGGATTTTTTTTGCATTTTCGGACTCAAGGAACTCGGAACCGTCGAGAAAAGTAATAAAAAGTGGGGGTAAGAAATTTTTTTCGCCATCACGAAACTAATACTGAGGCTTTTGGGTCTCAGTAAAACAGGAAACGATTGGGAATAATTATAAAAAATTGAGCAAAATAGGGAAATTTGGGCAAAATAACGAAAAATTAGGAAAATTGGGGCAAAACAATGAAATTTGAGAAAAAATATGAAAAAAATAGGGAAATTAGAGAATAAATATGGAAACATGGTGAAAAATATGGAAATATTGGCAAAACTATAAGGAAAAAATGGAAATAGTAGGGATAAAAACAATAATGAAAAACAGGAAAAATATGAAGAAGTAGGAAAAATGGAAAATATGGAGAAAAATGGAGAAAATAGGGGAAAAATATGGAAAAAACAGTGAAAAATTGGGAAAAATAAGGCAAATAAGAAAATTTGGGAAAAATAGGTAAATTTGAGAATAATAAGAAAAAATATGGAAAAATAAGGTAATTAGAGAATAAAATCAGAAACATGAATAAAAATATAAAAAAAATAAAACAGATATCAAAGAGAATATTACATTAGATTTTATGATTCTTTTATTTCGTATTTTAAGGCTGTTTTCTCAGTACTCTATTTTAGGTCTTATCTTATATCTCAGTTATTTATGATCAGAATTTTTTAATTTTTTGACGAGTTATTCAAAAATAAACTCCAAATAATCTGTAGGTTTTATTTTTTATTGTTATGCCCTAGTTTTTTAAATAAAAATTAAAAAGTGACTTTAACTTTTGTCAATTTGCGAAAATCAAATTTTGGAAACCTACGTATTGTAACTAATTTTTTTCTTAATTTTTTTTCTATTTCCTTTTTTTTCTGAAATTAAAAATCACCTTAGTTTTAATGTAAGGCGTTTTCCAATATTATTTTAATTTCGAACTCATGAAAATATATCGCTCTCTCTCTCTCTCTCGTCTAGCTAGCACAAACGCAGCATCGCCACAGTGAATCAGACAGAGTCTAACTCGCCTAGTATTGATAAATATCTTTGCATCAAACCAAAAGGTAAGATCATAATTTATTACAATTATTTAATTCTGTTGTTACTGTTGATAATAACGCAATGTAATTTCCAAATATTCGTAAGTTGTGCAGATAATATTAATTATTAATTTATTGTAAATATGAAAGTAACTATTATTTATTTGCAAGAATCTATCTAATAAAGTCAAGTCGTCAACGTGTACATCTAGGCGACTTTACAAAGTATTGAAAGTAACTATAGTAAGAAATCATAAATCACACAAAACAAATACAAATAAACACGGAAAATTATCAACATCAACCAGCTCTACAGAGTACAAACTACAACAGTGACAGTGAACTATGCAGTAAGCAGACGCTTTCACTTAATCAGGAACGCTTGTGTCCAGCACTTATGTACTAAACAGCAAATTATTGCCTGATCTCGTTAAAATAGTCGTTTTCTTTATCTAACAGCGGAATCTAATATCTATTTATCTCTTTATTTTGAATGCGAATTCACAGTGGATATGTCCAAGTTTTCATCTTTGACCAATTGTCATATAGTGGTTTTCTCCATTTTTGTCCTAATAAGTAAGATTTAACAGGTGTTTTTTATTTTTATTCTCTTCTTTAGACATTTGCAGTCAATGGCTTGACGGTAACTTCACTGCACATTAATAACGTTGTAATAACCGGCGAATAAAAACAAACACCAGTGTAATAACCCCTAGAAAAAATCTGATGTGGCCAGAAC
The DNA here is from genome assembly GCA_963243735.1 of Neocrepidodera transversa. Taxonomy (NCBI): domain Eukaryota; kingdom Metazoa; phylum Arthropoda; class Insecta; order Coleoptera; family Chrysomelidae; genus Neocrepidodera; species Neocrepidodera transversa. Next base: position 27,720,353 of record OY725341.1, read on the forward strand.
ATGACCTCTCGCCATTTTTGAATCAAAAATTTACAGGTTAGCACAAAAGAGTATGAAAAAAAAATTATTTTTTTGTAAATCTGGCAACAATGGCAAAACTTTTGAAAATTTTAATGATATGAAAATAAACTATAGTGTATACAAAATAAATGTACAAAACTTTATTGCCGTTTTGTATAGTAATGACGTCATCACTCATAGCAACTGCCACTTCCGGTTATCTGATTGGTACCAAAATCTAATCAGATCTAATCTAGGGTATCAGAATCCTGTATGCAAAATTTCAAATTTTTTTATTCAGTAGTTTTTGAGTTATCGTTACAACAACATCCATCCAAATACACACACACACACATACACATACACTAACACCCACACACTAACACACACACACACTAACACACACACTAACACACACACTAACACACACACACTAACACACACACACACACACACACACACACACACACACACACACACACACACACACACACACACACACACACACACACACACACACAAACACACACACAGACATCATCGGGAAAATATCAAAATCGTATTCTAGGGACCCCAAAACGTGTTTATCCATTGAAAACTCACTACCCAATCTTTAGCATGATTACTATACCTCTCTTATCTGATGTGCGAGAGGTAAAAATAACTGTAAGGTTACCTATAGTTACCAGTGTAATAACCTATATCCGGTAGCGTACTGTCACCACTCTCCTAGGAGAGAATAAAGGGCCTGGAGCATTAGTCAAATCTCTGAAAAGATGGACACGCTTCCCAGCCGAATTCTCTGGGCGGGAACGGCCACTCTTCAGTCGAAAGGGTGGTTCGTGCTCTCGCGGTGTTGCAGAGGCTTACCTTAGAGACAGGACTTTGGGGGATGGGGACAGTTTCACTTTCTGTTACTAAATATTTAATTCTATGATTTATTTTAAGTCGTTACTCTTTCTTTATATTTTCCCTTACAACCCCCTTGGAAAAGAAAAAAAATTAAAATATGCGAATGAAATTTTACTGTGTTTATTAAAAACAAGACTATGAAAGGTTTAACAACAAAAAAAATATCTATATAAAAAAATTAGAAAGAAAAAAAACAAATATAACTGACTGACAGAATTTACAAAAAAACTTACAACGCGAAAACTGATAATTATAATAAGAACCCAACTTATCGTGCATATCACGATCCCCTCGGTAATAAAATATAAAAAAACATATACTGCAGATAGCACCAAAATATTTGGGACTTAGTGCCTGCGGATTCTGGACTTACTGACTTAACAATAAATAAAAAAATTAAGTAATAACAAATAAAGTATATACGACCCTTAGATGTCAAAAAATTCTCTAAGATAAATCTGACAAGAGATACAGTAGTCCACTAACGGTAACTGAGCTTAAGAAGATTTTTATCTATGATAAATTAACTCCTATATAAAATGTGTCATTTAATGATGACAGTTTTGTCAGTTTGACAGCGATAAAAAAGGTGTATTCATTTTTATCGCGATAAAAATGCCTGTTCCTCGCGATAAAAATGCATGTTCCTCATAATCAGACTATATCTAGTAGCTGTGAATCGCGTCGGCACGTCACATTAACCTTAGTTCTGTCAGTTAAAATTATTTGTTTGGTTCTCTGCTATAGATGTCGCACTCAAAACAAAATTTTCTCGTTATTGCTTACTATCCGTTTGCGAGTTAACACACACACACAAAAAATGATTGCGCCGGGAAAGTGTTACGCCTCCGTTCAGATTTACGTCCAGAGTGCACACCGAACGTCAAATTTCGTTCGGATTTAGAGGGCGTTTTGTCCGAGTGTACATACTTTTGCGTTCATATTTATCGTCTAGACGACAACTTTTCATCCCAGTAAATACTTGGAGGAAATTTATCCGACATGCGCAGTTTGACCATAAGTCTGTTTTTCAATGAAATGAACGTCTTTCTAACCTCACAAATATCATAAAATTGGCAGTTGCCTTATTAAATAAATAAATGAAATAAATTATAATCTGATTAAAATGGATTCAGACCCTACCAAAATTTTATTATCTTGTTCAAGATGATGAAAACAATTTAATAAGAAACAAAAATAATTTGGTATTATTACAAAGGTAGGTGAGATTATGTAAACTTGATTTTCATAAGCTGGACGTATTAATCTAAAATTTTCTCTAAATTCCATTGCGGTGAAGTTAGAAATGGTTTGAATGAAATTTTCCACTCTTGATTACTTCTATTTATCCTGTTTCTCATTCTATACCTATATTTGAAATCTCTTACAATTTCTTCTTCACTAGGACTTGATTTCGAAAATAAATATGTAATAGCTTAAATAATTACGCCCCAGTCGTTCATATTTACAAGACAATTCCTATAAGACGTCACAACATCCTGGGTGTAAAACGCACTTTAAATCTGAACGCAGCCCGGTAGAGTTTGTTTAACCAGGAGCAGCTATCCGGAGCGCAGCATGCCGGTTGTGATTTTGGATAAAGGTTGGAGACTTCGCTTAAAACGCGCGTTTTTCAAAAATTGTTAAACACCATTATGCATGCGTTTCGCTAAAATTACCGTTTAAAAGTCAATTTCACGATGTAAATAAAATCTGTTTCGTAGACTATTAGAAATAGATTAATATATAATTATTTATTTTTGTTTATAACCCAGAGGGTAATATTTAATAACAGTTTTAATAACAATATATGACGTTTATATTATAGAAAAAATTGATCTATACAGTCTAGATTTTAATTGACTGTTTTTATTATAATGAAAATATATATTATATTCTTGTTTTTTATTATTAAAAGATTTTTCTGTGAAATAATATAATAAATAAATTTTTTTATATATTTTAAAAACAAATAAATACATTAAAATTATAATTAAGATTAATAGTATGATTTAAAATAAAAAAATACCTACTACTGTACCAAAGTTAAAATTCCAATAATATATACACTATACATATACAGTGCGACTCAAAAAGTCTGCACCATATGAGAAAAATTTTCCTTATTCATTTGACAGAAAATTTTACTCTTGATAAGTTGGTGCATTGCGAAAACTGCAATTTCAAGCGTCAAACTTTCAAATTTCTAAACGGTATACAGGGCGGTCAAAAAATAGGAATTTTGACCAAGAGTAAAGTGCCCTCTTATTTTTGACAATATCAAAAAAAATTATTTATCAAAGTTGTTAAGAATTAAAAATTACATTCAGATTCAAAACACAGCCTCCTACGCAAAAAAACCATTTTTTTATGTTTTTAGTCTAGCTCTCAAAATAATATATATCATTCCGGATGCACTTTAGGCACCTTCCTTCAATCACTATAATACATTTTGGTTAAAAAAATTTAGTTTTTTTCGTTATTTTCACATCATTCTCGGCCTTTTTTTAAAATTTCCATGATTTTTTGTTTTTTCTTGGTGCAAAGTTGAAATTTCACCCTGTAGACAGGTACATTAAAAACTACCATTATATGATGTAATTGAAGAAAATGGGTAAAAAAATAATATCCAAACGTTTTTAGTACCAAAATGTAAATAATTAACTAAACAAAATGAAGCTTTTGAAAATTAAAATAAAAAAAAAATAAAAATTACAAAATAATGGTTATTAATCTTAAAGGTGTAAAATCAAACCTAAACTAAACAAGAGTAAGCTTTTTAAAATTGAAATAAAAACAAAGAATATAATAATTACAAAAATAAGGGTACTTTACTCTTGGTCAAAATTCCTATTTTTTGCCGCCCCTGTATACCATTTAGGAATTTGAAAGTTTGACGCTCACAATAGCAGTTTTACGCAATGCACCAACTTTTATCAAGAAAAAAATTTTCTTTCAAATGAATAATAAAAATTTTTCCCATACGGTGCAGACTTTTTGAGTCACACTGTATACACTAACATTTCGTAAATGTAGCTAATTATTTGAGTCTTTTTTTATGTTGTGCACATTAATTATAATAAAAAATTTTAATGTGTCGATTTAAACATGATTGAATAGAAAAAATCTTCGAACAAATTTTACTCACAATCATATTATAATGAACAATAAAAGTAAATATTAAATTAAATAAAAGAAATACAAATAAATAACATAAATTTATAAGTAAAATAAAATAAGCTTTAATCAACTTGAAAACACGCAAGCGAGAATCAGAGAACCTATAACTACAATTTTTATCCATAAAAAGTTGAAAAATAGCGGGAATTCAATTTTTATGAGTGCCACCAACCGGTCATTAATATGAACTAACACGGCACGCAGAGCTACAGATAGGCGCTCCTGTTTAACCATCCTTTGCCGTTACGTCATAATCGGTGACGTATTCTGCTGTTTTACGTTTGTCGTATATTATTTGAATGTTCTTCTTCTTCTTCTTAATTTGATTTGTTTATTATTTGAATGTTATTTTACACATAACCTCAAAATTAAAATACAACTAATGACATATGTTAAGGATTGTTTTCAATGACCCATGTTAAGGTGTGTTTGTATTAATAAATTGGTAATGCCGAAAATTGTATTTTGCTTTATGGGTTGCGTACCTTTTTACATAATTTAGTAATTTCTTTTAACTTGAAACCTCCTTTTTTTAACTGATTTGTTTCAAATTTCTAGTTTGGGGATATAACTATTCATATTTTTAAAAATTGTATAGTAATTATTGTCTGTGTTATTATGAGAAATACTTTCGTAAGTATTCCTAAAAAATGAAAATAAAACACATGTATGGGAGAAAACAGGCAATAAATAAATTTATTTCTGAAAAAACTTCCAATTCAAATAGGAAAAAATCTGATGTGGCCAGCACATGACCTCTCGCCATTTTTGAATCAAAAATTTACAGATTGACACAAAAAAGTATGAAAAAAAATTATTTTTTTGTAAATCTGGCAACAATGGCAAAAGTTTCGAAAATTTTAATGAGATGAAAATAAACTATAGGGTATACAAAATATATGTGTAAAACTTTATTGCCGTTTTGTATAATAATGGCGTCATCACCCATAGCAACTGCCACTTCCGGTTGTCCGATTGCCACCAAAATCTAATCAGATCTAATCTAGGGTATCAGAATCCTGTATGCCAAATTTGAAATTTTTTTATTGAGTAGTTTTTGAGTTATCGTTACTACAACATCCATCCAAACACACACACACACACACACACACACACACACACACACACACACACACACACACACACACACACACACACACACACACACACACACACACACACACACACACACACACACACACACACTCACACACTAACACACACACACAGACATCATCGCGAAAATATCAAAATCGTATTCTAGGGACCCCAAAACGTGTTTATCCATTGAAAACTCACTACCCAATTTTTAGCATGATTCCTATACCTCTCTTATCTGAAGGGCGAGAGGTAAAAAAGGAACGAAAAAACGGATAAGAAACGTAAACTAAAATAGATGTAATGAAATAAAATGCAAAATCTAAGCTTCATCACTGATAAAATCATCTTCATCATCACTTTGGGAGTCCGATTCACTCAGATGATAACAGGAATAAAATGAGATGCATCAAGGTATTTTTCTTATTCCCAGTCATTATTGATTAATTGATTTGTGTGCCTGAAATAGTGCTTCCATGAAATACGTCCAGCATGAACTTTGATTTTGTAGTCTTTATCTATTTCTATTCCACTAGTAACTGTTTTTTGAACGGTTCTAATAGATATGTCTAATAAAATCAAATCAATAAATGCTTACATTTTGCATAATAAAGCTAGATATTTACGTTGTAGACTGCATTTAACGGTAAAAGCGCTTTTCCAGCATATCTTTCTCTTGAAAAGTAATTAATCAACTTCAAAATTAAAGTTTGCTCTTTCTCATTATACCGGGAAGGCATTTTGCCAATGAACAATTAATTAAAAAAGGCGAAAATAATCAAAAATACTCAATACAAATCAAAATATGACAACTTAACTGTCAAAAGTAATAAATAATCTGAATTAGTTAAGAAATACGTCAATGACGTCATAATTCCGTCTCATCCATTTCATGATGGAGAGATAGAGATGGATAATGTATGACGCAACGGCAAAGGATGGTTAAACAAACTCTACCTATTTCGACCGCTGCTAGGTGGTACTCGATTCACACTGCCGAGTTAAAATTTTTTTTTGTGACCACGTCGTGTTGCACATTCGTCGAGACGTCTCGTGAGGCCTGTATTTTTGGAGGTCTATATTCGCTGATTGGCTGGCTATCTCTATTTCCCTCGACTTTTTTATAAGTTGTTGGATTCGGAGCAACCATAGCCGCGTACTCCCGTTTTCCCATTGGCCATGGATCTGATGCAGTACCACGCGTTAAGGCCGTCAATTGTAATGTTTTACGCAACTATCTTTCGCTGCTTCAGCGGTTTTTCTATCTACTGGTGCCTTAGCACGAAATTCAACTCGATATGTTTCGCAAATTGCGACATGAAGTGACTTTGTTTAAAATAAAGGATTTTGTTATATCCTGTGGATTAAATTTCATACCTTTGGGTTCCGTGACCTGACCTTGTTAATTTAATAATTTAGAATATTATGAAATATATTTTTTTCTTTAAATTTATCTGTGTTTCTTTTCTTTATTACAACGTCACGATCGTAATGGCGGCATATTAAAATAATTAGAAATTTGAATTTTTAAATTAATTTATTCAAAATCTAGCTCAAATTACGGTAGATAATTAAACTCCATGGGTTTTATTTGATTAATTCTAACTGTTAATAAATAAAAAACGTGAGGTTATATTTTTGTTGAACTTCCCATAAGGGATAATTTATGCTGTTTAAAAAAATCACAAAAAAACTTTGAAATAAATTCTTTTTTAAATATAATATAATCATGGTAGTAGTAGTTTAAACATATACAGTATGTCTGAAAAAGTCCAAGATCCAGAGCAAAAAAAGTAGGTTCATAATGCAATCTTCTAAAGATCAAATCTTATTGTTGGAACATGTTCAGGAGTGTCCCCAGAAAATAAATTCAAGTTGGCGAGACGGGGGGGCACGAGCGTCAGTCGTCAATAGTACAGATCATTTTTGTAGATACAACTTTAATTTAAAACTTTTTTTGTATAATGCATAAGTTATAGTTTTCGAAGAAAAAAAACTCTTATAAGATGGTTTTGTCCGTCCGTCCGTCTGTTAGCCTGATTCAACTCGAGAACGGTGAGAGATAGAGACAAACGGACAACGGCAATCGATTCAGCATCGTTAAAAACCTCAAAAACAATAATAAAAATAATAATAATACTCACCCTACATTTCACCCCCAGAAGCCAATGGCTTGTGCGGGGAACGGACGGCTATTATTATTATTTGCCTTGGCGCTCCGGGGCGACTTACTGGGGATTGATGGCGCCATTTGGCTATAGGTGTAGGAAAACCCGGAAAACCTCACCACCACCATCGGCACAGTGACACAGGGGGATTGAAAATCTAGGCTCCGCATTAGACATTAATTAAATTAATATCCAATGCGGTTTACCTATTCGGGCCAAGTATCTAACACTGAAATTTTTAAATTAAAATTTCACTGTCAGATACGAGGCACGAACCCACGTTGGCTCTAGCATATAAACAGCCATAAGTGAATATGACCGATAGCCAACGGTCTGTGCCACTGAGATCGATAAGACCACTAATATTAATCTGTGACCTATTTTTACTTTCCCGCTACTTATACTATATAATATACTGTAGTATATAGGGCATATCCCTATGTAGAAATTTATTTTCGTAGCTTAAAATTTTCGAAAACTCGAAATTACGGCAAAAATATTGTAGTTTTTTACTTATTTATTTATAGAGCTCCAAACTCAGACTTGTGCAGTGAACTATCGTGCCACATTTTTCAATAATTTTAATTGTTTAAGATCCGTTAATCCATTTTAGTAAAGTGTAAAGGTGTAACAATTGATAATTTGAGGGATTGTTTTCTTATTATTGTTGCTTTTAATTCAAATATATGAAAAGGGCACTTTTTAGTTTTTTTTCACCAAAATTGAAAAATATTTTAATATATTATTATTTTCGCTGCTAGCTATAAAAACAATTTAATAATTTAGTATTATTATTATTAATCCATATAGCGGAAAAAAAATTAATTGCCAATAATATTAATAAAATAGCAAAAAAGATATCCATTCTTATTTTTAAGAATTAATTGAAAACCAAAGTAAACATAAACAAACAGATTTACCTGTTGATTTTATATAGGTACTCTTCTATATGTTTTCAGATTTGTACCTAGATTAAAAAACTATTAACAAAACACATCTGTGCATCCATTACAGAGATAAATATTATATTTAAACATCCGAGTTTCAAGATTTGATCTTAGCTTGGAGGAAAATATTTTAGAGACAAAAATTTTAATTAGAAATCCAGCCAAAACAAAACGAGTTAATTAAGGACTTAACATATATATCAAAAGCAATCTTCCTAACAAGTTCTGCCAAGACAACAGATTGTTTCATGTCAGAACTACTTATGTTATTTTCGCAAATTAGTTAACATACAAGTTAGAAGATCATCCCACAGTTGCTTTTAATCATAATTTAGCATATAAAGGATACAGTCTTATACGCGGATCCGACACAATTAGTTTTCCTGTTGTTTAGGATTATTACGTACGCTGTTTGTCCTATATTAATCCCATTGTGCATATATAAGGTTTTCCTTCCTACGGTTAGGATAAGTCATCACTTTTAAAAATCAATATCAGTGGATTATGACGCATTTTAGTAATAATTTGTTAGCTTAAATATATATATTTATTATTATTTTTTGTAATAAAATTAGTTTACGACTTCTACAAAACTAATTTTATATTTTTTGACCAGAAAGTGAAGTATGTAGTTTTAATATTGTAATATCTAATGTTAATCTATTTTATTTTAACTATAGTCATTTATATTAAAGAGCGACTGAGTCGAATAATACTTGCTTCACTCACAGTGAGATGAAGAGATATTTGGTTATTAAAATACCGGCGAATCGTGGTCGGTGGTAAAAAATTACCTATCCTTATCACATTTAACAATAGTTTATGATTACGACCATAAATTATATGGTCTTCAACCTCGGTCCAAAGTTTGGACCAGCTCTATGGTCCTTATTATACAAGTTTTGTTTTTAAAATAATACGTATTGACTTATACAGGGTGTGCCTCAAATAGTGTAAAAAAATTTAAGGGGTGATAGTACTCCAAAAATTAATAAAAAAACGTTCCTATAAGCATAGGTCGTTAAATGCATATTAAGGGAGTTAGAGGCTTTAAAAGAGTGAATTTTAAAAATGTTTTTTGTTAATTATAAGTTTAAAAAACAAGATACAATTTCGAAAACTAGGAGACATAAAATTCAACCCTAAATCCAACGATGATATCAGTTATTGCAAGGGTAGAGAATTCATTTATACATAACTTTTTATGGGTTGTTTTTTTTACAACGTGGGTACAGATTTTAAAATCTACATGCTTTTATCTTTCAGAAAGGTATTTTTGTTGCAAGTCGCTTAGAGTAACCGTTTTCGAGAAAATTGAAGGTAAACAGTTTGCTGAACCCTTATTTCCGATTATTAAAATAATTTTTCCATATCACCGTTGGATCTAGGATTAAATTTTATGTCCCCTAGTTTTTTTTCGAAATTTTATTTTGTTTTTTAAACTTATAATTGAAAAAAAACCATTTTTAAAATTTACTCTTTTAAAGCCACTAACTCCCTTAATATACATTTAACGATTTATGCTTATAGGAACGTTGTTTATTAATTTTAGGAGTACTATCACCCCTAACTATTAAGCTATCTATTATTTTCCAACAAACTATAATTTTAATTTATTTCACCTATGTTTTCTACAAAATTAGAAAGTGTACAGGGTCGATTATGAATTAATTAAAACGAATAAGTTTTTAAACAACACACTTATGAATGTCATTTTTCTTAAATGATGTTACTCGACGACCTTTTGTCCCCGTCCATTAGCTAAGGTTAATTCATATTTCTCTGAAATGGACTTTATAGTAACAATAAACAAATCAGTGATTACTCATTTTACACTAAATTTTGGAGAAGTTTAGATTATATGCTTAGTAAAGATTTAATTATATAAAATTCCTCCAATGCACCGGGTTGTTTCAACGTCTATGTAGCTGGAATACCCCCTACGGCAGAATTTAATGGGACATGCGCAGGATTTATGGCTATTTATGTGCTAATTTCGGACGCCAATAAAAAATTTTGTGCTTTTTTCTTTTAAAAATTACAAGAGATTCTGCTGGCTCTCAGACCAAGCTGGAATACTCCAGGTCAAATATATTGGAAAATAAAAATTGAAAAACGGTTTTGTTATCTCCTATTTATGTGCTAATTTATATTTCTGTCCATAATTTTACAATATTAAGTTATTTGTAATTTAAAATTCATTCTCAGTTATACATTTTCAGTTTGTTTACTTTTTACAGGTACTTTCATTATATTTGACGTGGTCGCAATGACCACGAATCTTCAATTCCCTTAGAGGAAATTCCTGAACATACTAGATAGAGCACAAAATTTTTGATTGGCGTCCGAAATTAGCACATAAATAGGAGATAACAAAAATGTTTTTCAATTTTTATTTTCCAATACATTTGACCTGGGGTGTTCCAGCTTGGTCTGAAGCCAGCAGAACCACTTGTAATTTTTTTAAAAGAAAAGAGCACACATTTTTTTATTTTCGTCCGAAATTAGCACATAATTCCTGCGCATGTCCTATTAAATCCTGCAGTAGGGGGTATTGCAGCTATATATTGTCCAACTACTAAACCGACAAATTCAACGTCCCCACCAAAATTATCTCCCTTCCGGTTTCCTACAGTCGGTTATCCCCGAACAGTGTACAGTGGTGGCGTCAACTTTGAACTGCTTCCTGTATTGTTTGCTTTGGCAGTAAATTTAAAATATCTGAGGATTTTGAGATGTACATAAGCGTCAAAATGAATATATCTGACTTTAAACAAAGAAGTTGATTTAAACAGATGAATACGTTTAAACATAGGAGTTATTTTAAATAGAGGATAATTATAATTTAAGGTTTTTGCTCATATTAGAAAATCTTTTTATCCCATATTCATTCTCCAGTTATCCCAGGAGGAGAAAATAAGGGACGATCATACCTGTTTCAATTGCTTCTGTCTCTTTATCAATTTTTTGAAAAGTGTTCTTTTTAATTCCTGTTGCTGCTAATACTTTAATCTGTGACGTTGTAAAGGAATTTGAATGTCATTTTTTCTTGATTTTTCATTAACCTAATGATTTTGGATATTATTTCTTTTGTCTGCTCAGAATACTTACCATTTTGATAATAAAGCAATAACTTACTTACACTATTTGGCAATAACAACTTTAGGCACGACACTGGTATCTGCCAGTTTTCCATGTACTTTGCGTTTGCCCATGCGCAACTCATTTCGGAAATCCTCGAGTCTAGTTCCCCACTTCTCTAATTTTTAACGTAGCGGTCGGTTTAGTAGTTGGACAATCTATACATAGACGTGTTGTTTCATTTTCTACTTAGAAAACGACAGTTTACTCATCAAGCCTTTTATGGATTTATTATTTTAAATATAAATTATAATAGTTTTTAATGTGTTTAGTACCAGGAATTTTATTAACAAACATCTTTAACAACCCATTATCCCAATCGTTCATTTACTACAACACTTTCTTTCTGGATGTGGACAAAGTATTTTTAAATTCGAAAAAGTTACCAACGTGAGATATTGATTGTAAGCAGTGCCAGTTGCTGTAAAGTTACCCTTTACACCCTCTACGAGGTCCTCATAATTATATTTAAGGTATATTATATTATATTATATTATATTATAATGTTTATATTATATTACTGTTATAACATTTTCCCACTTGTACTCAATATTATCTGTGAAACAGCTGACATTCCATTTGTAGTTTCTAAAGTCCACTAAGCAATTGTTGCCCCGTTTTGATTGGTCAAAAGTTGTTGGTCATTTCATTTTGTCAGTTTACATGTGGTCATTATTTTAAAATCGTATTCATTATTTAAAATGCTGTTAGGATATATTAATTTATATAATAAAGTATAAAAAATTACCTGCTGTGTTAGTTACTCGCCCTTTAACGCCTCCCAAAAATTGGCAATACAACACGTTTAGTATTTTTATTGTTTAATTCAATATGTGGATACCCTAGAAAAACGAGTTTCTGGGTCGGGAAGCCGTCCATAATGCAAAAAATGAGCAACCAGCTGAAGTAACCACAGATCAGCTATCTTCGTCATCAACCACTAAAGCGAAAGTTTTTATCATATGATGACAAACCTTATTACAAATCTACAACACGATGACAAATGAAGGAGAAAAGAGACTTTTAGATAAAACTGCGGAAGTCACAGGAACACCAACGACGACAGTTTGGAGGGTATTACAAGGCGTGTCTAAAAAAAGGAAAGCTAGGTGCAATAAGGGCAGTTTTAAAAAGTGTACACTAATCCATATTTGGACAAAAACTTTAAAAGGCATTCTGAAATCTATGGGATTTAAATACAAGACGATATATAAGAAACAGTGTTTGATGGAAAGTGAAACGATCAGGAAATGTAGGTATGATTATTTACGACAAATTCAAAAATATCGACAGGACAACCGTCATATATTTTTTCTGGATGAAACGTGGTTGATACCCATGACAGAATAAAAAAAAGGTTCGAACGATAATTACACATCGTGCAAAATAAATATACCACTGTGACCTCCTACCCCCTGGCCTCTGTTTATCTCATGAAAAAGGCGAGTACAAAGTAACAAACCGATGGCCATTTCGGTAAGAAACTTTCGTACTCAAATTTACCACAAAATATACCTGATCGTCTAGTATTGTTAAGTTAGGACCCACGTTGAGTTTAATAATAGTAGTAATAATAATAGCATTATTATTCATAATTGTAATAACCCCAGAAATTCTTTTAAAGTTTGGTGACAAGTGAACATAAATCAAAACACAAAAATCTAAAGAAATTATTTATTCATTAAGAAAATTTACTGAAGAATGATTGCGCCATTTGGCATAAAAGGCATAGGGAAAATCGGACAACCGGAAAACCTAACCACCATCATAATGAATGTTTAATTATAAATTACCAATTGTGTTAACAATAAAAAAATTGTAAATAGCCTTTTTGGAGCTTATAAAACTCCAACCAATGTGTACCCACTACTGGGACATTTATGTACAAAAAGTTCTTAATAACTTTAAATACCGTAAATTTCATCAGATGTGCACCGTCTCTCTCTGCATTATTGGCAATTATTGCTCTTTTGGGGTATCAGAAATACCTCTTTTTATTATTATACTGTTTGTATGGACAACCCTATTGAATTGCTGCCAGATCAGTACCAGCGATGTAACCCATATTTCAGGCTGAATACTCGTTGAACCATAATGTAGAAATATATAATGCGATTGACACAATACGCCTCTGCGTAACATTGATAATTTATTTTAGAAACATATATGATAGAAGTTATTATTTAGGGATGGTATAAACGTCACCCCCTCGTGAACAACGAAAGATGGAAATTTTATCAGCTGTTTCAGTGGATACGTATTTAACCTTTGGCTCAGGGACTATAAGAAGTTGGCGAATTAAAAAGTGAAAATACTTATTCTGATTTATTTTTACGAAGGTAAAATAAAACCAACGAAGTGAAGAATTTGTCGTTTACAATGAGAGATGTAAAAATGGGTAGACGCCGAAATATTTAGCGTCGGGACGTAAAGCGTCGGGTCGTGGAATGGCGTCGAATATTAGAGAGCAGCGTCGTATGGAATGGCGTCGAATATTGTAGCTTCAATTAATGGTGTTGGTAGTTTAATTTGTGAAAATATACTGGGTTTTGCAGTAAAACCCAACTGTTGAGACGATGTTGGTAGTTTGAAATTTGATTTTTGATTGATCCGTCCTCCCGCTTTCACCCCCGTTTTTATTCCGTTTTTGACTAAACATTCCTCGTCATAATGTTCTCTGGTATACCGTGTAATATTTGTTTTTCTGTAAACACAGACATCTAAAGTATCTTGGTAAAAATGCAAACGAAGACAAAATATAATATAATTAAAAACAATATGTTTTGACAATCTACACTCAGGCAGATCAAGTGGCTTCAGAAATCATCGAATGTCTTAAAAAATCAACAAAGTCTAAGGGGAACCAAAACACATTAAATATAATGGGTTTTGGCTATCTCTCTAAAATTTCTTAAAATAATAATTCAATAAGACGAAACAAAACACCATTAAATTTCTGAAAAAATAATAATATGGTATACCATACACCACCTTCCAAAGGCAAGTGGATAATGATTTTACATGCAGGAAGTGAAAATGGTTTCGTCTTTGGAGCTTCGTATCTTGAATGAAAGAACCTAAAAGAAGCTAGTGCCGATTACCAGTAAGATATAAATCCCCAAATATTTGAAAAGTAGTTCAAAGACATGTTGCTATCTCCAAGAAGTGTCATTGCAACCGATAGCGCAAGTTACCATTCTGAACAGATTGATAAAGTTCCGAACAGCTATAATAGAAGGCTTGTTCCCGAAACGAGTTCCTAACTTGTTATGAACATACTCAGTTGCGCAGTTATTAAATAATGGATCAGGAGTCTGCGTAGTACAAAATAATGGAAGAGTTATTTTATACTGCGCAATTTAGTATGTTCAAGTTAGGAACTCGCTTCGGGAACAAACCTAGAAATGAAGATGTTTGTAAATTTTTAAGCGATAACGATGTATTTCGAAGATTGGAGGTACTTGGAACAAAATTTTCCTGAACAAATATAAAATTGACGTTCTTGTCGCAGAGTCAGGATATAATATGATACGTTTCCCCCCATATCATTGCATATTCAACCCAATTGAACTGATATGGGGTGAAGTTAAACAACAACTACGTCGTGGAAATTGTAACGCCAAATTCAGCCACGAAACCCTGTATAATATTCGAAGTGTTTTTTTAATGATCAGTCCTGATTATTGGAAATATTCAGTAACAGACATCGAGAACAGATACAGGTCTACTCATGTTCAAGAACTTATTATTATGGTTAGTGATGATACAAATGATAGCGACACTGAAACACAGACTTAATTTTTATAGGTATTGTCTATATGTTGTAGTTATTATCTCAGTCAATAACTTCATTTAATGTTAATTTGTATTAATCATAAATTGATTTATATCATTCTAGTTCAATAATATGTTTTTATTGCTTAGTTACCAACTATATAAAGGTATACTATATAGTAAATTTTAGGCCCGCGCGGGCATAATGTGCACATTATGACCCGCATAGTGCATTTTATGGCCCGCTCGGACATAAAGATAAAATAGTTATTTATGAAACAAGTGTGTAAAGTGATACTTTTTTCACGAATTTGAATGTTGTCGCACGAGCCAAAGGCTAGTTCACATGAGTGAAAAAAGGCACTTTACACACTAGTTGCATACAATATTTTTTCTACTACCATAATTTTTATGTACAAAAATAGATATCGCATTCAAGAGGTTAACAATAAGCTATTTTAAAAAATCTTAAAGTTAGCCAGTTGATTTCTGGTACATAGAACCTTGGCAAGATAAGAAATATAAGGATATTGCAAAAAATATGTTGCACGTGTAAAAAAGTTATTTTGAAAATTTTATTTTACTTTACGCACTAGTGAAAAAAAGTTAAACTTTACGCATTTCTTAGCGTGCGTAAAGTAAGTATTTTACGCACGGTAGTAGAAAAAATAGTTTTTGTTTAACTTATTAATAAAATTACAAATTATGAAATTTGTATGTAAAAAATAAAAAATGATTGTAAAATATTTAATATTTGATGGCATAAGGATTTCAAAAAAAATAAATAAAATTAGTTCCTCAAAAAGGACTATGGGACATAAAATTTTGTAGGTATGCACCGCGAGAATAAACAGATGATTATGCCCTCGTCGCACTCAGGGCATAAAGATCTATTTATACTCTTGTTACATAAATAACTATTATTAAACGTCAATTTTTTTACTTTAAAATAACTTTTTTTTTGTATATATACCTATATTAAAACCTTCCCGCTTGAGAGTATTTTCTTATTTTTGTTATGTAATCACTGTTCCTAATAAAAAATACCATAGGGACGAACTTATATTTTTTAATAAATTGGTTTATATATTCCATTGGTAATAAAAATAATAAATCCAAAAGGTTATCCATATTTGAAATGTGGTCCAATTTTCAATATATGAAATGAAACTCCAAGTCATGTACCACACAAATATATTTCTTAAAAATTATTGGATTGGGAAAGCGGCGACAAGTTTCGGCTAAACAGACATCTTCAGGCCAAGAAGTACATTCGATAATGGGAGGAGGCGTTTAAGACTTCTAAACCCTAAAATTTAAAGAGAAGTCTTATAATACGGCTCTGTCTGTCTGTCCGTATTTATAACTCAAATAGGAAAAGTTATAGAGACAAACGATCAACGATAATAAACTCAGCATGCCTTGAATAGCTCCCACATAGATTTTCAGATTTTTATGACTTCCGCTTTCAAAACTGGTGTTATAAACCAGAACTGGAAGTAATACTACCGGTTTCAAAAACAGCATTCCGACGTGAAATTTAACGTTGAATCGATATTTAAACCAGATTTGAGATATCTTTTATGGTTCATGAGATATTGTTTGTTTAGAAGTCGTCGACGTGCCTACTCACTGACTTTTTACCTCTCGACCTTCAGAT
Source organism: Neocrepidodera transversa (assembly GCA_963243735.1). NCBI lineage: Eukaryota > Metazoa > Arthropoda > Insecta > Coleoptera > Chrysomelidae > Neocrepidodera > Neocrepidodera transversa. Next base: position 27,737,233 of record OY725341.1, read on the forward strand.
AAGAGAGGTATAGTAATCATACTAAGTCCACCCTGGGAGTATCGTGGTATAAGGCACCATGTAAGGGTGCAAGATAATCAGAAAAATAATGATTAAATCAAAAATATGAAATCACATCACAGCGTGACATAAAACAAGAAGGGACAATTGACAAAGAGAGAAATGGAAGGGATGACAGAGTGGGGACAAAGTTAGGAAAGAATTAACAAGATTATCTTAAAGGTAATGAAGTTATATACAGTAAATATGACCTGAAGTAATACAATGTGAATCCATTTTAAACAATTAATAACGTTAAAAAAACATAACCGGGTGTTGTAATCTAAAGAAATAAAAATTTAAGTTACGAATATTAGAGACCGGGTACAAGACCAGGCGTAATAGAAAAGAAGAAGACTAGTACTAGTAGGTACAAATGACATATGAAAAGATTAATTGTAATTAGGTTAAGTTAAATTAAAGCAAAACCAAAACGAATATTTCATAGATAGGATAACGTTTTACAACTAAATTGAAGGAAGGAGTGGACGAGTACATTAGGGAGTGGATTAGGAAAGTAATTGTGAAAATTGATCTGATAGGAAAATATGGTTCCCTTTCGGTCTTAGTTATTTGTTCATTAATACAGTATTTGTAATTATTAAAGTAAGAAAGGATCTCAAACATTTCAAGAAGGTTTAATCTATTGGGACAGTCATGTAGGAGAGTAGCATCTGACATGGAAAAAGAATGGTTATATATGTAATTATATGATTTGCAAATTAAGTATCCCACATCACAGGTTTTATACCCGGATTGACTCATAAACCCTTTAATTTGTTTTAAAGAATTTTTCATGTCACATAAATTTTAAATCCTTTGTACCCGTTTTGCCACCACCCATTTAGTTATTTTATCCACATGGATTTATTTTCCTAAAAACTACTATTTTCACTAATTATATATGGTAAGTTTGTTTATATTTGTTAAAAAAACCCTCCCCCCATTATGTACTTCTAAAGTAATGATAAATTTACTAGATTTTTATATTTTTTGCAAAAAAAAGAAATTTACACCGTTGTGCGCTTCGTCCTAAGATATTGTTCCGCGTTACACCGGTGTGCTGCCAACATTTCTCTAATGGTAAAGTGATCCCACTTATGAAATTTAGAACTATTATTGTTAAAAAATTAACTCTAAATGAAGCAATAGTACACAATCCAATCACTAAGAAAAGGACAAAAATCCATTGTTTACAAAAAACGGTGGGCCGCATCGTGGTGATCGTGTTAATATTTAGATACCTATGTACATTTATTTAAATTACTTTTTGAAATTACCCGATAATTTATTAATTTCTATTATGTTATGTAGTTTACAAATTGTTGTGGTTTTTTTATTCTAAATTGTAATACACCTACTTATATCTATCTTTGTTTTATTTTTTATAAAAATTAACGCTAATTAATGAAATAACTTTAAATTATACTGAAGTAGGTACTGCCAATGTTTAAATTTTAAAAGAGGTACCATTGCATTAACCGATTTATAACAGTTGCTCATAAAGCAGTAAAACCCTCGTAAAAGATCAGAGTCCTGTATAAGTTAAATCCAAATATCCCTTCCTCTCACTATATACTATCTATTATTTTGGACCACGGGTATTTGAGGAATACAAATATTATGAATTATATAAAAATGATAAAAAGTAGTTCAGATGGTTTTGGAGCCATTTTATTTTAATAATTGTTAACTGTACTCATAATAACGTGTTTAGAATTTATATTTTTATTTTGTCAAACATATTTAAATCTTTTTTTTCTAGATTTTGTCTTGAAAACCTAAGTATTTAAAAACCTTAATTAAGATATACAATATTTCATTTTTTTTAAAAACCCCCCGAACAATATTTCATAATTCGGAGGGCCTAAGTAGTTTTCCGAATTATCTTCATACTCTTCAGCAGCTTGTCTCTCTAAATCTTGGAAAACATTGTCACTAGAATTGGTATATTGCTCCAAAGCTTGTCTTTCCAGTTCATCAGATTGACTTCCAGATATAGGAAGAATGCAATCTATTTTGGAATCCTCTAAAACTAAATTAACAGTTTTTGACACTAACTCATCCATTTCATTATTCACTTCGGCAATAGAGCAGTCTGAACGGGAAGTTAAATTTGATAATGAAAATGTTTCGCAAGGTTTTTTAAAGTCATCTACACTTAAGTTTCCTCTTGATCGAATAAAACTTTTTTTTTGTAAATCAGTTTTTGTTCTAGATTTATTTTTGAATAGTTGGTTGTCAAATTTTTGAAAATTGGATGAACACTGGTTTTGTGAAATAAAACTTGAAGCAACGTTATATTGGGATGGAGTATGGGATTGACAGTTTCTCTGAAGTACATTCCTATTTCTTTCTAAACTGATTGGAACACTTCGTTGGAGAAACATTGGATTATAAAATGGTTGTAAGTAATTTTGCTGAAATGAATTATGGACAAACATATAAAATGATGGGTATTGATAGTTATTTGCAACAAAATTTTGCCGATACCGTGTCATAGGCTGCTGAGATACTACTTGACCTAATGGAAAGTAAGTATTTTGGGATTGTGGCATTGGATTTACTTGGCAAATCTTTTCACATTGAGAATTTAAGCTATTATCAATTCCTACTTCACTGGTTGATGTAGTAGTTTGTACACTACGAGAACTTGTGATAGACCTATTTGGAAAAAGTTTAGGGATATTGCTAACGAATATTGGACTTTTAACTGTTTCTTCAGAATCTACTTTTCTTTTACTAAAATTATTAATACTTCCTAGTTTTTCCATCGCATTTTCACCAGTTTTAGAAACATTTCTTGTTAATATAGTCATTTGGCTATCCGTAGGCGTTGGAGTTGTTTTATTTGAAGAAAATCCTTGTAAAACTGCTGAATAAAGACGACGGTTTTGTGGTGAGTCAGTTTGATTTTCAAGTATTTGATTATCGATGGTGTTATCCTTAGAATCCGGTTTTAAAGAACTTGTAAATAAATTTAAGTGATCCATGCTACTTTGAATATCCAAATCATTTTTACACCATTCATAATAGTCTTCTTTTAATTCACTACTAACATCATCATATTCTGACACAAAAACACGACCTGCAGGAGACTTATAAACTAATAGAGATTTTTCTCCTCGAATTGAGTGTAGACTACGAAACATAAACGTTCTAGAATCTATAGATTCAGTGTCCCATAATTTTTTTACATTATCTTTACTAATCTGGAGTTTAAGAAAGTATTCAGATAAAGAATTACTTTTTAGGAACGGTGATTCAAATCCACTAACAAATTTAAATCTAGTTTGACCTTCTTTTGTGTCAACTAAAGATTTGTAAAAATCTGTATAGAGTTTAAAAAACTTATCAACTTCTTCTAACATCCAAGGTTCTTTTTCAATTTCCCCACCAAAACTGTATTCATAATTTATTGAATTTTTAAAATCGTCTAAGGTATATGAAAGTTCTCTAGAATCATTATATTCATAATTGGAATACTTCGCTAGTTTGCTATTTGGAATACAATCTCTTACTGTTCTGGGTCTTAATTCTACGGATTTTGGTTCTAGAAGTCCTTTTTCCCTTATGAGAAGATCCATATTAGTTTGTTGGTAACTGTTATTTTCCTTAGTCCATGTGTTATCAGCACCAAAGACCACATTTTCGTAAGCTATCTTGAGACGTTCCCGAATACTCATTAAAATCTTAAAGATATATTTTTTATGATTAAATGTATTTTAAATATATATTATATATGTCAAGTTGAAGTGTCAAAATAATGGCTAACATCAGTGACATCCATTAAAAAATTGCCGTAATAAAAGAAAAAAATTGTGGATTTAACAACAAATAATTAGACTACTACCTTTATATTTTATTTGTTTAATTTTTTTTTTTAAATTAAGCTTTATCTTTTTTTAGGTATATTTATGTACATATAATGTGTATATATTTAAAAAATCCTTTTTTGTTTTTTTTTTATATTTTATTGTACAAAAAAGAGTATTTATAGGAGGAATCTTTTGGGTGTTTGTAAAAGATCTACAATATATCCCATACATAAGAATGAACATCATGGGGATTTCGTAAACCGTTGATGATCAAAGTCCAGTTAAATGGAAGAACTAAAGTTGGTGTATGTAAATCCATAATATCCAGAACCGTACGCATTTATTTAATAAACAACCAAAACATTAAGAGGGCGTTTTACTCGAGAAATGACTTGTGTAAACTATAGTGCAAAACATGTTCAACTTTCGTAGCACAGGTTAAACAAACAAAAGCAAATTTATATTGAAAGTTAAATTAAAAATGTGTTTATATAGGTTAATTATTTGCAAATAGCCGGTTTTTAATTAAATTCTTCTACAAATAAAATCAGAAATAAATGTTCAAAATCGTTTAAATTGTCGTTCTATTTTGTATCTCAATTTTTATTAAAAAATTTTAATTCAGATATAGAAGGCATAGATTATCAATTTTTCTTTAGTAGTTGTTCAAACTTGTTGATTATTAAAGTAATATCCAAGTTCTGTGCTAAGACAAATAAATCTAAATAAAACATATATATGTACTTGTATATGATAATTTGAGAAGGCGGAAACTTCTGATATTAGTTTGAATATTCACTCCAAAAATAAAACGCGGATATGCCGTCTCATACCGATAAAACCTGGGTCAGCTCGCATCTTCGAGAATGTTGAACACAATGGTGGTGGGTTAAAATTTTTTCGAATTGATAACACCTTCTAAACGGTTAAAAGCAACTCCCAAAAGAGGGTTGTTTTTGGCCGACCCAACATTCTTCAGACCCAGTTTTCGAGGATGCTGAACACAATAGTGATGATGGATCTTCTCTCCAAAGCAAACTATCCTCAAACGGTCAAAAACTCTTCTCTTACCTGGTGCACTGCATAAAACCTTGTATCAAAGGGGTAGTTTTTAACCATTTGAAGGGTTAGTTTGCTTCTGGGAAAACATCCAACATCTCCATCGTGTTTAGCATCCTAGAAAACATATGTGACGCAGATTTTGTCGGTATGAGACAACCCAGTAAACACAAGATGACTCCGCCGTAGACGGTTAGAAGACGCAGGTAGGGCATGTCCGCTCGGCCATCTCTCGGCCGCTAATTGGCAATACAGACTGTGTGGACTCGGCATCATATAGCGTTTCCACTGGCCAGCCGCTGGCGAAACGTCGATTCGGTTAATACTCGGTATGAACCCCGTACTTTATTTACTTCTAACCTTACGAGCCGCAAACAGACCGTTAAGAAAAAAACAAATAAGTTACAAAATAAAAAATATATTCGCTATTCGTAAGTTAAAATAAAAATTTCACAACAAACAGTTTCATCTATCAACAGTAAAAGTAATAAGAAAAAAATATTTCAAACACTAAGAAATTGAAAGGGTCCTTATTTCTTTTATCTATTAGTACAACCTCCTTCCCTGTCGGGAACATTTTTTATCCAATTTTGTATGGCTTGGTCGTTGTCTGAATTTGTTGCATTAGCGCAAATCGGATTTCTCGCACTGCACCTAAAATGGTATTTTAATTAGTCTTACAAGTTGTTTTTTGTTTTAAAGTCTAAATTTTAACAGTTTTTATATACAAAATTAGCTAACATATCAAGAAACAAGTGAAAAATGGCAATGTTTTTGTCGTCAGTTTCGAGTTTTCGACCTTGATGTCAAGAGTAGTGAATGCTGACTTTATTTTACTGGACTATCTGTATCTTTGCATTAAAATGTTTAAATAAAAGGATAGTTTATGGTCCTTTAATAGCATTAAAATTTTCCCACTGGTATCTTGATCATCTCTCCCACCCACTGAATGCATACTGAATTCCTATTATTAGGAGAACTTGAAGAGGAAGGTATAAATTCTTTTACAGATGTACAATCACCCAATAAACATTTCGTTTGATAAGCAATACGGCGCTGTTCTTGTCGTTTGCTTAGTTGTTTTCATCTAGAATGCATACTTAAATTAGCTATACAGATAAACACATTTAAACAACTTACTGCTGGTTTGTTGTCATTTTAATAATGTAGTCAATTCTCAGTATAAAATTTGCAAAACACCACACTACACATCATATATAAAATAAGCACAATACTTTCTCCCTGAACTGTGCTTTCTCTAAGAATCCACGACACGAATACACATTAGACACAATGGATTAGAAAATGGCTGACGATTGAACGGCCTCCTCGTCTGCGAATTATTCTTCTTTTCACCATCAACGTAAAACCATATGTAATACTCCTATATCGCCAACGTCCTATTTTTGCCTGTAGAAACAAAATATTCCGACAGAAGGAGACGCAAGATCGGAATTGGGTGCCAACGCGCATGCCCAGATACATACATTGGCGTCGTGTCCCGTGGTGAAAACGGAGCGTAGAGAAAAGGAATGTTAAGCAAACGTAGGCGATTTTACAGCTGTGACGCCTATGCCTATCCGAGACTGCGTGAGAGAGAAACGATCGTCTGTACACTCTACTATCGGCGACACACTTCTCTCTCAAGCTGGCGATATAGAAGTATTACATAAATGTGTAAAACGCGCAAAATTTAAAAATGAATTGGCAATGGATGACACGCCAAAGCTAAACCACTGAGATATATCTGGTAGTGGACCGGCTGCGGACCGAAAGTACACCAAAAGTGTCTGGTGACATTGCCAAAGGGCCGCGTTCGGCACATAAACGGTTACCCGGAACACGGATAGTGGTACGAAATAACTGTCCGGCCCATCAACTGAAAGCCTCTTCAGAGCTTCTACCGAATTGCCGGTTCTGTACTACTATCGGGGCAACTCTGGTGTTTCGTAAAACGATGATTTTCATTCTGGCCGCGTATGTTTCGAAACTGCCAAAAAGAGCCGTCGGTTAGCCGAAAGTGCCAAACCGTGGCCGAACGTTTGCCAACTGTCTTTGGTTTACTGGGAACGTATATACGTTAACCTCTTAGGGGGTGGGTTTTGGCTATTTGGGGGTGGGGTAAACTCTAAAAAACTTTAAAATGCTGCCATTGTGCCCAGCATCCTCGAAAACAGGGTATGATGCAAGTTTTGTCGATATGAGACGGCGTATCCGCGTTTTACACCTGTAGGCGGTTTTTTGCCAATTTGGGTTGGGGAGTACGGTTAACTCGGAAACAGTTTAAACCACCGCCATTGTGCTCAGCATCCTCGAAAACGAGGGGAAGACGTATAGTCTCGTTAGGTTTTGAAATAATACTTTTGAACATTCAATGGATGTCTAAAAATTAATCAATTTATAGAACAATTTGCAAAAAATCTGACAAAATGTGGAAAATAAAGTCATTTACATCAACACATTTATTGAATAAATCTTATTAAACCAATTAAAATAATGCATAGTTTTTTTAATTTAACTTACTAAAAAATTACAAAAATTTATAAGATTGTATACAGGGTGTTTCAGAATAAAGTACCGTAAATTAGTGACTATATAGATCTTAACGAATTATTAAGAAAATTTAAATAACATTTTTCTGTAAACCCCCCTGTTTCCATTCTAGGTGATAAAGTGAAAGTGAAAAATACATATATTTTTTTAAATATCTTTACTTAGAGTAGAAGCATTACCTTAAAACTAGATATATATTAGATGTTCGATAATACGAATTAGTACCACTTTATTTTGACAAATTAGGATAATCCATTGGCGTAGAAACAGGAGGTTGATCAAATAATTTTGAGCTTAACTTTTTGCACACCCTGTATTTCTTAAACAGTAAAGCTCATAGTTATTCATCATACAGTTTGCCACAGAAAAGGTACTCTTAGTTCATCTCTGTGGATCATTCCATTTTTGAGATATTTCAAATTTAATGCTACTCATATATGAACGCCATTTTTTAATAAATTAAATCCAAAAATGAAAAGTTTTATTTTACAAAATAGAAACCGACAACTGACTCAAATGAAATGTAGTAAGTATTTAGTATAATGTGTTCAGTACTTTAAAAGCTAAATATTTTGTAAAATAAAACTTTTTATTTTTGTAGTTAATTTATCAATAAATGGCGTTCATGTATGAATAGCACTAAGGAAAAAAGGTTATTCAGCATTATTAAGAATTTAATTATAGTAGTTAAAAACTTTAATATGTATTAGGACTCAATGAATGTTTAGTTATGACGATAAAAAGGACTTTAATTGTTATCATTAGGATTTATTAACTTAAGGTACTTAAACACTTTAATAACAAATAGAAAACAATAACCGTTAGTAACCAAAAATTAATCAATTTAAAAATCCGAATTATTGGGAGTATTAAAAATTTTACTTAACACAATTAAAAAAAGTATTAACAGTAATTAAACACGTTGTATAGTGACTGGTGACAAGTTTTATTAGTTTTGTGTTACAAAAGCGTGGCTTAAACATGGAATTTGAAGTACTTCTCATAGAATGGGGGCTCGGCAAATTAATGGACCGCTTTAGAGATAAGTTTTACAAATGAATCATACAATATTCTCTAATTATTTTCGTCTTGGATAGAATATAGGTACCATAAATGTTAAAGTTCTCCAATGATCCAATTTGTCTCAACAAAACACAAAATGCAAAATAAGGATGTAATCTATTTAAATCTACGTATTTGAAATAAAAAGTCTGTATATCCAAGACAAAAATAATTAGAGAATATGTAATATGATTAATTTGTAAAACATACCTCTAAAACGGTCTATAAATTCCCTGAGCCACCATTCTATTAAGAAGTTCAATTTTTAAACCACGCTTTTGTAACACAAAACTAATAAAAAAACCGAAATATGGCGAATTATGACTCATAGCTATCGGTGCTATGTATCGGTGATTTTATTATTTTGTTCTACCTAACATCGACAAGTCATCATCCAAGCCTCAAACATAAATGACGCCAAAAGTCAACCAATAACTTTCAAATTGTGCACGATGTTGAGACGATTACAGCCGATCTTGTGCGAAAAGCAAAATTGCTGTTAGTACTAATTAAACCTATTAATTATAGTTAATATACTTTGCTTATGTCATGTACCTATTATAATAAGTAATTATTAAAATAATTTCAGAAAAAAAAATTAATTGCTCGAATTAAACTGCTATAATAGCTTACTGTAATATTTCAGAAAGAGAGATTCAGAAAAGAAAATATTTTTGGAGGAATTCTACAAATTTGATTGGGGTTAGCGAGAATTTCCTAATTAAACTAGTTTACTTAACCTCTTTTTCTCGGTGCAATAAATTGCTCTGCAGAGATGAATTAAGAGTGAAAAACTATATGAGGAATAACAATGAGCTTTAACTTTTAAGAAATACAGGGTGTGCAAAAATTTAAAATTTAAATCCTGTTTCTACGCCAATGGATTATCCTAATTTGTCGAAATAAAGTGGTACTAATTCGTATTATTGAACATCTAATATGTCTAGTTTCAAGTTAATGTTTCTACTCTAAGAAAAGATATTTAAAAAAATATGTATTTTTCACTTTCACTTTCTCACCCTGTGTAGAATGGAAACGGGTTTACAGAAAAATGTTATTTGAATTTTGGTAATAATTCGTCAAGATCTATATAGTTCCTAATATTTGCGGTGTTTATTCTGAAACGCCCTGTATATTAAACGCGTGTTAAGTTATCCAATTTCTTAAAGATACGCCAATATCATATGCCTGAAATGGTTTTTAAACAAGCGCCCCCTTAATATTAAAGATAGGAAGCTGCAGTTTTCACCAATCGATCCCGTATTTAATTCTTAAATCCGTGTCTGTGGCACTTTTTTTCAAATACTTTTTACTAAAACTTTTTTCTCTAAATTTGAAAAAGTAGCATAGACGCGCTCTTTTAATAAATATTTTAAATAGAATGGAAAAACCGTATATTTTTAGCTGCAAAATCGAATAATTTTGTTGTGGTCCTAAATCCTGTTTTGTGCAGAAAAAATTGAACTACTGGATAACTTAACATTTACTGGAAAATATTTAAAAAAAAAACAATTTTGTCACTCAATTTTTTAGAATACCCAGCACATTTTCCTTGGGTAATATTCTAAACAGCAACCACGCAAGTCTCGTGGCGTGCGGGCCTTAACGGTAGGAATATGTAATTGTTTTTAAGCTTAAGGATACGCCAAATAGTGAAAATTATATAAGGTATATATTCTGACATATTTAGAAAAATAAGGTAAACTTTTTGAAAAGACAAATTGAAGAAGATCGACCTTCGACATATATAATTAAGACGCCCGCACACCACGTGACTTTTGTGGTTGCCGATTACAGAATTGGCCAATGAAAATGTGCTTGTGCTATAAATTGGGTGTAAAATTTGTTTTTTTTTAGTATTTTTCGGTTAATATTAAGTAATCCTACCCTCTAGTCCAATTTTTCTGCGCAGAACAGGGTAGATAAAACATAATTATTCGTTTTTGGACGAGAACTGCGGCTTTTTTCATAATATTTAAAATATTTATCAGAAGACCGCGACTGTGCTACTTTTTAAAATTTATCTAAAGGAAAAAGTTGATAGTCGTATCACTTTTACTAAAAATAATTTAATAAACGTGACACAGATGCGCTCTAAAAACGATTTCAGGGAAGATAACGTATGGTATTGGCGCCGTATCTATTCACGTCAATTTTGATACAAAATAAATTTGTATATTGAACTCATATTAGAAACTCGCCAACGTTTAGTGAAATTAAATTACAGTTCGGAAGTTTCCCTAATAGCACAAAAGCTCCGATTGACGTTTTTCCATGGTTCATTTAACGTCAGAACGTCGGAGGACCAAAATAAAAAGTTCTATAAACGTTTCTGCAAGAACGTTTTTAAAAGGGACATAAAGAAACGTAAAAAATATGTCGACAAAATGTTCGAAGTCATAAATTAAAAGCAAAACGTTTTTTACGTTACAGTACACAAGATATTTTTAAAACCTACGATAAAAAACGAATACTAAACGTTTTTTAACGTCCAAGTCACAATATAGGGACGTTTTAAAAACGTTTTATTTGAATCGTTTTTAAATCCACCAATTAACGTTTTGTATTTAAGTCCTTAAAAGTATGTTTTCAGAAAAAGCCAGAAAATTATGTTTTTTTAACGTTTCTGTATGTCGTTTTTATATCCACGTTGTTTTTGTGTCCGCAAAAGTATATTTTCCAGCGGACGTTCTAAAATATGTCTAAAAAACGTCTTTTGTCGGATCATTTATTTAATCCGTTTTGAAACGTTTTGAAAACGTCCCCTTTTCCGGTGTCTATATGACATTTGCACTAGAGAAAAACGTCTTATAAACTTTCTCGGGTATTTTAATGAATGTTTTTAAAACGCCGCAAAGTTCGGTAGTGTACGTTTTTAAAACGTTTTTTATACGTCTCTGTGCTGTTAGGGTTGCAATATACAAATGAAATAATTTTTTTAGTAATTTTTATTAATTGCCTTTAAAATAGAATGAACACATTAATTATATTACTAAAAAATTAAGAATGGTGTTACAAAAATTTAAATATTATAAGTACAATATTAAAAACAATATATCGCTATGCACACCTTACTTCACCCGATGGTCGGTGTTCTACATTTGTAAGACGTTTTTTTAAACGTCTATGTAGTTATTAACTATCTAAAATCAATTACTACGAAAGAGTTATTTTGCCTTAATCTTTAAAAAATAACTTCAATTTTTTAACAAAATTTGCGAGTACGGCTCTGTAATCAATAAGTGTCATTCTTTAACGAAAAGAAGAAACGGTAATTTTTAGGTTATGTTGTGGATGTGGTGTTGGTGTTTACAATTTTTGTTTATGGCATAACAAATACTTTTATCACATATGAATTATCCCATTACAATTATAAATTGACTCAATTACTTTATTGAAGTAAGTTATTTTGGAGTTTTTAGAGTAATTTGAGGTATGGGTAGAATAGTACTGCTAAAGCCTATAAGAATTTCAGTATTTTCATTTGGAATTGGGTGGGACTAGGAAGGTGGTGGTTTCTTTCGAATACAGGAACAAACTTATCATAAATTCTTAAGGTTCTAGAGTAATATCATATTATTTATTTCAATATATGATTCAAAAAGTAGTATTTTGACAATTACACTAGATTATCGAAGTTTTATTATTTTAATATTCTTTTCTAATATATTTATTATTATTTAATCATTTTTACCAGTAGGGTGTATTCATCACTGTAAATGGAAGTACGAAATGACCCCTTTGACAGAAAATTGTCACAATTTAGATACAGCATCAAAGAAAAAAGTAAACCTATGAAGAACCAAGACCAATCAGACAAAAAAAGGGTATCTGATATTCCAGGTAATATTTGCAATGGTTAAAATTTTGTAAAGTATTTGCTGTCATAATTTACTTTAAAAAAATGTGTTACATTTTTTTCACATTTTCTCTTAATATTTCATGCCGTTACTTATTTCAGTTTTTTATACGATTAAATTTAAAATTATGCTAAAATAAATATAACATCTTATTTAAGGTATTGATCTTGGTATTCACCCTTGGTCAGAACAATCAACAACCACTGGAGAATTTTCCGATATGAGTACAAATCAGTAAGTATTATGCTGGTATATTTGTCCAATTTTCTAATTTTGACATAAATATTTAGTAATAACAATAATTTTAGAAATGCTCAACTTCAGGCTCAATTAGATCAATTAATGGAGGAAATAAAGATATTCAGACCTGATAGTGAAATATTAGAATCTCAAGCTCAGCAACGAAAAATACCAAAGAAGAAAACAATAAAACAATTGTTTACTGTTGCTGGCAAATTTCAAAGGAATTTACGGAGGTAAGCACAATATTTTTACGTTTTTCAGTTAGTGGTTTAACCTTTATAAATTAAACTTTTACTATTAATTATACAAGATGTTTCATAGGTAAAGGTACATATGCTAACTGTGATAAAGGACACTTAGATAAATCCAATAAACCTGTGTATGATGGGTCTAGTTTGCTTCATTACTAAGTTACAGTGTGTTTTGTCAATTTTGCTCATTTCTTTCACCCCCCATATATTTGGAACCATCCCGTGTATTCTAATATTTGACAAGCTGGTTCTATTAGGACAATCAACAGACATAGTGACCAAATTGAAAATCCGCTTCAAAAAAAATTATCGAAATAAGTTTGCTCTAGAACAATACCCTGTATATCAAAATTTAAAAAATTGGATTCCATATTTGAAAACAGCGGAAAAAGTTGAGTGGGAATACATGTTTCCTGAGACAGCACATTTCATTCTACTAGTAAAATTTTAAAAGAAAACTGCGATTTATCAGTTTTTGTGGAATTAATGCATAGTTGTGTTCATCATTAGAAATTGTTTTTTAGTGACAATGCTCATACATAATTCTTTTATGGTATCAAAATAAATTGCTTTTTAGGTTTTTGCTTAATAAAACATTGATTAAATATTAAAACAAGTGCCAAATAATCGTTATTTTGTGATGATAAATACAGAACAAATTTATGATTCACAAAAACAATCTGCAAGACAGTAATCAAGAAAAAAAAACCAAAAACATTTAAGTTTAAAGAAACCAATCAATATTAAGTTTCTGACTAAAATATGTCCTCACGAGATTGGTTTATAACCCAAGCAAAGCTTTTTTTTAACACAGAAAGTGGTAAAATCTCAATTTTGCAAGAAACAAAAACTGTTAAGCTTAATTTTTAACTCAAATGGAGAAACAATCAAATAAATTACCAAAAAAATTAACGGGGTCATGTAGCTAATAAAATTTATTGTTCGATTAAAAAATAACTAAAGAAGCTATTCAAAATGAACTATTTTCTATAATACATAGTCTTGCTCTTTGAATAATATTTAGAACTGATATTCTAATCATGACTGGATTAGTTCTCGCAAGCATTTTGAATACGGTCATAGAGTTCTTCTCTGGTATTTATTTCAGATAAATACACTTTTGTCTTCATATGTTCCCAAACGTGGTAATCTACGGGATTGAAGTCTGGCGATCCTGCAGGTCACTTATTTGGTCCATCCCTGCCTATCCACATGTTAGGAACATTATTATTATTAACTATAAATCTAAAATGAGGTGAAGCACCGTAATGCTGAAAGTACATTCCGCCAATATTCTCATTCTGTAGAATCCGTTTCAATAGTAAAGAACCCATTTGCGTCACGGTTAGATGCGCGAACGTGACGTCATTACAACAGCCATAATGAAAATTGCAAGTTCCAGTGACGTGTCGATTTTAATATTATTACCACGAATTAAGATAAATACATACCTATTAAAAAGAATAAGATTGTCTAAATTATTGTTTAATTATCAAAAATGGTGTATAGATAAAATGATTTTACTTCTTTACCTATGATTATTTATTGTGTGAATGTATGATGTAAAATATTTTTTGAATTAAACAAAAACAATTGTACAATGAAGAAAAGAAAAGTTAACGTACTTAAATGACAAATCCGAACTATAAAAAAATCAACCCGTCGAATAGTAGTTATAAACTAAAAATAGTAAAAATCCTAAGGGATTTGCCGATCTATATTGTTTTTATTATCAGAAACTGCAAGGTGGTCATAAAAGTTAGAATAACAAATCATTTAGAAGGTGCCGGAGTGATATAGGTGGACGAAATATTAATTTATTAATACCTAAATTAGGACGTAAAAAAATAATAAATAAAAAAATTAAAATTACATTATTGCAGCTAATTATCCGCGCGCCACTGACATCACCGTCGCTAAGCGACGAAAGTAAACAATTTAAAATTGTGTTTCTGCTCATCGAGTTATCTATGACGCAAATGGGTTCTTTACTATTGAAACGGATTCTAACAATGCTGGTAATATGTTTTGTAGCAATTCTAAGTATTCTTCACCGGTTAAAGTATGAGGTAAGGCATGAGGTTCTATGAAATGATTATTTAAAACCCCACACCAAATATTCATACAAATTTATGCTGCGAATGAGTTTGTCTAGTTGCATAAACATTTCTTGTGGCTAATTTTTTTCAAACGCTGGTATGAAGCACATTTGAAACATGTCTAATGAGCGTTGTACTTTAGGATTATTTTCTACAGTTTCTAAACTATTATCCTCTATATCTGCATGCCGCCTTTCATGGTTTTGTAGTGTTTATAAACAGTTTATCATCAAGTCCTGATGATGCTAACAAAGTTAGCGAAACGTACACAGAGTGTTAAAAAAGTGTAGTTTTGGTTAATGGTGACGATATTTTAATGCTCGAACTCAGGTAGTCAATTATTAGGACACTATTATTTACATTTACTTTTCCTTTAATTTGTAGGTTACTCTAAATCAATTTTGAGGATCGCTTATTCAATTGAGAATCGCCAATTTTTTAATATTTAATCAATGTTTTATTAAACAAAAACCTAAAAAACAGTTTACTTTGATACCATAAAAGAATTATGTTGAAAACTATGAGTATTATCACTAAAAAACAATTTCTAATGATGAACACAATTATGCGCGACAACTAATAAATCTTAAGTTTCCTTTTAAAATTTACTAGTAGAATGAAATGTGCAGTCTCAAGAAATATATTGTTATGAAAATGTTCACCCTGTATAGGAAATTTTAGAAATTAATTTTTTTTGTTGGAGCTGATATTTAATTTATTTAAAGATTATTAATAGTTAAATGTTATGTTTATTAAATGGGATAGAAGAGTTGATATGTGAATAAAGAAAAGGAAACGAAGGTATTATATCTAGTTAAATTGGCAATAAATTTAAAAGTGAAAGAATCTTAAATTAAATTAAAATAATGAAAAACGCTATAGTAAAATTGAAATTTTGGAGGTGTCATATATGAAATTTAAGTAGTCAAAGTCAGATAGTAAACAGGGAATATAGGGTTAATAAACTAAACGAAGGCTGGGATATATAAAAAAAATCTAGTGGTAAAAAAAATTTTTTTTGATAAAAAAAAAAATAAACAAGTCAATTTTGATTAATGGATTTTGAGATAGAATTTTGGAAGAGGTCAATGTTGATAGAAATTTGTAAGATAGTATTTATGTAAGAGTAGTTATAAAGATGTTGAAGGAAATTAATAAAACCATATAATGATACTGGAAAAATAAAAAATTTTATTAAAAAAAAATTGAAAATTAGAAAAGTAATAAGCAGATAGGAGAAACAAGAGCACAGAAAGAAGAGTATCGAGTTACAGAAATTAAGATGCAGAGACCAGGAAATCAAGTTAAGAGCAGGCAGTAAGAAAAAATATAAGTTCAATGTAGAGAAGTGAAACTGGTACAGGAGATAGAAGAAATGAAATAGCAGGGCATATACAAATTTTTTTATATTTTTTGTAATGTTTATTATTTTTTTCCTTTTTTTTATTAGAACCCAACCCAAATAAGTGAGATAAGTTGTTAATATCATAACAATATATTCCCACTCAATTTTTTCCGCTCTTTTTGAGTATGGAATCCAATTTTTCTAATTTGGATATACAGTGTGTTGTTCTATAGCAAACTTATTTCGGTAATTTTTTTTGAAGCCATGCTTGGATTTTTAATTTGGTCACTATCATTGTTAATTGCCCTAATAGAGTAAAACAAGCTTGCCAAATATCAGAACAATAAACGAGATGGTTCCAAATATACGGGGTGGTAAAAGAAATGAGTAATATTGACAAAACCCCTTTTAAGTTAGTAATGAAGCAAACTCGACCCATCATAAACAGGTTTTTTGGATTCATCTAAGTGACCATTATCCACAGTTAGCGAATGTACCTTTACCTATGAAACACCCTGTATAAACGAAAAAGCATAATTACTTCATAGTATTGTTCACCATCAACTTTTTCTGCTTAAATTTGAGACTTGCACTTTTATACAATAAAATAATATATTGTAGATCACAACTATTTTAAAAAAAATTGAATTGGATTTTAAATGTGGGATTTATTCCAATGTTTATACTATTCAACATATTTAGACTCACTATACACTCATTAATTATTTTAAAACAAATACAAAGAACATACGTCAACGGTGGATAGAGGTAATCGAGGTGGTTCTAAATAACACATATGTAATGGGTCTGCACTCTTTATAACGGAGCTACAGGGCATTTTATCAATTTTGCCTAATTATTCAATGGGCCATAAGTTACAAACCATCTGGTATATTTTTTTATATTCGACACAAATTTTAAGAATCATTTAACAAATCGATCAACATGTTAAATTGAATAAATCCCGGTCTGGCTTCATGAAAAATTCACAATTTCTTGTACCCACAAAACAACACCCTGTATATAATTTTTTTTAAAATTTGTTTAAATATTTAAAAACATAATACAAAAATGAGTCAATCTGTACACTTTTTCTAGTTGCGCATTAAATTCTACTTAATTTTTAACTACAAGTTTAAGTTTTTAATAATTTGAGGATTTCCTTAAAAAATACGTTTTTCTCAATAAAGTTTTTTTTGCATGGCTTTTACATAGAAAACAAAATCTTACTCAAATGCGATGTAAAAAAATCGGCTGTGTCACCCCAGAACTTTCCCGGCTCGATCGTAGAGAATATGTTATTTATTATTATTATTTTAATTACAAAATACTAAGCATTACATTAATTTATGGAACACATTAAAAACAGCGAACCGATGGTAAATACGTCTACCAAATTGATATTTGAATGTTGATAATGACATAAGCTGCGCATGCGCACAATGTATATCACACTGCTACAATTAGGATCTCCTAAAATCATGTGTGAAAACTATTGGGAATTCGGGAAAAATTTTCATACAATAGTTGTAGGGAATTTTATGCTTTACAACTTTGCGCTGAAACATTTTGCACTAAAGAGCATAATTTACCTCCAATTTTAAAAAAATGGAAAATCCTAAATATGTATTTTTCTCGCCATCTAGCGGCGAAACTATGAGGAATTCGATAAAAAGTTAAATACAAAAGTTAAAGAAAATTTGATGCTTTACAACTTTGCATAAGAAAATTTTGCACTAAAATGCATTGTTTATCCCCAAAATCAAGAAAACTAGAGAAAACCTACATGCAGATTTTTTACGCGCCCTCTAGTGGCGCAACTATTGGAAATTGTAGAAAAAGTTTAGGACAAAAGTTATAGGGAATTTTATGCTCTAAAACTTTGTACTACAACATTTTGCACTAAAGTGTATTATTTGTCCTCAAAATCAAGAAAAGCTAGAGAAAACATACATGCACATTTTTTACGCGCCCTCTAGTGGCGCAACTGTTGGAAATTCTGGAAAAAACTTAAGACAAAAGTTGTTGGGAATTTTATTCTCTAAAACTCTGTACTACAACATTTTGCACCAAAGTGTATTTTTTGTCCTCAAAATCAAGAAAAACTAGATAAAACCTACATACACATTTTTTACACGCCCTCTAGTGGCACAACTATTGGAAATTCTGAAAAAAGTTTGAAACAAAAATTGTATGGAATTTTATACCTTAAAACTTTGTACTACAATATTTTGCACTAAAGTGTATTGTTTGTCCTTAAAATTTAAAAAAGCAAAAAATTGTTACATTTGTATTTAATCAATGTCGGTCTTGAGGACCTTCTACTGTACCAATTTAAACCAAAATCTAATGGTCGCATTCCAGGCACACACCGACCCTTCATACCAAATTTCAGCTTGATTGGTCAAACGGTTCGGCAGTTATCGTGGAAGATTACACACAGACAGACCATACGCTGGAAATGGTTTCAATCTTCTTGGGGGACCTCAAAATGGATATTTTCATCAATATCTCAAATTTTTTTTTTGCTCGTTCACCTTACTTTCCCTTTGATGGGTCCGGGAAAGTAAAATCTGTGTTGTCTTGAAAAATAACTTTTCCCTTTTTAAAGTTTTTTTAGTATCATAGTTATTAGTTTATTAAACAATGCTCGGCTAATTCAAATAAAGGCCGTGTAATGAAAATGGACATATTTTTGACAGCTAATATTACAGTTTATGTCATAGTTCAATAATTAAACAAAGTTTACTTGTAAATTTTTGATAATTTCTAGTATTCAATAGTTTATTATGTCACATAGATTTTCGAATTCAGAATACACAGAAATTTTGTATATGATGGAAACGGGCGAGCTTCGAAAAGGGAATATGAAAGCCGATTTCCTGGACGACGTTTACCGAATCATAAAACGTTTTCTCAAGTTTTCAGTTATGTTACAGGACATGGTTGATTTCAAACTGCAAAATTAAACGAAAATACCGAAAGACAACATTTAGGTATGGACGACGATATTGTTAATATGGTACAAAACAACCCAAAAAACAAGCAGAAGAAAAATTAGTAATACTTTAAATGTGGCACATTTCACTGTTTGGCGAAGATTAAAAAAATCGTCTTTACCCATTCCACATACAACAAGTACAAAGGTTACAAGCAGGAGATGAAACTCCTGGAATAAATATCAGCAGGTGCATTATCCGAAACAGAAGAATTGTAAACAAATGTTTATTTTTGGATGAGGCCTAATTTACACTCATGTTTGTGCAGAACAAAATCCGTTTTTTGTAAATATAGTACAATTAAGTTTTCGTCGGCATGTCTTGCCACAAAGACTTACTGGTGAAGGCTATCTGGACTTTATTAAAAATATTTTGCCAGTATTACTAAATGATGTAAATTTAGATGCAGGGGGAATGTATTTCCAACATGATGGTGCCCCACTTCATTTTAGAGCAATAGTAACAAATTTTTTAAATGACAATTTCCCAAAATTGTGGATAGACAGGGGTGGACCTCATTGGTAGCCTCCAAGGTCACCAGATTTTAATCCTTGTGATTGCTACATTTGGGGATATTTAAAATCCGTAGTATATTCAAGTGAAATAAATTCTAGAGAAGAATTTCTTTAATAGATTGAAGTTGCCTGTGAAGAAGTTAGAAATAAAAGAGAGATGATAAGAAGATCAATAAGAGACATTAAACGAGCACGAAAATGCATCAAATAAATTGGAGGAAATTTTGAACAATTTTTTTAATTTTGTTTTGTTTGTAACAAAATTGTAGCCTTTGTTTGTAACGAAATAAAATGGAACACTCCTTTAAACTGTGGCGACGGATTTACTTTTTTCCAATCTAGTTATATTTATTATTCAGCAGACGAATAATTAATAAACAGTTTTACATTTTACTACACAGGACGATAGATAATTAATAGAGGCAATCGTTTTGTTTTAAGTACGATTCTGCAATTATACTTTTATTCTTCTAATAACAAAATATGAATTTTTTTAAGATTTCAACAATTTAAATTAAATGAATCTGTTAATTTTTTTAGAACAACACTTTAAATGTATACCATAAAATTCCTAGAAATTTAATTCTAAGTAGAATTAAATGCGCAACTAGAAAAAAAGTATACAGATTGACTCAATTTTTTATTGCCTATTTAAATCTTCAAACGAATTTTAAGAATTTTGATATACTGGGTATTGTTTTGTTGGTACTTCAAATTGTTAATTTTTCGTGAAGCCGGACCTGGATTTATTTATTCAAAGAATAATAATAAACTCAAAGTCATAAAATATAAAATATATTGTAAATTATTACAATATATTGTAAATTATTTTATATAATATGACTTTAAGTTTATTATTATTCTTTAAACAATTTTACCACATTTGAGAATAGATAATCTTCTGTTTTGGATTAATATGTTGATCGATTTGTCAAATGACTATTACAATTTGCGCCGAATATAAAAGAATATACCGGGTGGTTTGTAACTTATGGTCCATTGAATAATTAGGCAAAATTGATAAATCACCCTCTATCTCCGTTATAAAGATTGCAAGACCCATTAGATATGTGTTATTTAGAACCTCCTCGATTACCTCTATCCGCCCTCGACGTATGTCCGTTTACCAATGAAACATCCTGTATATATGTAATTGGAAGTATTTTATTTTAGGGGTGTCTACCTAGCATGCATTCTTTATCACGAAGATAGAGTTCTAGTAACAAATGAAGACTTTTTACCTGTGATTGAAATTGACGAAACATTCCCCAGTTCTATTTATACTGACTTGCATTGGTTAATAAAACTTTCTTGTACTTGGAAAGACTCTAAACTCATAAGGTTTGAAATGGAAAAGAATGTTTCATCAACAATACATTTCAGAACAAAAATTCTCTCTGCCGTTATACAAATGCAATCTTCTCTTGGCATTCAAGATTTAGGTCAAATTTATTATAAACCTTTAAAAGATTCTCGAGGCGTAATGGTATTAAGTATAGTAAATTACATCAAGTCTCCAAAAAGTATATCACTTTTAAACTCTAGATGGATGCCCACGAGTAAAGTGTTTAAAAAAATTGGACTTACTGAAGATCTTAACTTATCTGAAATACTCATGGCCACTATACAACATCAAATAAACTATCATCAAGTTTCTAGTTTAAAATTAAGCAGAGGTCTTTATCTGGCTTATTTTAAAATGCAAAGCTCAGTAGATGCTATAAAAGTTGTAGCAAGCTTAAAGTCACCCAACATGCTACCACATTGCAAAATCAGGGATAACCCACATGTCTCGTGGTAAGTTATTTTTTTTAACTACTAATAGATTTTTATAAAAACTTGTTACTACTAAAAATTTTATTTGAAATTAAATATTTCACAGTGAGGAGTGGAGTTATTTAAAAGAAAATTACTGCCTTGAATTTGTGGATAAAGGAAGTGAATCTCAAAGAACTTTTTTGGAGTTAGTAGCAAGTGCATGCAAAAGACTTTTTAATTACATAGAAGTAAGCAATGCAGATATCATCACTCATCGAATTTATGATTCAGAAATTATTTATCTGACAGAAGATGTTAGCTTTATTGTACTTTGTCCTTCTGCGGAGTTGTCGTGTTCTATGCCTGCCAAAAGAGAAATGCTGTTACAAAGGAGTGATTTACTTAGTTTACCAATTCAAGTAAGTTTTTTTACATGCAATTAGTGAATTAAATTGGTTTAAGAAGTAAGGAATAGTTTCAGAGAAAATGCATTAAAAGTTTATTTTCTACATAATATAAACTTGAATATAAGATAAGTATAAAATATTCTCTTCCTTATTAAAAATGTAACATATACTAACAGTTATTTATTGAAACAAGCATCTATGTACACCAATCTTGAAAATTAAGGGATTCCGTATTATAGAAGTTTGCGCGAGTAAGTAATTTTTACAGTGAGATAACAAGTTAAGGCTGTTTTACCGCTTTTCGTTCTATCAAAGTTGAGAGGTACCTCATTCATTTCATAAAATAACTCTGCATGTAACCTCTCTGCATCCTGTAACGACGATTAACGTGTAATAATTCCCTTTTCTTTTTTTGCAAAGCACAAATGATATGGTCGATACGGACTGGCCAAATTTGTATATTGCATTCCTATATATAGAATAAAGTGCGTTTGCAATCTCAATATGATTAGAAATGGACTCGCTGTGTTTTCTTCCTTTTCAAACATTTTATAAAAATTAAGGAAAGGCCGTAGCTTGGAAGAAGTAAATGTGAATTATTTGTAAATGTAAAATGTTCATTTTGGGGAATGGGACGTTTCGGCGTGTCCGTTTGGACGTCGGCCATTTCGGCGTCGTCCATTTCGGCGCAGGCTATTTCGGCGTTGGAAGTTTTGGCAAACTTAACAATATAATTTTAAATATTTTTTATATATATTATAATTAGGTTTATTATAATTAAGTAATAAAACTGTTTTCATGTCGTAAGGAAGATTAAATAAAATTTTTATATACTATTACTAAAGTATATATATATTTAATGTATTAAACTTATTCACGAAATTACATGTTGTAGTTATGAGCAAGTCCTCTTAGATATTCTAAAATATCCCTGTTTGAACAAGCCGTAAAGTGCGTATCATCTGCATCCCTGTATTTTTTTTAATTTCAATGGTGGGATTTTTCCCACCACTAGTTGCTCGAAATATAAATCTCGACCTTTCTGCACATAATTTTTCTTTTCCTCTGGTTGACAAAATTTTTCGATCCATCAATTAAAAATTCTTCATCTATTGCAAGGTACTAACAAAGTTAGGAACTGAATAAAAATATTATTGCTTATGATTTAGAAGAATTTGGTCCTTTATTTTTATAAGCGATTAAGTTTCATAGAAAATTATCATAAACGATACTTACCGGAGAAGATGATGTATCACTATAACAATAAATACTAATTGATTTCTCTAATAGTTGGATTCAGCTTGAGCTCAGGTATAGTTTAAATGTTATTCCAGTAAGTCCCTTAAACTACATCTTCACTATTATTATACTAATGTTCATATAAAATATTAATTACACTACTATTATAATTCTGATCAGTACTTGAAAAATAGTATTCCCGACGCCGAAATGGCCGACGGCGAAATGGCCGGACGTCCAAATGGCCACGCCGAAATGGCGATGTCCAGATATCCTAGACCCTTCATTTTGGGTTTTTGTACTATTAAATTGGTTTTATAGGAATAATTTTGCTTTCACTGCAAATATAAATAGGTCGAAATAAATTAAATACTTTTAAATAAAAAAAACCTTTATTTACTATTTTTAATGAAAAGAAAATATTTTATTTCACATAAAAAAAAAACTAATAAATTACATTAATTGCGTTTTACAATTTCTTTTATTAAATATTTTAAATAAAAATCAACTAATTTAGGTTCAACACATATCCAAAAATAACAATATTTTACTTTTGTTATAGCCAATTGCCCTTGTATCTGATATTATTTTTTTTTCTTGAATTCCCATTTTCAGAGTCAACTTGGAACAAGAATGTGGACCTTTAATTTTAATTATTTCATTATTATTAATAATGGCATCTGGACTTGCTCCCAAGTATGGATGTTTTTCATAAATAAATAATCCACATTCTTGTACTGTTTTTCCATATTTATTTTGGAATTCTTCTATGGAAATAGATTCAAGATCTTGTCCCCATTTTGTAGCAACTGATCCATAAAAGGATGAAAATAATATTTTATTAACAGTCTTTTTTGGATTTGTTGTTTTGCGTAATTTGCAAACGGTTCCAAAATTTGAAGCCGTGAACATTTTAATTCGATGTTCTTTCCACAGATCATTACTGTCCCTGACCTCTAGTGTACACTTCAATTTTACCAATATCTTCTATTAATTTTGGGAAACTATCCAAAAATTATAACGCCTCGGCCTGTAAACTAAACATGTTTTAAAATCTGTTTTCACAGCGAGATGTATATCAGAAAAGGCAACTTTTAAGTGATTGCCATGGCAAAATGACAAAACCGAATAAAAAGGCTTATATGTTCCTATCGTAACTTTTTAAATTTCAACTTTTATATGTATAGTATACTGGGTGACCACGAGTCAATGTACGCCCCCTAATATTTTGGTTATTTTTAAATTTAAAAAATAGGTTTTTGGCACACGTCTATTAGACAATAATGGGCTACTTTTAGACTAACCTGAATGAAAATATCACTTCTCGTTGAACCGAAAGTAACATCAACTTTTTTTTCTTGAATGAAATGACTATATTTTTTGTTGGTTTCTCATAAAGCATAGATTTCTAAGTGCTATAGTTTTTTCAGATTTAAAAAATTCCAAATAGTTAGTGAGATACGAACAATTTTTAAATTTATTCAAAATGGCCGCGTCATATGAATGTAATGTAAAAAAATTACTAAGTAGGCTATGGAAATTATTAGTAAGGTTGTAGACTTGTCTACAGAGAAGAAAATACTTATTCGAATTACTGTTAGCTACCAGTATTTTTAGGTGTTTTTTTCAAAAAAAAAAAAAAAAAAAAAACGGAATTTCATTTTCATTTCCATAGGAATCCTATCATTTGTTTTTTTAATGGAACTGTGCCTTTTTTCCTCTACCCTACTTCTTAATTTTCTTACAACACATTCCTGCCGATCCTGCAAAGCTTACAAAACACTATAAAAATAGCACAAAAGAATCTGAACTGTCATTATCGAATTAATAAACATGCTGACACTTCATTAAGCGAGAACAGCCCACTTAGTTTTTTATCAAAAATGTGTTTTTTCTAAATTACTTTTAAACAACGAAAAATAGATATGGGGAGTAAACGGCAAAGTTGAAGGGGGGAAAATTTAGTATGTAAATTAAAATTAACATTATCCGCTTTCAGGAATATTTTGAAAATTGTCCATCGTCTTCAACTCGAGTAATTCCCAAAATATTTATGAGCTCCGATATAAATTAGACACTCGTCAAATTTATTAATAAAAATGATATTCGTATATCATTCAAATTATATTTATTTTTCATTAAAATGTGTAATAAATATAGAAAATGGAAAAAATGGCTATAATCTCTAGTTTTCTAAAATTTGATGCCCTCAAATTCATAAAATTTATTGTTAATTTTTAATTTTTATTTAAAAAACTATGATGTAACAAAAAAGTTTTAAAGATTATAGATTGTTAATGTTTTCATTTTGAACATCTCATCAAAAAATTAAATGATACGGATGATAAATAACTAAGATATAAGGAAAGAACTAAAATAGTATACCCTGAAAACAGCCTTAACTATAGCGTCGGTTAGTTTTGAGAAGTAAAAAAAATCGGACGGAGGTTAAATTGGTGCAATATGGAAGGGGAGATAGAAAAATTCAGAAAAAGAAATATGCGAAGGTCACAAAATCGATTTTCAATTTAGTAAATAATTACGATTCTAGCGATGCACAGAAATTTCTGTTTGGTATAGTGCATATCGTTTTTTAGATGTTTCTAGTGTATTTGGCTTGTGTTATTTACATATGATTTGTATTATACCTAAATTTTTGTTTTTGTTTAAATAAAAAAAAGATGGGGCGTTAATTAGATCACATACTTGTGTGCCCTATGGGTAACATTAAGAATCTACGACCCTGTCTGTTTCTGTACTTGATTATTTCCTGTCGGGCTTTTGCAGATTACAGTTTACTATGAGCGATGTATGCGCTTTCTGAAATTTCTAATCTGAAACTAGTAATTTCTCAAAATTTGTTAAAATCAAGTAGTTCAAAATCTCCCAGTTCATCCCAAACTTTTACAGGTATAGGTTTAGACATCTTAAATATGGCAGAAACCAATTTAATTCGAGGCTAGTCATATATTAATGAATAATTTCATGTTTGTATTTTTACTTCATTTGTTTTAATTTTCAGGTATTCGAAATGATACACCTTAATACATATAAACCAAGTATTACTAAGAAATATTCAAAATTAAGTTGCATATTAGAGATTGATTCTATAACAGCAAACCATATGCACCGAGAAGCTTTCTCAAATACCGAAGTACTGATAGCTAAAGAAAGAGTTTTAAAATTGCAAGAATTAGACCAACGATTACATAACATTTGGAAAAGTGTAAGATGGTTGATGAATGTGATATGTTTTGCGAGAGATCGGGCAGCACTAGGAATATCTATTAAGTACGTATTCTTATTTTTATTTACTTAATTACTGTGTTGTTATAAACAAGTTTAAAAAATCATAAATCAAATATTAATACAGAATAATTTTATTTTTAATCTGACTCATTAAATTATTTTCAAAATTCACAGTGAAAGATTAAATTTGTAATGGAATCCCCTAAAAACAAAGAATTAATTGAATTTTGTATTATTTGATATATACAAATTGTTATTTTTTTTTCTAAGATAATGGGTCCGTTCAACATTTTTTTATTGTAGATATCGAAAGTAGAACACTTTTTAAAGCAATTTCCAAATTTTTTAGATTTTTATTCGAACGTTTAAGCACTTTAAAAAAATTACTAATATTCACTCGAAAACGGGTGGGAACTTCGTTACGTCAATTTGCATATGCTTGTCGGTCAACAAACGAGATATCATAAGCCTGAACCCCTTGTTCATGTTTTTCTATTTTAAGTAAGACGTTTTATCGTTGAATTGAATCTTTTTTATCTTCTTGCTGGATTAAAATGAGCGAGAAAAAAGATTCTAATAAATATTGTGTGGTTCCTGCGTGAAGTAATACACTTCCAGAAAACTCAAAAAAAACTGTTTATAAGTGTGACAAATCCCACGTTCATTGCTGTGAGGATCATTTTAACCTGCCAATGTGAAAACAGACTACCAAAACCTAAGGTAGACAAAAAAAGACAAAAAAATTATATGTACGTAAAAACAATAAAGAACGGAAGTATCAGACTTATGCTTAAAGGTTTTTTAATAGTAAAAAAAATCGAGTTACGACACGACCCACAGATTGAAAACCTGTCACGGTTTTTCCAAAAAAAAGCAATCTTTGATTAACAGCTTGTTACTTCCTGAAACTTTAGAAATATCTGTTGAGAATGAGGATGTCGAGCGGGAAAACGGGATAGAAATCGACCAAAAGACTAAAGGAATAGGTGTCAAGTGTTATTCAAGGACGAATTTCGCAGCAAGGGGGTCTAATGTACAAGTTAATATTTGCAATTGACAACAATTGAAAAAAAGAGGAAATGTTCTTTTTGTTCCAATAGCCCTACACCAACAGTTATTTTATATATCTTATTATATAAATAATCAGAGAAAAGTAAGGTCTTGAAAAAATGAAGAATTTTTTTTTGTAATCGGTTCATTCATTATTTAGAATATACAAATTTCAGGATCGGTGTTAAAAAATGTAGTTTGTTTCATGAAAAAAAAATATTTTTTAATCAAATCAAACAATTTAAAGAAAAATAGGGAGATAACATAAAATTGTCTCAAGAAACCTACTATATATACTAGACACTATATAATTAACTTATCACCTGAAGACCATCCCCTGTGGAAAACGACGAAGGGGTTTAAAAGGCCCACCATAGCCATCCCACCAATTAGAACTCCGGACAAAAATTGGACAAGAACAGATAAAGAAAAAGTGAACACCTTTGCCAAATATCTAGCAAAAGTTTTTTCTTCTCTAGAAGACGATAACCTAAATCGTGCACACATCTTAAACTTTCTCGATGTCCCCTGCCAACTATCTCCACCTCAAAACAAACTCCCACAAGGCACCAGGACACGATTTAATAGTTGGTGATAAACATCTTCCTAAGAAAGCAATCTTACTTCTCAAAATATACAACAGCATGTTAAGACTCTGCCACTATCCAATACAGTTTAAATACGCACAAGTGATAATGATTGCCAAGCCTGGTAAACCACCAACCGATACTTCCTCCTACAGTCCGATCAGTCTTTTACCAATGATGTCCAAAACCTTTGAAAGACTCCTGCTAAGTAGAATAGAAGAAACAATACGAATAGATGAAATCATACCAGTCCACCAGTTTGGATTTAGACACAACCATTCTACAATCCAACAGTGTCACCACATAAGAAGCAAAATAAAGGAGAGCCTGGAAAACAAAGAGATGTGTGCGTCTGTATGTATTCTTAGATATCAAACAAGCCTTTGACTAAGTATGGCACAAGGGATTACTATTCAAACTAAAAAATATACTTCCCAGTCAAATCTACTTGCTGCTAAAATCATACTTAACTGACCATTACTTTCAAGTTAAAGTAGAAAATACATTCTCTGATCATCTTCCCATAAACTCTGGAGTACCCCAGGAAAGCGTCCTTGGTCCTCTCTTATACCTGCTTTTTGATTATTTTTAGTACTAAAAATAAAAAAAACACATTTCGATGTGAAATTTGTTTTTGTACAAAAAAGTATTCTTGTAGAAATCTCTGCTTTGTTTTTGAGTAATATTGATAAAACTGAAAAGTGGCAATTTCGGTTCGTTCTCAAAAAGGCACACCCGAAAAAGATGACACTTTGTGATTTTATCATATTTAGGTACCAAACTAACATATTAAACTATAAAAATCCTTATACACAATTGTTTCTTCTTACCACTAAATTTTGACACATTCAATAGTCTAAAATGCGGCGACCTGTACCGTTCATGCAGAATGACGTCACGACTCGGCGAAGGCTTTTTACCGAAACGCAGTGTTTAATATTGAATATTTAACGATTGGGTATATTTATGAAGCTGAAATTTTAACAGCTTATCAAGTTGATCGATTTCTATTGAATACCATAAAAATTTACGAAAAAATAATACAAGTAACAAGCCTATTATGAATATTCCAGTTAAAAGTTTTAAAAATGCAATGGAACTAGATTGTTCATTATTATAAAAATGAAAATCCTTTATTAGATAATATAACCTCTGACAAACTGAAAACCACTTTAAAGAATTTGAATATATTCAATATATGTGTAAGTTATTATTTTTTTAAATATTTCTCATACTGAAATTTTAAGTTTTTGTAACTAATAATCTTAAAGCCTTAAAATCAATTAAAAAGATAGATACCAGATGAACACTTATCAAAATGTAAGGTGAGTAGTGTGTAAAATTTAAACCATTTATTAAAAATGTTGCTGAGCGCTTTTGGCTTACAAAGCCATCATCAAAGCCTCCATCAATAAGATACAAACACGACATTTACAGAGTAAAAATGTACAAACATTATGCCAAAGGTGGATTTAAATTTACATGGTTTTTCATAAAACTATGGATTGTACTACTAAATAACACAGTATATTTTGAGGGATGATTCTAAATGCCAAAATAGGAATAGTAGATTCTGTAACAAGGTTAGAATGAAAAATTCGACACGAGTGGAAAATTCCGAACGCGAGCGAAAGCGAGTGCGAGGAACCACGAGTGTCGAATTTTTTCATTCTGACCGAGTAACAGACTATATTTTCTCCACGATCAAAAAGTATAAATCAAAATTAAATTAAATCTGAACACAAGTTATTTGTTGACATATTTGTATTACATTGTATTAATATTTATAGTGCTGTGGTACACTTACCGAAATTAAAATCTGGTGCATTGGTGTTTTTTCATAATTTGCAATTTCAGATATTATTAAATTCTATATCTACTTCACTTGATTTTTCACTCATTATTTTGTTTAAATTAAAACTTGTTTGAAAATAATTATTACCGTCACCATTTTATATCTGACAGTGACACTTTTGAAATCCAGGGCAATCCATATTGTTTATTTCGATTACAGAAAATCCATTCTTTACCTTGATAAAGAATGAAAATACATGCAAAATGCATAAGAGGCAAGTATTATAGAATAAATATTCAGACTCTAGAGTGTGAATGTTTACATTCTATTATTAAAAATGATTTCAGAATTCATACATTCAGTAATGGTCGTGGAGAAAAAAAGTTTCTATAACATATGCGCAAAAAAGCTCACATAAGAAGTTATTAACGCTTACAGATAATTACAAAAGCAAAAAAGAAGCTGCTTAAAACGTCTTTCATTTATTTGCAAACATGTGTTAATTTTCTTGTTAAAACTCTCAAAAACTTTAAATATTTGTCATATTTTGTATTGCCCATACAACCATCCTGCACTCGATGTTCAAATTGCTTTTACTAGATTTTAGTAAACCAAAGTTTTCTAATGACCGTACACAAAATTACTTTGGGTCGGGAGAACCAGCTGGTTAAGGCATTGATTCATTATGTAAAATGCGCTCGTAAAATATTGAGTTAGGTAATATTTCCAGATGATTTTGTCCACTTTGAATCAGCTGCTACTAATTCATTTATTTATGACCTACGAGATTTGGGATTTATTTATATTTAACTATAAATTTAAAATCATTTCGGTGTTATTCTTCTTTATTCCTTTTATTATTTTTTCCACTACTAGTACTAGAGTGTCTCTCGAGTCGAGAAGTTAAATTTAAGTATAAGTAGATAATTTTTGATTATCTACCAGTAGTAGATAATAAAAACAATTGAAGACTAAACGTGATGTTAGAGGTAGGCGATCTTAGGAAATCTTTCAAATTAATTATACGCATCTGTCATTGCGTTTGTCATAAGAGTTTTTTAACAAATTATAAAAAATTTGAAAGCAAATTAACACTTTCTTTTGAATTCCTATCATTTCAAGTAAATTTTCGACCTAATCAAATAAAATAGAGGTAATTAATTATTTCTCAGATATGTTTTCGTTTGAAGGTTATGTAACAAATATTTTGATATTGATTTATGCAATAATACCTATTCTAAAAGTAACCTAAAAATCAATTTAATAGTTTTTCAAATCTAAGTAGAGATGCTTCGCACCTCGGGATAATAATGCTCGGCTGAGAAAAGTTACTTTTCGACCTTGGTACATAATATACTATTTAGTCGCTGATATTTATATTTCTCAGATCTTCCAGCGCGTTATCATGACATCATTTTTTTACATGGATTATTCCTTTTCCAATTGTATTCTGGTTTGATACAGGTGGTTATTTTTGTATAATTAAAAGTGCTATCTTCCTTTTTGTCATTTTCATCTAACAATCTTTTGTGTATTTTTCCATTCATAACCGGGTATTAGCAAAAAACTAAAACTACATTGAGGAGAATATTATAGCTTCGCGGGTTTTGGAACCCTTCGGCCTTGCCTCGGGATTCACTGGTCGGCTAGATCTCATACTTTTTTAAGGATGCAACACACGCACAATAGGAAATCCTTTAAGTGTAAATTAAGTGTAAATCTCTATATTATAATGAAATGATATAATACGATTTATAGAATTTAATTCATTATTATTATAATTATTATTAGATAAATAAGTGATGTATAAATAAAAATTTTGGTATAATCAACAATTATGGATATAAATCTAATAG
Source organism: Neocrepidodera transversa (assembly GCA_963243735.1). Taxonomy (NCBI): domain Eukaryota; kingdom Metazoa; phylum Arthropoda; class Insecta; order Coleoptera; family Chrysomelidae; genus Neocrepidodera; species Neocrepidodera transversa. Next base: position 27,769,017 of record OY725341.1, read on the forward strand.
GTTATCCATTTCTCAAATGTGGTCAAATTCTTAATAGAAATAAAACTCCAAGTCATGTATCACATATATTTCAAAAAACAAAGTTTTAGGGGGGGGCAACTAGTTTCGGCTAATGAGCCTTCTGCAGGCCATATAAATTAATACAAGTGATTATATCAAAAAACAAACAAATCCATAAAAATAATGTATGTGGGGAAGTTAGGGTAGGGAGATATGGGGATATATGAAATTCAACGTAAAAAATTAATTAAAAATTAAGGAAAAGTTTAGAAAGTGTGTGAAACACTTTTACAATTTATAAAAATTGTGTGGTTATCTTCGGTAGGAAGATCAATAATCTCATATTGGCTGAGTGCACCCACATATTCTTAATTAATTTTTCCGATTTTTCCGTATTTGAAAAATCGAATATCCATTCCTATACTTTGGATGCTCCATATCTGAGCATTTCCTATTTACCTTCCTTTTTGAACAACAGAGGTGCACTCTGCCAATATGAGATTATTGATCTTCCTACCGAAGATAATCTCACAATTTTTATAATTTGTTTCACACACTTCCTAAACTTTTGCTTAATTTTTAATTCTTTTTTTACGTTGAATTTCATGTATCCACAGATCTCCCCACCATAACTTCCCCACATACATTATTTTTATGGATTTGTTTGTTTTTTGATATAATCACTTGTATTAATTTATATGGCCTGCAGATGGCTCATTAGCCGAAACTAGTTGCCCCCCCCCCTAAAACTTTGTTTTTTGAATATATGTGGTACATGACTTGGAGTTTTATTTCTATTAATTATGGAAATGTTTATAAAGAAGATCTTATGAAATTTTAATCGAAATATTTTTTTTTATATTTAGAAATGTAATAATTCAATATTTAACTATGAAAATTAAAAATCAATCATTCAGTAAAAAAGATTTTGGATAATATTTAAGTATCAAGTAATGATTTCGTTGTTTTTTTTTAAAAAAAGTAGTCTGAATTAATTAGAAACGGGGAGAGAATAAGAAAATAAGAATAAGAAAATATATATCAGAGGTTTGATAAAAAAGGCTGAATTTATATAAATTATGAAAAACAATTAAAATTTTATTTAATATAAAAAAATTACAATTTATCAAAAAATTAGATTGGTCGCAGAAATCTGGCTATTGGGGAAAATGTAATGGACTATTCAATGGTATTGTGGTTATAAAGAAGAGCAGCAACAAATTAAGAATATAGAAAAAAGTAAGGAGTAAAAAAAGTAGATTTTAAAATTATCATCAACGAATTTTTAAAATAAGAAAAAGAAGAATTTTATTAGTTTTCTATAATTTATTTGTAAAAGTTTATGATTTTTCATTTAATATAGAACCCACTTCCAGTTGAGATAAATCATCAAAATTTTATATTGAGGCGTATCATTATAATTTATACTCTTAAATAATAGTAATAGTACTTGGATATACATTTTAGGGATGGTTGACCTCCATGAATATTAGTAATAAATCAGATTCATTGAAGGGCAACACCTAATTACGAAAATTATTTAGATAAAAAAATATTCTGGACTATAATAAAAAATAATCAATCGGATTTTCAACCTAATGATAGTTGTAATATAGGTCATTTATCATAAGTGCTATTACAGCCATTGATTTTCATTTTACTAGAGTAATGGAAAAATTAATCATATACCATATGCCTTGTTTCTTGATAATTTATCCAAGCTTATGGGTATTTATCTATTGGTTAAAAATTAGTATAAAAAAACATCAAAGAAATAGATTTATTGACAGCGTTTTGTTGCTGTCTTTGGAATCAATTTTCAGGATAGGTCAATTTATTATTAATTCCCAGAAACTCAAATTTGTAATAGGGATTTGACGAAACTAAATAAATTTATTTTAATTAAATATTTTTAATAACTTAATAATACATGTGTAATTATAATGAAAATTTTATTTAAGACTTTAATTTTTGGATTCTATAGAGGGTCAAAACTTATCAATATTCTGTGCTATTGTTGACAAATTTCTTTTATTGTTGTTAAGTGCGAGTATTTATTTTCTTTAGTATATTATCTATCCATCCTTTTATTGTTCTTCACCTGGTAGTTGAATTACTCTTTGTTCCTGTACTATCTAGTCCTAGTAAAGTTTATCCATTATCAATTGAAAAACGTAAAATCTCGTTCGGGACCCTTCCTGATAATTTTGTTTGATCTGCCATAGCCGAAGATACCTCATTTTATTAATTTATTATTTTTTAAAATAAAACAAGGATAAAAAAAACGTTTTAAATCCAATTTATGTTTATAAATATCCATGACAGTCAGACTCGTCTGAATTAGGATCATTATTTGGTTGAATTATATTGAGTTGTACATATTCTTTTTTTTAATAATATGTTCAATATATTTTTTCCGAAGCTCTTGCTGTTGATACCTTTTTTTACGAGTTCTACACCTCTTTACTCAGTTCTGGAGACTGATTACATTTTCGTAATTCTGATTTAAGGTTTGAACATATTAACTCTATTGGGTTAAATATGCAATAGTAAGGAGGTAGTCTGAGAAGAGTATTACAGCTTGTCAGTATAATAAATTTTTGTAACTTTAGACCTTTAATAACCATAAGTAATTGTTTGTTTGTTGGACCTTTCTTACGGTCACTGACAGGCATACATATTAAAATTTGGTATCTTAAGGAGTTGCCGCGAATGTTAGGATGCGTTGTCCTTAACGATTAGTGAGTGTGGTGGAATGTTAGGGAGAAGATGTTCATTAACCATTCTTCAAATAATTCTGCTGCCATATCTTCATGATAATCAGCAGAACAGTTTTAATTTCTTTAGTGGATAATAATAACGCATTGGGTACGAAACAGTCTTTGCTTCCAGCATACGTTTCCCTTTAGAACATGGTCCATTTAACAGCAATTTTTATTACTGTCGACTCTAACGAAATTTACTACATCATGACTGTCAAACCATGTTTCATCAAGATAAATTATGTATCTATTAGAACGTCTGTAGTCTTTTATTTGACGCAAATAATCTTGTCGCCATTGAACTATTCTTGATGATTCGGTAATCGCCATCCACTTATCTAGTTTTTTGTGTTTGAAACCACATTCTAACGAAACTTGATGCAATGTCTCTAAACTGGTGTAAGTGTAATCTGGATAATCCGCCAGCTTTTGTTGTATTACTTAAAATGTCCCAACCCTGTTCTCCTTATACAGTATGTCTCAGTAAGTTGGAACCATAGAGGAAATTTTTTTATTATTAATTAAAAAAAAAAACTTATTCTTCATAAAAAGTTCTGCATGTTTTAAGATCTAAAATACAATCATCAGATATCAATTTCTTCCAGTAGTATACGAGGTTTGTCAAAAATATGAAATTTCCTCAAGAATAAAGTACCTTTAAATTTGATTTAATGAACATTTATCTCTTGTGATTATAAAAGTCGTTATAACCTTCTCGTTTCTTAATGTTTTCTAACAATTTTGCAATTAAAACACGTAACTACAGTAAAATTTGCATTGGTTTTGTACCTAGAAATACATTTCAAAAATGAATTAATTTTTTTAATGTAAATGGATATAATTGCATATTTGAACTTAGTTTTTAGTTCTGATCAAGTTTTTTAAATAACATTTTTCGATGTTGTCAAATTTAAAGCTACTTTACTGTTGAATAAAATTGATATTGACAAGCCTCGTATACTACTGGAAAAAATTCATAACTGATGATTGTATTTTAGTTTTTGGCGTATGCAGAACTTTTTATGAACAATAAGTTTTTTTCCTAAAATTAATAATAAAAAAGTTTCCCATATGGTTCCAACTTACTGAGACATATTGTATTAACTATAAATAGTATAAAATCTTGTGTAGCTTTGTCAATTGTTTTCAATTTTTCTTTACTCGTTTTTCGATTTTGTAAATCCACAGCAATCCCTTTCGTGATTATTTGATAAATGGAAAATTTATTTGTTTTAGTTAATTCAGCAATTATTATTATGATTGCATTATCAGATTGCGCAATATTTTCCTTTTTTAAAAAATCGAACATTTAAAATCACTTGTTGTGTTTGTATGTGTAAAACTTTATTGTTAAATTCATACCTGTCTTTATTCTCACTACACTGTTCAATGTCATTATTTTCATTAGTACATGGTCCCCAAAGCGCATTATTTTTATTTATTTATTAAAGTCTCTAAACTCAACACACGTACACCAAAAGCAACGGCCCGAAAGCTACTCCACTGATATTTGCAAACCACTTACTCGGTGATTTTCGAACATGAAAAAGATGATTCATAGTCTCTTAGCCTCGATACGCACCTGGGCCAATACAATGCGTTTAAGCTTACGATTCGCGGTTTTAATTGGTTCAACCACAGTAAAATGATTATATACAGTATTTGCACTAAGCGACTTTCCCCGGTTCTAATTTTTAATCGACTCGTCGACGTTTAAATTGGTATGTGTGCGCAGAAACCGAAAAGCATTTAAAGCTTTGTTGTGGTGATATTTGCAGTGTTGCCAATGTCAACTAAATTTTAATATAGGTTCTTTGATTTGAGGAAAAAAAAAATACAATTTAATACTAATAGGTATGAGGAAAGCGTAAATATATATTATTAAATTTTATGCAATTATTCCGAAATTATCCTAAATATACGCCTGCTAAAACATTACAAAAGAATCACAACTCTCCTGAAATTATCCGCAAATCAGATAATTATCCTACATTTGTCCACTATGCTTTTCTGGTAGGTTGTAAAAACGAACGAATTGAGCACCACGGAAATCAAATTGCCGACACCGGAGTGCAAATACTGTATATAATCATTTTACTGTGGTTCAACAGCTTATATTGTGCATTCGTCAATCAAGTCAACATGGACAGATGCTTGCTTTGATATTTACCATTTATACTCATAGTAAACCTTATTGTTTATTTCTTAATTTGGCATGAATGCAGTGTGTATATAATAAATATTGATTATTCCTTACATAACTGTGCTTTGCAATTGATAATAGATAATCTTTATAACAAGCTGATTATAAGTATAAGAGATATTAGCGATAACCTCTTCAACTAATCCCGACAAATATGAAATGTTTAGGGCTGAATGATTTTGATTTTCGATATGAAAATTTTCGTAGACTAGATATGTATTGATCTAATGTAAAATAAAATCTTTATATATGTTTTCAATTGATTTTTCCTAGAATGTTTGCTTAGAACTGAATTATTCTCGAATATTTTGTGGTTCTTTATTTAATGGGTCTCTTCCAATAGTTATTCAATAGGAGAATAGAAGATTTTATAAATTTGGAATTCAAAACTAATATTTTTAGAACTGTACAAACAATAAAGCCTTTGCTGTACAATATTTTCCAAATTTATTCTACAGGGTGTTTCACAGACAAAGGTACATACGCTAATGGGTGGATAAAGGACACTTAGGTGAATCCGAAAAACCTATATATAATGAGTTTAGCTCGTTTACTAAGTTACAGGATGTTTTGTCAATTTTGCTCATTTTTTTCAACCGCCGTATATTTGAAACCATCTCTTACATTTTTCTGATATTTGGCAAGCTTATTCTACTCTATTAGGACAATTAACAGACATACGGGCCAACTATAAAGTCCAGGTCCTGCTTCAAAAAAAAATTTCGAAATCATTTTGATCTAGAACACCCTATATATCTATGATCAACAACATGGATTAACATTATTTACAGAATCGGTAAGTCAAACTTTTGAGGAGAGACTACAATTAGATGTCATTTACACTGATTTCCAGAAAGCGTTCGATAGAGTCAATCACGATATTTTATTAAGTAAAGTACAAACGTTTGGATTATCAGATTATTTAATAAAACTTTTTAAAAGCTGTTTGCAAAACAGATAATTTTTAGTGAAACATTACGGAAATACTTCAGGTAAATTTCATGCGAATTCGGGAGTTCCTCAAGGATCTAACCTTGGGCCTTTATTCTTTATTTTATTTATAAATTTCCATCCTGATAATATTCATTATTCAGATTACTTATTATTTGCAGACGATTTTAAAATGTTTAGAAAGATCAAAACCGTTAGAGATTGGTAATGTTACAAAAAGACATTAACAGGATGTTTATTTGGAATGTTAAAAATAAATTACATTTTATTATAAGTAAATGTTGTTCTATTTCTAGAAAGAAGGAACTAGTAATTTTTGATTATATAATAGGTACAGACATATTAAAGTGATCAAACGAAATTAAAGATCAGAGAAACAAATCAGTATCTTATGCAAATCGTACATTAGGTTTCATTCATAGGAAAACTGTTTTTTTTTCTAATTTAAAACGTTAAAGATATTATACAACACTTTGGTTAGACCTAAATTAGAGTTTGCATCTGTTGTTAAGAGAGAGTTTTTGCGGAACTCACTGCGTTCGTTCCGCAAAAATCTCACGCATTACACAAAATTAGGCTTTTCGTAACTGGTTGCATAAATAGCTATTTTTTCTATACTAACCTTGTAACTAGGTTATAAAACCTGTATGGATTTTTAATAAATAAATATCAAAAATTTGATTCCATGTTCGAAAAGAGCGGAAAAGGTTTAGTAGAAATACATATTTCTTGAGTCTGCACATTTCAAGTATAATAAAATTTTAAAAGCAAACTTAACATTTAGTAGTTTTCCTGGAATTCATGCAAATTTCTTAATAATATTGCCGTAAGTTGTGATTAAAGTTTAGTGTATTTTAAAAACCTAATGGCTGCCTTTTCATCTTTAGAACTACTGAACCCTGGTTTAGATCGATGAAAAAATAACCTCATGTGGGTTCTAAAATTCGAACTCAAAAAGTTAAGATAGGGATATGTAAGCCGTTTTATCCAATTTTATGTCGTTTGGCCGGAGCAATATCACTTAAACTTGAAAAAATGCGAGTTTGCATTGTCTATAACTTCAAAACTATTTATTTTATAATATATGTGTAATAGGTTTTGAAATCAGCTTCTCAAGACGAATCTAAAAATGTAAAAAAATATGTATAAAATATCAAAATTGGTCGTTGCTTTCGGAACGCCCTGTATGGACCGAAAGTTGAAAATATTTTATTTAAGTGTGGCACATCGACAAACGCTTGTAATTAAATTTTTAATAAATATCGTGTAAGCAGTTTTCAATATACAGATAGTTTTAACTCGTGGTGACACACCCTGTATATAATTGTAAATGGCATTGTGTCGATCACCTTGATTTCGTTATCACCAAGAATGCTGACAAAATCGTGTTAAAAATGCCAAAAGTTTCTCTCGACGTTGCTGAATTGAATTCCATGAAACTGAAGGGAATAAATGAAGTTTGCTTATTTAGATGTTTTACCAGAACTTCCATCACATCTCCACTTGATATCAAAGTAGAAATAAGTAACTGTATAATTTATTGAATTTTTAAAATACTATTTATTGCGAGGTCCAATAGACCTTAAAATTTTACTTTGGTCGGGTTAGCAGTATATTTTTGCTTCTAAAATTTTGGTATAAGACGGAAACTTTGGTGTCGACCAAGACAGATATAGTTCTGTTCCATAAGAGATGTGTTTTCTTGATGAAAATTTAAACACACATTCCAATTTAACCATTTAGCATAATGGGTTAAAAATTTTTCTTTTATGGGCTGCGTAACTTTCCTGCTACTTTAATAATTTTGTAGTGAAATGAGACACTTCGTGCTAAAACTGAATTATAAAATCTTTTCGACACTTAGCTAACTCAGTTAAATAAATATTATAACTTATTATAAAATTCTAAAAAAAACATAACTTCACACAAAACTTTCCTTAAAAGGGTATATGAGGAACCTTCAATAAGTTTATGGTCTATTAAATAGGGCAGTGTCAGCTGACATCACAACATGGCTGTTATCAGCCAATCTAGGCATTCTCCATAAAAGTACGTGTGTGTTTCTTGTCGATTTTCTACAAAATCCTATACGTTCTGCAACACTCCGTTTTGTGCCGTTGACGTGTAACAAATTTTCTTGCCACTTTCATTCCTTTACTTTTACATATTATTATTTTTCCTAACTATTGCCCTTAATTGGGCCATAGTAGATAAGCATTCATTATTTAAAACTTTCGAGCTGCCCTTGGGGTACGCTCCCGTGCCTTAAACTTAATATTTAATGCCACTTTTGCCGGTTTTGGGTCAGAATTTTCCTAATCCCTTTCCTATTTTCCACTATCAATGAGACACATCTTGTCTCCTCATAATTTTTGACTTAATTTTATATTATAACTAGTTTAAATTTATCAGTACCATGATAACTATATTAAATTTAATGTTACTTAAGTTTACCCCTTAACCAAAATTTTATCTCACCTTTTCCTCCATGTGTTTATGGTAAGCCACTCTATACTAATGTTTTATTGTACCTGTTGTTTCATAACGAGCGCTATTGTAGGCCTGATGATGGCGGAAGCGGAAACTAGTTGCCAATTTCATATTTAAACTATTACAACAAATATATTTCTGTGGCACTGAACTTTGTGTGTATCATTACTCATTATTTGACCACATGGATAACCTGATGAACTTAATATTTATTACGTTGTGATTGTTGTTTCATTCTATAAGCGTCATTTTCCAGTCTGAAAACACAGTGTCACAACTTTCACATTCCTATATAGTAATATTTTTTACGGTAAATACTTATATTATAATGGTTTGTGCGGTTGTTGGTTTTGTGACAACTGTGCAAATGCATCCAAACTCTTATTGTATTGCTCACACTGAAGAATTAATCTAATATGACTTTTTTTCGAATTCTTCGGATTTCATCATATCTTGCATTAAAATCGGATGCTTTCAGAGTGTATGGATTAGCACTTCTAATATAGCCCAATTTTTCTCATAATCTCCTGAAAAGTGATGTTTTAAGTCACCATTTCAGTGCAGAAAATGAAAACCAACAACAAAATAGATTAAAAAATAATTCTACTTATCATAAAAAATGTGTCTCTTACTTTGAACTAACCAAAAGGAGGGTATCGTTTTTTGGGTTTTTTGCGACCCGGTACGAAATTTTTCTCACTAAAAGATATTAAAAAAAAAAATGGATTTCCCAAAATTTTTTTCTTTAAAACGCCCCGGAACATACTTTATTTTAATTTCGAAATTTTGAAATCACAAGGACTGACAAGTAGGATTTGGCAACATGGCGGCCAGCTGTCATTTAATAGAACACGCGATTTTTCTCGAAATAGGTCAAGTGTTTTAAAGACCAGTTATCCACGAATACTTTCTGCTATTTTTTTTATTGGTACACTTTAAAATCATAAATACTGGTATTATTACTACAAAAATGGAAATAAAGAACCAATAATGTAAACTGGTTGAATTAGTGATGTCATCAGCTATCATCGAAATGACAAATACAAAAATTAATTTGCATTCTATCACATAAGATTTATTGTTGTCACCATAGTTGTTACAGGTTGTATATTACTTAAAAATAAGTTCTAACATTGATACCTAAAATAATAAAGCAGAATCGCGGTTAATACAGCAAAAATCAGAAGACAAGTTCATCAAATGGATGGAAGAGCAAAAGGTATTAATTTAAGTAGCATTTCATCTGATTTAAAATATCGAAGTTTCAATATTTCAAACAATACTAACTATACTTTTCACGTTAATTTAAAAAATGAGGATTGATAAATATTTGAATAAAGCTTTTAAAAAATGTGTTAGTAATATTTCATTTGACGTTATAGGGTTATCATATTAGATCAATAAAAAGATTAACATTTAAACTTCTTACACGAATGGGGTGTTTGCTTGATTTTAGGTTAATGGGCCATTAAAAACCTGAGTAATAAAAATTTAACCCTTATTTTTTATTATTTTTTAAACCTATAATTAAAAAAAATCTGTGATTTAAGGTAGATCAGTTAAACAAATATGAGAAAGATGGTGCCACTCGGATTTATTAAAAATCGGTTTACAGTCGACAGCTTTCTCTGTAGTACCGGCAATACTACACCTCAATACTATAAATAACCAAGGGGGAGTTAGCGTCGAAATTACGTTTTTATTCTAGTTTTTGAATCACTATTAAAAATACTATAGGGCATTTTGTAGCAAAAGGTAAGCATATAATTAAATAAATAACTTCGATTGTAACGCCATCTTTGCTTAAATAGATAATTCAAACTTAAATTGACGACTGGCGCCATCTTTCGCTTATTTCTTAAACTGATCTACCTTAAGACGTCTCAAAAATATTAAATATTTGAAATTAAACGTTTGATCGTAAAAAAATCTGCTAAATCCTGGTCTTTGCTTATCAATACGGGCAATAAACATATTAAAGTTAAAAAAAACATAAAAGTCTTAGTTCTGTCACAGCTTATAGTAGGAGGAGCTATTTCTGTCACAGTATAAGGCTCATAGTAGAGGGAGCTATTGGGAGACAAATATTTCATAATTTTTTTTTGTGAAATGCAAAATAAATGCAATTTTGTATTACTGATTAACCCCCGTTTAATCCAAATAATAGTTTTTTTTAATTTGTATTCTAAATAATCAGAAAAAATCTAATCTAATCTAACACCAGTGGCAGCACTAGTGGGGGTACAAATGTTTTGACAGTAACGTTAAACGTACTTTAAAAATATGGAATTAACGGAAGATGATGTACCTCGTGCAAAATTGAAATTTGCCAAAGTTCAAGATCATCTTTTCTGGGATTTGAAACTATGGCTTGCATGCCGTCGTTTACCTGTTTCAGGTCATAAAATTGTACTCGTAGAAAGGTTAGTTTTCGTTTACAGTCCATTTTATATTTTGTCAAAGATTTTTATCATTACCATTCGCGATACATTCTTCAATTCTTAAAAATAAAATAAGGAAACATTAACAAAAATAATTACATAAAATATTTAAATCTTTGACATGGACTGTCAACGAAAACTAACCTTTCTAGGAGTACATTTTTATTACCTGAAACAGGTGAACGATGGTACGCAAGCCATCGTTTCAAGTCCCGGACAAGATGGTCTTGAACTTTGGCAAATTTCAATTTCGCTCTAGATACACCATCTTCCGTGAATTCCATTTTTTTAAAGTACGTTTAACACGTTACTGTCAATAGGGAAATCAACACATCTGTACCCTCCCCCACTAGTACTGCCTCTGGTGGATTTTTTTTAAATCGTCCGAGGAAACAGGCTAATCGTAAAATAATTTTAAATCGTTAAAAAAAGAAATAACAGAATGATGTTTTTAACTTTCATTAATGTTATCTCACTTGATAAAAATATTCTACCAAAACAGTCGAATTAAACTGAATAATTATTTTAAAATTAATAATTATGGGATATACTAAATGCAACATTATATTTGTGGGAGAGACATGCCGATTTTGCTCATAACTTTTTTATGGTATTAATACGAATTTATGATTAAAGCTACAATTTTGTTTGTTTTTAGATGCATTCTTCAAAGAGTCACACAACCTTTTGGTATGCCACTACAAACACTTCAAGTTCAACCAGAGGAAAAAATTTTAAACAAATCATTTGGAAGAGGATCCTGGCCAGGACCAGGCAACATAGTTTCATCTGATAATTGCATAACTGAATTTAGCAAAAGTGAACAAAATCTAAAAACAAAGGAATATAATAATTATGTTGATATTCAGAATGAATCAGAAAAGAGAAGAAATAAGGAGTTTATAAGTCCTTCCAAAAGCGAAAACACTTTAATGAAATATAATAAATCTAACCCCCAAAGGACCAGAGCAAATACTATTTGCAACATGTCTCCAAATGGTACTTTAAAGATAAAACATTCCAGTAGTTTAATTAATGTAAATAATATAGCTGTGCCAGAATTCTCTATCAGTACGCCTAGTCTAAATTTGGATAAAGACAGCGCCTTACAGCCATTTTTAGCGCATACAAAAAGAAAAAAATCAAAAATAGTTTCTTCCAAAAGCATGACTAATGTAAAACAAACACTAAAACTCAATAAATTTAAATCAGGACATTCCAACTCCATACATCCAGATGCAGACTCAAATTTATCAACAAGCCTAAATAATATTAACACTGATCCAAGTCTCAATGTTGAAACAACTGAGGAATTAGAAAATAAAAAAGTATTAAAGGGTTCCAGAGGTTTGCGTCATCCATTTGGTTATAAGAATGAAAGTGGTATTCTGCAAGTTTTTGCTGCATATGAAACTGGTCTGGCAAGTGGTAAGTTAATTTTTATGAAATTCGGACAATTTTTGATCATTAAAATAATACTTATTGTCAGTAGATAGAACGTCCTTTAACTTTAAAGATTCAATAACTAAAGGTGATGACGTTTAGAATAAAATTTAACAAGTTGATTTCTTGTACAATTGTCACAATCTAAACGTCATTGTCGTTAGTTACAGAACCGTTAAAGTTAAAGGTCGTTCTATCTACTGACAATTAGTCTGACTATCTCCATCAAATACAAAATATTATGATGGTTATTTTTGAGTGTTCAATGTGTGATACTTTCTACTGTATTATTAACCTCAATTTTAAACTTAATTAGAATATCTTTAAATGGGACAAAATATTTCAACTCCCAGGATGTTAATATTTATTGTTATTCTGGACTTATTTTTGCATATATGTGTAATCTTAATAACATTTGTAATATATCGGTTAAATGGGTAATGAATCAATACACTTCCAAGTAATGTGTTTATTCAATTAGTAACAAAATAACTACTAGTAACTTAAAGCATGAGGCACAAGGAGCGATTAAATCGTACAACCCGATCCGCCACGTTGCCAAATCAAGACCAAAAACCCGCGAAATTTAAATATTTTTATAATAAACTGCATCTTTTCCATTTGGGAAATAGTGTTATTTTAGTTATTCGTCGAGTTTAAAATAATAGAAAAAAACAAGGAATGAAGAAAATTAAAATCACAAATGTTATTTTAGCTCATTTAATAAAATCATAAAAATAACAATTTCCCAAAAACATAAAAATAACGTACAATACAATTACTAAAAACTTAAAAATAACGTACCATACAATTACTATCTTAATTATCAACTACATAATAAGCATGATCATTATAAGGAGAATCAGAAACAAATTCAATATTTTCACGGTTTAACAAATGTTTAATGTTAATTTTATCAATTTTTCTGATTTTTTTTTCTTTTTAAAGATGTCTTTTTAGTCGAAAATAAAGTTTTTTTAACAATATTTTTATTTGAAGGCTCTTTTTTAAATTGTCCCCCTGTAAAATTGTCCCCCTGTAAAATTATTATGTTTAATGCGCTGAAAATAATGGAATTCACATTTTTTAATAATTTTAATGATTGCAATAAAATGGATTCATCCTTTACATCTTCTATATTATTTATAATATCTCTAGCTTCATTAATTGCTAAATATTTTATTTTTACCATATCTTTAGTATTATTCGAATTGTTTATTTGTAGAGTAGCGAAATGTTCTTTATTATCCGGATCAGTATCTGTAGGTTTATCTTCAATAATTTCGTGTATATAAGAGGTAGGTTCGCTCAAGTGATTTAACTTCAATACAATAACATGGATATGTCTGCAAATGATAGTTTTAATACAAAAATCAGTGCAAGTACAAGAAAAACTATAAATACATATTTTACAAAATAAACATGTCAAATGACAACAAGAAGCTCCATTATTGTTATCTGTATTTTTTGAAACTACATAGTGGTTTAGAATTAATGACCCAGTAATCTCTACCACTTTCCTTTACATTAAAACCACTAGTAATAGCAATACGATGATGGACATGTATACTTTGAAAATGTGAAGTATTTTTACCTTTAGTTGATTTAATAATTCGTTCTACTGTTTTATCCCTGATAAATTTCATTAGTGCATTTAAACCTTTTTCTAGCCTTTTTACCACCTTGCCGTTTTTATGCACGCTTTCACAATACATGTTAGTGTTTTTTCCACATTTTTTTCTAAAGCAGTATGCCCATTGCCTGTAGTTTTTAGTGTAATTGTCATAAAAATATTTTCCAAAAGGCTTAGTTTCATCATCATTGTAAAGATGATTTACAGTTTCTTCTAGATGTTTTAGAATCTCATTTTCATCTAAACATTCTTGAACAATTTTGATAGTCTTATACACCCATTTTCTTTTTTCAAAACTTGTAACTTTTGTTAGATTAGTTTGCCAGGCATGATCTATGTGCCATGAACAATATAAATGATTTGTAACCGAACCCATTATATTTTTTCATGCTGCATAAAATACCGTTGTTATATCAGTCATAAAAACGTTTGGTTTGATAAGACCTGCATTATCCCTGATAATTTCAAAAAAAAACTCCAAAAACTTTGGTATCTTTTCGATTGGTAAACATACAAGCTGCAGAATACCCCTCGTGAAATTAATCAATTACTTCAATTGTGGTTAGTTCAAAATCATACACGTTTAATCCATGTGTGCTGTCAATTGCAATAATATTACTACCAAAATTTTGTAACATAATCTTTTGTGAATTGTTCATGTAATAAATGCCTTTTTAAATTCCCCGAAATGTACTCCCTGCTTTTTATAAAAAAACACTTGCTCCGTACCCTCACACTCTTTTATCCATAAGTTAACACTTATACCATCATTTTGATGGCGTACTCCATCTTGAATGGAAATGTGAAAACTGCTTTTAATGTTATGAATGTCTTGTCGAGTAAGTAAATCATCTCTAAAATTCTGTTATCCACAAAAGAGCTCCGTTTGTAATCCAGTAACCTGAAAAAATATTTACAATAAAAAGTACCTTACTGACTTATTTTAAAATACCTATTTATAATTTTTAAAAAATGCTTACTTGGAAATCGTTACTCCAGTTGATAATTTTGCAGCTATGTTTGAACGCATATGTTTTGGTAGCCGAATGTGCTGCAATTCTAATTTATGTCCATAATGTGATTTATAGTAAGTAACATCATACACAGAATCAGCCTCTATAAATACTATTATTTCACTAGTACACATATAACCAAGTTTACAAGAACCTTGAGTTTTTAATGCGCTTTTTCGACATTCATTTTTCTTTACAGAATATTGGCCTAAAATATAATAGCATAATTCAACTTGAAAAATTAGTTAATCTTTTTTTGCATTTTTTGAGAAAAAAATGAATTTCTTTTTATGAAAAAATCATTTTTTCTGTTTTTTTCTTTAATTTAACATGAAAAAATTGATATTTAAAAATTACTGCATCTATGCAACTTGTAGTGCACCTACGTCACTTATGTGCAATAGCTGCACCATACTATTAACGTGGGCCAGTTTCTCTAAATAGAGAGTTAAAGCACTACCAGTTTTCAACACGTATACCTATCCGTATCGATCTGCGACTGCGCACACAGGATAAGGATATGTTTAAGTGATACGTCGAACGTAACTCTACGGATTTCTGCGTTTACACATCTCTTTAACGCATCACGCATGTCGTTGTCAAAATATGGAAGGAAATCATATAAAACGAAAACCTAACCTCACTAAACGTCTTAGCAGCATGCACAGTGCAGTACATCCTACAAAATTGTTTACAAAAATTCAGTATTTTGACTATTCCAAATAGTTTCCAAAAAATAAACTTTATAACAGGTACTTACCAGACAAATTAATTATTTTAAACAATTTGTTCAGGCAACCACAGGCCTATTCTCAGGGGTTGTACTGTACTTTTTTAAACCGAAATAAAGATAAGAATTGGGTATCATTTAGGGCATTTGAGGTTAAAAGCCCCGTATAGGGCTGCTCTATTACCTAGAAAGTGCTTAATATTGCAAAATATGTTTTAAAATCGTCATCTTCAAAATCATCATCATAATCAAAAATAAAATGATCAATTATTGCATTAATTTTAACAAAAATAATATGACAACGAAAAGTTTGGTTAGAAACCACTGTGCAACATTGACGTTACGTTACGTTGGAAAAGAAGTTGTGCTTTAAGTCTTTTTAATGGTACAATTTTTCTAAGACGTAACCCCGATATGTTAAGGTATACGTGATTGAGATGCGTTTACGTTGTGTGTTGGCTTTAACTCTCTAATAAAATTGACGCTTTCAAATATAGATGACGTTTGCTTTTAAAGTGTCGTTTGGTCAATATGCTTTTAATTGTGTTTCTCCACGACCATTACTGAATGTATGAATTCTGAAATCATTTTTAATAATAGAATGTAAACATTCACACTCTACTCGAATATTTATTCTATAATACTTGCCTCTTATGCATTTTGCATGTATTTTCATTCTTTATCAAGGTAAAGAATATAAAACGGCGACGGTAATAATTATTTTCAAACAAGTTTTAATTTAAAAAAAATAATGAGTGAAAAATCAAGTGAAGTAGATATAGAATTTAATAATATCTGAAATTGCAAATTATGAAAAAACACCAATGCACCAGATTTTAATTTCGGTAAGTGTACCACAGCACTATAAATATTAATACAATGTATTACAAATATGTCAACAAATAACTTGTGTTCAGATTTAATTTAATTTTGATTTATACTTTTTGATCGTGGAGAAAATATAGTCTGTTACTCGGTCAGAATGAAAAAATTCGACACTCGTGGTTCCTCACACTCGCTTTCGCTCGCGTTCGGAATTTTCCACTCGTGTCGAATTTTTCATTCTAACCTTGTTACAGAATCTACTATTACGTATCTTTACAAATACAAATGAACACGGAAAATTATCAACATCAACCAGCTCTACAGAGTACAAACTACAACAGTGACAGTGAACTATGCGGTAAGCAGACGCTTGTGCCCAGCACTAATGTACCAAACATCAAATTATTACCCGATCTCGTTAAAATAGTCGTTTTCTTTATCTAACAGCGGAATCTAATATCAATTTATCTCTCTCGATTTTGAATGCGAATTCACAGTGGATAGGTCCAAGTTTTCATCTTTATCTAATTATCATATAATGGTTTTCTCCGTATAAGTGAGATTTAACAGGTGTTTTTCATTCGCAATCTCTTCTTTTCACGTTTGCAGTTAATGGCTTGACGGTAACTTCATTGCACATAAGTGACATCACGATCGTAATGGCGGCATATTCAAATAATTGGAAATTTGAATTTTTAAATTAATTTATTCAAAAATCTAGCTCAAATTACGGTAGATAATTAAACTCAATGGGATCAAAAATTTACCTGAACGATTACAGTTATAGTAGAGCTTTCCTTTTATTTCACGTTTAATGTATTCCACGTTAAGAGCGGAGGTACAAATTTCAGAAATTCTCCCACCGATTTGGCGTTTGTATCCCACGTTAATTTTACTTCGAGCGAGAGCTGACGTAGATAACTACAACATATACAGCCAATATGCAACCGATGAGATTTAGCGTGAATGTTTGAATATTACAGTCACGTACCTACTCAATCTGTGTGACGATATTATGTAGACAAATTGCAAAAACCCAAAATCGGAGTATAACTTTATAAGACATTAATATTATTGTCCATTACGAATTAATACATAATAAATCAAAATTTACGACATTCTCAATTGGTCGAGGCAAAAAAATTAGGTTAAAATTGTTTTTTTTTTACGTTATGGCCGTGCCATTTGGCTTCTATAATAAATTAATAAATAGAAACATCGTTTTTGTTTTATCTGAAAGCTCTGTTTTTGTTTTATCCGAAAGCTCTGTTTTTGTCTCTGTAATAGCAATTCAACATTGTTAAATTTTTTTTCTCAAAAAATTTAAAAGAACCAAAAAACTTGATAGGTACACAATTTAGTTCAATTTTTCAATTGTACACACCGTACAATCTCCCTTATTTGATATATTAACCTACACTTTGTTTTACACCAAAAACTGCAGAATTTAATTGTCTTAATTTTGTGTGGATTACATATGGAAATCCGAAATACAGTTTTTGAGATTCAGCCATTATAGAGTTGCGCGCTTGATTTACGCAGAATGTTATTCTTGCATTTAGTGGTTCGCGTTTGCATGTGCACGCATATCAAGCCTAACTTTTTTGTCTCAGACTTTTTATCGGATATTAGAAGATTGATAATGACAATATTTCATTCTAAATGCAGACTGATGTAACTTGTAGAACCTTTTTATATACCCAACGTGCTCTAGTATTATGTTTACGTTTAGACTGTGTGAGAAATTCAATCAGCATACATACATTCTTTGAAAAAAATATATTTCGTATTTTATTTTTAACTGTTAATATAGTCAGCAGGTACTTTTTGCCTATAGATGATTTTTGAAAAAATTCAAGAGCCGCTTGCAAAAATTGCAAAAGTTATAAACAATTATCTGAGAAAAATGGGGTTTGTTTTTTTTGAAAATACTTATCTCAAAAACTATTTGACATTTTTCAAATTGGAAAAAAGATTCAAAAAGAGGAGGAAATTTCACAAAAAACATTATACCTCCCGGAACTGTAGCACCAATATTTATAGTTTTCTCAGACGGTTAAAAATACGGCCGAAAACGGGGACTCTGGCTTGCGTAAGCGCTGCCCACTTTGGACCTTTAATGAATAATTATTATTTAAACTCATTAAATATGAAAATAATAAATTGAAAAAATTCAGGCATCTACTGAATAGATTTATGAACATAATACGCGGTCAAAAAATTTTTAACGCGATTTTTCTATTAATTATGCATTAATTAACAAATTTTTCCTACTTGAACTTGGACATTGTAAGTGCGACAATTGTTAAATAACAAATCTGAGATTTTTTCCTTTTTTGGATCTATTTTTGAAAGGTCTCAGAAAAGATTCCCGTTGGAAAAATTAAAAAATTGTTATTTTTTACTTCGTTGTTTACTTGGGTTAAAAATTAAAAAGCTTGATTAATCATTGAAAAAAAATTTTTTTTTCATATTACTATTGATCTGTTTTTTTATGATCAGAAGTCACATGAAGATGATTTTTAATTTTTTTTTATTTTATATTTATAAAATTGTTATAAACAAATTCGTTGTTTATAAGTTAATTTAATTTTTTTTTTGGAAACAATCTTTGATGCAAATTTTGATTTTTTCTAAAAAAATCGTTCCTTCAAAAAATTTTTTATTCCTTAAAAACGTATTTGTTAATTAACAATTTTATTCTACCATATAAATAAATTATTTTTCTCAAAAAATAACACATGGTTGTTTTTGTTTCATTATGTAGAAATAAAAATATATAGAAAAAATAGAATTATTTAAAACAAATTGTTTATTAAATAAACAATGAAAATATAAATAAAAACATTTTTTTTTAGTTATCAAAGGGCAAGATAAATTATGATTAAAAAAGTGACTCCTTAATAGTAATTACAGGGGGTAGAAAAAAATTTTTAATTAAAAAATACGTTTTTCAGCAACAAAAAAATTTTTCTAGGAACGATTTTTTTTAATTCATACTTTGCATTAAAGATTATGTTTCAAACAAAAATTTAAATTATCTTATAACAATTTTGTAAATAATAGGAAATAAGTTTTTTTTAAATCATTTTCATGTGACTTCTGATCATAAATTTCACTTTCCGAACACACCTAGTAAAGTAATTAGTTTTTCTGCAACATCAAAATACAATAATAAAGTTAGTTTAAAAAAATTTTAAAAGGTAAATTTTTGTCAAATTTTTTTTTAACTTTCTATAATTTTGGCTATAACTTCTACAATATTATTTTAAAATTATAAAATATTTCACACATAATGTACTTTTTCGAATGTATTGTTTATTTTTTTCATTTGTTGTATCATTTTCGATTTAACAAATGGACAAAAAAATTAAAAAAAATTTGGATAACAATTACAATTTTAAATTCGAAGAAACTAAAATATATTCTTAATTTAGAGCTTTGTATTACCTTTCGAATGGTACAAATACTATTTTAATAACTTTAATATTTTTAAAGTCATTCAATTTCTCTTTAAATTTATATTAAAATTCAAAAGTTTTTCGAAATTTTTTTACGAATTCTACAATTTTTTTAATAAAATTTTGAAAAAAATCAATATTATCGAATTTTTACTACAAATTTAATGGCGTTTTTTTTCCAAGTTTTTAATATTTAATATTAACCTTAAAAAAAAATAAAACCTTTTTTGAATAATTTTAAAATCAATAAATAATTAATATCCCATTGAATTTTATTCAAATTGGGTAACAGACCTTTTTTTAGGTTTTTGGATCAAAATATATTAATAAAGTTAATTTAAAAAAGTTAAAAAAATCTTCTTTTTTTACATTTTTGTTCATAACTTTTACAAATATTATTTTAAAATTATGAAATAATTTACACACATAGTACTTTTCGATTCTTTTTAGATGTACTATTTACTTTTTCATTTATTTTATACTTTTTGATAACACAAAATTACAAAAAATTTAAAAAAAAAATTTATTTTGGCTATAATAATTACAATTCTAAATTCGAAGAAAGTAAAATATATTGTGAATTTAGAGTGAATGGTAAAAATCCCATTGTCATATCTTTAATATTTTAAAAATTATTCAATTTAGTTTAAAAATCGTAATTTTTTTGATCCATTATTTTAAAAATTCATCAATTTTTTTAATAAAATTTTGAAAAAAATCGCAATTATAAAGTTTTTTAATACAAATTTAATCGTATCTTTTTTAAAATTTGTAATATTAACATTTATCTAAACAAATTAATTTAATAAGATAAAAAATATTTAGAATTAAAATAAAAAATATCGGCTAAACCATGCGGAGTTCCAAAACAAGGCGAGAACAAATTTTGTAGGAAATTTTGAATTCTACAATTTTGATTTCCTATAATTTTTCGAAAAAAAATCCGCTTGCCCACATTGTATATAACACACTGCTACAATTATGATCTCTTAAAATAATATGTGAAATCTATTAGGAATTCTGGAAAAATTATGATAAAAAACTTGTAGAGAATTTTATGCCCTACAACTTTGCACTAAAGTGCATAATTTATCTTCAAAATTAAAAAAAAAAGGTGAAATTCATAAATGTGTATTTTTTCGCCTTCTAGCGGCGAAACTATGAGGAATTTGAAAAAAAGTTAAATACAAAAGTTAAAGAAAATTTGATGCTTTACAACTTTGCACCAGAACATTTTGCACTAAAATACATCGCTTGTACTCAAAATCAAGAAAAACC
This sequence comes from Neocrepidodera transversa, assembly GCA_963243735.1. NCBI lineage: Eukaryota > Metazoa > Arthropoda > Insecta > Coleoptera > Chrysomelidae > Neocrepidodera > Neocrepidodera transversa. Next base: position 27,790,247 of record OY725341.1, read on the forward strand.
GGGGGAAACCTACATGCACATTTTTTACGTGCCCTCTAGTGACGCAACTATTGGAAATTATGGAAAAAGTTTAAGACAAAAGTTGTAGAAATTTTATGCTCTAAAACTTTGTACTACAACATTTTGTACTAAAGTGTACTGTTTGACCTTAAAATTTAAAAAATCCATTTTATGCACTTATGTAAACAGAGAAAATACAAATATTTACTATCTTTTGTGTACATAAATTTGGGAGTTCCATTAAATGTTACAATATAATATTAGTAATTTTTTTTATTTATTTTCTTCCGTCATTTATTTATTCATGTTTATGCTATATTTCTTATGCAAGCTACCAAAGGAGTTAAAAAGATCCAAAATAATATGTAAACAAAAAGCCACTTCGTTTAAAATCTAATCTGATTTATTATGTTTATATTAATAACAAGATAAGCTCCATTAGAAAACTATAATGGGCACAAATTGGTCCTGAGTCCGTACAAACTGTTAATTTTAAACGACGTCGACGGCTATATTGTGCGAGTAAGAAAGCAAATCTCATAGGATAGCTGTTAGCACTTCAAAAATACCATTTTTATAATCAAAATCCTGAAAAATCTACTGAATATTTTTGAATCAAATTTTTTTTAAATGATTTCTTAACCTGTTCTTAAGCTCGGAAAGTCCCTGAGATTGTATAAAAATATTCTGTTGGGTGTTTTTTACGAACTATCAATTTTCATTAATTTTCAAAAACTAAATATTTTCAGGATTCTTAATAACTTTCCTACATCCGTAGTGACCTAAATTTTAACTGACCGTTTGAATTTTTCAAAAATATTGTCCCGTTTTTCCGGGATTTTGTTTCTACGATTACATTGGTAAGTCATATGCTACAGAAAGTGTACCTCCGCTCTTAATAGTTTTATGAAGATCATAACCATCATTGAAAATTTTGAAAATTTGTAATTAAAACCTAAAATTTCATATGTTTAAACTTTTTAGGTACCTATACCATTTGCAAATTGCAATTTTTATTCAGCAATAACTTCATTATGGATATATTTTAAGTGAAACCTTAAATCACTTGTAAACCGAAATGAAAAAAAAAACAAGATAAACATTTTATGTTTGAAAAGTTATAATCATAACTTGTTATATTTCTTTCTTCTTTCTTATGTACATTTCTCAAATGTTTGTTAATATTACTTCGAGTTGTAAAATTTTTATTACATAACATACAAGTAACTACCATTATTACAATATTTTTATTTTCTCTCAACCACGGTCTTAACTACAACCATATATGATATATGTGTGCAACAAACTTCGTACAATGTTGCAACATTTCGCGGATTGGGTAACATTTAATCGCTCCTTGATGCACACGCCTGTGAAGCAAGGTTATGTATGACATCTGTCGTTGGTGCCAACCAATAGGAACTAAAGAGGTGGCTAACAGAACAAACAAGGGGCGCATATCATACATCTCCCCTACACAATAACAGGTTTTTTTGAGATTCTTCCACTTCGGGTTTTATACCCTATTGAAGCATCTTTCTCCACACTTTTTATTGAGGGAAGGACATGATCATTTTCACAAATAATGACAGGGGATTTAACCAATTCACTGTCACTTTGAGTGTAATACATAGTATCATTTACATCAGAACAATAAGTGGGTACATGGTGATTTAACGACTCATTTGAATCGACGCGATTGCGTCAAACTATATTCGCTGCTTGGTTTTCAACCAGATATGAGCGAGGGTGCATATTATGTTCTATTATTTTTCCATCTTCCCACTTTTTATTTATATGGTTATATACGTTTATGTCCTTATTGGGATTTAATTGTCTTAATTCTTTTGGCCCTTGATTAAATTAATGTTTATTGTAGTTTTGTCTTGATTATAACTTTACAAGTACATTTTCACATAAACTTAATTTTAATGTATCATTTGCAATTGGAAGTTTTGTTTTACAATGTTTGCTAAATAGCAGGGCTGCGTTCAGATTTAAAGTGCGTTTTACACTCGGGATGTTGTGACATCTTGTAGGAATTGTCTTTCAAATATGAATGACTGTGGAGTGTTTATTTAAGCTATTATTTATTTTCTGAACCAAGTTCTAGCGAAGAAGAAATTGTAAGAGATTGCAAATATATAGAATGAGAAACAAGATTCTAAATATTTCTAAATTTGCTATGACTAATTACTCCATATTTAACAAAAGATACAGTAGGAAGACAGCAAATCTTTGCTGAAAATCAAGTTTACATAATCTCACCTACCTTTGTAAAAATACCGAATTATTTTTGTTTCATATTAAATTGTTTTCATTATCTTGAACAAGATAATAATAATTTGGTAGACGTCCCGAGTCTGAATATATTTTAATTAGATTTTAATTTATTTAATAAGGCAATTGCCAATTTTGTGATATTTGTGTGGTTAGAAAGACGTTCATTTCATTGAAAAAGAGACTTATGCTCAAACTGCGCTTGTCGGATGAATTTCCTCCCAAGTATTCACTGGGATGAAAAGTTGTCGTCTAGACGACAAATATGAACGCAAAAGTATGTACACTCGCATAAAACGCCCTCTAAATCCGAACGAAATTTGACGTTCGGTGTGCACTCTGGACGCAAATCTGAACGGAGCCCAGCTGAGATGGAGTGTAACCTAAAAATTTAAGAGGATAGTTTCGGTATTGCAATAAGGCTGACTCAACCTGGCTGTTTTCTTCTATACATTTTTTAATCATATTTTTTCCTATAGCAACCCCTTTTTCTACCAGACCATTAGAATTTCCACTCCTAGGAAACAGTTGAAAATACTATTAAACGGGATGTTGTCACAGACAACACAAACTGGATATCCAAATCGTGCAAAAATATTTTACAGGCTTTAGTGATACTGTTTACTGATTTATCCTTAATATAAATTAACTAACCAGTTTGAATAAGCATCAAACATAACTAAAATACTTTTATTGGCATAGGTAAAAATATCTTCTGGCATTGAATAAGGCACCAGCGGTTCTTTTTGTTGGTTTCTAGCATGACTTTCACAAATCTTGCACTCATGCCTGGTCAGTAAAATAACTTTCGTGAACGATTTTTACATTTTTTTAATGCCGATGTGGCCTTCATGAAGCAATTTTAACATTTTTTTCACGCAGTACTTCGGGTGCAATAATTGAAAACAAAAGCAAATCATCTGACAAAATTATGTCATTTTTTAATTTAAAATATTGACGGATATTGGCAGGAACTTGTTTGACATGTTCTGGCCATCCATTTTCACAAAAAAATTTTAAAATACTTAATTGACCATCATTGATTATCGCATCTTTGAACTCCACTTTACGTTCATCTGACATCGGTATACGACATGAACAGCATAACCAAACTTATTGTTTGACTTTAGACCTTCATCCAATAAAAATGCTCTAGAGAGTATGTCAGATATATTAAGGTATTTCCCAGCTTTATAAGATACATTTAAATTGTAATTGAGAAGACGCAAACGCATTCGCTGTAGACGAGGTGAAACTTTAGCTAATTCTTTTCTAAAAATCGCTTTAAGAGTTTTATGATCTGAATGAATTTTGATATCAAGGCCATAAATGAAATAATGAAATTTTTGCACAGCAAATACAATGGCAAGCATTTCTTTCTCAATCTGAGCATACCTCTTCTCTAATACTGCATTCTTGAAATGTGTGACCATTCATCTCCTACGAAAAGTGAGAGATCGTCGTTCTACTGGGTTTCCGTGTAGGAACAACTGTTCACGAATGAAAATACTGGTTAGAGTGTACGCAGAACCTTATGTTTTGATATTATTTTTTACATAACCTAAACCGGCGAAGTTTTCTTCCACTGATTTTTTTTATTTTTGAGCATTGTTCAATATACAGTGCGTCCATAAAGTAACGCATAAATTCATTATTAGCTAAATGAACGATTAAATTAGAAATTCCCGAAACAGGTCGATTTTTGATTTCAATTTACTATTTTTTCAGATCATAATCTAATATACAGGGTGAACCACCTTCGTGTAATGACATCATCACCTTTTTTTTTAAATGGAACCCCCTTTTTTTTCAATTTCCGGATTGCCCTTGCTGAGCTGATTCCAAAAATGTATAATATGTTTCTTCAAATTGGTACAGGGTGGGCAAAATGCAATATGGCTCTGTCTGCCTGTCTGTCCGTCTATCTGTCTATCCGCATTTATAACTCAAAAACTGGTTTTACAAACCTGAACCTGAAGTCAAAAACAGCATTCTGACGTGAAATTTAACGCTGAATCGATATTTGAAAACAGATTTGAGATATCTTTTAAGGTTCATGAGATAATCGCATTTTTGTTTAGAAGTCGTCACGTGCCTGCTAACGCTCAGGCGCTTCTGACTTGTTTTTCAAAGACTTCGGGTGCTGAGCTAATGGTAACCGACAGAATTGATATCTCCCAAAAGAAGTTCAAAAAGTACAATAGTCATCACTAAAATCGTCAATTTTAATTTGGAAATATCCATCCTTCATGTCAAGTACTGTGAAATATTCCTTATTGCCTAATTTTATGGCCAACTCAAAAAGTGCCGATTCATAAATTTTGGGTCGGGATAGTCTTAAATCTATTTCTTCAACAATCACTAATGGATTGAACCATTCACTAGGTTTGTCAACTTTTCTTATAATCAGCTGATTTTCTAACTGATTGAGTTTAGTTTTTAGTTTATCATGCAATGTTTAAGGCACTCTTCTGAGTGGCTGAATGTGAGGAATTGCATTCCCTCTCATACTAATGTGATGAGAAACCGACCTATACATTTAAAGACAGTTTGGTATTCTTTTAAAACATAATCTAGCGTTTTAAATTTAGTTTAAATTGCAAATACTATAGAAATCAAATTTAAATTAACACAATCCTGTAACCCTAATAGAGGAGCTTGATTTTTAACATCCACTACAATAAATGAGACTGAGGCAACTCTACTGCCTACCTTACATGGTAATGCTATTTTCGGCTCCAATATACAGCTTAAAATCTACATTTTTCTTATTAACCCGAACTGTTTGTTTCCACATTACTTCATTTGCTCTCTCATCATAAACTTAATGATCCTAGAACGAGACAATTTACATAAAATTCACTATCACTGCTGCTATTGCCTCTGCTTCTTTCGGCTTCAACTTCATGTACATTTTTCTGTTTTACTTCTTTATTTCTGCATACACTAGCAAAGTGGTTCTTTCTTTGACACTTTGCGCATGTTTTTCTAGGTTCTGGACATTTTCCAGGTCTATGTTCATAGCCGCAATATTCATAAAAAAAATTTCTGTTGTGTTGGCTTCTCTTAGTAATTGCTCTTGTGTAACTTGTCAATGCGATCTCGAATCATGTCATCCGGTTCTGGAGTTCTTGATATTCTGTGTCTTTAATGGATTTCCGTAATTCTGTTAGGAAACCTCAAAACTCTGACCTTCTTTTTGGCTGATCATATTAAATTTGTAACGTTCAAATGTTACATTCTTCTTTGGTGAGCAATAATCTTCAAAATGTTTTTTAATTACTTCTAGCTGCTTTTTTTCATCACTTTTACTTATTAAATAAGTGGCAACCATAAACACATCAAACTTTTGAGAAAAACGTCTCCAGTTCTCTGCTACGTTTCCTTCTAGGGATAAGGGGGATTAAACAATGTCTCCATTTTATAATCCGACCTAACACCATGTACTTCAAATGGGTAATGAATCAATACACTTCCAAGTAATGTGTTTATTTAATTAGTAACAACTTAGTAATATCATACAACATTTATGTTATAATAATTCGACCAATAACAATTAAAAGATAATTAAATTTTTTGATTATAAAGCTGAGCATTCTGATTCTTATTTACTTGACATTTTACTTAACATATATGTTTATTATAGAACGAGACAGTTTTTTAATCTTTTTTCATATATCTTTTATCGACAAAATTCAATGCATAATTGATATTATTTTTTCGAGTAAAACAAAATAAAGTTAATTTGATAAAACAATAATAAATTGTAACCAATTTTTAATGGCATGAGACTTGAGTTACAATTAGTTGGTAATAATAGCTAGCTCTAAATTATGACTCAGGATGGATAAGTGAATGAAAATGGTTTTTAATAAAATTACGAAATAACTTGCCTCAGCGCCACTTTGTCTATTAGGAAGGATCCGTCTGAAGGATATGTCTGAAGGATCCCGACAAGTTGATCATCCCCTATTAGATAAGTTGAATTGTTCTATTATTAAATCAAACGATAAAAATGATTTCCTGGAAAGGTGTCAAAAATAAACGTGATAGTAATAAAATACAATGAATTTATTGCGCGTTAAAAAGAAAAAACATTCAACGTTCTGCGTTTCTTGGTGTATTAACTTGGTTACCAGGATGGTCCGAAGGCAGCCGGTGACTGCGTGTTCTGCTGTGTGTGTGTGGTACTCTCACGTGACAGACATCTGTGGGATTTGGCCAAGTTAATGTTCCTTATAGCAAACGTTCTTAACGATGCTCCCAAAGCGCTTTTCACTTGCAGCAATTATGAATCAACTGCTCCCAAAAATGTTTTACATGCAAACAAAGAAAAAGATCTTGTGTCAATATTCGAAAACTTATTTGGCCAACAGTATTGATTCAAAAAAAAAATTGGTCGCACGCACGACAAGACCACACTGAATTACTGAAAATTGTTTTGCAAAGACACACAAAGTGAAATGTTAAGACGTGGACTGTCCTTCACAGAACGATTATAAGTTGAATGAATAAATTCACAGAAAAATGACTAATTAACAACAATAATTCAAAATATTACAAATTATTTTAATTAACAAAGTGAACTTTTACATGAAATAATGAAATCAACAGAATGAAAAATTAAAACGATCAATTTAAAAAAAGTAAATAATCAGTAGTACTATCACAAGAGCATCGAAAATAATCGATTATACGTCCGACTCACAAGAGTGGTGTTTTAAAAAATACGTCAAGTGAGAAGGACAGTATAAATATTATTTTCGTATGCTCGCGGTATTCAGTACGATTATATAACGAATTATATTGTTGACGTTTGCTTATTATAAACATCAAACATTATATTAATATGTCAAATTTGTCAAAATGGATGCGAATCACCAAAACGATTATTCCACGTCGTCAAGGGCATATAGTTACCATGTATTTATCAATACATGGTAACTAAGTAGAAATTGCAACTGCTATTGGTTAAATTTACTAAGAGTTATATAATGAAATATATATTAAAATAATTAAATTGACAATGCACATCGAATTGTACTGGCCAAGGATAATTCGATGTATGAAATGAATTTTTAAAGAATCACAAAAGAAAATAATATCAATAGTGAAAGCAAATATTTATATAATTATTTTTTAAGTATCATAAACTTCAAATAAAAGGAAAATGAAAATTATATTAGTAGTAAAATACATATTTAAATTATTATTTTTATAGTATCATAAATTTTAAAAAGAAAAGAAACCGATAATTATATAAATAATAAAAATAAATTTTAAATAATTATATGAGGTCTCGCAAAATGGCGCAGCGAAACGAAGCAATCAATAAAAAATCAATTCGCCATATGCTTGACACGTGTTCAGAAAAAAACAAAATTACTCATGCTAACAACACCAAATTATAACAAATATGACTATATTCTTGCAACCAATAATCAACTGATTAATTACAATGATTCCTTAGTCAGTATCAAACGATATTAACCATTAACCAAATTATAAGAAAAATATTGCTTACGAAGTTTTATATTTTTTTGACAGGCGCTAAAGGTGTGTAGGTACACGACAAAACGGTTAATACAAATTGTAATTTCCATAACAACAATTCGGACTTGTGCTCTCTTCTTATCTATGTGTACATTTTTAATCAATTAGTTGATTTCATTGAATAAGTCCACAATTCCGTTTTTCTTGCTCTACCTTGAAATTTTATATTGTGTCTGGGATGCCACTAATGTTGATTATAGAACGAGACAGTTTTTTAATCTTATTTCATATATCTTTTTTCTGGCGGCGGCGGTGAGTTATATTTTTTGTTTTATTTTCGGAACGATTTTATTTTGGACTTACGGAACGATTTTTAATAGGCGACTTAGGCAAAAAATTTGACTTGGTTTTTATTTTGACAACACTTATCAAAATAGTAGTTTACCTAACAAGTGCGGAAAGTGATACTTTTCCGCACGCGATTGCAGATGGCCGAACGACGCGTAGCGGATTTCGGCCAGCAATCGCGTGCGGAAAAGTCACTTTACGCACGTGTTAGGTACACTATTTTTTCTACTAGCGTGCGGAAAAAACACAAAAGCTAACATCAAGAAACATTTATTATTAAATACATCAACAAATTAATTATTATTAATATTAATATTAAATGTGCAATTTGTGGCATTTTGCAAATTAATTGCAGAGGCTAAAATGTTTTCTAACGAAGTCAGATTTCGGTTTGTTGCAACTGTGGCCATGGGAACTTGGCTGGAAGAGGTCATTCTAGAAGGCTTTTACAAATATGTATTTAAATATTTAAATGTTAGTATACTCCCCAAAAACTTAACACTAGTGCGGAAAAAACTTTTTTCCGCACCAGTGCGGAAAAGTGACTCTTTCAACACTAAAATGAGTTCGGAAAAGTGGACTTTTCCGCACGCTAGTAGAAAATAGTTATTTTCCTAACAAGTGCGGAAAGTTATACTTTTCCGCATGCAATTGCAGTTGCCCGAACGACGCGAAGCGGAGTTCGGGCATGCAATTAAGTGGGGAAAAGATACTTTACGCAAGTGTTAGGAACAATATTTTTTCTACAAGCGCCTAGAATTAAAAATAAAATTTAGCAAAAAGTATTTTTTCTACAAGCGCTTAGAATTAAAAAAAAATTTTAGCAAAAAGTATTTTTTCTACAAGCGTGCGGAAAGTTACAACTTTCCGCACTAGTGCGGAAAAGTACAACTTTCCGCACGCTTGTAGAAAAAATGCTTTTTAAAGTCTAATAAGTGGCTGCAGGAAAAATATTGAACGTACCACGATCCGAAAGTGATTTTATGGGACTCGCAGGTTTTCAGGACCTATGGCTCGTCCTGGAATGAGCCTACTTGTCTCGTAATTTGTCTTTTTCGGAACATGTTTAGTAAATAACTATTATTGACAACATTCAGAACATAGTTGACAATATTTTTTCAATTAAAACAGAATCCAGGAAATTTGAACAATAATAAATATAGTTAAAGTACTAGAAATATATTTTTCAAGCTAACATTTGTGTACTTACTTCTTGATATAAACCAGAATATTCTTTATTTCCCTTATAATCTTAATTTTTTTATCAAGAATTTTTAACACAAGTTATTCCTCGACAGCTTCATCGATTTCTACTTCAATCGCTAAATAACGAAAACAGTTCATAACACGGAGGTAAATAAATAATAAAAGAGATACTTATAATGGAACATTGCAAAGATAAAATTGTTTATTAGTATACAGACTTTAAATTTTCAATTCATTATGCAGAAACTGATACAATAATTCAAGTGGAAATCTGAATCTCACCTGCCTTCGGCTATGTTAATCAGATCCTCTAGTGGGACGTACTTATAGTGGTATCAGAAATGTGAAATATAAATTTTCATGAGAAAATTCACTTTTTCCATTGGAATAACGTCCAGAAACGAACCTTAAAAAGTAAATTTTAACTGCAACTGTGAAATGAGAATTTGAAGTTTATCAACAATTAGGACTTAAAATTTGGTCCAATTCAGATTATGTCTATGTGATGTTTGTTGTTATCACAATCTTTTAAAACGTTATTTAGCACAACAATGTTTCCTCAATTTTTGCTGCCAGCTGCTTTAAAAGAAAAAGAGCTTTTCTCCATCTAATTTTCTGACTCTAAAAGAATCTGAATGCTGGTCACATTTTGTTGAAACGACTACCCCAACACTTTCCATTCTTAAGGGATATCCGATTAATCAATGACCCAATTTTTATAACTAGCTTCCCTTGGAAGGCAGTTGTAGATTTCTCCTTATTCCTTGGATACTTTAATGGCCTCAGCTTTTCTACACCAGGCAAATTTCAAATAACTATACGTTAAGTGTGAAGTTCTTGCGGACATTAATTTTTTTGTTGAAAACGATAGCTCTTTTATCATAGAAATCCCAAAAATCTAAGGTGAGCTAAAGTCACAATTTAAAAAATACATGGCCGCTTACGTTATTTTCAAATTCTAATATTTTAATGCAGTCTGAAACTGATAGCGCGACGCGTATAAGGTTGGATTGTAAATTAGTTTCTACCGCGTTTAGTACGACGAGTTTCCTTAACTGGATTATTACAGTCTTTCTTAATTAGTATCAAAATATTTATCTGTAAAATGGATAACATTAATGTTTATGTGTTTTGTAAAAAAACTGTTATAAGTGAGTGCAAAGGGACTTCAGTCAATTTTAATAGCAAGTAAACAAAAAGATGACAAGATTTTGGAGGAAATGCTAAACGCAGGGAATATTACAGTTCATGACCCTTATAGGAAAAACTATGTTAGAAAGGAGTACATAAGAAAGAACTTACCAATACCCACAGATGAGAGCAAAAATGAAAAAACGTTAAGATCTTCTATAAAAGGTTATTATTTTAAAACAAATTGTCTGATCTGTGGTGAATCTATTTGTCTCGAAAAAGAAAAAGAAACCCAAGCAATACAGACAATAAATAAGGAATATTACTGAACTAAAATGAAAGAAAAATTAGTAAAATATGCGAAAACAGGATAGACGATTTAGGTAGACAAATAGTAATTCGCTTGAGTAACATAATAGACTTGATTGCTATAGAAGGGAAATATCATTTGAGTTGTTATAAAAATTTAGTGCAGGCTCTTCCAAAAGATTCACAAAAAAAGACAAAAAAGGCAATGTGCCATTTTAAAATTGTGTGGTAATATGGAGAACATCGGCGATTGTCAATTTTTACTTGATAAGCTTTAAGCTTGCAAAAAAATTTTTAAGAATTTTGTGACACTTAAGAGAGTTATGTACGTAGATGGTTAAAAGAAAAATTGTAACGTCACTTTGGCAAGAAAATAACAGTTACAGGACTTCCAGGAAAAGATACTATTATCACATTAACAGACACTTTGCAAACTAATTCTCACAGAACAGTTTTATACTGAGAAATGCAAAACTATTTACCAAGAAAAATTAAGAATTGTTAATGCGGCAGCTGATATTATAAGAGCGGATATAAAAATACAACTTTATAATCTAGAAAAGTATCCTAGTTTTGATGAAAATATGCGAGATAAATGCAAGCAACAAGTTCCTGAAACGTTAAAGATATTTTTAGACAGTTTTCTGAAAACATCTAAAAACGAAAACTTGGATAGAAAAGCGACAAGTATTCCACGCTATTATATCAACAATTCGTACAAATTCGTTCCTGTCGTCGTTACAAGTTGCATTATCTGTTTTCTTGCACCGAAGATTTGCCTCCAAATTATTAATCAAAATAATTGAAAAATTGTAATTTGCAGTTAGTTATTCTAGTACGCTTTTGTACGAGTCATCTGTTGTGGTTGCTAAAATACCGAATAGAATTTAAAACGTATTTTCTCAATATGTTTTTGATAATGCCGATCACAATGTTAGATGGTTCCGGTACATTTCTTACAATGGGTGGAATAAAATACGTGTCCTTTATTCTAATTGTTTTGAAACCCGGACCACTATACCCAAACTAAAAAAATGTTTAACTGCTCAAGAAATAGGTACTTTCGGACATTGTTTAGACTTATTGAAAGGGGTAGTAAAGCCGGCAACGCCGCGCGACCACGAGACAGTTTTTATATTATTGTTGAGAGTTACGTCGACTTAATTAGATCGACAGGTGTCTTGTATTTATGATCTTTAAATTAAACGTGTGTAAATTGGTACAATTGCCTTATTAAATACTTGGGACTTGTGCCCAAACATAGTGGTCCTATATCGAGCGGATAATTATTGGATATTGAAAATAAAACAAGAAATCGCGCAAAATTAATCAAATATAATTTGGGGTTAAATTTGCACAAGCAAGCGGTGGTTGGAACCCAGAGCGAGGCTACAGATCGGCGGAGTTGTGTTGTTGGCGAGACACAAATTTGAGATTCGCAAGGAAGATCCTGTGGCGAGGCTACATGTTGGAATGGTTGGAAAATAGACGTTAAATCAGGTGATATAAGGTCGAGATTGGTAAGTCATCCTTTTGTATTGAATTCCTTAATATTTAACTAATTTTGTTTTGGTAAATACAGTTCTCATTTAATCATGGGTACAGAATTAAAAAATTTAAATCACCAGGTAGTTCTTTTCAGGTCAAGTCAGTATTTTTAGATAGTGGCAAAGAAATTGCAGGGGAAGTACTCTTATCGACTGCTTTGGTTCAAATTATGGATAGTCGTGGGAAATCACATACTTGCAGAGCTCTTTTAGATAACGGTTCACAACCGAACCTTGTAACAGCAGATTTGGTAAATAAGTTAGGTGTATCAATGCATAAGGTAGAAGTGTCTATTGTTGGTATTGGAAATAAATCCTCAAATGTTGGTGAGAGATGTTTGGTTGATATGCGTTCGTTACATACTAACTTCCAAAGAACAATTTCTTGTTTAGTAGTACCTGAAATTAGTGGGTTAACTCCGAGCTGCCGGTTAAATACATCTCAGTTAGACATTCCTACTAAGTTGCAATTGGCTGATCCTAGTTTTGGACAACCTCAAAAGGTTGATATTCTATTGGGTGCAGATGTTTTCTTTGGTTAGGTTAGGTTTACTCTGTGTTGGACAAATTCAGTTAGGTAAAGATCAGCCTACATTACAGAAAACTAGATTGGGTTGGTTGGTCACAGGTTCAATGTGCTCAGGGTTACACGTTGGAAACAAGAAAGTTAAAAATTTTCATATAGGGATGAATGATCTTCAAGATCAGTTGGAAAAGTTTTGGGAATTGGAGGAGATCACAACGAAGGAACATTTATCTTTGGAAGATAAGGAGTGTGAAAAAGTATTTCTAGACACTACAACACGAGGATCTGATGGCAAATTTGTGGTGGATATTCCTTTGAAGGAACCCGTAGAAAACCTAGGTGATTCTCGAGAACAGGCTTTAACTCAATTTTTGGCTTTGGAAAAAACGTTGAGAAAAAATAGTAAGTTAGCGGAGATGTATAGAGGTTTTATGGAGGAATATATTAATATGTCTCATATGTCCTTAGTAAAGATTCATCTGATCATGTTTCTTATTATTTACCTCATCATGGGGTTCTTAATGAATATAGTAATACCACAAAACTTAGGGTCGTTTTTAATGGATCAGAACCTTCGGATAATGGAGTTTCCTTGAATGACTTGCAGTTCAGTGGTCCAAAGTTACAAGAGGATTTGGTTTCCATATTATTAAGGTTTAGGCAGCATAAGTTTGTTATTTGTGCGGACGTGGCAAAGATGTACCGCATGATTTGGGTTAATCCTCATCAACGGTCACTTCAAAAGATCTTTTGGAGAAGCAGGCCTGATGACGAGTTGGCAGTTTATACGTTAAATACCGTCACATACGGCACATATTTAGCAATTCGGTGTTTAAAACAGCTTGGACTTGAGAGTTTAGAGGAGTATCCTGAGGCAGCAACTACAATTTTACGGGACTTTTACGTTGATGATCTTTTGACAGGTGCAGAATCAGAGGAAGACGCTGTAAAATTATGTGAGGATGTGGCAGGTATTTTAAAGGCTGGTGGAATGAAACTGAGAAAGTGGATTTCAAATAGTAGGAAAATCTATATGCAGTTAGAGGGAAGAGAAATCGGAGCCCAGAAAATTAGTTTGGGAGAAAAAGAGGATAATAAGACGCTAGGTCTACTTTGGAATTTTCGTCAAGATTATTTGACATTTTCTGTTGATTTTTTAGATTGTAGGCGAAGGGTGTCAAAGAGGTCCATTTTATCTGAAATTTCGAAGATTTTTGATCCATTGGGGTTAGTTGGTCCCTGTGTTGTACTGGCTAAAATATTAATCCAGAAACTATGGATGGAACGTGTAGGTTGGGATGAGTCCATTCCTATGCATTTAGAAACAGAATGGGTAAAATTGAAAAATGAAATGATGCAGTTGAATGGGTTGGCGATCCAGAGGTTTGTTTTAGGAAATAGCTGTCAACATATTGAAATTCACGGATTTAGTGATGCGTCACAACATGCATATGCTGCTTGTCTTTATGTTCGAAGTGTTGACCGTAATGGGTAGATTAAGGTTGAGTTGTTATGTTCGAAAGCAAGGGTAAGCCCTTTGAAGAAGCAAACGATTCCTCGATTGGAGTTGTGTGGGGCGTTACTTTTGGCAAGGCTTTTTTCAAAAGTGAAAGATTCGTTGACTATTATGTTTAGTAAGATCTATTTATGGAGTGATTCCACAGTTGTACTCAACTGGATCGGTATGTCGTCTAGTTTACAGACCTTTGTGGGAAATAGAGTTGCTCAAATTCAAAACTTGACCAAAACTTCAGATTGGAGACATGTTAGGACTGAGCATAATCCTGCGGATGTACTATCTAGGAGTTTACCTCCTCAACAATTGGTTCAATGTATCAAATGGTGGAAAGGTCCGTTATGGTTGGAGTTAGATGAAGCTAAGTGGCCAATTCCTGTGGAAATCCATTCTATTGATGTGCCTGAAGTGAAACTACAAATGGTTAATACCATTCGACTTGTGCCACTGTCATTCCATTTCGATGCATTTAGTGATCTTGGCAGGCTCAGACGAGCTTTGGTTCATATTTTTAGGTTCATTCGACAGTTTAGGTGTAAAGGAGAAAAGAGTGATGTTGGATCCTTCATCTCATCGGTAGAGTTAGTCCATGCAAACAAGGAATTGGTTAGGATTGCCCAAAGTGAGTGTTTTTCTCAAGAGATTTATGATCTGTCTCACAATAAACCTTTAGCAAATAAAAATCTTCAAGGTTTGAGTCCGTTTTTAGATGAAAATGGGTTGTTAAGGGTGGGGGGTAGACTTCATTTATCAAATTTAGGTTTTTCACAAAGGCACCCTTTATTGTTAAAGTCAACTCATCGTTTCAGTCGCCTACTCTTTGAATTGGAACATAAGCGCCTATTGCATGCTGCACCTCAACTGTTACTTTGTTCAATTAGAGATACTTATTGGGTATTGGGAGGAAAGAATTTGGCTAAAAAGGTTGTGTATGATTGTGTTATATGTTTTAAGGTTAATCCTAAGGCAATGCAACAAATAATGGGTTTTCTACCAGAAGAAAGGGTTAAACCTGGTCCGCCCTTCTCGATAACTGGAGTAGATTACGCGGGCCCACTTTCCATTAAAAATAGGTATGGTCGGGGTCTACCTCCTCCAAGTGTTATGTATGTGTTTTTATATGTTGCTCAACAAAGGCAATACACTTGGAGGTTGTATCCTCCTTAACAAAAGAGGCATTTATTGCTTGTTTTCGGCGCTTTATCGCTCGTAGGGGCAAACCGACAAAGGTATTGTCTGACAATGGGTCGACCTTTATTGGGGCGCATAATGAAATGCGAGAATTGGCCAACTTTCTTAAGTCGCAATCAACCTCATTATGTGACTATTAATAATGAAGGGGTAGATTGGAAATTTATTCCACCCCATTCCCCAAACTTTGGTGGGTTATGGGAGGCAGGCGTGAAGTCCTTTAAATTTCACTTAAAACGAATTGTTGGAACTTCTACATTAACTTTCGAAGATCTGAGCACTGTACTTGCCCAGATAGAATCCGTTTTAAATTCCCGACCCCTAAGTCCTATGTCCTCTAATCCTAACGACTTTGATGTTTTAACCCCCTTCCCATTTCCTTATTGGACGTCGGCTCAGCTCTTTACCAGATCCCGACCTTATGGAAGTGCCAAGCAACCGGTTGTCCAAATGGCAACATATCCAGATGCTCCATCAGCATTTTTGGAAGAGATGGTCATCTGAATATCTGAGCGAACTTCAACGGAAAACCAAATGGGTTGCTGACAAGAAAAACCTGGAAGTAGGCCAGTTGGTGGTTGTAAAGGAAGACAATGTCCCTCCGCTGCAGTGGACGAATTCTAGCAACATTTAGTGGTCCCGATGGGAAAGTTCGTGTGGCAACTGTGAAAACGAGTACTGGTGAATACAAGCGTTCAATATCAAAACTTTGTTTATTGCCGATATCACATTAATTGAAGTGTCCTTCAATGGTGGGGGGAATGTTTAGACTTATTGAAAGGGGTAGTAAAGCCGGCAACGCCGCGCGACCACGAGACAGTTTTTATATTATTGTTGAGGGTTACGTCGACTTAATTAGATCGACAGGTGTCTTGTATTTATGATCTTTAAATTAAACGTGTGTAAATTGGTACAATTGCCTTATTAAATACTTGGGACTTGTGCCCAAACAGACATATCCCTATTAAATTGTATAAAAAAGATAAATCAGAGCTAGATAAGTTTAAAGTAGCCAAAGCTTCGGTAGAAGCAACAGATTTAACTAAATCAAGTGTTCTAAATTCGATAAAACTAGCAATTTTGTGCGCCTCTGGGTATTACGTAAGTAACTGCTGTACTGGAACGGATTCATGTTGTTACTTTTAGAAGGGACCAAACCATTTGAAGAGTTCAAAATAGTGTCGTTCCATTTATAAACTTAAGTCCAAGTGATCCTTCTACCATATATACATCCTTGGAATTTGCATTATCGGAGACCAGAAAATGTCACCAACAGAGTTGTGTAGTTACGTTCGATCAGCCACTATTTCAGAAAGCGTCGGAAATAGTGTATGAAAAGGAAATGTAGAATGTAAATTTGGTTAGTGTAGAAAGTCAAAGAAAATAAAATAATTGTTTCGTTTTTCACTTTTTTGTTAGAAAATTTATATTCTTGGTTATATATAAATTAAAAGTTCATTTTTTTCTAATAAACTTAAAATTCCATAAAAATAAAAAAAAACGTTAAAATTGCTCCAATGGATAAGAAGATATTTCATTTTTAAAAATTTGAACGGGCGGCCATGTTTTTTCAAGATAGCGTTTTTAGCTCACAACAGATTTTTTGGAATTTTTTTATATTTGTTCTTGAACATAAATCTTATCGATTCCCATTGAAAAAAATGTCCCCTTAAACTTTATGGAAAAAATAAGATTTGCCTTGTCTATTATAATCTAAATTACAATTAGAGTAGTTAGAAATCACTTTTTATTTTAAGATTAAATAAATTTATTTATGTTTTAGGGACTAGTTTGAAATTACACGTTACTCCTAGAACTACAGCAAGAGAAGTAGTAGATCTAGTAATAAAGCAACTCAATATGGCTGTTGTTCTTAAAGGGAAAGAAGGGCCTGTATACAATCCAGACAAACTTAACAATTTTTGTCTCGTGGCAGTTATAGGAGCAAGAGAGAGATGTCTTAGGGACGATTTTAAACCTTTGCACCTTCAGAATCCTTGGCGAAAAGGTAGACTCTATGTTAGACAGAAGCAAGACGTACTTGCTGCGCTTGAACACAGTAGTAGACATAGTACGATTATTTAATAAATAAGTTCTAAATGATGTAATTATTTCACAGCTGAATATTGAATTATTATCATAAATGTCTGGATGTGCAGAAGTATACGAAAGTCGATATATTCACTTCACAAATATTTATTGACTGATTTTCGTACAAATTTTTAGGTTTATTAAATCTTAAAATGATATTAAAATTCTCAAAAATCATCTGTGTTAAAATTCATGTTCATGTCTTTTGATTGTATGCTGTTTATTTATTTTCTACTTCTGCTTACTTTTTCACTATTAATTTTAATGACTGAACGAAATTTCATAAACTTAAATAAACATTTTTCTTTCTGTTTAAAATTCTTATATCCTTTCTTTTTTACGTTTGGTTTTTAATGTTTTCACTTTTTACTAATTAATTTTAGTTACTTCTAAAAAATGGGGATTTTTATAAAATTGACTACCTATTTAGAATTATTGTTTTATTTTTATGATATATTTAATACCATAAGTTTTCTTTGATTTAAAAAATGCAACAAATTAATTTGTGACTGAGAGTGTTTTTATTTATATTTTATTATAATTTTTTATGATGTATATTTATTTTTTTTATTTATATTTATTTTATATTCTATATCTTGAATTTTAATTTGATTTGGTTTGACTATATAATTGAGTGTTAAATATTATTTCGGAATAAGGTTTAGTAATAAGAATTATATATTATCTATTAGTGTGAATAATGTATGTAGTAAGGTAATTTAGAAAGGAAATGTGATATATTAGAATTGTTACCCAAGATCTATAATAAAATATTTCTATTTTTGTTGTTAATATTGTTTCTATTTATTTCATTTACTTTGTTGAAGAGAATATGAAAATATAAGCTTTTAGAGCCTTTCCCTTATTATCCCGAACGTATCTTAAACCTTAAACACAGAATGAACTTCAATAACCAGAGAAAAAAAAATGTTTTTTTATATTTTTTCAAATTGATGTTAGAATCGAATAAGCTATATTGAATATGTTGTAATTAAATGTTAGAAAGGGACAATCGCGTTCAGTAATTATACCTATAATCAAAATTTCAACAAATTAAATTGTTCAAAATTAAAAATGAACTGAAATAATTTTTTTACTAATGAGGATGATCAAATAAAATATAAGTCAGGATAGTCCCGGTGTTAGTAGACATAGCAGTATGTTGATGAGATAGATGCGGCGACACTTGTGCCGACGCCGGTCAGATGCAACAGTGCACATTATATAAATATTGTACAACTGGCAATGCAAACGACCACGCACTGCATTCGACTTTCACATAGATATCAACAAAAGCAGCTGACGTGAATTTCCTAAAGAACTCACCAAAAGGTTATTGTATATGCGAATTTTACACCGAACTCTCAGTGGCACTGACTGCGATGCTCACACAGTTAGCTTTCATGTGAGCTCATATAAACCTCGACATGAGCAATAACGGAGAATTTCCCAAAGAATTCGTCACAAAATTTTATAGAGAAGTCGTCACAAGACTTCTCAGAGAACTCGCCAGAGTGTGTTCGAGAATTTCCATGTGGGATATCGCCAAGACCTCGCCGAGATCTACATTTATATTAATTATAATAAGTTGATACGACGCTACCCTAATAGCACAAAGTAGTCCTACAAATATCCATAGGACGTCTTCTTCGGACATTATGGACATCCTTTTCTGATACAGTGAACGTTCTATGGACGTCCGAAGGACTCACTATAATGTCGACACAACTTTGAACTGAATTCGAACGTCCACCGCGAACATCCACTGGATATCCCCCTAGGACCATAACTGGATATCACTATGGACATTCATAGAACTCCCTATTTTGATGTACAGTAGAGGTCAGAGAAAGTGATTTTTTTGTTATTTACACACTTTCAATTTTAACTGTGAAATTATTTATTTCAGCACTCACTCGTGTCGGAAACTTCATCTAGGTGAATAATTGCCACCGTTTACGCTCGTTCAAGAATGTACGAGCGAGCTCGGAGCAGACTCAATAGGATGTGTTTCGTACCTTACCTGAAGAAAGTACAATTCATAAACAGGGTTGCCAACTTATAAAATTGAGCAAAACTATTTACAACGGGCTTCTTCCCATAAGCGCCAGTTCCTAATTTGGATCCTTGGTTGAATGATGTTTATCTGTTTGATTCCAATGAAACTCAATATGTAAATGTAAAAAGTATTTAATAAAATGACTAAAATTAAGTAGATAAAAGATATAAAAAGTGTAAATTAAAGGGTAAATAAAATGTAAAATAAAAGGTAAATAAAATGTAAACTAAAAGGTAAATAAAATATAAATATAGAGATGTATAAAAGATAAAAAAGGTGGTGAAAAAATGTATAATAAAACTTAAATAAAATAGGTATAAACTGTACAAAAAAAAGGGTGTAAAAACAGATATAGTGTGTTCGCTTCAGAGAATTAAAACCATAATGAATATCTAAATAGTGTTCTGATATTTTCTTTAGAATCAGAATAATGTTTAACTCATTAAATATTATTTTGTCCACTTATCTTGGTAATATATTGGAGATATATCATTCCAAACAGCAATTAGAGCTTCCTTAGCTCTGGTGAGATAAAGGATCCACAATATTTGCACTGCTACTCTCACGTACACAATACTCTGTATACAGGGCAATTGCACCAATAGACAATACTCTCAATGGGGGGGGGGGTGGTTTAGGTGGGTACCGAATTTAAATAATAATACGGTAAACTATCAAAAAAAAACACAAACTATAACAACTTTTAGTGGAGGACACTTGCTGTATGTACGACTAATATTTGCCTATAAAAACTACCTAAGGGAATACAGCCCTACGATTACAGTACGACCGCGATAAAAAATCTAAAAATAGCACATTCTCAAAATAGGTGCTAAATAGAGTGCATTAGTTCTCATTTTTGTTGCATAGGTATGTATGTAATGTACTATTTTTGACCAAAGCATAAGAAACACTGAATGTGAAAAATAAACTAAACAGTGTTTAATAATAGCCACCTTTTAGTTTTGTCTAAAATTGACACTTTCAAAATTACTTTTGTAGCTTTTGAGATAATTCACACCCTGTATGATTAAGTACATAGCCTTCTGATGAAAATTATTATTAATAACAATTATTTTACTTATCACATTTACTATCTCCCAATTGCAGGCAATTGATGCATGCTGCTAGGACATGTATAGAGGGTGTTTCTAAATTAATACGAAAAATTTTCATAGGAGATTCCTCTTTGAATATTAGAAGGTTTTTTATATTAAAAATCGCAAACTATTAATGAAATCCTTTCAGATGCCGTGTATCATATTCTGAGAAGGAATTTGAAAGAATTGCCGCAGACTGGACCCGTCAAGGGAAGCAGCGAAAACAAAGAGGAGGAAAAACCGAAAGAAAAATAATTTTTATTATATTTATGAAATTAAAATATAATAATTAATTAGGTTTAAGAAGCAGTTTTATTGTTAATATTTTTCTCATTGTAGTATTACCGTAAAACCTTTGTCCTCTAGAGACGTAGTAGACATAAAACTGAAACATCCCTGAGACATAGTTGACACAAAACTGAAACATCTCTGAGACATAACTGCGTCAGAGAAGGGACATTATTTGGCGCTTGAGAAAAGAGTTTCGCTCCCTTTTTAGGTAGGACATATAGGAGCATCACAGAGATATCTCTGTTATGTTTACGCGCTTTCCTTGTGATATCTCTGTGACAGAACAAGTAACACCGGTGATGTATGTGGAACGTAGTTGCCTGTAAAATGGTCAATTATGAATGGGCTACGCGGAGCGACGAATTTCACATCAATCAACATATCGATGGTCACACACGGGAAGATGAGTTTTATTAAAACAAAATATAATTTTATGTGGCCCGAACAGGATGTTTTAAATCGCGATATACCATACTATTCGTGGCGTCTAAGAAGCACCAGAGCAAGTGTCAGACGGAGCTTTACTTTCGGTCCATATCATGTTGAGTGAGGACTACTCTTAGGTGTCTCTTAAGGACATCTTTTTGACATTCCCTGTATTAAGTTGGCCAGAGACTGTTTTAAGTATGGAGCGTATAGAAGGATCCGAGGGCAATCTCTAATAGACAACACAAAAGGTGGTCAACATTTTATACGCAACTAATGATACATAAAATAACCGACGTGTGTCGCTGACGATCGTATGTTGAAAAACTGTTTGTAGATTGATTAGATCCATAGTCTCAAATAACGTTTTTTATTTAATGAGCCACCCAATTTTTATAAAATACATATCTTTTAAAAGTTTACGTAATTAATTAAAATTATTATTTGAAAAAAATCAAAGGAAATGTCAAAACTGTCATCAACAGTCGATCAACAGCGCCACCAACTGGCTTCCAAAATCGGGCCACTTTTTATAACGTTGAGATGTGCCTCCTTCTATACCCTCCATAGTTTTAAGTCTACATGATATGGATATATATGTTATATAGCCCGTATTATATCTATCACGGACACCTAGTGGATATCCGGTACGGACACTGTACAAACAATGGATATACATCGTGGACGTCTTAATACTGTCCAAAAACAAACATTAAAAGGACATACATATCAAGTCTATGGACGTTTCGACAGTAAATGGAAATAAATTGTACGTCCCATGGACATTGTGTGCTGTTAGGGTAGTACTTGAAATACAAACAAACAAATTTATATGAAATCACCTCGTATTTTTAAAAACGAAATGTTAGTGTTTTATGTGAAAAGATTATTTTTCAAAGAGCTTTTTTAGTAATACTCCATATAAATTTGGTTGTGTGTACATTTATTATTAAATTTTAAGGAAATGTCTAGTAGTATATACGATTTTTTTAAAAATATATGTGGTTACTTTAATATTGACAGTTGACTTTTTTTATATAATAGTATAATTTCCTGTTCCCCGTCACTGATGTATAGAATTATTGGTTAATCCCTTAGGGTTTGCTCATTTACTTTTTATGATATATTGTATTCGAGGTTCTTCGGGATGGTCATACTAACATCTAGTGAAAATTCAGACAAGAAGGTATCAATATTTACTTTTTTTCTACTTTGAACAATCCTGTATATAGACCTTTGCCATAAAAATTTTCAAGTAAACTATAACATGTAATCAATCAATATTTTTTTAAACGATTGCATATTCTTACAACTCTTAATTATTTCATTAGGTAATGCATTAAATAAGCGGATGTAATTTAAACACCAACCAAACTACCTTACCATTTATTCTGATAACTATTTTGGCCACCAGTAGTATTTTACCAATAAAAAATATTTACAAAGAAATATCGCGAACTAAATATTTTTACACACTTTATATTATACCTTTGTATTATTAGGAGATATACTAAAAATATTTATACGTACAGGGTGATTTCAGTGGGCTTGCAATATCATAAAATCAACAAATACCAGACAGCTACCAAACTTATTTAATAAAAAAAATACGTTTTGAATCTACGTTTTTAAAATATTTTCGAAAAAAGTACGTTACTAACTTCCGTATATCTGGTCAGTCTATCTGTATGTGTGCAGTTTATTTATATTTAAATTTTGATTTAAGATTATACATATACTAAGTGTTAGTAAAATGTTTTTTACTCTTA
Source organism: Neocrepidodera transversa (assembly GCA_963243735.1). Classification (NCBI taxonomy): domain Eukaryota; kingdom Metazoa; phylum Arthropoda; class Insecta; order Coleoptera; family Chrysomelidae; genus Neocrepidodera; species Neocrepidodera transversa. Next base: position 27,813,530 of record OY725341.1, read on the forward strand.
CTAATCAAAATATACAGAGCTTTTTTCTAACGTTATTAATACCGTGAGATAGAGCCTTTGGGGCGTTTTGTTCTAATTTGATCCCGTACAGACCTATTCCACAGATATTTTTGTAAATATAAGTTCCAAACTAATAACAGCGACAGAATTGAAACAAGGTGATCGCGCTATTAAGAATAATCTGAAATAGAAACAAAATTTAGAGTGGTTGGAGATTAATTATCTTCTACTATGGGATCGATATCGATAACACCTGGTAACAATCGATTTACTGCATCGTCGACACAATTTAGTAGAAGTTCTCAGACCACGTGTAACATGTGCATCAGTAAAGGAGGACTACCTTCATTAAATTCCTACTCATATATCAACCATAGTATGTAGTTAGTGACCTTTCTAAATCTATAGTAGATTTTAAAACGTTATAACTTAGCTAAGTATTCTCTTAACTCATCACTTTCTGAAATAATAGTTTCCTCTCTTTGTAGTTTGTCTTGTATATATGTATGATGGGCCTAAATAAAGATGGCTAGGATCTATCAGGTGTAAGGTTGTAAATGTAAAGATCGATAATCCTTTTTGTAAAAATAAATCGAAAACATGCAGAGCAAACATGAATTAAGAGAAGAATCTAATTTCTTACGTATTAGAGTTTTTTGTCCGTCCGTCCGTTCGTCTGTTTCAACTCGAGAACGGTGAGAGACAGAGACAAACGGACAACAGCAATCGATTCAGCATCGTTAAAAACCCCAAAAGCGATATTAATCTTTGAGCTATTTTCACTTTGCCGCTACTTATACCATATATACTGTAGTAAATAAGACGTATATACCTATATAAAATTTTGTGACTTTAAATTTTCGAAATCTCGAAATTACGGCAAAAGTATTGCCGTTTTTCACTTGTTACAATTGATTCTAGATTTATAAACGCCAATAAATATTGTTATGAAATTTGTTATACCTTGTAATTTTGGGCAAGTGTTATGAAATTTGTTATACGTTGTATAAGATTTGTTATTAAATATTATGGTAAGTAGGGGTTAGTTGGGTTATAAAAAAATGGATAGTAATTGGTATTAAAAACAGTATTCCTTTATTTTTAACATTAAAAAGAAAAATGTAAATTAAAAAGAAATTTTAGTAACTGGTATTAAAAGTATAAACTAATTTTTTTATGAATAGGGCTTAAGCCATTTGAAGTGTGAAATTCCTGTGACAGGTTGGATGACATTTCCTATCAGGTGAAATGATTTGTCTTTGTCATTGGGTTGGTGTCAACCAAAATTATAGTTAAAAAAAATAGTAGGTAAACATTTTGGGCTTAAAAAAAATTGAAAGTAGTTGTTGATAACTGAAAAATAAAATAGGTTGTCAAAAAAAATTTTTGAATGAAGATATTTTTTACAAGAAAAAGGTGTATTGAATCTTATAATGTTGAGTAAAGTTGAGTAAAATAAATAAAAACTTACATACCAATTAAAAAAGATTTTATTTATAAAATAAAATAAATTTTGGAAACAGCAGATGACAAATTTAAAATAAGGACACTTTATACCAGAAACTAAAAAGAAGGTGCAAAAAGTTATTGATCTGCTGTAAGGTGAACCAGAAATAACAAGATGGTAATTCAAATAGTTGTGTAGGAGTAAACATACAGAAGAGACTGAAGGAAACTAGGAATCGACAATAGATAAGAAGAAATTAGGTAAAGAAATAAAATATCAAGCCAGAAATTCAAATAATTGGAGAAGTAAACAGAAGAGAGTGGAGGAATATATCTAGAATAATATTTATAATTTTTTTTTAAGAACTTCTGAAACCAGCCCAGTCAGAAACAGTTCCCAGATTTGAAATAGAGATCCACCCTGTAATATCCCGTGGATTTTACATTTCAATATATATGTTATGATTGGCATACGAAGTGCACATTTTCATGCGATACGAGAAATTTAGGTACTTGCCCACATGTTGCAACAATTTTATGGTTTTTTCGATATGCTAGACACCACGATAATGTAACAAAGCGTCTACTAAATTGTGTCGATGATGCAGCAAACCGATTATTACCAGATAATATCGATTTTGGTCTTGGTCCCATATAGAAGAGTATTAATTTATAACTCTCATTTTTTTCATATTCTATCTAATACTTACCGTTACCGGGATTTTATGGTGAATTGACAAACTTGTCATAAATCTGTATTATATCACTAATCAATGAGGTGCTTATTAGTTGTGGTCCCATTTAAATATCTATTATCGTGTATCGTGTATTTTTAACTTTGGCCGCCATTTTCTCAGTAACTGTTCATTCGACATGAAAACGCATCATAAATCAGTTATTATCATACAAATTTTCTTCTTTACAATTTCCAAAAAAAATTATCGTATTTAAATTTTTTGAGAATTCTCTCTCCTTTTATTTGACAAATACGTCCATTCAGCCTAGTCCTCATAACTGCGAATTTTTTTGTTAATCAAAATGTTCTCAATCCTCACAACCTTAGATCATATATGTCGCGCTAGATACGGCATCATGTATTATTTGTTGAGTTGGTGAGGGGTAATGTTTACAGCGTACTATGAGTCGGATGCTGATTTGTCATTGGTCAAACTACGTCGATACTGATTTCACATAGGTCAAACTATGTCGAAATTTGAAAACAACCAATCACTGATTTAGTACGCTAGACCCCCCCGGACCTACAAAACAAATAACCCACATGCCGTATCTAGCGTAGCGTATATGATCTAAGTGAAAACACTTTATTGCCATGCCGTGAGATTTGGCCGCCCATGTGCAAATTTCAATATTGCGCCCCTATTTCAAAAAATATTTGTTAATTTCATCTAAAAATTATGAGGAAAGGAAAAGAAGGTCCAATTTAATTTTCATATATCCTTTATATGGAGCTCTACAATGATAACACAAATTGAAAAATATAGGTATTATATTTATATATCAACACGAAACAAAATCTATATAACAGAATATTAAGGATAAAAGCAAATAAACAGATATGCATGATATTCGAAATATAAATTTCAAATAAAATCAACTTTTCTTGCTTTCTTTACAGTAAAATCTCTTATCAATTCGTCTAAGTTTATAGGGAATCCATAACATAACTTTCTATAGCAATTATTGATAAATCATTAAGCCTTCCTTGTAACATGGTAGATCTTAAATAATTTTTGATAATTGTAAGTTTAGAAAATGATCTTTCTTCCGAGGCAACTGACATTGACAATATAAGTAAGTAAAATTGAAATATTAGGAAAAGTATAGGTATCAATTGATTCCCTATTATATATTTGCAAAATTAACTTAAGGTTTTGTTCAGATTTTCCAGATGTTGCAGTTGAAGTCAAAGTATATTTTAAATAATTTTATTTCTTCGTATAAATCAACTGAATCAATATCAAATTCGTTATGAGATTCAATCTTCAACTGGAAGTCATCATTTGTCAAGTGAACATATATATAAATCCAAACATTTCATTGAAACTTTTCAACCCCTTAAATCGTTCTTTAAGAGATGATAATATTTGATCCAATATAATGAAAAAACATTAACTTTAAATAGTTATACTTTTCCGCACGCAATTGCGGTTGCCCGAACGACGCGAAGCGGAGTTCGGGCATGTAATTAAGTGGGGAAAAGATACTTTACGCAAGTGTTAGGAACAATATTTTTTCTACAAGCGCCTAGAATTAAAAAAAAAATTGCTTAGTGCTTCTTAATAAATAAAACATTAGGCTGAAAGTAATCATAGTAACCAAGCAAGAATTAATTTTTAATCATTTTAGCATTTATAAAATCAGTGCGGAAAAGTACAACTTTCCGCACGCTTGTAGAAAAATAAAATTTTGGATCATGTTCATAGTCAAACTGTTTTTTCTTTTTTATTTTTCGAACAGTTTGAGGAGCTGGAAAGTTTGGTTCGACATCAAGATCTTCAGCTAGATCCTGAATATCAAAAAGAAGTTCACCAAAACCTTTATCTAACCTCAGAGTTAAAAAAGATTTTATTAAATTATTTAAATTTATATTAATTTCTGGATTTTGCAATGTTTTACTTAGATAATTTATTTTAAACAATATGTTATGCCAACTGGCTATTGAACAGAAAAATCTAAAATTTTGAATTTTGGTAGCCAAACCACGTACCTCATGAGATGTACTCAAGTCTACCGCAGAGGTTTTATGGCATCGATTCGACTTGACCAACGTGTGTCGCTGAAACATAAAGGGTGTTTCATTGGGAAACGTCAAAATTTTAACTCTGCATAGGGGACACCAATGTGATTTTAAAAACCCCCATATTTTGGGTTTGTCGCTCTTTATAACCGATATACAGGGCGTTTTATTCATTTTACCCATATTTCTCTTCATAACTTTTAAATCACCCTGTAAATATTTTTTATATTTGGAACATGTACTCACTCTATCCTCATAAATCGACTGATGTATTAACGATAAAGAAATTCGAGGTCCAGCTCCGGTAAAAATTTATAAATTCGGTCGGCTAGAAAACAATACCCTGTATGTTTGAATTTTTACAATGTTTTTCTGTAGTTAAAAAGAGCTTAAAAAATAAAATCTAAAAATGTACTTTTAATTGTTGCGAAGGCGATTTTACTTAAATTGTTGTCTTTTCGAATTTTTATGATAACGAAGGTTTTGATTCATTTTATTTCCGTTTGAATAAGGTCATTTATCCTTTTACAATTGACCCTTGGTAATTATTTAGATCACAGAAAATGATGTTGTAAGTCCGTACAAAGAAGTAAATACCACATTAGATGTATCTTTACAATCTTCTGTATGTACATTTGTGATTTTTATTTACCAATGGGCAATTTTGTAGGCGAAAAATACCGAAAATAAATTAAGACCTTCATAAGCGGCATTTATAGGCGGGTTGTGAGGGAATTTTAAAATGAAAATTTTCCGAATAAGTGGATAGGCAGAGGTGGTCCTACCCATTGGCCTGCGCGATCTCCAGACTTCAATCCTGTAGATTACTACATTTGGGGACATCTCAAGTCCAAAATGTATTATAGTCCCACAAATAGTACAGATGAATTACTTGATGGGATAGAAAACGCCTGTCAAGCAATGAAAAATAACCCCAACATTATTAGAAAATCTGTGAATGACATTTTAATGGGCTAGAATATGTATACAACAAAATGGAGGTCATTTCGAACAATTGTAATTTTTTTGTGATCATCATTTTTTTTTAGTTTGTTCCTTAATATTTTTTGCTTATTTATACTATTATGTGGTAATTAGTTCGTATTTTTTTCTAATTTTTATTGTTCTTGTGGTTTTCTTAATACAGTGTTAAGTATTTAATACATAATTTTTTCATTTATTTTTTATTGATAAAAAATATGAAAAAATACAAATTACAGAGGGTTATGAAGATAAATCCAATGAGTTATTTACGTCTGAGTATTCATCTACATATGTTTTTGTGATCTAAATTCATACCAAGGGTCAATTATAAAAAGTAACTTTTAAACTTAATATTTAGTTAAGATAAACAACTTATTCAAACGGAAATAAAATTAATCAAAACCTTCGTGAGGTGAGTCTAGTGGTTACCACAAAAATTCGAAAAGACAGCAATTTAAGACAAGTTAAATTGTGTGCGCAACAATTAAATATACAGCGTTGGATTTGGGTTTTTAAGCTCTTTTTAACCACAGCAAACTATTGTAAAAATTCAAACATACAGGGTGTTGTTTTCTAGCCGACCGAGTTAACTTTTTACTAGAGCCGGGCCTGGAATTTATTTATCGTTAATACATCAATCGATTTATCAGGATAGAGTGAGTATACATGTCCCAAATACAAAAAATATATACAGGGTGGTTTAAAAGTTATGAAGCAAGAAATATATGGGCAAAATGAAAAAAACGCCCTGTATATCGGTTATAAAGAGCCCGACATATGGGGGTTTTTAGAATCACCTTGGTGTCCCCCACGCACAGTTAAAATTTTGACGTTTCCCAATGAAACACCCTGTATAATTTTAATACCGACCATCTTTTGGTTGATGATTAAAAAAATACATAGAGTTCTTGAACAATACCAAAAAACATGGAAATTTCGAAAGAAACTTTAGCAGCGTTGTTCACGACTAAATTTAAAGTATGAACTGAACAAGGTAGGTATACATAAAATGCTCTTGGATTTATCTTTAGTAATTTGTGATGTTTTTGTTGTATTGTTGTTGATACTTCATATTGTACCATATCCGATGATTGACGTACTTAGTATACTCAGCATTATCGTGTTTGTTTCATTTTTGATTTGACTTTGAGGATTGCGCGGCCGCCCCATTAAGTGGCCGCCCGTGTGCCTTGCACACCTTTGCACCCATGGACGGCACTTCCCTGGCCATACTTTTTCGTCCTAAACAAGAATCTGAAGTCAAATGTGAAATATCTTGATATTATATACACACACAGAATTATAGATTCCAACACAAACTCGAAGGAGTTTGTGAAAATACGAAAATAGATATTTTACAGATTACATATTTAAGGTTTTTGTAGTTTTTTTCTGCGCGTTTGTTTTCTCTATATTTATTCAAGTTTAAATGCGAAATAAATCATTCCGTTCATTTGGGAAGAAATGAAGAAAACAGTTTAAGGTGTTGAAGAATGTCACCACTAACCAAAACCACACTTTTTAAAACACTCTACGTACGTTTCGCTAACTACGTTAGCATCATCAGGAGTCAGTTTAGCATCGACTCCTGATGATGCTAATGTAGTTAGCGAAATGTACGTAGAGTGTTTTAAAAAGTGTAGTTTTAGTTAGTGGTTGTTGAACATTGTTGAAAACCAAAGGTTCCAAATTACCAATTCAAGTTTAAGGTGAGTTAAAATACCAATTACAGGAAGCTGTTGTCTCGGTCTAAGAAAATAACTGTGGAACAATGAACTTGCAGGATTAAGAAGGCAATTTAGAAAAAAATATGATACAGCAATGAATGATTCAAGTAAATGGGATGAATATAGGAAGGCCTTACTGAATACAACAAAACGCTGAGAAAATCTAAAGGGCACTGTGAGGATATAAATGGAACTCCCGAATGTGAAAGGCTCCATAAATCCTTTTTAAAGATCCACAGAGGTCAATAAACACTCTCAAAAAATACTATTGAGGAAACAATGAAAGAACTGTTAAGGGTTCACTTTCTAGAATCACGATCAATGAACCTATCACAATAGAACTGGCAGAATTCAGGGCTGGAACCACCTATGTGGACCTCCAGAGAGAACTGACAGGTCGCAAAAAAGGCAATTGGCGTGGACAAAATCAAATTGGCAATAAACTTATTCGAACCAGATAAATCCCCAGGACCAGATGGCATTTATCCCATACACCTACAAGAGGGAGGCAACACTCTACAACACAGGCTGTGCGGTATTCTAAGAGCAACAAGTTTGGCTCTAGGGTATATACCAAAGACTTATTAGAGTTACGCTTATAAATAAGCTTGGAAAATCTCATCAGGATACGGCAAAAGCTGTACAACCAATAAGCCTAATGTCTTGTGTACTAAAGACATTTGAAAGACAGACATAATAGGGACGGTCTATTGTCTGAAAGACCTCTACACCGAGACCAATATGCCTACAGAGAAGGTGTGTCTACATAAACTGCATTATATCAGCTTATACACATAGCTGAAAATGCAATGGAAACGAGAGAGGTGCTACTAGCGGCCTTTCTGGACATAGGAGCATTTGACAACACGTCATTAGGCCCAATAGTCAGAGCGTCAAGAAACTAAGGTATTGATGCATTGTGCTGCAGGTGGATAGACTGATATGTACATCTCTGATGGGGGACAAAAAGGCAGCTCATGTGACCAGAGGTTGTCCGCAGGGGGGAGTACTATCTCCCCTGCTATGGAATCTGGTAATGGATGGGCTCCTAAGAATTCTCCAAGAGAAAGGACATAAAACATTGGGATACGCAGATGACTTTGTCATATTATCTCAAGGGGGTTTGAAAATAAGCTTCCAAGTTCAACATAATAGCATTAATCAAAAGACGGAATTTAAAGGGTCTTGGCCCACTATGGCTTCGTGGTGAAGAGGTAAATCTGAAGGAAGAGGTAAAATATCTTGGGGTAATGCTAGACCCGAAACAAACAACACCCGCAGCTGCTATGGAGCCCTGCTTGATCTCCCGCTACTACAATACCTTATAATGGGGGAGGCTAGAATGGCTCTATGACGGCTACAGGAGCTATCATTCTATGAAGTAAATCAGACTGGGACATACAAAGTTAGATCATATGGGAGGCAACATATTTGGCATGAGGTCAGACCATATGACTGCTAAATACAGCGTCAATAAAGATCTGAGGATAATAATTAAGAATCGGAATGAGTTGAATAACGGAATTACCTGGTACACAGACAGGTCAAAAACGGAAGGGGAAACTGGAGCTGGTATATACTGCGAATAGAATAAGTACCAAGAGAGCTTCCCCCTAGGAAGATATACCTCTGTACGAAGGAAAATTAATTATCCATAGAGACAGTGAAGCGTAAGGCTATGAGGAGCCCAAAGATGACATATAGACTGGAATGTTAATGCGGCGAAGAACTTAGAGAAGTGGCGACTTACAATAAAGTAACTTTATTGTGGGTACCACGCCACAACGGTATCGCTGGAAACGAAAAGACTGACGATCTCACAAGAATCGGATCGTCAACCCCATTAATTGGTCCAGAACCAGTGAGGGGAGTACCAAAACGTAACGTTCAGGAACCATATAAAAGACTAGATCAAGCGAGAACACAAATTTTACTGGGATAATATTCCCGTACTTCTACACGGGAAAAAGTTTATAAAATAACCGTCAATGAACGTAACTGAAGAACTACTTTCAATGAGTAAGAATCAACTTAGAATTACCACAGGGCTCCTCACGGGACACCTTTCCACAAGAGCATCTAAACAAAATGGGCGACCTTAGATACAGACAATGTAATAAAGGGACCGAGAATGCACTCCACATATTATGGAACTGTGAGGCGTTGGATCACAGAAGGCAGATAATGTATGAAAACCAAAACTGGATCCAGAAGACTACTGCAAACAACCATTAAAGAACCTGTACAAACTAGTACAGGGAACAAGGTTGATAGACTGGGTGCAGTAGACAAAGAGACAGGAGATAACGCAATAAGCCCATGAGGCTGCAGTGAATCCGGTTGTGTAGAACAGTCCCGGAAGGAAAAAACAAAATCTCTTCAATCTCCTACAACAACTGGAGATAACTGCAGTATAAAATCAAATTTTATCTTTCAACCCACAACAATACTTATTTTGCTTTTACAGATTTTGACATATTTACTCGTAATGGTGCTCTTATATAGTACTTATATTGTAAATTAAATACATTTATTAAAAAAAATATAATCTAATAAATCTATCCGCTCTTTTATAGATACATTATTTTTTCTGCTTGAAATATTTTTTTTAAATCACTATTAAATTACAAGTTTTTTTATACAGTACATTAATCAGTTCATAAATGTATAATTTGGGAAAATTTTTCATTTTAAAAATTTTCATTGTCCAAGTATAAGTACATAGAACAATGCTCAGTTTAAACATATTATTAACCGTAATTTTCCAGAAATGTATGAATGTAATTACTTTCAACCAAAAACCAAAGTTATCAGTATTTTAGAAAAACCAAACTGTATAAATTATACAGGGTGTTTCATTGGGAAACGGAAATACTTAAAACGCGAATAGAGGTCACCGAGGCGGTTCTAGATATGCCACATTTATTGGCTCTGGCGGTCTTTGTAACCGAGATACAGAGGGTTTTATCGATTTTGCTAATTTCTTCCTGGGGCCATAACTGTCGAATCACCCCGTACATTTCTTTGATATTTGGTACACATGTTACTTACTCAGAAACCAAATGAGCCAGTTACTAGTCACAAGAAAAATCCAGGTCCGGATTAACAAAAAATAGAAAGCAATTGTGACCTTGAAAATTGTCTGCACAAAATTTTAAAGTGCACTTTTTAATTTAGTTTTTACGCTCTTTTCAAATATGCAAATAGATTTTGAAAATTTCAATATATAGGGTGTTGTTTCAAGGTCACAATTGCTTTCTATTTTTTGTTAATCCGGACCTGGGTTTTTCTTGTGATTAGTAACTGGCTGATTTAGTTTCTGAATAAGTAACATGTGTACCAAATATCAAAGAAATGTACGGGGTGATTCGACAGTTATGACCCCAGGAAGAAATTAGCAAAATCGATAAAACACCCTGTATCTCGGTTACAAAGACCGCCAGAGCCAATAAATGTGGTATATCTAGAACCGCCTCGGTGACCTCTATTCGCGTTTTAAGTATTTCCGTTTCCCAATGAAACACCCTGTATAAAATCTCAATACAACTATTAAGAGACGCCAATATCATAAAGTTATCTTGCCTGAAATGGTTTTTGGACGAGCGATCCGTTAATATTACAGATAGGAAGCTGCGGTTTTCAACATTTAATTCTTAAGTGCGCATCTGTTATACTTTTTTTAAATTATTTTTAGTAAAAGTGATACAACTATCAACTTTTTTCTTTAGAAAAATTTGAAGAAAAGTAGCACAGACGCGCTCTTCTAATAAATATTTTAAATATCATGAAAAAAATCGCAATTTTTAGTTGCTTTAGGCAAGAGCCAGGCTACAAATGAATAATTATGCTCAACCTTGTTCTGTGCAGAAAATATTAGACTATACTGAACATTAACCGGAAAATAATAAAATAAAAAATTATACTCAATTCATTAGAATACAAGCACTTTTCCTTAGGTAATTCTCTAACCGGCAACCACGAAAGTCACGTGGTGTGCGGCCCTCTTAAACAAAATAAATTTAAACCTAATAAACATAACTTTTAGTTTGACTAACAGTATTTCCTCGGCTCACCCTGTATTATTATTTTCTCAAAGCATTTTATACCAGATAATATTTCTAAATCAAATAAACTTTATTACAAAATGTAATAATCCGTAAATTAACGTTAATAAAGTAGCTTTTTGATTACAAAGTAGAAATGTTTTAATATATTTATTTTTTTGCATTTCCTGTATATTGTTAAAAATCAATTAAATGAAATTTTTCACCACGAATCGAGTTTCACTTTTTTTACAAAAAGTTACTCACAAGCATTAAAAATTTGCTTATTAGTTTTAATAGATTGCAAATAATAAAATAATTATTGCAGATTAGGCGAGAGTTCATTCACTTTAATTTTATGCTAAACGATCATATTTAAATAAATTATTTTAACTTGAAAGTTAAATTATAAATATCACTAAGTTTGCAAAAACAAATCAAGAATATTGTTTTAATAATTACCTAATTTATCAATAAAAATGAATAAATAAATACTCACAAAGAAAATTTTAAATTAGATGTTTAAAAATATAAAATATAATTTGTTTTCCGGAAATGTAAATTGAAATTTGAAATATATATTTTCAATAATTACACGAAATATCAATATATTTAAATTAATTACAATAAAAAAAAATAAAATTTTTAAAAACATATAAATATTCATTATTGAAATATGTATTTGGTTCAAAGCTCTAATTTTAATTTTGATATATACAAACCTCATTAATATTAACAATACCCTAAAAAACCACCAACTTAACTTACTGTTCAACATAACATTTACGTCAACAGACATCCGGATAATTCACGGTCAATTATAAATAAATGTACCAAACTAAAATCGTTGATCTGTTTAAGCACAGGATGTGCTTAGACAGTTTAGTCTAATTAAAGGGATAATAAGTTTTTTTCATAGAAAGAATATTTTTAATTTTAATTGAAGTATGATTGTGCCATGCACATGCACACTCTGTATTATTAAATTGCGATAAAAATATCACGATGATGCCAAGAATATGTAAATTATGACTAAAAAATATCTCTTCATTTGTAGACACTGTTCTTTAAATTTGACAGAAAATTTCACTCCTCATAAAAGTTTCTAAATGCAATAAGGTAATAAAAGTACCACAATTGGTTTATTGATATAATTTAAAGTTGAAAGGACTAGTTTCGGCGAAATTTCGCCATCTTCAGGCCTAAAACGACTACCGTCAGTAAATTGGAAGAGCTAAGTAATAAGAGTTTGTAAACTTACCAATGTATTCATGGAGGGGTGGGTTGTTAAAATCTATTGTCCGAAAGGTAATAGATTAAATCTTTTTGAAAAGTTTGAAATTAATTTTTACTTACACAACGACACCGTACTGTGTCTAAATGACCAGGATAGACCTAAAGACAACCACGTTTTTTTCTCCAATGCTTTCAGAGATTTGATCTAAATTTTACCTACCCTTAAAGTTCCACGTTACATCTAACCCTCTTGCTTTATACCCCATCGATCCTTTTATTTTATTTAAGTCAATCCAAATACTCCTAAAGCCTACTGTTCACATATACGATATCCGATGATCACAGGTCCACAAAAAAAAGAAGCGGTCTCTGCTGGGTGTGCGACATAGATTTTCCGACGTATTTTTTACCGCTGAACACGAATCTGAAGTCAAAATTGGGGGTCAAACTGCAAAAAACGGAAAAAAATAAAAAAAACTGATAAAATCTACGATCTAATAATTTTTTCTGCATGATAATTATAATCTTATAATTTCTGTCGTTTCCTGGCCCTTTTCTCCTCAAATGACCTGTGCAACGGATTTCTGCTACGTTTTTTCCTCTCTGTTGAGTTTCTCTTTGTAGCATCCAGCAGTAATCTGCAAACATATTTACTCCCCACTGCCCCTGAAATCGCCGTTCAAATTCCTTAAGATCTTGGTGAAATCTTTCTCCTTGCTCCTCACTGAAGTCTCCGTTATTCTTCGGGATTTGATCAAGATGAGAATCAAGAAAGTGCAGTTTCAAATTCATTAGGCAACCTGAACGCTGAAAGTTTGCACCACAATATTTTCGTAATCAGCGTTCTTGGTATTACCTAAAAACTTGGTACACATTTCCTTGAAACTTGGCCATGATGCCTTTTCTTGTTCATCACTTATGGATGCTACAGAGAGAAACAAAGCAGAAACTGCAATTTGATCATAACATACTGAAAATACTATTAGATCATGGATTTTATCGGTTTTTTTATTTTCTCCGTTTTTTGCAGTTTGACCCCCAATTTTGACTTCAGATTCGTGTTCAGCGGTAAAAAATACGTCGGAAAATCTTTGTCGCACACCCAGCACAGACCACTTTTTTGTGGACCTGTGTTATTTTAAATAAATTGTGGCGGGACTTTTTCTCTATGAAACTTTCAACTTATTGTCCGATGTCGGAAAAGTTGAATTAGTTTTAACTTTTTTTGCGACGATCGTTTAGTTTTAACGTCAAAAATGGAAGAATAGAGTAAACAATTAGATAAAGTCTTTTACTACTCAAACTTAAAAGAAAAAATGAGGGGGTAATCCCACCCAACTTTCCGAACACTCCTAGTAAAGTAATTGTTTAATCGATTATTTTAGTTTTTCTGCATCAAAATACATTAATAAAATTAGTTAAAATTTTTTTAACTTTTTATAATTTTGTATAATTTCTATTATTATTTTAAAATTATGAAATATTTCACACATAATTTACTTTTTGATCCCTTCCGTATGTACTATTTACTTTTTTCATTTGTTTTACTATTCTCGATAAAACAAAAGAAAAAAATTAATTTTTTTTTATTTTGTTTAAAAGAATTACAATGTTAAATTCGAAGAGACTGAAATATTTTCTAAATTTAGAGTTTTATGTTACCTATCGAATGGTATAAATCCCATTTTAATAACTTTAATATTTTTAAAGTTATTCAATTTTTTTTTTAAATTATATTATATTTCAAAAAAAAAATTATGAATTCTGCAATTTTTTGAATAAAATTCTGAAAAAAATCATAATTATAGAGTTTTTTACTACAAATTTAATGGTATTTTTTTTTTTAATTTTTAATATTATTATTAACCTTAAAAAAAATAAAACCTATTTTTGAATAATTTTAAAGTCAATAAATAATTAATATCTCATTCAATTATTTTCAAAATGGGAAACAGACCTTTTTTTAAGGTTTTCTGGATAAAAATCCATTAATAAAGTTAGTTTAGAAAACTAAAAAAAAATCAAATTTTTTGTCAAAAATTCATGGGTAAATTGAATTGTTTTAACTTTTTCCATTTTTTGCTATAACTTTTACAAATACTATTTTAAAATTATGAAATAATTTACACACATAGTACTTTTGGATTATTTTCGGAAATGCTATTTACTTTTTTCATTTATTTTATAGTTATTGAAAAAACAAAATTACAAAAAATTTAAAAAAAATTCTTAATTTTTTCTATAATAAATACAATTCTTAATTTTAAGAAACTAAAATTCATTATAAATTTAGAGTTTTATAGTATCTTTCGAATGGTGAAAATCAAATTTCAATAACTTTAAAATTTTAGAAGTTATTCAATTTAATTTAAAATCGTAATAAAATTTTAAATGTTCCTTGGCCATTTTTTAAAAAATTCCACAATTTTTGTAATAAAATTTTGAAAAAAATTATAAGTATAAAATTAATTATTACAAATTTAAAGATATTTTTTTTTAATTTTTAATATTAAAATTTAACTAAAAAATAATAATTTAATAAAGATAAAAATTAAAATAAAAATTAGCGGCGAAACTATGCGTAACTCGAAAAAAAAGTTAAGACAAAATTTGTAGAAAATTTTATGCTCTATAATTTTGATATCATGTAATTTTTCATAAAAATCCATAATTTTGTCTCAAAATCTAAAAAAGTCACAAATTTGTCTATATAAATTTTTTTCACGCCCTCTAGCGGCGAAACTATGAGCAATTAAAAAAACCGGTAATGACAAAATGTGTAGAAAATTTTATGTTCTGCAACTTTAATATCTTGTAATTTTTCACAAAAATTCATTATTTTGGTTATTTAAGAAAAATATGAAAAAAAAATACTTTTTGATAAATCTGGCAACAATGGCAAAAGTTTTTGAAAATTTTAATCATCCGAAATTAAACTATAACGTATAAAAAATATATGTGTAAAACTTTATTGCCATCTTGTTTAGTAATGACGTCATCACTTCTAGCAACTGTCACTTCCGGTTGTCCGATTAATACCAAAATCTATACAGGTCGTCTCCTTGCTACCCTAAATATGTGTATAAAATTTCATCTAAATCGGTTCAGCCGTTTAGACGCTATCGTGTTCACACACACACAGACACACAGACACACACACAGACACACACACACACACACACACAGACAGACATCATGCTAAAAATGGTATAAATGGATTCAGGTGACCTCAAAACGTAAAGATCCGTTAAAATCTGGGTATGGTCAAAATATCATGATATACTTTCCTTCTATACAACTCTGTTGTTCGGAAAGTAAAAAGAGGCCAAAGAGGTTTTGGCAAAACAATATTTATAAGAGAAGAAGTTCACAAGGAGCTTCCTATCATAATTTACTACAGGAAATGAGATTAACAAACCAAGAAAAATATTTTAATTATTTAAGGATGTCCTGTGATACTTTTAATGAATTATGAAATATATTAGGCCCAAAACTAAAGAAGATCTACTGGACAAAAGAGCCAATATCACCAAGTGAGAGACTGGCATTAACTTTGAGGTGGGTATTTGTGTTTGTGTTGGAGGTGAAGTATCTGCGTCAGCGTATCCACTCTTGCCAATTTGTATTTAGTATTGATTCTACATAAAATATTTGTGAAAAAATATATTTTGGCAATGTCCGATTTCAGGTAATTAGCAAGTAGCGACAGCATGGTTTCAATGTCTTATGCCTTTAGAATTAGCACCAGCACAGTCTCGCATATTATACGTGAAACATGTAACTGTATATGGGACTCCCTAAATCAGATTGTTTGAAGTAAGCATCAGAATGACGTGTTTCAATGTTAAATAAAATACTTGATCTTTGATCTAACTTCTTAACAATCTATTGGAAACAAAATATAATGTCAGGTTTAAGAAGACTATTATTAATTGGAAGTTTCGTACGACATCTACGACTGAACAATAATTGTGACTGCGTATATTTTGTATCTGCCACTGGGGTGTTTCTATACTCTAACAACATTATATTAATCTCAGAACCTATTTCACTACATTTTTATAACATATTCTTACAAATACCTACTCCTTTTTCTGCAAGACCGTTGCATTTAGGATAATATGGGCTAGGGGTAGATAATTCAAAATTCCACTGTTTGGCAAATTCTCTGAATTCAAAATGAATTAAATGGTACATTATCAGATCTGAAATTAGCTGGAATTCCATGAGTTGTAATAGTAGATTCTGTAACAAGGTTAGAATGAAAAATTCGACACGAGTGGAAAATTCCGAACCGAACCGAGCGAAAGCGAGTGTGAGGAACCACGAGTGTCGAATTTTTTCATTCTGACCGAGTAACAGAATATAGTCTCCACGATCAAAAAGTATAAATCAAAATTAAATTAAATCTGAACACAAGTTATTTGTTGACATATTTGTATTACATTGTATTAATATTTATAGTGCTGTGGTACACTTACCGATATTAAAATCTGGTGCATTGGTGTTTTTTCATAATTTGCAATTTCAGATATTATTAAATTCTATATCTACTTCACTTGATTTTTCACTCATTATTTTGTTTAAATTAAAACTTGTTTGAAAATAATTATTACCGTCGCCATTTTATATCTGACAGTGACACTTTTGAAATCCAGGGCAATCCATATTGTTTATTTCGATTACAGAAAATCCATTCTTTACCTTGATAAAGAATGAAAATACATGCAAAATGCATAAGAGGCAAGTAGAGTTTGTTTAACCATCCTTTGCCGTTGCGTCATACATTATCCATCTCGACCTCTACATCATGAAATGGATGAGACGGAATTATGACGTCATTGACGTTTTTCTTAACTAATTCAGATTATTTATTACTTTTTACAGTTAAGTTGTCATATTTTGATTTGTATTGAGTATTTTTGATTATTTTCGCCCTTTTCAATTAATTTTTCATTGTCAAAATGCCTTCCCGGTATAATAAGAAAGGGTAAAGTTTAATTTTGAAGTTGATTAACTACTTTTCAAGAGAAAGATATGCTGGAAAACCGTTTTTACCGTTAAATGCAGTCTATAATGTAAGTATCTAGCTGTATTATGCAAAATGTAAGCATTTATTGATTCGATTTTATTAAATTTTATAGCATGTTGCTGATGTTCTAGAAATATCTATTAGAACCGTTCAAAAAACAGTTACTAGTGGAATAGAAACCGATAGACTACAAAATCAAAGTTCATGCTGGACATGTTTCATGGAAGCACTATTTCAGGCACACAAATCAATTAATCAATAATGACTGGGAAAAAGAAAAATACATTGATCATTTTCTTCCTGTTATCATAGATCTGAGTGATTTGGACTCCCAGAGTGATGATGAAGATGATTTTGTCAGTGATGAAGCTTAGATTTTGCATTTTATTTCATTACATGCTATTTTAGTTTACGTTTCTTATCCGTTTTTTCGTTGCATTTTTCTATTTGTATTGGGAGTTTTTTCAGAAATAAATTTATTTATTGCCTGTTTTCTCCCATACATGTGTTTTTATTTTCATTTTTTAGGAATACTTACGAAAGTATTTCTCACAATGACACAGACAATAATTACTATACAATTTTAAAAAATATGAATAGTTATATCCCCAAACTAGAAATTTGAAACAAATCAGTTAAAAAAAGGAGGTTTCAAGTTAAAAAAAATTACTAAATTATGTAAAAATGTACGCAACCCATAAAGCAAAATACAATTTTCGGCATTACCAATTTATTAATACAAACACACCTTAACATGGGTCATTGAAAACAATCGTTAACATATGTCATTAGTTATATTTTAATTTTGAGGTTATGTGTAAAATAATACTCAAATTATATACGACAAACGTAAAAGAGCAGAATACGTCACCGATTATGACGTAACGGCAAAGGATGGTTAAACAAACTCTATTATAGAATAAATATTCAGACTCTAGAGTGTGAATGTTTACATTCTATTATTAAAAATGATTTCAGAATTCATACATTCAGTAATGGTCATGGTGAAAAATAGTTTTTAGCACCTTTATTATTTCACCTGCAGTTTTATTTTTTAATTTAGTAAGTTCAATCCATTTTGAATAGTAATCAACCAAAACTAAATATGGTTCATTGACAAAATCTAAAACATCACACGCTACTTTCTCAAAAGGGAAATTTGGTTGTTCTTGTATGATCATGGAATCTTTTACATTTTTAGATTGAAATTTTTCACAAATTCTACATTTACTTATTATTTGTTCAATGTCACTGGTCATTGATTTCCAATAAAATAAAGATTTTGCTCTAGCAACTGTTTTTGTTACTCCACAATTTACTTCGTGGAAGCTGTCAAGTATCTGAGGTTGTAAAATTTCTGGAACTATAATACGATTATCTAGATCTAGATAAACTAATCCCTCTTCCACAATTAAGTTAGTTCTTTTATTGAAAAAAAATTTACTAAATCATGTACTTTTGACTTTGCATTAGGCCATCCATTAACAAAATAAAATTTTAAGTTTATTCAAGATAAAATCATTTTCAGTCTCTCTTATAAATAGTTGTTTCTTTTCATCACTCATATTTATTGTATGTACTACATAAAATAAACAAGGGTGTGTGTTTTTGATTTTTCTGCTTTAGAGACTAATTGCATCTGCTAGATACAAATATTTTCCCGGTTTGTACCTTACATCTATGTCAAATTTGAAAAGTTTTAGTTTAATTCTTTGTAATCTTGTGGAAGGAATATTATTGATGTCTTTTTTCATTATCGACACTAATGGTAAAGGATCAGTGTGAACAATTGTTTCTCTACCATATATACAGGGTGTTTTTTTAAAAAGTTTGCACCCCCGATTTAGGCTTACCCAATAATTTTTGGCAAAAATGGCGAGACACGTCGATTTTTGATTTGAGGGGGACAAAATTTTTGATAACAAACATCACTCTAACGCCAACCCCCTTCACCCCACGCCCCTCAACTTTAAATATGGAACATACCATGTGTGGCACATCAGGGAAAAGGTAATTGAATGCAGAATTCAAATCACTAAGTTTAATGTTTTTACTAGCCCTCTGAACAGAAATACAGGGTGTTTTTTCCTACCCTCACTTTACTCTCGCACAATAATTTTTGAGAAAAATAGTGAGACACGTCGACTTTTGATTTAAAGGAAACGAAATTTTTGACAAAATTTGTCGCTCTACCTTAACCCCCTTCACCCCCACCCCGTAACATGAAAATTTGAATGGGCGTTACACCATGTGTGGCACATCAGAGGAAAGGTAATTCAATGCAGAATTCAAATCATACCCTTTGTCCACTGCTAGGACAAAAAACATTACATAATTTGTATCAATAATGTTATCAGTTTATTGTTAGGTATTTAAAAGAAGGTAAGAAAGACAGACTTGACTTTTGTTTAGCACACGATGGACAATATTTTGAGCAATTGCTGTAATTTTATTTTATTTTTACCTTGTTTTAAATACCTAACAATAAACTGATAACATTATTGATACAAATTATGTAATGTTTTTTTGTCCTAGGAGTGGACAAAGGGTATGAATTGAATTCTGCATTGAATTACCTTTCCCCTGATGTGCCACACATGGTGTATCGCCCATTCAAATTTTCATGTTACGGGGTGGGGGTGAAGAGGGTTAAGGTAGAGCGACAAATTTTGTCAAAAATTTCGTTTCCTTTAAATCAAAAGTCGACGTGTCTCACTATTTTTCTCAAAAATTATTGTGCGAGAGTAAAGTGAGGGTAGGAAAAAACACCCTTTATTTCTGTTCAGGGGGCTAGTAAAAAAATTAAACTTAGTGATTTGAATTCTGCATTGAATTACATTTTCCCTGATGTGCCACACACGGTATGTTCCCTATTTAAATTTTAAAGTTGATGGGCGAGGGGTGAAGGGGGTTGACGTTAGAGTGATATTGGTTATCAAAAATTTTGTCCCCCTCAAATCAAAAATCGACGTGTCTCGCCATTTTTGCTAAAAATTATTGGGTAAGCCTAAATCGGGGGTGGAAACTTTTTAAAAAACACCCTGTATATATATATTGGGAAAATTTTTGACAAGCAAACAAAATTGCAAGAAACTCCTTTTCAATTTGACCAAACAATCTTGTTTCAGTTTCTGTTAGACTTTTAAATGCAAAACATACCGGTTTATTATTCTGTAGTACTGCACAACCTATACCACTCTTACTACAATCAGTTTCAATAATAATTTCCTCATTTTCATTAAAATTTTGTAGTATTGGAGGATTACTTATTAAATTCTTTAGTTTGTTCACACAATAAGTTTGAATCTTGGACCAATTAAATATTACATACTTTTTTAGTAATTCTCTAAGTGGTGCCTACACTTCTGCCATATTTGGAATAAAATCTCTTAAATAATTAATTAAACCTAAGAATCTTTGCAATTCTAACTTACTTGATGGCATGTCATAAATATTTATGGCCTCTACCCTGGTCATATCTGGTAATACTGTTCCTTCCTTAAAAATGTAACCCAGATAATGTACTTCATTCACACAACACTGAAATTTTGATTTATTAAATTTTGATATTGTTTTCTCTGGCTCTTGTAGCACTTTATACAAGATTGCATTATGTTGTATCTGCAAAAATTAAAATATCGTCTATATAAATGAAAATGTTTTCTATGTCTTTAAATAATTGTTCATCGAATTTTTCTAAAATTTCAGCAGATATGTTTAAACCAAAAGGTAGCCTTTTAAAAGAGTAACAACCATACAAAGTACTGAATGTATATCTTGACTTTCAGGGTGTAGTTTTATTTGGAAAAAACCATCTTTTAAAGGACCCCTCACTTCTCTTATGGAAAATGGCTTTCGGCCAATTTTTTTAAAACTTTAGTATGTTGTAGATCTTGACGTTCGGATTAAATGTCTCCATAGGCCCAACTCAATCCTATGACATGTTTTTGGGATATTGATGGTCAAAGTTCAATAATTGGGTATTTAGGTAATTTTGTTTTAATTTCAATTTCTTCAATTTTTAAGAAAACTGATCAGCTTATATTCAATTTGTTTATGGGACAATTTAGTCAAATGATTGATCTTTAAAAAAATATAATAATTATATATGACGGGATATTTTCAGTTAGAAATAAATAATAAAATGGCGAGAGGTCATGTGCTGGCCACATCAGATTTTTAATATTTCGATTATTAATTTTAATACAAGTATCATTACATATTGTGTGACCAATTAATTTAATTTCATTTTAACAACCCCCCCCCCTCATGAATACATTGGTAAGTTTACAAACTTTTGTTATTAATCTCTTCAAGTTTACTGACGGCATATCAATAAATCATTGTGGTACTTTTACGTCAAGTTTTATTACCTCATCCGTTGACTATATTAGAGAACGTGGGTCACCTTTTGCACTTAAATTCAATAAGCCTAAAACAAATATTATGAATATAGGATGATGCCAAAAAAGTGTTTATTATTATTAATAAATCTGATGTGGCCATCACATGACATCTCGCCATTTTTGACTCAAAAATTAACACGTTAACACAAGTAAGTATGAAAAAATTGACTTTGTGGGAAATATGGCAACAATGGGAAAATTATAATGATATGAAAATATGCTGTAGTGTATACCAAATATTAGTGTGAAACTTTATTGCCATCTTGTTTAGTAATGACGTCATCACTCATAGTAACTGCCATTTCCTGTTATCCGATTAACACCAAAATCTAATCAGATCTATGCTAGAGTATCAGATTATTATATACAAAATTTTAATTTTTTTAATTTAGTAGTTTCTGAGTGGCGAGAGTTCAGTTCAGTATAGTGTCGGTTTGCTTTGAGAAGTAAAATTTTTTTAGATAATTAAAAAAATATATGTTGAACTTTGTTTTGCAAAATTAAAAATAATTTAGGAAGGCTGAAGCGGTGGTGCACTGTTTCGAGACGTCGGCCCATCGAGACAATACTTTTATGATAAGAAGCATGAATGGCTTTTTCGATCCTGGCTAAACGTGTCACATACATATAGGGTAATATTATAAATGATGTGACGTGAAAAAATTGAACTGAAAAAAAGATTTTCTATATACAGTGTGTATGACGAGTACAGGAAGGACCGGTCCGATCCTGCTCAAAGTCTATAAGGTTCTTTCCTGTACAAAAATACGTAGTAAAGTAAAAACCGGAACTCGATCAGAGCTTTTGTTCGAGAGTTAAAGTGGTTAAATTCAGGCAAGATTTTCTTTTTGCATTTTCGGACTATGGAATCTCGGAAACGTTGAGAAAAGTTATTTATACAAATGCTTTTAAGCCTCATTAATATACATAGTAAATAAGATGTTTTACTGTCTAATAATCCCCTTTAAGAAGTTAAATACCGAAGAACAGGTAAACAAAAAATTATGGGAACCAATTTACATATTTTTTATATACCTCGTTATTTTGAGAACCAATTTAAACGTATACCCCTGACTTTAGACTAGGGGGTTTTGATATTTTAGTTATGGAAAGATGTAACCCAATCATAGACTTTTTTTAAACATCACAAGTTAGAAAGACCTTTGATTTTTAATATTTTGTTAAGGCCTATTTTTTGTTGTCTAAATTGTAATAAAAACATGTAGATAATATATTTAAATTTGAGTTCAAAATTTTAGAAGTAAAAAATAAAAACACAAAAAGAATTCAGTTGATATACATTTTTACTAATTTTAAAATTACTGACTTGTACTTTAATTTTGAATTAGTTATATATCATACAAATAATGATTATTATATTAAAAAAAAAAAACAAAAAAAACTTTTTCAGCATATGCTACAATTTCAGTAATTAGTTGTAAGATTATTTAAACCAGCAAGAACAGGTTTTAAATCCTATACAATCATTGCTTGATTTGTGTCATTTTACTTTAGCCAATGTATTGCTTTTTCTATAGCTATTGCTTCAGCAGTATATAAAGAAAGGGGTGTAAGATGACAAATCGGGTAAGATGATGAATTACCGATATTTCCTGAATGTACCAGTCTGGAAACACTAGCTTCCGTCAGAACCGAAAACGTTGCCCGATTTTTTCCCGCCTTTAATTACAAATACATTAGCTGCATTTTGTCGCTTCATTTTAACATAATGGCATATAAAACTCATTAAAAGATGAGCATATTTAATAATAATTATTTCCGTTACTGCCAATAACAAGCGTATTTCAAAATAATGCCTTTTTACTTTTAAAATATTTAAATTCCCGCCCTCCTCAATATCCAATCACGGAAAAGCGCGGCAGTGCCACGTTGCCAAGTCTAATCAATCAAGTTACGTTCATTTGACTTCTTTTTTCGTTTGGTAAACGTCTTTAGTCGTATTTGTGTGACGTTCTGTGTTAAAATTATTTTTTTCATTTGCTAAAATGTCAAAGTAATTTAAAATGAATGTAGAATTTTATAAAGCAGATTCTACTAATCTTCCACGAACTATGGAGGTAATACAATAAGTTATATGCAGTTAAAGCGAGAACATGATGTCTGCATTGTCAGAGCAAAAATAACACCAGAACATAAAGTTCACAAAAAGGCATACACTGTGGAGGTAATTATTAATGAAAATGTATCTTCTTGTGTCTTCGAAAGTTCATCATCTGTTGTGCACTTTGTCATATTGATTACAACGGAGGAAGTAGTAATTGGGGAACTAAAAGTTGAAGAAGATGAAGAAGCATAGTTTTAGTAGTAAGATAAAAAATATGCAATATAGACATACCTAATCAATAATTATAAGGCACAAATAAATTTTCAAAATATAAAAGTTCTTTCACAAAATTCGCTAATAAACCAGAACTCAGCTCTAACTAATAGACCTATCCAAGATGCTGTCAGATGAAATTCAAAATGGCCGCTGGTAGACACACAAATCCATGTCTTTCAAGTAGTTAACATGAATAAAGCAGTTTAATTTAAAATATGAAACGATTGGAGCTTAAAACGGACATTTTAATTTAGAACAGTTGTGTGACTGACTACTCGGGATGCATTATCGATATTTAACAAAGTGACAGTGTACATAAAAATAGTGTTTATAGAAACTGTAAAACATGCATACTACTTGTTCTGAAGTCAATTGTAGGAGTTGAAGAGGTCGGAAATTGTTAGATTTTATAGAATACCTAGTGAACTACATTTTTCACACAAACCAGAACGGAATTATCTCAAAAACCAGGAAAAAAATTTATATGCTGACAAACCTTGGCTTATTCTTTAATGTAAAAACTTTGTATGTGAACCAAATATTGGAAAATGTGGAAAGTCATCTTCTCGATTATTGTATTTGTGTTTTTTAATTTGCTTACCATCCCTGTTATGTAATTAGTTATAACTGCCATTTAAGCTGTTATTTTTTTATTTTCTGTATGTATTTTATTCTGTTATACCTGAATTTACTTATTAGTTCTGTTCTGTAGTTGGGTGTAAACCTGTTTGAATAGTAATAAATAATAATAAAAAGATTCACGAGTGTGAAAGGATTATTTGTTTTCTTATTTTCTGTATGTATTTTATTCTGTTTACTTTTACTGTCTAAGATCAATAAATGATCACTCTTATCGAAAAAAGCAATTATTTTCATTTCAAATACCTTCTAAAAGCACAAAATTCTTAAAATAAACTTAAAACACATGCAAAATGCAGTAAAAATACAATTTGTGTGTCTACCAGCGGCCATTTTTTATGACATTTGGTCACGTGTTCTGGATTGCCTTATTACCAGATTGAATTGGATATAAATAAGTTAGGTTACGTTAACTGTCACGTCTGTCAATGTTATTGTTAGTTATGTTGTAGAAAGAGGATAAAAATGTTCAAATATTTTCTAGTAGGATAGAAAAAGATAACAATATAATCTCGTGTTATTCGAGTACCACCGGAATAGACTGATAATCCTACAACATAGGAGTAGATTAAGCAATCCTATTGGTGTTACGTCACTTACCATTTTGACCACACTTTTTCAAATTTCAATATTTTTTTTCTGCTTTATTTTGGAAGTAATTTTTTCACTAAAGTGTTTATTTTATCGTATATTATAGCCCTGAATTTTATCTCAGTTCATGGCTGAAGCCCATTCATCTTTCAATTATTGGAATTTTATTATCTTCGTCGTTTTCTAAAAGCAAGCTTGTCGTTTTATGTTGTTGGGCAATTATCTGTGCAAAGACACATCCAAGAACAGCATTCTGTTGTACCATTTTAAGAAAGCTTCAAATCTAAATCTGAACTTGCGTAACAAAAAACATAACCTGACGTAAGAGAAAAATGGCATTTGACAGAAAAGTGAAAATACCGTTTTCTTTGCACTACGTTATTAACATCTTCTGGAAGAAGCAAAAAAATCGCAGCTATTTACCTACATCCAGAGTTTAGTACGATACAAGCGTTGATACCGTTACGGTGTTAGTGCTCAGAATATTGTCTTTATTAACAAATGAATACCATTTGCACCTGGCAGGCGAAATTAGTTACAAGCTACTCTTTAATTATCTACCTATCAGGTTTATATTACATTACTTACCCTACTTTTTTTTAATTAGTTGCTTTGCATCAGGAGCAGCCATTCTGCCAGAAGCTATTTCTGGATGTGTTTCAAAGAAATCTAAAATATTCTTCCAGTGTTTTGTGGTCGGTCTTGACTGTATGATTTTCCTTTCATTAAAACATTCGTTAATGCGTAATAATTGATTTGCATAAGTAACGTCTTTAGATAATATTTTAATAAAAGGGCTATGATTTCTCTGATTTTAGCTATTCGTTAGTTAAATAATATTTTAAATAAATAACGTTTGGCATCATTGTAAAAATTAAAGGATTTAAGTTGGTATAAACACTGAACTGTCAAGTTATGTCACTTTCCTTTGACAGCCACGTTTCATTTCGAATTATTCTAAAAATTTAAAATTTTTAATAACAGTAAATTGATGTAAGTATTGTAATATTAAAAGCGTTTTTATAGATTATTAATAGACAAATTATTTTAGGGGTAAAAGAGCGAAAGTCAAAAACTTTTTCGGGAAAGAGAAAAATATTCTATTTGATTTTGTGAAACAAAAAACCATTTTAGAATCAAAGTCTTCTGAACCCCGAATTAACAAGAAGTAAAAATAATTTTGGGAAGAATTATCACATGAAATGGTAATCGGCGGATTTTCTAATAGAAATGCAAATATATTCAGAAGTGCCTATTACAGATTAAACCAACAAGCCAAATCTGTAGTAGCCACTTATAAAAAGAAAAAAAAAGACTGGGGAGAACCAACAGGTCCTTCAACGCAGCCTTTAGAATTAGACTGGGCGATTGCCCATATTTGCACAGTAGATTTTGAGGAAGATACACCAATATTACACTATGACGACAATAGCCCAAAAATATCCTTTTCATAAACGTGTTTGACTTTTTACGTTTTAAGCATAGATGATGGACTTATAGATTCGAGCACTGGAATAATTATTGTTTCCAGGTATGTAGATATAAGTTCTAGTTATTATTGATTATTAAAATTGACAAAAAAATTACGTTTGTCATTTGTCTTGGTTTCTATTTATTTCCTAGCCCGAACCGAAGTTAGACACAATCGAGTCATGAACAACTTTATAGACACGATAACTGTACGTGCTTTGACCATAGCAATTTAGTGTCAAGAATCATGAGAAAATATTAATATTCATTAAAGACTGGAATGGACCTTTTCATTTACGAAAAATAAATTCTAAAACTTATATAAGTTGATTGTATTTTACAAGAAACGTCCATTTCACTTAGATTTATACAATAAATTTTTCATTTCGGAAAAATATAACGTTCCTTAAACAAAATTATGACGTGATGTACTCAAAAAGCATTTTTTAGATCTTTTCAGTTATTAAAATTGTAAAATAATTTCGGGGAATCGCTTGACAAGTACTGAACGTTGCTTTTTCTGGTATTTTGACTTGAATTCCTTTATATCGGGTAATTGCGAATCGCACTGAACAGTAATTTTCGTATATGATATTTGCTTGAAAACGAGATGAAGAGAGAAGAACAATTGATAATATTCTACTCCGTGATGCAAATGAACGAGTTTATTAAGTATTAAATGACAAATCTCATACGTCACAATTCAGACATAACGGAAAATTGAGGTTATATGGTGCGCACCTTACAAAACGATGCCAAATTTAATTTTAGTGAACGTGACGTCACGAACCCTCTTTTTCCCTAATTATGCAAAAATTAGCTATCAGAAAATTCCAAAAAAATTCCCAAGTGATATTAGCACTTCCACCTTCTAATTACAGTATTCCCACATGGTTCATAAAAATGTCCATTATATATCCTGACATTAAATGTACAGTAAAATTTTTATTTATTTACAAGTTATATACTTTTGGTTCATCCGTTTTCCTTAATTATTAAGCTATTTTCTGTGAGTCTGTTTTAGTGAAAATTTCACACCGCCATTTTTAAGACAATCAGAGTCTATTTTTTTGTTTGGTTACCATGGTAACCCAAAAAATTTCCGGAAATTTTCATCCTCCAGGGTACCCTGGACGAAATTAATAAGTGGAAATTTTTATGTCAAAATAATGACACTTGTAATGGGCTTGATTCATATAAGACTTTTTGTTTACTTTTTGTTCAAATCAAAATTAAACAATTACTACTTAACTTTTAACATTCCAACCAACACTCATGACTAACTAGACCAAAACTAGTCTTTCCTTCTAATCTTAATGTCAAATAAATAATTAATTACTTTTAAATTGTTTAGGTGTGAAATTTTCTTACCGAATCCCCCACGATCTTGAATTAATAACCGGAAACTTTTCCTCGTACACGATTTTTTAAGAAAATTATCCCGAGTCGGGAAGCGACGAGCGATAATTTTCAAAAAATCGTGTACTCGAAAAAAATTTCCGGTAATAATTCAAGCTCTAGGGAGATTACTAGTGACAATATTTATGTCAACTTTATCATGATAAATCTTGTTATAATTATTTTATACGAGGTTCTAACTTTTTGTGTATTTTGATTGAATATATTAATAACATTACAACAATCTCGAAGTTATCATATAATTTAGAGCTTAAGAAAATTACAAAAAGCGTATTCATTTTTTTCTACTAAATAAATATTTAAATTAAATATTTCTTCTTATGTACAGACAAATTTCTTTGCTAATTTCACTACAAATAAAGTACGCGTGTCAAACGGAAACAGAGTTAAAATTGAACCTATAATAAAAACTGTAGAACTATATAAAATAATTTAAAGGTGAAAATGTCTAGAATAGAAAAACTAAAAAGCAAGAAAAATTCAGATTTTCAATATCTCTGAACATAATCAATGTACAACCAAATGTTAGAGAATTTATTGCCTTTTTGCGAAGGACCAAACGAGAAGTTTTTATGCTACATGGTGCCCGAAACGAATGACGACATAAATCATCAGTAAGTCGCCCAGGAAAGCCACGGCAAATAATAATAAGATCCGTCTGCCCCTTTTTACCTCTCGCCCTTCAGATAAGAGAGGTATAGGAATCATGCTAAAAATTGGGTAGTGAGTTTTCAATGGATAAACACGTTTTGGGGTCCCTAGAATACGATTTTGATATTTTCGCGATGATGTCTGTGTGTGTGTGTGTTAGTGTGTGTGTGTGTGTGTGTTAGTGTGTGTGTGTGTGTTAGTGTGTGTGTGTTAGTGTGTGTGTGTGTTTGGATGGATGTTGTAGTAACGATAACTCAAAAACTACTGAATGAAAAAATTTGAAATTTTGCATACAGGATTCTGATACCCTAGATTAGATCTGATTAGATTTTGGTGCCAATCGGACTACCGGAAGTGGCAGTTGCTATGAGTGATGACGTCATTACTATACAAAAAGGCAATAAAGTTTTACACATTTATTTTGTATACACTACAGTTTATTTTCGTATTATTAAAGTTTTCAAAACTTTGGCCATTGTTGCCAGGTTTACAAAAAAGTAATTTTTTTTCATACTTTTTTGTGTTAACCTGTAGATTTTTGATTCAAAAATGGCGAGAGGTCATGTGCTGGCCACATCAGATTTTTTTAAAATGTTTTGTCTTCTGGGGTTTACTTCTAAGGGGGTACAATATAGTAATTGAGTATTGTTATAATTTACATTTATATTTGCATTGTCTAAAACACTAATATAAACGAGAAATAGTCGGTCGTTACTCCTAACTAGTCACCTTGTATACATTAATTTTTATCGTTATCTTTAAGTTTTTTTTGCAATTATTATAATTACTTTTTTAAAACTAATTTAAAGAAAGTTTTGAAAATAAAAAGACTTTGTAGAAAATATTGGTAATTAATTGCTAGATTAGTTATTTCTGCTATTATTATAATGAGTAGTTCTTAAAAGTGAAAACAAATTGTTTTTTTACATAATAAAAAATAACACTTCTGTTACGATTGGCACAGATTTAACTTCCCTGGTGAGAGTTCCAGTCACAGGATTTAAAATAAAACCAGACGTCGACTTAAAAAAACTGTGAAAATGCTTTTTTTTTAAGATCGACCAGAAAGTATAATTTTTCGCCCAGAAAATAACGTTTTGCCGATCAAGACAGGAAAATGAACATCTGGGACCGGCAATAGTAATTTACGTTACAACACCGGAAAATAGTGTTTTGCAGGACGAGGCAAATAGATTTCAGGACGAGCCGTAGGCTAGTCCTGGAAGTTTGGAGAGACCTGCAAAACACTAATTTTCGGTCGCGAGACGTACAATATTTTTTTTAAGACCGACACTTTGATGTAAACTTAATTATTTATTTTACTATACTGAAACTACATACTGGATACAAGTGCATAAACTGAACAAATACATTATTTTTGAATATTTATGTTAAATGTACAACGATAAATATTTGACGGGAAGATGTGTCTGAATCCATATTTTCAAATTAAATTTCCGAACTCAGGAAACAAGTTTGACAAATAAAAAATCAACGAACTGCCACTTGACAATTAATCGCAACGTTGTTGTCATAATACCAAATCAAGGCACATTGTATTATTAAACAGCGATTGAAAAAGTGACAAGTGGTATACACACTATTTTTCGTGCAATCGTTAAAATTATGAAATTCGATCATTGCCAATAAATATATTATTGCTTTAAAATCAACAGCAGTTCAATTTCATTAACAAAATCACAGCTGCTATGGAAATGACAGTGTTTGGATATACAAAATATTTTGACAGTTCTTGACAAAACTCAAATATGTCTGACATTGATGATATTTCAGTATCTTGTTGCTTCAACTTCTACAGTAAATACAGGTAATAATACAAACTGTATAATTACAATTAATATTTATCTTGAATAATATAAGTATGTATTTGTTAATTTAAAAATTAATACTGTTTAATAAAATATAATAACATTGTTAGTTTCGTATTGTAGAAATGTGAAATTTGAAAGTGACCTTTGCTCTTTCGGCCGTTACCATGGGCAACGGCTGCGAAATTGAATTTCGCGGCCGCTGTGGAGAACGCGAAGTACTCACTTCGCGTACGGTTGCACGAAAAAGCTTTTGCCGGTCTCTGATGTTCATTTTCCGGTCTTGAGCAAAACGTTATTTTCTGAATTAAAAATTATTCAGAAAGTGTATACTTTCTGGTCGGTCTTAAAAAATAGTAATTTACTTTACAAGACCGGAAAATAGTGTTTTGCAGAGAAGGGAGTTTCTGGATCTCATTGGTTTCCAAAACAAAATAATTGGCAACATCGCTTTATTGGTGAAGAGTGGAAAAGAGTACGTCAGTTTGTAAAATATAAATTTATTTAAAATTCGCCTGAGCGCTTTTGGCTTATTAAGCCATCCTCAAAGCCTTCGTCATTAAGATACACCACCAGAGATCATTACAAACACGATAACAGATTAAAAATAAAATAATAGCAATAAGCTAATGGTTGTTAGGCGTACAAAAAATCTAAATAAAATCCAAATTTTCAGGAGTGGCATCTTGACTATCGATAATTCCATAAGTTATTTCACGAAACGTGTTGTCAAATATTAATTTCACGAGTCCGCAGGACGAGTGAAATTATAATTTGACAACACGTTGAGTGCATTAACTTATGGGATTATCGATAGACACGATACCACGAGTTGTATTCAACAGATTATATCATGAACTAATGACATTTTAAAAATTTGACAGCTCAATAATTTTATTTACAGTACAAAAGCAATAACAAAGATGACAGAATACCTACTAGATTTTCATTTATAATACAACGAGTGGCTTCTTGACTATCGATAATCCCATAAATTATTTCACGAAACGTGTTGTCAAATAGAAATAAATGTACCAAGTGTGATTATCAGTCATTAGTCAGTATATGGTGAATGATTATCGATTATTAATCAAGTAACAATATAGAACATTATTACATATAATCAAGAAAATCAATAATTGATATCAAATTGATTATCGATTTTATTTATTTTATTTTCCTAATTACGTAGTTAACTTCATTGAAGGTTTTTTGAGCTAAAAATTGGGGTTGTGGAACTCCCTCCTGGCACGACAGTGATGTGTAAATGTGTAAATGACAATTCTATGTTGAAATTATTTACACGGAATCAATTCGAAACGTCAAATATGTCATAATTTTACTGTTAAATCAATTCTAAACGTCAAATGTGTCATAAATTTACTCTTAAACATAAAATTAAAAAAAGGTGTTAGATGTTGGTCGCGGAAATTTATTTTTCTTGATGATTTGGGGAAATCTTTTTGAAAATCGTCATATTTTGTAAGTGCTCAACTTTTTTCTGATTTCTTTTGTTTATTGCTTATCAATATATGAAGATTAGACAGAACCAGTGTAATAGAAAATACTAGAAATGAAACCAGCGAAGAAACCTAAAAGAGACTCACTTGGACAAGATTAATTGCAGATATAGGGAAAGAAAGAGTGAAGGCGATAAAATAAATGAAGAGAATGACGACGAACAGAAAAGCATGAAAGAACTGAGGAAAGGAGGAAGAACCTAATGATACTTAAGGTAAATATTTAATATTCACAACGCAACTAAAACCTAATAACTAAGTGGATAAAATAAATATTAAAATCAAAAATTCATTGTAGGTACCATAACCGACGATATTTTTTACGCGGGGAATAATCTAAAAATTTGCGATTTTTTTCACACAAATAGTTTCTTTTCTCTTAAATAACACTTTAAACAATACCCTCAAATTATTTTGAGGTGGTCATATAAGTAACAGAAATGGAACACAATAGTATATTATTCAACAAGCATATAATGATTCTATTATTCACAAGGGTGTAGTTTACGACACGAGCCGCAGGCGAGTTTCGTAAATCACCCTTGTGAATAATAGCCATTATATTCGAGTAGAATACTGTACTTTGTCTGCGACTGTTAGGAATTTATTAACAAACTTTTATTAATTCAAACATTCATGGAACATTATTATTAATATTTATAACATAACTAGGTAGAATATTAATATTATATAACTACAATTTAACATCAATTATTTAGGTTAATAGTTACATTTGAAAAATTTGTTAAGTTAATTGCAGGAATAGGATTAATGTCAACATTAATATTCTGATTATTTGTTGAAATTTTTGATTGCTGGGATAAGAATTAGAATCATTTACTTGTATGGAGCTTGATATTTACTTCTGGCGGTGCAGGTGTTAAGCACATTTCATTTTCACTTTCTCAATCCATTATTTTATTACAATTTAGTAAAAATTTTAATAAAATATTCTCCAGTCAAAAGATTGACATTTCAATTTAAATTATTAATTTGACATTTAGATGACAGTCGCGGCTTATTAATAAAATGGATAATAGTATGTTTTTAATGATGTACGGACTAAAAAAAAATCTAATTTAAAAATCGAGAAAGTTGCGACTAGGAAAATCTAAAAATTATCAACTCAGTTTTCATTTTATTAGTTTTTAAATTATTTCAAAGTTGTTTTTCATGAAAACTGATTTTTTTAATGAAACATATCTAGTTTGACCACCCAATTTAAATTTAAAGATATAAATTTTTTTGACAACCGGGTATACAGGATACCCTTTGCAATATATATTTTACATGCACCTCATTTTTGATCCACCTTGTATAAAAAAATGTCAAATTAAATTTTGCTAAAACAATTTCCCTTTGTATACAATTATTTTTTTAATTTTGTATTATAAATTTAGAAAAACAGACAAGTGTGATTTCAGGAAAGCATATAAAATGGATTTTTACCAAAAAGTTTAACGTTGTAGATAATTAAAAATCTAATATTTTGTCAATAAATCGCTAAAAACCGTGTTTTTTTGTTTTTAATATTTATCTCCCACAAAAATAATTTTTTTTTATAAAACTTTACGAAAACCTTTTTTTTTGTTGTATTTCAAATAAGCTGTAATTTTTTATAGCAACAAATTTATTTTTCGTTTTTAGGGTTCCGTACCCTATATTGCTCTCACTCGCGTTTCCGTCCGTCTGTCACACCGGTCTAGCAGCTAAACCGCTGGAGCTATAGTCTTCAAATGTTCACAGTATATATGCGTCTTGTTGACCCAAAGCCATATAAATTGTAAAAAATATTTTTAAATTTTTTTAAGGGGCTCCCATACAGCTAAAGGTGGGCGCTGAAAAAAAATGGTCTACCCCATCGAGTGAGGTATCGTTGTTTAGAGGTCATTGAATAGATAAAAATCTGATGTGGCCAGCACATGACCTTTCGCCATTTTTTAATCAAAAATTTACAGGTTGACACAAAAAAGTATAAAAAAAAAATATTTTTTTGTAAATCTGGCAACAATGGCAAAAGTTTCGAAAATTTTAATGAGATGAAAATAAACTATAGGGTATACAAAATATATATGTAAAACTTTATTGCCGTTTTGTATAATAATGGCGTCATCACCCATAGCAACTGCCACTTCCGGTTGTGCGATTGGTACCAAAATCTAATCAGATCTAATCTAGGGTATCAGAATCATGTATGCAAAATTTCAAATTTTTTTATTCAGTAGTTTTTGAGTTATCGTTACTACAACATCCATCCAAACACACACACACACACACTAACACACACACACACACAGACATCATCGCGAAAATATTAAAATCGTATTCTAGGGACCCTAAAACGTGTTTATCCATTGAAAACTCCCTACCCAATTTTTAGCATGATTCCTATACCTCTCTTATCTGAAGGGCGAGAGGTAAAAATTATATTTTTTGTTTTAAAAAATATTGCAAAATGTAGGCATAAGAAGCCGTCAAAGTCAGCATTTTTTACAAAATTTTATTCCGAAGGATTTTCTTACTTTCCATTGACCTATGAACTTGAAATTTGGTGATAGTGTTTATTGTTACGTATATTTTACCAACAAATACATATAAATTAATAAATATGATTCTTTCATTAATATTCCATCATTTTTAGGGTTCCGTACTTTCGTATATATGCGAATTGTGATATTCCATATTACTATTATTATTATTATTTTTATTATCCATGCAATCATATTAGTTTTGTTAAAATACGCATTTTTCATCTTATAATTTTTTTTCTATCTTTGTCGGTTACGCTGATATTAACAAAGGAGGGTATCGTTTTAAATGGGTGTTTTGGGTTTCTCATGAAAAAAACTTTTATGTTTCAAAAACTTGAAAATCCAAGAGAGGAAAACGAAAAAATTTGTTTTGTATTAAAACTATAAGCTTAAAATGAATTTCCATTGCGAGAAATTCTAAATTACCTGATTTTTAGGGTGTATACGGACGGATAAAATTATTAATAAATAAAACATCTTTAATGGAAGAAATCACTTTGAAATGAAAACAAAATACGTAGAATGAATCACTAATATTTTTAAAACTATTGCATCTGTCTAAAAAAGCCCAAATATTTAACAATTGTTAACTGAAAAATCTAAGAACTGGAAAAGTTTGACATTTATTATTAATATCCAAGTTGTTAAACCAATTTTTAAATATGGCAACATCGCATGTCTTAACACAGAACCACAGTATAGTTTGTTTAACCATCCTTTGCCGTTACGTCATTATTGGTGACGTATTCTGCTGTTTTACGTTTGTCGTATATTATTTGAATGTCATTTTACACATAACCTCAAAATTAAAATATAACTACTGACATATGTTAAGGATTGTTTTCAATGACCCATGTTAAGGTGTGTTTGTATTAATAAATTGGTAATGCAGAAAATTGTATTTTGCTTTATGGGTTGCGTACATTTTTACATAATTTAGTAATTTTTTTAACTTGAAGCCTCCTTTTTTTAACTGATTTGGTTCAAATTTCTAGTTTGGGGATATAACTATTCATATTTTTACAAATTGTATAGTAATTATTGTCTGTGTCATTGTGTAAGTATTCCTAAAAAATGAAAATAAAAACACATGTATTGGAGAAAACAGGCAATAAATAAATTTATTTCTGAAAAAACTCCCAATACAAATAGGAAAAAGCAACGAATAAACGGATAAGAAACGTAAACTAAAATAGCATGTAATGAAATAAAATGCAAAATCTAAGCTTCATCATTGACAAAATCATCTTCATCATCACTCTGGGAGTCCGCTTCACTCAGATCTATGATAACAGGAAGAAAATGAGATGCATCAATGTATTTTTCTTTTTCCCAGTCATTATTGATTAATTGATTTGTGTGCCTGAAATAGTGCTTCCATGAAACATTTCCAGCATTAACTTTGATTTTGTAGTCTTTATCTGTTTCTATTCCACTAGTAACTGTTTTTTGAACGGTTCTAATAGATAAGTCTAGAGCATCAGCAACATGCTATAAAATTAATAAAATCAAATCAATAAATGCTTACATTTTGCATAATACAGCTAGATATTTACGTTGTAGACTGCATTTAACGGTAAAAGGGGTTTTC
Source organism: Neocrepidodera transversa (assembly GCA_963243735.1). Lineage (NCBI taxonomy): Eukaryota > Metazoa > Arthropoda > Insecta > Coleoptera > Chrysomelidae > Neocrepidodera > Neocrepidodera transversa. The sequence continues at coordinate 27,849,744 of OY725341.1, forward strand.
CAGCATATCTTTCTCTTGAAAAGTAATTAATCAACTCAAAGTTTGCTCTTTCTCATTATAGCGGGAACGCATTTTGACAATGAACAATTAATTGTAAAAGGCGAAAATAATCAAAAATACTCAATACAAATCAAAATATGACAACTTAACTGTCAAAAGTAATAAATAATCTGAATTAGTTAAGAAATACATCAATGACGTCTTAAATCCGTCTCATCCATTTCATGATGGAGAGATCGAGATAGATAATGTATGACGCAACGGCAAAGGATGGTTAAACAAACTCTAGCTCCTATATGAGGTGGAGCTTTTGGGAGACAAATACTCATGATTGTGCGCATGCGTCGTTAATGTTAGATTAGGTTTTTTCTGATTATTTAGAATACAAATAAAAAAAACTATTATTTGGATTTAACGGGGGTTAATCAGTAATACAACATTGCATTTATTTTGCATTTCACAAAAAAAAAATTATGGAATATTTGCCTCCCAATAGCTCCCCCTACTATGAACCTTATACTGTGACAGAAATAGCTTCTCCTACTATAAGCTGTGACAGAACTAGGATTTTTATGTGTTTTTTTTTACACTGTGACTAGCCACACGTTAACCTGTGGATAATTTTAGAAATTAGCAACACGTGAAACGTAATTCGCTTAAATAAGTTTGAACATATGTACCCAAGAGCCGCGGAGCCGCGTGGACATGGTGCTCGCTAGTGGTGCAGTAGGTCCGGGGATCGAATCCCACATGGTCCTCCTTTTATTTTTTTTTTAAACACAGGTAGATTTAGATAGTAAGAATTCTTTTGATATATATTTTTAATATACAGGCTAGATTTAGATAGTAAAGACTTCTTTTAATAAGTATAATAATTTTTTTAAGTCAAACCATGTTTAATATTTTAACGTGTGGGGAATTTCTGAAATTATCCACAGGTTAACGTGTGTGTAGTCTCGGCCTTTTTTTAACTTTAATATATTTATTACCCGTATTGATAAGCAAAGATCAGGATTTAGCAGATTTTTTTACGATCAAACGTTTAATTTCAAATATTTAATATTTTTGAGACGTCTTAAGGTAGATCAGTTTAAGAAATAAGCGAAAGATGGCGCCAGTCGTCAATTTAAGTTTGAATTATCTATTTAAGCAAAGATGGCGTTACAATCAAAGTTATTTATTTAATTATATGCTTACCTTTTGCTACAAAATGCCCTTTAATTATTGTGTCGCAATGTTCAAGAATAGTATTTTTAATAGTGATTCAAAAACTAGAATAAAAACGTAATTTCGACGCTAACTCCCCCTTGGTTATTTATAGTATTGAGGTGTAGTATTGCCGGTACTACAGAGAAAACTGTCGACTGTAAACCGAATTTAAATAAATCCGAGTGGCACCATCTTTCTCATATTTGTTTAACCGATCTACCTTAAGTGACAATTTTTTTTTTTAATTATAGGTGGAATATAGGTTTAAAAAATATTAAAAAATAAGGGTTAAATTTTTATTACTCAGGTTTTTAATGGCCCATTAACCTAAAATCAAGCAAACACCCCATTCGTGTAAGAAGTTTAAATGTTAATCTTTTTATTGATCTAATAGGATTACCCTATAACGTCAAATAAAATATTACTAACACATTTTTTAAAAGCTTTATTCAAATATTTATCAATCTTAATTTTTTAAATTAACGTGAAAAGTATAGTTAGTATTGTTTGAAATATTGAAACTTCGATATTTTAAATCAGATGAAATGCCATTTAAATTAATACCTTTTGTTCTTCCATCCATTTGATGAACTTGTAATAATCTTTATTGTCTTCTGATTTTTGCTGTATTAACCGCGATTCTGCTTTATTATTTTAGGTATCAATGTTAGAACTTATTTTTAAGTAATATACAACCTGTAACAACTGTGGTGACAACAATAAATCTCATGTGATAGATTGCAAATTAATTTTTGTATTTGTCATTTCGATGACAGCTGATGACATCACTAATTCAACCATTTTACATTATTATTTCTTATTTCCATTTTTTGTAGTAATAATACCAGTATTTATGATTTTAAAGTGTACCAATAAAAAAAAATAGCAGAAAATATTCGTGGATAACTGATCTTTAAAACACTTGACCTATTTCGAGAAAAATCGCGCGTGTTCTATTAAATGACAGCTGGCCGCCATGTTGCCAAATCCTCCTTGTCAGTCCTTGTGATTTCAAAATTTCGAAATTAAAAAAAAGTATGTTCCGGTGCGTTTTAAAGAAAAAAATTTTGGGAAATCCATTTTTTTTTAATATATTTTAGTGAGAAAAATTTCGTACGGGGTCGCAAAAAACCCAAAAAACGATACCCTCCTTTCAAAATTTGTATATATGCGGATAACAAAATTGGAAAAATTCGAAAGAATTGAAATAAATCGAAAACAATCAGAAAAGAAATAGAAAAAATAGAACAATGAGAAAAAAATGAGGAAAACTATAAAAAAATTCTAAATAATAAAAAAATTATGTTGTAGAAAGAGACAGCAAGTGAGAGAAAGAGAGGGGAAGGTTGCGTGTAGGGACACAACGCTTTTTGCCTAAGTGACGCTTTCTGCCAATTACCTCCTACCGCAAGTCGCGTTAAGAAACTTCGTTTCAAAAAAAAGTTGAAGGTAATTTTGGGAGATATGGTCGGTATAATTTTTATGAAAAACACATCGTATAACGAAATTTTTAACAATTATATAAAGTCAAAAGAAATACTATCCAATGTACTAGAAAACATACAAATCGTCTATGAAGAATATTTTACCACAATCTAGTAGTGGGTAAATTATAAACGTATCAATATTTTTTCAAACCCCACTCTAAATCTAGAAGTTTTTTTTTATTAGGTTACTGTTACTCGTGTGAAGTTAGCGCCCGTTGCTAGCGCCCAATTGCAGTTCCCACCCCCACTACCAAACCAAACTTACACGATACAAAAATATAAGATTGTTTTATTATTTCTATGAACACATAATTTTTTTCTTTTAAAATTAAGTGTTTAACACTATCTAATATTGCAAAATAAAGTTAAACACTAAAGTAGAAGTGAGAAAACAACCCTAATAAATTGAATAAAAATTTCCCATCTTTAGATAAAAACTGTAAGTAAGTGGCATCCCTAATAAATATAAAATATTTTTAAGTAAGTCTTGTTGTTCCTAGATAGTTTAAAAAAGACAGAAAAAAATACTCTCACCTCAAAAGTTTTAATAATTTTTTTCACAAAAAACGAGCTTTTCAGATCGAATACGGTTTGCCTGAAAATGCTGAGGAATGAATGTTGCATACACAAACTTTTAACTCCCTGAAATATCGGCGTCATAGAAACAAAGTACCCCACTCCACAATTTAGATTGTAAAAAAGTACCCCCAATCCATAAATTAAATTATTTTTTCTCAGAAACCACCTTTTGAGACAGTATGCGATTTGGTGGAAAATACTGAGGAAGGAATATTATATACAACTCCAAATTTTCAACTCCCTGAAATATCGGCGTCATACAAGAGAGAACCCCCACTCCATAATTTAGATATTTCAGAGAGTTAAAAATTTGGAGGTATATACAATATTTTTTCCTCAGCTTTTCCCACCAAATCGCATACTGTCTCAAAAGTTGGTTTCTGAGAAAAAAATAATTTAAACTGTCGAGTGGTGGTACTTTTACTTTCCCGGACCCACCAAAGGGAAAGTATAGTGAACGAGCAAAAAAAATGAGATATTGATGGAAATATCCATTTTGAGGTCCCCCGAGAAGATTGAAACCATTTTCAGAGTATGATCTGTCTGCGTCTGTGTGTCTGTGTGTAATCTTTCACGATAACTGCCGAACCGTTTGACCAATCAATCTGAAATTTGGTATGAAGGATCGGTGTGTGTCTAGAATGCAACCATTAGTTTTTGGTGTACATTTTTAGAGCAGAAGGTCCTCAAGACCGACATTGATTGAATGCAGATGGAAGATGTTTTGCCTTTTTTTAAATTTTAGGGACACACAATACACTTGAGTGCAAAATATTGTAGTGGAAAGTTTTAGAGCATAAAATTTTCTACAATTTTTATATAACACTTTTTCCGGAATTTCCAAAAGTTGCGCCACTAGAGGGGACGCAAAAAATGTTCATGTAGGTTTTCCGTAGTTGTTTTAAATTTTGAGGACACAACATGCTTTTTAGTGCAAATTTTTCTTATACAAAGTTGTAGAGAACCTTTCCTTAACTTTTATTTTTAACATTTTTTCGAATTCCCCATACTTTCGCCGCTAGAGGGCGAAAAATATACACAATAGGCTTTAGTGGAAAATGTTCTAGAGTAAAGTTGTAAAGCATAAAATTCCCTACAACTTTTGTATTAAACTTTTCCATAATTACTAATAGTTTTCACCCATGATTTTACACACATAAAAATAATTGTTCAAAATAAAGCAGGCTGTTTTATTCCAAGTAAATTAAACGGTTATATATAGCCCTAAGAAATATTTTGTTTCTTGAAGAAAACCATTTTTTTAGAAATTTTCTTTATTTAAAAAGATGATTTTTTTGTGTAAAGATAATTCAGAATTTAAATTAAAAAAATAGATTTTATTAAATTAATAGCACTGACATTGTTAATTTAAAATTATTGGAATACTTAATTTAAGCGATTCAATGTCTTCCTAAAAAGCAATAATTATTTTAACTTAAGAAAAAGATTTTCTTAAATTTAGAAAAGTATTTTCTCAAATTAAGAAAATTGTTTTCTTAATATAAGAAAATTATTTCTTGCGTTATGAATTTTTATTTTCTTACTTTAAGAGAAAGATAATTTTACTTTAACAAAATAATTTTCTTGTGATGTGAACATATTTTTTTATTTTAAGTATTGGTTTTACGTACTTTAACAAAATCATATTTTTGTTTCATGAACTTGAATTGTGTTGGTTTAAGAAAACCATTTTCTTGTTTCAAGAAAATCAGTTTTGTTACTTCGAGAAAATAGTTCTCTTGTATTTTTTAAATACTTTCTTGGATAATACAGCCACATGTGGCTCATTATCCATATATAATAAAGCCACATGTGACTTTAATATCCATAATATTATTTTAAAATACAAGCAGAACCTAGAAATAAACTATAGAAGATATAAGTCTCTTGCAATATACGAAGATGAATTTTTTTTAATGATAAAAATTATTTTTTTGTATCATGACATTCAACTTTTTGAATAAAAAATATTATTTACTTGCATGATTGAATTTTATTTTGCTTTAAAATATATTTTTGTAGCATAAATAAAATTTATATTTTAACTCCTATACGGTTGGAAAAAATTAATATATTTAATACAAAAATATTCCATTTGTGTTAAGGGTCCGTGATATTTGCAATAAAACACTTAATAATATAAAAAATTTACTTATGAAAGTACAAACGAAAAAAAAATAAACACAAAAAACATGTAGATGTAATTTAACATAAGATTAGTAAAATTAACAAACACAAAGACACAGGTACATGTATATAACTTAATATAAGTTTGGCAATGAAAAAAAAGCAGTAACATTTAATGTCTAAAATAAATAGTTACCTATATCCACTAATCGGTTTCTTGATGTTTCATTTAATTTGGAATTAGTCATAATATTTCAGAATAGAATTTCCCAAAGGAGATGTTAATAACATTTTAAGGTCGAAATCTTCAAATCTAGGTCTAAAAATGTATTCATCAAGATTGGAAAGGGATATACATTTAACAAATCGGAAATTCCTAGATCTGGCACAAAAGCTCCACATCAGACAACGTTGATGTCGTTCTTGTGCTATCAGACGCTGCCTGAAAAATGTATTTAAAAAAGTGTACTTTTAGTATTGAAAATGTAATTTTATAGTGTTTCATTTAACATATATGTATAAGTATTTCCTCATTTAAAAACCCTAGACTATATACATACCTCTTGGTGATAGCCCTTTTACTTTTTCATAATTTCTAACAATTTTGTTCTTATTTTTAAGGGTTTAATGATTTCCATTAGAGTATCATTCTCCATTATAATAAATTCTTCCAAGTTAATACCTATCCATTTCTAAAAAAATAAGTAAATATTTTAGCAATAAATTTACTAAACCGTTTTCTAGAAAAACGCCATTAAACAGTTCAAAGTCTTGAAAATTCTTTAAACTGAAAAAATTGTTAAAAATCTAAATATATACAAACTTACCATTAAACTTCTATATATATTCTTCATCTACCCTCTCATTTAACGTGGATAACTCCATATTTAATTTACGGCAAAGAATACTAACAATCAATACTATCGATGGCTTCACTTTGACTTTTTTCCCTTCTTGGTTTAAAATAAAAATGGACGACTCGACCCACGACCCCTAACGAGACTCGACACAGCCGGTTGGGAGTTGCGACAAACATAGAAGACAATACATACGCATGACCGCTGAAAATTCAAACGGTTGTTAATTTACATGTTGTCAAGCTTATTTAAAAAATATAATTTCCAAGTAATAATAAATTTGTAAATAAATAAATAAAAAATGAATTTAGGGTACTTACGGAAGTATGTAAGAACGTTTTAAATCTAAACATGACGATAATGACTTGTTTAATTTTACTCATGTACACCACCATAATTGATTATTAGACACACATAAAACATACCTACTTATGTTAATGCTCAAAGAATTCCGATAAACCAAATTTGATATACCTATTTACAGGTTTCCATAAATATCAGATAGTTTGTAATTGGTTTTATTTAATTAAATGATAATGTAAATTAATAATAATGCATGTATAGTAAAATGTATTGTAAGACCGGCAACATTGTTGAACAATTTGAAATTATAGGATTTCTTATTGGTCACTGCCAATTCCATAATTATTTAAGTGAAGAAAATGTATTTCTTGGATCAAGAATTTCATTTAACTTGTTTCAACAATATGATTGTCTTGATCTGGGAATTTTATTTGCTTAGATTAACAAAAAAATATATATTTAATTTGGATTTAGTTAATTATCTAATTATCCAAACAAGCAAATAATCTGTATTACTATTACGCCTTAAATAATAACACCATGGATAAGAAAGAAATAAGTAAAGAAAGCAAACTTAAACTCAATATTATAATTCCAACAGTAATGTATGCAAGTGAATCATATGTAATTCAGAAGAAACATAAGGGTAAAAGGGTAAAATAAATACAATAGAAAAGAAGAAGTTCATTGTCATTTGTATTTAAGTAAATTAATATTTCTTATTAAATATTAAGATATGAATTTATGAATAGATACCCTATCTCATATTTTTTAGATACAAATAAAACAATTATCATTTATGTATCTTAATATAGGTACTTAAATATTGTCTTTTATTAACAAATTATTTTATTTTGGTTCAAATTTCTAAAATCCGCTTTGTTAAAATTGAACTTATGTTTATTAAAAAAAAAACAAGCAATTTTCTTAAAATAAAAGTAAGAGTGAGTAAGTATGAATTAAGAATCTTATTTACTTAAATCAAAATAAATAAAAGTTGATTAAAGAATCACAGGGTTGTTCTATTAAGATATTTGAAATTATTATTTCAAAATAATTGCTGTTAATTATAAAAAAATCAGATTATCAAATTAAAATAATTGATATCTTTGATTTAACAATGACGAATATTTTATAAGAAAACTACCAGCTTATTGAAGCAACAAAATATTCTTGAAATAAGAAAACGAACCAATAAAATGATTTTCTTAATAGAAATAAATGAACGTTTTTAGATTAACGTAATTTCTTTAAATTAAAGTCGTGTAATTTTAATCTAAAGAGTTATTTTCAAGTAATTCTGTTTATTTAAATTAAAATAATTTTTTATGTGTGTAGGAGATTCTAATTATAGCAGTGTGCTATATATTTTGTGCATGCGTTTGCTTATGTCATATGAACATTGAAATATCAATTCGGTAGAAGTATTCACCATTGGCTTGCTATTTAAAATGTGTTCCATAAATTAATGTAATGCTTAGTATTTTGTAATTAAAATAATCCTATTCTTTACAGCTGACCCGGGAAAGTTCTGGGGGTGACACAGCCGAGATTTTTTTTCTATGACGCCGATATTTCAGGGAGTTAAAAATTTGAAGGTGTATACAACATTCCTTCCTCAGCATTTTCCGACAAACCGCATTCAATCTCAAAAGCACGTTTTTGTGAAAAAAATTATTAAATCTTGGGATGGAGGTATTTTTTTCTACGTCTTGTTTAAACTATCTATGAACAACAAGACTTACTTAAAAATATTTTATATTTCTTATGCCTTTTACTTACAGTTATAACTTTTTATCTAAAGATGGGAAATTTTTATTCAAATTATTAGGGTTGTTTTCTCACTTCTACATTGTAGTGTTTAACTTTAGATAGTTATGTATATAAGTTATTTTGCAATATCAGATGGTATTAAACACTCAGTTTTGAGAGAAAAAATAATGTGTTCATATAAACAATATAATAATCTTATATTTTTGTATCGTGTAAGTTTGGTTTGGTAGTGGGGGGTGGGAGCAGTTTCACTTTGTTAAATATTTACTTTGATGATGGTAAAGTAACCTTCATCGATGTAAAAGAGGGCTGCGGTAACCTGAAGATGAATTTTTGCTTATTCGATCTGATTTCGCCAAAAGGCAGAAACTAGCTGTCTCAAAACGCACAAATAGATTCATCTGTGTTCGTTAAACATTAGCGGTTTTATGCAACGTCAAAGTAAAGCTGTATTAATACTCGATAAATAACAATTTAAAGTTGTCGAACAATTTTTTTAAAGAATTTAATAATTAATACTGTGTTGCATTAAACCGTTTTTACTAAATTTCGTCTTTAAGAACGAAAAGAATATTGCACATTAATTTTGATTTGTATTACACTATATTAAAAAAAAGTGTTAGGTATATCCTGAATCTATTTACGTTTAAATTCTTCCATTAGCGTTATTAATAAAAAGCTAAAAAATAAACAATAAGGCACAATATTGTTATGAACGGATTAAAGTGTAAAATGCACAAACGGTTCAAATAAATACGCTACAAACTTAAAGTGTAAATGTGAATTACTTTTTTAAAGTTGGTCTTGTTAAAAAACGCATTTTTCGTCTCATAATTTATTTTTCTTCATCGAACACATATCCGGCAGGTTATTTTTCTTTTCAGTTCTTTAAATTTTTTTACCAAGTATTTTGGACTTTTTAGTTCGTTTAAAATTTTAATGTCCAATCCTGCCACTACACAGCCGGCTTATATTCTACATTTGGTACGGAACCCTAAACGTGCGAAGCCGACTCGCACTTGACCGATTTTTTTAACTTAAAGTGTAAATGTGAATTATTTTTTTAAAGTTGGTCTTGTTAAAAAACGCATTTTTCGTCTCATAATTTATTTTTCTTCATCGAACACATATCCGGCATGTTATTTTTCTTTTCAGTCCTTTAAATTTTTTTAAAAAGTATTTTGGACTTTTTAGTTCGTTTAAAATTTTAATGTCCAATCCTGCCTCTACACAGCCGGCTTATATTCTACATTTGGTACGGAACCCTAAACGTGCGAAGCCGGCTCGCACTTGACCGATTTTTTTATGAGTTTAAATTAAAAAAAAAAACTTGGATTTGTTGCTTTACAAATTTGCAATTTTTTAACTTATCAGTGCTCATTTTCTTCTTATAACCTCGACTTTAAGATGGTTTTAAAAAATATATTTTTAAAATGTCGTTAAAAATGCAAAAAACCAAAATACAATTTTTCACTTAATCTTGAGAATTTTTTATTTTTTATTGCAAATAAGCGTTGAAATAGATTAAAATGATTAATTTCACCCACATATAGTCTAGCCAACAAATGCGTTTCTCCGCCTTCTAAAAATATGAACGAGGTGTCATTCGATTCGGAATAGCGTGTAGATGATTTTTGAAAAAAATCAAGAGCCGCTTGCAAAAATTGCAAGTTATAAACAATTAACTTGAAAATGTCTCAAAAACAATTTGACATTTTTCGAATTTGAAAAAAGATTCAGGAAGAGGAGGAAATTTACCAAAAACTCCCGGAACTCTGCCCACTTGGATCTTTAATGAATAAATATTATTTAAACTTATTAAATATGAAAATTAAAAATTGAAAAAATTCAGACATCTACTGGATAGATTTATGAACAATAATCCGCGGTCAAAAATTTTTATCGCGGTTTTTACATTAATTATGCATAAGTTAATTAACAATTTTTTCCTACTTGAACATGAACATTGGACATTTTTGGACCTATTTTTAAAAGGCCTCGGAAGAGTTTCCCGTTTGAAAAATTAAAAAATTGTTATTTTTCACTTTGTTATTAACAATTTACAATTTACTTACGTTAAAAATTAAAAAATAATTTTTTTTATATTACTATTGATCCGTTTTTTTATGATCAGAAATCACATGAAAATGATTTTTTAATTTTTTTATTTCTTATTATTTACAAAAATTGTTATAAACAAATGCGTTGTTTATAAGATAATTTAAAATTTCTCTTTTGGAAACATAATCTTTGATGCAAATTATGTTTTTTTACAAAAAAATCGTTTCTTAAATTTTTTTTCTTGCTTAAAAACGAATTTGTTAATTAAAAATTTTTCTATCACCTGTAATTATTATTAAGGAACCAATTTTTTAAAATCATAATTTATCTTGTTCTTTGATAACTAAAAAAAATTAAAGGTAAATTTTAATCCTATACTCGAACTGCACAAAGTCGTTATATGGATATTTTCTAGGAATATACCATTTATTAATTTTTGTTATGGGACTTAAAATGCATTTTTGTCTTTAAATTTTTAGTTTTCATATCGTTTAACCTTGTAACATAAAAAATATCAACGTTATTAAAACTTGCTCACTGTCGATAGAAAGAGAACATAATATTCTATTTTTCGAAATTTTTCAAAATTTTATATCAAAAATTGTGGCCGTGAAAATAGGGCGAGATCATAGCTCCAAGGATATTTTAATTTTCCCTCCTTTGGTCTCTTCCTTTTCTCAAGGTCACAATTATTGCTAAAAAATTTTGAAAAAATCCTTATTTATTTTATTTTTTATTCCCCTTTCAATGGTATAAATTTCATTTTAATATATTATTTATTTATTTTTGTTATGAGAAATAAAATGCATTTTTTTCCTTAAATTTTTAGTTTTCAAATCGTTTAACCCCTGTGACATAAGAACTATCAACGTTATTAAAACTTACCGACTGTTGATAGAAAGAGAAAACCATATTCTATATTTACGAATTTTTTCAAAATTTTAAATAAAAAATTATAGTTGTGAGAATAGGGAGAGGCCACAACTATAACGATTTTTTAATTTCCTCTCTTTAGGTTTCTCCCTTTTATCAAGGTAAGAATTTTTGCTGAAAAATTTTGAAAAAATTCTCATTTATAGTATTTTTTATTCTCTTTTCAGTGGAATTAATTTCATTTTAATATATTATTTATTTATTTTTGTTATGGAATATAAAATTTATTTTTGTCTTTAAATTTTTAGTTTTCATATCGTTTAACCCTTGTAACATAATAAACTATTGTCGTTATTAAAATGTGCTGACTGTTGATAGAAAGAGACAACAATATTATATATTGTTGAAAACCAAAGATTCCAAATTCCCAATTCAAGTAATATGAAAAAAACATTTTTTTTTCAATGATTAATCAAGTTTTTTAATTTTTAACGTAAGTAAATTGTTAATAACAAAGTAAAACATTAAATTTTTTTAATTTTTTCAACGGGAATCTCTTCTGAGACCTTTTAAAAATAGGTCCAAATAAGGAAAAAGAAATTATCGCACTACAATGTTCACGTTCAAGTAGGAAAAATACATAATTTATCAAAAAATGGCCATAAAAATTTTTTGACCGCGGACTATTGTTCATAAATATATCCAATAGATGCCTAAATTTTTTCAATTTTTTATTTTCATATTTAATAAATTTAAATAATATTTATTCATTAAAGGTCCAAAGTGGACAGCGCTTCCGCAAGCTGAAGTCCCCTTTTTCGACAGTATTTTCAACACTCTGGGAAAATTATAAATATTGGTCCTACATGTCCGGGATATCTAGTTTTTTTGTTGTTAAGTTTCCTGCTCTTTTTGAATATTTTTTCAAATTTGAAAAATGTTAAATAGTTTTTGAGATATTTGCCAAAAACCAAGCCCCATTTTTATTTTTCAGTTAATTGTTTATAACTTTTGCAATTTTTGCAAGCGGGCCTTGAATTTTTTCAAAAATCATCTACACGCTATCCCGGATCGAATGACACGTCGTTCATGTTTTTCGGAGGCGGACAAAAAATTTTTTCCCAAAAAGCACTTGTTGACTAGTCTAATACTGCTAAGAATTTTCCATAAATTCGGGTATTTAAAATCGGTTTGGACCTGATATATAGGAATGCTTTTGAAAATTAATTATTTAGGTAGAGAATACGATTCTTTTGACTAAAATTAGTAAAAAAGTTTTATTTAGTATATGTCATTTAGAAATTTTAACTACCAATGTTAATTATAAAAAAACCTGTAATTTCTTAAATGAACACCATGTATCATAAACACGTGTAATATTGTGGAAAATTTTATTAAAATTAGAACATCTAAACCGATTTGGAAAATTGCGGGTTTTTGAATTTTTTAAAACTTTCAAACAAATTCTCCAATGAATATTTGGGATTCCCAGCTGTTTTATGAAAGACACTTAATGCCCTCCGACCTATGCCACCTTACGTTCATATCTATAATACACGAGACCGACCGCAAGAAAATTCCGGGACCGATCAGCAGCAACCTTGCCGCTTTCCGGTTGCTTTGACTCCCACTTAATTCAACAGAAGTACTTGTAGTTTAAAGTGGAGGAATACAAGGTTTTAAAAAGCCAGAAATCATAAAGAAATACCAGTCGCTGCACCGTGTAAATATAGGGTAGTGTCACAGACCGACATCCGTGCGCGAGTCACTACAGGTGACTTTCATTTGTTCAAGATGAACGGTTTATGTCTTTTCTTTGTACTAGCTACTTTTTTTGTGGTAAATGAGGCAGTGAGGGTTGGATCTAAGAGAAAAGGTAAGTTTTTCATTCATGAATTTAAAATTTTCCGATTTTAAAATCTCTATTTCATATTAAAATTATATCAAAATAAGTTTTGATTTGAAATCTGCAATAGCCAGTTAATTTTTGAATCAGATTTTAAAAAATAAATTTGAAAGAGCGGAAACGTTAAAAAAACATTTTAGTTTCATATTATTTAGGAAAAGTTAATTCTTTTATGTAAAAAATGAAAAATATATTTTTTACTGCAAGAAAATTATGAATCTTATAAACTAGGATAAAATTATTACTGATTATTCATAATCATTTGATATTTTATGTTGAATTTGTTAAAAAGAGTTGCATTATTAAGCATTTTAATTTGATGGTAATTGATATAATACATATTTTAATAAAACCAAAATCGGGACAAAAAGACTTTAATCTTTTTCTAATGCTTTTTTTAGCTGTCGAAAAACTAGTCGTTGTTGATTACTTCTATTCTTCTAATTTTTTTTTGTATGGTTCAAGTCAAAAGAAATATTAAATAATAATAATATATTTTATTGGTAGACAATTTTTTTTATTTAAATTAGTAATTTGGAACCTTTGGTTTTCAATAATGTTGAAGAATATCGTCACCAATAACCAAAATTACGTTATTTAATACTTACGTTTTGCTAAATATTTTAGCATCCTCCTGAGTACGTAGAGTGTTAAAAACTGTAGTTTTTGTTACTGGTAACGATATTCTTTAACATTTTTTTTGTTGAAGATTAATAAAACTTTAATTAAATACTACCAACGTTTTACGAAATTTATTGGCATCATCATTACGGTAAAATATCATTTGTCATATTATATACGTGCCTGAATTTTACCCTGATGATACCAATAAAAGTTTTAATAATATATTAATCTTGAATAATAAAAATGATAAAAAATTACAAAATAACGTATTTTTGCATATAATATGTCTAATTATTTATTATTTAATAAATATGGCTGCACAAATATTTGTTTGATTTATAGAGGTTGTCCCAGAAGTAAATTTATTACCTATATCAAAATATTGCGATTCAATTTTTCTTAAATAATAAAATAAAAAAAAAATTGCGCAATAATGATTCTTAATAATCAATATAACTAAATTACATAATTATGGTACGAGGAGTAAAACATTTTCCCCAATTTCTACGACAATGGCCAAATATTTATTTCGATACATTTTTTAATTTTACAATAATTTTTACGTTAATAATGTATATTCCTTGTAGTCAAGAGAACTAATTTATTTTTTAAAATATTTACAGTAAAATTGACTTAAATGTTAACTAATTTAAGTATTTTAAAATACGAGCAAAAATAATTTTTTTAAATGGTATAATTTTACCATAATTTATATTTATATTTTTTGAAATATTTACACTAAACTTGACTTAAATTTTTACTAATTTAATAATTTTAAAATACGAGCGAAAATAATTTTTTGAAAGGATATAATTTTACAATAATTTTTACGTAAATAATGTTGCTCGTTGTAGTCCGCAAAAATAATTTATTTTTTGAAATATTTATACTAAAATTGACTTAAATTTTTACTAATTTAATAATTTTAAAATACGAGCGAAAATAATTTTTTGAAAGGATATAATTTTACAATAATTTTTACGTAAATAATGTTGCTCGTTGTAGTCAGCAAAAATAATTTATTTTTTGAAATATTTACACTAAAATTGATTTAAATTTTTACTAATTTAATAATTTTAAAATACGAGCGAAAATTTATTTTTTAAAGGATATAATTTTACAATAATTTTTACGTAAATGCTGTGTTGTAGACAGGAAAAATAATATATTTTTTGAAAAATTTACACTAAAATTGACTTCAATTTCTACTAATTTAATAATTTTAAAATACGAGCGAAAATTATTTTTTTAAGAATATAATTTTACAATAATTTTTACTTCAATAATGTTGTTCGTTAAAGTCCGGAAAAATAATTCATTTTTTGAAACATTTACTCTTAAATTGACTTAAATTTTTACTTATTTAAAAATTTTAAAATACAAGCGAAAATAATTTTTTTAAAAGATATAATTTTACAATATTTTTTACGTAAATAATGTTGCTAGTTGTAGCCCGCAAAAATAATTTATTTTTTGAAATGTTTACACTGAAATTGACTTAAATTTTTTACTATTTGAATAATTTTAAAATACGCGTGAAAATAATTTTTTATTACAATAATTTTTATGTAAATGATGTGTTGTCCGGAAAAATAATTTATTTTTTGAAAAAATTACACTAAAATTGACTTAAAAAAGCAATTAATTTTTGAAATATTTACACTAAAATTGACTTAAATTTTCACTAATTTAATAATTTTAGAATACAACCAAAAATAATTTTTTTAACGGATATAATTTTACAACAATTTTTACGTAAATAATGTTGCTCGTTGTGGTCCGGAAAAAATATTTATTTTTGGAAATATTTACAATAAAATTGACTTAAATGTTTCCTAATTTAATAATTTTAAAATACAAGCGAAAATATTTTACAATAACTTTTACGTAAATAATGTTGCTCGTTGTAGTCCGCAAAAATAATTTATTTTTTGAAATATTTACACTAAAATTTACTTCAAAAGGATATAATTTGTTTTTTTAAAGATTTACACTAAAATTGACATAACTTTTTCTAATTTAATAATTTTAAATATTTACAGTAAAATTGACTTAATGTTTATTAATTTAATAATTTTAAAATATGAGCCAAAATAATTTTTTTAAAAGATATAATTTTACAATAATTTTTACGTAAATAATGTTGCTTGTTGTAGTCCGCAAAAATTATTTATTTTTTGAAATATTTGCACTAAAATTGATCTAAATTTTTTCTTATTTAATAATATTAAAATACGAGCGAAAATAATTTTTTTAAAGGATATAATTTTACAATAAATTTTACGTAAATAATGTTGCTCGTAGCAGTCCGCAAAAATTATTTATTTTTTGAAATATTTGCACTAAAATTGATCTAAATTTTTTCTTATTTAATAATATTAAAATACGAGCGAAAATAATTTTTTTAAAGGATATAATTTTACAATAAATTTTACGTAAATAATGTTGCTCGTAGCAGTCCGCAAAAATTATTTATTTTTTGAAATATTTGCACTAAAATTGATCTAAATTTTTTCTAATTTAATAATATTATAATACGAGCGAAAATAATTTTTTTAAAGGATATAATTTTACAATAAATTTTACGTAAATAATGTTGCTCGTAGCAGTCCGCAAAAATTATTTATTTTTTGAAATATTTACACTAAAATTGATTTAAATTTTTAATAATTTAATAATTTTAAAATACGAGCGAAAATTTATTTTTTAAAGGATATAATTTTACAATAATTTTTACGTAAATAATGTTGCTTGTTGTAGTCCGAAAATAATTTATTTTTTGAAAAATTTATACTAAAATTGACCTACATTTTTACTAATTTAATAATTTTAAAATACCAGCGAAAATAATTTTTTAAAGGATATAATTTTACAATAATTTTTACGTAAATATGTTACTCGTTTTAGTCCGGAAAAATAATTTATGTATGCTAAAATTGACTTAAATTTTGTTAATTTAATAATTTGAAAATACGCATGAAAATAGTTTTTTCAATGATAAAAAGTCAAAATATTGTGCAAATATATCTTGAATTTTTTCATATGTAGTTAAATCACTAAAAATATATTAACTAGCCATTAGATAGAACGCTTATTAATCCTTATGGTTCAGTAAGTAAAGAATGACATTTAGATGTGACAATTGTAAAAGAAATGGACGTAATGCCATTAATTACTGTATCATTAGCTTTAGTAAACGTTCTATCTACTGGGTGTTAAAATTATAGGTCCAATCATTTTTTAGTTTTTGACTATTTTGTACATTTTTTAATATCAAAATAATGGCTACTGCTGTATATACAGTGTGTCCGTGGATGGAGTAAGCACGAAGAGAAAAATTTATTTTACGATCAGGTGGCTTTGTAGAATAATTTTTATTTCAAAATTTGTATTTAATCTTTATGTTAGTTTATAAACTACTTCGTTCTATTATTAAAAGTAATAAATAATTGTACTTCTCACTTGAAGCATTTTAATGTTTTCCTAATTTATTAACACCCTTTACGTCTGATCTAAAGTTTTTTTTTTGGTCGTCAAATGAATAACAAAGATTTTTATCATCTTGGTTACTCCATCCCCGGACACACGATATGTACATCAAATATATCTAAGTATATAAATATGGAAATAATACTTACAGATTTTTATTTGCCACTTAAATATTTATATTGCATAGGTAGATTGATCCCACATTTAATTTTTCAGTAAATATTAGCATAATAAAAGATAATCGCAATATTTTTACAATTGTTTTATTGTAATTTTTTAGCCATAACATATTTGATTTAATTTATAATTTAAGTAACGACAGCTGTATTTGAAAGAAAGATAATCATCTAGAAGGCTTTACAGGTAGTTCACCCAGTTGGCAAAACAAAGTTCATGTTCATGATTAAATAATTATTTACAATATAAATATTTTATTTCTTCGTTCGGAGTTTCACCAAAGCCTGTTATTTTTTATTTGTTGTAATTGTTTTTTCGTTATTTTCTTTCACAGCTTTAGTTTTTTCATCTAAGTCTTCTGTAGCAGCTTCCTAGCTAAGCTTTTTCTTCTTTTTCATTTTTTCATATTTTTTATTTCATTGTATTATATACACTGTGTCCACTTAAGTTCGCATCATATGAAAAGGTATTCTTTGTAAAAAGTTCCTGCATGGTTTTAAACCTAAAATACAACCATCAGTTATCAAATTTTTTTAGTCGTATACAAGGTGTGTTAAAAAATGTAATTTATGAATGTGTAATGTACAAACAACATTTATTTTTGTCGCTATCGAAAATTGGTTTAAGGAAAAGTTGATCAGAATTGAAAACTACGTTCAGATATGCAGTATCAATTTGCAATAAAAAATAAGTATTTTTAATTTTTCAAAATTGTCTACAATAATATAATGCCATTTTAGTCTTATTTCAGACCGAGATTTGATGATTATGGGGTACTCAATTCCAAATAAAACTTTTTGATCTTGTCAAAAATAAAGGTACTTTAATCTTGGAAATTCACATTTTTCGACAAATCTTGTAGACCATTCAGAACTTTTTTGAAGAATAACTTTTTTTCCATAAAATTGATAATAAAAAAGTTTTCCATATGCTGCAAACTTAAGTGGGCATATTATAATTGTTTTTTTTCTCTACGTTCATTAATTATAAAATTTTCTTGCCAAATATTACCAAGACTATTTTGGGTAATTATTTAACTCGTTTATACGCTTGTCCTGCAATATAACCCACTCAAACAATAAAATACCACTTTAAATACAATGTCAATTTTAATACTCATAAATTTTTGATTGGTATAAAATTAAATTTGCAAAAAATGTCGAAGCTATTTAGTTTAAATTATGGAATTTTAAGAAAAATTTCTGTAGGATAAATACTATCAAATAGATAGTTGAACAATAGAATGTCACTGGTAGATTATTAAAAAACAATTTTTTTATAATAAAACTACAAACTTTTACTTTTAGAATTAGATGAGAAAATTTTAATTAGCCAAATCGATTGAAAATAAAATAGTGTTGCAGTCACTAATAACAATAACCATAAAAAAATAATAAAAGATCTAAATTAGGTTTCTGGGATACTTGAAGTAGCAAAACTAAGTAAATTTACATAACAATAATTAGTGAGTATATTTTGCACACAGTTTATATTTATGTGCTGACATGAATTCAAAAAAAATAACTATTTAAATTAAAAGTATTTGCTGGAAGGTTCAGTTTAAAACAAATAACGCTAACTACAGTTAAATGGGTATTCGCTTTAATTTGTGGAAAAATTGGAGAATTTTCTATAAAAAATTTATTACTAAAATAATATCATGTATGTCGCTTTTAGCAGTACTTTGGTATTATATAACAGGTACGTATGAATAAATGGTTGCTCATTTTGAAGGCTTATATTTGTTGACTCTTTAAAATATTAAGATTAATTTGAATCCTTTTTAAGTTTTTCACTTTTGTCTTGATGATTAACTACATTGGAAGTAAATACATTTTTAAAGAATATATTGATATGGACCACCCGGTAGTCCAGATGCCTTATCAAAGATTCTCAATCCGGGTATAAAATATTATTAAATATTATACATATATAATTTTAAATTTGATCTAAATTAATTTCTAACTATTTCTTGATTTGTTACTTCTTCTTAGATAATCTTCTTTCAATAACCTTCTGTTCTTCTTCTCATTTTGTATATTGCTTAACCTTTTCTTAAATCTGACTTTCTCACCTCTTTATCTAGCTTATCTATCTTGTCCTTTGATATCTTCTAAATATTTAATTTTGTTTCACCCTGTCTTAATATTGTATATGCCTTGGTCTATATATTTTTTTTTATTTATTTTAAGCCAAACAGACAGACATACAGACAGATATACAGACGGATATTGTAAAGTCAATAAGTACCTTTCGGTTTACTTCATTACTTAATACAACGTTTTTTTTAAGAACTATGAAACGAGATGTATATCATATTTGATATAATATTGTTTTTGTCATAATATCAATATTTTTCAAAAAAGTCAAAACAGTAATTTTTTTTACTAGTGTGATTTAAAAAATATTCATGAAAAAGCTTAGTGATTAGCTCGTGAGCTTTTTTGTATGCTCGCGAGCGTTTTGGAGGGCTCGGAAGCCTTTTGAACTGCTCGGAAGACTTTTCGAGTGCTCGCGAGCGTTTTGAAGTGTTTGCGAGTACTTTTGACGAATTCTAAACACTAAGCCCTTTGGTAAAGTGTTTTAAGCACTAAACACTAATTTTAAAGTGCTCTTAAACACTATGCTCTCGAGCACAATAGTGCTTAGAGTGCTTAGCAAAGCACTAAGCACAATACTTAGGGACAGTTCTGATTCAGATAGATTGTTTTTTTTCCATTACAAAAATATACTACATGATATATTTTGCTATATTATATTATGTTAATCTTTAAACCAAATCTTGCTTTTAGAATATTTTCAAGAAATTAACAAATATATTCATCAAGGCTTGGAAATTGCTGTTTATGTCACATTAGAAAAGTCAAAATTTTTCTTGAAAAATGATAAATAGTCGCACCATCTATCGTAGGTTGATGAGTACCTCGGTCACAGTCATTTATTGTATTCCGGCAAAGTGCCACTGATGATTTGCATAAGGATGAAACCTATAAAAATTTAATCTCACTGTATTGAAAATTTTTCTTATTTTTGATTAACCGGAAATTAGAAAAAAATATTAAAATTGAATGGTGAAAATCTTATCTTGTTATTTCAATTACTTTAAAAAATATGAGCATATAATATACAGGGTATTTCATTATATTCTGACTGTTCTTAAAAACCCATCTTCCAAACGGTTCTAGATCCAAACGGGTCAAATAATGAGATGCGGTTTTCACAGTTCGTTTTAAAATTACTTTAACTTTTGTTGTGATATATTAAATGGCCTACTTCGATATTCCAGTTAAAGTTCTGAAACTTGGCTTTCTGTTTACCGAATTTAAAATTTACATAGTAAAACTATGTGTCTTTTAGAATATTACTTAATGTACAGGGTGACCCATTTAAAAAATAACATCTATTGTCCTCTGAAAACACGTCACTTTTGTATCTAGTAAACCGGAAGTAGGTCACTTATGTCAATATGTCACAACAAAATTTAAAGTAATTTTAAACCGAACTATGAGAACCGTTTGGAAGATATACTGTCAGTAGATGGAACGTTCATTAGCTTTAACTGTTCTGTAACTAATGACAATGACATTTAGATTGTGATAATTGTATAAGAAATGAACTCGTAAAGGTTTATTCTAAACGTCATCGCCTTTACTTACTAAATCTTTAAAGTTAATGGACGTTCTATCTACTGACAGATAAGCTTTTAAAAGCAGTCAGAATATTATGAAACACCTTGTATATCAACTGAAAGCCATTGAATAATCTCTATTTAAAACAGTCAAAATTATTTCTACATCTGTCAACTGTCAACAATAAAAAAATGTCAAAATTTGGAACTTTAACATTTGATATCTGAAAAAGTATTCGTCTCTGGATACTCGTCGGGAAAGATTTTTTTTATATGGGTAGATTGTTATAAAATACAATTACCATGTTGTTAACTAATTGCACTTTTAAACTTAATGTATGAGACAGAAAAGTGAAGTGCAGTCTTAATATATGATTATTCGGCATACAAAATAGTTAAAAGAAATAGTACGATTATAACAATTATCTGATTAAAGCCGAAATTTTGAAGTCTTTCATAGCTAAATGTCATAATTGTGAACACAAACTACAAAAAGAATTTGTTTTTTTAAAAATTATGTCAATAAATTAAATTACCATTATCCGTTATAATGGTAGCAATTTTATCAGTTACCCAAAACTTTATCGACGAATCTGTTTCAAATCATTGACATTTATTAATTTAGTTATAAATTTATTGATGATTCAAATTAGCTAAAATAATTTAAGACTTATTTAAACTTTTACGAAATATCAGATAAAAAAAATGTAATTAATGTTTTATTTTTCTTAAATATGAGATGCCACGAAATAATCTTACGAAATATAATCTTTAGCTTTTAGCGATAATTTTCTAAAAATTTCTCTATATACACTTAATCATTTTATTTTTGACAGACGTTTCAAACTAAAATATTGATACAATCAGTATATTCAAATCTATTGCAGATCTGATAAATTTAATATTTGTTACTGTAAGTGTCTAATACAATTTAAACATTTTTAGCCACACCTGAGTTTGTAAACAGGAAAATAAAATAAAATAATTAATTATAGACCAATCTAATTAGAAACAATGCTCACTAGAATAATTTATTTCCTAAATAAATATAAAATAAAATAATATCAGAATACTATTAGATTTGTTTCTGATTCATATTAAATGTGCCATCACACAAAAATTTACCAACTCAAAATAATATAATTTTCTATGATCAATCATGTCAATGTGAGCTTATTTCACATTAAATTCTTGCATAATAATTTAATATAAGCCTCTTGCTTGTAATTTATTGCTAATTTGTAATGTCTTTACAGAGATAAAACATTTTCACACCCAAATTGACCCAAAAGTGTCATTATTCATTAAAGTGTACCAAAACTACCAACATCCAATTAAAAATACCTAAAATTATAGAGCTCGATGTTTGTTGGTATATATTTTTTTAAATTAATCCTTTTAAAAAACTGTTCGATACCGTTCCGAAAAAAAGAGTTGTTCCCACCTTTAGACTTGAATGACGTGTGCAACGTATCTCGGGGAAGAACCAAGAGAGGGAATAAGAATGTGTTGAGTTGAGACCAGGGTTGCCAATTTGTCTCACATTTGTGAGTAATTTCACTAGTCTCTTGAGTAATTTTGTGAGTGAAGAGCAATTATGAGTAAAATGTGAGTTATCAGGGTATATTTTTGGTAATGGTAGCTAGGAAAAATTGTGATCTCCTCTCATAAATTATTAAAACATTTTAATTTTCAAAAATCTTACTTTAGGCAAGGGCTTAGATAACTTTTTTCCTGGAGGGGGGACATTTTTTTCCTTTGGGGGTACTTTATTTCCTGGGGGAGGTAATCAAACTTTTAGACAAGTATGTTTGTCCGTTTCTACATTTTATTTCTTCTTTTTGTGCTATTTTTTGGTATCCTGGAGCCAGATGGAATTGGAATTGGTTGCGGGTGATCCTTCAGAAGCAGATTATCCGGGAAATGATTTCTTTTCTCTTTTTGTCCAAGAAAAATGCATTGTTGCTTTATTTTCCAATATCTAGTATCAAAAAATTAATTCTTGCTATGCATTTCGAATTCTTGTGTAAAAAATATGCATTGTTGCTTTTTTAATTTCCTGTGTAAATAAATTCATTCTTGCTTTGAATTGCAAATTTTAATATAAATAAATACATTGTTGCTTCCTTTTTTTTTCAAATTTGTATGTGAAAAATGTATTTTTACTGTTTTTCTAAATTTTTGTAGGAAAAAATGCATTCTTGTTTTTGATGATAGACTAAACAATTTACCGAAAAATTAGTTCTAAATATTAATCTGTGAAATTTCACTGTGAAAAATATATTCTAGCTTCTTGCTTCTTTTCTTCAAATTCAAGTGTAGATAAATGCATTCTTGCTGCTTTTTTTTCAAATTCGAGTGTAGATAAATGCATTCTTGTTTCTTTTCTTTAATTAACAGTGGAAAATGCATTTTTCTTTTTTTAAAATAAACTATGGAAAAATGCATTCCTGTTTCTTTTTTCAAATTTAAATGTGAAAAAATTCATTCCTGCTTCTTTATTACAAATATAAGTGTAGTAAAATGTATTCATGCTTTTTTCTCAATTTATGTGTAATTTTTTCTAGGTCTTTTTATAGAGTTTTCTCCTAACTTTCGTGACAAAAATTATTTATTTGTGTAAAAGTTTGCACTTTTCATGTGTTTTTCCTTACTTTCGTTTTCATTTGTTACGATGATTCCCAAACATTCAAATGTTGATAATTTTAGTGTTTGTCCTTTACAAGTGATTTCGGTGTTTTAATTTGTTTTATGTTTATTAATTTTTGTTTTATGGTCTATAATGTGCGTATATTAGATTTACTCTTAATTGGTAGTAAATTTTTTTTTCTATTATTTTTATTTTTTTTTAATTATTAATATGACTTGCAGGTTCCGTATGATTTGGCCTTGTTTAATTACTTCCCGACATTAATTTCTATGTGCACTTTCCATTGCTATTAGTGTTCTAAATAATTTTTATAAATATTTTTAGTTCTTTATTAGTTTTTCTTATATATTTTACTTTCCCGGTCCCATCAAAGGGAACGAGTAAAAAAAATTTCGAGATATCGATGGAAATATCCATTCTGAGGTCCACCGAGAAGATTGAAACCATTTCCAGAGTAAAGTATGTCTGTGTGACTGTGTGTTTGTGTGTAATCTTTTACCGAACCGTTTAACCAATCAAACCGAAATTCGGTATAAAGGGTTGGTGTGTGCCTCGAATGCGACCATTAGTTTTTGGTTTAAATTGTTGCACTAGAGGGTCCTCAAGAACGACATTGATTGAATACACATGTAAGATTTTTAAAGAAAAACAATACGCTTTAGTGCAAAATCTTTTATTGCAAAAAATATACATGTAGGTTTTCTCAATTTGCTAATTGTAGCAGTGTGCTATATAGTGTGCGCATGCGCTCGATTATGTCATTATCAACATTAAAATATCAATTCAGTAGACTCTATATAAATTAATGTAATGCTTAGTATATTGTAATTAAAATAATCATATTCTCTCCTATCGGGCCGGGAAAGTTCTGGGGTGACACAGCCAAATTAATTTTATTGTCTCGAATGGTGCTCTGAGATCGATAAAAGCTAATCGAGTTTGTATTATCTGTTTATTATATTATTAATTTTTTATGATGAAAATTGTTTGTCTTCAATTTACCTTAAATTTTGCTATAGATGCGATTCTATAAAAATTGTATTTGGTATTTTTTTTTAATTGTGTATATTATGTTGTCTTATTTTTTTTTGTAATTTATTTGTTCTTCAGGTTTCTTTATGTATTTTTCATAGCTACATTGTCTAGTATAGACTAAGAGAGAGTTGGATAATTTATACAAATGACCGCTAGGCGTAGCTGCGAATAATGTTTTAGTATCCATAATCAGTAGCGTCCAACTTTGTTATTAATAGTCAGATTTAAATAGGACAAACGGCCGTTGTAACATAATTGTGACGTAGAATAAATACGTTAACAAAAGTCATGTGCAGAACCAAAGACTAAAGGGCATTAAGATCAAACTTCGTCTGATTTCAAATATACTGCCTTTTTCCGCGTTCAATTTGGACCAATATTAACGAAGTCAGACCCTAATGTCCTTTTGCCTTTGGTTCTGCACATGATTTTTGTTTACGTATTTATTCTACGTCACAATTATAATACAACGGCCATTTGTCCTATTTAAATTTGACTAATAATAACGAAGTTGGACGCTAATGATTGTGGATACTAAAATTTTGTTCGCAGCGCCACTACTAGCGCTATCTAGCGGTCATTTGTGTAAGTTATCCAGCTCTCTCTTAGTCTATCTACTTTGTCTTTTCGGGATTTAACCATTTTATTATCTTCTTTATCGACCTTTACTTTTTATTTTTCTTTGTATATTTTTTCTTTGGTATGTTTCTATTTTCTAAAACAATGTTTTATAGATTTTAAACGTGTTTTCGTTGTTCTTTTTATTATCACTGCCTTAAGGTCTTAAGTGGTCCCAAAGGATGCCACGAAGATTAAAAAAAACACCATAAAATAATTTTACTGGATTGGGACGGATAAATATATATTTTATAGGCTCAGAGGACTTTCGAAAGTATATGGTGATCTATTCATTAATTGTAATTAAAATATGTGTCTATTATAGTAATTTTTTCGTTACTTATTTCTGAGTCATCTCCAGTTTGCCCTTCCATTTTTTTACGTGGATCATATTTTCTTTAGTCCTTATTTCAAAATATGTCAAAAATAAAAGAACATATAATAGTTATTTATGCAACAAGTGTGTAAAGTGATACTTTTTTCACGAATGTGAATGTTGTCGCACGAGCCAAAGGCGAGTGCGACAATCACATGAGTGAAAAAAGGCACTTTACACACTAGTTGCATACAATATTTTTTCCACTTTCATAATTTGTATGTAGAAAAATAGATTTCACATACAAGAGGTTAACAAACTATTTTCCAAAATCTTGAAGTTAACCAGTTGATTTCTGGCACATAGAACCTTGGCAACATAACAAACATAATATTGCAAAAAATGTGTTGCACATGTAAAAAAGTTATTTTGAAAATTTCATTTTACTTTACGCACTAGTGAAAAAAAAAACTTTACGCACTCCTTAGCGTGCCTAAAGTAAGTACTTTACGCACAGTAGTAGAAAAACTAGATTTTCAGTGTTTGTAAAATTAAACAATTTTTTTAAATATACAGGGTGTTTTAAAAGTTTGGAAATGGTCCTGAAATTCAAAAACTACCAAAGATAAATGGTCCAAATTCTGGATTTAGTAATGATATGTTTTTTTTTTACATTTTTATGCGCTTAAAATTTAAAAACATTCATTTGTTTTTACTACAGAAGGCCATTTTGAATTTTTTTTAAAACAAATATATTAATAAGACCGTTTCCAAACTTTTGAAACACACTGTATGGTAGAGAGGACAACATAACAAAATTATTTCATAGTCTTGTCTGGTTTAGAGTTCTATGAACAGTTTATAATTTTATATATATTATTATTTTATTCACATTATAAAGGAAATTCTTTAAAATACTTGGATCGTGTTTGCCACAGGAAAAGTGCAACGATTTATATTCAATTGTTAAATGCAATTGGAGTTTTCTACGAATTTTAATTTAGAATAACTAATTAACCTTATTAAGATTTTAGAAAACTGCTATGTATGCATCATGTAAAAAATTAATGATGCATTAAATCACATAATCGATGTGTTATAAAAAGTGAAGTTTGTAGGAAATAGAAAAATAACATTATTCTTGGATGTTTTTTCTTTAATTTCTCCATCTTTATTATTTTTTTATTATTAGTCTATGTGTTAATATTCTGGGTTTTCCTTAGTATTTTAGAATAAATATAAGATAACTAATAACATTAAATAATTACTCTATTAGTTTCCATTAATATTTATAATTTCCGTTCTGTATATTAAATGGATTTTCCTTTAAAAAAAGAAATTAAGATATAATTATAGTAATTATACATGTTTTTTTACCGTATTACAGTTATAATAAATGTTAACTTGAAATACTAATAATTAATATACTTTTGCATTATTTATTGGAAAGAATTAAATTTTAAAATAAATAATTCTATAAGTAATATTTATTTATTTTTTTGATAAAATTTAATACCATATTTTGGCAAACATCCTGTTTATTTTCTCGATTTTAAATTTTATAATTAATTACAACATATATCATTAATATGATAAATAAATACCATAAATAGTTTAAAAACAATAATTTAAATAATTTTATTTTATTGTATTTCTTGTTGTGGTTTTTTCATTTTCGTTAAAAAACTAATGTTGATTTTGGTAACAAATAAATTAACGATAATTAAGTAAATTCTTTAAAAAAGTCAATTTTTTATTTTAAAGTAACTGCATTTGAACATAATTTTATAGATACTATTTCAACCCCCGTAAAGCAACAGTTGCCCTTAATAAATATCATGAGTGAGACCTATTTGAAAGATCTTTTGATAACCTATTTAGCAATATAAGATTTTTTAACATTGCTTATTTTTTATAATTATTTAGAATATATGTTAATGGATTTATAAAATTTTGCAAATTTAGAATGTTTAAATAATGAAGGTGTGTGAAGATATTTTTACAGACATATCAAGCCAGTAATTATGAAAATTAAGTGAAGAGTAAGTATTTGAGATAATATGATTAATTAATATATTTGAGAACGTGTTATTTTCTCAGATATAAATCCAGTAATAGTAAATGACTAATTAATTTGTAACATAATTAAAAACAAAAACAAAAGAAAGAAAAAAGAAAACAGTATTATTCATTGTGATAAACTGAATTTAAAATATATTTGAAACGTTGAGAGAACCTAGTTATGTATAAAAAAAAATCCGTATTGTTAGTTAAATTTACAAGACCAATTATTAGTATCAAGTTCAAAGAAATGTGTTGTGCTCTTTAAATATGTTTTTATAATATATTCCCACAATAATAGATCATAAGTATTCTTTTAATGATTTTCACTATTTTATGACTGTTGTTTATAATGGTAATATGAGATATTTTATTGTTTATATTGCTAAAAAGTATAAGATGAAAATAGATTAAGACGAAAACAAGATTTATACACAAATAAATTAATTTTTATATTCGATAAAAAATAATTGACAGACGTCAACCGGTTATACGACATTCAATTGATTTATCTTTATCTTTGCTACTGCTACTGGCTTCAGTTCACTTTGGGCATTGTAAAAGAAAAAAACCTAAATCTCAATACATCGTTTAAGTGGTAATGATATGTATTAATTGAGCTATAAATATTAATATTACGGTATGAAATTTTAATTTTTTGATGCGATTTAAAAACCCATTTACAACCACTAGAAGTTATTCGTCGACGCTTTATAAAACTTGTTAAATTTAGATAGTCACACGATATCTTCCGTTCTAGACATCCGACTGACTTCATATTTGGTACACAGATACCTCAGATCACCTAGAGATTAGATTGCAAAAGTTTTTATTAACGATTATTTTTTTCACCTGTCAAATTTCGACCAATAAAAATTCAAAATGCTCATCAATCATTGAGCAGTATTTCAATAAAAACGTCTCCTCCTTGATAAAAATACATGGTCCCTGATAAAAAGTTGTTTACATATAACTGTCATTTATCATTTCCTACTTTGTATTATGCATTACCAAAATTACTAGTCAATGTTACTAAAGGAAAGGTTATACCTAATAGGATTTAAATTTGAAGAATTTATGTTGATGTAACAAAGTAACACATCTTTTTCCTGTCTATAATGGGGTTTGCATATCATTAAATAATATTTAGATTTAAAAATCATTTTCTTAATAGCTCAACTCACTGTGGAAGGTTTTCTTTAACCATTTTTTTTTAATCAAAATGATTTTCCACTTTTCTTGCACTGCATATTTATTTTTGCACTACATTTTTAAAATAACCCTATTTTTCTAACGTTTAGTGATGACAGAAAGGTCAAAAGTCAAATAAACTAGAATATAAGGATTTGTGCAAATACATGATTGCGGCTTTTCATGCGTCCTTTGGGTAAAATAGACCATTCTTAAGAATCATTGTTTTCTGTAGTAGACATACATAAACAAATCTATAAATTTTCTATGCAAATTTTCTAAAAAGTGAAACCAATAATATCCCACATTTATTGATTTTGAAAACTAACCTTTGATTTCTGTAAAAATTTGCCGCTCCCGGTTGTATTAAAATAACTATTTGGGACTAGGCAATACTTAATACATCAAAGTAGGCGGTGAGCTCGTAACTTTATTTATTTATTTATCAAGTTTCGATTTTTAGAATTTAAAAATTTTTCTAAAATGGACCAAAACATAATCTTTTTAAATACCAACCGACCTTCAAAATTTTATTAGATAAATTTTAATTTTCCAAACTCGAAACTTTTTTATTAAAGGTAAAACCACTCAAACAAACTGAATTAAGATAAAATCACTCCGTTTGCTTTTGTGTTTTTTTTTCAAACAAAAAAATTTTCGTAGAAAAAATAAAATAATGAGAACTCATAATCAACTACATCTGATAGTACGTCGCGTTGGTACGTCACCTTAACGTTTGTTCTGTCAGTTATAATTATTTATTTCATCCTGTCCAGTAAATCTACTTACCCTGTACTCATTTGCGACTGGTAAATGGAACATTACAGTATCAGGTACCGTAATGTTGTTGCCTAGCAATATTATTTTGATTTTAGAAACTTCCATAATTTTAATCGCAAATATTTTTTAATTGGTTGTGACAAGCAAGTAGCAATCATACGTAACTATGGAAACCAATGACTCAATTGCAATGTCAAATTGTGATGTCAAATTACGACCTATTTTTTTATTTTAATCAACATATAAAGACAGGATGAAATAAAATATCATACGATACATGTCCGTTAGGTTTTATTACAGTACTCGTTTATATTCATCGTACTGTAATAAGACACCTACCGGACTTGTAACGTAAAATATTATTTTTTTTTGATAATGACACAAGCAAGGTGAATAATAAAATAATGAAAAAAAATTAAAATTATTGAATAATTTAATTGTACCAATAAAAATAATTATTGTTATTGTTTATTCATATATTCTGTCGTTAATTTATATTGTAAAAAAACAATCGAGCTTGTTTTAAGGGTAAAATTTAATCTCAAAATTTTGCCAATCAGAAATTTATCCGATAAAAAAAACTCTTTTGATTTTACTGTTGATTCCCATACCTACTACTTGAACTGCTAATCATTTCTATTGAAACTTTTCACTCAGATTTTACATATTCTACCTTATAGTAAAAAATCTCTATATCCATCTTTTCTTTAATTTTTGTATCCTTTGTTTAACTTTTGTTGCAATTTCTTTCTCTTTTTTGTCGCTCTTACTTTTCGGATTATTATCTTTAAATTTTATAATTTTCCCATTATTTATATTTTTTATTTTTATTTTTCAATTTTCTCTTTTCTCTTCTATATTTTCTTCTATTTTCCTTTGTTTTTCTCTTATCGCTTTCTTGTATATTTTTTCAAAATTTCCACCTGTACTAGTGATAATATTAACCCATTGATTTTCCAAAGTTGTCATTCTTTCTGCGTTATCTTGTTCTCTTAATTTTACATTCTCTATTTCTTCTACTTTCTGTAAATTATACTCTTTTCTTGGAAGTATATTAAATTTTTCATCTTGTAATTTCTCAACTTCTACTATTACTATTCTTCCTATCACATTTATTCTTCTCTTTTTTGTTTTTTCTATTTTATTGTTTGTGTAATTCTTCAATTCTTTTATTTCTTTGATAATACCTTCATGAGTTTGTTTGATTTATTGATTTTCTTGTTTTATTTTCCTAAGTTCTTGTCCATATTTTTATCGAATCTTACTAATCCCTTGAATTTCTTTCTTGCGTTCATCCTTTCTAGTATCTTACATTTCTTTCTCATTTTTTTACTATTTTCATCAATTTTCTTCATTGTTGTTTATGGTTCCTCCATTCTCTGCTGCTTTACTTCATGGTCTGGAATACTTGCTTCAACATTCTTCCATTTTTGTCTATTCATATTTTGTCCTTGTATTTCTATTGTATCCTTTATCCTTCTTGTTCGTTATCCATCTGCCCAATTTTCTTTTCTCCTCTCAAATCCATGCTAATTTATTCACATTATTCACATCAAAGTTGTGTACTTTTGATAATCTTGTAAACATTTTCATAAACTCCGAAGGAGTTAAGTATTGGAATCGATAATTCTGTCTTGTGTGTGTAACATCAAGATATTTCAAATTTGACTTCAGATTATTGTTTAGTCCGAAAATGTATCTTCAGTTTTGATCATATCTTTTATACGGTAATGGATATTAAAATAGGATCACAACTAATAAGCAAAAAAAAAGAAGCACCTACTGACTATTAAATAAAAAAAACCACTGACACACAGACAGACATATAGATTCCAAAACAGGAATTTGTGCGGTACATTTCCAGATCTTTTTCATATACTACCAAGTATTAGTTAAAATGTTGCTATAGAGGTGACAATTGACATATTTTGTTATCATTCGCTATAATCATTGTTTTATTTTCCCGACCAACTTCCGAGAAGGGAAAGTACTGTGAACGAGCTAAGAAATATTTCAAGATAAAGATGAAATATCCATCTGAGATGATTAAGACCATTTCCAGATGGAAATCTGTCTGTCTGTGTATATTCTTCCATGATAGAGGCCACACGTTTAATCTGATTGAGCTAAAATTTGGTATATGGGTTTGGGTTACCCGTGGGAAGAACCCATTAGTTTATGTACGACATCTGTCAAACGAAAGTATCACTATTAAAAAATGACAGATGTAATATATCACGGAATTTGACTTGCAATATGTCATCTTAAAGCCATTGAAAAACTCTATTCAGAACCGTCAAAATTATTTCTCCAACTGTCACCTGTCAAAATAAAAAAATTTGAAACTTGAACATTAAATATCTGAAAAAGTATTGTTTTTTGTTATACCTTGCTTTTATATAATTTCATTTTACAAAACCAGACTTTTCTGGAAAAACGTTCGAAAATCATCATTTGTCATCTATCCAAAATGGTGAAAAAAGACTAGGTGTTCCTACAAAAATTGTCTTCCGTACATTATCTATATTTTTCTTTTTATTACACTATGGCTGTTTGGCTGTTTCCTATCTGCATCCGATCTCTTTCTACTATTTGAAGAATCTGATAGTTAATGTTTATTGCTAAGCTTTTTTATTATCTCAGTGTGAAATTACTCAACATTTATATCGTCGCCCTCAGGCTTTTTATACAAAATTTAAAATTTATATAATTTATAATTATTACTTTTAGATCAAATTTAACCACCCTTTTATGATGTTAGTCATATTCTAGCATTCAATGTCTGATGTAATGGTGCTCCTTTAGATAATTTTATTGATGTTGTTTATCGAAAAGGTCCATGGTTTTCCACCTAAAGGCCTTATTTTCTTGGCATATTCAACCAGTTACTATATTGCAAGCTTACGTTGTTTTTGTTGTTTTTCAAAATTTTGTTATTGGAAACTAACGCAACTAGCTTTACTTACATTTGACATCCCGTCAACCATCTCTTTAATCTGGGTTAATAATTTGCTTCATTTAATTGTTACCTACACAGCATTTTTTAGCTGTCAACATACTCTTACTTAATTCATTATATCAATCCTACCTCTTTCCTGTACCACAACTTTCCTCCCTTTAAATTCACCCCTTTTCCACCAGAGCGCGCACACTTATTAATAAACCATGTAGCTTCCTTTTTAATAAATATAATAATCTTATAACTTTACAATTACAATTTCAATATGCATTTTCATTACATTATAATTTAATTTTTGGTAAGTTGAACTTTGTTTTCTCCCTTAAGCCCCAATAACATTGTATTCTAGGCCTGATGATGGCAGTTCGCCGAAACTAGTTGCCACTCTCCCCTCGATTTCAACTTTAATAAACTTTGTGGTACCCGGCATGGAGTTTTATTACTTTATTATCTATATATTGAAGTCACTTTACTGCCAAATGAGTTTTGAATTAAGGTCGTCTTCACTTTTGCATCGTTATTTCTATTATTATTATTATTCTTTTTTTTCGGACAGCTATTATATATTTTTTTAGTATTCTAAAATGACTTCTTTGCATCTGGAAAATGTTATTTTTTCGGTCCCATTTACCTTTATGCATTGCAATCAATTTGATGGGTTTCCTTTTATTTTAGGAAAAAGACGAAACATATATTTTTATTTTTCTGATTATATCACTCATAGTGTCAGTAGATAGAACATTAAATGAATATAGGATGCGAAGTACTTTTTTAAAAAAACTTTATTTTGAAAATTACAAATTTGGATCGACAAACAGAAAAATAATTAAAAATATGACTTGAATTTATGAAAGCTAGTTTACAAGTGATTTCTAGAATAACAATATAAAACGGGATTAAACTGCGTATAATGCTGAATTGACAAAGATAAGAGTTTCCTGAAATAGTAAATTAAATATATTCTTTGTTCTTTAAGGTGTTGGTTTCATATAACTGAACGTTCATTAACTTTAGATTCACTAAGTAAAGGCAATGACATTTCGAATAAAACGTTTCAAGTTGATTTCTTGTATAATTGTCATAATCTAAACGTCACTATTATTAGTTACAGAACCGTTAAAGTTAATGAACGTTCTATCTACTGACAGATAATGTAATAATGTCCTATACTGTTACTTGATTAATAATCGATAATCATCCACCATGTACTTGACTAATAACTGATAATCACACTTGGTACATTTAATGCTAAAAATCTAGTACGTATGCTGTCATCTTTGTCATTGCCTTTGTACTGTCAATGTAAATTATTGAGTTCTCAAATTTTAAAATGTCATTAATTCGTGATATAATCTAATGACTATAACTCTCGGTATCGGGTCTATCGATAATCGCATAAATTATGCACTCCATGTGTTGTCAAATATAATTTGACAACACGATTCGTGAAATAACTTATGCGATTATCGATAGTAACGATACCACTCGTTGTATTATATATGAGAATCACTTTTACAATTATTTTTCACTCTATCATATAGCTGAAAAATGATGATTTCCTGAAATTTTCGATAAAAGTCTATTAGTATGGTAAAGTTCAATGATATAAAAGTAAAGGATAACAAAAAATAAGGCTAATGACAAATGATAACATGACATTTGACAACTGTTATTAAAATCATTATATTTTGCCAACGATACATTCTAGAAAGCTCAAAAGAATTTTGTACACATATTTTATCATTGCCAAAATAATAAAGTAGATTTCAACCAAAAATAATCCTTTCCTGTTGGTAGACCTTTTCCTGGGCTGGCAACTTGGAGGGAACTACCCAATTGTCTATAACTTCAAAAATATTTAGTTTATAATATAGGTGTGAAATCAGCTTCTTAAGATGAATCTAAAAATTAAAAAAAAATACAGGGTGTTTCGTTTAAAAAAATAATGTTCAAGAATTAAAATAATTCACAATGAGTCTTTCATAATTGTAATTTCCAGTTAGTTGTTATCATTCAATAACTGAAAGAACCTCGCACAAACCTTATGGGAATTGGCTCCCGGTCAAACTGGATGAAATTTATATGTTGTTCGTTTCGGCACCCTGAACAAAAGTCTCAATGGGTACAAAGCTCAACTTTGCTTATTTTGGCTCCTACGGAGCTTCAAAACTCCACGGATTCACCATTAATTACTATAGTTAAAAGGGTAATCTCTTTGAAAGTTTAGTATATGCCGAGTTAGTAATAAGTACCTTTTTATATTTTCGAGGTCGCTGCATTCAATTCCAATGCCAATATAATAATATTGACAGTTGACAGCTGTCAACTAGCTGTCAAACAACACGCAATAATCAAAATTGATAAAATCTACATGTAAATATATCATTTTGAGGTTTATGATTTCAAAACTGATGCCAAAAAGACGATATTGACAGTTGACAGCTGTCAATTAACTGTCAAACAACAAGCAATAATCTATCTTGACACATTATCATGCACAGTCAAATATTTAATTAATGATAGTACTCAACTGTCAATATATCGTTTTTTTGCATCATATTAGAATTAGGCAACTTTCAAGACATATGCTTGCATGTCAATTTTATCAATTTCGAGTGTTACATGCTGTTGGACAGTTATTTGACAGCTGTCAACGATTAATATCGATTTTTTAACATCAGTTTTGAACTCGGCCACCTCAAAAACATATATTTACATGTGGATTTTATCAATTTTGTTTATTACATGTTGTTTGACAGTTATATGACAGCTGTCAACTGTCAATATCGTCTTTTTGGCATCTGTTTTGAACTCGGCAACCTTAAAAACATATATGTACATGTGGATTTTATCAATTTTGATGATTACATGTTGTTTGACAGTTAGGTGACAGCTGTCAACTGTCAATTTCTTCTTTTCGCATCAGTTTTGAACTCGGCAACCTAAAAAACAAATACTAAACTTTCGAAGAGATTACCCTTTTAAGTAGTAAATAATTGTGAATTCGTGGAGTTGTCGAGTTACGTAGGAGCCAAAATACGCAAAATTGAGCTTTGTCCCATTGAGACTTTTGTTCAGGATGCCGAAACGAACAACATATCCAAATTTGAGCCAATTTGACCGGGAGCCAATTCCCATAAGGTTTGTGCGGGGTTCTTTAAATACATTTTCTTTATTTTCCTAAAGTACAGTTAATTTTCAAACCCTATTAAAAAAAATCGGCTGTGTCACCCCAGAACTTTCCCGGCTCGACCGTAAAGAATATGTTATTTATTATTCTTATTTTAATTACAAAATACTAAGCATTACTTTAATTTATGGAACACATTAAAAATAGCGAGTCGATGGTTAATACGTCTACCGAATTGATATAATCTGCACATGCGCACGTTGTATATCACACTGCTACAATTAGGATCTCCTAAATTATTGGGAATTTGGGAAAATTTTTCATACAATAGTTGTAGAGAATTTTATGCTTTACAACTTTGTACTGAAAGATTTTGCACTAAAGAGCATAATTTACCTCCAATTTAAAAAAAATGGAAAATCCTAAATGTGTATTTTGCTCGCCATCTAACGGCGAAACTTTGAGGAATTCGATAAAAAGTTTAATATAAAAGTTAAAGAAAATTTGATGCTTTACAACTTTGCCCAAGAAAATTTAGCACTAAAATGCATTGTTTGTCCTCAAAATTAAGAAAAACTAGAGAAAACATACATGCACATATTTACGCGCCCTCTAGTAGCGCAACGATTGGAACTTCTGGAAAAAGCTTAAGACAAAAGTTATAGGGAATTTTATGCTCTAAAACTTTGTACTACAACATTTCGCACTAAAGTGTATTATTTGTCCTCAAAATCAAGAAAAACTGGAGAAAACCTACATGCACATTTTTACGCGCCATCTAGTGGCGCAACTATTGGAAATTCTGGAAAAAGTTTAAAACAAAAGTTATAGGGAATTTTATGCTCTAAAACTTTGTACTACAATATTTTGCACCAAAGTGGATTTTTTTTTACCTTAAAATTTGAAAAAAGTAAAAAATTGTTACATGTGTATTTAATCAATGTCGGTCTTGAGGACCTTTTACTGTACCAATTTAAACCAAAATATAATGGTCGCATTCTAGGCACACACCGACCCCCCATACCAAATTTCAGCTTGATTGGTCAAACGGTTCAGCAGTTATTGTGGAAGATTACACACAGACACACAGACACACAGACAGACCATGCACTGGAAATGGTTTCAATCTTCTTGGGGGACCTCAAATTGGATATTTCCATCGATATCTCAAATTTTTTTTTTGCTCGTTCACCTTACTTTCCCTTTGATGGGTCTGGGAAAGTAAAATTAAATATTCAACATGGTTGGATAAAGGAAAAATGAAGATTTTAAAAATTAAATAAAAAGTACAGGTTCGTATTTAAAAAAAAATAGACGAGGGTGGCGCTTCTAAGGCGAAAAGTTGTTTTAAAAAATTGGATACGTTATGTTAAGCCATATTTGGCCTTCCATAAAAAAGTTATATACAGTTTTTTTCTATCATTAAAAATTAAGGTGGTAATTAATTAAAACGAAAATCGTCAATGTTTGTTTTTCCCAAATATCTCATAAACCGGACCTGATATTTTGATTTTGAAAA
Organism: Neocrepidodera transversa; assembly: GCA_963243735.1. Classification (NCBI taxonomy): domain Eukaryota; kingdom Metazoa; phylum Arthropoda; class Insecta; order Coleoptera; family Chrysomelidae; genus Neocrepidodera; species Neocrepidodera transversa. The sequence goes on from OY725341.1 coordinate 27,887,096, forward strand.
ACCATTAAATTCTTCTGGAAAATACACATCTTCTCTCTTCAAAATTCCTCTCAAATTGCTTCTTTTTGACATTCTATTTTAAATTATCTCAAAAAAATCTTCTTTTAAACTTTTGAAAACTTTTTTTTGTTATTTTTAAAATTTTTTCTTTTTAAATTTAACAGTAGTTTTTTATAAGTATACAATTTCTCTTTTATGAATTTATTTTTTATGTTAACACCTGTCGATAATTTATTATTATATATTTTTTAAATATTTATGACATCTCTGTTTATTACTATTTTTATTTTTTCATAGAACCCTCCCAAAAATTGAGAGTTCAAATATCATTACAATATATTTATATTTTGTCATGACTATTTATGTAATTTATTGTTATTTAAATGAAGCATTATTTTATTATTATTATTATATTTATTATTATTATGTAAATGCTTAGATTTCTTGATGCAACTACAGCTCCGGTACAAGATTAATATCTAACGTTTTGTAGCTATCGTGTTTCGATGCTTTAAGTGTTAACAGCTATTTAAATTTCTTCCTGCATTCAGAATGGTAGTAGTCTTCATCTCGAGGTACGGAATTAGTCTTCATCTTGAAATCAAATTTGGTATAAATCAAATTTGGTATAAATCGATTTACCACGTAAGCACCATAATATATATATAAATAACTAATTAAACTTATGTAAAAGAGGATAACTGGGATACTCTTCTGTCAATTCGCATCCAATATTCATATTAATAGAACTGTTCTGAGTTGTTTTTCCGTACCTATATCTATCGATAGTTTATGTAAGTAGCAAATTAAAAGTGATTTTTATTACGGAAATAGGAATTAATTTAATTTGCAGTAAATTCTGTAGAATTTCATTAGAAAGTATTTCGTGTTATTAATTACAACAACACTTTAGTGTCTTATAAGAATAAATAGGTCTATATTTTGTAAAATGATTAATTTATCACTAATAGGAGTTTATTGAATTATAACTCGAAAAATTTTCATTGTTATCTTTATTCAGACACAAGATAAAAATTGGTTAAATCAAAGACGAATTTCATATATATATCTTTAAAAGGACCATGCACTTTTCTTATGCCGGTTGGGTCCTGGGCCAATTTTTTAAAAATTTGGTACACATATTTTTGGAGTCATATGGATCATTTTTGCTCATTGCACCATGACTCGAAAAATACAGTGTGATTCAAAAAATTGACTTTCAATACATTAACTGTGGTTTACTCTCCTAATTAAATTAGTAATTATCTATCCATAAATGATACTATTTTAAAACGTCAAATAGAATTAACGAAGCGTTTAAATTGAATTTCGTGAAAAATAAACATCCAAAACCGGAAAAAACCTCGCAAAGAGTAAATATATCAAAGCAAACAGAGGCTAATTCCCCCATCCCAGTTTTCGAGAATGCCAAACACGATGGAGTTTGTTTAAAATCTCCGAGTTAAGCGCCCCCCCCCCCCCGCCAAAGAGGCAACAAGCTGCCCCGAAAGGGGTAAAACGCGAATACTCCCTCTCATACTAACAAAATCTGCGAAACCCCCAGTTTTCGAAGATACTAAACACGACAGCGATGGTTTAAACTCTTTCAGAGTTAACCTCACCTCTAAACAGAGCAAAGACCGCCCCCGAAACTTTCATCAACCCCCGTTTTCGAGGATGCTGAAACGATGGTGATACTTCTCCTCGAAACAAACTACCCCTCAAATGGCCAAAAACTCTTCTTTTATCTACTGCACTTCATAAAATCGTGTAGCAAAGGGATAGTTTTTGACCGTTTGAGAGGTTAGTCTGCTTCGGGGTGGAAATCCAGGATCACCATCCAGTTTAGCATCCTCGAAAACGAGCGGTGAAGCAGGATTTGTCGGGGCGGTTCTTGGTCTTTTTTAGGGGTACGGTTAACTCGGAGGGAATTTAAAATACTGCCATCGTGTTCAGCATCCTCGAAAACGGGGCGGGGGTGAAATTAGTATCGTTAAGCTCTGAAATTTTTACATGTTTGTCCGACTCACAGAATCCAATAAATATATTGGTGGATAAAATAGAATTATTTTGAGTCAAGTTTATAATTATTTGTTTTCTTAGTTTTCTTTTTATATTTTGTACCTCTATTTATTAAATTATCAAAAAATGACTCTTTAAGTATCGGCTAAAGGAAAGCCAAAATAAAATATTATGCTTATTTCTTTTTTGAAGATAACCTATATGTTTATTTTTACAAAATTCAATTTTAACACATTGTTTAGTATATTTCATAATAACAATAAGAATATTAAAAAGTATTTTATGAATAGAAAATTACTGATTTATTTAATAGCATAAAACACAGTAAATGTATTGAGTCACTTTTTTGAGTCACCCTGTATTTTTAGAGTTATGGTGCAATGAGCAAAAATGATCCATATGACTCAAGATATATGTGTATCAAATTAAAAAAAATCGACCCGGGACCCAACCGCCGTAAGAAAAGTCTCCCGTTTTTCTTATTAAAAGTAAAAAGTGAATTATTGTTTTATGTATTGAGGGCAAAAAAATTTAAATAATATATTATATATATATTATTTAAATAATTATATTAATGCAAATAGCACATGGGGACTAAGTATAAATGTGAATAGATTTGTCTATAAATATTTAGATATCATCTATTTTATTTTTGTTCTATACCATATTCTCTCACTCCATATAACTTTTTTATTTTTTTTTTAAACGTTTTTTATTATTTTAAAGACCAAAAATTTAAATCAAATGTGACTAATCTGTAATTGATTTTCTTTTATTTTTTAATTTTAAGCACCAAACTGAGACTATTCAATTTTAACTAGACAACTGTTCCTTTCATAAATTGTCTGACTTACCATATGATCTTTTAACAAAATTTTTCACCTTTGACAATCATATTTCCTTTTGACATTTTTTTCTCAAACTGTGTTCTGCTTTTAAACCACCTCACTATCTCAAAAGTTTTGATCTCTTGAGCCTTCTCCCTAATTAAGTTTGGTCTAGCAGCTGGATTGCTTCGACGTTATCGTGGTTGTGAAGCCGTTCTTCACGCTTTATTGCAAAATTTCTTACTTCATCTGCTACTATATCCACACAATCTTTAGAACCTGCTTGTATATCATCAGTTTATTTGGGATTGTCAGTTTAGAATATCTACCTAATAACCAACACAATTTTTTATATTTTAGATTTGGTTCTCTTTTCGTCTTAATATCTTCTTTCCATCGTATCTTCGCATCTAAATTCATGCCTAGATACTTAAGCGTGTTTGCATATAGAATAATATGATGGTTAATAGTTATTGGTATTTGTCCAGTGTGTTTATTCGTAAAATTTATATGCACTGATTTATTTCCATTAAATCTAAAGAGCTAGTTTTTCGTCCATGCATTGACTTGATTTAAGGCCTCTTGGAGTATTTCGTTAGCTTCTTGTTTAGTTTTGCCAACTGAGAGTACACACGTGTCTTCTGCAAATGTGGCTACTGTAGTTTGTTCTGTTACTGGTACCTAAAACACTGCCTTGTGATATTCGAGTCTTTAATGCCAGACTTGGAATGCCTCTGAACATACCTTCTTTTATTATAATGCGTTTTCTTGTTGATCAGTTAATCTATGCACTTGGTTTATTGTGTCTAAACCCAAACTAGCGGGAAGGAATTTAGCATATTCTTCAATAATAGTTTTAAGCTTTTTTAAATTTTTTCGATATAACTGGAAACAGTGTTATTGGTCTGTATGACGAGACCTTATATTCAGATTTTCAAGGTTTGGGAATCATGATGAGCTCTGCTACTTTCCAGCAAGTAGGCACATGTTTTAGTCTAAAGCATTAAACATGTAAGCCAGTTTCACTGTTGCTTTCCTGGTATATGTTTAACGATTTTCCCTCTTATTAGGTCATAACCAGCTGATTTTTTCGGTTTAATGTTTGTCTTTATTTCTTCTGCTAGTTGCTTTCTGGTTCTATTTCTTTTGTGGCTACTTCATTTATAACTGGTAGGATTTCTGTTTCATTTAGTTAAAAAGTATTTTCCAAAAATGATTTTTCTTAATTGCTCCTAGCCTATGTTTCGTTTTATTTTCATAAAAGCGAATTATGCGCTTTTGGCTTTTTTATTCCTTTAGTGACCTTCCACAAAGAGTATTCAGTGTTTTTCTCATAAGTAAGGCCATGGGATAAGAATTTATTGTGTCTTAATTTTCTTTATTTCTCTTCTTAGAGTTTGTGTGGTATTGTTTACTCTATTTTTATTTATTCGTATTCTGTTTTGATACCGTTGTCTTCTCAGACTTCTTTTTTCAGCTACAAGGTTTCGTATTTCAGCCGGATAGTGGTTTCTGGTAAATTTTACTGGTTTATTATTATTCGAGATCGCTCCTTGAATATCACTAATTTTTCAGTTTCTATATCAAGTTGTTCTGTTGTTTTTATTCTAATCTTTACTAAGTCTTGCCTGCCTGTGGTCTTGTAAGTCAGTGTGGGATTGTATTCTTTGATTATAATACTATCGCTCAACTTCATTACTAACGCGGTATGGTCTGTGACTAGATCTAGTACTTTTTCTAATATAATTTTGTGACATTTTTCTGTATATGTAAAAGTCCAATAAATCCGGAATCTGTTGGTCAGTATGTAGGTCATCCAGTGGATTAGAAGTCGCATTTATATTCTTTGGCTCAGCTTAGTAACTCTCTTCCTTTTGTAGTGATCAATCTTGAACCCCAAAAGGTATGCTTCGCATTGAAATCTCTTCCTTATATAAAAGTTTCTCCAATATCAGGAGTAAGTTTAAATACTTTTCTTTCTTGAGATTATATCTCGATGGACAATATATAGCAGCTACTTTTATAGTCTTTCTTTTACAGTATATCGTCACAGAGGTGCCTTGTATTTGTTCAGTTTTTATTGAGATATCCTCAAAATGTTTGATATTTTCTTTTATTATTAGCGCGCTTCCCCCCTCTGGCAGCATTAAATGGGTTTATTGTGTGGAATGTATTATACCCCTTTAATCTAAGGTAACATTAATTTGTGAATTGCATTTCTGACACCAATCATATATCTATTTTTAATGTGTAAAAATACATCTTCAGTTTTTTTTTCTGCTGCTCAAGTCCATTGGCATTCCATACAGTGAGTTTCAAAAAGTGTGCACCATTTGGGAAACTTTTTTATTATATCGATTTGTCAGAAAATTTTGTTCTTGGTAAAAATTTCCATTTGAGTTGATAAAGTTTTTAAATTGTGTACAGGAGAGAACAAAAAATTGGATTGACCCTTATTTTCTACATTATCAAAAAACCGCACAAACAACAAATTTTTTTCCTCCATTTTTTAAGGTTTTAGCCTCATAAAGAGTACTAGTATCTCATATACACCTTAGGCATCTCCCTCATATTACTATAATAACATTTTAATGAAAAATTTGATTAAATTTATTATTTATACCAGAATATCGACGTTTTGTGAAAATGGTTTAAATTATTAGTAATTTTTTGCTACAAATTTGATATTTTACCCCGTGTGTATGTTCATAATAACTATCAGTATGATTTAATTGAAAAAAATATTTAAATAAATTAATTAAATAATTCTAAGCAATTTTTCTAAATAAACTTTTTGGTAAATTTTCTTCTGATCGATAAATCAATCTATTATAAATATTTATTAATACTTTTTAATTTATATATTGTATTTTAAAGAAAAAAAACGTTTTTATCGCAAATAATTTTCTCCTCTTTCGACGAGTGAAAATTAAGTTCTTCTATTTCATACCAGTCAAATTCTTCATTATTGCTGAAATAGATAATTTAGTTTTATAAACAGTTTCTTTGTTATTTAGTTTGTACCGAGAAAGTATAACTAATGGGATAATGCTAGAGTGTTAATTGTACTGAATGACGCGACGCGACGTGCCAAATCAAAATAAACTATAGTTACATTTAATTTTTTACTTTCACAGAATAATCTGTCCAAAAATTAATCGTCCAAGTAAGACGAACCTTCTCTTTTATGTATTTTCGATCTAAAGTCAAGTTAAAATAAGTAACAATAAACAAATTTCACCTTTTTTATTATTTTGCTTCTAATATAAATATCAACAAAATATATTTTATGAAAAAAAAGCAGGAAGGAAGTGTAAAATTGGGAAAAAGAAATTTGAAATTTAAAGCAATAGAAAAAAGGAAGGGAAACAAACATAAAGAAAGTAGAAAAAATGCAGAGGGAAAAAAGGTGGGGAGAAAGTCGAATAAAGAATTTAAAAAAATGTTTAAAATTTAAAGAAATTGGTAAAGAAGTAGGGGAAAAAAGGAGAGAGGTGAGCAGAGAAGAAAAGTTGGAAAAAAAAGGTTAAAACCTAAAAAGTAGTGAAAAAAAAGAGAGGGAGGAGAGTGAAAAGCAAGTTTAAAACATAGAGAAAGTAGTAAAAAACTATGGGAAATAAAAGTATGAAACATAAAGAAATTAGTAGAAATGCAGAGGAAAGAGGGGAGAAAGTAAAAAAAGAATTGGAAAAAATTGAAAGAAATTAGCAAAAATGTAGGGGAAAAAGGGGGAGAAGTGGAAAAAAGGAATACCGGAAAAAAAGTTAAAACAAAGAAATTAGAAAATGCAGAGGAAAAAAGCGGGAAGGAAGTAGAAAAAAGAATTGGAATTAAGGAGATAAGTCGGAAGAAATGGAAAAAAAAGTTTGAAACAACGAAAACAGTAAAAAAGTACAGAAAAAAGGGATAGAGGAGAGCGAAGAAAAAAGTTTGAAACAGAGAGTGTAGTAAAAAAGTAGGGGCAAAAAGCGGAATGGTGGAAACGTGAAAAATACATTGATTTTTTCCCACCATCCACTCAAATCAAATCTATTAAACTCGTGCTCCAACTGTCCTCCTTTACTCGCTTTACCTAATTTTTTTTTTTTTGAAAATAAAATGAAACTGAATTCTTTTCATAAAAAAAATCTAAAAATTTGGTTGTGCCGCCCCAAAACTTTCCTGCCGAGTATCCATAGACAAATACTTTTTCTGATATTTAAAAGTTTCAAACTTTGACATTTTTTATTTTGACAGGTGACAGTTGGAGAAATAATTTTGACTGTTCTAAATAGAGTTTTACAACGGCTTTCAAATGGCATATTGCAAGTTAAACTCGGTGACATATATTGCTTCTGTCATTTTTTGATAGTGACACTTCCGTTTGACAGATGTTGTACAAAAACTAATGGGTTCTTTCTATGGATAACCGAAACCCATATACCAAATTTCTACTTAATCGTATTATTTTTTTACTTTCAAAGAATTATCTGTATAAAATCGTCCAAGTAAGACGAACCTTATGATTTCAGATTTGGATAAAGTATAAAAAAGTTAATAAAAAATTGTAATACGAAAAGTGTCCCATAGACATTATTAAAAAAACTTAATTTTGATATAGTAATTTAAATTTAAGTTTTGCTTTTAACATCTTGAATAAAATTCATGATGAAAATAATTTAAACGTAGAAAATTACAAAAAAAGGAAAACATTCAAACTATCAATTTAAAGAAAGTAAATTATACGCAAAAGATACAAACAGGATCATATTATACTGAAATCTTATTATCTGAGATTCCATAAAAATGTCAGTTGTCCAAGAATGGAAATTATCCGTCTGCTCTCAATCTAAACTTGTATTAAACAAAGGAAGTAATATCTAAAGAACGGAATTCGTCAGAAAATATTATGTTCTTTAACATATCCATCTACAACTTTCACATTGATGTACATATTTATTACAAATTTATTTTTGACCAGTTTCAAGAAGGATTTTAGTCTTAAAAATTAATTCTAGCCACTTGTGATTATTTTTTACACCATGGAACAGAGGTTTTACTTAAAAAAATATATTACAGGCATATTTTTCACTTTAATTCTTAATTGTTATTGATTATATACTAACAAATTAACAAAATTGAAATTAATTGTATTTCTTTACTTCTACAGGATGACCAAAAAAAGTCGTCAAATATACAAAAGATCCAATTAAAAATAAAAAAAAAATTTCGTCGATATTATAAACAGTCTTTACACATAGGACAAATATATTCCAAACAAAGCCATTTTCTGCATTTTTGGCAAAACTATTTTGTTTTTCGATTCCGGCCATGGGTTATTTCGCCAACCGTTCTCCTTCTGTGCCGGGTAGTCTTTTAACAAACTAAGAGCGACTTCTTTTAGGTATAGTCTTCGAGGAAGAATATCAAATTCAGCATTATTGGCTTCAAAATGACAAAACCATTAGTTCCAGCAATATTCACCATATTAAAGAATATGATCATTGGCCATCTTTTTGTATTTCTACTTATATTGTAGGTGGATAATTATTGATCCACTGAATTCACTTCTCACTTAGTAATGCAAAACGTGATCATTTCGGGCTTTGGTTTTTCCCCAGTGTTTGAGTCATTTGTCATCATTTTTATGCAGTGACGAAACAACAAGACCAACTTTCCCCTATTTTGGTACGTAGGAAACCAATGTAGAATTCTTTTCAAATCCAAACATTGAGGTATGCACTGGACGAATTTTAGAATTTAAAAAACCAGGAGGAATTTCTTTTTATTTTTCCTTATGGTCCCTACGACAGGTATTTTGTGATCCTCTAAAAAAATTGTTAGAAGTGGAATACTGGTGAATCAGCTATCTAGGATCAGGTTATGACCAAATCTTAGAATAGGTTCACATATTCATGTCGATTATTTTATTACTAATACTATGTGACCCTGTAAGTTGTTTCCCACTGTAAATTCCTAAGTTGAAACCATAAAATCTTCTTGAATCCACTACAGCAAAAACTTTTAATCCGTATTTGGGGGGTTTGCTCGGAATATATACTTTGAAGTAACACCTTCCCCTAAAAACATACAACATTTCATCTAGTATAACATATTCTAATGCGGAGAATAATATATTCTACAGTTATTTACGAATGTTTTCCACATATCCCAAATTGAAGTAAGATTATTAACTGATTTTCTTTCCTCTTTTGTATCGTTATGGTTAAACCTCAAGAAGTTCAATAAAAATTTCCATCTTCTGTAGGACATGACAGCAGAAAATATGTAGACACCTGTATCATCAGTAGACCAAAATTCAGGGAGATATAAACGTCCACCTTTCAGTATGCCCGATATTATCAGTAGTCCAACTAGATCCTTGATTTCCATAATTTTTGTTTTTTTCGCATCATATTTATCTTTATACCGTTCGCTAATCTTAAAAATATAAATATTTGTGCTTTGTACTAAGATTTCAGGTATATTATTATCCAAAAAATACGAAAAAGTTTCTAGTGGTGTTTTCGCAATTTTATCAAGTCCTTTTGGACCAGGTAAATGTAAAATTATGTTTCACCTCCTAGTAAGCACTATTTGATTGGTTACATGCTTTATCCATTTAGTGATACCGTCTTTGCACAAATAATACAGATGTCTACTGGATTCTCTAAAGGTTATTGGATCTGTAACAGTTTTAATTTGTTCCTCAGCGTCTAATTCTTGTTCTGAATCAGTATCATGATGTAAAATCGTTTCGCAATTATCTTCTTCATTTTCAAAAAATCTATGTTCTTCAATAACCTCACCAAACAAAATTCCTCAATCTCCCAATCTTTTTTAAATATGGATACATTTATCTTTAATGTAAAATTAAAATGAATAAATATAAATAATACTTAATTTCTCGAAATTCGGTTCACCGCAAAACGGAAAGTGTCTGTAAGACAAAATATTTTAGTAAACGAAGCTACTGAAACGCACGACCTTTGGAACGCAAAAATAACTCATAAAAATGACGAAACTTATATGCGATATCTATGAGACATGCACCCGTACCGCGGACGGTTAATTGACTCAAAATTCGAGTTGTTTTTCTTGCCCATTCAAAAATTTAAGATTTTGTGATTTCTAATGTATTTGTTGATTGTGCGTTTACTTTTCGGAAAATACAATTTGTACAATTTTACGTCGCACTAATCTATAAGTAACTTTCTTAAAAAAATGTCATTTACTATAAAGGGACTACAAAGATGTATTTTTCTATATGATCGTTACTATTTTTTGCACTATCTACTGTTCCAAAAGTTTAACTTTTTGCTTTAGTTCAAAAAATACTTTGATACTATATTGTTTACGGGTTTAAGCTAACATTTTTTTGTACCGGAAACTTGAAAATAATTAAAAAAAATTAAGTGAAGAAATTGACAATCCCACAAGCAAAAACGAAAACAAAATTCAAAAAGTTTTTGGAAATGAATTTTGCCTATCAGTTCATAGTAAATTGCTCTAACTGCGATACACACTTACATTAACTTAAAAAATATGAAACCGAAATAATTAATAAATTTTCTAACTTGAATAATCCCAATGAATTCTAGCAGGCAATTAAACAGTTTCATAATACATTGAATCATAAAGTTCTTCCAGTACATATTTGGTAAAATTTTTACCAAAATACATATCCCTCTAGAACAACGTTATCCTTAACTTTCAAGGTGTCAATCAGCCCTCTCTGGAAGCGATGGAATAACTTTTTTAAAAGATTCCTAATAACTGGATTTTTTTTTTCCTAGTTTATTGGCTTTGGCAGAGACCAATTAGCCAGACCATTGTTTGATATATTTATGCTCTACAGTTTATCAAATTGCAAATGCAGTTTAGTGATTATTTATTTAACATCGTTATTTAATTCAATATTTAATACTGCGATTATCCTGAAAATTTAGTCTAACATTTTGTTAGATGTTACATAAGGGGGGGCGACTGATAACTCTGAAAACTATAGGGGATTAGCTCTAGTCAACTGTTGTGCTATAGTATATTGTGTCACAAGGGCACAAAATAAGCTTTAGCAACCCGAGGCTACGAGATGTTCGAGCGAGTGTAGTGAAGCGAGGGCAGCTTATAGCTAAGGGCTGCTTGTTTGCCTCTACCTGATTTTTCGACTACCAATAAAAAAAAAATAAAAATAGAACACAAATTATATACAGATTTGTTGTCTTGATTTCAGATTTTAATATACACTAACGTTTGATGAAAATTTATTTGAAACGTCAAAGTATGCGAGTGAGACAGTTAAAGGTGTCTACAAAATCTTGCTGTTATGACTTTAGCATCCCTAGGGATGAAAAACATTACTTTCATCCGTATTTCTAGGGTTGATATGATTCATTTTCGTATCAGGTAGGCGACTCAAATATTTTCTTCTCTTACTTGAAACAGACTTTCACAATATCAAGCTGGTTTCCGCTTAGGTCGAGGCTGTCAAGATAATCTGTTCACCTTGAGCAGTGGTATTAATTTACATATAAGGCATAAAAAAGGAAAACGGTTTGAATTTTTTGCTGACTATAAAAGAGCCTTCGACTCTGTTGATCATTTGCATACATAGAACAAATTATTTCATTTAGGTGTTACCCTAAAAATTCTTCGGGTAATAAAAATGCTTTACTCATACGGCACAGTACAAATAAAGGGCGCTGATAGCCTATCGAAATCGTTTGAAGTGACAATGATCCTTCTACATGGAGAACCTTTAAGTGCGCTCTATATTTCCAAACCAAGTTCTAGTTACATCGCCCTTCCACCTTCACTGAAGCAGTGGGCCACATATGGAGACTTTAAATTCACTGATGATAGAAACTTAAAGATTTAGGTCCATCTAACAGATGGCAGCACTTACCAAACAATTACATTTGTAGCTCCGTAAAAAACCTTTTAGGAATTTAGTCTTTGTAGGTCGATAGAACGCGCTTCAGTACATTATTATTTCCACTGTTTATAGCTGACTTGGAGACATTTTTTTATAAAAACGGTGCACAAGGTACTAATATTGATGACAAATGTTTTGTCCCTAATAAATGCTGACGATCTGGTCATACTTGCATAGTCTGAGATTGATGTTGTTAAAAAGTTAAAAATTTTGGAAAATATACTCATGCTAATAAATTAACTTACAGAAAACAAAAATTACGCATTTTACCAAGGGGGATTCAAGAAGTCTACCTTTAATTTTTACTTTAATAACCTACTTATTTCAACAACAATTAAATACAGTGTGTACAAGAAGTAACGCAACTTGTAAATAATTCGTTTTTTCATGTTCACGAAAAAAAAAGATTTAAATAAAAGTTTTAGACAATTTAAGCTATCAGTACTAATCAAAAATTGATTCTTACTGATTTCCTAAAACTTTTATTTAAATATTTTTTTTTGTAAACATCAAAAAACGAATTATTAACAAGTTACTTTACTTTTTACATTACGTTACTGTATACATCTAGGAGTAGTCTTTACTTCCTGTGGTCTTTTTAATGAAATTGCTCATTTTATTGCCAATTGAAGTAAAAAATTAATATTTTCGAGGGTAACCATGTCTTTGTTAAGATTTTATAAATACATTATGACAATTTTGAACTTTGGGTCAAGTATTTTGTATTATATATTAAGGTCCTTAGCTCTAAATTGATCACCTACTGCATGAAAATAGGTGTTTTATAACAAAAGTTTTTTTTTTAAGATTTACAACAGATGTGCCAAAATAGGTCATTTTTTAATAATAATTAATTAATAATAATTGTTTAAATATTGTTTTACCTGGATCGAGTAAATAATATATTATATATCAATAGAAACTTAGATTTTTAGTATTTATTTTTACCAGTCAAAAGTTACAGCTGTTTTTGTACAGGGACGTACCTCATCTTTGGCTCACATTGGCGTACTGTACTGTAGACCTTAATAATAACAAATTGGTAGTTCCAAGACTCAGATTTAGAGAAAATTTCACATACTTCAGAAAATTCGATAAAATAGCAAACATTTCTCAGATTTAAGTACATTTTGAAAAATGTACCAACCTTGTAAACACGACAAATTTAGGAATATTTTAGAACACTTGGCAATATCGCAAAAATGAGGATAAAAAAATATTATTACGTCACAAAAATTTTTAGATTTAGGGAAAATTAAAAATACTTTACGGGGGAATCACCAAATTAACCACGGAAATTGTATAAAGTAGCAAAAATACCTTGGAGATACTGGCAACATAGCAAAAACGACAGATTTTGCAAAAAATATTATATAACGTTGGAAAAATTACTCAGATTTAGAGAAAATTTCACATACTTCAGAAAATTCTACAAAAATTTTTCATTCGTAAAATTTCCTCCTCTTTTGATTAGTGTAGGAAGTTTTTGCGAGAAATTTTAATTTTTCATGTTAGTCGCGAAAACCCGTAATTTTTCACCTAATAATTTTTGAAGCATCACTTTTTAGGAATCAGATTTTAATCATTTATTAATATTACAATTTAGAAGAGATTAATAAAACTCCTTCCTGAAGAAAATAATTCCGAAGCTGTTTCCTCATTTTACTGCACTATTAGAATCATAATGTAAACTCCCAAAAATTATCTGTGGGACAAAAAAGTACCTTAAAAAAACACATAATGTGAAATATTCACCTATTATATACGTAAATTGAATTATTTCATATATATCAATTATATTGTCATAACATTGTATACGAACAAAGTTTTTTTTACCAAATCCTTATCATACTTAGTAGCAGACAATGTCCGTTCACTTAAGAAACAGTTTCATATCGAAATCTTTAATTTGACCTCAAATGATTTGCATTGTTAGCTTAACTTTTTTAAAGATATTAGCTATTTCGTTACAGTTAGGCATGAGAAAAATTTCCAAGACATTGCTCAAACACATCAGTGGTGTACCTATATAATTTATATGTTTAGTTAGTAGTACAATAGTTTTTTTGTAAAATGTACAAAATGTGTATCTTGAGACAAAGTAGATTTTTAAAACCTTATCAAAAAATAATATTAGTTCCATAAAAAAAATCAAAATCTGTATTCTTTTATGTCTTTATTAAAATTAAGTTGTAAAAAAATAACAATTAGTTATACCTGTCCATTTTTCACATACCGCTGTTTTTTTATCTCTATTATATTTATTTTTTGGGTAATCTAAAAGAAAACAACAATAAAGAAAGTAAAGTCAGGCAGACTAATTTGTAGCAGATTTTTTTCAGGGTTGTTTTTCGTCATCATTTACCAAAATTTATTACAACCTTAGATTTTAATTTTGATCCTTTTTGATTTGGTCTAATTTTCTCTGGTATTAATTTGATTCTCTTTGATTTTGATTTGCTGTATACTTATCATAAATTAAAAAAGAGTAAAATATAGTTTAAAATATTACAGGTTTAAGTTTAGTTCCGGTAAAAGAAGATATATAAGCGGGCGACTAGTTTCAGAAAACTGCCATCATCAGGTCTATAATAGGGGAGAGTAGTAGGTAGAGTTAACTCAATATTTTTTGTATTAGTTCAATAAAATAAATGTTTTGCACTGCACTAGAGTATTTTACATACAAGAAATATTTTCATAAAACTATTTGTTTTTTTGACGGAATTTTAATTTTAATATCGCAGTTAGAGCAATTAACTGTGGCTAATCTTCATTTTCAGTGATTTTTTGATAAAACTTTGGCACAGTAGATAGCGCAAGAAATAGTGACTTTTTGCACAACCGTAGAAAAATGTCTTTTTACCCGATTGTAGAATAATAATGTAATTTTACTTTATTAATTTTTTTTTAACTTATTCTAAACAACCGTTTTTTCTGTAATAATTAGTTTTTTTGCTAGAACATTAATAGTAAAGAAAAACATGCTTTTAAGAATAAACGATAAATAATTTGCATGTGTTTTTAAATCCTATAATACATGTACTAATCTAATTCTAAATTGGCAAATCATTATTTTAAATACCTTTTCACATACCTACCAATTACGTTGGTAAAACTTTTACAAACATAAATGGAATGCTTTATATGGAACTCAAGATGAAAAAATTCAAGTTCATTATCATTATCCATTATACAGGGTGTCCGCCTTTATTAAAGGCATTATTTCACACAATAAATTCTTAGGCTATAATTTTGTTCTGTTCCTATAAAAAAATATAATGGTACTATTGCTTTTTCTACTATATTCCTCATAACTGATAAGGTGATAAGAAATTACTCGATAAGAAATTACTCATTATTAACATTGTGCGCGATACGGATAAATATCACGATATGTTGATGATTTATGGTGAATCTCGCGGTAATAGTAAAGGGAACGTAACTTTATGGTGAACGATATCCAGAACGGTGACAGTCAAATGCACGAAGTTTAGTCTATTTACCGTGTGTGAGTAAAATGAATTCAAATAGTAAACGTGTGCAATGTTGCCAACTTTGTAAAGTGGTTTAGATTTTAAATACAATTTCTAAAAATTTGATCAAATTTATTTTTGATTTTTGTTGAAAAACTCCATGGAAATTTTTATTTGAAATAATACCTATTCCTTTAATTAGAGCACTAGTTTTGCGAACACCCTGTATAAAATATCAGTACATTTTTGGGTATATTTTAACTGTTTTCTTGTACCATTTCTTTATTATTGTGTAAACCTGATTGCGAAAAAAATTAGTATAAATCTTATAACAAAAAACAGTATTTAGTCGTCTAAATTAAATAATAATCTTTTGAAATTGTTCTTAAAATGAAAACGTATGTAACGTTATTTAATAGTTTAATGTAAAAACTAAAATATATTAAAATAGACTAATAATAAAATAATAAATTTTAATAAACGATTATTATATCTGTTTAAAATTTCAAACTGACACATACAAATCTGACCAAATAACCAGGCCTATACAACACAAATACAGCCCCTTAGACCCATCTTGTTTACCTTTGACAAACAAACAAATTGAGTACTTGTACTATTATACTACCTTGTGGTACTCCTACTATAATTTCATTTGATTTTAAATAGGCTACCTGTTCTTGTATTTCAATAAGTTATTTTATAGGAATTCATTTTCCACGTATGTACAATAAAGATAAGTTAAGCAACTAGTTTCGATTGAAAACCCATTATCAATCCTAAAAGTAACAGTGTTCAAATATAATAAAATTAAAAAAACTTAACATACCAAAAACGAGTAGATAATATACCAAAAAGTTATTGTCACAAGTATGAGCGAAAATTAAAAATACGTGACTTACAAATTAACAGGTAGTACCTACATTCAAAAACCGGTTAAAAGTAATTATCTACTTATTTCTGGTAAATTAAGTTCGCGTTCTATTTCCTATGAAATATTTGGACCACATTTGAAATATGGATATACTTTTGTGCTATATTATATATTATTAATTGTTTGAATGAATTTCTCCAAAGCCAAATTGGTTTTAATAAATTAAGAATTGAGCTTTTCTGGTTTTAGAATTGACATCACTTCTCCTTTTACATTTTAGGAACAGCCTGTTCCTTCCTAGCACGAGCTTTGGCTTCTGTGGTTCACTCGTAACGGGGTGAAATATTATTATTATACCTTTAAGTGTTAGACTGTAAGTTACATATCAAATTCTTCTTTAATGTTTCCTTTCCATGGGTTCTAATTTGGCTCTAATCTTCTAATTAATGCACTTAAAATTGACATGATTAATAATTATTATTTAACACAGCTACTAGCTAAACTATTTTTGACAATTGTCACGTGTGATTGAAATTTTATTGCAACGACTATAGTCCCTCTCCATGAACAGATTGAAGTATAAGTTGTATGATCATGTCATCCTTTGGTACATATTTCTCATCAGAAACAACAGAATATACAAACGTATTTTTCTTTCGCCTAAAAAACGATACTTGGAAATCCATTCCATCATCTTTGTTGACAATAATTGCAGCATAATATAATTTTTTTTTGTTTTATACAGAATTTTACCAGAATGTAATCACCAATAGATACAGTGTCATTAAATTCCCTTCGGTTTTTTTTTCCATTACGTCACTCAATGTCATATTTTCTAGGTCACTGTCTTCAGCATAATCCATTTCAAAAGCGGAACTATAATCTGGTGTGTTAGATTCTAATTATTGTTTTTTTACATTGTCCTGTGCTAATAGTTTCTTGTCTATTTCTTTAATTTTTTCTTTTTTTTTGTTAATTTCTTCAATACACTTTAAAAGTTCTTGGCTAGTTATCACTTGACTATCACCGGTCTGGAACGTACGTCTTTTGTGACAGTTGGAGTCGATTTATTTATTTTATTAAGAAGAAAACGCTCAAATTTATCAATTGAATTTAAAAGCGACTGTTGGGCAAAGGGACTTGTACTTCAAAAACTGTAATTGTTATTGGAAATGTTCTTTAAAATAGTTATTTACCAAATGAAATCATATGCTTAAATACTATCTAGGTTCATCTGGCATCAAACCAAATTGAAAATATAAAATCAACAAATTCACTTATTGTTTGTTTTCTTTGGTTTAAGTGCTGCCATTCAATTAATGGTTAAAGAATATCCGTGGTATGAACAGGTAGTTTTAGTATGGATATATTTTCTTGGATAGCTAATTAAAAGTAATAGGGGTCTTTCCGACATCATGTTACATAATTTAGCAAACCAATCATTGAAAATGGAGTTAGTAATCCAGCCCTTTTCTGAAACACCATATCGTAGTTTCCTTTCCGCAAACTTCATATAATTTTGGCTTGGAATATTCTCAGCAGAGGCAGCGCTTTACCACTCGCAGAAATGCATCCCATTACAGTAATATTCTCCTTTCCGGATCCAGCTTCACCTGAAAAGAAAATACAACTATGTAGCTAGATGTAATATCACAATACAGGTATATGATTTTATTTCAATAAATATATTTTCTGTTATTAAAAAAACATTTGAATTACGTACCTTATTAAAAATACATTTGAATTACGTACCTTATTAAAAATACATTTGAATTACGTACCTTATTAAAAATACATTTGAATTACGTACCATTTGCTCTGATGGAATTCATGGAAAAACTGGTCTCATGTAAATTCCATATCTAAACAGACTTTTATTTTACATTCTTGCAGTTTATCACAAGACGAGTAAATGATAATGGTATTACTGGTGATGGCACATCTGTTGTTTTTTCTAACTGTTCCATTTTTTTTTGGCCAAGTTTGTTTCTCCTACAAAACAAACGAAACCAGTCATCCTCTTTGAAGTTGGTTTTAATATTATTCTGGAGGACATATGTTTGCACACATTATTTCACCTCTTCTTTAGTAAGGGTAAATTCCCATTTTGCCATAATAATAATTTTTTCTTTTAGATCTTTTTCTATTCAAGAGTATTTCTCCCTTATTTAGAAATATATGTATAAATAGATAATTAACAAGGATGGTTCCAATTAAAATGAATCACACTGTATAATGATTGATGTGTATTAAAATGTAAGTAATCTTTAATTTTATTTGGCACATCGCATCGCGTCATTAAATACAATTAATAATCTATCATTATCCCATTAGTTATACTTTCTTGGTACAAATTGAATATCATAGAAACTATTTATAAAACTAGATCATCATTTATACAGATGCGAAGATGTATATAATATAACAAAATTTTGAATAGCGGAAGGAACAAAATTTCTTAAAATAGGGGTATTTTTTTATAAGTAAAAATCGGTACGCGATTTAAAAATTATTAAAGGATTATCTTGAATTGGGAATTTGATTTTTAACAGTATTAAACATCATCACCATTAACCAAAACTACATTTTAAAAACACTCAAAGTACCTTTCGCTAACTATGCTAACATATACCAAATTTATCATCAACTCCTAAAAAAAATGTGGTACAATTTCCAAAAAAACTTTTAATTTTTAGAAAAATTACCTTAAGATCTAATTATTTTGAGTGAAACTATATCACACTAACATTAATAGATATATTGCTCTCTACGTGTCTCCATCAAGAAATATTCCGTCTGAATACTTCATTATTACTACTTTGGAAGTAGGAGCAATAAAAAGACCGTTGTATAACTACGTAACCCCCTTTTCTCGTTACGACCTCGAATTTGATCATAAGATAAATCTTTCATGACTTGTAAGAACAAGAGATAAGTGTACCGACTATTGAAAGTGAATTTAGTTCTCGTTTATATAACGTAAACTTAAACATTCCTATTGACCAGATTAGTTGGTTTATAAAATTCCTAGCGCGAAATGCCCTATATTCGCTTTGACAACAACAACACAATAAAACTTAAAAAAAAAAAAAATAGTTTGTGAAAGTCGATTCAAAAATCGTAAAAATTATACAATTAGTCTTAGAAGGTTAGGTTAGGTTTAATTAATAATAAAATAATGATGTTTAGATTAAACTTTTAAACGTCCATTTCGTTTAATAGTTGTCACAATCTAAACATCATTGCTAGTAACATTAGTGAATGTTGTAGCTACCGGCTATATAAGTTAAAAAACTAGGTTACATTTCATATTGTTAAAATTAAGAGCGTATATTTTTTTAGTTTTAACTAATCTTTATCGTTATCCAACATTTGTCAAGTAGTGGACTTATCTTCATATGAAGAAAACAATGGAGCTTTTCATTTCTGAAAAATAAATTCCAAAACTTATATATGTCCATTTAACTTAGAATTTGATCATATATTTTTTATTTCGAAAAAATATCGTCACGTTCATCGGAAATACACCCTTCCATCATTCACATTCAGAAACACGCATTAGTGTTCTTAACGAAAATGTAGCTCAATACTTGAAATACATCTTTGATATGTAATTGAATTCTGTCATTTGATCGACTTTTTCAAAAAAATTTACATGTTAGCTGCTGTTTTCTTTACTTAAAACATTCAAATTTTCTGAATGCACCTTCGTTTTGATGAAGAGCAATTATTGGCAACACCGCAAACCTTAAAGACAGTGACAGTTGTCAGTTATGATATTTGAGGTTAATGTTTGTTTCCTTCTTCTTGTTTGCTATTTTATTGGATCAATTTATATATGCTTGTTTTCAATAATTAATATTTAACGTCATACATTTGTTTAAAATATGGAATACTTATAAAAATTGTAAAGAATTTTAATTTTGACTTGTATTTTAAGTTAAATATGTCTAGATGCGGTATTTTAGAATTATACTGAACAGTAATTTCAAAAAAAAATATTTTCACAAATGGCTTGTTCGTTTGCAGCAGATCTAAGCGCCAATATCGTATGATATATTTGCTAGAAAAAGAGCAGAAGAGGGAAAAACAACTTATAATATTTTGCTCTGTGAAGCCTGTGATAAATGTGATACGTCACAGTTGATCTAATTTTAATTAACGTGACGTCATGAATCCAGTTTTTTCTTGATTACATAAAATTATCTAACAGAAAATTAAAAAAAAAATTCCCGAGTGATCAGCTCATATTTCTAATTACAGCATTCCCTCATGGTTCATAAAAGGATCCATTATGTTGATATGTTGAAAAAACATTTGCATATATCCCTGTTTTTACAGTTTTTTCAAATTCACTTGAATAGTTTTTGTTATACCAGGCAAAATATTTTGGAAACTAAAAAGAAATACTTTTCATTATTACTTAATCGTTATAAAAAGTTACTTTAAAATGAGGTAGTAAAATGTATATTTTAGTCCTTGCGGTGCAAAAATTAACTTTTTACCTTGATACGAGGGAGGAAAATTGTACTTTCTATTAAACGGTACAAAATTATTTTTACGTCTATTAAACAATCAAAGAGATATTTGTTCATTTGTTAATTTGTAAATCTCTATATAAGTATTGGTTAAATCTAAAGCCCTATACAAAATTACAAGAGTGCTCCAAAATAAAAAAGTGAAAATGTATCTGTAATGGTAATGTCCGATGTCGGCTTATTTGTCTTGAAAAATCACAATGTCTACATTATGAACACATTATTCAATGCTTTGGGCGATGATTTCTTTGACTAACAATGTGGATAATGTATCCAATTAGTTGCATTTTTTAAAAGACAATCAAAGAGGTATAAATACAGAAAGTCACAATAATAAAGGATTCTAGTTGAATCAGATGATGAAGAATTTTTAATAATGAAAGTAGTTTCGATAATTGGCGTTTTCGGTTCTTGCCGTACAAAAGAAATAATAATAAGTTAATGCTGACGAATATAAAAAAACAAAAGATGTTTCAGAAACCCGACATTAAAAATTACGAGACAATTTGTTTTTATGGTAGAAAATATTCCTGAAATTTTAATTGTTTACAAATTATTCGTAAATATAGAATTTTCCGCTTTAGTTAAAAAACATTTATAACTAGCAACAAAAATTAAATAATAACACATTAAATAATATTTTTACATCAAATCTTTTTACACCTAATTGAGTAACTTTTCTTGAAATATCATTTAAATTAACCAATTAGAAAAAATATTAAGAAATAAAAACGAAAATTCACCATGGCCGGTGGGTTTTAATTTTTTTCTAACTTGATTGTTTCATACTTTTTTGAAGGCAATTTTATGACGAAAAATTTGTTTTTTTTGTACGAAGAAAAAAACCTCAGGCATTCGCAAATAACTGAAAAAGAAAAGTAATTACAACGAATTAAAATAATCAATTAAAAAAAATCAATAATCAATATATAAAAATTAAACAACTATATTATAAACTATGATAATGAAATATTATAAATATAAATTTGTTTTTTAAGAAAAAAATATTAAACGCTATTTTCTGTATGTTCTTCCAGATATAAGATATTGGTTAATCAGATTTTCCTATTCTATTTTTAATGTACTATTAGATTTCGAAGTCTGTATTTTAAAATTCCAAAATGTTTTGTACAGAACAACAGATAGACAGATGTCACTAATTCAGTGTTACGAACTGTGTTTGTTAAAAAACTGAAGAAGTAAATAGTAGATAAGGGAAAAAATCTAATTAAAAAATAAATATATATGTCAAATTATTTTCTTGAATTTTATACTATTTTTTTATTTTACTATATGTATTTTTCGTCTTAAAAGTAACTTAGTCGTTCAAAAAATGTAATTTAGTACAATATTTAAGCATTCAATACCAATTTCTTTTATCGTTAATATTTTTTCTTTTGGTTGCTCTAAATTGTTTTTATATAACACCTATTTTATTTGCTTGACCAAAAATATATACTGGAGTAACGCATCTACAGGTGTGATTAATACCTATAGTCATTTTTAGTGTTCCTGTTTTTTCTTTAAAACGGATTCCCACCAGGCGCAAAATCTGCAGGCAGATGTTCTACCCTTTCTATTTACATAATCATCTCCAAATTGTACTGGTTTTTTTAATTCAATATGGGTACTAACCAATGCACTCACCATTATGCGTATTTATATTTTCAGGACTTGAAGGAAATTTTGGTTAGTTTTATCCATAATGGCAACCATAACAAAATCTAATGTTTTGCCAATTGTCGTTCGATTCACTCCAAAATTGTTAACAATACTAAGATAACCTATTTTTTTTCCATTGCATTTTAATCCTTTTTCTAAGTACTAAAGTTTTTGTGACGTCATTCAAAAAATAATCACTTTCAGAGCGTAATAATATACAACTATCGATACTTATATTTTCACGTTGTTTATATGTTTTTCCAGCACGTACATGTATAAAGCGGCTACTGTGATTGAAATTTGTATGACGAGTATATCTATGACCATCCTTGTTGCATAAAGATGAAAAAGTCGTGGCCTCTATCGTAGAAGAATACACACACAGACAGATAAACAGACTTTCATCTGGAAATTGTCTTAATCATCCCAGGTGACCTCAAAATGGATATTTCCATTTTTATCTTGAAAATTTTTTTTTAACTCGTTCACAATACTTTCCCTTCTCGGAAGTGGGTCGGGAAAGTAAAACTAAACTAAAAAGTCTGTAATAAGTATCAGTATAGCAAATTTTTATATAATAAAATTTAACATTTTATCACTGCAGTCAACCTAAATGTAATTATTCATACTGACAGAGCCATCTAGGGCTTTGGTCCCAAAACACAAAAGCAAGTTGACCTTGAGCCATTCAGGTGAAATATCTATAATAGATAGTCTTTGATATGTAAACAGGAAATTGAATGCAAGTCACTTGAATTAAACTGACTGACCTATTGTAAGCGCCGCTGAACTTACTCTGTAGTAGAAGCTTTTACTTTATTTTATACACCAGTGTTTACACTTAACATCAAGACAAGTTAAGTATTCAATTATCAACAAGTAAAAATTTAAAAATTGTTAAATAATGGCATTTTTATCGGGTTTTTATTCACCTCAAATAAGGGTCAGTTCACCTCCTCCAATTATTATGAATTTTATCTTTACCTGGCGTATTCCTGTTTTACCTATGGTGATAATTAACCTCTTCATTTGCTGTTATTTTAGCTATATCTTGTTCTTCATTTTTATTAACTCCGTATCTTTAAGTAGTTATTTATTGAATTTTCCATATTCCTTTATATTGTTCTTCATTTTCTGCTAGTTTACGGCGCTTACAGCAAATATTTATAATAGCCGTCCCTTCCCCGTGCAAGCCTTCGGTTTCTGGGGTTCATTTGGAAGGGTGTGAAATGTAGGGAGAGTATTATTATTATTATTATTACCTTCTGCATTCATTTTAAGTTTTCCTTTATATGCCCTATTTGCTTAACTAATTTATACTTTCCTGCTACATACCGGCTGTAAATGGATCATGGGCCACCTCTATAATTATAAACGGGTAAATAGATTTATACAAAATTTGTGTCGATTATAATAAATGTATTTTTGGATTTTTTACATAAAAGTCCAATATGGACGATATCCGGTTTGACAGGAAATAACATAAAAATTTATACATATTTGGATTCTACAACTTCCAATACGTACACATCGACTGTCAAACGTCACTTAAGACGCCATTTTTATTTTATTTTTGATTTTTTTTTATTCGATTCTAGGTGGTTACGATTTGGTCTAAATTACTTATAATTAAACTAGAATTACCCAAAAAGTCTCAATTTTATCAATTATTTATTTTTGTTACTTTTATTAAAAATAAATTCAGCGAATCCAGTTTTTTAACTAAAACTCAATTTTTTTAAATGAAACATGATGGGCCACCCGGTATTAAAAATTGTTCATTTAATTACCATTAAAATGATTACATAACATTTTTTTTCTATCAAATAAAGGAGAAATGTTATTTTTTTTAAATTTTGATAAAATTCTGAAGATATTTCTGTTAAAAAAAAATATTTACATCATATTTTAAATATAAATAATTATTAAGAAACAAAAATAAATAATTAAATTAAAATATACAACTTTCAGATAATTTTAGTTGGATTATAATGAATTTAGACCAAAACATTAGTACGTAGGATAAATAAAAAATTCGAAAATACAACCAAAAATGGCGTTTTAAGTGACTTTTGACAATCGACCTGTACGTATTTGAAATCGTAGAATCCAAATATGTAGAAATATACCGGATGTTCCATTTGAATTTGAAATTTTGATGTCATTTCCGGTCAAACCGGATGTCGGCCATATTGGATTTGTATTTAAAAACCGGACACGGTGGCCGAGTTGGTTAGGGCACTGGCCTTTATACTTGGTCATTGTTCGGGTCGTGGGTTCGAGCCCCATGAATCTCAAGTGGAATTAAAGTCAGATAAAGACTTTGGCAAGTGCAAAAAGGTATTTGTGTCATGCGCAGCTTCATTCACGCCGGTAACCAGGCCGGATGAGATCGGATATCTCGTGGAACTGATAGGGGTTGGTGGCACAATTACACACTTGCTAGTCGGTAGATCACCTGAATGACAAAGGCATAGTCCTGGGTTTAGGGTGATTGAGGACCGTGGTTCGGAGTCCACGATAAGCTGTAGGTCCCGTCCAGATTAGCCTTAGTAGCAGAAAAGAGACGTTAAAATCACAAGCAAGCAAGCAAGTGTATTTAAAAAAAATCCAAAAATAGCTCTATTATAATGGCCCAAAATTTGGTATACATCTATTAATTTAAAGGGATGGTCCGTAAACCATTTACACCCGGTATACCATTTTTGATATTTCTTTATGTTTTCAGGTTCCCTGAGGTTAAAAAGACCATTTTCTAAAGTGTGTATACACATGTATCTCTGTGTGGTTTTCAAAAAAACTGCTTAATCGATTTTAACCAAGTTTTTTGATTAGTTTTTGGTGACTATTGAGAAGCGTTAACGGTCGTTATAACACGCTGTAAAAATTAAAAAAATATCTAAAATTGAACGAATCAAAATTATTTGTTTTATATAGATTATATTCATACTGATTTCCATCGTTACCAAATTGGATTAGACAAAAAAATGTAATAGCTATAAGTGCTAAACGGATAAATGGTCATAGTACACTAGAAGAGGAAAACTGACATTTATTATCAATTAGTTGTCTGTAAGGTGCATTCAATAATACCAATGTAAATATGGTGTTTTAAATATTATTAGAAATATTCGTTTGTAAATCTAAATGAGGGTGACAAACACTAGACATTTCTTATGTTTTATAACAAATAATTTTACACACAGTTATAAATTAAATAAGACTCCGCTCAGTTGGAATAGAACCTGATGTAGGATCCGGAGAGATGCGATGTCGCTTCTGGCGGGAGGCACGCTTTCACTGATACAAGCGAACATGTACTATATATCACCGCGATATGCTTTCCACATCACCTACAAAGTTATCACAAAATATAAAGAAGAGTTATGATTCATAAAAACATAAAATGGGCTATGGGAAAAAGTGCCAGGGTAGCTCAAAAGGAGCTTACTGGCACCCCAATAGCAGCAAAAGAAATTCACAGAAAGAACGTCACTGGAATAAATATGCTCATCTATACAGATAATACTAGAATGTCACCAAGCATTGCTCGAAGCTTCCAATAACAACCTTAAAATGGATCAAAGGCCATGCCACATCAAAAGGTAACCATCTTGCTAGCTCATTGGCCGAGAAGGCAGCCAACCAAAAACTATTTGGACCTGGCTCCTTTATTGTACAAACGACATCGGTCATGACGAACCTAATTAAGGATCACTCCCTTGTAAAATTCAAGGAAATATGGAATGAAACGAGAAGCGTCAGAGTTGCTAATGGCCTCTTAAGTTACCTTGACAAGACAATAGCCAACAAATACTTGTCCATGACCATACTGAATCTGCGCCTTTTAACAGGTATTCTGACTGATCACTGCCCAGTACGAAAATACCTCAACAACATGGGGCTGTCAGACAACGCACTCTGTAAGGGGTGTGGAACAAGAAGAGTACATTTTTTATGATTGCTCGACATATGAAAGAAGCATATCTTGGCGACGTTGTTAACTACATAAAAATTGTAAGCTGGTTTATTGTAAAGTCTTCACTTACTGAGGAGAATTCACAATGAGCCTAATGAGGTCTAACTGCCCAAATGTGGAGCAACCCGCCCTCCCCACCTTACAGATACATGCAAAAATTAAATCTCTTTAAAAGAAAATAAAATATTACACAAAAATAGCGAGAAGATATTTTGTTAGCCGCAATTCATATTTTTCTATTGTTATTTGTGTTCATATTCTTAATCTCATTTAATTTCTTATTAATCCAGTTTACGTTTGTACGATGCAATTATGTAGTTTCTTCTCTTCTGTATTTGTTTCAATCTATTTTATTCTTGCTTTCACTTATCTTTTAACAATTTTTTTATATCTGTCATTATAAATATCTTTAATCGGTTTATTATCACTAATTATCGTATAAATTGATCGTTGTGGTATGTTTCTCAGACTGTACTTATACAGTTGTATCATAATGTAGTATTATGAAATCGCTGTTACTTAGTTTTTAACTTAAAGTCACGCGAGTATTTTAATGTAGATCACATTAAAATACTATGCACGCTTTTTAGTTTTCAACATAAAGATTCTGATCAAGTTGTTAAAAAAATAGTTTTCCAAAGAAAATTTATGCTTTTATTTTTTAAATTCGTCACAAATAAAAAAATACAATTATTATTAAAAAAGAGTTTTGAACAATTCTAAATTTAGTTTTTTAAAATTTGTTACTATTAAGTTAGTTTTTATTATAGATAATAACGTTATTAACATGACAAACTACTACTACAACTTTTTTTTAGTAATATTTCATAATAACAACGAGAAAAAGTAACGGGTTTATTATAGTAATCTCTATGATATTTATAGCCTCACCTTGTATTAATTTTTCTAAAAATATAATATTAATTTAAATAATTTTTGCATACCTTAGCAATATTATATAGTTAAATTAATAAAAAATTATTATTTTCTATTTCTTTTCGATATTTAATAATTAAAATCTAGAATTAATACTGTCTAGTTAATTTTCACATTCACTTATTATGCAGGACACCGTATTTTCCATATCTACAGCTTAATTGTAAATATTACATAAGTAATTATTTGCATGTATAGTAGGAATTATAAAGTAGGTTATTTATTTAAAATGTAAAATAGCATTAATTAGTCCCTTGGCATTTAAAAATCAATGAAATATTAAATTTATATAAATATACAGAGTGGTCCACATTTTGTACTAATTATTAAATGTTGCCAACAAGACATTTGAATACTTTAAATGAAGTTAACCATTAAAAGAATATAACAGAAAAAAACGTAAAGAAAAATAGAATTAAATTATTTGATAAAAAATACAAGAAGTGTAAAATTCAGAATCCAGAGCTTTGGGGGATTAACTGATGATTGATGGCACCATTTGGCTCAAGGTGTAGGAAAACCTGAGAGACCTAACCACCATCCATCAGATGCTTAAAACATGTCTATTAATCACATCCTCACAATTTAATTATCTTTGAAAGAAAGCTATTTGCATGTTATGTCAAAACTGTCAATCTGTGATTGCAAAACACAACCCTAACCTAAAATTGTAGTGGTTTTGTTTATGAAAGAAATATGAAAACTATTACCAGGGGGAAAAAGCGTGACACAAGTGAATCTGAAAATTAAGCTCCTACAGGGAAAACTGAAGCCTGGAGAATCCATTAAGTCCTACTATTATGATCTAAAAATATATACTATGAATACGATCAAAGCATGGGCGCAGAAGAATTCAGAAAATGGGATACGGGCAGAACTATATGGACCGTATCGACTGTTAATAGAGACAAAAATGACAATAGAGTAATTTAAAAACATTGTATACAGGTTAGAGGATATAGCGAACCGTGGCACACCAGAAGATACATTTGGCAACGAAACAGGTATGCATAACCTATCCCTATATACTTCGCAAAATAGGCAATCAAATCTTCAATACGCACATCCAGCAAGCAAGAACCAACCATAGCATGAACCCAGCAATTACGAGGATGCCCGGCGCCTCCACCTTGTCACGCCCTCAACAGTATAAGGGCTGATCTTCCTTGGAGAAAGTTATTAAAACTCAGGTATCAACAAATATAGTTGGGTTTATTGCCAACAACAACAATGGAACTACAATCTGGCATATCAGTGGATAAATATAAGAGGGTACAATAAATATAGAAATATATAAATAACGATTTCTTACCACAATCTGATCCAACAAATTTTGATTATCTTCAATTAACACTTGCATATTTGCAATAAAATTTTGTCTCCTCTCAAAATCATCGGGTAGAAGCCCCTGGTGCATGTAAATTTTGAAAGGATGATAACTACGCGTTTTTATAATTCTGTGTACAGACGACTTACCTATTCCAACTTATTTGACTAGTGTTCGAGTAGAAATGTGCGACTGAGTCTCCATGTAGGCCAGTACATTAATCCTAATTTCTTCAATTCGTTCGGGTGCAGCGTGTTAGACGTGTTTACCTTTCTCTAGAAATATTCCTGTTCTCATTTTGTTCTCAACATAGGTAAATGTGGTACGAAAACGCTGCTGGTATAATCCTATGGCAGCACGAGAACTTTTCTGGTACTCACCAAAAATTAACATATCAACGTACTCATTTGGAGTAAACGTAAAAGACATTTTCTTGATTGAAGGTACAAACCGATTAAAAGACCCGTGCAAGAAAGATACCGTCTAACATATTGACAGTTTTTATCACTCGATTCGAATAAAGTACACTGGGAGCCAAAAATGTATACAGTTAATTATTCATCACAAAATATAAAGTGTGGTAGGTACATGGTTGAAGTTAGAATTGATCGCACTTTACAAGTAAAAATAAAAATGTATAGGGTGCCATTTGAATAATTGAAGTTGGAGGTGGTTTCTCAGGGGTAGTTTGACAGAAGTTAAATTTGACAGAACACCTTCAAAGACATAAGTTTAAAATAAGTACAATTTTTTTAAAATAGCATAACCGAGATATTGGCTTTATGAAAAAATCTGGGACACCCGGTAGAGAACCGGTAAAATGGAAAATGGTTTGCCCACTTTGGTCAATTCGACGTGAAACTCCAATTGAATAAAAAACTACAAAATAGCTGGAAATATATTACTAGATAGATATCCTGACGATTTTGCTGCTTGAACTATTAAACTTTTTTAACATTTTTGTCATTATTGTTAGCATTATAAGTAATTGATTCTAACTTGTAAGAAAAATAGCGTTTTTTCAAAAAAAATAAACATTAGATAAAGATTATAAGTTACATATTTTTCTTTCTTTATATTCAAGACGTCTAAATATAACATTCTTATGCATAAGAATAATAAAGGAAGTAGAAAAAAATTTTTACAGACCTGTGTTATTATCCAAAGTACATTTTTTCTTAAAAACAGTAAGTTATTGACAAGGTAGAATAAATAGAAAATTCCCAACCGTTTAATTATTACCCTGTGAATATTTTTTGATAACTTATAAATATATGAATGATTCTAGAATTTTTTTTTCATAACACATGCAAGTTCCCTAATTATAGTATCTCTGTGTATCAATAAAATGAAAATATAGTGCTTACCTTGATATACTACAATTTTGAGATATTTGTCAATAGGATAAACACAAACAGATAAAGATATCCATATACTTATTTTTTTGAACAATTGGACAAAAAATAAAATTTAATTAGCCATTTATTAAAAAAATAAATAAAATAACAATATACACATATATCTCAAAATATCACAGTTATAGCCGCAGGGCCGCTGTAGATCACGTTCCCCGTAGAAAAAATATCGACCGTTATTTATACTCGACAGTGAAAGTGAGTTGATTTCTCATTATTGTGACCTTATTATTAAGCCCACAGAAATAATGCCCTTAAACCTGAGCTACGCTTGGTATTAACCCTAAAGTGAGTTGATTTCTCATTATTGTGACCTTATTATCACCCCCACAGAAAGAATGCCCTTAAACCTGAGCTACGCTTGGCAATAACCCTAAAGTGAGTTGATTTCTCATTATTGTGACCTTATTATTACCCCCACAGAAAGAATGCCCTTAAACCTGAGCTACGCTTGGCAATAACACTAAAGTAAGTTGATTTCCCATTATTGTGACCTTATTATCAACTCCACAAAAAGAATACCCTTAAACCTGAGCTACGCTTGG
Organism: Neocrepidodera transversa; assembly: GCA_963243735.1. Taxonomy (NCBI): domain Eukaryota; kingdom Metazoa; phylum Arthropoda; class Insecta; order Coleoptera; family Chrysomelidae; genus Neocrepidodera; species Neocrepidodera transversa. Next base: position 27,917,608 of record OY725341.1, read on the forward strand.
CATTAACCCCAAAGTGAGTTGATTTCTCATTATTGTGACTCTATTATCACCCCCACAGAAAGAATGCCCTTAAACCTAAGCTACACTTGGCCCTAAAGTTAGTTGATTTCTCATTATTGTGACCTTATTATCAACCCCACAGAAAGAACGCCCTTAAACCTGAGCTACGCTAGGCATTAACCCTACAGTGAGTTGATTTCCCATTATTGTGACCTTATTATTTCTAATTTCTTAGTTGAGTGTTGGCCATCTTTATTAGTTTTAATTTCTTAGTTTTCTGCATGAACACCCCCATTACATCACATGGTTTTATAATCATAGTTTTAGTTTTATATTAATTTAAGTTTTAATTTATGCTTGCATGTATCCACCTTAACTGTATGATTCCTTAGTGATTATAAATCTAATCTTTAATGACATTTTAAAATTATAATCCATTTAACTCATAATTTTTTTATTAGAAAAAAAAATTATTATCATTTTAGTCGTAAATCAATTCGTTTTCGGTTGTGTGCAATAACTGTAAAAAATTATTAAATAACTTAACCAATGTTGTTTAGGTAATAGTTTATATCTATTTTTTGTATATAATTAATCAAAACTGATACGAGATTATACGATAACTAATAGAGCATTACATTTATTATTTAATAATATATAGAATGTTTTAAAAACGTTGTTCAGAGGTACTTCGGTTTCCAAGATATTGTTCATTTTGTTCTATTTTTGTTCTTCAACTGTGGTACTTTTATTTTCAAATATTGAAAAATGGGATGAAAATTTTTTATTTTTTGATTAAATTTTGCTTCCTTGGAACAAGAATGGGGGCGTAGTAGTTTCTAATCTACTAATTAATAAAATGCTCGAAATGGTGACCTTGAACTCCAATACAATTGTCTGTCGCGAATCGAAACAATTTTTACAAATAAATCATAAGTAGCTTTCGATATAGAATCCGAATATGCGATAAAAAATAGGGGTCCCTATTTAATATTTATAATTTTCCGCCCGTCCGGCCCATAGGGGACGTGGGGGTGGGCGTAATTTAGTACTACCGGATGCTCCCCTCTGAGTAAATCTTGCAATTTTTTTATATGCAATACAAAAACATTTTATTACATATTATACTTTAGACTTTTGAGTATTTTGAACATTATTTTGTTTGCTAATTTTATTTATCTTTTTTAGGTAAGAAATGAATCAACCTCCTTCTTTCATGTGTACAAAACAGTAAGCAGTAAGTTTAATTTATATATTTTTTTTTATATAAGCAAGCAGCAATTAGAAAAAGGATAGTAAACGGAAAACGTACCTGCTCTGCGTAACACGAAAAAAAAATATAATCTGTCTAGCAATTTTTTTTTAATACAATGCTATTTTCTTGTTTGAAACTACACATGCGGAAATTAGTGTACTAGTAATGTAGTGTCCCGAGTTTACATTCAAAACATAATGGTGACAAGGAAAATGCGGATATAATGCGATTTAAGAGGCGCCAATACCATGTATTTATTATCTTGCCTGAAATCGTTTTTGGACGAGCGCTCTGTTAATATTAAAGATAGGAAGCTGCGGTTTTCACCAATCGAAAAAACATATTTTTAGTTGCTATCTTAGTCGAGTTCTCGTCCGAATACGAATAATTATGTTCTACCCTGTTCGGCACAAAAAAATTGGACTGGAGGGTAGGATAATTCAACATAAACCGGGGAATACTTAAAAACAATTTTTACATCCAATTTATTAGAATACAAGCACTTTTTCCCTGTGTAATTCTCTAACCGGCAAACACAAAAGTCACGTGGTGTCTTAATTTAGATTTAAAAATTATGGACAGACTTCTTAAATTCTGCGGAATTCGCATAATTATGTGCCAATTGGCAACACTGGCTTATTGATGTCATAAACCGGAATTTACTTGGTTCGTCTTAAATATTTTTAAAATTATATATAATCTATAAATCACAATGTATTGAAAGTTATATTTTTGGGCCACCCTGTATTGTAAGAGATATATGTATAATAAATTTTAAAAAATCGGTCCGAGATCCAACCGATGGCGCCGTAAGATAAGTGCATGGTCCTCTGAGACAAATAAGAAAAAATTTCTCAAATTTTAAAATTTCAGACCCCTATAACATTTATTTCTTAACAGGCACAACCTTTCTGTTAAACTTTTTTATTCTTATTCTAAATCTAAAATCAGGATTTTAAATTTTTCACAAATAAAAAAAATTCTTAAATTTTAAATTTTTAGATCTCTACAACTTTTTTGCCTTTATAGGTACAAACCTAGAATAATAATTTTAAATTTTGCACAAATAAAGGTAAAAAATTGACAAATTTTAAAATTTCTGACGCCTATAACTTTTTTTTCTTAGTAGGCACAAAATTTAGGTTACACAATTTTTTGATTACTTATTCATGATGAATTTAAGTATAAAATTAGAATTTTTACACAAATAAGAAAACAATTTCACAATTTTTAAAACTTTACACCCCTATAACTTTTTTGTCTTAATATTTACAAACTTTTCGTAATATAATTTTACTTTCCCGGTCCCACCAAAGGGAAAGTATAGTGAACGAGAATTAAAAAAAAAACGAGATATCGATGGAAATATCCATTTTGAGGTACCCCAAGAAGATTAAAACTATTTCCAGATTAAGGTCTGTCTGTGTGTAATCTTCCACGAATCACTGTCGAACCGTTTGGCCAATCAAGCTGAAATTTGATATGAATGGTTAGTGTGTACCTCGAATGCGACCAATAGTTTTAAATTGGTACATTATAAATTTTAATGCCAAATAATACACTTTAAGGCAAAATGTTTTAGTGCAAATTTTGAGAGCATAAAATTTTCTACAAATTTTGTATAAAACTTTATCCAGAATTTCTAATAGTTGCGCCACTAAAGGGCTCGCAAAAAATGTGCATGTAGGTTTTTAGCAGTTTTTCAAAATTTTGAGGACAAACAATGTACATTAGTGTAAAATTTTCTAGTGCAAAGCTATAGAGCACTAAATTTCCTTTAACTAATACACATTTAGGCTTTTTGACTTTTTTTTAATTTTGGTGACAAACAATGCACTTTAGTGCAAAATATTCTAGTGCACAGTTTTCATGATTTTAGCAGATCATGTAGTAGTGTGCTATATAACGTGCGCATGTGCCCGCTCATGTCATTATCAACATTGAAATATCAATTCGGTAGATGTATTCACCATCGGCTCGCTGTTTAAAATTTGTTCCTTAAATTAATGTATTTTGTAATTAAAATAATCCTATTCTCTACAGCCAAGCCGGTAAAGTTCTGGGGTGACACAGTTGATTTTTATGTTTATTTTTTTATGCAGAGTCAAAATCCAAAATCAGAATTTTAAAATTATATGTAATACAGACAGACAGACACGAATTTATAGAATTCAGTAACGAAGGGAAAGGAAGGATTTTTAAACGGGTTAATAGATGTATACCAAAATCATGGTCGATTATAATAGAGCTATTTTTGGATTTTTTTTATACTAGACATTAGAAATTCAGTGGGAACGTCCGGTACATTTCTACATATTTTATTTTCTTCAAACACGTTCATATCGACTGTCAAATGTCACTTGAAACGCCATTTTTATTTTATTTTTCAGTTGTTTTTTTTATCCATCCAACTACAATCGATCAAAATTTGGTATAAATCTATTAACCCGTTTAAAAGTTATAGGGGTGGCCCATGCCCATGCACACCCGTTATATCAATCGATATACAGAATATTAAATTTATTAAGGCAAATAAAACTCAAAATCAAGTACCACAAGAAAAAGAACTGGTGACTAGTTTCGGCAAATTCCCATCATCAGACCAACAATTATTAGAAAAGAGTATAGTAATCCTAATTAATACTGTAACAGGGTTCATTATTCAAGAAAAAAAATTGTAATGTTAAAAACATGAAATTTGGGTTAAAGAAAGAAAAGGTGGTGGTACCAGAAAAAGGGGAAAAGGAACATTAAATTTATTGCAACGGTTCCGTCAATTCGATTTACTTTCTTTCAGGGTTCATTTTTTTTAATTTTTGGGAATGTAAATTAATAATAAATTAATTTACGTTATGGTTATAAGAGAAGAAAAAAGTCTTCCTTAATCTAGCTGGTATCTCAAATTTTGTCAGATATATTTGGCATCGATATCCTTTTGAAATTTCACTATATTGGATAAATTTTCTGCTAATATTCGTATCTGGAAAAAATTATAAAATTGCTTAAAATTCTCGGTAAAAGTCAAATTTTCGATATGCGATTTGATTGCTTCAAAAATAATTACTAAATTTTCCATTCTAAATTTGATAATAACTAACATTATCTTGATTTTATCCGAATTAAAAACGGAATAAAATTTACTTTAATGTCATTAAAGTCGCAGATATTTTTTATTTTTTTTTATTGTTTTCATTAAGATAAATATTGCTTGAACACAGTATTATCTCTAAGATTGCAAAAATTCTTAGTTTCTGTTATTTACAGTCTGGTTATAATTATATTTAATTACTTAGGTGGATTTAAGGCGTATATTAATTAATTAAAACTATTTGATTAATTATAGCAAATCATTTATCTCCGTGTAGGCATGCTTTTAAGTAAAAGCCGTATTATTTAAAGTAGGTATATGCGCTGAAAAATTGACAAAAATAAGGAATATTTAATTGATCATAAAAATAGAGAAGTAAAAGCTTTGGCTTAATTTTATTTAAATTATACATTCTCCTTGTTATGTAGAGCCCGATTAGCACATGTTTTCATTTCTATTAGAAAACAAACAAATCTAATATTTCACTGTATCTTGCGTTAGAGTCATTAATGTTTAACACGATGCGAAGCATTTCGTTTTACCAATATAATTGAGAAAAATACATCAACAATAAAATTTTAATTATTTTATCGATTTTTATGGTATAAATTAATCTACAAAAAAATTATTATATTATAATATATAAAAAAGTCGAACAAACACTTTTCTTTCTTCGTTTCACTCTTAATTTAATATCAGTTTAATTATAATTATTTTATTGTAAGCTCGCGTAAATAAAAAGTGAAAATGTCATAAAAATACATGTTCCATATGTTTATAATAAATTTAAAGATAGAAATTTTATTCTGTTTACATGCTATAAACAATATTAATAGTATATATTAAGTTCCAAGGTGTAGAAGACTATAACATCTGATCCCGAGGCAAAACTGAGGAACCTCAAAGGAAACTAGAATTAGCCATAAAACACGGAATGTAAAATTAAAATTTTCTTTTACAGAAAATTCTACATAAATGGAAATTCTTTTTAAATTGCATAAAATTTAATAATACACAAATATGCTGTTGAAAATAATACAACACATTTATAACCAGCAAAAAGTTGTGATAATCATGAAATATTAAAAAAAATAATACAATAGAGTTTATACTAAAAAAAAAAATTTTTTTTTGAATACTTAATGAAAATAGATAATCATTTTGAGATATGTCAAACAAATGTGTATTAGGAGGTTTGTTAAATTTAAATTTGAGAACATAATATAGTGAAAATTAGATATAGTAAATGCGTTAAATTAATATGAATTGAAAAAGAAAAGATAATTTTGTGCATTTCAGTTCATAGATTTCCAAAAATTATATTATTAATATAATATTAATTTTGGTTAAAAAAGGTCCTTAGCCAGCTTTAATTTAGAGAACGTTGAAATTCTCATCAGAATCAAAATCCTTCATGAAATATAAAAGAATGATTGTTTATTGTTTTTACAAAATTATGGATCTACAATAAATGAAATATTTCCTCAATTAGTACTAGAACTAAAGGTTACCATGTACGAAAATAATATTAAAATTGAATTAAAAAATATATTTAAGAAACTAAATTTAAAAAAATCTGAATTACAAAATTAATTTACATAAATATTTAATTAATTATTTTATGTTTGCAGTATTTATTTTGGTATGTATAATAATTTTGTTTAAAAAACTAATTGAGTTTCCCAAAAAATTTCGTTCATACATTTCCAAAAATTTATGTTTTAATTTTGATTGAAAAAAAGTCCTTGGTCAGCTTTAGCTTAGAGAACATTGGAATTCCCATTAAACTTTTCATGAAATCTAAAAAAATGATTGTTTTTTACAAAATTATGGATCTACAATCAGTGAAATATTTCCTCAAATTTCCTCAGTTAGTACTAGAATTAAAGATGACCATGTATGAGAAATAATAATAAAATAAACTTTTAAAAACATATTTAAGAAACTGAATATGAAAAAATCTGAATTACAAAATTAATTTACATAAATATTTAATTGAATAAATATTGGATTGAATGTTTTAAGGTTACAGTATTTATTTTTGTGTGTATAATTTTTTTAAAAAACTAATTGAGTTCCCCAAAAAATTTCGTTCTTAAATTTCCAAATACTTATTTTTAAATTTTGATTGGAAAAAAGTCCTTGGTCAGCTTTAGCTTACAGAACGTTGAAATTTCCATTAAACTCAAAATCCTGTTCATGAAATCTAAAATAATTTTTGTTTTTTAAAAAATTATGGATCTAAAATCAGTGAAATGTTTCTTCAAATTTCCCTATTTAGTACTAGAACTAAAGGTGACCACGTACGAGAAATATTAAAATTGAATAAAAATCGTTTGGGAAACTAAATTAAAACAAAAAACTGAATGGGAGTTATTCATTTCATTTTTGACCCCAATTTTTTTTAATTCTTCTAATATAATAAATGAAATAAAACTCGAAGTCATGTACCACATAAATATATTAAGTAAACATTTTTTTTTATTAAACTGCGACTAGTTTCGGCTGACAAGCCATCTTTAGGCCTAAAACTTATACAAAATTCGATAAAGTGGAGGTTTTTTTCCAATAATTGAGGCGCACTTAACATATAAAGGGATAATTAAAAATTAACAATTAATCATAATAGATCAAAGAGGTAAAATAATGCTAGGCAGGTGTTTGTAATAAGGAAAGCATATAGGAAGGAGATGAGTGGAACATGAAAATTCAAATTTCAAGAATTTTTAAAATTCAATCAAGAACCAATTCGGAAACGTAGATTTGGAGACCTCACTAAGTAAGGAAAGATTATTTTACGAGGGAATAATAGGGAGATGAGAGGATCCTATAATGACAGGAATCCACTTTAAACCGCTAATAACAACATGGCCTCCGGGTTTGGTAAATTTTCCAAAAAGGTCACGTTTGCTGTGACAAAAGCGTAGAAATATAATAGTCCACCCCGGGAGTGATGAGGCCAATCTTGTGCCGAAAAACGTAAAAAAAAAAGTTAAGTGCAATAAGAACAGTAATAGCTTGACCATGAACTGAAACATCGCTTCACCCAGCAATACCAGCAATAGTGGAATGACATTGTTGACATGTGACAATTTAAGGAAAGGAACAGTAACCTGGGGAAATAGGGATGGAGGCAGGGTTAACAATATTGTGGAATAAAACAATAAATATGACCTGAAGTAAAATAAAATTTGACATTCAGTTAAACTATACATAGAGTACTCTAAACCAGAAGAATTGAGAGGTGCTAGAGATCAAGTGCAGGTACAGGTATTGAGAAAAATAAGAATTACAGTGACATGATATATGACAAAGTGACACTTGACATATTAAGGAAATTTGTGTTGAAAGTTTATGATAATATTTACAAACTAACCAAAAAAAACAAGAATCTCGAAGGAATTATACCCATAAAATATCCCCGTGAGACATAATACGCCATCAATTTCTTCAGAAATGACCTGACTTAGAATAAATTTAAAGGGATTTCCCTTAATGACTTATCGAGTGAATATCCGTTGTCTTCCACTCTCTTCGACCGCCGCGGTAGCAAAACAATTTGAGATGGATGGATATCAATTCCGAGGTTGCCACTTCTAATGTCCTTCAGACTTAACAAAATATAATACTTTGAATACATTTTTCACACGTGCATCTTCTTATAAAAAAAATCTAGTCACTTTTTAATATTACTAGACATTAGGAATATAGTTATTCTATGTAATGATTACCGAATTATAGTTAAAAAAGCAATCTTGTCTGTGTCATAATAAAATAGAAAGTGTTTTGAAATTAAGCTACTGGCATCTAATTCTGTTCATTCCTTAAGGAATTCGATGAGACACTTTAAGGGTATATTAGAAGGATTAAAAAAATGGGGCGGATGTAATTTCGACTGGAAAAAGTTCAGGTACAAAAGGGGACATGTAAATTCGACAGGCAGTTTGCAGGTACTTTCCTATCTAATATGTATTTTCGACAGAAAGGTACAGGTAGTTTTTCTATTCACAATTGAAAATTTTCACTACTACTATGAAAGTGGGATCCGTTTAGTAGTTTTTGTTACTTATTTTTTTGTAAACATATTCAATTTAAAATAGAAATACTATACATCAACGTGAAGTTAATAAAAGACTTTTATAAGTGTATAAATTTTTATTACTTAAGCATAAAATTTGTGCAAGAAAAACATATGTTATATACATACATAAACTTCAATACAGGACCTTGTACTTATGAATATGTGAATGTTTATGAATTTTTATTAATCATCTGAATTTTCTAAGAACTATGTGATACAGATTTGACAAAATTCATTCTAGAAATATTTCCAGATCGAAGCGTATTAACCATGTTTTTCGAAAACCATTTTTTTCTAAAAAAATAACACAAAAATAAAATTGTTTTTTCATATATTTAGGAATAAAAGATTTCAATCTGTGAATATTATTTATATCAAGAACTATTTTAGCGAATTTACATTGTTAACACAGTTTAAAGTAGCAGTTTAAAAAAATAACGTCAAAATTAGGTACATTTTTCCATATATATTTTTATATTTCAGAAAGTACAAAAATCTAATATTTTATTTTTTTTGAACCATTAAAGAGAGTATCAATACCTAACATATATTTTTGGCTTTACCGTTTTTCCCTTATTTAATGTTAAAGTGAGGGGTCAATACATTTGAATCCGATGTAGAAATAACGCTTTTTCATATTTTATTTATTTAATTTAAATAAAGTTTAATTTAAACTTAAAACATTATCCCTTGCAATTTTTGTCACCGGTCAAAAACGTCTGTGCCATTAGTTGACCCCTTTCTTTGGCCAGGTAATTGAAGGGATTATTGGTCGAAATTACGCCCGCCGAAAAAATGAAGGTCAAAAATTAAATGAATAACTCCCAATTTTGAATAAAAATTAAAACAGAATTTTGAAATTACAGCACTAATATTTTTATGTATAAAATGTTTAAAAACCCATCCCAACATTGTTTTGTCTATCAGTATGAAAATCGCGTATCTTTATTAAAATTTGTTTCTATTTTCCTGGTTGTCAAATTACGATTCTGAGGTTAGTAATTTATTATATCACATTCTACAAGTTATTAATAGTAGTAATCGACTATTAATAATAATCTTGGTTGTTAGTAAATAAACAAATTCTTTACAAATTTTAAAGCCACTACTACGAAATTGTGTTAAAATCGGAGTAATTGAACATTCCAAGGTATAGGTAAACTCGTTAGCAGTATAGATCAATACGAGGAGCGATTAATAATAATAATAATTTGTATAGTTTGGATAAAGACAAGGTAAATTAATTTCAAAGAATATTGTATATAATTTTAAATTAATATTAACGGGAATCTGATCAGATTTGTTTAACAAAAACTAACTGATTTGATTAAATATAAAAAAAAGACTTGACTAAGTAAAAAAAGAAATTGAATTTAGAAACAAATAAAAAATTTTAATTAAAATTTTAATAAATTATCAACAATAATAGTGCTTACAATATTATAGATAAATTTTGAATTGGTTTTATTTGATCCATATTCTAGTATAAGTTACTATGCTCACGATTAAAAAAATTAAGTAAACAAACTAATAAACTGAATGATGCTTAAATATAAAAAAGAACGATATACAAAGAAATTACTTATTGCTAAATAACGGAATATCAGGTAAAATCCATTTTAAATCGCTTCACAAATTATAGCAAGAAAGATTTTTTTAATTAAAGAATAAAATTATTTTTTACTCAATTATTTATATATCAGATACATGAATCAGAAGAACCAAAATACAGAATATTCCAATTAAAATCAGCCACCTTTTACCTTCACTAACTTTCATGTCAGAAATTTTAAATAAGAAGTGACCCTCATTTCTTGATTTATTTAATAATATCGATTGCTATCACATTCATTTATGTACGGATGCCACTCTAATATTATATTAGTAGAAAACAACTTGCCACTACACCTTAAAGGTATAAACAAATTTATGTCGATGAAATTAATTCAAAAATAAAATTATTGAAGTTAATATTGCAATAGAATACATTTAAGTTTTAAGTTGAATAATTCATGATTGAAAAGTATAAAAGCTTCATAATTATATCTAGTATCTGTCTAAAGTTCCATCCCCCTTTAACAATAGTTAATTATTAATGTATAATCGTCAAAAATTGCGTTGGAACCGCGTTTAGAAAATTATTTTTAAATAGCTGATACCTAATTTGAAAACTATTTTAGTTTGGTATCTGTCTTTAGATTTTCGAAAAAATAAATAAAGAACCCCGCACTGAATGTTAAGAAACGGACCATCGGATGAAAATTTTATATCTTGTTTGTGTTAGTAAAAGTAAAAAAATGGTGAAGTTTAAATTCTCTCTTATGACTGGTTTAGCCCTTGCAGGGTGTTAAAAGTAATACTGTTTTGGTACAGGTATATACACGGTCTATATGAGTACAATTAAAAAATATTACATGGAGTAAAAACATGTAATATTTTTAGTACTTTGGCCCGAAAAATTCAAGTTAGAAATAAACACAAGAACTGTACGCAACACGAAATTTATGGACATACCTGTTTTTACGATTTTTTCCGATTTTTTCCGATTTTTTACGATTTTTAACGGATTTTTACTTCTTATGATTTTTACCGGTTTTTACGGTTTTTTTTTACTGTTTTTTATGACTTTTTACCATTTTTTATGACTTTTTAAAGTTTTTTACGATTTTTTGCTAGTTTTTACGATTTTTTTATGATTTTTCATGATTTTTTACGATTTTTTTTGATTTTTTACGGACTTTTTACGATTCTTTTACAATTTTTTTTTATGTTTTTTCACGGGTTTTTACGATTTTTTACGGTTTTTTACGATTTTTTACTGATTTTTTACGATTTTTTACGATATTACCTGGCGGAGATATAATTTTGTTTGATATTTTAAGCTCCTCCAGTTTCACCCCCGTAGGTCGGATAAAAAAAGTTTTATACCAATTAATTTTATAATAACCAGAATATGAAAAAAGTGTAAAGACCTGTTACAATATTTTTAAAAATGGCGGATATGATTTTTTTGAAATTTCAACCCCCTCCAGTTCCACTTATGAAGGTCAAATCGAAAAAAGTTTTAAGTCAATTAATTTTACAATAATTAAAACATGAAAAAAGTCTTATGACCTGTTTCAATATTTTTTAAAATGGCGGAGATATGAATTTTTTGAAATTTCAACCCCATCCAGATTCCACCCTCTTACGGTTATAATGGCGAAAAATAATAGGGTGGTTCCTCCTGTAGATACGAGAAAATGACTGGCGAAAGAATTTTTGAAATCGGCCGACTGGTTCTTGAGTTATCCATTTATCCATCCATCAATCCATCCATCTATCCATCCATCCATCCAGACCGACGGACATGAAAATTTTTTTCACATAATCGTGTTGTGTGTGGCTTTAAACGTCGAGAAAATTCATTTTAAGCAAAAAAAAATTGTCAAATTGTTTTCATGATTTTAAGACTTCCGGTGTAGACCGAAGTAATTATTTTTATTTATACAGGGTAGGGTGCCGCAATAAAAAGATGTGCACAATAGTTATATTATTTTTAAACGGAATATTGTATTTTTTTACTGGAACGAAGTTCCTTAATGCGGCTTGCGGTAGTAGTTAATTAGCAGAAATTGTCACGTAACGAAAATGCGTTATGCCTCCTTCAGACGACCTTCCCACTTTTTCTCTTACCTGGCTCTTTCTACAATTTGAATTTTTTCTTATTTAGAATTTGTTTAATATATCGTTTGTAATTATTTTATAGACCGATTTTTTTATTTTTCAGATTTTTTCTCGTTTTTTCTCATTTTTCTGATTTTTTGTTTTATTTTTTGTTTTTTTAGATTTTTTCCTCATTGTTCTCTTTTTCTTGTTCTATTTCTTTCTCTTGTTTTCTAATTTTTTTTCTCATTTTTTCTCATTCCTCTGATTTTTTGCGATTATTTGCCATTTCTTTTTGGGATTTCGTTTCGATTTTTTTGACATTTTTCCATTTTTTATGGTTACAGTTGTTTCATGTTTTTTGGTATTTCTTTGGTTTTTGTTATTTTTTGATATATTTTCCGAAATTCTCATTCTTTAATTTTTATTTTTTCGATTTTTTCTATTTTTCCTCATTTTTATTTCTTTCGATGTTTAATATTTTTCTCATTTTTTCTTATTTATCTGAATTTTTGTCATTATTTGATATTTTTTTGACATATTTTTGTTCCATTTTTTTTTCGCAATGTTTGTGATTGTTTTGCGATTTTTTTCGATTTTCGCTACTTTTTTTGCGATTTTTAGGGTATTTTTAGCGTTTTTTCGGACTCTTTCAATTTTTTTGATTTTTTCGTTTTTCCGTATTTTGCAATTATTCTTTTTTTATTTTTTTCTTAAAATTTTTTGATTCAATTTTTTTTCAAACTCTTTAAGTTTTTTTTCTTATTTTTTCGATTTTTTTTTGATTGTTTCTGATTTTTTCTTATTTTTTTTACCTAGAACATTCGTCGAAATCTGGGGAAGTGGGGTCTTTGTGGGATTTGGGGATCAGGAATGTTAAAGGAGGTTCATAAGGTTGGCGAGGATAGGGAGAATGATGGCGGGAAGGTTTTTCAGAACCTGACATTTGAGGCAGCTCTATACGCACTGGATAGTTTATAAGCCCTATTAAATACCAGAAATAACTACAGATAACACAGTAGAAATTTTCTAGCACGATTGGTGTTCAAAGATTTCGTACCAATTAAAGAACATTTGTATTAAAAAATTACGTATTATACATAACTTTTAAAATCGAAAGGTGGTTGACTTGATTCGCAGCAAAAATTTAATTTTATAATAATTTTAAAGAAGTTCCTCTTTGTAAGAGAAAAATGTCAAGATAGTCTTGAAAATAAATCAGTCAAAAGTCGAGTTTATTTTTCACGTTTTAAAAATTCCAATATTTTTATTATATTATATTTTATATTTCTTCAAAACCTTTGAGTACATTTTAATTTTCAGTTTAAAGTTTTCTAACTGACAGTGTATTTTCCACACCCTGTATTATATATTTTAGTGTATACATTAATTGTTATTACGTTAAGAAAATTAAAATCTCAAGATCGTACTTATTGGTGTATTATATTAGGTAATCAGCGGGAATGTAAAAAACAAATAAAGTTTTCTTTTCGCAATTGATAAAGATCTATTCAATACGAATTTCCAGAAAAGTACAATTTTGTGCCAACTACACCTATATTTTAGTAACAATCTGCGAATCTGCTACGCTACTTTCTCTGCCATAAGGTATCACTTCAAACAACTGAACCGTTTGACATTATCTCGATGACTTTCACAATATACGAACTTTTTAACCAATAAAAATAACAATTCAACCAGATATAATTTATTCAAGTTATATAGAATAGATAGAAATATTTTGAGGGTCATTTTAAAATAAAGTTCGTGATCATACTTAATTAGAATTAACTAAAATTAGACATTAAAAAAAAAAATAATTAAAATCCAAACAATATATTAAATTCTACAAAAACAACACATTTATTTTTTATGAATTAACTGTTTACAATTACAAAATTAATTTATTTTATACCGTTAAATAAAATTATATATTATTTATACAGGACCTAGCACAAAATTCTACGCACATTCTGTATTATTTATTTAATTTCTTTTATTAATAGTAAAATAAATTAGTTGAAAAATTATTTAAAATCTTATTTTTAATATTCAGCAAAAGAGCCAGCAAACGAAGCGTTTCTGGGCGTAACTACTAGAGGAAAAAGTTTGAAAAATGGGTGTGAAAATGTAGTCAATATATACATCGGCCAATTTTGAGGGCGTTCCGCATTTTCCAAAGCTTTTCCGGAACGTAGCGAAGACTTTTTCGGCAATAACGCTCAACGTAAACAACTCAAAACTTGAGTGATATCTACAAGAGTAGTCAATATATACATTGACCAATTTTCATTGCGTCCCACATTTTTGAATGCTTTCCCGTAGCGCATAGAGGACTTTTCCCAGCGGAAACAATGGGACGCTTTGAAACTTGGGTTGACATTTTCAAAAGTAGAAAGTATACACACTGACCAATTTTAGGCGCGTCCCGTATTTTCCAACGCTTTCCCGTAGCGCAGAGAGAACTTTTCCCAGCGAAAACAATGGGACGCTTTGGGTTGGCATCTTAAAAAGTAGAAAATATATACACTGACCAATTTTAGGCGTGTCCCACATTTTCCAACGCTTTTCAGGTGCGTAGAGAGGACTTTTTCGTCAATAAATTCCAACGGGAATAACTCAAAACTTGAGTGATATCTTTAAGATTGTCCAATATATACACTGAGCAATTTTCATCGCGTCCCACATTTTCCAACGCTTTCTCGTAGCGCAGAGAGGATTTTCCAAGCGGAACCAATGGGACGCTTTGAAACTAGCATTGACATCTTCAAAAGTACAAAATATACACACTGACTAATTTTAGGCGCGTCCAGCATTTTCCGACACTTTTCCGGAGCGTAGAGAGGACTTTTTCGGCAATTACTCCAAATGGAAAGAACTCAAAACTTGGGTGATATCTTTAAGAGTAGTCAATATATTATAATGATCGGCATTTTTAATCATTAATGGAAAATTTTGATACTCTATCTTAATTTAGGTGTGGGTTCTGATCTAAATAATAGAAAATCATAATATTTAACAAAAATATAAATAATTAATGAATTTTTTAATATCCTGTCCACAAAATGCGTTTCCTTTACTTTTACTTCTTCTCGCTACGTTTATCTATTGAGTCCGCTTCCTACCGAAAATTTTTTGTTTATTCTGCCAACATTTCAAATTTATGCCTCATTCTGTTTTCAAATCTTCAAAAGATTTTACTGTCCTGGTCTTTTCTTTGGCTTACCATTTTTTATCTAATTAAAATTATATAGTCTTAAATATAATAAAAAAATATAATTATTATATTGACAATGGTAAAATCTTATGACATTTTTCTATTTTTTTCTATATCTGATTAATTCCGACCCTCTTCTTTTATCAAAAAACCGAAAAAATCCTTACTTATCCCAAAATTTTTAATACTGAATGATTTTTAATTTTCATAGTTAAATTTTAAATAATTACTTTTCCAAATCAAAATTTTATTTTTAGTAAATTTCTTAACACTTCCTTTAAATGTTCAAATTTGTTGATTAAAAAAAATTGTTTCTGTATAAAAACATTTCAAATTTAATTTTTAGAACACAACACTTATTTATAATAATAACAATAATAAATTAACGTCTATAAATTATACAAAATAAATTATTTCATTATAATAAACAATGACCAATTTTCATCGCGTTCCACATTTTCCAACGCTAGGGCTTCACACGAGACGAGATAAAGCGATAATTTCAAAAATCTCGTCTCGGTCTCGTTAGTTGAGAAAAAAATTAGTTTCGTGTCAGTCTCGGTCTCGTCTCGTAACCGTTTGTCTCGTCTCGTCTGCTAGAACTTATTTCTATAAGATAGTACAAAACGAGGCAATTATTAATTCTATTGTAATTTATGAATGCGCGATTTTATCGTAACCTATGCAGACCTTTCTTTTATTATAAATAAATTAAATGTTTATATATACTGCTTGCTAGTTTATTTTTCTCGGAAATTCAGAAACAAATTCTGGAGAAATATGAATGAGACTCTCGGTTCTCGCTGTATGTGGTCTCGATATTGCCTAAATAATTTTCAAAAAAAATCTCGTGTCGCTCTCGTCTCGGTTTTACGAGACGAGACGAGAAAAGTATCGTTCTCGTGTCCAACGCTTTCCCGTAGAGCAGAAGGAACTTCTCCCAGCGGAAACAACGGGACGCCTTGAAACTTGCGTTGACATCTTCAAAAATGGAAAATATACACACTGACCAATTTTAGACGCGTCCCGCATTTTCCAACGCTTTTGGCAATAACTCCCAACGGAAACAACGGGACGCCACAAAACTTGATATCTTCAAGAGTAGTCAATATACAGGGTAATTCATTGGTAAAGGTAAATACGTTAACTGTGAATAGGGGTCACCGAGCTGACTCTAAAAAACCCCCATATTATGGGTCTTAGGCCCTTTGTATCTGAGATACAGGGCGTACGAACCACCCTGTAGATTTATTTATATTTTTACATATGTTCCTCATATCCCGTGGGATATAACGATTTATAAAAAATATTGATAATCCTGGTCCGACTTTACGAAAAATTCACAATTCTTACATCCTCCAAATAACAGCCCGTATAGTTGATTTTTTTAATTTAATCGTCATATTTATAGCGAAAAAAACTGAATTTAATTGTGTGGTTGTACTTTTTGGGCATACGAGTTTACTATGAAAATTTTTAATTTCATATGGAGTTTTTTTAGGATTTTGCAGTGAAGAAATGAAATTTATTGCGTTTTTTTATTAATAAGTAGGGAACTAACCTGTAAAATATTTTTTGTATATACAAGTTCTTCCTTTTTAGTGGCATATATCGATGCAGTAAAGATGGTATAATGCAGGTCAGGCTTTACGAAAGATATACTTATTTGCCAATATTTCGTACAACACCCTGTAGATAATTTTTTTTTAATTCCTCTCTAAATTTACATGGTGCACAAGAAACGGAATTTAAAAAAAAATTATCTACAGGGTGTTGTACGAAGGATTGGCAAATAAGTATATTTTTCGTAAAGCCGGACCTGCATTATCATTTTTTAACTGCATCGATATATCCCAGTAAAAAGCAAGAACCCCAATAGGAAATAAAAAATTTTTATACAGGGTGAAGAAAAAAGGCAATAAATTTCATTTCTTCACTGGAAAATCCTAAAAAAACTAAATATGAAATTAAAATTTTCATAGTAAAGTGGTCTGCAAAAAAATTCAAACAAACGATTAAATTCAGTTTTTTGCGCTCTTTTTAAATATGGCGATTAAATTAAAACAAAAAACTATACAAGGTGTTATTTGTGAATTTTGCGTAAAATCGGACCTGGATTATCAATATTTTTGATACATCATTATAGCTCACGACACATAAGGAATATTTATACCAAATATTAAAAAAAATATACAGGGTGGTTCGTAAGTTATGAGTAAGAAAAGAAATGGTCAAAATTCATAAAACGCCCTGTATCTCAGATACAAAGGCCGTAAGACCCATAATATGAGGGTTTTTTAGAGTCAGCTAGGTAACCCCTATCCACAGTTAACGTATTTACCTTTACCAATGAATCACCCTGTATACTCTGACTAATTTAAAGAACACTTTCCCGCAGCGCAGAGATGACTTTTTCTCACGAAACGCCTACCGAAACTTGGGTGACATCTTCAAAAGTAGTAAATTTACACACTGATTAATTTTCAGTGCTTCCCGCTTTTCCAGGCATAACTTTAAGACGAGAAGATGGTACGATAACTGACGGAACAAGACTTCAGTGATCGTTTGATTATTGTAAAATACAAAGTTGAGTAGAAAATTTTCAAGCTGCTGATAATAAAAATTTGAATAAACATTTAAACTTACCATACCCAACGATGAAAAGCGTGTTTCTTAGCATAACAGTGTGCTGTGTTGTTTTACAGAAAATTAACTATTATACAAAAAAAGATATAAAATAGTATTCGCAAAAAACACGTCAAATAATTTTTACTGCTTTCGTATAAGTTCCATACTATTATCGGCGCAATTATTCACAGATACTCCAACAATATGAGATATGTCATAAATTTTAGAGTAATTGTTTGGACATTTTTTATGCGTTGTCTTTATTATACAATAATGAAACGCTCACCGCACACTTGAGGCGTCCTATGTTTTTGTCTAAAAATTATGCTCAGGAAACTTTTAAAGATGTCATCTAGGTTGGAAAATGCGGGATACGCTAAAAATTCATCAGTGGGCATATTGTCTACTTTTGCAGATGTCACCCAAGTTTCAAACCGTCCCATCTTTTCCTCGAGGAGTTATGCCCAGAAACGCTTCGTTTGCTGAAAATACTTCATTATTTTTAACAAGAACATACATATTTTATTTAAACAAAAATATAAAGAAAGTTTTTATTGATTTAATAAAATTTTTTATTAAATAAAAAAGGTATTGAATCTCCTTTTCCATGATTTACTTTACTGTTGTTATAAATATTGCTAATTAGTTAAAGTATTTTTATCTTGTGATAACTCATTTGAAAGGTATTACATTCTTATATCACAAACTGGAAAAATGTATGTAATTGTTCTCTTTTTACTAGAACTAGGAAAAAAAATTCAAACAAAGCGTCATTAAATAGATTAAAAAAAAATTGACTATTACATTTTTTTTGCAAATAAATAAGTTATAATTAACAATAATTTATTTTATTTAGAGTAGCTTCTTATCATATTTATGACACGTGTCACTTTCAGCTATTAAAAATTTCTTGAAAATATTTAAGCTCATTTAAGTGAGCTAATTATATTTCAAGTAAAACTTTTAACTTTTTCTAGTTAGTATCAATAAGTTTGTACGTATATTGTAATAGACCAATAATTATATCAATTTCACTTTGTAGTTCTCGTTCAGAATCTACGAAAATTTCAAACTCGCAGATTAACAATTGCAAAAGTTTACATTTATTGTTAAGTTAAACCAGATTAAATTGGCGGCGACATGTTTCGGCCACAACGATGGCCATCATCAGGCCTACAATACAAATATAAAATTACAATATATAGTATTAAAATATATAATACGAAGAACTTATACATGATATTGGTATGAAAAATTGAACAGGTCACATAATAAAAATATATTATAAAAAATCAAACAAATTATTAATTAAAAAACTTTTTTGAAAACTTTTCAATTCGCGAATATTATGTTATTTTGATGGTTTATGGTGAATCTTGCGGGGGCTGTAAGACTTTATGGTGAATGATATTCAGAACGATGACTGTTAAACGTACAAAGTTTCGTCAATTTGTCCAAAAAAAAACTGGTTGTGTTATACTAAAAGGAACAAGTTGTAGAATTTGTCTTAATTGTGTGTGTAAAATGTTTTAGGCACATAGCTTAGTGATGGTTTTCTTCCGCTCTATCCTGCGTGTTGCCTTGGCCATCCAATCCTAAACTCATCCCTCTCTTAGGTCTTCTGTCGCTTCAGTTTACTACCATTTTTTTTTAGTCTTCCATTTTTTCTTCTTCCTTCTATTTGTTAATTTGTTAATATTCTGCTTATTTCTTGTCCTCCGTATACATTCTTGTCCTCCGTATACATTCTTGTCCTCCGTATATATTCTTTATTTCTTGGTTTGTTCTTCTTAACCACACTCCGTCCTCTTTTCTCTCCCAATATCCTCCTAAGTATTTTCCTTTCCAACGTATTTATTTTATTTTCTTTCTTCTCATTCAATATCCATGTGTCACTTCCATAGAGTTAGTCATATAATTGTTTTATATAGATGTAATTCGGTCTTTCTGGATACTCTCTTTGACCCAATTATTTTATTACTTGCCTGCCTACTCCATTTCGCTAATCTTTTATCTAAGTTGTTCTCCTTATCTCCATCTTCTTTGATACCTACACCTAGATAGACAGAGCTTTGGATTTGTTCAAATTCAATTACCATTTGGCCCTATAGTTTTACTAGAAAATTTCTTTCTTCTTTTCTTTGTTGATTAACTCGTAGGTTTGCTGCCTATGTTGTGTCTATGAAAGCTTTTTAGCTCTTTTTCTGATGTTAACAACATTACCACATCATCCGCGTATGCTAACAGTTGTGTTGTTCTTGTTTTCAGTGTCCCTGTTCTGTTTATTCCGCTTTTTCGTCTATCCATTCCAATATAATATTAAACAGTAATGGACAGTGGATCTCCTTGTTTTAGCCAAGTGTTTGTTTCAAAACTGTCTGTTGGTTTTTTTGGTTCACTTTAATCTTCGTTTTTGTATGTTCGAGCCTCATTTTGACGAGATTTAATAGTTTTTTCAATATGTTGAGGTCATTCAGAATTGTACCTAGTTGCCACCAACTGGGTGGATTTGGATTGGTCTTTAGAATTAACTTTAGTTGCAATATTCTGACACAAAAATGTCAACATGCCAAATTCTAAAACTATGGTGACCTTTGGCTTGGTCCGAAACGTATACAAAACATTTAGTTTTGATTTTTAGATAGCATTGAAATTACAAAACTGGGGTTGACAATGACGAAATTTTGCAAAATATCGAATTTAATGAATAAAAGTCGCAATTCTTAAAAATTAACGCGATCTCTCAAGCAGATAAAATTACCATCAGATTCTTCAAATTCTAAGGAGTCCGAAAATGCCCCAACTTGGTAAAATCTGTAGGTTTTACCTGCCAAAAAATCTTGAAAAGTTTAATTTTTGGCATTTTATCCTCGGTTAGATTGTTTTCTACCTTATTTTTTTATCGGTAATTTAGGCGCTCGTTTACAGTAATAGTCTCCTCGAAGGCATGGGTTCGATTTCTAATGCTGTCAACTATTTTATTTAGACTCGGATTCTGGGTAGATCTGGGTTTGTTCCGACCCAGCGATATCTCGACGATCGAGATCTCGGGCTTGTGGATTTTGTCGAAGATTGGGGCCTCGGACTAGCTGAGGCATTTTCTGGCTGCTCTTCGGTCGATCCCTATGATTTCTCGACTTTTCTTCGGTCGCTATTAGTTGCTTCTGTAGTTTGTCTTAGTGATCTTGGATTCCATTAGTCTTGTGGTTTCCCGAATCTGCTCTTGGGCTTAATAGTCCAATTCCTCTATTCTTCACCTTGATGGTCTCATGTAGTACTAAATATTATATAGGTGCTTTCTTTTAAAAGTGTCATAAGTGGTATGAGTTGCATACTATGTGGATGCAAAAATCAAAAAATGTTTTATTTAGGTTTCAATAACTGGACTAAAAATGCCCTCGATTTAAATGTTTATATTTGTTATGATCACAAAATGCTGAAGTAGAATGACAAATGAGTACAATAAATAAAGAACCACTTTTTCCAATAAATATATAGTTCAATAATTTTTTTTTGCGTAAACGTAGAAAAACTTAATTTAATAATTTCATAAACAGGATGTTGAGAATGAAAGTTTTTTATATTTAATGTCATTGTGAAAAATATTACGGTACAATTGCAAAACGTTCATTTACAAATTCAAAAATAAATCTTAAACGCAATATTTTAAGTTAATTACTTATGCTTAAGAAAATACCTTCACGCTATTTTAATCAAATCTTATTATGTTATTTTGCATTGTAAAAAACTATCACGTTAAACAAATAAATGTAATGGATATTTGCGACCTTAGAACATTCACATTTTATATACCATTCTATTCACCTCAAGTTAAAAAGAAGTTGATTTGAAATATTTTACTCGTATCGAAATATGTATAAAAAGGCTTAATAATTTAATTAATGGTTTATTTGATTGATGAATAAATAAATTGGTAATTAAGAATTATTTGGGGAGGCACCGATTTCCAAGAGAAAATATTAAATGATTAATCGCATATGCTTATTTAGCATATGTTAAGTTAGCACTAAACGTTACTAATTTTTAATGCAATTATTTGTCAGAATTGAATTATTGTTTTAAAAGACTGTGGTAGTTCTTAGATGCTAATTTTCATTTATATTTTAATTCTTCTTTGCTTCGGAATATTAGGGTGTGGTCATTTCTGTTGTATATCCATGTTTTCTGCTCTTTTCATTTAAATTGCTGATGGTACTTTTTATTTCCTTGATTTATGTACTTCTTTTTGGATTTTTTAAACCACATTGTTCTTCATTCACATGTTTATTTTTAATTTTGTTTATCGGATAATTCTCTTGTTTTTAGTGTACTTAATAATAAACTTCGTTCCTTCTCTTAGTTCTTTCTCATCAAGTTACTAAACATTTTTATGGGAAAAGTTGGGATAAATGTTTATCCTGTATTTCACAACAAAAAACTAATAATCATAAATTAACTTTATAAAATATTGGGTGATATATAGAGAAAATTAAAAATATTAGTTTAAACTCGCGAATAAAATATTTTTATATTGAAATGCAAAAAAAATGAATAGTCATTAAAAATTTTTATATATGTTGGTGCGTGCAAGAACTGCTAAATCGATTTTAACCAAAAACTATTTTGGTTCAAATTTAGTACGGATTTTTTTTTTATCAAGAAATGATAACGACAACTATAACACTGTCAAAGTTTAAAAAAATCGGCTATGTCAGCCCAGAAATTTCCCGGCTCGGCTGTGGCGAATAGGATAATTTTAATTACAAAATACAAAATTCCTGGAAAAGTAAAATGCTGTAAAAAAGCTGAAAAAAAAATGGGTTGCAAAAATTAATTAAAATGAAAAACGACAAAAGTTACAAAATGGCAACAAATTATAATTAGCAACAAGGTAACGAAATATTTCAAAAAAGGGAAAAAAATTGTTAAAAATAATAAAGAATTGTATAGTTTCATCACAAATTAATACTAATAAATAAAGAGTGAAAATTGGTAAAGAAAGCAAAAAAGAAGTAACAAAATAATCAACAAAGTCCAAAAAATAATCCAAATACAACAAAGTAAAGGGAAAAAAGTAAAAACCCCCCCAAAAATGTCAAAATAAGTTAAAAAAGCAAATAAGGCAAATTAGTGGCAAAATAAAGGCAAAAAAGACAAAATAGGTTAAAAAAATAAAATAAAAGTTCAAAAACGAACAAAAGGTCGAAAAAGGTAAAAAATAAAAAAGGGCAAATTAGAAGAAAATAAAGGCAAAAAGTTCGAAAAACTAAAAAAAAAAAATATTAAAAAAGCAAAAAAAAGGTAAAAAGGCCCACTCAAAAAAGGGCATAATAAATGCAAATTAAAGGTAAAAACATGTTAAAAGCAAAAGTGGTAAAAAAAGGCTTAGTAAAGGCAAAATAGGCCAAAAACTCCAAAAGAGTTAAACAAAAAGTTTAAAAAAAGAACAAAAGGACAAAAAAGGTAAAAAAACCCAAAATAGAAGCAAATAAAGAAAACAATCGATTGTGTCGCCATAAAAATTTCACGAATATTTAATGTTAAAGTTTCAAATTTTGATGTTTTTATTTTTGACAGGTGACAGTTGGAGAAATAATGTTGACTGTTCTGAATAGACATTTTCAAGGGCTTTTAAATGACATATTGCAAGTCAAATTCCGTGACATTGCATCTGTCATTTTTTGATAGTGACACTTGCGTTTGACAGATGTAGAAGAACTAATGGGTTTTACCGACAGGTAACCCAAACTCATATACCAAATTTCAGCTCAAACGTATTAAACGTGTGGCCTCTATCGTGGAAGAATACACACAGACAGACAGACAGACAGACAGACAGACTTTATCCATCTTTATCTCGAAAATTTTTGTTATCTCGTTCACAATACTTTCCCTTCTCAAAGGTGGGCCGGGAAAGTAAAAAATCATATAAAAAGTTGCAGTTTTAAATATATAGGGTGTTTCCAAATGACGCTTACAACGTTTGTCTGTAAAATTGGACAAAATGATATACGGAATGAGGGGTCCAACATTTACTTTTTGTTAAGTTAAAAAAAATTAAATGATTTTATTTGATAACTTTAAAATGAAATTGAATAATATCCAATGCAAACATAATTTTTTACTGAGCAAAACTAGTTCATAATTATGCATGGATTATTGCTATCAGTTCCTCTTCCGTTTCTACTATGCTATCGTAGACAAGGGACTTCATGTAACCCCATAGAAAGAAATCGATTGGATTCAGATCCGGTGACCTGGCAGGCGACATATCGGGTCCACTCGCCTTATCCTGTTGTTTCCGTATTGTTGGGATGTAAGTTGTCTGGCGGCTAGAGAAGAATGTACAGATGCCCTGTCGTGCTGAAACCATACATTATTCATACTTGCCCTAATATGTAAACTAGCGTCTAGATCCCAATTGCAACTCGAGTGCCCACCGCTGTTGCTAGGTTTAAATGTTTCATTGACGAAAATAAAAATATTTATTGTATTAAAAGAAGTCTTGACTATCTAAATCTACCTGTGTATTAAAAAAAATAAATAAATAAAAAATTCCTCGGGATTCGAACCAGGAAGTTTTATGTGTAAAGCATACACTCTAGCAATGGACCACTTCGTATCACAATAATATATATAATCAAACTTTCAAGTTAACGTACAAAACGGTGGGCACTCGAGTTGCAATTGGGATCTAGACGCTTCTAATATGTAATGGTACAACATCGTTTAATAAATCAGGCAAGGGTTCTCTTAAAAAATTACAATAAATATTACCATTAAGTTTATTAGGTAATAAATATGGATCCACTATACAATCTCCAAGAATGCCAGCTCACACGTCAACCGAGAACTTTTCCTGAAATCTGCGTTGTCGAATGACATACGTATTTTCCTCATTCCAGACATAGATATTCATTGAGTTGAAAATTCCTTCACGTGTGAATTTGGATTCAAATAAATTCGGTTAAAGTTCCTATTTTCTAAACATTTTTGCCTGTACCAATTGGCAAATTCCACTCTTTCAGGATAATCTGTTGGTTTTAGGGCCTAAACTTGGATACATTTATAAGGATACAACCGTTATTTGTTAACACTTTCCATACACTTGAGTTACTTACATTTAATGGTTTGCCAATGGTTCGAGTGCTTAAATCGGGTATGTTTTCAATATGGTTTGGAATAGCCTCCTCTAATTGCACAGTTCGGTTTCTACCTTGTAATTTTCAAATTTCAGAAAAATGGAACAAAAGGTAGAGAAAAATAGGAAACTGACCAAAACGAAAATTAGGAAAAATTGAAAAAATAATAAAATAGGAAAACTTAAAAAAGGGGAAGAAATAGAGAAAATAGGAAAAACCGAAAAAATGGGGACATAAAGAATAAATAGGCAAAATGGAGAAAATTAGAAAAAAAATTAAAAAATAGAAAATTATAATAATAGATAGTAAAACCTAGTAAAGAATAATAATAAAAAGTAAAGAATGGTAAAAAAAATAACAAATAGTAAAAAATAGAAAAAAATGGTAACAAAAAGTAAAAAACCGTAAAACCCGGTAAAAAACAGCAAAAAAAGTAAAAAACAGTAAATAATGGTAAAACACAGTAAAAAACATTAAAAAACAATAAAAAACACTAATAAATACTAAAAAACATTAAATAATAGTAAAAAACAGAAAAAACATTAAAAAATAATAAAAAACACTAAAAAACACTAAAAAACACTAAAAAATACTAAAAAATCTGATGTGGCCAGCACATGACCTCTCGCCATTTTTGAATCAAAAATTTACAGGTTGACACAAAAAAGTATGAAAAAAAATTATATTTTTGTAAATCTGGCAACAATGGCAAAAGTGTCGAAAATCTTAATGAGATGAAAATAAACTATAGGGTATACAAAATATATGTGTAAAACTTTATTGCCGTTTTGTATAATAATGGCGTCATCACCCATAGTAACTGCCACTTCCGGTTGTGCGATTGGCACCAAAATCTAATCAGATCTAATCTAGGGTATCAGAATCCTGTATGCAAAATTTCAAATTTTTTTATTCAGTAGTTTTTGAGTTATCGTTACTACAACATCCATCCAAACACACACACACACTAACACACACACACACAGACATCATCGCGAAAATATTAAAATCGTATTCTAGGGACCCCAAAACGTGTTTATCAATTGAAAACTCACTACCCAATTTTTAGCATGATTCCTATACCTCTCTTATCTGAAGGGCGAGAGGTAAAAATACTAAAAAATACTAAAAAATACTAAAAAATACTAAAAAATACTTAAAAATACTAAAGAATACTAAAAAATACTAAAAAACACTAAAAAATACTAAAAAATACTAAAAAATACTAAAAAATACTAAAAATACTAAAAAATACTAAAAATATTAAAAAATATTAAAAAACAATAAAAAACATTAAGGAATATTAAAGAATACTAGCAAATACTAAAAAATACTAAAAAATGCTAAAAAATGCTAAACAATACTAAATACTAAATAATACTAAAAAAAATTAAAAACACTAAAAAATATTAAAAAACAGGAAAAAACAGTCAAAAATGAAAAAAAACGAGAAATATGAAAAAACTGAAAAAAACAGGGAAAAAACAGTAAAATCAGAAAAAGTAGAAAATAGAAAAAAATGATAAAAAATCGTAATAAATAGGAAACAATAGGAAAATGGGAAATATAGAGAAAAATAGGAAAAAAAATAGTACATAAATAGAGAAAAATAGAAAAATATAGGAAAAAATAGAGAGAAATATAGGGAAATATGAAAAAAGTAGGAAATTCGAAAACAATAAAAAAAAAACAAAAAATAGGAAACATTTGGTTATTATTTTCCCGACACAGAAATAAAAATGAATTATGAACTTCTGTACGAAATATTTTTAATATTTCAAATTGAGAAACATGAATCTAAAAGTTTATTTTTAAATATTTCAAGCATGAAATTTAATTGCGATTTAACAACCATTGATAAAATCATTTTGTTGCTATTAAAAATAAAATAAGACATTTAGTTCATTTAAAAATCAATAGATCTTAAAAATAATTTACTGACAATACCTATTCAGTTTTGAAACATCTAATAGAAGAGATAAAAATAATTTCACTACGTATGTTATATCATATTATATTATTTCAATTTAACCGTTGATAATAAACTTATAATGATATCGAAAAGATATAGAAATAGTGTCCTAGATGTTAATAGATTAGTTACAAAACTCAACTGAGTGAGTTTTTTTGCTTGGTCAATTATAGTTAACGGTTCGAACCAGTTACAATAATCGTAAAAACAAAGATTTCAAATCTCTATTAAGGTAGAGTTTATGAAATATTTCACTAAGTATTATTTGTTAGGAAACAATGCTTGTTCACGAACATGAAAGTAACCTATAATTAGATCTATTTAATCCACCAAAACAGGAACATATTAGATTCGATTCATTTTTAGGCAGCACAATTATTAGAAACGAACAAGGGCGGCTTAGCCCAGCGGCCATGCCACGCCTTTCTTTATTATTTCAAGGTCCATTTCAGTTAACGCTCATACCAAGATATTTTCATAGCAGAAGTGAGTAAAAGTATAGGTTATTACATTAAAAAACTGTTAACTATTAATTAATTTCAAATCTATTACTCTTGATTAGTCATTTGAACGAAATTTAGAGCAAACG
This sequence comes from Neocrepidodera transversa, assembly GCA_963243735.1. Classification (NCBI taxonomy): domain Eukaryota; kingdom Metazoa; phylum Arthropoda; class Insecta; order Coleoptera; family Chrysomelidae; genus Neocrepidodera; species Neocrepidodera transversa. The sequence goes on from OY725341.1 coordinate 27,945,225, forward strand.
TGTGTAAATATTTAATGTTTAGCTGTGTTTTAAAAATTAAGCAACATTTAATTACTCAGTTAGGAATTTATGTAAATACAAATATATTTTTCGACTGTTTTCAATATAACTCTATAAAAAATTAAAATGGAAATGTTAGCTCGACTGATGAAGAAAATAGTTAAAGTAGAAAATAAGATAAAGACAAAAAATATATACAGAAAAATATTAGTAAGAGAAAACATTTGAAGAATTGCATCATATAGGAAAGTAAATGCAGAATGAGGAAAAAAATAAAACAAAAAATAAATCAAAATAAAAAGGAAACGAATCAGACAATTGTAGACCATAATAATGACCAATAAAATAGAACAAACAAGAAAATAAATAATAAAAAAATAACAGAAGTAGAAAAATTGCAAGATGAGGAATTTGTTATTTTAGAAGAATAGGGAAAAGGAAGATGGAAATGTCAAACTAGAAGACCAAAATAATACGGAAAGAATGAAAAATGTAAATAAGTGAATACAATTAAAGAAATTTATACAAACCGTAAAAGAACCAAAAGAAAGGAAAAAAACAAAGAAACGAGAACAAATAATAGATAAAAAAAAACAGAATATATCTATAAAAACAATAAACAAATTAATAAAACAAAAATAAAAACTAAAAAAGCTATTATAAAAGAAGAAAAAGGACGACAAGAAACTGAAACAGATGAACAAAAAATAAAGATCGAAAAAGTGAACAAGGATAATAAAATATAGAATAAAAAATTAAAAGAAGGTACATAATTTAGGGATATAATGGGGGTTAAAATTAGTAAAATTTATTTTAATTAATCTTCTTTTGTTACAGAATCTGGCAACAAAGGTAATTATTTAATATGACATAAAATAATACCAAAAGAAAATTACAAAAAAATATTTTTAGTGATACTTAGTGCATTCAATTTTGTTATGTAAATCTTTTAAAACTTTGACAACATTGTAATTGACGTTCGCCTCTCGTATATAGTTGAGCGCCAAACAACAATTGACCAATTTTTGTCTACAAGTTTGATTTACCCTGAAAAAGGACGGAGATAAGATAAAGTATTTTCATATCAAAGGATGGAAAGACGATTATGAATGTTAGAAAAAGATAAACCGTATTTAAAAGTCGATCTATTTCTGCGTTTTCCAAATCAATTTGTGGTTTAAAAGTATTTAAGGAACATTAGCTGTTAGGGAATTTAGCAATAATGACAAGGTACTATTTTTAATATAATACAAGATGAAATTAATCCCTTCATTATCCTGTTTAATTTATTGGTCATTTAAAAAAATGTAGCCATCCATCCTTCCTTGTTATGAGTCCGAGTGCGGGGAATATTGCACCTAATCGGTACTTGATTCCTCGCACCCTTATCCACCAACATTCTGGCATGTTTTAGGTGATAGGTTTAAGAAGGCAATACTTCTCGCTCCTCATGTCTTCTCTTTCCATTTTTTGATCCTATTCCACCTCAATGGGCATTCGTGGACGCCGGCCAGTCATCTTCGTTGAGGTTTTGGAGACGACCGAAGCCTCAATAAATTGGTGACTAGTCACTTTAGTTCTGGATGGGTTGTCAGTAGACAATTCCAGAACAGTTTTGATCTGATGTTTTTACATGCTAGGGCTTGTAGGGCTGCCTGACTATCGGAGTAAACGAGGATTGTTTTCCCTTTATTGCCCCTTTCAATGTTCTCCCTCAGACATAACCCTATATGACATGTACCTCTGCTTGGAATACTGATACGTCATTCCCCAGTGATGCATAGTTTTTACGTCTGTATTTATTGCCGTATATTTCAGCACCTGTTCAACGGTCGATCTTGGATTCATTAATATACTATATCAGTGTTCCCTTCCGACAGTTAAATGTGTCTTCACCTTCCCATGTTAACTGCAGTTATTTTTTGGTATCATTTAATTACTTCTCATTTCTAGTAACGAGTTTGTAATGACTTTTGTTACACTGTTATGCCCTTATTTACTTGGACACCATTTACAGCTGCACTCCATTCTAAATGCCCCTATTCTTGCCTCCGCTCTGATATGAATATCAAGTGGTGGGAGGTTTAGTATATTTTCCATAGGCGCGTTTGGAATGCTCCTCATGGTACCTGTAATGCAAATTTTTTACCACAGCAGTGTACAGCCACTAGCCAGTGTACCATACGCGAATTTAGTCGCCATTTGGTGCCCACTATTCTTTTGGTATCCACCAGGGCCCTTGTTGGTTTATGGTAAATACCGGATAAACCCAAAACAGCCGCAATAAGGTACTAACCTTTGCAATATTTCTTTTTACAATTCTCCACAAATCTATCAAAAGTATGTTTTATGGTAGTTAACTTATCAGCTGTCGCTGTGTACTGTCGGATACAGGCACGAGAAATTTTTATTCCAGTATCATGAGTCTCCCAAATATCTTGAATGTTAGTATGTCTTTATTTTGTGACTCCACATAAGAAAAGAAGGGAGAATGAATGCTTGCATCTCGTCTTTCGTTGATTAGTTTGCATCTCTTTTTCGTTGAAAGCTATCTTGAATCGACAAAATGTACAGATTTGTAAACCTTGTGATATCATCTTAACATTTCAGGAGAAAAAAATTCTTTATCAACTGCTGTTTTCGAAACAAATTTGACTATATATTTTAAAGCTGATGATTTTTAATTATGAAGACAGAATTTTAGGAAGTTGAGTTTTTGGCTGAACAAAGACATAATTGAGTACTTTACACTACATTAAATCAAAATCCGTTACAAAGCTTACTTTTATAGGAGTTTTTGAAATTTTTTCTCTTTCGGATGTTTTTTCCACGCGGTTTCTTTATCTCTACCTTTCATGATGGGTTCACCACTTAATACACTTACAGTATCAGTATCAGAATTGTCTGGAGAATCATTTGCTTCTAGCTCTAACTCTTTAGTAAGCTTCCTAGGGTTTCTGATTGTGACAGAGTACCTTAAAGAAAATAATCAATATTACCACAAATAATCTATTTAGAATCCAAAAAATCAAAAACAATAACACATTTATTGTATCTTTTTTTGTACAAAATAAATTTTCTATTAAGCACCTGTCATAAAATATTAAGAAAACGTCAATGGGTTTTCATCATAATTTTAATATAGTAGAAATAGAAATAAGTTAATATTAGATTTTTAAAATATTAAAAAATGTACCAAATCATGACAACAAATTCTCTATAAAACTTACAATATTATTAATAAAATTTAACATAGCAATATTTTTAAATTATAGTAACAAATATTAAGATTGCTTTTAAATATTATAATTAAATTCTGCTTTTAAATACCATAAACCACGGGCGTTGTTACTCATTTGATCACTATTAAATTCGTTGAAGTAGATACAATTAAAATTAGTTGTAGAAAATACAATTAGATAATTATAATTTACGTGGTTACTGATTCCGAAAACTAATTTTAGTAGTAATTTGTATATAAAATATTTACACATCTGATACCTACTATATACATTATTAACACCTTTCTTTTCAGATTCAGTTTTGTGTTTACCCAACCATTATCCTAATTTGTTTATAATATGCTAGGAATTAAAATGCGTAACACAGTATTAATATAAATATTAGTTATATAATTATTTACAAATAATTTTTAATGATTTGAAAAGGAAAGAAATATCCAACAAAATTATATATCTAATCCAAATTTTAAAAACTGTTATTATCGTAACTACAAATATTATAATTATAAGAAATTAAACCGTTTACCTAATAAGTACCTTTCCTGAAATTTACTATCCAGATAACAATTGCCCTCCGCCATGGACTATTAGAAGTGATAAAGTGATACATTTAACATTATAAAAATTTAATAAACATGATGAACCAGACCTAATCAAATGTTATTTCTTTAACATATTGAACAAAAATATCCTCAATACATGCAAATATATACGGATTTATCAAAAACTGCTGCAAGAGTCGGAGCTGCATTTTCTACAATTCACCACACAGATATCTTTCAACTATACCATCAAAGCAGCGTATTCAATGAAGAAATCTTCACTATATTGCAGGCATTGAAACATTAAAAATCCTATCCAGATCAATATAACTTGTAGTGAAGTTACTTTAATTTCTGTAAAAATTAAATTACTTAGAGTCGTACCAGTTGAACCTCCGCCCCAGAGATTGAGACACTTGCATCAGTGCTTCTTAGACACCAAAGTTCTGATTAAGTAGGACGATTCAAATCGTTGTAAGGAGTTGCAGTGGAAATCCGAGTTCCAGTGGTAGTCCCAGTCCCAGCTACAGTACCTGTCTGTTCACTTCAGCGACTTTTAGATATAGGTCAAGCTGAAGGTTGAAGGAAGCAAAGCCGAAGTCAAACGCAAGTTGTGCACCAGAGAGACCTGACCAGAAGGACCGTATACAGCCGAGCAGACAACAGAGGATCGCAAACCAACCGCCAAGCATACTACGACCGACACCGACGCTAAGGAAGAAATCCGAAACAATCTTTCTTTCGGATTTGGTTTGTTTTTTTTCTTTATTTATTACTGTTCAAACAGGTTTGCACCCAATTACAGAAAAGATGTAATAAGCAAATCAAATTAACATTAGCAGGCACAACAGAATAAAATATATACAAAAGATAAGAAAAAAATAACAGCTTGTAACATACATAACGAGAGTATAAATAATTACATAATAAGGATGGTATGAAAATTAAAAAAAAACAAAAATACAAAATTAAAAAATAACAATTAGCTTCCCAAAAAGTACGTGTTTATGGCTGAAATACTAGAATTAAAAATATCAAGCTGGTAATTCACTGTATCGCACTTTGAGCACATTTTATGTAGTGGAGAAAATTTTAAAATATTAGTTCGGGGAGTGCGAAGGTAAAAGGTTTGATATGCTCTGGATGTTATTCTTAGAACAATAAAATTGATTTTTTGCAGGAAAGATCACTAATGCCCGATTCCACCAACATTTTTAAGGTTTACTTAACGCTAGATAGAGAATATCTTTAGGTTAGGGGTCGATTTCATTTCCACCAAGTCAAATCTTCACCTACACCGGTCTATGGTGGCCCTTTATTTGGGGTCCAAATTTATCCACCTAAACAGTCACCTAGAAAGGAAATTGTAAAGTCTAACCTCATTTTTTTAAGATTTTGTTGAGAACTATTTCATATTTTATCATTTTTGTGTATTTCTGTATAATTTTTGTATCCATACCGTTTTTATCGCTTAAATATAATAATGGAAATGTTTGACGAAGACTTTGAATTACTTGATTTAATTTAAAATGAATTTCGGTATAATTTATAATTAATAAATTATATTTATCAATGTATGTACATACATTTATAGCAAAAAATGAAAGACCGAAAAATAAATAAGAAATGACTACCTGTGTATCATTTGATTTACTTTCAATTATCAGTCTCCCGTTATTAGAATCAAATTTAGTTCATAATCCTATAACTGATTTTTTGTTGATTATTGACATTAAGAGGCCATCTTGCTGGGTATTCTGTGGTCCAGGGCCTCCGCCTCCATCATTTTTATATAATTCTTTTTTATTTTCGCCGTTTTTTTTGGGTAACTATTCTTTCATTTTTCCGTAAATTTTTTTTAGGGACTCGACAGGAGTATAATAAAGACTGGGAGATGAAGTATTGAATTGTTGACAAATTTTTTGCCAGGTTTCTTTTTTTTCCTTAACTGAAACACCATCGGTTTTTTTATTCTCAATAATACGTTTGTGGTGCTCTATAATATTAAGCAACAGCTCTTTTTATTATTTTTGTAATTCGGAGATCTTTTTTTGGATACCATACCTATCCTTTCCTTACGTGGCTTAATCTATTTACTTTAAGTCGCGAAAGAAGTTCAGCGTTGCTGATGGAAATTAACGGATGAACATGGTTTATTCTAAATGAGAGGAATTTTAAAAACCGCCTTTGTATTGATTCCAATTTTTGAATATGAGTATCATAAAATGGGCTCCAAATTATATCCGTATACTCAGTTTTTGACCTAACATATACATAATATAATGTTTTCTCCACGACCATTATTGAATGTATGAATTCCGAAATCATTTTTAATAATAGAATGTAAACATTCATCCTCTAGAGTCTGAATATTTATTCTAAAACACTTGCTTCTTATGTATTTTGCATGTATTTTCATTCTTTATCAAGGTAAAGAATGGATTTTCTGTAATCGAAATAAACGATATGGGATTGCCATGGATTTCAAAAGTGTCAGTGTCAGATACAAAATGGTGACGATAATAATTATTTTCAAACAAGTTTTAATTTAAACAAAATAATGAGTGAAAAATCAACTGAAGTAGATATAGAATTTAATAATATCTGAAATTGCAAATTATGAAAAAACATGAATGCACCAGATTTTAATTTCGGTAAGTGTACCATAAGAGTATAAATATTACTACAATGTAATACAAATATGTCAACAAATAACTTGTGTTCAGATTGAATTTAATTTTGATTCATACTTTTTGATCGTGGAGAAAATATAGTCTGTTACTCGGTTAGAATGAAAAAAATCGACACTCGTGGTTCCTCACACTCGCTGACGCTCGCGTTCGGAATTTTCCACTCGTGTCGAATTTTTCATTCTAACCTTGTTACAGAATCTACTATTCATTGTTTCCGGATGTGCAAAATCTCAGGAGTTACGCAGCAGAATAAACAGTGTCGATGTGAGCAATAAAGGAAAGCTTACTATCAAACGTAACACCCAGGTCGGTAAAAGTGGAAGGTCGCTCAAGGACAGAATTATTTATTTTATGCGGAAAATTAATACAATCATTCTTTAATGTGGGCGACATTACTTTACATTTACTTGCGTTGTTATTTAGACACCAAATTTCAACACGTTTCAAACTTTGAGGAAATCTTTCACATTCTGAAATAATATTAACTTGACAGTAAATCTTGAAGTCATCCGCATTAATAAGCAATTTACCTCCACTGTATTAGCGATATCGTTGATAAAGATGTTAAATAGTAGGGGGCCCAGGTTACTGCCTTGGGGAATACCAGAAGTAGCCAAATAATAAAAACTACACACTGTTTTGTATTACTAAGATAAGAGGAAAAAATACTGATTAGTGCTTTTAACACTGTGTTCTATCGTTTACACATTCAGCCAGGAATTGAGTTATGTTGACCAGGTTTGTGACAGTCGAGCGTCCTTCATAAATCCATATTGATTACATGTAAAGACGTTACTAATATGACTACAAAAAATAAGTTTTCAAATACCTCATAATAAAGGAAAATGCTCCTCAATGTGACCACTACAAAATGTTATTAACAATAAAGCATATATTAATTGAGTTGTCAAGCCTATAATAACATCAGAAGAAAGTATCATCTCCCTCAAAATTTACAGTAACATAGACAATATTTTATCATTTTTAAAAGAGATAAATTTATATAATATTTAAAGTGTTAAATGAAACAAAGTATGTAACTGAAGTTGTCGCCTATAAACTTTTTTTTAAATTGTAAGCCTAAGATCATTCACCGTTTAAAAAATTTTGCACCTTCCTTTTAAAGTTTTTAGTAGAGTATTTTTTGATAAAATCATTCACAATATATTTTTCAGTACAACATGTACAAAACATTAATCATTAAAGATAAAAACAAAAAGTTTTCTAAAATATTTCGTTTTTGTTAATAAAGATAAATTATTAGTAGCCAAATTCCCTGAGAATAAAAAATTTAAGACATCCGGTATATTTCATTCGATTACAATATTTTGTATTATCTAAATTGATTAGATTCGATGCCAGTTACCAAAAATAATCATGCTATAATTTGATATGTGTATACTAACTATATCAAATTAGTTGAATGCGTATGTGAAATATAAAATTATTCTAAAAAAAAGCTAATACATATCTCGACATTTCGTGACCGAAATCTGTATCTATTGTTTATTTTTAAGCAATAATTGCGCAAAAATTTCTTAACCGTAATAGCCGCGATTACATGATTATCATTATATATATTAAAAGCTCCTTAATATAATTAAGCTACTGCGACCGAAGTAATAATTCATTAATTTAATATAACAGGTTTATTTGTATTGTTTTATATTGTAATATATAAAGAGTGACCTAGAAATAATATAATTTAACTTCAAAAACCTTAAAAACTAATAAAAATAACTAGGTTTGCCTAATTGATTTTATTGCTAATCAAAATTATGCTTCTATATAATCTACATCGTTAAATACTTATTATTAATAACTTCTATTACGTTATAAATAATTAATGAATTCTAACCTACATACTAAAACTAAGACTAATATTTTATTATTAGACAAGGTTGGTAAAATTGTATGTACATGAAAAATAGCTTAATCTCCTAAACAAAAATAAAACCAATTTTTACATCAAAAGATTTAAACATTTAACTAGTGCCATTTTACATAATAGTTGAAAATAACAATCTAATTAAAATTTAAATCTAACATATTAAATTTAAAAATTTACATTATAAATTTTCTCACGTTCAATTTTGATTGAGCGTGAATTCAAATTCTTTTCCCAAATGTTATTCGGACTTTTTTCCCAAAGTGAGTTTAAATGAAATTTCAAAATTGTTCGAATCAAGAGGAAACAAACAAATTTTTTTTTTTTTTTTAAACAACCAATAGGGTTAATGTAGGCCTGAATTTGTAGATTAACAAAAAAATAAACAAAAATAAGTGAAAAATACTTATAAATTGTCGTGCGGTTTTTGAGCCTTTACAAAACTCGCCAATTTTCACAAAAATCTGTATAAATCATCTATATTGTTTAAAGATCAGTTTTCAAAAAAAAGTTTTCCATTTTTATCAATATATTATTTTTGAGGTTAGTTTTGTTTGGAAATACAATTACTTACAAGACGTTGCCAACAATGTAAATCCGAGAATTTTTGGTCTATATTTACTGGTTTTTATTAGACTAGCAATTTTGTTGTTTTTCTTTTTTTTTTAAACTATAAAAATAATTTGCCAAAATAAAGTGACTGATTTATATTAGACTAACTGTCAGTAGATAGAACGTTCTTTAACTTTAACGGTTCTGTAACTAATGACAACGACGTTTAGATTGTGACAATTGTACAAGAAATCAACTTGTAAAGTTTTATTCTAAACGTCATTGCCTTTACTTACTGAGTCTTTAAAGTTAAAGGACGTTCTATCTACTGACAGTAAGTCTTTAACCATATAATCCTACGTAGACGCGCCTTGCTTATATTTGAGTTGTACCCAATATTATTTATCGGAGACGACGTTTCAATGTTGCCAGGTTGCCAGAATTTTCAGAGTGTCTATAAATATTCTAAATGCCAATTACGTTTACATTGCCTGGTATCTTTACCATTTGGCAACAACGTGATTTATGTTTGATATTGTCTGTATATTGCCAGGTGGTATAGGATAACAAATCATGGAATAAAGTGATAGATCGATCATGTCAACATAGGCGTAACACTTTCTAATAAACTCGATATTTTTCTAGTTTTTGCATGTTTATGTACAAAATCTTGTGCTAGTTTATTTATGTTTGAAAAATATATAAATCGTTTTATAGCTACAGCATTTAAAATATCTTTGTGACAACGTAAGAACGGTACTTCTATGAGTTCGTCGTCTCATCCCCCTTCCATGCCTAAATAATATCTGGCACAAACAATTCTTCCAGCTATAATATACACCTGTGTAGAATACAGAGAACAGTACATTGGTCCTAAAAAATATACAAGGTCTCTCACCCTTCAGAGAAAATTAAAAATGCGAAAAATGAGAAAGAAAAGTTTTATTATATCTGACATTTTCTACAGTTGTTTTTATCATAAGATTTAAAAACGTTTATGAGTTTGGGACATTTTAACATATTTTGGATGTTTCTTTATGTCCATTTTATAAAACGTTTTATTTTGGTCCTCAAACGTTCTGAACTTAAATGAAATTGTTGGATTATATTCATTTTGACGAAATTTACAAAAGAACTATGACAGGCCCGTAATTAAAAATTATTATCACTGATAATGTTAAATATTTCAGATAAAGCGTCGTTAAAATGACAAGTGTAATATATCAGTGAATTTGTAATTTAACGGTTTATAAATAATATTGGTATCAAAAAAGACAATTCCGGAATTAAAAAAAATAACTTGATGGTAGCCGTTAAACGTCGTATTAAAGATTTATTGATGCACTTTTGTAAAAAAATTCAGATACAGTAAAGCTTTTCTTTTCCATTTTTTGATATTTTTAGTTTTCCATGTATAAATCCAGAAAGGTGAGAGTACCTGTAACACATGATAAAAGAAACGGCCTGTATATAGTCAAAGGCCGTTGTAAAGGTTTGTCCTTTCCATTTTATTTTCTCCAAAAATACACAATGTAGCTACTGTAAACATCCACTTAGCGGAAATCTGTTACGGAAAAACATTTACCACGGTAACCAAGTCAGAGTTTACGAAAATGCTTAGTTTCGAAGTTGCCCACTTCGGAATAGCGAAAAAGTGTTGTCCTGATGATGGTAATTATATTAACTAAATTCAAGGGTACTAATCCGATGTTGCTGATATGCTTATGAAGTTGTTAACGCTAACCCTGTTTACTAAAGTTCCAGGCTAATATTCTTATGTTGCGGATATTTTTAGTTATGAATAAATTTAATGAGTGTGCCCGACCGTCATTTCGAGTATAAGTTTTTTTTTTATTTCGTATTATCAAATTTGACAAAAATAGCACTTTCAGCTCTGGAGGGGCACAAGAGCACCCACTATTGGAAAATAGACAAATACGACCACTATTTAGTTCTATGACGTTTTGTTTTGTTATTTAATATATTTATTGATCCGAGTCCGAGTATGGTCAAAAAATGATTTATTCTTAAAAAATCTCCGAAATGTTAGAAATTAGGCGCGATTAAAGTCGCGAGATCTGTGGTTCGAACAAAAGACGCAAGTCAATTGCAGTAACATGTCCAAATTAGTATTAAACAGGAGTATAACACTAGTAGGCAACCCTAAAGGTGGCAAACCATGTAACGAACCCAGTACGCTTACAAACAGTAGAGTTAACATTAAATATCTAGAAATCTTGGTAATCTAAAACGCAAAACAACGACACCAACAAGTGGCGCATAAGTTAAGCAAACTATTTAACTTTTTAAGGTTTTTCTCACATTTTTATATTGCATATTTTATTTTATCCTTTCCTAGTACCACCAATTTTCCCTCTCCCATTTAAACTTCTAATTATTGTAACAGCCAAGTATACTTTTAGTATGCATTTTCTCTGTTTTTTTAAACAATTAATTTGCTGTTTCCTCTTGTTCAATTTAATATCGAAGCATTAAATTTTGTGTGGTAATAGATTTTGAATTTTATTATATCTTCACAATTAAAATGTATTCACTTAATAAAAAAAATTCAAATTATTTTAACCATTTTTCTGTTAATTTTGTGTGTAAATAAAATATTGTACAATACACATATGATAATTCATCATTATAACGGAGTGATGCAATTTCCACACAAATAAATTAATAATGCTTTTATCCCACTTAAATAACGTAAACATCTATTAACTATATCAATAAATAGGTTCTTCAACTTTAATTATATTATTCTTATATGATGACTAAAATTTGATCATAAAAGCTACTATAGTTTTTATTCCATAACTATCTTCTTTCAAATTTCCAGGTCAGCAAACTTGATGATGAACAACCTAGACATATCGTAGACTCTATCTATACTATACTAACAAGGTCGTATTTTAGATGCCGACGTTTCAATATTCTTTCTATTCATTCAATACGCTTTAATTAACTTATCAATTATTATTTAGAACAATATCTTTCAACGATTGAAATTGGGCGTTGTATATACGAAATAATGAAATATTACATATAAATAAATATTATCAACGATCAGAGATTGTGTAATGTAATTGATTAGTATACTTTTAAATTCGATTTGACATTGAATTAGTTCCTCGAGTCGTTATTACAATTCCTTTGGACAAGCCCCTAAATACAGAAACGAAATCTTAAGGTCATCACTTAAATTCGGCTAAGCGTGAATATAATAATTTTTATAATACTCTAGATATATTTTATACTAGTAATTTGTTAAATGAAATGTTTAAGTAAACTTCCTTTATATAAATTTATTGTCATATAATATACAGAGCGACTAAATTTATTCTCGGAGCCTGGAGTAATTTATAGCTGATTATTAAATTCAATGCCAATGTTCCAGGATCTAAATAACTGTGTCGAATTATTAGACAGTATTGTATAATGTTTTAGTAGAACTAAGTGAATTACGATGTCAAACGCTTAACAAAGATCTACTAATAATAATCCAAATGTTTATTTTTATTTGGATAATTGGACTAGTGGAATTTTTGCAGTAGATATACTACAGATTTTTCTACCGTTACTCTAGATACTGGTTATAATGAAAAATCATGCGCAGAAGCAATTGACAGAACAGAAGGGTCTGCCGAAACTGAAAACTCTTCTGCCCTATCAGCATCCTCTGTTATCTACTAAGCTAGTGCATTTTCGGCGTTGCTTTGGTGCATGATTTTTCATTATGTATTTAGTCTGCGTCACATTTTAAATATATAGCGCAATTTTAATTTGGACCAATAGTAACCGAGATAAATCGATATAGCATTCTCTCTCTCTCTCTGACACGCTGAACTTCTGGATCCTCTTACTCTTACACATTGAATTCCCTATCTATAGTGGCGGTAAAAAACCTGTAGTATATCTAATTTTCTTCTATAAAATCAGATGTTATTTAAGTCATTTATTTTTGGAAAAATTTAAACTTAACCCGTAAAATTTAAATTTGCCTATAATTATTTTTCTATTATTTCTAATTAATTTTTTTTTGAATATTAATAGTACGTATCTCGATAACGTTTTGATAATTTTTATAGTTATCAAGTAATTCAATAAAAATTTGTTAATTTTTTTTTCTGATAAAAATACAAAAACATTGAGCGGTTATTTAATTTTTCATTTCATATTACGTAATAAATTAATAAAAATTGCACATCTCTTCCTTTTGATGTTGTTTAAATTTAAATGACGAATTTTTCACTTACTATAACAACTAGTTCTTGGCTGAAGAAAGCAATATGTAAAGACCATCTGCGTTGTTACTTTAAACGGGGAAAATTTAGAATTTTACCAGCGCAATAGTGTATACTGTATGAAACAAAAAATTACACAAAAAAACATGTCGAATTGTACTGGATTATCTTTTTAGGTCCCGTGAGTCCAACAAAACCATTTTCTAAAAATTATCTGTAGAGTTTGGCATAAGTTTGGAACCAATTTTGGGAAAAAAATAAAGTTTTTACTACGTTTTCATTTTGTGTACTGGACTAAACCTACATTTTTTTTTAAATGTATCATTATAATTTAACTGCAGATTTAAAAAGACTTAATCCAGCTTTATAAAAATATACGGTTTTGCTATTGTATACTGAGTGGTTAAAAAGACATAGGCATTTTTTGACACATATATTATACACATATTTTCATTTCTTCTTTATGCATGAGAAAGCATTAAAGCAATAAAGCAATGCTGATCTATAGATATGACACATACTGTCAGTAGATAGAACGTCCATTAACTTTAAAGATTCAGTAAGTAAAGGCGATGACGTTTAGAATAAAACTTTACAAGTTTCTTGTATAATTGTCATAATCTAAACGTCATTGTCATTAGTTACAGAACCGTTAAAGTTAACGAACGTTCTATCTACTGACAAATAATATAGTTGAAAATTAAAATGTCATGGCAACCCCTATAAGTTTCAAATGGGTTAGTATATTTATACCAAAATTTGGTTCCAATTTGATAGTCGATCTATACATATTTGAAGTCGTAAACTTCAAATATGTAGAAATATACCGGGTGTTCCATTTCAATTTCCCATTTTCATGTCATTTCCGGTCAAACCGAATATTAGCTATATCGGAAAAAAAGAAGCTGTATTATAATAGACTAAAATTTTACATAAATCTATTAATCCATTTAAATGTTATAAGGGTGGCCCGTGACCCATTTACTCCCGATATACATTTTTGAACTTTTGTAATTTTTGAGACCTCTCCATGTTAAAATAATTGGGTCCCTTTTCCCTCAGAACTGCACATGTAGCTTAAATCTTTCCATATAAAGAAAAGTAGTCTCTTTATCCCTTGTTCATATCGTAATTTAATTTGTCCAGTTTTTTTTTTACCAAAGCCAATTCTGTACAACAAAATTTTAAGAAAAATGCACAGATAGGCTAATTAAATTGTGACACGTATAAAACTTTTAGCTTTCTATAGCTGCTGCATTTTAATTTAAAAATTTTAATAAAAAGCATAAAGAGATAAATTAAATTATGTAAGCTGTAATAATTTTAATTTTCTACAGCTACCACAATTTAATTTAACAAAAATTAAATTGTAGCAGCTGTAAACATTATAACTTTCTGCAGCTGGCACAATTAAATTTATCTCGTTTATTTTTTAACAGAACTTTAAGAAATTCAACAGACAAATAAATTTAATTATGAGAGTGTCTAGAGGTGCGTCTAGTCGGACCCGCTGAAAATCCAATTAGTCCGTCCGAGCTTCGCATGTGCACGGTCTGACTGCCTAATAGTTGTATGTTAACTTTAAAGTTTGATTATTCATCACAATGATACGATATGGTCTAATGGTAGCATGTGTGCGAGTGTTCGTTATATATAGAAGTTCCTGGTTCGATTCCTGAGGATATCTTTTTTTAATTTTTTTTTAAGAAATAAATGGAAGTTATTTCTCTTTTTTAAATACGCAGGCTAGATTTAGATAGTTAAGACTTCTTTTCGTAAAATAAATTAAAATACACAGGTTAGATTTAGATAGTTGATACTTCTTTTAATAAAATAAATTTAAATACACAGGTTAATTACGCTGGCTCTGCTAGACTCTTGTTTTATTTTTTTATCTTTTCTTATATTTATTTCAAACTAAATCCTAACAGCCGATTGACGGACCTTTTTCAATTAGACGGACCTATTGAATTTTCACCGGGTCCGACTAGACGGACCTCTAGACACTCTCTTTAATTATAACTTTCTACAATTGTAGGACAAAATAAAAAGGTAATTAAACCATAAAAAATTTAATAAGATATAGTATCGATTTTATTAACATACTTATCTTTGTGTTGCAAACAATTTCTTTTTAAATATTCATAGAAAAAAATTGAATATAGTAAGTTTCACTAAAAATATTTTTTTTTCATGTTTCTTTTGATATTATTTTATGTTATATTAAAAGTAACTATTATCTTCCTAATAATGGCCAGTGTTGCCAGATTCTGTAAAAAAGAAGAATATTTAAATTAATTTAACACAAATCATCTCGACTTTTACAATGTTGAATCTGTTTTCTTCATGTAAATTTTTTTTTCTTTAAAGTTTTAATAATTTCTTTGTTATTGATTTTTATATATTTTATCCCCCATTATATCCCTATATTCTATACCTTCTTTTAAATGTTCATTCCTCATCTTTGCTAATTTTTTACATTCATATATTCTTCTTGCTCTACTATTAATTTTAATAGGGATATGGGGACAAGACGGGGTATTAAAAGGGCTTCTGAGCTCATATATGAATTGGAATTATTTATTATTATTTATTATTCTTTATCTTGGTTCTAATCTCCTGCACAAGAGTATTGTTGGCACTTCTAGCACCGAATTCATCCCTCAGATGATTGTGAGTATAAATACCTACAGTATACACATTCAGCATCTCATCTGATTTTGAAGAAGATCTGGATAGTTCTCTTTTATTTTGGCAAACTCTTGGTTCATCTTTTGGCTTTATTTAACTTATTTTCTGTTTTAATGTCACCGTAGACTAAGAACTAGGCCTAACAAAAAGGCGTTTTTCCAGCCTCAGCTTGGATTTTTCTTTTTTCAATTGCTATTTTTCTTTTTTATCATTTGTTGCAATTTTGCGATTCGGATAGGGTAGCAGCTTTTCCATGTTTGGCATCAAATGAAGGCCAATCCAATCTGGTATAGGCATGATATCTTTAGAAGTAGGCATACACTCTGGTTGCGAGTTTGAACCAGTATTTGGTTATCTGATTTTCAGTTTGATCGGCAGATTTAGTTGCAAATCCATTTACATATGGAACAGTAGAACACATGATGGTCCTGCTTTGTTGCAGGAACATGTCAGGTATGGCTTTATTTTCATTTAAATCAATAGGATTAGGCTTGTTTTAGTTTTATGAGATAGGAGCAGGCCTATGAGTTGTTTTCGATGAAGCGTAGTCGAGCTTATTGAAAACTTTTTGGTTAATTGGCCATTAACCAGTTTTTTAAAGCTATTTGTTGCAGTAGTCATTTTAGGCTCTGAGAAAAGCAGTTTCCTATATTTTAGCAGCTGGAAATTATATCACAACACGACCCTGATTTGTTCTCAGCCATATAGAAACTTCCCGGTAATATAATACATTTAATGGTCTCATGAATCTATCGTCGAGGGGCTGTAGGTGATGAGTGCATCATAGTGCATCATAGTATATAATACCTTTCAACTCCCAATCACTACTTAACAATTATACATTAAATTTAAAAAAATCTTAACAAACTCTCATATTTCCTGGTATATTTTAATCGCATATCTCTTTCCACAAAATAAATGTTAAATGAAAGTAATTTGGAAAGTTTCCCATCTTTGTCTTTTCTTTGATGCTGTTTATTACTCTTTATCTGTTTTTTTTTTTTGCTCTGGCTATTTCAGTCTTTTTGTTATTTGTCCGCTGTTTGTCTCTCCTTCTTCGGTTTATTTTATTTTTTTAGTTACTTTATTTATTTATATATTATTTTATTTAAAAAATTACTTTTTCATGTTCTTATTTCTACTATACGGTTTAAAATTAAAAAAATACAGAAAATATGATTATTTCGTTGCCTGTAGCTTTCTACTTTGAGTAAGTTTTATTTGTTTTTAATTACATGTAAAATAGAAATTAAATAATTTAATAATTTTTTCATTTAGCCTATTTTTCACTTATGCAATAAGTGTAAGGAGAGTTATATTGACAATAATTGCTATGTCAGACACGCTTTTTGCTTAAGTTTGCATGTATATATTTTCAACAATGACCGCGACTTATGTAATAAAAAAAAATAAAAAACTAAGCATGTAAACTCTGTTTAACACCTCAAATATATTAATTCACATATACATCACAATTTAATTTAATTATTGTTCGTGGATAAGTATGTAATTAATTACCAATTATATGAATGTCAGCTAGATAATTTTTTTGAAACTGAATAAATTTTTTTACCATCCGAGTACATTATTACATATATACATTATATTTCATTTATTGAAATGACACGTTGAATTTGTATCTGTTTTTATTTTAAGTAATAAGGTTTGTGTTCTATAGGATGCAAATTTGAAAAGCAGCAGTGGATAGTTTAATCAGAAACTATTTTTATGACTATAATTTGTTTAACTAGTGGTTGGTATTTAATAATAGTAAATTAACCTTGATTTTTTTTTCAGGTAAGCAAAATATTGAAAATTACACCTATCTTACACGTAAGTAGTATTCGTTTTCTAGTAAAATTAATTTTTTTTACTATACTCTATACAGAGAAAATATTTTATAATATAAAGCATATATGATTAAAATCTGAGTGTATTATAGTAATAAAATTTTAATAGTTCAAGAATTTGTCACAATTAATCTAGTTTATAAATGATTTATTATAGATTTTTCACCTCGTTGAAACAGTTCATAATCTGGAGGTTATGAATTCACATTCCACTCATTATGATTTTTTTATTTATAAATAAATTAGTTGTTTTTTAATGTATTGTTACTGAAATAGCTTTATTACTAATAATTTTTTTATTTATAAATAAATTAATTGTTTTTTAATGTATTGGTACCAAAATAACTCTACTACTCAAAAATATATAAAAAAACATGCTTATTATTAAATTAAATTTATAAACTATCATGCGAAAGAGTATTTTTTATAAAAAAGGGCATGTCTGAAAAATTAAGGCACATAGGAGAGAAATTCAATAATAGAACATGCAAAATATCCTAAATATTAATTTGACTAATAAAAATGAAAAATAAAAATAAATGCATATCCAATTAAGTTTGATCTATATGGAAAACTTTTTTATTCTTAGTTTTATAAAAAAAAGGACGTATAATAATTCGACCACCGACTTGGAAACGTGTTAATCCGACAGGTCAATTTAAAACATAAAAATGAAAATAATTTACATAGTTTTTACAAAATTATAAGAAAAAGCTTTTACTAATATATATCGTGATATTGAATGATTGTTGTATTCATATAACTTGTTATATACATAGTAAATTTTCTGTTTAATGTTATTTATTTTGAGGTGTTGAATATTTGCACTTTTTATTTTTACATAAATCTCTGATTGAAAATCTATTAAAACGGTTGTAAATTGAAATATATTTGGATGAGAATTATAAAAATCGGCATTGAATCGCGCATGAAAAGATTCACATTCATTAGTTGTGCGTCGAGAAAAATTAGTCTCAAAAGCCCAAATATTTGATGGGGAAACAGTGTCATTATTAAAGTAACTTTGATTCAAATAAGTTCTAATTTCTATAACTCTAGGATCTTGTGGCAATAAATAAAAAAGTTCATAATTACAAAGCGGGTTTCAAAAAGTGTACACAAAATATTAGTTTGTACAACAAGTGCGCAAAGCGTCACTTTTCCAATGAGTGCAGAAGTTTGTACACAATATTTTTTCTACAACCACATTTATTAATAACTTATATAGGTATTCTACTTAAACTTTGAAAAGAAATAATTAAAATATGATTATTGAATACAGAAAAATTAATTTGTTTATAATTTATAAATTAAAATAAATAATCAAATAAATAGTTTACTTACTTTTAGTTTCAATTTCAAATTTGAACTCACAGAAATTCACTATAATGTTAAACTGTCAAAAAATGTTGACAGGTCATAGCTGTCTGTGTTTGACATTTCCGTGGGGAAAAGTGCCATAGGGCGTACTTTTCGCACGCTAAATTATTACTTTTCCCACGAATATCAGAGAAATTAAGAAAAGGCCTGCTTTGCGTATACAAATTTGTGTAGAAAAGCGTGTTTTGTATAGTGGTTGTAGAAAAATGAATTTTTAATAATTTCCGATAATCGATAATTTATCTTTATACTCTGCACCAAGACCCAATGTATGAATTTTTTAAACCAATTTTGGCACAAGTGGAACCTACAACCACTAATTATTGTTAATGGCCATGCAAAACGATAACTATTATGAATGGCTAATTCACAATCCATAATAATCACTTTTGGGCTAAAATCTATGTCTAATTCTTTACATTTATATTGATTATAGTATTCTAAAAAGAGTTACATATGTTTCGGTTTTTTTATTAGGTAACAAACAAAAAATAAGCGGAATATAATATCTATTTTTGAAACCATGGATAGTAAACAATTAATAAAAAAACTGAAACAAAATTGAAAAGTATCTTTCATTTATAATATTTCTGTGGATTTCAAGAAATGTAAATTTGAAAAATAGGAACACACGATGATATTATTTGTTTCATCAATTGCCAATACAAAATCTTCTTTTCTATCCGTGTTTAGGGTTAATCATTTAATTGCAGCAATAACTTCTCCTCGAGTACTCGTAATTTTTGGCATTTTTTTACGCCTTCCCAAGTATATAGATTTTCTAGCAATGTTTACGTCTGCTACGGTTAAAAGTTCTTTAAACTTTTGTTTTATTTTACTGCGAATTAATTTGGATGCTTTTTCTGATACATTTTCAACTGCTTTCATTTTCACTGCAGTACTGGCAATATTTGTAAACTGTCCATGATTGTGCTCACCACTTTTTTCCTGATTGAATTTTCATCGGACACAGTTGAATATAATTTTGCAGAACACGAACGAATTTAACACCTCCAACAAATCAAATCATTTGCAATTGTATGTACTTTTGAATATTTAAAACCCTAACTTAACAACATTTTATTACCTTTTTCACCTATTATAGTTTGTGTTATTTCAGTAATGGTAACAAAAATAGTATTATTACAACCCAACTTTCTAATATACAAGCGAAACTGATACTAGATAACATTTATTTATATTAACTACCCCCAAACCCCCAAATAACGTTCAGAATAATATTAAGCACGCTTATAAATCATTAAAACCGGTGGTCGAAATGTTCTCCATTCATAATCCTCAAATTTTGCTATAATAGGATTAAAATGGTTTCGTGGTCGAATTGTAAAACTCCAGAAAAAAGTTATTCTTTATAAAAAGTTCTCCATGGTCTAAAACTTGAAATACAACCATCAGGTATCAAAATTTTTTTTCAAACGGTTTTGGCTTAAAATAATATGTGGAAACTAATTTTTAACAGTTCACTTCGAACTTTGCTCCAAGAAAAAAATTGGAAAAAATATTTTTTTTTTTAAATATGAAGCTGTGATTTCATATTGATACGTACATATTGTAAGTTATCTAAATAACGTTTTTCGATGTTATTTAAAATAAGGGTACATTACTCTTGAGCAAAATTTATATTTTTTGACGTCTCTCATTTACGGGTAAAATAATGTATTATACATATGATGGTTCCATTTTAGGTTCTAGACCATGCAAAACTTTTTATACCGCATGACTTTTTTTCATAAAATTAACAATAAAAAAGTTTCCCATATGGTTTCGACTTAACTGGACACCCTGTATAAAATTTTCTGTTAATGTGTTAAATTCTACATATAAAAAATATAAACGCCGTTGTATTTTAGGATAAATTAACATAAAAACCAAAAAATACAAACAGTACGTATTTATTTTATAAAATGTGGTACTGTAAAATGAAAGCAAATTTGGTTACCTTCAATAAAAAAGAGTTTTACTAAGGTGAAGGTAAATATGATATAGTTTTTAATTAGTTTATACAAAATGTGTTTATCAATTCACGCTTTTAAAAACACTAAAAAAAATTAAAAATTTGTCAATTATTACAACATAGTTCTTAATTTGTAGGATGGACAACTTCATAAATCTTTTCTGAAAATTGTTTTTTATTTATTTTTTAAATAGTGCCAATAGATCACAATTACCCCGGAGCTTGGGACAAAGGTAATAATAATTTTAAAGTACTTATGATTAATTTATTTGAAACTGGCAAATGTATACAAATCATAGTATATTGATTATTTTGTTTTTTACTAAATTAAAATACTCAATTAAAAAAAAGTTATAAACTTATTTCAGTTTGTGCAAAAACAAATTTAGCACTCTAAACAAATGATAGGTTACTAAAAAATAATACAGACATAAATATCATAATTTAACACAAGATTAAAATAAAAAATATTCAGTGAGTACCATAAGTGATACCCCCTTATTTAACTCGCTACTGGACGCTTGTTAGGAAAATCATAGAGACACGTCGACCTTTGATTACTACAATGTACATTTTTGGATGAATCGTTTACCCCTAATTTCATCCCTTACTGAAGGGGAGTAACCCTTTCGAAAAATTTAAATAGCATGGTGGTGAGTGATAGCTCTATTCAACCGTGCAAAAAATTTTAAATTTGCTTCATTACGTGTTGAGTTATTAATGTTTAAAAATAACAAAACACCACAAACACGAAGGCAACTAAACTAACACTAACCGCATCTGTTATTACAATAAATATTCAAAATATTCCCCGTTGATCTCCTGGCAAAAATAAAGTCTATTTTCAGTTTCAGCCCTGACGCTTTGCAAAGTTTCAGGAGTAATTGTTGCACATACTTGCGTAATCCGCGCTCTCAACTCATGAATAGAGTGACACTGAGTCTCGTATACTTTCGATTTTAGAAAAAATCTACAGGGGTTAGATCTGGTGATCTTGGAGACCATTCCACAGATCCTCAGCGTTTGAAATAACGTTTGATAATTGCGATGGGCCTCATCAAAAAGAACAATCGCTTCGTATTTCTCATTTAACTCACGTGGTGCAACCACTGTTTGGAGATGAATTTGCAATCAAAACTTACAGCTAGAATACACTGAGTGGTACTCTCCTTTGCACGGCTGGATAGAGAATGAATCCCCCTTTAAAATGAGCTACCACTCAACACCACCTGCTGTTTAAGTTTTTGAAAGGGTTTCTCCCATCCAGTAAGGGATGAAAATAGGGGTAAACTATTCATACAAAAATGTATATTGTAGAAACCAAAGGTCGACGTGTCTCGGCGATTTTCCTAACAAGAGTCCAGTAACGAGTTAGATAATTGGGGTAACACTTATGATGTTCACTGTATTATCTTCCACCATTAGGCTAAACTATAGCCGTCAAATGACATGGCAAATGTAAAAGAACCACGTCTATTGATACTTGGCTCTGGTAAAACCAAAACAATTTCATGTTGCTTTATATTATCAATGTATTCAAGTTTTTGCCATGAAAATATACTGCTAGACATTTTTGCAAACCTAACTCTCCAACCATCATCACATGCCTTGATAACCATTCCAACAAAATACTTTATTGCTTTCTTTGTGAGATATTTAACTAAAACGCAAGAAATCAGACATACATTTTGGTCAACCTGTTTAGTTCCATCGATAGAAATATTTTCAATCTCTTGCCAAAATTATTTTGTTTTCGATTCACTACCTCTTTTGTCGTTATTAATTCCGCACCAGGACATATTTTATTCTGTGAGATTTGGTTTGTTGTCGAATGATGTGCTGCTACTGGGTTCTTTTATTAATATTTCTTTCGATGTACTTCCACTGGTAGTAGCCACTGCGCAACGTTATTTGGTAATGAAATTTCATCACATTTTTCTTCTTCGACGTGCACATTAATCTTATGATCATTCCATCCCTTGATAGCTATTGGTGGGAATACCTTCTTTGGTATAACATTTTTATTAAAAGGAGTAATTTCTACTTTTCGAAATCCACCTTTTGTAAGTTCTCTTGAAACTGCGAAAACATTTTCTTTGGGAGTTTTAACGTTTAGAACAAATAGCTGTTATGCTGTGGCAGTTTCATTATCGTAATATTATGTTGAATAGCTGCTTCAAGTTGTTCCAAACTTATATGGGTTGAATGAGCATCGTAAATTATTAAAATGGACCAAGTGCTGTTATCGAATTATTTAGGAAATATCGGTCCCTATCCAGCCCTTCTTAGTAGCAGCATAAACGGTGCCTGAAAAATTTGTTTGGGGAACAGCAAGCCACTGGTCCCACAAGTGTTTGCTTTTATATATTATTAAAGGTGGCGCTATATTCCTATTTGCATTGTACATCAAAAGAATTCTGATATTATCCTTTCCTGGAGAACTTATTGTTGTTTATTTATCACACGGACAACTTTCGACTTTCTGGGGTCAATACTTAGGCTGCTCTCATCGGGGTTCTATGTTCCGTGAGGTTTATCGAGAAGCTGAAGTTCTGAATTGGACCAACACTTTTGTGGATTTTCGAGGGTCAAGTTATGGCGTTTTTTGAAATTAAGAAATCGGTACTCACCGGGAATTCCTTCTTTAAAATTATTATTATTATTATCTGCTACAAATCTTCCTAGTACTTTAAATACTTCTTTTCTAAACAACCGGAATCCCAACTTTTAAAAGGTTTTTGCTGGTTTTATCTTTAACTTCTGATGATGTTAACATGGTTAGCGAAACGTACATAAAGTGTTAAAAAAGTGTAGATTTGGTTAGTGGTGACGATATTCTTCAACATTGTTGAAAACCAATGGTTAAAAATTTCCAATTCAAATAAAATTGAAGCTAATGATTTCAGTAAATATTAAAACTTATTCGCGTATTCAGAATTCATTTTTAAAAGCTTTCAAATGAGGTGTGACATGGTGTACTTTCTCATTTAAAAATATTTGTAACCTGAAGAGGAATCACGCATGATTTTAACAAGGGGGTCATACTTATTCCAACGCACTGTATAACTTGCGCTTGGTATAATACGTATTTTGTAAGGGATAAGTTACAAAAATGAATTCGCTAAAATATTTTTGTTACATTTTTTGTATGTTCTTAAACTAACAGTAAATTATGATACAATACAATTTTAAATTCCGAAAGAAATGTAAGAATTTGCATAATTTTAAAATTTAAATTTTACAAATAACCTATACAGTATATTCCATCGGTCCACATAAGAGAAATATGCTAAACACGTGTGGAGGTAGAAATTTGTTTATATTAATTATTTTATTATTTTAAAATCAATGAGTATTGGTACTTTTATCTATCTAATCACTGAACATATTATCATCATAATTTATATTTTTGTATAGTCCTAATGTATTAATAAAAAATTTGATCAATAATAAGAGATAGTTTAATAAAACATATAAACTGTCAAAGCTTCTTTGTTATAACTTTTAAAATTTTGATTTTTTTTATTAAGTTTAAATAAATACTTATTATTATTATGAAAGGCCTAACAGCCAGATAATAGTAATTTTCTATTACTTTCTCGTTAAGTAAATACCAAGATGTTTATTATTGTTGATGGTTAATGACACTTATAAAATACCTCTTGCATTATTTAAAACCAGTATTATTTAGATATACAGAAATAAATCTTCATTACACCGGATTTGTTATTCTAGATATAATAGAAAGAATTTAATTGCGAAAAACATAAAATGAAATTACAAATACAGTTGCATTGCTCATATGTAACTCGTAACGTGTAAAGAGGAAATATTAAAAAGTAAATTGTTAATAAAGTAAATTATGAAATAAGTGATTAGTGACACCAGAAAAAGAAAAGATTTAATCCTTCAAAACATTGCAAATTGCTAAATAATAATTTTAAAATTGGTCAGCATATTTTAAATGATCTGTGTTGGTTATTGACGGATGACTGGAAATGGATTAATTAGATTACAATTTAAAAATGTCCATTGACCGACTTATTAATTGCTGGCACAATAACATATCATTAAATTATAGGTATATTCGGTTTATTTCTAAATAATTCAGCAAATTGTCCATTCATTTATCATAGCACTAAATTGGTCTAATATAAAATAATTGATCATTCAGAAACTTGTTATATAATTTAACGGTAGGTCATTGATACATACTAATTACTAAACTAAAAAAAATGTTTATAGCTAAACATAGATTGAGTGATATATACATTTTAATTAAATCTAGGCTGATTGACCGACCGTCCAAAAATTTTATCTGTGGGTTTGGGTTCGTTTCTGTTATATGTAAAACTGAATTTGTATTAGTTTTTTCAGTGACCCCTGACTGCTCCGTCACAGAATAAACTAATTTTAAACAACAAAATATTATAAAGTGAAGAACGGACCTCGATCAGAGCTTGGGTTTGAGAGTTATAGTGCTTATATCCATGCATCCAGACGTCCTGACAGGATTTTTACCTCTCGCCCTTCAGATAAGAGAGGTATAGGAATCATGCTAAAAATTGGGTAGTGAGTTTTCAATTGATAAACACGTTTTGGGGTCCCTAGAATACGATTTTAATATTTTCGCGATGATGTCTGTGTGTGTGTGTGTTAGTGTGTGTGTGTGTTAGTGTGTGTGTGTGTTAGTGTGTGTGTGTGTGTTAGTGTGTTAGTGTGTGTGTGTGTGTGTGTTTGGATGGATGTTGTAGTAACGATAACTCAAAAACTACTGAATAAAAAAATTTGAAATTTTGCATACAGGATTCTGATACCCTAGATTAGATCTGATTAGATTTTGGTGCCCATCGCACAACCGGAAGTGGTAGTTGCTATGGGTGATGACGCCATTATTATACAAAACGGCAATAAAGTTTTACACATATATTTTGTATACCCTATAGTTTATTTTCATCTCATTAAAATTTTCGAAACTTTTGCCATTGTTGCCAGATTTACAAAAATATAATTTTTTTTCATACTTTTTTGTGTCAACCTGTAAATTTTTGATTCAAAAATGGCGAGAGGTCATGTGCTGGCCACATCAGATTTTTTTAACTTCTAAACAAAAAAAAATTTTTTTTTGTCCGTACATCCCCCTGTCCGTCTGTTAGCCTGATTCAACTCAAGAACGGTGAGAGATAGAGTCAAGTTGACAACGGCAATCGACTCAACTTGGCCTACATAGACCAAAGTCAAAGTAAAATTTGACCTTCGATACTAGGGTCACGTGACCTGTGACGGAAAATCCGTATCTCAAGAATGGTGAGAGATAACGGTCAACAGCAATCGACTCAGTGTGGTCTAATAACCCGATTTTTTTAAAAAATATATTTGAGTCATAAAAAAAATTTATAAATTAAAAAACTTCAATTTTATGAACAAGTTTTATGTTTAAAAGTACTTCTTTTCTCTTATTTGCATTTTTTTAAATTAATACAGAAGCTTTTGTCCCTCACTAATATGTAATATTTATATTTTTGTTTTTATTTCTGGCATTATGAGTTCTTGTTTACTCAAATCTGTTAGAAACGATAGTAGGTTGACGTACTTAGCTTAGGGGATTTTCTTCAATGAAAATTCGGATTAAAGTTATTTGTAACAATTCTAAACATAAGTATAATTCAGGGCTAGTTTCCAACTTATCTGAGTTAATAATATGTTTGATATATTATGAAAATGAAGTATTGTTATGTAAATTTAAGTTTCTTTTTGTTAAAAAACTATTTTGATATTATTTATGAAGCTTTGATTAAAACAATATTATTAAATAATCTACAGTTCATTCTTAACTCTTATTTTTTAATAATAACTAACTCATTTAAACATTTTTTTCTATAGGATATAATTCTGCTAAATGAAATATAATAATTCCACTTTAAAATAATTGCCTATTTTCATTATCAGATGTAGATAATTTTGTTCATTAAAAACTCATTAATACTCTTTTTGGACGCTAAATGATGTATCAAATCGTCTCTACATATTTTTACTAATTAACTTTACCTTAGGCCGAGCGGAGCCCACGTGAGTTGAGTAAAATGATGATTATTGAAATAATTAATTATGCAAGTTTGCGTTACCTAAAATGTAGTTCCATATGTCATTATAAATAATATTTACAAAGTTTTACCAATTGATCTTAAAGTTAATCATAGGACGGTCGTCGTTGAGATTATTATTAAATAAAAAAGGTTATCCATATATAATCATGTACCACAAAATTTTTAATCAACGGCAATTTGTTTCGGCAATGGAGCCATTTTCAGGCTATATATAAAAGATTACAAATAGTAAAAATTAATATTAGGGAAGCATAACGCAGGTTAATAACTAAATAATAGGTGACAGAGGAAATTAAGGGGCCAAGAAGAATGAGGGTACATGAAAATAATTATAATTTGTTTTTAAATATATCGGTTAAAATTAATATGATTGAAAAACATCAAACGGAATGAAGTTGAAGCAACTCTATATTTAAATTAAAGTGGTTCCTACACTTCCCTTTGTTCTGGATGGATCCAGCTTCCCGGGTCTTATTCCTCTATTTTTTTAATTATTTTCATGTACCCTCATTCTCCTTCCCCCCTTAATTTCTTTCATACCGTATTACTTAGTTATTAAAATGCGTTATGCTCTCCTAATATAAATTTTTTCTATTTGTAAACTTTTATGGCTTTTATAAAAAATGGATTTTTAGCCGCAACCAGTTGGCGTTGATTTAAAATTTTTGGTTCATGATTTAGAGTTTCACTTCATTAATTGATTATTATTATTGAATAAAACTTTCTGTAACTCACTTATTGGCGAGGGTTACAGATTAAAAACAATTAAATCGTAGACAATTAATGACCAGTCAACACGACACTTATTATGAAAAGTTTAATTCACAAGAACCTCAACATATCTCTAAAGAAAGTCAAAGAAGTGTCCTGGCTAAAAAAGGTCTTACCTCAAGGTAGCGTAGAAAGTAACTATAACTGATATTTTACAGTTCTTAAAAAGTTTTCAATTACTATTTTTCTGACAAGAATATCATTGACAATAAGAAAAATATCTGATATTTTCTTACTAACCGGCGAGTCCTTTTTTCCCCTTCCTGGCATCGGATCTAGTCCATTTGCCACAAAATATTACAATCGAATGCAAAGAGTAAACGAGAGGACAATCGTTAGAAGTTTATTGCAGATTCTTTTACGAATTTGGCTAATAGGGTTAATATTTGTTTGTTATTAGATTGTAGCAAATACGTAATGTTTAGTGGAAGCTGAAGTCCTGCTTGTAGCAACTCATGAGTGAATTCTAGTTTAGTTGTACTTAGGACATGCAAATATTAAATGAATAAGATCTCCTATCGAACTACTGATGCATGGACAAAAAGGAGTTGGGGAACCCAAATATTCGAGAGGTGGACAGGGTAGTCTCCGTGATTTAATCTCATCCGGCGAGTCCTTTAAACCCTCTTGCGATAAAGGCGATGTTGACAGATAACCATTTAGATTTCAGCAAAAGTCCATTATTTTTATAAGAAAACTGCCAAAAATTTATCAATTCTGCTAAAAACTATTCATGTGTCACCAAATTGTTGCCCAAATTAACTGTGTTACATTTCCTAAACGAGTAATTTTTTCTCATGGACACGCCCAACAACACTAATTAATATCCTTTACTATCCTCCTACTATTCCCGTATCTTCTGGAATTTCGTTGACGATGTACTAGTTCGGCTTTGTCCAACTGACTCTCGTTTTCTTGTAGCAGGACTCCTCCTTGTCTAGGATTTAGTCAAAATTTTGCAATGGCAATTCAACCTACACTTTACCACAAGTTGACTTGCTAAATTTATGGTTATGGTTATGGGGGTAATTATACCGCGACCTATAAGATCTATTGTGTCTCCTTCTAGTGCTTAGTCGTTGAGGATGTCTCAGTAATTAGAGCACCCCGTCCAGACCTATTCTCTTCTGGATATGTCTGACGGTTTCAGATTCGGTAGATCTCTCTTCTATCTGATATGCTCCTAGGTATTTTCTTCTTAGGTTTTGCAAAGCAGTGCATTCAGAGAGCATGTGGATTGAGTTTTCAAAATCCGCATTCTTCTTGTTCGGCTGGTCCAAGCTTCTTAAGATGTTCTCTCAGCCGGCAATACTCTGTTAGGACTCCTGTTAATATGCCAAGCTTGTTTTTACTCAGGTTGATATATTCTTCGGATCATTTCTGGTTTTAGTTTCCCAGAAAGACTTTTGACTTGTTTCATCATGCTTTTACTGATCCCACAAAAGGGTTCAGGCCCCAGAAATAATGTTTCAACCCCTTTTTGGCGTGTTTATCTGCTATTTCATTTCTCTCCACCCCAACGTAACAAAACAAAACGAATTGAGAAATAGATAAAGGCCCGCTTATATTAGTCAAGTGAGTTGATCAAGTCACTTGAAGTGAATATTCAAACCCCACCATTCATTTCACCCGATCGCGTGAATTGAACGGCATCTCAGTTGAAACGTGTTCAACTTTTTGCATTCAACATTGAATTGAATAAAAATTGGGTGTCAAAAATGGCGTCTAAATGGTCGGAAGAGAAATCTAGCAAGTATATTACTATTTATGAGAAATATAAATGTCTGTTGAAAAGTAAAAGTAAGTCACCCTTTACTGACTTTGGGGTGTAACTTTTTCTAGTAAATATTCGAATTGTTGCTCATTTAGCCATAGAAACTTTTTGTAATCACTGAAACCTTCCAATGTAAGTTCACGTAGAATGCTATTTAAAGTTCGTGGATAAATTTCACTGAAATATTATCCAGAAGTTACTAAACAAAATATATTTCTTTTAAAATTAAAAATATTCATTATTCCGTTTATACTATTTATCAGTACTGTATTTTGTACCATGTCATAATCTAAAAATAGATTTAAACTTAAATTTATATCATTCCTGTTATTCGGAGAGACTTGTAGAAGTAGATTTTTCTGAGGTTTTAAATGTATTAAAATTGTAAATATTGAGTGAGAGCAGTTGCTCTATAAAAATAATAAAATGTAAAAAATGTAGAATTAATGATTTTGTTTAATAATAAACAGGTGAATAAATAGCCCTTACAGTTCACTTAAATGATTTATTTGTGTTAAAATAATAATCAGTTTGCTAACTGATTTGGTCCTACGATCTGATGATGGTTGATATCAGTATGTCTACCGCCTAGTAATTATTCCAAAGTTATATCGATTCGTAATCATATTTGTTCAGTACCTTTCATCACTCTTGGAGTAATTCACTGTTTAATCCATATTCTCTTCATGTTCTCTGTAAGGTACTTCCATTGCTAGACTTAAAACTGCGGAATAACTTTCTTTACGAGTGCGTTTACCACTCGTTTCGCCATTTTATTCAACCGGCATGCATTCATTTAGGATTTGATGTGTAAACAGGAAATTAAAACAACTCACTTGACTAATGTAAACGCCGCATAATTCTGTAGTTCATCCACTCAACGAATGTGCTTGATGAAATATTCCTGCAGTACTCGTCCTCCAACTAATTGAGTAATAAAATTAAAAATCAAATACCACAAAGCTAATAAAAATCAAAGTTGTTAAGCCGACATAAATGGAGAAACGGCAACTAGTTACGGCAGAACTGCCATCATTAGGCCTGTAATACACAGTGTCAGGGAAATTTATTTAACACAATTTAGATAAAACTTATTAAATAAAGGCAAATATTAAGAATGAGCACTTATTTTTTGATTAGAGCCAAAATTAAAAATAACTTAGGAAGCGTGTGAGCACATTGGTTCGAGAAAATAAACTTATAGGTAAGGAAAATGTATGAAAATAATACATGTGGTGAAAATAATAAAAATTTTTAACACGTACTGGTTGGGTATGTTTAAATTATTTTAAGAGGTAACTTTAAAATACAATAACTCTTAGGAGAAAACCGTGTTCCCAACAACGTATGGGTAACACGAGAAAAAGAATGGTGATCTGAAAAGATTCATCCAAAAAATTATAAATAACAGTAAGGAACTGTGATAAGGCCTGCGTCAAGACCGGCAAGTTAAGGAAGAAGTTATCATTATGGGAGAGTGATTTAAGTACCTGTATAAGAGGCGGCCAACCATAAATAAGTACAAGTCTTATTACAAATAGTCGTATTCGTAACAGAATGCATAGAGAAAAAACAATTATAATCAGCGGCGCAAACATTAAGATGTCTTACTGCAACTACGACTAATACAGTAATGAAAATGTAAAAATTGAATTGACAAGTGACATACACTTGACACAAGTAACATAAAATTAGACAAGTTACATAAAATGTGACAAGTGACATAAAATTTTTGATAAGTGACATAAACTTCGGGTTATTTAAATTTGTTTAATATAAAGTCTAAAGCAATTAACAACAAAATTTAGCCTGAAGGGCAGCGATACAAAGTGAACTTATTAAGTTTATCCAAAAACAATTTATAATTATTAGCTTATGAACTAAGACCGAGAACCTAGTACAGTAACGTGGGGAACGAATTGTAGATAAGAAATAAGAAATGAAAAATATGGGA
The DNA here is from genome assembly GCA_963243735.1 of Neocrepidodera transversa. Taxonomy (NCBI): domain Eukaryota; kingdom Metazoa; phylum Arthropoda; class Insecta; order Coleoptera; family Chrysomelidae; genus Neocrepidodera; species Neocrepidodera transversa. The sequence goes on from OY725341.1 coordinate 27,976,894, forward strand.
AAGAAGTTGTAAAATGAAGAAGTAAAGGAAGGCCGAAAAACAAGAAAAAGGAAGAGGGATGACCTCGAAAAAGCTAAGGGAGAGAAGAAGGGTGAGGTTATAAATAAGAAAGGAGAATAATTGATTGAAAGTAATATAGAAGATGCAATGAGGTTAGATCCGAAACTAGTTGCAGTTTCCCCATTTATGCCTGCTTACCAACTTTGGATTTTTATTAAATTTGTGGTATTTGATTTTGAATTTTATTACTCATCATTCAACTACATTCCAGATTATGGTTAACTTGTTGGATTTACTCATACTAATTATTTATATCACTAAAATTAAAATTTTACTCCCCAGTTTTTTATATTTTGCTTCTTCTTGTTCATGTATTCTTATTCTATGGGTGTTCCTCTAGTAGTGGTGTCGTTTTTCCTCCTGTGAAATCCTGCTATATGGTTCTCTGCAATCCTTGCTGATGTGCGACGCTTAACTTTAGTCCTGAAGATCCTTGTTCCTGTCCTCATTTTTTTCTGTGTATCTACAATTTTCTCCTGAATTTGTAATCGGAGTTCCTCTATCTCTTTCTAGATGTTGGAATCTTCTTTGTAGATTTCTATCTGTTAATGCGATATATCATAGGCTAATAATTCCGTATGTTACACATCGGGAGTTTCTATCTATTCCTCTATTTGTTATATAGTATATATTATTGATTTTAGAGTGATTTAGTAAAACACCGCTAATTGACTGTAGGCCGAGCAAGGCACACGTGGATTCTGTAAAAATAATCTTCAACTCGTGGTCATGGTGAAGGAGGTGGCAACGACTATTTTTGACACATTTTAGGTTACGGGAGTATAATTATTTTCATTGATTGAAACACGACATAAATACTAATTAATTTCATTGGCGAGAGATGGCTATATGCACGACCATAAGTTGCTCTAAATTACTAACGAAACAATTAAGAGATAACCAGTTTACAAGTTATTGAAAAATGACTTTAATTAATCGTTAAAGAGCAAGAGCTACCCAGTTCACTATCAAGCGGCCTCTCATTAATACCTAGGCGCGTAAGAAACTATTATTTGCTTAAACAACCCCGTAACCGTAAAACCCGAATTTGAGTTGAGAAACTTACTCTGAATATTAATATCTAAACCAACTGCTTATTGGAAGAAGAACCGATCCCGAGCGAAGTTGGAAATTAACTAACTCAAATTTGAAAATAATTTTCAAAGTTACAAACGAAATTAGTGTCACACATCGAAAGGCTTCCGGATTTTTTCGACTTCCGTAAGCTTCCCGGTACCACTCTTAAGCTTACTGGAATCTAGCAAATCAGAAATAAGAACATTTTACTAAGCAAATTAAGAAGGGCGTATCCCTTTTTATTACAAATTTGACTTCCAGTAAGTGCTGCAGGGCAAATTTGAAAGAGTTTACTTGAATTTAATTATGAGATATATTAGCGACTAGCTATGTAATTAGAATATGCGCCACATAATATTAAGTCTTATATCTCGAGACAGGTAAAGGTCGGGTTACAAATCATGAACTTTGAACTTTACAGGGATAGAAAAACCCGCCAAAAAACGATCATCCAGAGCCATGTCCTGTCTTCCAATTTCTTATCTAATAACATATTTTGACTAAACTAAATATGTTGTTTTATATTTTTATATTTTTGAACGTGTAAATTTAATTTCGTGTCAGAAGGTTTTAGCTACTACATATGTTGTGAGCCCGTTGGCTTTTTCCTTTTGCAGTCCCTTCTGAGAAGGACAGCCTTTGCTCTATTGATTTATATATCCTGGTAATATTTCTAAAGTGAATATTTATAATGTATTGAATTTTAACGAAACATTCTATTTTCTGAAGTGCTTGACAATTTATTTCCTCCCTTATGTCTAATATAACTTACTAAGACCCCCCTCCGCTTGTTCTACTCTGTTACAGTAACATATTTGTTATGGTCATTTAGAATATTTTGGAAAAAGAGATACCTAGTCAGGAAGGTTTTGCAGTAAATACTTATTGTCAACTTAAAGTAATATACATAATGCATTTTAGCTTAATACTTTTTGTGTATGTAATTAAGATTTCTAAAAATTTAGCAGCCTTGAGAAGAAAAAATGTCGATTCTCGTTTCTTGTTTGTTGAACGTACAAAATTACATCTTTTTGCAGACGCAAAAAGAAGTTACCTCTAATATTTTCTTAACACTCAATTACAGGTAATATAACCAAAACCAATTATTTAAGAATCTTACATTTGGATAAAAATTTGTAAATAATTGAAATATAGGATTTAAAACATCAAAATTAAAACTTCTGGTATAATTTTAAAATTTTGACAATATTGTTAGCCATAATATTTAGTGGTAATGAAAAGTGAAAAGCATACATTTAACTAAACCTTTTCTCGCGTGACTAATATGTATCATAACACACTAGTACCATAAGTAACTATTATATTTTTTAAAGTAGAAGTTAATAATATATTACATAACGAGCATGGACAGTGGTACTTAAGACAGAAGCGTTGTTTACGCATGAGGTGCGTAGCTTCGGGTGCGGTAACAACACGACTACCACTTTCCTTAGAATTATAAAAAATATTTTCACACGATCCAAAGAAAACAAGAACAATTCAAAAATGAAAAAAATTAATTGGATTTGTCAGTATGTTAACGGTATTATAATTGAAAAAATTAATGGGACGTATATGTAATAATATTTGAGTATGCATAGAATGATCTACAGTTGGATGAGGATATTTCGTATGGTTTTGATACAAAATTATATGTTTAGTTTTATCAACTAGAATTGTGGTTTATGACCTTTGAAAGCAATGGCCAACATTTATTAATAATAAGCAATTGCACCATTTATAGGTAAAGGTCTAAGGTCGGCTTATTTCATAAAAATATTATATAATATAAATTTGTTGAAGATTCCAAATAAAGTCATTTGATGATTTAAAATGGTTTTTAGACAAAATTCAGTTTAAGAAATTTCAAATATTAAATATATTTATACCAAATATTAAATTTTTTAAACAAGTAAAATATTACTAATAAATACCAGGGAAGTATTATATTATTTATAACCCATATTTAATGTTTATTCCAGGCATTGTCTATATTAATGTTTGCAATTAATTATAATCTATTGTAAATATATTTTATACTACTCGTGATAAAATTTAATGATTAATTTATAATAGTTATTTATAGGTGTATAGTGTAAAAATCAGTAACTATTTGTCGCCTGCGCTTAACCATTATGAAACGCCACCTGATGAGTTTAGCAATAAAGGTGGGCTAGCAGTATTTAGCGTATCTGAAATAACACACCTACAATAAATTTAAATTGTAGCAACAATTTGAAACAAATAGGTTTTAATTTTCATTGAAAAAGATTAAGACTCGTGATTAGATATATCGATATTCAACATGTAATAAATAACAGATCTATATGGAGCAGGGTCTGTTTTAAACAATTATAACTTAATCATAATTAGACGCATGTTGATTGATTTTAAAAGTGAAACTATTGTTAAAGGTTGTAGAATTTTATATCAGAAGTTTGTCAATTTTGTTATATGCAAGGTTAAAAAAATTATAAACCAAAATTGAAAAAAAATAAATACAGTTGCTTTCAACAAATATTTTTATAAATTAATTTTATCATAATTAATAAACAAACACATGCTAAATAAATTATTTATTCTAAAAAATCCTACTTATGGTATTATGAGATTCATTAGTACACAAATTTTCATATTAATTATTATCGATTTTTTGACAAATAAGATCTCATGTTAAGGTATGTTGCGTGGTCTTTGTAAATTTGAGCTTTAGCGAACCGTGGGATTTGCGAACATATACCTGTCATACTCTCTGTCAGTTTATGGAGACCGTGGAATTTGCGAACACTGCAGGTAATTTTTTTATTAAGTTAAATTTGTGTCTGTTTTATTTTTGTATTTTAATAAAACAGCAAAATATTGAAAATTTATTAGTGATAGAGAGTGTTAAAATTATAAAAATAATTCAGTAAACGATATTTTTCAGTTATTTTTTCGCACAGAACTTTTGTATAATTACCGAGATATTTATATTTCAGAAAAATCCTGCACACTCATAGTTTTTTTTAACATTTTTGCAATCCTGTCTTTCATCCTCAAATTGCATTATTATTTAATATTTTATGCGTCAATTTAACAAAAATAACTTTTAACACCAAATTTCTGAATTAGTCAGTAAAGTGGGTAATTTTTAAAATGGCGGTAATAAAATAAAAAATTTGAAAGATTAACTGTTATTTATTAATCAACTTCAATAGAAGAGTAAGAACAAAATTAAAAGTAAATTATTGTTTTGACACTAAAATGAAAAGACCATTCGCAGTACTGGGATTCTGCTATTGTCATTAGCTCAGGAAAGTAAATAATAAAATAACGGATTTAAAAATTTTTTCTGTATAGTTCCACTTTGACAAAAAACTAAATTATTCAACTAATTAACTGTAACTAAAAGTCGAAGACAATGAAAAATATTCCCATCTTGGTGTATTTAACATTTGGACTCTAATATTCTAATATTTTTAAATAATAATTTAATAATATCCTATATTATAGTTCTAATCTTAAGCGTGTTCGCAAAGCCAACCGATTGTCAGCGCTTAGATTAATTCCAAGTAGGCGTGTTCGCAGAGCCCACGAAAAAGGTTCTCTTCGCAAATCCCACGTTCGCAAGTCCCATGAGCCTTATGATAGTACCATTTTTTTATTAGATAAGTATTGATAACTTCCAAACAATAATTACAAAGTTGGTTAAAAGGTTAACAAGTTGTTATAAATAAATTAAAATTATTAGGGGTTGTTTATATTTAAAAAATAAATAAATTGAGGATAATAGTACAAATACGAAACGTTGAATTCAAAGTACAATGATATAATTAGCAAAAACTACAAATCAAGATAAGATTTTTAATACAAAATTAGACGCTTCTTATAAAAAAAAATTATCATTTTGTTTTGTTATATATTGTTTTTTTTTTTTAATTTGCGAGATTATAAAAAAATATTCAGGTTTTTTTGTTTTATTGGTAATTCACTTAATACTTAATTTTCGATTTATATAAACCACTAGATTGGCTATTTATACTGCATTCGGGATTTGTTCAAGAATTATAAATGTAAGTCAAAGTCAGAGTCTGGAAAATGTTTAAAAATATTTCTGTTTTTGTTTTATTGTTTATTTAATTTTATTTATTTTCATTTATTCTCGTTTGTTTTCATTTATTTTTAATTATTTTTATTTATTTTTATTTATTTTTATTTATTTTTATTTATTTTTATTCATTTTTATTTATTTTTATTTATTTTTATTTATTTTTATTTATTTTTATTTATTTTTATTTATTTTTATTTATTTTTATTTATTTTTATTTATTTTTTTTTTCATTTATTTTCATTTATGTTCATTTATTTTCATTTATTCTCCATTTATTTTCGTTAATTTTCATTATTTTTTATTTATTTTCATTCATTCTCGTTTGTCACCAACATTCATTTTATTAATTTTAACAAAAAATTCATAATCTTCGACCACAAAAACCCTCATATACTAGTTTTAAATGGAATCGGTCGAAAATAATAAGTAAGAAGCGCCATCTTGGATCCGCCATCTTGTTTCTGCCATCTTGGATCCGCCACATTGTTTATATTTTGAGGTTATCGTTCTACTAATTATTTGAAATAAATCCCTTCAAATTTATACCAAAATATGTACAATATCAATTATATTTATAAATTAACACAAAAGTTTCAATTTATTCCAACTTTTCCCATTCAAAAATGAATATATTTAGGGAGCACAAATTATACATATGCCGTTGACCACCCCCGGAACACCCACCATTCGACCCCACATCCTCTTTTTCACATATAAAATTTGTAATTGATTTGTCACTAGTACTATTGAATTATTTAAATAAAATAAAACTTAAACCTATTTTTTTTTAAATTTGAAATAAAATTATTTATGAGGTAATAAAATCAAAAGCAACTACTACACAAATTAGATTAAAACAACATAGTTAAGAAGACAAAAAGGGGGAACGGCAACTAGTTTTGGCATAAATGCCATCATCAGACCAAAAATTATTAAAAATTAGAGTGCTTAGACTAGGAGAAAAATGGTGATAGAGATAATTATAGAAATTTAAACATAGGTAAATCTAAGGTCCCAACAATTATCTCTATCACCATTTTTCTAAGTACCACCTGTTTCTTTCTCCTAGTCCCTTAAGTTAAACTATTTTACCTTCTTGTACCAGCGCGCGCACACATTTTTTTAAGTATTTGTTGCCACCAACCATGTACTATAAGCACTTGCTATTATTTTTAATAATTTTTGGCCTGATGATGGCATTTATGCCGAAACTAGATGCCGTTCCCCCCTTTTTGTCTCCTTAACTACGTTTTTTTAATATAATTTGTATGGTACTTGATTTTGAATTTTATTACCTCATCTTGTGACATTTGAAACAATAAGATAACCTGTTGGAATTTAATATTATTTATATATCTCAATATTTCATACGAAGTTAGTTTGTTTACAATTTAAAAAAGTATATTATTTATTATGTTTTTCCCCGTCTTATTTCTTTCATGGAGTCGCCTATGCTTTAGTGGTATTTTTATTCATATTTGTTATTGCTAAATCATAAAAAATAATAATACACGTGCCGTTAAAAACTAGAAAATCTACATTCTTGTGTTTAGGGGTATTTCCACAACTATAAATATGTGCATGTGTAAATATTAAGAAGAAATGTGACAATTCCTATAATTTCTTCATCAAATAATTAACATTTATAAAACATATATTAAGGGCAAGGAACCTAAATCTGATTACACCTAACTCGTTGGATATTTGATACAATTTAATTTATTAGAAAATGTAAATGAAATATTCCAATCTGGTTCTTTCGCAATTCTCTACTTTATCCGAATACTAATTTCCAGAAAGTAAAATGTACGTATTGAATTATCAGTAAATTAATTCCGCCCACCAAAAAAGTAAACCATATCAATGATAATTACACACAGTTCTAGATCAGTAACAACGAAATAATCCAATATTGCAAATTATACGAAAATGTAAACCTCAGCAAGAAATTATATATTGGTTTTTTTAGCTAGCACTATTATTTTGAACTTTTACATATTTCTGATTAGTAATGAAATTTAAATATTCTAAACATTTTACGCAACACTATCAATTTATCGAAATCGATTATTATACTAAATTGTATCAAATAACCTAATTTACATATATAAATTAAAAAATAATATCATGAAAGTAAAAGAAAGAGATACTCTATATAAATTACTTTCTCGGCGATTAGTTCCAGGAGTTAATTGCATTATTTGCACAATTAATTGAAATAATCTTAAAACGAAACAAAAAAAAGGACATGGATTTTTTTGTGAAAGTTCTTGGATAAATTGTTACTAGTTGTGTACTTCCTCGATATGAATACGGTTTACAAGTCATAATTAAATCAAATTGCACATATATTTTATGGCTCAATGGTAGACCGCATTCCGTTAATGTATTTTCTCCAAAAACTTCATAATCCATGTTCAGTGAGGCAATGGTTGAATATTTTCACCCATTAGTGTAACAAGTTTATAGAATGGTTAAATTTTTTACGTCGATTTTTAATTAGACTATTATTATAAATTGTTTATCGATATTTGTCTAAAAGTAAAGAATTCCATAGGTAACGAGAAAAAAATGTTATAAAGAAATTTTATCACCATTATTTTACAATAAAAATAAATTATTTTCTACATATCTTATTAAAATAACACTAGAAGGTAATAATCAATTTTTTTCTTAGTCATACCCCTTCGGAGATATTTGGCTTTAAGAGCAAACAGGACATCTCATAAATTTAATTAAATTGTAAAGACTTTGTTTTTTTTTATCCGATTTTCATAAAATTATGTGTAGTTAATTATAAATGTTTATTCTTTGAAGCTGAAACAATATTAATTTTTTTTTCAAGAAAAACATGATCAGCAACCTTTTGGACTCTTTTATTAAAATTTAATTACAACTAATCTAGTGTGGCCTTCCTCACCAATGCTATGTAAAGTTTTACTATTTGCAAGGAATTATCTACCCTTGTTATGTATTTAACAATAGCTGTGATTGTCTTTTGTTTAGTTAGGACCCACGTTGCGTAATAATCGTAATAATAATAATAGGATTATTATTAATAATTCTCATAACCACAGAAACTCTTTTAAAATTCGGTGACAAGTGAACATAAATCAAAACACAAAAATTTCAAGAAAATATTTATTCATTAAGAAATATTACTGTCTTACTGAAGAATGATGGCGCCATTTGGCCTAAAAGGTATAGGAAAAATGGACAACCGGAAAACGTAACCACCATCGTAATGAATATATTAATTATAAATTATCCATTGGGGAGTTTAACAAAAATATAACCTCACGTTTTTTCTTTATTAACAGTTAGAATTAATCAAATAAAACCCATTGAGTTTAATTAGCTACCGTAATTTTAGCTAGATTTTTGAATAAATTAATTTAAAAATTCAAATTTCTAATTATTTGAACATGCCGCCATTACTATCGTGACGTCACTATTATTAAAATATATTGACCAAACGACACTTTATAAGCAAACGTCATCTATATTTGAAAGCATCAATTTTATTTAGAGAAACTGGCCCACGTTAATATTATGCTGCAGCTATATTGCACATAAGTGACGTAGGTGCACTACAAGTTGCATAGATGCAGTAATTTTTAAATATCAATTTTTTCATGTTAAATTAAAGAAAAAATGATAGACTTATATTTCAAGTTGAACTCCCCATTAGAAATAAATTGTAAAGAGGCACTGGTGGGACATTTACCAACGAATATATTCTTAATAACAGATTTTGAATAAGCTAAACCCAATTGTCTGTTGAAATTATAGGCGTCGGCGTCTCGGCGCTGGATGGATACAGGATCTACAGTGACGTGTTTTGAGTAAACATTTTACTTCACAATCTTGTGTGGTCAATCTCTACTTTTTGGTTCTCATGAACGTTAGTAAGTCCTTAATATTCAGGCGTGAAAAGAATTATTTTCTAATATTTCACCATTCTATCTTTTGAAATTTAAATTGGGACATTTATAGTTTTTCAAATGGTTTAAGTGTGCCTTATCGTTTTTATAAACATGCAGTGGAAGACGACTTTATAGGAAAATAAACTTGACTAAACGGAACAAAAAAAACAAACAAAAACAAATAGCAAAAAACAAATACAGTAAGTGTTCAGAATGGGTAAAACCTACCTGGTTTACCCTTCTGTATTATTTAAATGGAGAACTAACTCAAAAGATGACTTGTCCAAAATATATTGACAAAACAATAATTTTTTTTATACATAACAACAAAATATACAAAATATACAGATAACAACTATATACACTAACTATACACTGTCTAGTCTTTCCATTTTCAACAGTAAGTTTTTGAAACTATGCACTCCGACCAGTATCATACATGTTTGATCCTTTCGGAATCTTCAGTGGCACTTTGTCGGAATGCATAATTTCAAAAACTCACTCTGTCTGAATACCCCAAGTATTTCTATATATTCTAAAAATACGATAGATGGCGTGACTATCTATTATTATTAAAAACAAATACAATGTGTATCGTCTATCTCTCTAAAATTCCTTGAAAAAATGAATAAGACGAAAGAAAATATCATTAAAATATAATATACCCAGGGTATATATACTAGAAATAAGATTAACGAGCAGTATTATTCTATTTAAATCTTAAAACTCAGATTTGTCATCACTCGGTTTTTCTATACAAAATGCACTGTGCTCGGCGTTTAAACCACTACACAAGCTCCAGAGGTTTGTTCCCCTTGAGTCTCCTCACTAATCTTCTTTAGTCTAGCAGCTGGATTGCTTCGACGTTATAGTGGTTATAAAGCTCCATGCTTCTTTGCAGAATTTTCTTGCATCGTCTGCTACCATCTTCACTCCCAGGTCTCTGTGAAGGTCGCTGTTTCTTATATACCAAGGGGCGTTGACAATGCCTCCCAGTACATTGTTCTAAAATCTTTGTATGATCTGGTTATTGTTCGTGCAGGTACAGCCCCAAAGTTGTATGCTGTATTTCCACACCGGATTTAGAACCTGCTTGTAAATCATTAGTTTATATGGGATTGATACTTCAGAATGTCTACTTAAGAGCCAATACAATTTTTTTAATTAAGATTTAGTTCTTCTCTTTTCTTCTTAATATGTTCTTTCCATAGCTTCGCATCTAAGTTAAAATACTTAGCCATATTTGCATATGGTTTTTGTTCAGTGTGTCTATTCGTAAAATTTACATGCACTGATTTATTTTCATTAAGTCTAATATGCCAGCTTTTCGTCCATGCATTGACTTGATTTAACGCTTCTTGGAGTATTTCGTTAGCTTCTTGTTCAGTTTTTCCAACTGCCAGTACACATGTGTCGTCTGCAAATGTGGCTACTGTAGTTTGTTCTGTTACTGATATATCAAAACTGTATAGGAGATACAGTACTGTACCTAGAACACTGTCTTGTGGTACACCCACCAACCTTTATTGGTCTTAGTTCTAAATATTGATCTTCGCATGTAGTACGAAATATTCTTTCACTAATATAAGTTTTTAGCAGCATGCTTCGTTGTTCTACTAAAATTGTTTATTCTTGTGTTCGAGCCTTGATGCCAGACTTCATCGAACGCCTGAGTCACATCCAGGAATGTGGCTGAATATACCTTATTTTTTTCTAGTGCTTTTTCTGGTTGATCGGTAAGTCTATGTACTTGTTTTATTTTGGCATGTGTTTCTCTAAAGCCAAACTGGTGGAAGGGAATTATGCATTTTTTCACTATTGCTTTTGTTCGTAGATGTTTAAGAATTTCCCCTGTTATTATGTTATGACCAGGTGCTTTTTTCAGGTCAATGTTTGTCTTTATTTATTTTGCTAGTTCGTTTGGTGTTACTGGTTCTATTTATTTGGTGGTTACTTCATTTATTACTTGTAGGATTTCTGTTTCCACTGTTACATTTGGTTGAAAAGTAATTTTAAACAATAAAAGTGCTTTTTCTTGATTATTCCCAGCCCTTGTTCCATTTTCTATTCTTAAATGTAGATTATGTGCTTTTGGCCTTTTTATGTCTTTAGTGGCTTTCCGTAAAGATTATTTAGTATTTTTCACGTAAGTAAGCACCTGAATATAAGAATTTATTGTTTGAATCTTATTTTTCTTTATTCTATATAACGAAGTAACATTTTTGTTATTATTGCTAACTGCCTTTGACTTAGAAATAATAATTGTGTCTGTTTACTGTAAAGAGACAACTTTTAATTGTTCCAAATTTTTTCTTTCGGTTGTATTGCTTTTTCAGGGTTTATGTTCTTGATGTCGAAATAAAGTGTCCTTTCAATATCCACAAAACCATCGTTTGCAAGTTGTTACATATAAATAAATTGAATTTGGCTAGCAAAAAAAAATATAATTACATTTTTTCCACTAAATAATAACTTTTGTGTCAAAGATGGCACAGGTGAAAAATAAATAAATTTACCTGTAACCTATTTTCTAGATATTTGGTATTTTTGTCAAAGAATAAACTTTTTCCGACAATCTTCGAGCTTTTACGGTTAAAATAAAACATGTGAGATTCTTTTCTTATATAGCTCAAACTCACTTATTAAGTCAAATTGTTTCTACAAAAATAGATAGGCCTCGGGCCAACGCGTATAAAAGTTTGTGATAAAGTAACCGCTAAGACTTAGTATAAATGTCCTTTATGTCGAGTCGAACAAATGTTTTATTTGGAAAATTCTGGGTAGAGGGACGTTTTTTTCTGGTTCCTCGTAAACTCATTGCTTTAATGCACATGGAAAATTAATGACCTAATCATAGATTTTCTTTCAATAGGATGCTTTTTTATTTTAACAGCGAAATTACAATATAAAGAGGTAAGCCAGACCTGTTTTTTGTGAAATATAGGGATAACGAGCCAGAAAAGAAACAGAGTCGGAATTAAAATGTACAGGGCGAGAAGAAAAATAGAATATATAGTGGTATATTATTTAGAGTTTTATTTCATTATTAAAAAATAAGTGTTCTACATAGTTCAAAAAAAATGGGGATTTCACAAATAAAATAATAAATAGAGGTCCTTATTAAGAAAAATAGTTGACGGTGGTTTTTAAAAGACAGACGATATGTTGTTTTAAAAATTGGATACGTATATACTAAGCGGTATTAGTTCTCCAATAAAAATATTTTTCTGTATCTTTAAATATTAACATTTTAATTAAATACAACAAAAAACTTCTATTTGGGTGTTTGCCAAATATCTCGAAAATCTGATCTGACATTTTACTATTGTATTTATAACGGTTTACGAAATCCCAATAGTGCTCAATTAAATTTTCATCACTCTGTATATCATCACTCTATATCCAAAAATTTCTAAAAATCGACGATTTTCATTAAGAAACTATTCTTAACAAAATTTGCAAAAAATCGATCTTGCCGGGATGTGGAAAACAAAATTTATTAAATTTTCTTTTATACGTTTTTGCCTAGTCATAAGTTACATTCAATCACTAATAATACTACTTAAACTATTTGCAATACATTTTTTTTCAAATTTTTGTTAATTTTTTGTTCCAAATACATCGTTTCTAGTAAGTTTCTATTCGTTTTCCCTATTTATAGTCTTATTGAACTGGAATAGGTATCGGTTAATCATAACTACGAGCTTGCTAATGTATAATTATTTATCATATACAAAAAAATCTGTTATCAATAAATAAAACAGTTCCTGGAACTACCCAACTCTAAGATTTTAATGAAGTTAATCTTTTAACAATAGATTCTGTGGTGACCTTTAAGTAGCGCGGCCCTGGTGGTCCGTTGCAGTTTTTTTATAATAAGATTACAATTAAGTTTAATATATAAAAAAAGTTTTTTTAATTGAAAATGCATTGTGCTTAAAAAAGTTTGTCCTTAAATTTTTTTTTTGAATTATTTAGAGTTCTGAAGAAACTGCAACATCATTGAGTTTGATGACTTATACCATTCGGGTGTATATTCGCTGCTGAATAAACTAAAGTACTTTCTATAATTTCAACTTGAAGGTCACAGTTAAATATCAATTAATAACATTACCATAACAGGAAGATTGATAAACATATCATTATGAAAGTAGTTAAATGTTGAATATAACGACGTGTTAAATACGGATTGATATCAATTTTTTAATGAATGATTGGCCAGTTTCATTCAAATTATGTCAGTAAGTTTAATAACGAGATGGTCACACGCATCTTGTTAAATTTTTAATCAACTTTTAACTGATTCTTACAGGTAGGTACAGGGATATTCATGATACATTATTCACCCACTATTATCGTTACTATTGCCTGTAGAAAAAAAGTGTTAAAATGTGCTTGTGACTGAATTTTGCTATGAAGAGTACAGCACATTTTAAAAGATACATAATATTTTATTTTTAATCCCTGTGCATTATTACATTTTTGGAATAATCCTTACAACGGGCCCTAATGAAAAATCCAAGTTTTCGAATTTGGTATAATTCACTAACGGTTGGTACTACCGAAAAAATGTTTAAATCAAACTTAAAGAAGACTAATTTTTGAACCTCTTTGTTCACTCACTTCTTTGGTAAGTCAAATATTTACAAAGTTACAGCAGTTTAAACTTGATACTTTCATGAAAATCGTGGAAATTGCCAAGAAAATTCTTATTCTTATTTCTGAATTTTTTTTAAATATGTTGTTATTCATTTAATGCTAATAATGAACAACAATACAATAAATTAATAAAAATAAATTAGTGGTTTATGTCTTGAAAAGTGTTGGGTGATCGGAAACGATTAAATCTGATCTGGGAGCGGTAAAATGTTAAACAATACAATTAGTGACTAAACATTAAATAACAAACATATTTACAATAAAAGAAACATTCGAAAGTAATCTATTTACTTATCTATTTTTTTCTTCTTGTTAATGGTCCTGGTTTTTAACATTGACGTTTTCACTGTCCTTTTCCGGACTGACACTTTTACTATGTTCTGCCGGACTGACATCTTCGAGTTCATCTTCTTCATGCATGTAGATCTGCGCTTCAACTGATGTTTTTTCATCTTCGTCATCGCTCTCGATGTTGACTTCAGTTATTTTTTTGCATAATTGGCCACTGCAGAGAGCACTACAAGCCATCTTTCTGGCAGCAGTATGCTGTGATGTATCCTTTTTTTACAACCATATGAAATAAAATTCAATAACATGTAGGATGCTGGCTGCTCCATCATCGTCATAGGTGTGAGCTAATTGATACCAAACTTCCAGCTCCAATCTTCTGTTTTTTTTTTGTAGTTTCCGTACCATTTTTGGACTTGGTAGTCTGTTCTAAACGCATGATACTGGACAGCATTTCTCATTCTGGCCATAAAGCAAGATTGAATTTAGTTTTTGTTGTCGACTTAACGAATCATTGGTAACGAAGCGTGCTCCAGTGTCTGCAGTATTCTTCTGGTTTGGCATCTTGATTTTTAAAGGGAACATTAAGCTTTGGATTTTTTTGTACAAGCGACCAAAATTTTATTTATTTCACGGATTAAAAAGGATGATGTCGTGTCGCAGCCACTGAACGCATGAGGAAACAGAATGTTCTGAGCTGATTTTTCGTGTTTTAAACTACTCTCAGTTAAAGTCTTTCAGCAGATCTTTGTGGAAGTAAATGTTGCTTTGCAATGGCGCTAATGCTATCAGCAGAACTAAAAGATCTTGACGTCTTCGCCAACGACAAAATCAGTATTAAATGCTGAGAAATAAGATATTGCTTCTGCATCTTCCTCAGCCTATTCAACTGTCATAACAGAATTTTTTTGACAGCATCCGCTGATGTGTACTTTATTGATCTATGGTCTTGGTACTATTTAATGAATATCCGTCGAACACAACAACTGTATTTGAACCATAGTGATTTTGCACGTATTAAACGTACTTTTCATAAATCGTCCCAAAGGAATTATTATGCTGCCATATAACTGTACCTAAGCGAATCCTTCATCCACAATATTTGTTTTTTACACTGCTGGGAGTGAAACTAGTACATTGCGGGACTAAAGTCCCACTTTTACTCTTTTGGGACTAAAATTTTTAATCCCAAG
This sequence comes from Neocrepidodera transversa, assembly GCA_963243735.1. NCBI lineage: Eukaryota > Metazoa > Arthropoda > Insecta > Coleoptera > Chrysomelidae > Neocrepidodera > Neocrepidodera transversa. The sequence continues at coordinate 27,992,187 of OY725341.1, forward strand.
GGACTGAAACTTTAGTCCCGCAAATAAAAAACAATTGAAACCAGCCACCTTGTTTATTCTAATTTAATTCAGAACTGTCAAACAAACGAATTTAGAAGACAATTTTCGGTAGTACAGTCTTCAATTTTATTTCCTCCAACACAATTTTACGAGAGCCTTCTATGTTAATATTATTATAAAAATCTTAATAGTATAAGACACTGTTTCGCAGTATTGGATGGTTGTGGGGAATAGCGTAGTTCGTATAGCAGCGGTTTAGTTGATAAAAAGAATAGCGACTCTCCATGACAAAGATTTTATAGCGTATCGAATAAATTCTACTTTAACTAAAGTCACCATTAGTACAAAAAATCACAAGTGCAAGACATCATAATAACCCCAACCGCAAAAATTTTTTTCTCCATGAGAAACTACCACTATTCTTCGAGTAATATCGAAATTGGGCGGCAAGGGTCTGTAACCTAGTTTCTCTATTTGTTTTTTGCCAGGGGGAAACATAAAATAAAATGATTTAATATTATATTTGTAAATGAATTACTATACTAAACAAAAAACAACGTAAAAAGTCTCGCTAAAAGCTAAAAGCCACGGGACGAGGGTCTCTAACCACACTGTAGATGTAGGAACTAGTAACATGCACTCCAGGGCCACAACTTCGGCCCACTCTCTCGTGATCAACGGTAACTTGGTGATAACGCGGGCGAAAACAACTCTTTCAGCATGCACTCTAATAGATTTATATTGTGAATGAAATGTTAATAGTAAAATGTATTGTATATAGAAAATTAATATGTAAATAAAAAGTTTGGAATTTGGAATTTTGATAAGTTGACAGAAATAGGTAATAGGTTCAATCTGCAGGGCGGCTGCCCGTTTTTCTTTTTTTCTCGATTTTTTTACAAATTTTAATATTTTCAAATATGTAATTAATTTATTTTTATATTTTTAAGTTAAATAATTATTTTATGTCATACTAGTTCAATATTATGTTTTTATTACTTAGTTACCAACTACATAAAGGTGTAATTTATATCCGTGCGGGACATAAAGTGACTTTATGGCCCGCGCGGGCATAAAGACAAAAAATAGTTTTTATTTAATTTATTTATTACGTTTATTAACAAATTTTAAAATTTCAAGAGGTATTTCAAAATGTGCATTCATTTTGACTTTTAAGTTTGACACGTAGATAAAATGATATGTTTGACAGCATGTACCTGACAACGATAGTGTCTACTAAAATGACAATACTATTATAATCAAATTAAATTTTCACATTTTTTAAAATATTCATATTGTGTACGCAATATTGAACTATTGTATGCACCGCGATTATAAACAGATGATTAGGCCCTCGGGCGACTTACAAACCCTCGGGCCAGAGGCCCTCGAGGGCATAAAGATCTATTTATACCCTTGATACATAAATAACTATTATTTTTAAGGGGGCTTGAACCTCGCGGTGTAAAAAATAGCTTATATACCACAGGGCTAAAGTGTCTTTTAATTACTGAGGTGATCATTTCCCTCGCTACGCTAGGGATTAAAGGATGCATTATCTCTGCTCTTTCAAGAAAGGAGTGGGAAGAGTGGAACGCGGTCTTTTTCTTTTTCTGCTATTGTACAAAAGTTTTTTACCTTTTTACCTTAATTTTAAATATATTTCTCTATATAATATTATCATTATCTTAATAACGTATTTCAAAATCGCTCCTACCCCACCTTTTGCACGCCAAACCTCGTTCACTTTCCCGATCCCATCGGGGAAAAAAGTACAGTGAACGAACAAAAAGAAATTCAAGAGTGAGGTCTGTCTGAGTGTCTATGTATCTGTGTGTTTGTGTGTCTGTCTGTGCATATATTCTTCTACGGTAGCTGCCGAACTGTTTGACCTACCAAGCAGAAATTTTCTATGAACGGTTGGTGTGTGCCTCGAATGCGACCATTTTTGGTTACAATTGGTGTAAAAGAAGGTCCTCAAGTAGACGACATTGATTCTTCTTTTTTACGCAATACTTTTTACTTTCTATTAAAGGTGTTGGCCTGAATTTTGGTATGCAGATGCCACTTTAACCATAAGATCCATACAGAAATTTTGTATTTTTTAATTAAAATAATCCTATTTTTCACACCCGAGATGGGAAAGTTCTGGGGCGATACAGCCAATTTTTTTATGAACCATTGACAGAACCAAAAAAGCAGATCTGCAATTCTTTGTAACGTTGACTGACAAAATTTAATTCTTTTCTCCTTCTCTCCTGGATATCCAGTACTTTTTGACAATGGTTAGTATGTATTGATTGTTCGGTTTGAATTTGCCAACAACAAAATGGGATATTCCAATTTCAACACTTTGTTTCAGGTCTATTTTCCAGTATTTGTTTTTTGCCATCAAGTATTCTTAAGGGACTAGTTTTACCTATATTGGGATTACAAGTATGGAAGGACCAATAATCCCTTTAATGATAAACAACACTTACAAATGTATAACAGTTTGGTCATCATTTTGTTCAAGTTTATGTTTGATTAACATATTTACCAAAACAATATTAGTTAATTCAGTGTTGGATATTAAAATCGAAATACACTTCAAAAATAATCGCGCAATACAGTTAAAAGTTTTCTCGAGAATCAATCACCGATTTAACTACTTCAACGTCTAAATCAAATACAGTGGCGTACATCTTTCTGTACCAAATTTTTAAAAATTCATAGTTTAGTTAATAGGGTAAATAAAAAAATACTTTTTTCTTGTAAAAATAGCAACGCTTTATTATGGGCGTTGTAATCGAGTTGTCATTTTAATACTTATTTAATTTAACGTTTTCTATTTTTTGCTACGTATAACTTGAATTATCTTTACGCTTAAAGAAAAAATAGTATATATTACTAGTTTTTATTATTCTTCTACTCCTAGTAATATAATATACTATCTATTGAAAATTGACAGTTACAAAAATCTATATTCAATCTCAGTCACCTAAAAAGGTGTTTAAATATTTGATTGACATCTCTAGATTGCTAGTTATTAATAGAACTAAAAAAAAGAGATATACTATAAGCTAAATATGTATCATTAATTAAATCAACGATTCACAGAAAGAAAAAACCGAATACTTAATTAACTTTCATATTAAACATTGATCCTTAAAACATTAATAATTGTTAAATGTATTTAAATTGAGTTTTCACTTTCTAGTGATGTGATTAGTGACTTCTGATTATTGATTAGCCACCGCCTTCGACAAGAATTTAATGTAGTTTTAAGATTAATTATATAGGGTGTCCCATAGTATAAGACACGCTCTATATGAGCTAAATGCAATGAATGTAGGTCGATATCAGTTATTTTTAAAACTATACAGGACATAGCGCGATAATCTTTCACGAAATCAACATATTGTAACTACAGAAGATATTTATATTTTATTTATTTAAATTATTTTCAAACTTAAATCACGTTTAATTTTACTTGAAATAGAAATCAGCTTTGGTCATTTAAATGTAACCAGTTTTTTGATAAATATTTACAAAGTCAAAAATATTTAGTTATGCTATAAATCATGCAAGAAATTCAAAAAAATAGTTAATGAATATTTGCATATTATTCAAGTTTAATAGTAAATAAATATAGTTAATAAAACTGGATATTCCGGCTCCATACCGCGGTCATTGTATCTGTGTATATATAATAATATTTTGTGTATAGATAATATTTTATTAACTTTGTTTTCAACCCTTTTTAGTTAGATAATTATCTATTTAAATTATCGTTGTGGACCTGTTAGGATGTACAAAATAAATAAATAAATAAATAAATAATTAAATCAGTTTTTAAAAATCTAAATTTACCTGATTCCAAAAAGTAGTAGGTATTGATTTTTTTAAAACATGTAATAAATGATATTTTGTTGGTGTAAAATATTAATATCATAACCATATTTATATTTTTATAAACTATTGAAGAAACATAATTTGGTTTAAAATTAAAGAAGCACAAGACAAATTACGCGAAACTGAACATAACGGCCAAGTTAAGCAGCGACCAGAAAAAAATCCAGCGCCGTAAAGTTTTGAGAGCACCCAGTTCTTAAAAAACAAAATAAACAACTAATACTGTCTATAATAAGCAACTTACATGCTCAGTGGAATTTTCTGACAAAAAAATTGGGCCTGAACTGAATTTAGATCAGTAATTGAGGCCCAACGGAAGGAAGGCTGGGAGCATGACGGTACTTATATCTTTGATCTGACTGGGTCAGTCTGGTGGACCCATAAATCATGAATAATCCTAGCACCCCAATACTTCCGACCGCGGGAGCTATTGAGGATAGTTCCGTTGGGCCCGTACTGACCGTGGAACCAGAAAAAAAATATTCTTCGCTGGTTGGCCACCGCGAGATTTGCTGAGCCAAGTTGGTCGACCGACGGAGAGCTATTTTTTTCCACACTTTTGGGTCCACTTGACTAATTCAGTGTCAGATTGGGCCCAAAAGTACAGCCAGGAGCCCAGCGATTCTTAATAACTGACGTAGTCGCAAGTTTTTAGGTGTTGGGCTCATTCAAAATGACCGACCGGCGATAAGTAATTTTTCTCACTTACATTCGACTGAGCCTGGGTTATATTTGGTCCAAAAGTACGGTCAGATCCCTAGCGTTTCTCCGGTTGGGGCCCATTTACTGATCTTAATTTAGTTCAGGCCTAACTGTTTTGTCAGCAAAATTCATTAAGCGTGTAAGTTATTTATTATAGAAAATATCAGTCAGCTGTTTTGTTTTTTAAAATCGAGGTGCTTATCTAGACAGCTCCTGAGAAAATAAATGAAAATGGAGTACAAAACATATATTGGGAGATGTTGGAAAGTTACAACAGTAGCAGATAAATAATATGTTTTTTTTTTTATGGACGGAGAGATGGCAACATAAAAATTCATGGTAGTTACATGCAATATTTATGGCTAGATAGGTTTCATTAGCTTTCCCGAACACTGAGTGGCCAATCTTCCAGTGTGCTCAGAAAGATTGGCGCTGCCGATCAAACATGAGTGGCATGCAGAAAAACCGAACATCGAGACAGACCAGTATTTCTTTTGCTTTCATAAACATTATTTGTTGTCTTCTGTTTTTGCCATTCAGCATACAGTTTAGTTAACAACTCAGTAATTATTTCCAATAATTTTTAATCATGAGGTTTATCCTTTTTTTGTTACATATATTAAGGCCACTTTGTTGCAGTCTGCTAGCCCTTTCTCTGTCACGAAATCGTCTGTCAATAATTTTCCGGCTTTTGTAATAACAAATACCTGATATTTATATAATTTTTCTCCACGACCATTATTGAATGTATGAATTCCGAAATCATTTTTAATAATAGAATGTAAATATTCACCCTCTAGAGTCTGAATATTTATGCTAAAACACTTGCTTCTTATGTATTTTCATTCTTTATCAAGGTAAAGAATGGATTTTCTGTAATCGAAATAAACGATATGGGATTGCCATGGATTTCAAAAGTGTCAGTGTCAGATACAAAATGGCGACGACAATAATTATTTTCAAGCAAGTTTTAATTTAAACAAAAGTAATGAGTGAAAAATCAAGTGAAGTAGATATAGAATTTAATAATATCTAAAATTGCAAATTATGAAAAAACATCAATGCACCAGATTTTAATTTCGGTAAGTGTGCCATAACACTATAAATATTACTACAATGTAATACAAATATGTCAACAAATAACTTGTGTTCAGATTTAATTTAATTTAGATTCATACTTTTTGATCGTGGAGAAAATATAGTCTGTTACTCGGTTAGAATGAAAAAATTCGACACTCGAGGTTCCTCACACTCGCTGACGATCACGTTCGGAATTTTCCACTCGTGTCGAATTTTTCATTCTAACCTTGTTACAGAATCTACTATTATCCGCGAGGTTCATCTTTTTTTTTAAATTAAATTTGTCATATTTGATCTCCAGCCCCAACTTTAATCTTCCTAAGCACGTTGACAGATTTTCCACTCAATGAAACCTATCTAGCTATAAATATTCCATGTACCTTTTACTTTCTATTTTTATGTTACCAGCTCTTAGGCTATTAAGATGCAGTATAAAAAAATAGAAACTTACTAAAAGCCTAGCTCGAACGGCCGCCAGCTCTTCCTAGGTTTAAAAAAATTCAAAATTGGTGTCGTGCACATTTAGACAATATAACGAATAAACGTTTCTTATACAAAAATTTTTCAACAGCAGCAAGCAACCGTAACAAGCAAAACAAAAATATAACTTTACAAAAATATATAACAAGGATGAACTAGATTGTCTGTAGAACATAAAAAGTGCTGAAGATTAGCTTTAATAGTTACCAAAAAGACAAAAATAGTCATTCAAACTAAAATGGTTGAAATCTCTAAATTATAATAATCTTAATTAATGTCAAGTTTGAATACAAGGAACTTGAAACTAATACATAAAGCTAAAAAATATTTTTTTTCTACACCCACATGTATATTGATTCTACGCACACTATACAGAATATATATGTGAGTAATATCAGTCTACTGAATGGATATAATTTCATTAGCGTGAGATATGGAAATCCACAATTCATAGTTCACAATATCGTTTCATTAGAGTGAAACATGGAAATCCACCAGAGTTCACATTTAGTAACCCAGCACCTATTTTATTTTAATTTGAAATAACCTGTCAAAACAACTCTCTCGCTTTGAGATACCAAGGTCCGCGGTTCAACCCCTGTAACTGTAACTACGGCGTCGTGCTCAATCTTCGTCTGCGTGCGATATGGCCATCATATCCACACTTGTTGCACAAACTACTGTTCTTTAATAAGTGTTGAATATAAATATACTATGCTGACCCGATATTGTCTTGTCCAAATTTTAATAAATTTCAATACAATTTTAATAACCCCGCCCTTATCGGCCACTTAGATGGGTTCTTTAGGCCTGTAGAATAAAAGGGTATAGGCCATTTTGACTCATTAATCTCAAAAACGGTAAAATATATCGAAAAATGGTGATATGGAAATTGTTGTTTATCGATGCTTTTTGATAGGCCGAAAGGTGTGTTGAATAAAAACAACAAAAATTGCGATTTTAGAAAGACCAGAATTTTGAAAATGTTATGTGAAGAATCAACCAATTATGTCGTATCTATCGTCAGTTATGGTGGAGAGTGCATACAGAAATTATGATTTTTACAGTTTGTTCGAATTTTCCGACTTTCCTTTGTAATTGCCCCAATTTTTGAAAACTTTTTCAGGACCGTAACGAATAAAACAAAAAAAGAAATACGCATATTCATTTTTCTAATCGTAAGGTACAGTGTTGAGTTTATACAAAAATTCTTTACAAAAATACTCTTACAGTTTTTCACGAACTTTCTAATTTTTCGGGTAACTTTTTTCATTTTTCTGTCTGTAAATATCTTATTTATAATATTACGAATATTAAAAAAAATTAGTCAAATCGGCTCAACCGTCCTCAAATTATGTGCGCTTACCAAAGAATAGTATTTCATTTTTATTATATAGATATTTCAAATAGTTAAAGGACTGTTTTTTGTTGCAATTATTAACTTTTATTATCGTTATCAAAGTAAACTTAATAATGTGTATTAAATACTTACCGTAAACAATAAAAAAAAGTATTGTAATCATTAAAACTTTTTTTCTTTGAATCTATTTAAAGTCTATTTTTTTTCTAAAATCTTAAGTACTTCCGCGGACGGTTACTTAACGAAACTAATATTAATATTTTCTTATTCTTCTTCTTTTTTTTAAAAAAAAAGTGTAAATAATGGAATTTTACTCTATACTATTTTCATCCAAAATAGAATTCAAGAATATCTGTTTTGTTCGTTTTTAAAAGCAAAATAACATTCTTGCACTTATGATTATAATAAAATCATTAACTTGTGAAATGGTACATGGGAAAATAAAGGCGCCTTAACAATTAGTGAGAATTTAGGTTTTTATTACACATTGTACATATTTAGCAACATTGTGAATTGTTTATTATTTGAAGGTGGCTTTATCAGAATACATTAGAAAATTTACCTAAAAAATATAATAAAATATAGGCTTCCATAACTTTTCTAACTTCTTCGTTTGAAGAAAATTTATGACCTAATAAACTTTTTTTTAGTTGAGGAAAGAGATGATAGATAATTGCCCATATTGAGATTGTTTTCAGTTTATTTTCTACGTGTGTTTAAATTCCACAAAAAATTAATTAGTTGATGAATATACCGTGTGACCCATTTTGTTTGGAAGCACCCCTGATGTAAAATAAAAAAATGCCTAATATACTTTCGTCTTTTTTGGCAAAGAAAAATTAACATAGAGGGCCTTGAAAATATAAATTAAGCTATGAAAATACTGTTTTTGATACTGAATCTAACAAAAAAAATTAAATCAAAATCGGTTGAAAAATGCGGATTTTACAGGAGTGCTTCCAAACAAAATGGGTCACATTGTATAAAATTTCGATTAATTATATAACCATTTCTTTTTTTCTTGTAATTCTTTTCCTAAAATTGTGGGAGCGGTAATTTTTTATAGATACATCCACGCATGAAGCAGTGCAGGACTCGTAGAACTCGCACTTTGCTCACTCTGCTGTGTCAAAGGCACACCACACTAAACCCTCCCTGGATTTTTTTTAGCTGGAAGCTAGATAAAGGGTTTTCACTATTTTTAAATCTGCATTGGTCGGTTTTATTAAGATATTGGTACTTTTTGTTCGCTATTATTTGCAGTAAACTTTTAAGACGTTCTGATTTATAAACCTAGTTTATTTTATTAGTAATTTAGGTTGTCCTGTTTTCTTAGTGGGTGCTGAGAGGTGCTTAGTCGACAAGCTTAGATTTGTGGCATGCCTTAAGGTGGGTCTCCACACACTTTGACGACATTATCGTCAACTTTTGTTGCTATTTTCAAGACATCACGTCCGTACATAGAAAATATTGTTAACCCACTTTGTGACTATAAAAAGAGCGAAATTCATCTAGTGTTTAGCACTGTATTGAACGAGGAGGATCTCTCTAGAGTATCAGCAGAATTCCTTATTATTTCGGTAAATAATTACTGGCAGAATAATTGTAAATCACGTACAATTTTTAATTTTGATTTCGATCAATCTTCAATCTAGTATATCTCGCAATAGTAATCCGGGTATTGTACTTTTTGTTTCGGTGTTTAAATTCATCGAATCCTAAAGTTCAGGGTGAGACTGATATTGTTGGATGAGCCGTCTTGATATTTTATTATTCCACTTCATACTAAATGTAAAACAAAAGAACAAAAAGAAAACACTGTAAAATATACGCCTGGCTAAGTACAAATGACAAAATACCCGAAGTTGATCCGGTGAAGACGCGTTTGACATTGTCGCGGAGGTTATTTTTCTTTGATGTACCGCTCCTTGAGCGAAAAACAAAACAAAGTCGGCAACTTTAAATTTGCGACATAAAAAGTCGATAACTTTGTTACCAACAATAGTCGCCGACACGGTCGCCGACAAGTGTTGGTTTGGTGGAGACACGGCTTTTGAATCCCTCATTTTGTTTAAGGTAATTTCTTCTTTAATTCTTTGCTTATTTTTCCATATTTCTCGACTGTCCATTGTCCCTTTTGTCTTCAGTGTTTCTTTTTCATGGGCGTAGTTACTGTTTATTCTTCGTCTTGCACGTCTGAAATAAATAGGTGACATAATAGTAATGGAACTCCAGATAATGGGTTTTTCCTAGGATTTTTAGCTTAGTTACTAAAATGGTGTGAGCGAGTCTGGGAAAGAGTGATTAATGGAGACACTGACCTCTGAAAATATCACGATTAAGGAACTAAATTTTATCAAACGGAATTTGCAATCTTCAGGTCAGAAAAGGCCAGGTTGAGTTTCTTAAATCGACACAAAGGCGATAGAATATATTTTTAGTCAGAACTGATTTCGGAAAACTGAATGACGAGATTCGATTTCCCATTTGTAGATGGTGCAATAAGAATCAATTTTAATGTTTAAGTTAAATTACGCTTGAGGGTATGTTATTATATTTCGTTAACAAGAGTTTTTAACGTTTTGGCGGTATTACATACAAAATCAAAATATTATTGCAGAATTTTTACAATTTCTAAATCAAAATTCTGTAAAGGTGGTGTATACTATTCAGTACAACCGGATAAAATTAAAAATAACGATTTTAAGTATATTGGCAGCCAAAAATACTCCGAAAAATTATTTAAATAGAAAGATAGTTAATAAAGGAGATTTAGCTCATATTGTACCAAAAAAAAATATTAATAATAAAGAAAAGGTAACTGTTGGATAGTTAAGATGTAGGTTTTGTAGATGCCCTTTAAGGAGGGATGCTTAATTTTCCACCTAGTTATTTTGTGTGTTTATTATAATTCTCTATTTGACTCAGTACTGGTGTATTTTTGAGGAAAATTTGGATTTCATTTCAATAATTTTCATATTTTTGTCAAAAATGAAAAATAAGGTTCTGATTATAAGAATTAAATCGATAAAAGAAATTTGACCTATCTATTTTTAAATAAAATATAATTTAAAACGAGTTTAAAAATGCACATATTTAATATAAATATATTTCTCAAGGAAACAAATATTTATAATGATCTATTCGAAATAGACAAGGCAATACCCCAAGCTATTATAATTTAGTAAATTCTGTTAAAATTAAAAGTGTTATATTATTTTTATTGTAGCACGTATAATTTAATAATTTCTAGGTCCCTTTCAAACTAGAAAATTACTAATATTAAATAACCCCTTGAGTTGATAATAATCTATTATCTAGAGCTTGGATTTATATTTAATTTGTATGTCATATCGATGTAACAAGGCCGTAGGCTTGTTTAAATAAATATAATACATAATAAGACATTAATCCCTAAAATATATTATTTTAATGTTTCATAAAACCGAGGCTAAATATTTCTTCAGTATCGATATAAATTATACAATATTGTTTTTTTAATATAATTTACATTCAAACCAAAGTTAAGTATTTGAACACCTACTATATCATCATATTATATACGAAATTTCTGCTTAAAAAAATATATGTTAGTCAAATTCTTGTTTCAGATTCCTTTTAAGGAAGGCCTAAATTATTGTAACGCCTTTATTTTTATAGAAAGTTTTTATTTATAGACAGGTATATAACAGTAGTTTTTCAATATAATAACCGAAAAAGTTAGAATACCTGTCTGTTTAAACCAGGTCAAGAAAGTGAATGCTTTATTTTACTGTTTTAATAGCAATCAGACGAATTAGCATCAACTCAAGAATTAATTTACAATGAAAATATATCTACAAGGTGTATTATTATAATTATTAAAAATGTCATTTTTAACAAAAGAGAGATAAATAAAAATACCAGTAGAATATTTAGCAAATGCGTTTTATTGCTGAAATTTGTAACATAGAGGAACCTATAAGATTTTTTTAAAATTTACTTTTTATCAGTATATTTTACACATCTTATCTGTCATGTAACATCTTTCATAGAAAATAATTTTGTCACTATCCAGTTAAATATCTTGGTATTCATATCGATCGTTTTCACATTCAAAGTCTGAAAAACAAATTAATATCCATCAATTTCGTAATAACATTAACTCTATTTCATGCATTTCTGGCATCATTTCTTCGGATAATTGGTAGATGAATAATTTATTGAATATTGAACAACGACATTAATAATAACAATATCTCGATATGTATGTTGAGCAAATATGATTAAAAATTAATATAAGTTTATAATAATTATTAGGCGGTGGATGTTTTGACAGCAACCAGTATCAGATCGAAGGACCGACCTGATTACAGCGTAGCAGGATTTATCATCTTAAAACAAATAAATCATTTAAGTAATAGCTATTTATTCACCCGTATTTTATTTAACAAAATCATTAATTATTTACAATTTATTATTTTTATAGAGCAACTGGTCGCACTAACTATCGCTCCAAAAATAATATTCATAATTTTGATACATTAAAAACCTGAGAAAATATACTGTTATTGAAACACTCTACTACTAATTTATTTTTTTAAATGGCAAGTTTGGCAATCTCCACTACAATATCTCATTCTTATCTCATTTCAAATCGAGTTGTAAAAAATGTAGTCTGGACAGCTACATCTGGGATAAACAAACGCAGATATAGATGTAGTAGATGTGGCCGATGTGGATATTCAAACGTAGCAATACTTTCGTTGTCAGGTACATGCTGTCAAACATATCATAAAATTTTAAAAAAGACCGAAAAAGCAACTCAAAATTTGTTACCAAAAAAATCTAGAGGCGCCCACAACAGTGAATACGAAAAATTTATAATTTGGATGACAGAAAACTGTGTAGAACATATTAATGAAATTGTGCTGCTTGGATACTTCGGCGATCTCGCCGAAACATTTTTTCCGAGTTCTTTATGGTCCAAATATTCAATGATAAAGAAGACTTTAATGGTAAATAAGAATATTAACATCGGTAATTACCATAACCAAATTTTTGAAACAGGGGTCAAAATGATACCATTTTTTGTCTTTATGGCCATAAAGTCACTTTATGGCCTGCACGAGCATAAAGTACACTTTTATGTAAGTGGTATCTAAGCAATAAAACATAATATTGAACTAGTATGAGATAAAAAATATTTTAAGAATGGTGCAAGTTCCCTATTATAAACTATTCTTCAATTGTCGTATTTTTTTTCAAATTTTCAAAAAAAAATACAGGTTGTTATAATTGTAGATGTAGATATCCCTGTAAAAGCAGTATTGTTTCTACAAGGTGTGCTAAATTTGAAAGAACCTACCATCAAAAAAAGTTTTTGAGCTCAGCGCCATTTACATTTTGGCATATTTAAAATCAATGGATATCCAAAACTGAAGATTTTTCAGTACTCTGCAAACTGGCTTTTACATAATTAAAATAACTAAAATTATTTCAACTGAACTCTGCGAGAGATGATAAGATAATGATGTGGTCTGAAGCTACTTCTAGCGCCAAAAGATATTTGTAATTGGGGGTTGTAACGGTTTTATTTTTTCTAGTATGAAAATCGACTCGTCTGATCATCAGAGTTACATTTGCACTTGTTGCATTTTAGCGCTTAGAGAAAGACGGGTATCAATGACAACAGGATGCATTACCGGACACGGTGGCCAGGTTGGTTAGGGCATCGGCCTTTATACTTGGTCATTGTTCGAGTCGTGGGTTCGATTCCCATGAATCTCAAGTGGAATTAAAGTCAAACAAGACTTTGGGCAAGTGCAAAAAGGTATTTGTGCTATGTGCAGTTTCATTCACGCCAGTAACCAGACCGGATGAGATTGGATATCTCGTGGAACTGATAGGGGTTGGTGGTATAATTACACACTTGCTAGTCGGTAGATCATTTAAGTGACAAAGGCATAGTACTGGGTTTAGGGTGATTGAGGACCGTGGTTCGGAGCCCACAATAAGCTGTAGGTGCCGTCCAAATTAGCCCTGGTAGCAGAAAAGAGACGTTTAACTAATAGCAACAGGATGCATTGAGTAAAATATTTTGAAGGAGATGTTTTACAAGTCTCTCTGAAAGACAAGAAATAATATAAATCTAAGTTTAAATCTATTTTTAGATTACGGAATGTTAAAAAATACTGTACTGGCCAAACCTATAAACCAAAACATGAATCTTATTAAATTTAACGGAAATATAAATTTGTTTTGTAAATTTTGGATAATAAATTTCGTTCCCAACTATAACCCATCCTTATAAAATTCAATTTTTGCTTTCTCGACCCACCATCCAACGAGGAAAAGTATTGTGTACGGGCTAAAAAAAAATTTCGGGATGAAGACGGAAATATCCATTTGGAGACCTCTGAGACGATTAAGACCATTTCCAGATGGAAATCTGTCTATGTGTGCGTATTCTTCCATCATAGTTACCACACGTTTAATCCGATTGAGCTGAAATTTAATATGTAAGTTTCGGTTATCCATCGGAAACATAGACATATAATTATGGACGAGCCTTACTCGTATATCGTTGTACTAATTTTTTGGCCCAAAATGAGAGAAAGGTATCATATAGTTTCAGACTATTATCTCTAACGTCCTAACTATGATACTATTTTGAAAGAGATAAAAATGGTCAGAAATATTGTTTTATCAGAATTCTCGCCGCTGGGCATGTTCATGAGTATATGCCAATGGTCGGAAGAACCCTTTCCCTATTGGAAATACAGGCAGTCATATGGCGGATTTAATGTACTTAAAGAATTAAATCTATATATAGATACATTAAATTCTTGACTATCTTTCATTTTTCAATTCATATACACATACCAATACACACACCAAAAACAACTTTACGACCACCTGACGTGGAAATAAATAGAACACGTTCTATTTTTAACGCAGAGACATGACGTGCTATGGCTACATGCACGTTATTTGCCTTGCCAATTCGGTGGGATCTTGTTTATTTGTTTACACCTTTTCAATTTAATGGAGCATGCTAGATGCACGCCACTTATTAGATCATACGCCATGTCATAAACCACTTTACTTTGGTGGGCCTTAGATCATATACGCTACGCTAGATGCGGCATGTTGGGTACTAGTTTGGTAAGTCCGGGAGAGTCTAGCGTACTCAGTCAGTGATTGGTCGTTTTCAAATTTCGAGATAGTTTGACCAATGAGAAATCAGTATCAACGAAGTTTGACCAATGAAAATCAGTACCCGACTCAGAGTACGCTGTTATCATTACCCTTCTTTTACCAAACAAATACTATATGATACCGTATCTCGCGCAGCATATATGATTTAAGAATGAACCCATTAGTTTTTGTACGACATCTATCAAACGGACATGTCACTGTCAAAAAATGATAGAAGCTATATGTCATTTGATAGCCCTTGAAAAACTTTATTTAGAACAGTCAAGATTATTTCTCCAACTGTCACCTGCCTAAAATAAAATAATGTCCAAATTTGAAACATTAAAACATTAAATATATAAAAAAATATTGACTAGATTAGAACCAATTTCGGTTAAAAGCAAAGCAATAATTATCGATATGTATCGGTTGAAATTGACTCTTCCTCTGATTTTTAAAAACGAAAACTTTGCCATTTTTAACCAATTGACTTCAAATTTATAACCAATACCATTTTTTAAATTTTTTTAGGCAACCATTCTTCCTTCAAAATTATACCATTCTTGGGAGTGGTCATTGATGAATTTTAAAATAAAGTCAAATTCGTTTAAAGTAATAATTTTGAAATTTAAAAATAAACTAATATACCATAACACTGCATATTATTGCCAAAAAAAAATTAAGTGTCAATAGTAACTTTTTCAAGTAATTTTTTGACAATACATTTTTAATTGCTATTTGATTTTTTTCAGTATTTGATTTTTCCAGTTCTTAGAAATAATCGTCTAGCATCTATGGTTATTTTTTAACGACAATCAGTTCAAGATTTAAAAAAATTATTATAAAATGGTAATTCTTTTGTTGGTGACAATGTCTTTAGAGTACATGGAAAACAGTAATTATAATGTATAAGTTTCTCTTTTCCGTATTAGTCATTGCTGTCGTTGAATTAATTAATTTTATATTAATGATATTTAAAACTTCTATATTATTTAAACATACAGTAAAAAAACTGGAACAAGTGTATCTAATGTCATTATTTATTACTTTCATTCAAAGAGAGTAAAATCACGCTAGTTTTAATAGAATGATTGATTGAAATTTCGTTTTAAGCAGCATAATAAAAATGCTTTAGTTTCCGTTTATTAAATACCGCCCATTAATAATTTAACACATCCAAATGATATATAGAGTGTCCGCAAATATAAATTTTATTCCTAAATAAAATCGTTTTAGAAGTATTCGGTCAGACCATAATCGAATGTTTACTTATAAAATAGTTTTAAACAAATCAGATGTACTTAAATGGAATTTTAATTAATTTATATTTTAGCCAAACAACGGACCATAACAAATTTAGACAATTTAGTTAAGACGTGACAATAATTAGCATCTGAAAATACTGTAATTCCATCAAAATTTATGTTTTTGGTAAAATATTTAAAAATTACTTAACAAAAATAAAACTTAGTTTTTGTTTCTAAAGAATAAAAAACATAAAATTATAAAATGGTTGCAGTTTATAATAAATTCCAACAAATAGTTAATATCAAAATGAACACGAAATTATAAAAACGATTGATTGAATCATAGAAACCCTCGCCAGTCCGACAGAAACTCACAGATGTCTGAAAACAGGTCTTTACCCAACGAAACACAAAAATTAACTGACTCTTCTTTAATTTCTATCCGTAAACAAACTCATGGAAAAGGTTTTAACTCATAAATTCTTTGAAAATATTGACATTGACAAAAAAATGACTAAATCTTTGCATTTCTCTGTGACAGAAAACAGCCAGGCCCCGCTGGGAACCATCTTGTATCGCCAATGGGACTTAAAATATATAACATGTTTTCCTAAGATTCTTGTTCTTCATTTTAACCAGTCAATTGCATTTGCCAATCATAAAAACGGTCTTTACTTGGTGCTTTTCTACTCTGTTACAGTCATATTTAATAACATAAATTTAATTGGAGTCACGACTCTCGAAAATAAAAGGTATAAATATCAAAATATTGCTCTTTATTTTTAGCAAAATTGTTTGGCCGCCTATGACTGTTATTTAAATTGTTTCTGACCTTATGGGTCAGTTCTTTTTTGTGCGAAAATAATAATTAATTAAAATTTATTAATAGTAAAAGATATTTAAAAAAATAAAAATTCTGCAAAAATTGAAATTTATTGAAAAAAGCAAAACAAAATCTAATTTAATTGATTTCCATTTTTATTCTCGATAAAACAAAATATTCGAAATATGTTGTTTACGTTCTATTAATACATTGCCCGTGATTTCTGTTAAATATTTGTAAACTTTCTCTACATTTACCTTTTTTTTAATTATTACCGAAAAAACCTTCACAGATATGAAAATGTTATTAAATCCTATTTAAATAATACACTTTCACTTTCCTAATTGTCGATAAAATTTTTCTTAATTAATGAAAACCCTAGGGCGTCATCCAATTAATGTTGAAATTGTCACAATATAGTAAGAGTTTTGGTGAATAGTTTCTAAACAAGCCTTATTTTGCAATATAAGTTATATATTTTTATGCTAATTGTACTTTGAAGGTGTCACTAAGATAATAAAAAAATTTAACCAACTGTTTTAATGATTTGTGTTCTATTTTTTATTTTGTCTCATTATAACTTTTAATGTCTTTATTTGCATTTTTTTATTTTTTATTTCCTGCTACTGTGTAAACGAAAATGATAAAGTCTAACAAAAATTTTTAAAGGGTATTTTGCAATAAACATTCTAATAATAATATTTTTAATCTGTATGTAGTCAAACAATCTTTTGAAAGCTATAGAGTAAACAAAAATAATAGTACTTTAATTATTTTTGTAATTAGTTTTACTATAACAAGTTATTTATTTTTTTTATATTAGAATTGGCATATATAAGTAAGTATTGACCACTCCTGTAACTTCAATATTTTAAATATATTAAAATTAAATTTTAAGAGTAATTTTTTAAAAATTTGTCATTTCTGGTTTCATGGCATCAATAATTTTTTTCTGCAAACAATATTAAAAGTATTTAACCACGACTAATCTATTATTTAAGACAATAAAGCACAAAGTCAGGTACCACAAAATTTAATTGACAAAAAAGTACTGGCAGGCAACTAGTTTCGGTCACTGACCATCATCAGGCCTAAATATACAAACGTTCGTAATTAGATATAATCAATTTAATAACATAAAAAACCAAACTTACCACTATTAAGTATTAACAGGGAACAAATTGATCACATATGTGAAGGACCCATTAAGGGTAGAAGGTAAAATAATTAAATAAATTGTATTGGTACTTGAAAAATTATAAAAAATACGCGTTAAAAAAATTTAAAGAATATCAAAAAGCAAGTAATACTAATTAAACAAGTTGCTCCCAAGGAGGGTAACATTGACAGCCACCCTTAGGGACAACACCTGCAGGGGTATCGACATCCAGGAAATTAAAAAGCAAAAGTGTCCACCCTACGTGGGGTCTGAAACGAATCAACCAATCAATGGTCATCAGTTCGAAAAGTGAAAAACTAATCATTGTGACAATTTGGAAATTATTCCACATACCAGAACCCCTTTCACCGGCAAAGGAGAAAGTGACATATGGCAAGTAACAGTCAGAAGAAAGTACCACCCCACAAGTTGAAATCTGGAGGGTAAAAATAAATTGGAAAAAATATAATTTAGGACTAATAATGGCTGAAAGGTTCCGAAACATAGTTAACATAAGTAATTACAGAAATAAAAAACAAATTTAGAAACAATACATGAAATTAAATACAATGTGAATGCTTGATTGAGATTAGGTACAGGCCAGGCAAAGAAAAAGTAGAAATAATAATGAACTGCAAGTGGAAATATGAAGACGTTATGTGGAAAAGAAGAAGAGGTTGACAAGTGACAAGTGATTGATGGAAAATGAAGGTTAAATATTAAAAGAGACAATAATAACAATATCACAGAGAACCCGAGAAGTGAGAATCGAATGAAAGGCAACCGGGGTTGTGAATGATAAAATGGAGGAACTAGTATAATTAGTAGCAGAAAAAGGGGAGGAAGTCAGGGTGACTAAGTAAACTATTTTAAAGGAAAATAAGGAGACAATTAAAGGAAAATAAGGAGACAATTAGATGAAATCTCTGAAATGATCTGATAAGAAAATATGGTTCTTTTTAGGACATTAAGACAATTGAAGGAAGGATTATGGAGATAGGAGTTGATTTCAAACATCTCAAGGAGGTTTAATCTATTCCCTTTTTATCAGTAGTGTGGAAGTTTAAGATCTGCAAAGGAGAAAGAATGTTTAGAGGAAAGAATGTGATTAGCATATGAAGAAGGAGTGTTGTTAATATCTGAATCTTTGTATTTCTCAATTGTTCTAAAGTGTTCTTTGATTCTAGTTGAAAATCTTCTACCAGACTGTCCGATATAGACCGAATTATAGTCAGCACAACAGATTGTATACACCCCTGAGCGGTCAAGATCTATTATTTGTTCATTATACATGAGTTTACTAAATAATAATTATATCCAATATTCATATGTGAATAATGATTTCATGGATATCCATTATTCACTAGTGAATAATGATTATTCACTGGTTTAACATGTTACCCGTCACGTTGGTCCGATGGGGCCACTACAGATGGTGCCTCAACCGGCCGCATTGGTCCAATGGGACCAACACAGATGTTGTTTTAACAGGAAATATTGGTCCTATGGGACCAACGCATTTCTTGGTACGTAGCAGGCCGTTGGTGGATATTTAGTTATGATAAAGTATCTGAATGGACCAACATGGCCCAGAAGTTCGTGTCGAGAAGATAAATGTTTCTCCTATAGGAGCTAATTTTTCATAATTTACTAGTAGGAGAGAAAATAACAGCTATTAGATTCGGTGGTTCTTCTAGTTAAGCAGTTAAATCGCAAGACTAATTTTAAAGACGGAAAACCGTGCAAAAAGTGGTTCTACAAATTTTTAAAGAGAAATCCAATGGTAACCCAATGAATCTTTCAAAATTTAAATACAGAAAGATCATCAGATACTGAACTAAAAATCAAGAAGTGGTTTAAAGAAGTAGAAGACGGTCTCAAAAAAGAACAAATATTCTAGAAGACCCTCTTCGTGTATGGCGTAGAGACGAAACAGCTATATTTTTGCAACCAAAAGGGGATAAAGTCTTAGTAAGGAGAGGAGAGAAGGGTGTTTATTCTTTTACTAATAACGATGAGAAATAATGTGTAACCTCTCTCATAACTGCAAATGCTACAGGTATAATTGCTCCTCCAATGATCACGTTTGCTTATGAGAGACTCCCTTTTGGTATATTCAACAGTGTTCCTGCTCATTGGGCAGTTGGGCAGTATTTTGACTCAGATTACAAAAAAAAATGAAGTCGACGACGATCATGTCATTTTTATTTATGAATCAAAACATGTTCCTATTGTTGTAAGAAAAATAAACTTAGATGAAAAACTTTTTCTTATTTCGGCAATGGCAGCGAGTGAAAATAACTTTAAATGGCCTGAAAAAGTATATAGATGCTCTCTGGTATTCAGAATCTGATATTGTACAAAAAATTAATCGTCTTTAGCTAGTTAATAACAGAGGTTTATCTGCTGTTCCAAAATAAAAAAAGTTGAAAATTTTATAGTGTAAAAACAATTTTAATAAAAGCTTGTGTTAATCTTACCACATTTTTGTCGTTGTATTTCAATTTAACACAATATTTCCGATATGTCAGGCAAAGGAATCCAAGGTTCCACAATTTTTTGTGTTGTCAATTATTGGATCCACAAAATAAGAAAAAATTAATTATTTAATAAAAATAAGATACTCAGATCTTAATTTGAAATTATTCTGTTAATCTAAAATCATTCTCGGCGCGGAAAAACCTTTTAAAATTAAAACAGTTTCCTAATTTTAATTTTTATAGGCGTAAGTTCATAAATGTAACTCTTAAGTGGTACCTTCATACTTACAGCTATTCACTCTTTTGGTTTGCAAAATAAAACCAATACACGTGTTAATTCTACAAAGTTCACTCTTTGTTTACTTTATAGAATTTAGGTTATGTTATACTGTTCGGGCTCAACGGCCCATAGAGGTACTGACATGCTTATCTGGGCCGCGTTGGCCCGATGGGACCCACACATATATCATATGGTGGCCCACGGCGGCTCTATGTATAAAAATTAGGTTCGTTCCCCGAAGGCGAGATATTTAACAAGATGGTTGGTGTAAAATAAAGGTTTATAGTAGTTTTGGGGAAAATTATTTGATAGTCGTTGAATAATATACAATTTTAGTGACAAAAATGAGTCAAAAGTCAATAATTTTTAACATTACTTCAAAAAGTAAATTGACAGATGTCAATATTATTTTTTTAAATAAAATATGAAACTATTTTTATATTAACAATCACAAACTAATTGGAAATATTTTTCAATAATATTTCGAAATTTTTAAAATTAAAAAAACTCATTGATTGACAAAGTATAAAAATTATTAATAGATTTCTTTTAGTTTATTAATCTGTTATCAAATTCATATTTTAAAATGATTATTTGCTAACAAATATAAGTATCCTCAATTTTATAAAATACTTATATTGTTACATTCACTTTAAAATATATTATTTATTTATTTTATTCATTTTATAACAGGCTTTGAATTGGTCCAAAATGTCATTATATTTTTTTTTAATCAATTTGATTTTTTTTTAGTACAAATTTAAATATATAGATTACTATTTTTTATGTTACTGTATCCGTTTCGTAAGATACTGACCCGTTTGTCCTATTAATGTATGCATATTATTTGCGTTGGGTTAGTTATTTTTTAGACAAAATATCTCATTTTTTTGTGACAATTAAAGTACAAAACTACGTTAAAAATTGAAGGTTATTCAACTAATCACCAAATTACCAAGTAATTGCTAATTACTTTGAAACTAAATTCTACAGATTATGTTTTGTTATATTTTTGTTTTATCTATTTAAGTATGCGAATTTCTACGATAATATCCAAGTCGCTTTTTCAGAATAACAATTTACACGTGTTGATAAGTTAAAAAGTTAATAAGCGTAAAACTTTAACATGGAGTGAGAACAGTTAATTATACTATATTATATGTTTCTTATTATTTGCTGTCATCTATCCTTTTTATCAAAATAATCAATTTTAATGCCAGTTTACGGATATTAAATTATCTAATTTCAATTTCACAAAATTTTAAACCAGTTAACCGCTCATTGCTGTTGGCACTTGGCCAATTATTTTAAATTTAAATTCGGTAGTCCAACAATTATTTAATCAAATAAATTTCGCCTAGATCCCGGATGCAACTTTTTGTTAATAGCATGAAATTAGGTTTTGACAACCGTAACGATCATTGTACAAGTAGAAATTTTGTTCTTATATTTATTTTCACAATTTCGTATTGTTTCGTAATTGAGGCAAGAATCTAAGATAGAAAATTTGTTTCTTGTCATCTTCAGTCACGTTTTACAATTATTGTTATTTTTTTATTTTTTATGGATACGTCAATCTCTTGTTTTTTATAGGAGTGGAACGTTATTGTACTTATAAGAAATACATGCTTTATTAACTATAATTAAAATTAATCTTTAATAGTGTAATTAGTAGTTTAGATTTAATTAGAAGTTCTACTTATAGTTTTTTAGAATTGTCAGTTAACGACTATATTTTCACAGCTTTTTTGTTGATTTTGTCCGCGATTTTCTTCGATTAAATCAAAGTATTTACGGTCCAGAAATCCTTCCAGAACAATCCTTCCCGGACAATACTTCCCCATGACAATTCTTCCCAACGACAATCCTTCCCTACGACAATCCTTCCCCACGACAAATCATCTCACATATTCTCATTCGAGCAATTCAATGCAAACCAGTCACTTAAAAAAACTACTAGACTGAGTAATACAAACAATACAAAAAAATAACTTTATTGTCTTTATAGAATAATAAATATTGGGAAATACCCAATGAATACATTTGGGAAGGATTGTCGTGTGGAAGGATTGTCGTAAGGAAGAATTGTCGTGGGGAGGAATTGTCATCTCACATATTCTCATTCGAGCAATTCAATGCAAACCAGTCACTTAAAAAAACTACTAGACTGAGTAATACAAACAATACAAAAAAATAACTTTATTGTCTTTATAGAATAATAAATATTGGGAAATACCCAATGAATACATTTGGGAAGGATTGTCGTGTGGAAGGATTGTCGTAAGGAAGAATTGTCGTGGGGAGGAATTGTCGCTGCGAAGAACTGTCATGGGGAAGAATTGTCGCTGCGAAGAATTGTCAAGGGAAACAATTTTCTGGAAAGGATTGATCAGGAAAGAATTGTCCGGGAAGGATTTTCCGGAAAGGATTCTCAGGGGAAGAATTTTCCGTTAAGGAATGTCCGGGGTAGAATTTTCGGGAAATGATTGTCCTGTCACGCCTTATTTCGTATGTCTATATAGATTTCGGACCTTAAATGTTTTTTTTGTCCATTTCAATATATTTTTAAGTTTTCTTGTTATAGGATTAGAAGGATTATGAAATTCTCAATAATGACATATTAACTTGAACATAAAAGGACCAAATGTTGGGTATAAAAGGGATAAAAGGGCCAAATATATTTACATGGAGTCGTAAGGGTTGAAGAAATAAACTACTATTACATGATTAAGGAGTCAAAATATTTTACCATAGGCTGGCGTAAGGTGTAAAGGGCTGTAATACTTTTTTGGAATTTTTCTTAGTAAAAGGCGACATTTTAAAGGTAACAGAAACAACTAGATAATTATTAGTTTATCAAAAATTGTCAAAATCAGAAAAACAACATTATTAGGCAATATCGCAGAAAAGAACAATTTTTAATCATATGAAAATTATACGTGGCATAGCCGCATAATGAGAATTCTAAGCATCTATTGAACATTAGCAAAATATTTTCGGATCTACAAGTTATGTCAACAGTGGTCTGTATGACTAAAAGTTAAATGACACATCTCGTAGAGCCCTCTTGCGTACAAAAAAAACTAAATAGTTAAGAGTCTTCAAGTATTGGGTTGTATTTTCAATTTTGCTAAGTCACATAAATTTTACTTATCATTTCAAGTAATTTATATTCTTTACTGCTTTTTGTAGTCTTTTTTTAGATTTTATTTTACGAATTTCAGAAATTTTCGTCTATTTGAGGAATACCATGCAATCATGAGGCTCTTTCTATACCATTTAACAGATCAAATCAAAGGCAGTAGCGTATACATTTTTTTTTCATATTAATTTTCGATTTTGAATCTTGTCTATTGCCTTTAATATTTTTATATGCAAAAAACCTTTATTTCAAATTGTTAGGCCCTCTCGAAAATATTATTATCGAAAAAAAAAATGCTATTCTTGGTTGATTAATGAAAACAGGTGGCAATTTATGTGTTAAAATTATGTAACATTCAAGGATCAAACCATTTTGTTTGAAGAAGCTGAAGATAGCTGACACTTCCTTCTTTGGACCATATATTAGCCAATAATTCATTGTATTCTGGGATATTATTAAAGAAATCTTCATTTCTATTGTTTCAAATTACACTAATTATTAGAATACCAGCGGCGTGCTTATATAAGAATCGTTTATACGTATTGACTAAATTAATACTAAATATCAATATTCAATGGGTTACATTCACAGGTCAGAATTTTAGCATAATGACATATAAAGCTCATTAAATGAGAACATATTTAATAATAATTATTCCCGTTACTGAAAATAATAAGCACATTTTAAAATATATTAAGAGCCCGCCCTCCTCAATATCCAATCGCGGAAAAGCGCGACAGGGTTACGTTGTCAATTCGAGTCATTAGAAGCCGCTGTCTGCAGGGACGAATTCCGGTGATGCCAAAAATATTTATTTTATTAAAAGAAGTCTTGACTCTTTAAATCTAGCCTGTGTTAAAAAAAAATAAAATAAATTACTACTATCAAGTCCGACCACGTACTGATAAATACGAAAATCCAGGTCCGGTTCAGTAAAAAAATATTTAATCCCCAAAACAACACCCTGTATATCAAAATAAAAAATCTGTTTATGTATTTGAAAAAAGCTAAAAAAATAGATTCTGACTGTGCAGAAACTTTTTTAGTTGCATTTCTAGATCACTACAAATTTTTAAATTCGAAATTATCGTCAGTACCGTCTTGTATCTCATAGAAAACAGACGTGACACTATAAAATACCGGTTGTTCGTTATCAGCATGGTCGTCCGCAGAGAGAATACAATTACTTTGGATTTTAAAAACGTTCGCAAAAAACCATCTAACATAAATTTACACCGATGGATTAAGGAAAAATTCGTATTTACAAAAGATCAAGTGTTATGCATCCAAGTTGATCATATTCGATCTAAGGTTTACATAAAATTAATATCCGAGTGGTTAATGAAAAAGGCAATGCAAAAATATGAAGAGGAAAAATTGATATACAGTGACGAAGAAAATGAGTATGAAATATATATAAGTGAAGAAGCAGAAGATACGTGGATCAGAGTGTTTGACTTTCCACCTGAACCAGAAATGAGGAACTCAAAATTAATTGAAACCTTTGGTAAATATGGGAAAATAAAAGTAATTAAAAATGAAGTTTGGTCTGGTGAAGATCTATACAATGTTGAAAGTGGAGTTAGATCAATTCTAATAACAATGAAAACTAAAATTCCTTCATATGTAAAAATTGAAGGCATAACTTCGCTGGTAACATACCGTAATCAAGAACGCACATGCATGTACTGTGATAATCCAGGACATGTCAGAAAAGACTGTCCCAAAAAACCTGCTAACAGATTAATGGAAATCAGAAGACCTGACGTTCCAATACCGGAAAATAGATCTCCAGATCTATTTAGCTCATATCCTGATCCGGGGATGTCATACGCACACGTACTAAAAACTCCTAACGCAAATGTAATAATCGACTATGTCGGAAGTTCAGGGCAAGAACGCATGGAAGAAAACAGAAACATTATGTCAGAAAATTTCCAAGCTCCAAATGTATTCACGCACACAACTGCCGATGTACTCATACATGCACCAGCAAATCAGAGGTCTCTATCGCCAAATACGATGATCCAAAAAATGGACTGGGCCCAGGACTCAGGAAGCATCCCGACACACAGTGAAGATCCCTCTCTAAATCGAGGCACAAGTATCAAGGAACCCCACGAAACAAAAACAAAAGATAAAAAACGTAAAAAACTGCAAACGCAAATAAGTTCAAGTGGGGAAGAAAAGAAAGTACCAAAATTAAAAATCAATTTAAAAACGTTAGGAAATTCAGCTTCAACTGAAAAAGACGCGGAAAATGATGGAAATGAAGACGACCCTATGAAAGGAACAAATAAAGAAGTAACATATCTTTCTAATGAAGAAGAAGAAGAAGATGACGAATATTAATGAACTCAGGTCGTATTTATTTATTTTTTGTTTCCTTGTAATACTTACAATAAGTGCTAGATATATGTTAAGAACTATTTTGCTTTCAATGAGTACAAAATTACTAACACTAATGTCTGTAAACTGCAATGGTCTAAAAAATACTATTAAACAAAGCTTGTTTTTTGACTTCATCAGAAAACATGATATAGATATTATTTTTGTGCAAGAACTTAACACAGACTTCTTCAAATTTTCTACAGGTTATGCAATAATATCAAATGTAGGGGATGTAAATAAAGGAACTGGAATTATTTATAGGCTAGGTTATGAAATTAATGACGTAATTTGCTCTTTGGATGGAAGAGTTCTTTCAGCAACAATCAACAATATTAGATACGTTAACATGTATGCACCCTCTGGATCCCAGAATACAACTGTCAGAAATAGTTTTTTCCAAAACGAAATACTTGTTCACTTTAATTTTAATTACCCTGTCATCTTTGTAGGAGACTTTAATTGTGTCATACAACAAAAAGACTCTAAGAACATTACTACAATTTGCAAACCTTTACAAAATCTTATCCAAAGTGCAAACTTACTAGATATTTGGGATATTATGCATAAAAATAAAATAGAATTTACATATGTACGTGACAACTGTGCTACGAGAATAGACAGAGCATACATATCAAAAGAACACAAAGAGCTAATTCATAAAGCTGCAAATTAAACCAGTAGCTTTTTCTGACCATTCTGCTTTTCTTTTTGCGATAAACATTAATAATTTCCCGTCAATAAAGAGCTTGCAGCATGGGTGGGGGTACTGGAAAATCAAAAAAACAACACTTAGGGAAAACATTATAGAGACATTTAAAAATGACATTGACAAACTAAAGAAAAGTTACTATTATAAAAAAGACTTTGTCAAATGGTGGGTTTACACTTTTAAGAAAAAAGTAAAATCCTTTTTTAAAAACATTGAAATTCAAGACGCGTTAGATGAAAAAAGAACAATGGAATTTTACCAAGGTGCCTTAATAAATTTATACGCGGAGTTAAACAATAACAAAAAAGTTTATAACGAAATTCGTGAAATCAAAAACATTATCCTCGAACTTAAACAAAAAAGTTTAGATAAAAAATTCGACAATAAAAACAAAGACCAATTCAATGAAAATTACACTATTTACGATTTAATGAAATATAGGAAAAATAAAGTCTCAATAATCTCAAAATTTAAAAATGAGAAGCAAGAAAATTTAACGTCCTCAAAAGAAATCTTGAATAGTATAACAAAACATTTTACAGATAATTTCCAACCTACTCAGGTAAACGAACGTGACCAAACGTGCTTATTTAGGCACTTGAATAAAAAACTTACAGAGACAGACAATAAAAGTATTTTAAAAGAAATAGAAAAAAATGAAGTTGCACAAATTCTTAACGAAGTCGCAAAAAAGAAAACACCAGGGTTGGATGGAATAAGTTATGAATTTTACCAAATATTTTTTGATGTCCTAGGAGACGAATTAACCAAAATTCTTAATATAATACTTAAAAACGCAAAACCACCTCCTCCAGAATTCTCTGAAGCGGTCATAACCCTTATTCCAAAAGTTAAATCCCCCTTTGAAATAAATCACTGGAGACCAATTGCACTTCTAAATAGCGATTATAAAATCCTAATGAAAATTTTGGCAAAAAGATTTAAACAAATAACCCCTAAGATATTAGGTAATGAACAGAATTGTTGTGAAGACAAATCAATTTTTAACAACCTCTTACTGATCAGGGATTCAATTATACAATATGAAAAAGAAAGAAACATGGAAACAAGTATTCTTAGTTTAGATTTCAATCAAGCGTTTGATCGGCTCAACCACGATTATTTGTGGAAAGTAATGGAAGCCATGGGATTTCACAAAGAAATTACGCAACTCGTAAAAAATATTTATACTGTAGCAAACACAGCAGTTATGGTTAATGGCTTTTTATCCAAAAAAATTAAAATCCAAACTTCAGTCAGACAAGGTTTCCCTCTGTCCATGATTCTTTTCGGCATATCGATTGAACCCTTTATACGGTTTTGTAATGCTTCAGTGCCCGGCCTCAAAATTAACAGTATTTATCAAAAAATATCAGCATATGCAGATGATGTCTCAATTTTTATCGGAAACAACCAAGAGGTAAAAACCATAAATACTATCTTAAAAATTTATACACGGGCATCTAACGCGAAAATCAACATAGAAAAATCTTACTATCTACCCTTGGGTAAAGTCGCTACTTCGCAAATAGGTAGTATTCATGGCTTTCCAATAAACACAAAATTAAAAATTTTAGGAATGTACGTTTGTAATAACTTCAAAGACACGATTCACGCGAACTGGGAAAAAATTATTAAAAATATAAATACAATCATACAAACCAACTACATAAGAGATCTGGATTTAATAAAAAAAGTTAAATTTGTTAATATGTATGTTCTGTCTAAGGCGTGGTACATATCCCAAATTCTGCCTGTCACGCATAAATTCGCACAAAAAATTGTTCTAATAACAGGGAAATACATCTGGCAAGGACAACTTTACAGAGTATCCAGACAACAATTGCACTTGCCGTTGAAATCAGGTGGTCTAAAGTTAATTAACTTTGAACTAAAAGCTCTATCTCTTTTGATAAAAACTCAACAACACTCATGGAGCAACGTTAAAAACAAAATAAATTATAAATCAGAACTCAACAAAATATTCGAAAACCCTAATCTAGGTGTGCATTTTGCTTTTAAAAAATGCAAAGGGATCATTAATGATCAAAATTTCATATGGGACCCGCACGTATTATGCAGCACCAAATTATTGTACAAACAGTTTATCGAAACTTCTAAATTCGTGCCCTCAATTGAACAAAAACATCCAAATCTAAACTGGAAACAAATTTGGAAAATCACGGATAACAATAATATCCCTTCAAAATGGCGGTCATCTGTCTACAAGGCAATTAACGACGTTTATGCAGTCGGTACAAAAACAGTTCACCACGGTATAACAGATACAGGGATTTGCAAAAAATGCTTAAAACCGGAAGATCTAGAGCACCGTATTCAACTATGCGAGAACGCAAAAGAAATCTGGGAATGGGCTAAGAAACATATTCAAAAAAAATTTCAAGTATGCGATAACACTGGAGATCCAAAACAAATTTTTCAAACGGAATTTAAAAACGACCTCGATTATAATGTTTGGTGCTGGATCTATAGCGGTTTAATTTACAACAATCTGGAAAAAAAGAAAAACCTTGCCGAATGGATTTCAATGTTAAGGAACGATCGGTTCAAAAAAATTAAAGCAGGGACTATGAAAAACTTCTCTAACAAATTATATTTTTTTTTAAAAAATCTTGAGAAACTCTTCTGACAAACTATACTGTATTTAATCTAACATTGTAAACTAACCCCTTACCTGTGATACTAGTTATAAGTGTCTTTCTTTTTCTTTTTTTTTTCTGTACAAATATATTCTGTAAATACTAAAGAGAAATAAAGGTTTAAAAAAAAAAAAAAAAAAAAAAAATTATGGACGAAGATGATTATCAATAAAATACTAATTAAACAAAAAACTAAGTAAACAACTATCATTTAATAAAATAAAATCTTAGCCAACTAAAATATTTAATTAAATAAAAAAAAATGATATTCGATATAAATTCACTTTGTACAATTCTGTTGGTAACTAAAAAAAAAATTAATAAAATTCCAAATCTTAAATTTGAATCTTGTAACGAAATGCAAAACAAGTGTAATAAAAATTGATTAAAACACTATATAATTTCTTAACATGAATTATTTATTGTATTTTTTTATTAGAATGAAAACAATATCTAAATCGAATTCCAATTATACCCAATTTTAATGTCAGGTTGTATTATTACAAATATGGGCACTTCTACCGTTATGAACTAGTTAATAATGCAAAATATAAACTGTAAGTTTATATTACATTTAAGAATCATATTACTACATAGCTGTTTTCACTTTCGTTTACGTTGCCTGCAAATACCTTGAAAGTAAGTTGAAAAAGGATATCTTATGGTGTTCAAACGGTCTCGAAACGACAGATTTTTAATTGTGAGAAGGTGAGTCAACAAAGGCGTATGTAACGGAAAACGGAACAGAGGTTTAATACTAAAACACTATTCTATATAGCATGGTTCTAAATATAAATAGGGCGGTACGACATACTTCTGAAGCAAAGTAATTTTATTGTTAAGAATTATAATTTGTTTTTATTCAAACCTCTTTGCGTATTTATAATTTAATTTTCCTAAATTAGATATTATATTGGATATATAATTTATATGCTTTAATTAAAATTGTTAATTAATATGATGCAAAACAACATTGTTGGGTACATGTGTGTCGCTATGACTGCAAGAAAGTTTTTTTCATATATATATGTCACTTAATTATTGTCCTTTTACTATTCAAAAAAAAATTGTTCTAATGATTGAAATTTCATAATCATATTATCATTTCTTTTCTGAAAATTCAGGGTAATTTATAAAAATATTTTACTATCATAGAAAATATATTAAAAATTAAAAAATGATTATTTCTCATAATATTTAAATTAGTAAAATCCAAAACGTTATCCATTATCTTGAATGTGGTCGAATAATAAGGTAATAAAACTCAAAATCTATTACCACAATATATACTAAGGTCGAAAAAACTCTTCTCTACCGTGGTTTATATACTATTTTTCCACTACTAGAACATTTAATCATTTTTACAATGATATTTTTTTGGATTTTTTTGGGTATATATTTGAAAAGAATTTAATGGAAAAGAAGCAGTTTGTGAAAACAATTGAATGGGAATATTCAATAAATTAAATTGACATTTCATTATGTTAATTGTGCTGTGAATTTAAAAACTTTCAAATAGCGATGAAGACATGAAGAATTCATTTTATTTGACACTTAGGGTTTGGAAAACTATTAAATTGATTTTTAGGTTAGTTTTAGAATAGGTATTATTGCATAAATAATCTTAAACTATTTCAAACGAAAATATATCTGATAAATAAATACTTTTCCTCTATTTTATTTGATCAGGTCCAAAATTCACTTGAAATAATAGGAATTTAATAGAAAGTGCTTATTTGCTGTCGAATTTTTAATAATAAATTTAAAAGAATACTCTTTTGACAAACGCATTGACAGTTGCGTATAATTAATTTGAAAGATTTCCTAAGATCGCCTACCTCTGACATCACGTTTATTCTTCAATTGTTTTTATTAGCTACTAGTAAATAATCAAAAATTATGTACTTGTAGAAGAGAAATTTAACTTTTCGATTCGAACACAGCATAAATAATGACATCTTCTAATACTAGTAGTGGAAAAAAATTAATATTTCAAAGAACTACGTTATTAAGTAGATGAGTAGAGAACGGCAAATATGTTTGTTTCGGCATAACGGCAAACATCACGCCAAATTAATTAAATTAAAGAGCAAGGTACATGCAGTGCTGTGATGGAATAACTTTTGACTGTGCTAAAGATGGTCACATAATGGTGCCTAATGGTGCATTTCGAGCCATTTAACCCATAAAATAGCATTTTCCGTTTGACTGAAGTAGTGACGTGCATTTTTTGTTTGACCCACAGATGGCGCGATTTCAATTGCGTTTAATTTCAAACAATTCTGAGATTTTCTGAAGAATAAATTCATCTTTGGACCAATAAATATATTCAATAACAGAAGAATTGCAGACCAAAAACGTCTTAGAACGAAATAGTGCCAGTTTTTCTCGATTTTTCAATAGTGCCACTGCAGCATGTAAAGTGCCTTTTTAAGTCATGTGAAAATTCATATTCAAAAAAGTATGACTTTACACATTGATAAATTTCACTGAAATGTTATCCAGAATTTACAAACTAATTTCTATTTCTTTTAAAATTAATATGTTTCTTATTTCGGTACATACTTTTAATCATCACTTTACAATTTATCATTCTTAAATCTAAAAATAGATTCCAAATCAACAAATTTCCTCAAAAATTTGTCCACGTCATTTATCGCGTGATGTAAAACGGTACAGCTATACTAAAAGAATTATTTCTAGAAAAAACCGTTGAAACTAACACTCATCTCTTTCTATATATCATTTTCATAGAGAGCGACAAGCGCAGTTGCATTCAAATATGGAATAGTCCATTACAAATTAAAATCCGTTATATTGAAAAGATGCATCTATCGCGCCAAATTATTATCCACATTCATTAGCTTTTTGATCGTTCAGGAGAATATATGTCTCCCGGCGAGATCTTTTCACTTTAAATTATTATGATTAGCTTCTAGATTGCCGATGAGAATAGTTGTCTCGGGCCGAGAGCTTTTCACATTTAAATATGCGAGTCAAGCCCGCAACGTAATATTGAGAACATTCTGAGATTTAAAATTCGTAACAAGTTTTAATAATGTTTATTTAAGTTTAATAAAGTTAGAGCTATGCTGTACACGTTGTGTTGTGAAAAAGTGTAAATTCAATTTATATTTTCATTCAATAAATTAGTGAGAAAATAACCCTGAAAAATAAATAAAATCGATTGTTTGTGTTAAATAATATGTCTGATGTGCTAATCTGACTGGTCCTTTGAATTAATAAAAAAAAATCCAAATGGATGTGAGTTCTTAATTCATATTTATTCAACACACTTGTTGCATAAATAACTATTATGGGATGACATTTTCATCGTAAACAATTTTGTCGAATGACCTTACCAGCCACTATTTTTTAGTTATTTTTTATTACAAACCAGTCACTTAACATCAAGCTCATTTGAAAGATTTAATTGGTCAAAATCCTAACATTGTGAACCAAATACTGTGTACTGACGAATCAATATTCTACAATAATGCAACTGTAAATTGTCGCAATATACAGTATTTGAATTTTGAAAATCCTCATTCGGTTCGAGAAAATAACTTCCAAACCATCTGAGGAGTAAATGTATGGTGTGGATTATTTAATTGACAGATTAAAGGTCCTTATGTTTTTCAAGTCACGTTAACTAGTACTAGAAATCTAAACTTTCTAGAAAATGATTTTCCCGAACTTCTCGAAGAAATTCCATTAGAGAGAAATTCTACTTGGTAGCAACAAGATGGAGCTCCTGCCCTTCATAATAATTCATAATAAAGTAGTAACAGCATACTTGAATGGATATTTTGGAAATCGGTAGATTGGAAAACAAAATAGTTCAAGTCTGGAGTAACAATAATCTAAAAAATATTAAAGCATTTTACACTCGAGAACTGATTAGTATGTTTGACAAGCAATAGTAGACAGACACTTTATACGAATTAAAAATTTGCAAAAATTACAAATATTTTTATTTAACTATGTCTTATTTTTTGCTTTTTATTATTAAAATTTATTGACACATAAACTATATGGTATCAATGTATTAATAAACTGGTATCCATGAATATCCATAAAGAAAAAACCAAGGGTGGTATTTGAGAGTTAAGCGTCATTCCTAAGGACTGTAATTATGAGGGTAGATTTTAGTAGTACATCTTTAAAGGCTACCAGGCATACATTATTCAGAATTTTTCAAATTTTATGTAATCAAACAACGTAGATATCTGCTGGGCAAAAAAATCTGTGGCACCCGGTATAGATTATTAAAATTTTAGAGTGGTACCTGTTTCTTTGTTCTTTTTATCATTTCGAATTTTTACATGAATTAGGAATACAACAATTTTTTATTTATTGGCACTATTGTTTGTATTATTGGATAAACTATTTTATCCTATTCTATTGTAGCTGAATCGAGCGTGGAAGATCGCACCTTCAATGGGGTTCTAGACCTATTGTGCCCCGCGAGTTTTTAAGTCCAGAATAGTTCTGATTTTAGCTTTCGGTATCTCTTCGGCTTCAGAATATTATAAGTCAAAATGCAATTCCCTTTCCTTATTCAAGAGGAATTTTGTCCTCTTCCACACATTTCCTACATAGGGAAACTTCCGATACTCCTATGAGGTTTAGGTGTCTTTTGAACCCGCAATTTCCTGTCAGAACAACTAGTGCAGTTTTAAGCTCCCGTCTATTTAGGAATAACTGCAGATATAAGTACTTTGGACTATTTTAGTCCCGGAAGTTTCTTCCAGTATTCCCTGTGCTTGTCACCTAATTATTTCTCCAGCATACCCTTTACATGTTGGTAGGAAATACCACATGTGGGCTGAAGTTCAATTAAATGTTTTTCGGCTCCTTTACCAGCAGACGGTCTTGCATCATCATTTCCTTCTATGCACTCATAACCAGGCATCCATTCATGAGTTATCTTGTTATGTTGTGCCAGGGTATTTAGTTTGGACCGTATTTTCACCATTTTCATTGCTTTAAGTATGCGGATTCTCGTATTTCTAAGAATCGCAACATCACATTTATCGCAGTCATTTTCTCTTGGAAAACCGATTCCGTATATCCCAGGTGTAGAATGAAAGTTCTTCCTGAGTTCATATGATAGAATCCTAACCTCACTCTTTCTGTCCCTCTCAGGTATTTTTATCCTGAAAGGTTTCACAAAATTGTGGCTGACAAGCATTCTGTCAGATGGCATAGTTTGCACCGGATTTTTTCTTAGTTTTTAGCTATCATTGAATGGTATTCTTTCATTGAATATTTATATCCCATAACGTTTATACCCAGCCTGTAGATTGCTCTCAGTGCTTCTTTTTCCACTACTAGATGTAGAGGAGGAAGCCACAGCAGAACTTCTATAGCCGCAGTTGGCGCTGTTCTTAACGCCCCTGTCTAGCTGCATTCGCTCTGTTCGCTTTGTTCCACCATATTACAAAGGGGTAAGTCACGGTGGGTCCCATAACCCTGGTATAGAGCCAATACACTATTCTTGGGTTGAGTCCCCACTTAGATCCAACCATTCTCTTGCAGGTCCGATGGCCTCTTAGAGCTTTTTCAGTTGCCCTGCCTATATGGCTAGAGAACGTTAATTTGTTATCTAGGATAATTTGACTTCCAATACTTAACCTCTGTTGTCAGTTTTAGTTATTTTCTCTTTATGTTTAGGTTTGTTCTCTTTGTGAAGGCAACAACTGATGTTTTTGCCGGGTTTGTAGATAATCCCACTTTTCGGCACCATATATCTGCCCTTTGCATCCTATCAGAAACAACTGTATCAAATTTTCAGAAAATGCTTGTGTGTAGATATTTTCTGTCTCTCTAGCTCGCTAAGCAGGTTATCAACCACCAGGTGGATAAATATTATTTGTAATTCGAAATCAGTGTTTTGTAAGGCATTCGATAGAATTTTTGACCTCGTTTTAGGGTCTCAGCCAAAAATTTGCACTTTCATGTGTCGTTAAATAAAAAACAAGAATTTCGCGCATTTAATATAATATAGTTATTTTCCTAACAAGTGCGGAAAGTTATACTTTTCCGCACGCAATTGCAGTTGCCCGAACGACGCGAAGCGGAGTTCGGGCATGCAATTAAGTGGGGAAAAGATACTTTACGCAAGTGTTAGGAACAATATTTTTTCTATAAGCGCCTAGAATTAAAAAAAAAAATAGGAAAAAGTACTTTTTCTACAAGCGCCTAGAATTAAAAAAAACTTTAGCAAAAAGTGTTTTTTCTACAAGCGCCTAGAATTAAAAAAAAAATTTAGCAAAAAGTATTTTTTCTACAAGCGTGCGGAAAAGTGTGCGGAAAGTTGTAACTTTCCGCACGCTTGTAGAAAAATAACTATTTCAGTACTTGTAGTCAATTAAATAAGAAAGTTCACTTAGTTATTGTTTTTATACGAGTTCTTTATTAATACAATTAACTTTTAAAATGTATAATTGAAAATGCATTTCTTAAATACTTCGAGGAAGTATTTAATGGTATACTTAAATAATCCATAACATATCTCATACTCAAATATAATCAATCAATACACGATATTGACCTTGGAAGACAGAAATTAATTACGTTAATGTTTTAGCCATTTAACTAAATTTCGGAAAAGAAATCTCAAAAAAATTAATTGTTATAGCAAAATGTAACGGATATCGATAATTCTAAACTTTTACCTATAGTCGCAATAAGCTGAACGAATCTGTAAAATAAATTACTAATACGTTATAAACCGTTTTTTTTTTGGGGTCAACTATACCAATTACATTTCTTAAAATTATATGCAATAGTCTTACGTAGTTATTTGCCTCTGGGGTACGATATTTATAATATACAATAAACTTTCGGAGACAATCTTGTCAAAGAACAAAAATGATTAAGTGAAATGAAAAGAATGTTACCTATTAATCTCGTTTCAATCATTTTATATATATATATATATATATATATATATATTAAATAATTATTTTTTTTATAACTGAAATTGGATTAAAAAGTATCTATTTAAGTTATTATATAAAGAATTTACCCAGAAAAAAAAAGATAAAAATGAACTAGCAAATAAAGAACAAATACATGTAAATGTTTCAATCTTCTATTTTATGTAGCAAATCAAGACAACAAACTTTTTTTTTTTTTTTTTTTTTTTTTTTTTTTTTTTTTTTTTTTTTTTTTTTTTTTTTTTTTTTTTTTGGCTTTGACCTTTTTCATTCAGCCAGTCACTTAATGAGAATACATGAACTAAAAATAATCTAATAGAGCATACTAAAAAATGTAAAAAAATCCAATGTCATCAAAGGAAATAACAGGAACACGTTTCTCGTCCAGGGACCCGTCAGGACATTTTTTTTTAGACACACAAGAAATAGGCCACGGAGTGGGTAAGGTAATATAACAGTAGGTAATTATTTACTCATTAATGAAAACAATATTTAGATAATGAGAAATTGACGATAAAAGGAAAGTATTCTTTTATAATGTAATAACGGTACCAATGGAAATTAAGCAACAGTTTAGCCATTGTATTTTAAATTACAAT
Source organism: Neocrepidodera transversa (assembly GCA_963243735.1). Lineage (NCBI taxonomy): Eukaryota > Metazoa > Arthropoda > Insecta > Coleoptera > Chrysomelidae > Neocrepidodera > Neocrepidodera transversa. Next base: position 28,029,316 of record OY725341.1, read on the forward strand.
GATTTAACATACAAGTAAATTATGTTGAATTCAGGTCAAAAATCAGTTAAATAAATTTTAATATTTTTTTTTTATTTTCAGGTGTTGCCGCAGACCAGTCAGCTTCAGCAAGTTTCTGGTCAAGCGATATCTCGCCAGTTTTACCAGAATCCAGTGATTTTTATTCTTCTTCCCAAGGTCTGTCACAGACCCATCCAAATCTAGGAAGAATTCCTGGTCCATCGATAAAAAACAGCTTAGGTGCTTCAAGTGCTTTTAAACATTTAGACTATAGATTATCATCGACAGATGAATTAAGGAAAAATCCTTCGTTGTCGTCTCCAGATGATTGTGCAAGAGCATGTAGAGAAGGGGAACCACCAAAGATTTGTTATTATCATTTTACTTTGGAGTTATATACCGTACTTGGAGCGTAAGTAATTTTTATATTTAAAGTGATACAAATTTGTTTTTATATTCAAAACGACGTGTGTCGTGCGCGATCTTGATAATATACCCATAAATTATTTCTTTTATTAAATGCATTGTGGTAATAGCCAAACATGTTAATTCCATAAAATTATAAATCGTTTTAGCTAACAGCAGTTTCTCAACTGGAACATAGTTTTTGATTTGATCATTATGTAATTTAATTAACTGCTTTTTATATGAATTAGAATGAAATATTTTCTACTTCAAAGATTTTAACTTAAGACATTATATACTTTATTCACTGAATTTAATTTACGCTCATTTCATATAATAAACTCTAGTTGTCATCGACTGCACTTTGCTTTCACACGTAAAAATAATTCAAGTAACAGCTGGAGTGATATTATGCACTTTTGTTTCTTTTCACTGCATTATTGCACGTCCATGATATTGACTTTGTAATTTGTAAATACTGTAAATAAACTGTAAACACAGTCATGAACGGTTCATTCCAAATGTTCGATTAATTGGAAAAATTGTACAATGAGTTCAACTACTATTATTTTTTTTCATTTACAATCTAATATGTCCTTGTTTGGTTTTTAATAAATATAAAGAACAAATAGTTCGTCATTTTTATAAAAATTAAATACATTTCAAAAATATTTCAAAACAATAAAATTTATATACAAAAATGAATGTTATGAAATAATACAAAGACATCAGAACTGTTATAAACATAAAAAATAAATAAACAGTGAATATGAATCCAATAGGAATTTAATTCTTAATATATAAACATCTACGATAAGTGATATTTGATAAAGCTGATTTGAAAAATATCATCTTGAACAAAGAACGAAGCAAAAATGGAACTGATGTAAAACTAATCATCGAAGATCAAATTGTTTTAATTAAATTTTAGTAGCTTCTCTACTATATTAGATCTGGTGAGATAAGAGGCAGGATCTTCTGGCCCTATCTATCAGCGCAAAGTCTCATATTTGCATATTACTTGAGTCCTCCTCATTACACAAACTGTATACAGGATCCGCTTGGAAGATCCCCATTGTGTGTAGGTGTTTTCTCAGGCTACAATATCCAGTTATAGAACCAGTTATAGAACCAGTTATAGAACCAGTTATAGAACCAGTTATAGAACCAGTTATAGACCAGTTATAGAACCAGTTATTAGCCTCAGTTATTTCCTGTTCAATTTCAAGATTTTATCAGTAAGTTTTGGTAAAGGTTGTTTTACCATTAGCTTACTATGTTTAAGCTTCGGAAGTGTCTGCCATAATATTAGGTGTTGTTTATGCGCCCACTGGTTAATTGTAGTTCTTTCCGAAGTTTTAGTTATACAAATTACCGGTTCGGGCTAGTACAATTTACTTTTTTTGTAAATCTGCCAACAATGGCAAAAGTTATATAAAATAATTCGATATTATCAAAATCTGTATCCTAATGAAACTTATTATAAACAGATTTTAACCTTTTAATTACTGTATTATAAAATTTATTTTAAAAATATTATATATTAATTATCTTTAATGGAAATGAACTCTTTATAACAATGAAAACGTACTTTATTAATTAGTTAATCATTTTATTTTTTCTCTCTATGATTATTTTTATATTTTATTTTATTTTATTAAACCTTCCTGATGATTATATTTTATGTATTTTTGATGGACTTTCCATAAATAAAAATACTTTCTTTGAAAATTAATCATTTTATTTTCAAATATTTTCAGAGCAGGTACAGTTATTTATCCAGTTTGTTCAATTTAAGATGAAGACAGCTTCATATTTCAGTTTTAAATATGTACGTATTCCCCGCTAAGTACACTAGCGCATCGCAGCGATTAGGCCCGGTACCAATATAATAGATTGACAATTATTACAAGAGTTAACCTGCTAGGGGGTGTGCTGTGGTACTGATCACATCGGTGCACGTGAGTTCCCGTCAAAATAATCTTTTATACCTGTCTTCAGTTAGGGGTAGTTAATCCCATGCATTATTCCCGTCAAGAGTTAAAATTGACACACTAAATTCAATAAGTAATACAAAGTTGAAAATGTTTATTAAATAGCATTCAATATGATAATATTAAATGTATAATAATGTATACTTATGTGAGAAGAATACTCTGAATCTAATTAATTTATAAAACTAAAGTACTAAATTTATAAGATACACATTTTATAAAGTCATATCTTTCAATGGTTTTATTTTAATATTGCTGAATTTTTGAAGCAATAAATTTTTGGCCATCTCGAACTTCTACGTCTGACTCCCACCATGATATGCGTGATTGAAGATCGGTACCGATCTGGCAGACCCGCCGTTATCACTGCAGGATTAAAAAAATCACTGAAAATTGCTTTTTCGCCAATAAAAATTATTTGAAAATTCAGATTATTAATTTGTTAAAAAGTCTATAGCTGGAGAGCTGGTGACGCACGTTTCATGAAGTGTGCACCTTGAAATTTTCTGTAATAGTATCTACTGGATAGATGAGCAGGTAGACATATGTTGGCCAGACCTACCTGGGGACACCAGCTGCTGCGCATAAGAGGAACGTGTAAAAAACATGGCCCAACAAAAGTGTTTGATTCAGAGGCAAACAAACACTAATTGAAAGTTAAGGTAATTTAATGCACAGAAATAAATAAGGCAGATACTTTTGAGGGGGTGAACATTGAAAAAAACACCCCAAATTTGTTTTTTTTATGACATACGAAATGAAGTGTTTTATTTACGCTGATATTCTAACAGCGTCTTAATTACATATAGTAAAAAATAATTACAAAAAGCCAGACACTTTTTCCGGAGTCTTCTTATTGGCCAACAAGCTTTTTTCCAAAAATATTTGAATTGCTCAATCCTTCTTAATAAATCACAACTTTTTCAGATTTAACGGTAAAGCTTTAAAATTACCCATGTACAAATACAATAGAATGAAGATTTTTTTACACTCAGTTTGAAATTTTTATTTTGTACAGGCTGGTTTAAAATAAATTTTACATGCCAAAAACTTCCATTAAAGTTTTTTCGTGTTTTTCAAATGGAACACCCTGTATAAAGTATTCATCAGTGGATACTTAATTAATAAAAAAAATTATCAATGAATTTTACAAGTTCGTAAACCCATTTGATGCAGGTCTTGGTGAAAAGCAATTGTTCAATATTTATAATGGAAAAGCAGCTTCACTTGACGTAGAACAGTTCTTGTTGAATGTTGACACAAAAGGTAATGAATTACGCAAAAAAATTATTGATGAATGTTCTGAATCTGAGGAAAGATTTAAGAGACCGATATCACGATCAAAAATATTTAACTTTTCTTTGGAAGTTGTCAGCAAAAAAATTTAAAGCAGCGGTAAAGTCCAAGAAATCAGCATGCAGCGAGATTTGTTTGGAAGAATGTTGGGCTTATCAATGGATCATGAAATCAATTTCGAGAAAATTTTATGTTATCCCATTATTCCAATTCCAATGTCTTTAAGCCATTTCGATGGAACAATTTATAAAACAAAGACATTGCAGATGTTAATAATACGCGTTTCCAAAAGTTCTGTTTCACGTACGAATCGAAGAGTACAAATGTACCTGTTCAAAAAACTCTGCTCAAATATGACGCGTCAAATTTACCACTATGTAAAGCAGAACTACAAGAAAATCTTTTGCGAGCGCAATATATAACAATTATTTGGCGAAACGCTCATCCGAAGTTTTTGGCATGTAAAATTTATTTTAAACCACCCTGTACAAAATAGAAATTTCAAACTAAGTGGAAAAAAATCTTCATTCTATTGTCTTTGTACATGTGTAATTTTAAAGATTTACCGTTAAATATGAAAAAGTTGTGATTTATTAAAATGGGTTGTGCAATTCAAATATTTTTGGGAAAAAGGTTGTTGGCCAATAAGAAAACCCCGGAAAAAGTGTTTTGCTTTTTGTAATTATTTTTTACTATATGTAACAAAGACGATGTTAAAATTTCAGCGTGAATAAAACACTTGATTTCGTATGTCAAAAAAAACTTTTGGGGTGTTTATCCCCTCAAAAGTGTCTGCTTTATTTATTTCTGTGCTTTAAATTACCTTAACTTTCAATTAGTGTTTGTTGGCCTGTGAATTAAACACTTTTTTTGGGCCATATTTTTTTACACCTTCCTCTTATGCGCAGGACCTGGTGTCCCCAGGTAGGTCTGGCCAACATATGTCTACCTGATCATACATCCAGTAGATACTATTACAGAAAATTTCAAGGTGCATCAAACACTTCATGAAACGTGCGTCACCAGCTCTTGGGCTACTATAGGATGACTGATATTAGTACCAAGTTAAGTGTCAACAAATCAATTAGATAATCTAAAAACATCAAGTGGTATGTAATAGATTATACAACGAAAAAAAATCAGGCTGCTTTCACTGCTTTTAACTGATCGATCTATTTCAGTCAACAAAATACTACCAAAAATGCGTTTAGAAAAAAATTCGGCAATTAAAATAATAAAAATTAATGAACATTCTGACAGGTAACAACAAATCGATAAGCTCACTGGAACATTGGGATTACAATTTATTCAACCTTGACTAGTATAAGTATTAAATACATTATGAGTTGTATAACCTTTTTAATAATTACTTTTAACATTTTTTACTAATATCCTTCAATACAATTTTTAATATTAATGTTCAATTATGCAAATTGCTGTTAATACATGCAGTTACTAAATGTAAACAAATGTTAATGTTTCTATTTAAAATCATAATCAAGTTTCACCTGATTTGAATTATTTATTTTTGATTTATCAAGTTAATATCAATTAATAAAACATAGCTTCATGGTTACTAAATAGATTATTAATAATCATTTAATAGCCCACTTTCAAATATTCGATACATTTGTAACTTTTTTTATATATATCACCGGATAGATAATTTAATTATTAATATTATGTTGAAAAATAAGTAGGTTTTTAAAATAAAATAGTTGATGTCACTTCCTTTCAAACCCAAAGCAGCTTTATATAACAATTTTCGTGCCTATCCGGTATATCATGAATTTTTTGATATTTGTCAAAGATATATTATATACAGGGTGGACCGGATTTAATTAGCGAATCCAGAGATCTCGTAAACCGCAATAGATGAAATATCGGTTAAATGAGGAAAAATATGCATATTTTCAAGACGAATTGATTGCATTTTTAAAAATTAAAATATCAGGTCCGGTTTCTGAGATATCTTTAAAAAACCGGAATCAAAGATTTTCGTTTTATTTAATTAACATCTTAATTTTTAAAGAAAAAAAATTATAAGCTTTATTTTTAAATCCCCATTTTTTCTATCCAATCATGTAGAATACTTATTTTTTTATTAGGTTTTGACAATGAACTGTACTTTAAAAACTTTTATAAGTACGGTCCTGTTCCATTTTCACTGTAAATATTTATAAATTTTTTTGAAAAAAATTATTTAAAAATTGAGTATACTTTGGGATTAATTTCTGTTAAATATCTGAATTTAAATTTGCTTATAATTACAATCAGAAAATAAATAAAATCTATTTAAACTTTAACTGAATTACAACGGTTAACCATAATTTACAATGTATTAAACTAAATAGTCATTGTGACTTATTTTATTTGTGTAAATATTGCTTAAATTGTACTCCTCCTTTCAAGATATTTTATAATTTTTAACTCATATTTTCAGCGTTGAAATGAACAGGACTGTAATAAGAAAAAATCCTAAAATACAGTTGATTGTCGAAAACTAATAAAAAAATTAAGTGTTCTACATGGTTAGATAGAGAAAGATTTCAAAGATGAAATTAAAAGTATTTTAAAAATATAGTTGAGGGTGGCCCTTCAAAGACGAAACGTTTTTTAAAAAAATTGAATACGCTATGTTAAGCCTTATTTGACTTTTAATAAAAAAGTTTTATAAAGTGTTTTTGTTATCTTTAAAAATTAAGGTGTTAATTAAATAAAACCACAATCGTCAATTTCGGATTTTCATAAATATCTTGGAAATTTGACATAATATTTTAATTAAAAAAAAAGCAATAAATTTGTCTAGAAAAAATACACCTTTTTACCTATTTAACCTTTATTACATCTATTGTGGTTTACGACATCTCTGTATACGTAAATTAAATCCGGTCCACACCGTATAGTTATTTTATGGATTTTTACTTGTCTACCATTATTGACATATTCTTGTTGAGTGAAATTGTGCTTATAATCAGATTAGGTAAATAATAATTAACCAAGGTTAATAAAAAAAACTTGTCAATCAATGTCATAGTGAAAGCTTATGTAGTACTTTTAAAATACTCTAGTTCTTAGTTTCAAGGAACACGATAAGCTTCCTGAATAATTTAATTTCCCCTAAACCCGCAATATTCCACCAAATTATTATTTAGATCCTTGAGTGACTTGATTATAGCTATTAACTTTTAACTATCGAGATAAATAAAAATATCATACAAAAATAAAGCACAAAGTCAGGTACCACAAAAAATTATTTGATTTAGAAAGGCCACAAACCATCATTAGGCCATTATTTTGTATAATGGGAGGAAAAAATTTTATCACTAAATGTGAGACCCATTAAGAGTGATAGAAATAAAAAAAAACATTGTTAAAATTTACGGTACGTGAAAAAACGAAAAACTATAAACTTGTATTAAAATTTAATTTAATGAATGAAACCGGGCATGGTCCTAAAAAACTTTCAATGACCTTCTCGTTCGCGCCCATTTAGGGTGGCTAAGCCATTTTTTATATGTTTTAGGTTTGCTGTAATTGGTTTTTTCAGCTAGATGGTGCAATTAATTATGCCAGCATAGGCAGAGGCATCTTCACGTTTATTATAAATTTTAGTACTAAATAATAGTTTTTTTTTTCACGTTAAATATATTTTTTTAAATTTCTACTACTCTTAAGGGATCTGACCTTTGGTTATTAAATTTTCTCCTCCCATAGTACAAAATAATGGTCTGAAGATGGTTTGTGACCGAAACTAGTGGCCTTTCTAATTAAAATAAATTTTTGTGGTACCTGGCATTATTTGTTGAAAACTTGAACCACATTTGAGATATGGATAACTTTTTGAATTTAAAAATATCTCTATTTTATATTTGATTATGTTAATTTTGTGATTATAAGTATTTATTTTATGTAAGTACTGAAAAATAATCCATAAATAGATGCATTAGTAGAAGAGCTATGGGTGTTCGAGAGCACTTCTTATGGAAAATAACCTGGGAAATCCCGAAGATCCATTCTTTTAATTTTGGCACACGTCAATGTTTCGATCCACTTTCGATGGTTCCGATCCGAGCCAAAAATATCGATTCAAATCGTTGAGTCAAAGATCGATCTAGGAAAAATCGGATGAACAAAAGATCGATCTCATGAAAATCGATTCAATTTAGAATCTGAAATGAAACTGGCCAAAAAATGTGAAACTTGAATTAATTTTTTATTAAAACAAGCAAATTTTGTTTAATTTTTATATTTATGGTAATGTAAGGACAATATTTTGATTGAACCTATTTTAATAATACAGACAGTATTATTTATCAAATATGTATTTACTGACTCATTACTTGATGGTTTGGGAGTAAATTAGATAAATTAAAAGTTAATTATTTTATATGGAATCAATGATCATGAATTAGATTTTAGTCAAGTTTAGAAATATCTATAAACAACAGAATCGATCTTCGATCTTAACTATTTTCTCCGATTCTTAGATCGATCTAAACTTAAAAAATCAATCCAAAAAATCGAATATTGAGTCACAAAAGATCGATTCTCGATAAGATCGAATCGAGATCGGAAACCCTACGAACTAGACGAATCTCGAGCCGCTATCGATCCGCCTCTGATCAGGTTTGATCAGCTTTTATCAGGTCCCGAACAGGTCTCGATCAGGTCTCGAACAGCTTTTATCAGGTCCTGATCAAAAACTGTTCGAGACCTAATAAAAGCTGTTCGAGACCTGTTCAAGGCCTGTTTGAGACTTAATAAATGCTGATAAAACCTGATGAGAAGCGGATCGATAGCGGATCGAGAATCCTCTAGCGCGGATCGGAATCTTGACGTGTACCAAAATTAACAGAATGGACCTTAGCAGTTTCCCATGCTATTTTCCGTAAAAAGTGCGCTCGAACACTCATAGTTCTTCTACTTGCACAATTACAAAGAGTATCAGTTTGATAGTTTAAATTATTCGACCGCGAATCTTGAAGATTATTATGTTAAATTGATCATTATGCTGGAAGTTTAAGGATTATAACCGTAATTATTTTGAAGTAATAATTGTATTTGATGCAAAAATTTTTTAATAAATTGAATTCAAGTACTTATTAGTTTGTATGTAAAAATATGTCATTGATTACTTTGGAATGAAAATAATATTATATTTTCGATTATTGGAGTTGTAATGTCACTTAACTTTATTGGAATTTCTGTTTGGTTAAAAATTATTCGAAAAAAATCATACGTAACATAGTAAACTCCTCGTATTTTTTTCTTTTTTCTGTTAGCTTAGATACTTTCCTGTTTTTAATTTTTTTCTGTCCATCCCATATATTTTATCTTTAATTCGGTATCTTTTCCAACCTCTCCATACTGACTTTTTATGTTTCTTTATTTATTTGGTTTCAAAGTAAAGTAGCCATATTTTTAAAAATGTAGAAATTTTTGTTTGGAAAACTTGTTGAACAACATTATAAAACCATTTTGCAACTATCTGTATTAAAAATTACACAGGTTTATAAAAGAAGTGAGCAGGCGATTTTAGCTAAGATTGGTTTTATGTATTTGATATTCTGATAAATTTTTTTTGTGCTTTCTGTGAGCCGGAAAAAACCTCCAAAATTGTAAATATTTCAGAGGCTAAGGAGACTATATCTCCCTCCCCCCTCCCCTCGAGGGTGCTGAACACCATGGTAATATGGTAATGCTGGATCTTCTCCCCGGAACAAACTAACCCCTCAAACCGCCAAAAACTACGGGGGGTGACGCCGATTTGCAGGTATAAGAGTGTATATATTAACTCCTTTTAGTTGCGATTTTGGCCTTTTTTGGGGGGTGGGGATATCTCGAAAAGAGTTTAAACCACCGCCAACATGTTCAGCATTACTAAAAACAGGGGAGGGAAATTGTTGCGTATTGACGCAATTATTTTTAATTTTTAATATTTGGTATTTAATTTAATCCTTAAAGTTGGTTTCACCCAGTATGAGGAGATATGTGCTTATTGTGTTTTTATTTTACAATATATTTAGCCGTACGAATTCTACTTTTTGTTCCTTTTTTTTGGTGAAGACCATCGGTATCGTTTAGTATCGTAGACGCAGTTCGTCCACGGTTATTTCTTTTGTTTTAAAAACACGTTGCGATATTATATACTAAAAGCTGAGACAGCGGGTTAATTGGGTTCGTTGGATTTTTTTTAAAGCACATATCCATATATTACGCAGTTTATAATACAGTCCATTGTCTTAATCACTAATTGAACTATTAAATAAAATAATGAAAACTAAATCTCGTTAGGCTCTGAAATATTCACGCATGTTCCACCATACGGTCTTAAAAGTTACTGGATGTGAATGTTTTTCAAAACCGGTTAGATGGTTTTTAAGATCAAATTATTGATTACAATGTCATGACAACTATTAAAATGCTGCTAACAGCTGCAAAACTGATAACGTTCCGGGAAATGACCGGAGTTTTCCGGTTTCCAGACAAGGAGCCATAGATTAAATCTCGACTTAAGATTTTTAGTCATGACAGTAAGCGCTGCAGATGTGTCCAAGTTTCTAAAATGGACCGATTTTTCTAGATTTAAGATTCAACAGTCATAGACTTTGACTCCGGATTTTCAAGCATTACAGCTCTAAAATTTTCAAACTGTTGTAGAATTACTTGGGATTGTATTAATTTTTGGGATTCAGACGGTTCTCCTTTTTTTCGAAATTCTTTCCGTTTGTCCTCAAAACAACTATATACACGTGTTCTTTCTCTTGTGTGTTGCAGTCGCATCCTCCCTAATGACCAACACTAATCTGCCATTATGTGGCGATCAAAACGGCCTTGGTAGCATGTCTCCATCTCTTTAATAACTTGATAAAAGTGTTCCCTTTGCACTTGGCTATAATCGCAGCGAGCTCAAACTTCGTCCCCGTGTGATATGGATATCATATCCATACTTGTTGCACAAACTACTATTTTCGTCTTGATTGTGTTTTGCGCGGTATTAAATTTAGAATATTCTCTTGGTTAATTGCACTGAATGGATTTCTTCATTTTAAAATAAACTTCGAAGCACTTCAATCTGTTAATTGTGACAGTTCAATGTATTGCTATTGGTTGAAATCATCAAATTGTCAGATTTTGCCTTATGAAACAAAAGTTTTCCATATTGGGACATACTGATGTGTGATTTTTTTAAAACTCTATAAGTATATTTTTCAAAATCATCTTTACAAAATTTAATTTTTGTTAATTTCTGTTCGAATCTTTAATAGTTGGAAGCTGGTTATTAAACTGGCATATGATTTGCTAGTCGTTGAGAACCTGTTTTGAGGCTTATTTTTTGGAAAAAAAATTCATTGTAGAGAAACTCTATAGACTATTTGCTCATGTCTGGCACTTTGTTATTGTGTTAAAATGGATATATAGACGTAGATAATGGAAAAAAAATTGTAAGTTGCTGCAAATTACTTACAAAAAAAGTTGTATCAAATTTTTTGCTAGTTTAAATTTCTTTAACCATAAAACTTAATGTCAGACGTGTACTTCGATGTGATTCCCAAATTTGTTTCAAAATTAACGAACATTTTACATTTTCAATGACTATTATTATGTATATGAAAAGTATTAGGTTACAAGCAATAAATTATTATATAACATACGTTTCACTATCTTCATAGTTGAGTTCAAATTCTACTTTTTTATCAATTACATTTCTGCCACCATCTACTTCTCTTTACCTGGATGCTCTTATTTTTGGCAAATCTTACAAAAAAATCCTTGTAAGAAAAAAGTACTTGGTCCTCTTCGAACGATTTGAAGCTCATTGTATTGTAATCACAGACTTGGAAACATTTTTTTAAATTGCAATTCTGGGGTATCCCGTTTTATCGATAGAATACAGCTTAATTAAATTAATTAAACCAAATTTATTAAACGTATTTATTTTAAAATAAAATAAAATTACATATATGAGGTGACTTATAAAGTCCCCTTTGTCTTCAAAGTAACCACATGTATAACATAATTAAATATGTAAATATATGATCTAAAGAAATTATTTTTATTTTTATGTTTTCTAGTTTTCAATTAATTTGCATTATAATATTAATGTAATTAGAAATCGAGAATTTATCTAATGAAATGCTTTTTTTTTAACTTGGTCATTTTCTTATTTATTTTTCTATAACGGCTTTCTCTTGTAATAATCATATGTCTTATGTTAATCTCTACACGTCTGATTTATTTTATTGTTTTTATTGAAATTCCTAAATTTTGATATGCGAGTTGAACTACTTTTTCGTTAGTCAGGATTTAACTGTAAAAATTGTATATTTGTCGTTCTTACAGATCCACTACTTTTAATATGTATAATAAAAAGTTATTTACTTTGTAGTACTAATAAAGTTAGAAAAAACTTGATTTATAAGACATATATAATCTTTATAATAATTGCAAAATTTATGGATCAAAATATCTCCCAAAAAAGTAAAGTGTAACAATACACAAAATGGAAACTATGTAAAAAATAGATTCCTTATTGTACACAAAATTATCATAAAAAATAAAATAGGGCGTAACTAGTGTGAATTTATTAAAAACAGTTTAACAGTAGATGGCAAGAAAATATTTAAAAAAATTATGTGAAGCATATGAATTAAAATCGTTTTTTTTTCTAGAATTATAGCAATCCCATTACTTAATAAAATGAAGAAAACTCGGTATAAAAAGATTAATAATAATGACTAACGGCAGTTAGAATTACAAGAATCGATAAGAAAACAAAAAACATTTTAAATGAACAGTACAGGCAAATGATAAGAAAATTCCTTATCAAAGCGATAGTTAAGCTAATCAGTACATCTTTTAGGCTAATATATGTCGCAGACGTCATCATGATCCCTAAACCTGGTGAACCCCACACGAAGTTAAGTCTACAATGTTCGAAACATTTCTGCTAAAAAAGGCTAAAACCCATAACAGTATAAACTGATCCCATTCTATCAGGTCCACAGAATTAAAAATGTTATAGAAAAGTCGCTAGAAGAAGAATAGTAGATTCTGTAACAAGGTTAGAATGAAAAATTCGATACGAGTGGAAAATTCCGAACGCGAGCGCTAGCGAGAGTGAGGAACCACGAGTGTCTACATTTTTCATTCTAACCGAGTAACAGACTATATTTTCTCCATGATCAAAAAGTATGAATCAAAATTAAATTAAATCTGAACACAAGATATTTGTTGACATATTTGTATTACATTGTAGTAATATTTATAGTGTTATGGTACACTTACCGAAATTAAAATCTGGTGAATTGGTGTTTTTTCATAATTTGCAATTTCAGATATTATTAAATTCTATATCTACTTCACTTGATTTTTCACTCATTATTTTATTTAAATTAAAACTTGTTTGAAAATAATTATTACCATCGAAATTTTATATCTGTTACTGACACTTCTGAAATCCATGGCAATCCATATTGTTTAGTTCGATTACAGAAAATCCATTCTTTACCTTGATAAAGAATGAATATACATGCAAAATACATAAGAAGCAAGTGTTTTAGAATAAATATTCAGACTCTAGAGTGTGAATGTTTACATTCTATTATTAAAAATGATTTCAGAATTCATAAATTCGGTAATGGTCGTGGAGGAAAGTCTGTTCCACAATAATTCTTGATGTGATTTTATTAATAGGATAGAATTGAGTTCTTAAATATTTTTTTTTATTAAAAAATGGAATAATGTATAAAATGGCAATTGATAAAACATAGACATGCAATAAAGTTTGGCATAAAGTGTTAAATCATAAAATGTACTTGACTATACAGTTCTCTGATATTTTAAAATCCTACATCTGAGAAAGTTCAGAATTAAGCGAGAGGAAGCCTATTGTGACCTTAAGAAAATTAAAGCAGGAGTGCCACAGGGCAGTGTGTTGTGACCTCTTCTATACATATTGTACACAAATGACATTCCTAAATAAAAAAATAATACTTTAGCAAACTTTATAGACGATACCATATTAGTAGTAGGAAATAGCCAGGAAGAAGCAGCAGAGAAATTACAGGCATCAATCAATAAAATAGCCAAATGGACCAAAAGGTGGAGGATTAAAATAAATGAATTAAAATTAATACACGTAAATTGTACCAATAGAGCTCAACGACATGTACCGGATGGCTCGGGGGGTCGGGCCAAGTTCATATCTTCAGAACGAATTATTTTGAAATGTGGAGTGGTCATTTTGGACCCAATTTTGAATTAAATGACATAAAAATCAAAATGGCGAACTTCCAGTTTCTTTGAAATTTGCGTAAAAACTGATTTTTTGAATGAAACACCCAGTATATTTTTACATATTTGGATTCTAAAATTCAAATTACTTATAATTTATATGCAAAAATAATTTTGGCTATCAAAAATACATGAATTGGGAATTTGGAACCTTTGGTTTTCAACAAAGTTGAAGAATATCGTCACCACTAACCAAAAGTACAGTTTTTAAACCACTCTACGTACGTTTCGCTTAAATAGAAAGCATGGTGGTCATTAAATTGGCGGTTTAATTATAAATAAAATGATATGCGTTGAAATGGTTTCTAAAAAACCTTTTGAAATAAAAAAAAAATCGAAAAAAATTATTTTTATTTTTATTAAAAATTATACGTAATTTGACTAGTAGAATCCAAATATGTAAAAATATATTGTGACCGCCTCAAATTTTAAAATAATCCGTTCATTCGTTCTGAAGATCTGAACTTGGCCCGACCTCCCGAGTCACCTGGTATTATACAAGAATAAATGAAAAACGAATTTTATTCTCAAATTGGGCAAAATACTTATGTATAACCTTCGATGCTAAGCTTCTCTGGAAAGCTTATATTAACAATCAGCTTATGTTATATAAACATGTAGTAAAACCCATCTGGCCGTATGGTATTCAGTTACGGGGATATACTAGTCAAAGTAATCTATAAATCATTCAAAAATTTCAGAACAAAGTACTGAGGAACATCGCGGATGCACCTTGGTGCATTCGAAACAGTAGCCCTCCATTAGGATCTGGATACGGATACTGTTGACCAAACCAGAGCCTTGAAATACGACTTGATCATCATACCAATCTAGCTCCAACACTGCATGATTATTGAGAAAAGATAACTCAAGAGGATCAAACCTTTTGAGCTGGTTAAATGAGATTGACAAAATCAGAGTAATGTGCATGTTAGAGTATACGTTAGTTAGTGTACAAAATGTATTAGAAATTGAAGGATGATGTTGAGTAAGACCATAATCTGATTATTTCAAATACGACTTCATCGTCATACCAATGTCTAGGCAATCCAGCTCCTCGACACTGCAGGATTAGCGAGAAAATTCAAGAGGATCAAGCCTTTTGAGTTGATAAAGTGAGATTGACAAAATCAGAATAATATGCATTTTAGAGTATACGTTATTTAGTGTACAAAATGCTGTTGAGTAAGACCTTAGTAGTAATTTAAGTTAGTTGTATAGTAAGTGGAAGCGCTATTTGAGATTGACTTATGCATCTCTTATGAGGGATTATGAGGGTTTTACTTCTTTACAGGCGACTGTTATAACTTTTTTAAAGAAATGGTACATCTTTTAAAATTCAAATATGAACCGTACTTCGGTATATTTTTGAAGTCGTTTCATTAATTGGTGTTAATTTTTATTATGAATAATTTGTAATTTTATACAGTAATTTAAATAAATGTACTACATAACTTAATATTAATATAGGAACATATTTACAAAAAAAAGTTATAATGGAGTAAAAACACAGAGGTTCTAATCAAACTGAAATTACCTAAAAAGTCTCAATTTTGTCAATTATTTCTTTTTATTTCTTAATAATCATTCATATTTAAAATATGATATTGTAAATAAATAACATGCTTCCTTTATTTGCGAAAAACACAAATGTACATCATTTTAATGGTGAAAAATTGAGTTTTAGCTAAAATACTATATTTGCTAAAAAGTAATTCGTTTTAATTACCCTATCTAATTTTCTAGAAAATTAAAATTACAGTTTTTTGTTGGAAAATAATAGATACCTTAACAGTTAATACAATATGATTTAAGTTAGGTCAGTAAATATTATTTTAAAAATAAAATTTGTAATACGGACCTGAGAGCTGTATAAGCTTTGAATGGAGGTTGAATTTATGGCCATACTCATAAACCATTGTTAAATGTGGTTAAGGGTAGGTAGTTTATTACAGTTGACCTTTATAATGAATCACAAATAGCGCTTCTCCTTATTATAAGTTGCTGATTGATCTTAAGACCAGATTACAATGTGTAATGAGAAAGAAAAAAATAGTAATGACCTAAAAATATCGCACTCCATCTATTTCATATTTTCTGATATCACAAAAATCTATTTATTTAAATAATTTACTATATTTTTTTTGGAATATTAGACTCTTAATATTTTAGCAATTATCTCTTTAGTATTAACGATAAAATTAAAGCATTTCCAGAGAAAAGCGATTAACCATGTGATTTGTTATGATTGGCTGTTTTGAGTAATTTAATGTTAAACTAACGACATTTATTGCACAACATTTTCAGCGAAATTGTTTAATTTATCGCTTGAGTATAATAAAATTAAATAAGTGTTGAGGATATAAGGAATTTAAATAATAGTCCATGTAAACGATCTAGCACCTATAAAATAGAAAATTAATGATAAGAAGAATCATTAAAATAGAAAATATTTGATTAAAAATAACTTAAGACAAGACTAACCCATTAACGCTCACATTTTTGGAAAAAAAAATCGGCAAAAAAATACAAAATTAATTAATTTTTTTTTATAGGATATTACAGAAAAGAACCGAATATTGCAATCTTGTACGTACGTCGACTTTTCTTATCTTTCTTTTCGAATTGCTGTTTCGAAAAAAACATATTTTTATCAGTAAAAATATTTATTTATACTTTTTCAAGAGAAATAATAATCATAGTAGAATTTATTTAAAAAAAATCTCAAAGTTTTCTTTTGAGTGATATTTCGAGGCAAGGTGGAGCATTCTTACAAGTCGAGCACGCCCATTTTTGAACTCAAATTACACGAAAACCATTAATTTTTGGATGATACATCAATAGTACCTTTTTTCAAGAAAAAACTTCCGAAAATATTATTTTAATATGAATTTTCACCCTTTGAAAACTACCCTTCGTGAATTCGAAGAATCAAGACAAAATACGTAAATAGCGTATCTTAATACCCTTAGGTACTACTTATAATTTGAATATTGTATGATACCCCTCTCGAAAAATATTCATGAAAAGCAAATTATCGTTAAGCCCTGTCGAGGGGTTGTCGTACCCTTAATAATCAGTTTTGACATATGTTCATTAGACAAACATTACTTATTTTACTTTCCCGACCCACCTCCGAGAAGGGAAAGTAGTGTGAACGAGCTAAAAAAGTTTTTCGAGATAAAGATGGATATAACGATTTTAAGGTCACCTGAGATGATTAAGATCATTTCCAGATGGAAGTTGGTCTGTGTGTATTCTTCTACGACAGAGGCAACACGTTTAATCCGATTGAGCTGAAATTTATTATATGGGTTTGGGTTATCCGTCGGAAGCACCCAATAGTTTTTGTACGACATCTGTCAAACGGAAGTGTCACTATCAATATATGTCGCGGAATTTGACTTGTAATATGTCATTTGAAAGTACTTGAAAAACTCTATTCAGAACAGTCAAAATAATTTTTCCAACTGTCACCTATCAAAAATTTGAATCTTTAACATTAAATACCTGAAAAAGTATTCGTGGATACTCGTCGGGAAAGTTTTGGGGCGACACAACCGATTTTTTAGTTGTACCATCAACCCTAGAAGTTTTGATCGACAATTTCGGTCCACCTTGTATATTAAAATATTTGACCCCTTTGCTTTAGTCTGCCCATGTAAAACTATGTAGTTTCTTTATCTCTTAGTCCTATCCATTTAAAATTGCTTATTCGTTTCACCACTTACGCCTGCCAATTTAAAACCACTTGATCTTTTTAGCCCTTACATTTTCTTTTTTTCAATATTCTTCGAATTTGCCCATTTAACAGAATATTTTTGCCCTTTCTATACTGTTTTTTTGCAAAACTTTATAGACAGCGGGAACGGGAAATTGGAAAGGTACATAAACATATAAAACGCATCGAATATTTACTTTGAAAATATATTATATATTTTTTTAGTTTTTTTTCCGATTTTTTTCATTTTTGTCAAGATTTTTCCCTTATTTTCTACTTATTTCCCAGACCGCTGCATACCAATAAAAATATTTCGCTTTACAAATATTTAATTAAATTTACCTTGGAATTTCATGAACATAAAACCACACCAACCATGCGTCGCTTACTGAGTACTCACAGTGTAGCTACCGAGTGCTCCTATTCCGAATGCTTCATTTTTTGTAGTGTATTATTTTTACCCTTTTATTTATTTATTCTATCTTTCGTTCTTTTAAGTTTACGGTTTAAAAGTTAAAAGAGATTAAGACAGACTTAAGTTATTAAAAATAGAGAAGCTGTATAAGAAATTTGGAATAACGTTGTGCAAAGATTTTAATAGCGGAAAAAGAAAACATAAACAAAAAACTGTTTTAATTTATATATTAAAGATAATGACTATGACTAAAATTAATAAAAAAAGATCTGGGAACAGTCACTAAGAAAAGGAATGAATCGTGAATATGGGCATGAAATAAAGAATTAAAACAAAAATAAGAACCTATCATTTAAATGATAACAATAATATATAGAAGAATATTCAGACAATGATTTATTAAATAGTATCAGCAAGATGCCCTAATAGCAAAAATGCTGATATAGTTTTTTTATTATTATTATCAAATCAATTTGAAATACTTTAGGTTTGTTAATTTAAATAAATTAATAACACTCAGCATTTAAAAAATTAATATATAAAAATTAAATATTACTCGTTAAAAATAAAAGGTAAACATTAAATCAATCTGAGAGTAGAAAATTGAGAAATAAAATTAAATATCAGATTACTAAAATGTCACGATTGGTGAAAAACTAAAATTTAGAAAACTTGCCTAGTAATGAAAGTTTGTTGAATTAAAAGGCATACGAAAACTTTAATAAATATTCACATCACTAAAATCACAAAGTTAATGATTGGTCCAAAGCAACTTGATAAAAAAATATCAAGTAAGGTATTAGTTGGTTGTTAAGGTGAAACTAGGGAGTTTTGACGGGGATTTGTTTAATTGATCTGATAAAATAAAAAAAAAATTGTTTTAACGAAAACAATAAAACATAATTTAAAACAAAAGAGAAAAAAAGAACTGAAATAACTTTAATGAAATAAATTTTTTTCCATGAACCCCCCCTGAGATAAAATATCTCATGCTCTAAAATAAATAAAGTAAAAAAAATAAAAAATATATAATCATTAAAATAAAAATACAAAAATAAAATTGTGGGGTCAAAATTTGTAAGAAACTCGCAAATACCATATAAATACGTTTAAAAATGTTTTTATGATCATTAAAAGGTTCATGCTTGTTTCATCCCGTCTGGTTTGGGCCCGCCGTGTTTTACGCCTCGTTTCGACCCGTCTACAATCAGCTACCTGCTAGATTGTCTTGTTTCACCCCGATTGCGTGGCCTAATTAATGAGATTTATTTTTAATATAAAATTTTTCAAAAATTTGAAAATAAATAAGAAGATGAACTTATTTTGTATAAATATTATTTTATACAAACTTAACAAATACGTATTTAGGAACCCTTATTCAGTATTATTTTCTAATTTGCTAATTTTTGAACATTTTTAAGCCAAATTTCTTCAAATTTTACCTAGAAGATTATTGACTCTTTAATTTATTAATGTGCTAAAAAAAGTATTAATTTTTTTTATCTAATATAAAACAAAAATAATTTTTCTAAAGTGGTTGTAATGTATCGATTTTTTGAATAAAAAGCATTCATTTTAAGCAAATAGAATGTTATATGTTACAGAAAAAAAATAATTAAAAATATTTCAATGTAATATATTTAAAAAAACATAGGCGTGTAAGTACATAAAAAAAATTAATAAAGGGGCTAAATATAATAATATTAAAAATAAAAATGACTGATAAAAAAAAATTATAAGTAAAAATATGAAAAACAATAAACCTATTAAAAAAAATTAAAAAGATAAAAACAAAAAAGAAATCTGTATATCTTAAGTTTAAAATTTGAATATAATATATTTAAAAAAATATAGTCAATTAGTTATGTACATAAAAAAAATTACAAAGGGCTAAATAAAAGTAAAGACAAAAACAAAAAAATCAAAACCTATATGTAACATATTTATTATTTTTAAAATGCAAGTTAATTTGTCTAAGCAGACGTTAATTTTAGATGGGTCATTATTTAGGTCGTAAAAATTTTTTTCAATTATTTTATCCAACTCGATGTATTTTCTTTTTCTTTTTTTTTGGCGTCATATGCACCTCAATCTTTTGTTTTAATGTAAAATAATGAGCTGCATCTTTTTTTAGAATATCCAAAACCAACAAAAGATTTAGACGTACTTTATGTAAAGTATTGTTGAGCCTATGATGCTATCCTTCCAAAGCATTGGTGGTATGGTGCCTTTCACCACTGCAAATCCACATATCTTGGATGAGACATCATTTTCTAGCCATTATTCAACGAAGTAATTGTTAAATATTTCAATCGACTCTTGGTTGGGGCAGTTTTCCATTATGTAGAGCCATGCATCATATATCATCATTTGTGGCAGATGTGATAAAGCAGCACATCATCGAATATGTGCATTCGAATTTCTTCATTTTCTTTGTACCCATTTTTAAATACCAGTTCTTGAACTTTCCGCCATATGCACTGATTGAAGTGAAAGTTGCACCTATTAACTTTACAATTTGGAAAATATTTCCTTATTGCTTGGATGGTTGCAATTTCAAAGTCAATTTTAAATTGAGCAGGTTTCCAAGCTAGTAAATGTTTTTGGAATAATGTAAACAGCCGTATGTTACTTTTACTTTCCAGACCCACCTCCTAGAAGGGAAAGTATTGTGAACGAGCTAAAAAAAAAATTCGAGATAAAAACAGAAATATCCATTTTCGGGTCCCCGGAGACGATTAAGACCATTTCCAGATGGAAGTCTGTCTGTCTCACGTTTAATCCGATTGAGCTGAAATTTGGTATAGGGGTTTGGGTTATCCGTCGGAAGAACCCATTAGTTTTTGTACGACATCTGTCAAACGGAAGTACCACTATCAAAAAATGACAGATGCAATTTGTCACGGAATTGGACATGCAAATGTCATTTGAAAGCCCTAGAAAATCTCTATTCAGAACAGTTAAAATTATTTCTCCAACTGTCACCTGTCAAAAATAAAAAAATGTCAAAATTTGAAATTATAGCATTAAATATCTTAAAAAGTATTAATCCGATTGAACTGAAATTTGGTACAGGGTTTTTGGTTACCCGTTGGAAGAAATCATTAGTTTATGTATGACCTGTGTCAAACAGAAGTGTCACTATCAAAAAACGACAGACGCAATATGTCACGGAATTCGACTTGCAATATGTCATTTGAAAGCCTATAAAAAACTCTATACAGATCAGTTAAAATTATTTCTCCAACTATCATCTGTCAAAAATTAAAAAATGTCTAAATTTGAAACTTTAACATTAAATATCTGAAAAAGGATTCGTGGATACGCGTTGGGGAAATTTTGGGGAGACACAACCGATTTTTTTCAGATTTGTCTGGTAATAATGCATATATTACTGATATAATATTGGTCTCGTATTTAGAGCTTCCCATATCGGCAAGAATATAATAAAGCTGCGAACTGGGATGGACAGCTTTTAAAAGTTTCATCGCCCAAAAAAGCAGTTGCCTCGTTAATTACTTGGTGTGCACTTGTAGAAGCAAATCCCATGATTCTATTGCTTACACCATCATCAAACAATAGAAATTCATTGGACATTTTTTCTGGAATGACAATGTCTTCACGACTTTTAATTTGCACCAGCCCTTGGGAATCGTTTCTGGCGTTGTAAAATATCTGCTTTAAATTTGTGGAACGGGTATCAACTCTTCCCGAGCTCTTTTTTTGCTTTATCCAAGGATTTAGCCACATCGTTTCGTGCATCATTGGGAACACACTGATGTTCTGACTTTCGAGGTACGTTTCCACTGCAAAAAAAATTTAACAATTATAAAAATGACTAAAAGTATTTCTTATAAATAAGTCTTTCTTCGTGAAATTATTAAAAAAATTGAATTTAATATTAAAATGATAAAATGGCTATACAGGGTGTGTCACGTAGACGGCCCATTAGCCATATATGGAAAAGTAATGGCATTTCAAATTTGAAAATTTATTTACACATGTTTGTCAATACGCTCTATCTAATGAAAATATTTTGAACTTTCGATTTATACAGGGTGTTCCGAAAGTGACGATCAACTTTGTTATTTTAGATAGAACACCCTGTATTTTTTTAGGTTTTTAGATTTGTCGTGAGAAGTTGATTTCAAAAACCTATTACACTTATATTATAAACTAAATAGTTTTGAAGTTATAGACAATTGAAAATCACATTTTTTCAACTTTTACTGATTGCTCCGGACAAACGACATAAAATCGGACAAAACGATTTACATGTCCCTATCCTAACTTTTTAAGTTCTATTTGATGACATAAGAAGAAAATTTATACTGGCTGATCTAAATTTGTGTACTTTTGATAACCTTCTATGAATTTTATTCTTATGCGACAAAGTAGAACTCAAAAAGTTAAGATGGGGATATGTAAGCCGATTTATTTGATTTTATGTCGTTTGACAGGAGCAATTATTTAAGATTAAAAAAATGCGATTTTCAATTGTCTATAATTTCAAAACCATTCATTTTATATTATAAGTGTAATAGGTTTTTGAAATCAGCTTCACACGACAAATCTAAAAATGTAAAAACTACAGGGTGTTCTATTTAAAATAACAAAGTTGATCGTTACTTTCGGAACACCCTGTATAAACCGAAAGTTCAAAATATTTTCATTAGATAGAGCGTATTGACAAACCTGTGTAAATAAATTTTCAAATTTGAAATGCCATTACTTTTCCATATATGGCTAATGGGCCGTATACGTGACACACCCTGTATACTTACTTTTGCAAAGTTAATCTAACTCTACAGTTTTTTTTGAATTTGCAAGTCCATGAGCAAGACCCATCCTTATTTTTTCTTTTTAAGTACAATTGGTATCCCGAGTCCAACAGAATCTGTCCACCTCTTTTACTTTCAATAAATTCCATAATCACACAATTTAGACACAGATAAAAATCACAGCAAAAAGCAGAATATATATGTTATTGTTTTTACGTTTGGGGAAATATATATAGAAAATTTTTCAATATTTAATCAGTTTTTAAATGTTTAATCAGAACATAGTATTTAATGACCCAATCAAGAAATTTGGCTTAAACAATATGCTTCTTAAAAGATACCTAGGTATTTATCTTTGTGAATTAATAAAAATTTAAAAATTAGAAAATAATACTGAATAAGGGTTCCGAAACACATATTTGTTAAGTTTTTTTTTTAAATAATAATTATACAAAATAAATTCATCTTCTTAATTTATTTTTATATTTTTGAAATATTTTATATTAAAAATAAATCTCATTAATTAGGCCACGCCCTAGGGGTGAAACAAGACAATCTAGCAGGTAGCTGATTGTAGACTGGTCGAAACGAGGCATAAAACCCGGCAGGGCGAAACCAGACGGGATGAAACAAGAAGACATCCATTAAAAAGCATAAACTAAACGTTTTTTGAACGTTAATGATGATTTTAAAACGACTCAAATTAAACGTTTTATAAAACGTTCCTTTTGTAACAAGTATATTGTGGTGAATATAAAACAAAAGGTTTTTAGAATGTTTTTTAGAGTGGTTATAAAAACGATTAACAAAAAGTCCAGACAACGAATGCTCAAAAAAATGTACAGAGGGAACACAATTTTTGACGTTGTAACTTATTTGGGCTAGTTAGGAGGTGAACATATCAATATTCCTTGCTGACAGCCCTTGAGCCGAAGGTGGGAGGGGGTTCTTTAATTAAGTGTGAGGAACCTGGAACCTGGCCCACAAGTATATTTTCTAAAATAAGTACCGATACTGACTGAAGGCAATTTAATGCTATATAGCCCTTTTATTTTTTTGTTGCACCGTTGAAGAGTTATCCGGTCAAAAAGAACAAAAAAATGTGAGGCAAAAATTATTTTTTTCAAAATTACATATTTAAAGAGCGGATACCTCGAAAACTATAAAAGATATTAAAAAACTCTATTGAATGACACTTCTAGCAAATTTGATCAACGTTCATTATGTATGGAATAGTCATGTCGCTAGGACGCATAGTTTCTGAGATATAAGCGAAAAATCGAAAAATGGGACCTTCAAACCACCCTCCACCCGGGATCAATGGCTACTAGTCCAAAAAAAGTTACGAAGTCAAAAATTGTGTTCCCAACATTGCCCTCTTTACTTTTTCGTTGCCTGGACTAAAAGGCATTTAAAAAATTAAAACGTTAAAAACGTCTCAATTACGAATTACTAATAGTTATTTATGTACCAAGGGTATAAATAGATCTTTATGCCCTGAGGGCGACGATATTACAAACTCGATCGCCTCTGGCCCGAGAGTTTGTAAGTCGCCCGAGGGCATAATCATCTGTTTATACCCATGGTACATATAAACTTTTATGTCGTTATTGCGTCCACAATATAAATAAAAAAAAAAACAACTATTTTTTGTATTTATGCCCGCGCGGGCCATAAAGTTCACTTTGCGGGCCATAAAGTGTATTTTATACCCGCGCGGGTCTTAAAGTTTACTTGATGAAGTTAGTAACTAACTAATAAAAACACCATAATGAACTAGTATGACATAAAAAATAGTTTTGACATGGATATTAAAATACTGTATAGTGAAAAATGTGTTATTTTTTTGATATTTTGGTCATTTTCTTATGCCGCTTTTTACAAACGTGCTCAAACGTTAATAAAACGTTTTATTTTAGTAATATAAGAAACCATCAATCGGACCTCTTGTGCTAGTAAGGGAAGGAAAATATAAACGCGGTGGATTTGCAACTGGTAAAAACAAAATGAAAGTAATTTGGAATTAAAATATGTAAATAGTTGTTTTTTTATATTACGTAAAAGGTCGTTCTACTTTGACTGGTCCTAAGTTCTGTAATAAATTTTATTAATGAAATATTTAAATTAAAATACATGGTTTTTACATATTACCCAATTTCCGATGTCGTTTAAAACTATTTTAGGTATAATGTTTTCGAAGAGGCGGAAAACTAATGACTTTTAAATAATTTTCTTGGTTGTAAACGTAATAATGGTTTTACCATATGATAATAGATTTTTGTTTTGTAATATGTTGGATTTAAACAATAATTAACCACAATGTTAATTTTTATATTATTTATTTAAATACTGAAATTACAAAAGATTTTATTACAGAATAGGTTAAAAAATCATCGGGATAAACCAGATTTCAAAGAAATAACGATCATATTCATTTATTGATTAATCATAAAATTTATATTAAATGGCGAAATATTTTTACATTTTTTATTTATATAAGAGATTAATTTATTTAATGCAATTTAGTCACTAGTAGAAATCAATTAATATCAAAAACGATTAGAGATATTAATTTGAATTTTGAGGTAAACGGTAAATACAACGTTAAAAATTTAAGTGGTTAGTTATTTGTGGGCCAATTTAAACCGCTAGCTGAATGTTAATACCCGCACTTTGTTACGGTGTCTCTTTAAGATTAGTACCTGGATGACGGAGCTTTGCCTGTTTTTTCAAATTTTTTCCTATTTTTCTATTTCTGTTGGTTCCTGTTTTTCATAGTTATTTTCGTGTTTTTCCATTTTTCCCTATTTCTCACTATTTTTCGTTATATTTTTTCCTATTTCTTCCAGTTTTCTCGTTTTTCCAAAAGTTTTCCTATCTTTCCATATTTTTCTCTATTTTTCCTTATTTGTCCCGATGTTTTTATTTTTTTATATTGCTGTTTATACTGTTTTTTACTATTTTCCTTTATTCCCCTATTTTTCTCTATTTAATTATATTTTCTCCAACTTTTCCCTATTTATTATAAATTTAGCACTTTTTCTATTTATCCCAATTTTCCCCATTTTTCACTAGATTTCCCCTAACTATTCCCATTTCTTCCACCATTTTTCCTTATTTTACTTTATTTATTTTTCTCTATTTTTCACTGTTTTAATATTATACCATTTTTCCACATTTTTTTGCTATTTTTCTTATTTTTCCTAATTTATCCTATTTATCCAAATTTTTTTGTATTTTTCTTAATTCATTCTATTTTTCTTCAGTTTTCCCTTTTTTCCTATTTCTTTTTTCCTCTTTTTCATTATTTTTTCTTATTTTTCCCTGTTTTGCCCCGTTTTCAACTATTTTTTCTGATTGTTCCTAAATACTTCTTATTTTACCCTGCTTTTGCCAATTTGTTCCTTATTCCCTATTATTTCCTGTATACCTCAAAATTTTTTACTATTCTTTCTATATTTTCCTATTTCCTCCTATTTTTTCCTGATTTTCCTTATTTATAACTATTTTACAATATTTTGCCCTGTTTTGTCCTATTGATTCCATTTTTTCAATCTTCTTCTCCAACTTTCCCTATTTTTCCTATTTCTTTTTATGTTTTCTTGTTTTTCATTGTTTTTTCTTATTTGTCCCTATTTTAAACTGTTTTATCTTATTTTGTTCTATTTTTCTATATTTCTTCAAAATGTTTTTTATTTTGTCCTACTTTCTTCATTTTTTTCCCTATTTTGCCTTATTTTTTCTGTTTATTCAAATTTTCCTATTTATTCTTATTTGGCATCAGTTTTCCAAATTTTTTCCCTATTCTTTTCTATTTTTTCCTATTCTTTTCTATTTTCCCTGTTTTTTATAATTTTTTCCTATTTTTCCTTGTTTTTAACTATTTTATACTATTTTGTCCATTTTATCCAATTTTTCTTAAATTGTCCCACTTCTTACCTCTTTTTTTAATTTTTTTATTGTTTTTTCCTATGTTTCCCTAAATTAAATTATTTTACTATATTTTGTTCTATTTTTTCTAAATATTTTCTATTTTGCCCTAATTTTATTCATTTTTCCACTATTTTGGCCTATTTTTTTGTGTTTATCCCAATTTTTCATTTTCTTTTCCTATTTCTTCCTGTTTTCTCTAGTTTTGTTCATTTTTCTCTATTCTTTTCTATTTTTTCTATTTCATTCTATATTTCTGTATTTTTAAATATTTTACCCGCAATTTTGCTCCATTTTTCATAATTATTCCATATTTGGCCGTACTTTTTCTATTTTTCCTAAATTTTTGCTATCTTTCCCCATTTTTTCTCATTGTTCCCCATAGTTACCTATTTTTTCTTTTTTTCCTATTTTTTCTATTTTTCGCCATTTGTCATTATTTTTTGGTGTTTTTTCCAATTTTTTCTATTTCCTCCTGTTTTTCCCCTTTTTTCAAAATTTTCCATTTTTTTCCTTATTACTCCCGATTTATTTATTTTTTTACATTGCTATTTATACTGTTTTCGCTTTTTTCCCCTATTGTTCTCTGTTTCTTTTCTATTTCTTCTATTTCTCTCTCTTTTTTCCTGTTTTTCCTTATTTTTAACTTTTTTGACCTATTTTTTCTTATTTTTGATAAATATTTCTTATTTTGTATTACTTTTGCCAATTTTTTTCTTTTTTTGCGCTATTATTTCCCTTTTATCCTAGTTTTTTGCTATTTTCTTCCAGATACTTTTTTCCATTTTTTTTATTTCTTCCTATTTTTTTTTCTGTTTTTTTCCTTATTTTTAACTATTTTACCATATTTTGTTCTATTTTGTCCTATTTATCAGAATTTTTCAATATTTTTCTTCAATTCTGCCTATTCTTTCTTAATTATGTTTCCTGGTTTTTACTGTTTTTTCCAATTTTTCCAAAATTTAAACTATTTTACCTTATTTTGTCCCATTTTTCCTTATTTTTAATAGATATTTTCTATTTTGCTCTACTTTTCCTATTTTGCAATTTTTTTTTGCTTATTCAAATATTTCATTTTTTTTTCCTATTTGTCTCCAGTTTTCCCCATTTTTTCCCGATTTTTTTTCTATTTTTTCCCATTCTTTTCCCTATATTGTTGTATTTTTCCCCATTTTTTATTTTTCCCCTTAGTTACCTATTTTTCTTTATTTCCTCTTTTTTCTATTTTCCCCTATTTTTCACTATTTTTCGGTATTTTTCCTATTCTATTTCCTCCTGTTTTTTCGTCTTTTCCAAAATTTTTCATATTTTTCAATATTTTTATAATAATAATAATAATAATAATTTCTTTATTTTCCATAAGACAAATTACATTTATATAGGATTCGTCAATAAATAATAATAATTTTCCTTATTAGTCCCGATTTTTTTATTTTTTTACATTGCTATTTATACTGTTTTCGCTTTTTCCGCTATTGTTCTCTGTTTCTTTTCTATTTTTTCTATTTCTCTCTATTTTTTCCTGTTTTTCCTTAACTATTTTGACCTATTTTTTCTTATTTTTGATAAATATTTCGTATTTTGCACTACTTTTGGCAATTTTTTTCTTATTTTGCGCTATTATTTCCCTTTTATCCAAATTTTTTACTATTTTGTTCTAGATTTCCCTATACTTTTCTATTTTTTCTATTTCGTCCTATTTTTTTTCCTGTTTTTTTCCTTATTTTTAACTATTTTACCCGATTTTGCTCTATTTTGTCCTATTTATTCCAATTTTTCAATATTTTTCTCAAATTTTCCCTATTCTTTCCTATTTCTTTTGCCTGTTGCTCATTGTTTTTTTCCTATCTTTCCATAACTTACCTTATTTTGTCCTATTTTTCCTAAATATTTTCTATTTTGCACAACTTTTTCTTATTTTTCCCTATTTTGCAAAATTTTTTTTGTTTATTCCAGTTTTTCATTTTTTTTTCTATTTTTTTCCCTATTTTTCTATTTTTTCCTATTCTTTTCTACTTTTCCAATTTTTTTCTGGTATTTCTAAACAAGTTATCAGCTATTTGAATATGAGGTCTATTAGATTTTTTAGTTTTAGTTATTTAAAAAAAATTCCTTTTCGGACAGCCTTAATTTTTCTGTTTCCACAGGAATTTATAGAACAGAAAAGGTTTTTTTAATTGATTGTATATTCAGGATATATTTTCTAATTACATTGAAAGTGTCTACGAAATATAATTAGTAATTATTAAATTTTAAATAACCTTGTTGTATGATTTATTAATACACTCGAAACCACAGAATTTATTATTAAAAAAGTAATTTTTGGTTATTTTAAGTTCATATAAATTCTTATCACACCTTTTTAATGAAATTATTTCACAAATATTTATTAGCCTGAAAATATCTGTATAAACATAATAATTACTAGATCTATTAAGATCTCACTAATACTTGTTAACAATTTATATATGTAAAGCGATATAATGTATGTGAAGGGTGAAATAGTCAACAATTTTCGAAGGACATCTAGATTATTAGTTACCATTTATGTTTTAATAATTGGGTATTATCCATTATCAATTAAATACCTTGTTAAATGTTATTACGTAAATAGGTTCTTTGATTTCAGGTTTTAAATAGTAGAGAAATTCTTGTCAATATGTATTTCGTCAATACATTGCACACTTTACGTATAAACCAAATGGCTAACTAATAAAGTCATATTTAGATCTTTAGTCGTACTTTCAAAATTATCTTCAAATTAAAGTATTTTTTACATTTAATTTAGTTTAATATACGTTTTTAATAATTTATATCAAGTATTTTGTTTTGATTTAAAATATTTTTTGTATTAACATTTTGTTGACCTCAACCTTGATAAAAAATTGAAATATCTTTGTCGGTTATTTCTAAGATTTATTATAAAATGTCAAAAAGTTTTAAATTAGAAAATGTTGCTAAAATTTATTAAAAATTATCACAGATTGCATAAGAAAATGAATAAAAACCTTTAAAATTTGTTAGAAAGATAAACAAATATATTTTTACATTTTTATAGATTAATTATTAATAAATTTTAAAAATTAGTTAAAAATTTCTCTAGAAATTGTCAATTATTACTAAAAGTTATAAGAAAATATCAAAAATTTGTGAAAAAAAAATAAGACATTGTTAAGCGTTATTAAAATTTGTTAGAATATCAAAAATTAATAAAAAATGAAAAAAATCAAAATTTTGCCAATAATTGTTAAACAATTTAAGAAAATCATTCAAAAATGATCCAACTTGTCGTAACATAAAATTTTTTTAAAAGTTTCTCTAGCAATTGTCGATTATATTGTTAAAAATTATTAGAAAACGTCAAATTATTATTAAATGGAAATCCTAAAAATCACTAAAATTTGTTAAAAATTATAACAAATTGCAAAAAAATTGAAGAAAAACCTTTAAAATTAGTTATACTGTCAAAAACTACAAAAAAGAAGGACGATTTTTAAAATTTTTATAGAAATTATTAATTACTGTTAAAAATATCAAAGATTGCTTGAAAATGAAGAAAATTTGTTAAAAACTGTCATAATTAATAAAAAATTAAAGAAAATTTTCAAAACTTCTCTTAAAATAGTTGGCGAGAGGCAAAAATTGATAAAACATTTTATAAAATGCATCAAAAATGCCACAAACATGAAAAATTGTTTAAAAAATTATTTAAATTTTTCTAAAAATCACTTAGCCAATTATCAATTATTGTTAAAAATAATTATTAGAAAATGTCAAACAATTCTAAAATGGAAAATTATTAAAAGCTGCTAAAATTTATTAAAAATTATAAATTGCGAACAAAATGAGGAAAACCTTTTTTTGTCAAAAAATTAATAACAAATGAAAGACGATTTTTAAAATTGTGATAAAAATATAAGCAACAAAAATTAAAAAAAAAATTAATTTCCCAAAAATTGTTTTTGAAATTGTGAAAAATCTGTAAAAAATTCTAAAATTAATTAAAAAATATCATAAATTCCCAAAAAAATGATTAAAACCCTTAAAATTTGTTATAAACTGTCAAAAATTAATAAAAAATGAAAGACGATTTTTAAAATTTTGATAAAAATAATAAGAAGACAAAAATAATTTTTTTTTTTATTTCTCAAAAATTGTTCAACCAATTGTCAATTATTGCTAAAAATTTCAAAAACAATTCGAAAATGGAAAATCATTAAAAATTGTTAAAGTTTATAAATTTATTAAAAATTATTATAGATTCCAAAAAAAAATTAGGAAAAACCTTTAAAATTTGTTAGAAAAATAATAAAAACCTAATTTCTCAAAAATTGTTCCAGAAATTCTAAATTATTTCTAAAAATTTTGGTAAAAATGATCACATCTTGCAAAAAAATGAGGAAAAACCTTAATTTGTTAGAAAATGTCCAAAATTAATTTGAAATTAAAGACAATTTTCAAAATATTGATGAAAATAATTAGCAAGAAAAATTAAAAAAACTTTTAAAATTGTCAATTATTGCTTAAATTATGACTAACTAAAATTTGTTAAAAATTAATAAAAAGTGAAAGAAAATTTTCAAAATTTTGCTTAAAATAATTGGAAAGAGGCAAAAATTGCAAAAAAAAATAAGAAAATTCTTCAAAAATGCTACAAACATGAAAAATTGTTTAAAAAAATGATTTAAATTTTACTAAAAATCACTCTGGCAACTGTCAATTATTGTTAAAAAACATTAGAAAATATCAAAATATTATACTGGAAAATCTATTAAAAATTATAACAAGTTACAAAAAAAATTGAAGAAGAACCTTTAAAACTAGTTGGAAACTGAGGAAAATTACAAAAAATGAAGGACGATTTTTAAAATTTTGATAAAAATAATAAACAACCAATAAAAAAAAAATAAAATTTGTTTTAGAAATTGTTAATTATTGGTAAAAAATAATAGAAAATATCAGCTTACTAAAAAATTAAGAAAATTTGTTGAAACTGTTAAAAATTAATAAATATGAAAGGAATTTTTCAAAATTTTACTTACAATAATTGTCAAGAGTCGAAAATTGCTAAAAAAATTAAGAAAATTCTTTCAAAATTTCTAAAATTTATTAAAAAATTTAAAAAATGCCAAAAACAAAAAACAGAAAAACCCTTAAAATTAAAAAATAAACTGTCAAAAATTAATAACAAATGAAAGACGATTTTTAAAATTTTGATAAACATAATAAGCAACAAAAATTGAAAAAAAATTAATTTCTCAAAAATTGTTATAGAAATTGTAAATTATTTCTAAAAAATTATTAAAAATGATCACGAATTTTTAAAATTTTCATAAAAATAATTAGCAACAAAAATTATAGAAATTTTTAAAATTAGTAAGAAATTGTCATTTATTGCTAAAAATTATGACTAACTAAAATTTGTTAAAAATTAATAAAAACTGAAAGAAAAAATTCAAAATTTTACTTAAAATAATTGTCAAAGAGTCAAAAATTGCTAAAAAACATTAAGAAAATTCTTCAAAAATGCTACAAACATCAAAAATTGTTTAAAAAAATGATTTAAATTTTACTAAAAATCACTCTAGCAATTGTCAATTACTGTTAAAAATTATTAGAAAATGTCAAACAATTCTAAAATGGAAAATTATTAAAAATTGCTAAAATTTATTAAAAATTATCATAAATTACACAAAAAAAAAATGACGAAAAATCTTTAAATTTTTTTAGAATATTAATAACAAAGGAAACACGATTTTTAAAATTTTGATAAAAATATAAGCAACAAAAATACGAGAAAAAATTTAATTTCTTATAAATTATTCTAGAAATTGTGAATTATTTCTAAAAAGGCATTAAAAATCATCACAAATTACAAAAAAAAATAGAAAAATTCTTTAAAATTTATTAGACAATGTAAAAATTAATAAAAAATTTAAAGACGATTTTTAAAATTTTGATAAAAATAGCAACAAATGTTAAAAAACACTGTTAAAAACACTCTAGTAATTGTCAAATATTGTTAAGAATTATTAGAAAATGTCAAACAATTCTAAAATAGAAAATTATTAGAAGCTGCTAAAATTTATTAAAAATTATAAATTGCAAAAAAAATGAGGAAAACCTTAAAAATTTGTCAAAAAACTAATAACAAATGAAAGACGATTTTTAAAATTTTGATAAAAATTTAAGCAACAAAAATTAAAAAAAAACTTAATTTCCCAAAAATTGTTTTAGAAATTGTGGAAAATCTGTAAAAATTTCTTAAATTAATTAAAAAATATCATAAATTCCCAAAAAAATGAGGAAAACCATTAAAATCTGTTATAAACTGTCAAAAATTAATAATAAATGAAAGACGATTTTTAAAATTTTGATAAAAATAAAAGAGACAAAAATAATTTTTTTTTTATTTCTCAAAAATTGTTCCAGAAATTGTAAATTATTTCTAACAATTTTGGTAAAAATGATCACAAATTGCAAAAAAATGAGAAAAAAATTTGTTAGAAAATGTCAAAAATTAATTTAAAATTAAAGACAATTTTTAAAATTTTGATAAAAATAATTAGCAACAAAAATTAAAGAAACTTTTAAAATAATTAGTAAGAAATTGTCAATTATTGCTAAAAATTATGACTAACTTAAATTTGTTAAAAATTAATAAAAACTGAAAGAAAATTTTCAAAATTTTGTTAAAATAATTGGAAAGAGTCAAAAACTGCTAAAAAAAAATTAAGAAATTTCTTCAAAAATTACACAAAAAAAATTGAGGAAAAAACTTTTTTAGAATATTAATAACAAATCAAAGACGATTTTTAAAATTTTGATAAAAATACGTAATTAACAACAAATATTAAAAAACACTTTGAAATTAGTAATAAATTGTAATTATTCGTAAAAATTATGAGAAACTAAAATTTGTTAAAAAATGTTAAAAGTTAATAAAAATTGAAAGAAAATTTTTAAAATTTTGCTTAAAATAATTGGAAAGAGTCAAAAATTACTAAAAAAATTAAGAAAAAGGTTCAAAATTGCTACAAACATCAAAAATTGTTTAAAAAAAACACTCTAGTAATTGTCAATTATTGTTAAAAATTATTAGAAAATGTCAAACAAGTCTAAAATGGAAAATCATTAAAACTTGTTAAATTTAAATAATATTTACCACAAAAAAAAGGAAAAACCTTTAAAAAGAATAAAAAATCAAAGACGATTTTTAAAATGTAAATAAAAATAATAAGTAACAAAAATTTAAAAACAACTTTAAAAATTGCTTTAGAAACTGTCAATTATTGCTAAAAATTATAGGAAACTAACAAAGATTGCTAAAAACATTAAAAAATTTGTTAAAAGTTGCCAAAAATAAATAGAAAATGAAAGAAAATCTTCATATTTTTGCTTAAAATAGTTAGCAAGAGTCAAATCCTCTATTAATAAACTGATGAAAATACTTCAAAAATTATACAATTTGTCAGAAAACATGAAAAACTGTAAAAAAAATATAAAAATCTTTTATAAAAATTACTCTAGCAATTATCAGTTACTTATAAAAATTATTAAAAAATGCTCGAAAATTCTAAAATGGAAAATTTCAAATATTGCTAAAATTTATTCACAAATTACAAAAAAATGAGGGAAACGTTTAAATTTTGTTAGAAACTGTTAAAAATTAAAAAAAGGCACAAGAAAATTTTTAAAATTTTGATAACAATAATTAGCAACAAAAATTTATGATTTGTTAAAAATTGCTCTAATGACTGTCAATTATTGCTAAAAATTATCAGCAAAGACCAAAGATAGCTAAAAAATTGAGAAATTCTGTAAGCGTTACTAAAATTTGTTAATATTTAATAAAAAATGAAAGAAAATTTTCTAAATTTTGCTAAAAATAATTATCAACAGCCAAAAAACGCTAAAAAAATTAAGGTACACAAATTAAAAAAAAACTAGGTCAAACCTTTAAAACGGATAAAAAATAATGAAAAATTGTATTTAAAATTTTGATAAAAATAGCAACAAAAATTTAAAAACAATTGTAAAAATAAGTAAAATTGTAGAATTATTTTATATTCACTATATGAATAATTGAATTTTTTTGCTGCACTTTTCAGTTTTATAAGAACCTATTGTCTTTGTATGCCCTGTCTATGATAATAGAGAAAGTTAATTTTCCTATTCTTTTAGAAGTTTTCGATCAATATTACGTAAATATTACATAGTTTTTCACCTATTGTTTTGAAATAGTTGAGAGAAAAACCATATTTTATGGAACTAATCATATGAAAATATTCGTTTCTTCTAAATTTTACAATATTTGAATAAAAAAAAAAAAACAGGAAGGTGTGTTATTTAAGAATTGATTTAGTTAAATTACTTTGAGATTAAAATTAAGATTTAAACTGTTTTGAAATAAAATTAATCAAAACATTTCCTTTTTCGAAACTTGCAAAAGAAGTTGTAAATTTAAAATCGAATGATTACTGCCAAAATATTTCCTAATTACATGTTTCAAAAGCCGAAAATAATATATGTATATTATAATTAATTTTTGACCTAATCTATACAGGGCAGATACAAGTAGAGCCCCGTTTACCTGTTTTAATCCCCATCTAAAAAAAGATATATTACAAGTAGAGTCCCGAGACGTAGGAGTTTCTTTCCCACTACTATTAAAGGAAAGAGATAAATCATTATTAAAAATATGTATTATTTTACAAAATTATGAATTAAATGTTTTATAAATTTATTTATTGCACATAATATGTATATATTACAATTTTAATGGTACGGTGTAAGCAGTGTTGGGCAATAATTATTTGTGTAACTAGTGCAAAAAGTGCATATTTGTTGCACTCAGCATGATTGCAGCTCTCGACTTCGTCTCGAGCTGCAAATCATGCTTCGTGCAACAAATATGCACTTTTGCACGTGTTGCACACAACATTTTTTGTACGATCGAAATAAATATGACATTTTTAACAGTTTTCAAAAAAATAAAATTTGAACTGACAATTTGAAATTAATTGCAGAAACTATCACAATCAATCTGAGAGTGACAGTTCAGGCCACATCCATAGGTCAAATCGGTAGATATGAAACGATTTTGATTAATCAAACGGATTTCTATTTATAAAATGACCACTAAAATTTGCTTGTTGATCGTTTGTGATCTTATTTGAGATTGAATCCATTGAATCACGGATAATTTAAATAATTTAGGTAATATTATTATAAGTACCTATATAGATACTTCGCTTTATGTAAATTCATCAAAACAAAATGTATTCCTGAGAGTCCCTATGGTCTAGTGGCACAGATACCGTTCTCCAACCCAGGCGGCTCGGCTTCGAATCCCGGCGGCGGCGTCGAATTTTTTTTTTATTTTTTTTTATTTTTATTTACTAAGAAATTGACTCTAAAATTTACTTTTATGCACTAGTGCACAAAAGATTTACTTTTATGCACTAGTGCACAAAAGTTATACTTTTAACACGGTAGATAGTGCAAAAAGTGGTCACTTTTTGCACGATCGTAGAAAAAATAAATTGTTCGTATGATTAAAGATTGACAATTAATTAATTGTTAATTGCGACTTCCACAATTTACAATTAATTAATTGTTAATTATGAGCACTACAATTATCAATTAATTAATTTTTACAAGATTTTATTTAGCATGACATGGTTGTATGTTTATGTCACATTTTGCATACTATGTAAATCAGATGACAATGCATTATGGAATTTTTGTTAGAGAAAACAATAAAATGGCGGCTTTGTTCAACTACTAAACCGATCACTTGGTTAAAAATTAGAGAAGTAGAGAACGAAAGAACAAAGGGAAAATTAGAGAAGTGGGGACGTTGAAGGTGTCGTTTTAGTTGTTGGACAATCTATATGTGGTGGTGATAAAGTCAAGACGGCTGAATAGATTTGTGTTTATGGTCCGATTCTATTCAAAATTGGTATGTAACCCCTACATAGCAATTATGAGCGAGAGAGAGATTATGAATTTTTGTCAAAAATGGTCAATTCAAGATAGTGGCTCCAATATGGCGGACGAGATTTGTGATTATGATCTATAATCAAATCTTAAAAGTTGACTTTGACCAACTTCCCGGTGGTGTTTAAGCTAAAATTTTACATACATATGTAAGTCAGATAACAATGCAATACTGTGGTGATTTTTTTAAATGACTCAATAGTGAAAAGTAAAAAATACATTTAAGTAAAAATAGTTATTTATGCAACAAGTGTGTAAAGTGACACTTTTTTCACGAATATGAATATTGTCGCACGAGCCAAAGGTGAGTGCGACAATCACATGAGTGAAAAAGGCACTTTTCACACTAGTTGCTATATTTTTCTACTACCACAAAATATGTAGGTATTAAGTAAAAAATAAGCAATTTACTTTACGCACTAGTGCGTAAAATATTTTACTTTAAGCACTAGTGCATAATGTAAAATAATAAAATAAGAAAATTGTTCTTAGTTAATGTTACATTCTTCTTGGTTAATGCTACAAGACATAAAACTGTTACATATATAAAATACCACTTTTGTCATTAATTTAATTTATGTGTTTTAAGGGAAATAACTAATAACTAAATATACATTTTATTCAAGTACTAAACAATAAATAAAATAATAAATAAAAAAGAAACTTCTGATGAATCTGTTAAATCGACATCCATATCGTATTGTAGTAGTAAGAAATCTAAAATAATATAAATTTTAAAGTTAAAAGGTTACAAAACATATTTAATAACACAATTAATGCTTACTTACCTTAACTAAATTTTAATATTATCTCAACTTCAAAATGTCAAAAATTCTACGTCAAAATAAAAAATCGCTATATCATCATGACTTACTTAGGTTTAAATGAGCGAAATTGATTGAATACTAATAATATAAATTAAACGTCAATAAACGTCAAAATTATAAATAATTTTATTAACTATAATGAAAAATAGGTATATTGTAATCATATTTACATAGTAAGTAGTGATAAAAAATAAGTATGGAGTATAAAATTAAATAAATATTTTTAATTTATTTAAAATAATGTAATAATATTTACAAACACTCCAATATACAATTTTTGCTTTACGCACTAGTGCGTAAAGTATTTCATTTTACGCACTAGTGCGTAAAGTTGAACTTTACGCACGCTAAAGTGCCTTTTTCACTCATATGATTGTCGCACTCGCCTTTGGCTCGTGCGACAACATTCACATGAAAAAAGTATCACTTTACACACTAGTTGCATACAATATTTTTTCTATAGCCATAATTTTTATGCACAAAAATAGATTTCGCATGCAAGAGGTTAACAAGCTATTTTCTGGCACACAGAACCTTGGCATGATAAGAAACATAAGAATATTGCAAAAAATGTGTTCCACATGTAAAAAAGTTATTTTGAAAATTTTATTTTACATTACGCACTAGTAAGTACTTTACGCACGGTAGTAGAAAATAGTTATTTATGCAACAAGTGTGTAAAGTGATACTTTTTTCACGAATGTGAATGTTGTCGCACGAGCCAAAGGCGAGTGCGACAATCACATGAGTGAAAAAGGGCACTTTACATACTAGTTGCATACAATATTTTTTCTACTACCATAATTTTTATGTACAAAAATAGATTTCGCATGCAAGAGATTAACAAGCTATTTTCCAAAATCTTGAAGTTAAGCAGTTGTTTTCTGGCACATAGAACCTTGGCAAGATAAGAAACATAAAGATATTGCAAAAAATGTATTGCACATGTAAAAAAGTTATTATGAAAATTTTATTTTACTTTACGCACTAGTGAAAAAAAGTTGAACTTTACGCACTCCTTAGCGTGCGTAAAGTAAGTACTTTAGGCACGGTAGTAGAAAGAATAGTTTTTATTCCACCACGTAGTTTCATAAAATTTTCAACGGACAGGTTAATTGTTAGTTTTAATAGTTTTATATAATGATTAAAAAAGTTAATAGTGATTAATTTAATTGTGATTGATTTAATTATGAAACGAATTTAAATGTCATTGAATAAATCATTTTCCATAAAGTTGTGTAAAAAAAACAATTGACCACTTATTTAGCATTGTATGATAATGAAAATTGTTCATAGTAAATTTCGAACTTTGCTTTATTTAGAACAACTTTAAAAAGTTATCCAATATTTTTAATTTTTAAATTACTGTCTTGGCAGTGGCTGATATTTTTACATGTGTTAATTTGCCGCCATTTTTGTAGTAATCGCAGATCGCAGCCTAAATCGAATCCGAATTAGAATTGACAACACTGCTTTCTATAATGGCTAAAATGCATTACAAGAAAAGTCTCAATTTCGGTTTAAAAGAAGAAAGTCCTAACTTCCGATCACATAAAGTTACCAAAATACAGTGTCAACTCTGGTGGTCAAACCCGTGAACTATAATCTAGTGACAAAATGGCGATTTTGCTATTTTTTCAATAATTTCCAGTAAAGGAAAAATAATTGGCTTTAATAATCATTTTTTGACAACAATATTTAAAATCAACATTGTCAACTATATGGGCTATTAATGAGCCACTTATTTCGCATTGTATTGTATTGAAAATTGTTCATAGTAAAGCCCAAATTTTGCTTTATTTAGAACTTTATTGCAATCTATTTACTTTTTTGAATTACTATCTTCGCAATGACTCATATTTTTGCATTTCTTTTACCGCCATTTTTGTTGCAATCGCAGCCTTAACTTCGCTGACAATTTTTTTTTTAATTTATACTTAAAGCTGATTATAACAATTTTAGGCTTTCCCTTTTCGCTTTGTATTACTTCAAGATTCATTTTCACTTTTAAGTCTTTACGCAAGAAATGCAAAATTTTGACTAATGCTCATTTTAGACTCATTTATATTTTTATAAAATCAACTAAAATTCAATTAGAACAGATAAGGCGGTAACGATTCCCATTTCTTGTTTTAGGGAATTAAAGGATTTAATAAATCAAAGGTGTTAGTACTTAGTACCATTTATAGTTATTTGATAAAAGAGTGTTTAAATTCAAAACGAAAAACATCTTGATTTATCTTCTTCTTTTACCAGACTCTACTCGTACTCTTAGTAGCACTCTACTCGTACACAGTAATTTAGTTAATGTCATAAACGAGACTCTACTCGTATTTACTGTCTATATATATTTAATTTGATTAATTTGTAAAAATTCTTAAAATAACTTAATCTTCCTAACCGATTTTCATAAGAAAGTTCTGTTTCCTTAAATTTATTTCATTATAAATAAATTCAACTCAATAAATATTCACTATACTCACATTATCATAAGAGTTTAAATATGCGAACTACTCTAACTTGACAGGTATATTAGATTCATATTAAACTTCCAATTTGAATGTCCACAAAGAAAAATAAATATTAACTACCTATAAAAACTCATTTAAAAAGCAGTTAATAAAATTGTCAGAATAAATTATCTATAAATAATAACTCTCTATATTTGCACTTGACTCTTGTTGTATTATTTATTATATCAAGGTCTAATTTTTTTATTCATTATTTATTTAAAATCGATGTGGTTTTGGACGATTTCACTTTCATTATTATAATGATTATATTATACTTGATTAATTAATTTTATTTTCAGTGCCTGCCAAGTATGCACCCCTAACGCCACAAATGCCGTTTGGTCGCATTGCCAATGCGTTCTTGCTGATGGTGTTGAAAGAGGTATATTAACAGCTAATAGAATGTTACCAGGTCCTAGTATTCAAGTTTGCGAAGGAGACAAAGTTGTAATTGATGTCGAGAACCACATTGAAGGCATGGAAGTTACTCTGCATTGGCATGGAATTTATCAGAGAGGATCCCAATATTACGATGGTGTGCCTTTCGTTACTCAGTGCCCAATCCAACAAGGAAATACATTTAGGTAAGGAAATATATAATATAATGAAAACAAAGCTCTTGTCAACTACTATTAATAAGAACTTTGCACATACTGACATGTATGGTCATTTTCACCCTTAAAAAATTTGTTCAGTAAAGAGAATCTATTTTTTGTTATCATAACGTTATTGATATTAATAATTCCTATTGATTCTTAAATATACATTTTTTTTTGTAAATATGTATAAAAACTTGATACTTTTGTGGGCGCATCCTCAGTGATAACATTTTGAAATACATTTTGTCATTATTTGTTATTTTTGGGATGGTCTTCACCCATTTGACAACAGCGATTTAACTTTTGACATTTAACACATTGACATAGATATCTATGGTTAAACACCACTCTTAAAATGGGACATTTTCGTTTGGCAGTCCTTTGATCTGACTGTGCCTTCCCGGTAGATTTTTTCTTTAGAATCCTCTTCAGTGAGGATATGTGTTGGAAAAAATGAAATTAGGTAATTTTGATTTTTTATTATGTTGGTCAATATCTTTCATTCCTGTCAATTCAAAGTTAAATGCAACCATTCGAATTTGTTATTATTCCAGAATCAATTTTATTACTACATTTTTCTCTATCTGGTTTATTCGATTTGTATAGTGCACGAAAATATTCGTTTGGCAAAGAATTTGAATTATGTAGCGGTATAGTATTTGCCTCCTCCTCCAACCCGTTAAATAAGCCAAATTGGGTATCAATCGATAGATCTTGGTCTAATTAGTTTAAATGCGTTGTTGTTATAAAGACTTCAAAGGGTTGGACTTTAGTATTTGCCCATGCTTGATTTATAAAGTCCATGTTAAGTATTTGGAAAAACTTGTTGAAACATCTCCTAAATCTATCCAAACCTAACCTAACCGCTCTGCCCCTCTTTAAAAAAGGACTTAACTGACTCGAAGTTATAAAATTT
This sequence comes from Neocrepidodera transversa, assembly GCA_963243735.1. Taxonomy (NCBI): domain Eukaryota; kingdom Metazoa; phylum Arthropoda; class Insecta; order Coleoptera; family Chrysomelidae; genus Neocrepidodera; species Neocrepidodera transversa. The sequence goes on from OY725341.1 coordinate 28,071,014, forward strand.
TGGTTTACTGGAAATTTGGCATAGAACAAAAAAATGAACATCGCGATTTTGGGGCATCAAATGGCACCACTTTTGTTTTGTGGAAATACGCTATTGTCAAGTTGGTCACTTCGGATTACTGGAAACCAGCTCTGAGGATGGTTCTAAGGTGAATTTTAAAAGTCGTGGCAGGTTCTATTTATCTTTATCTATAAGACGGGAAGGGTGAGTTGATTCACAAGCGGGCTGTCCGATAGCACTTAGACCTCATTGTGCATCTTCCTTAGTAAGTGAGAACTTACTTAGCTCATCAGCCAGCCTGCAATTCTTATGTTGGCCGGTGTTAGCCAATACTCATTGACGACAAGTTGACGAGATCGGAAAATCATAGAGGTATGCTCGGTTGTCTCGTCTCCTTGTTCACACCTTCTGTAGAATGCGGTGTCTGACAGCCCCATGCTGTTGAGGTGTTTTCATACTGGATAGTGATTTTATCGCTCTACAGGCTTTTTTTGTTAATATGCCGTTCAAAGATTCAGTTATGATTCGATCATATGATATATTCATTGCAGACTATAAAGTAATCTGAAATACTAGGTCGATAACACAAGACACTTGAGCTAAAGGAGCGCGTCCAGCCGAAATTTTGCAAATCAGGGCACGGATTTGCGAATTAGATTCATATTACTACCTTGTCCACCATTTTGTAAAATTTATACAAAAACGCTAAGTAGAGACCAATTTGGTTTCCTTCTCTTTTAGTAAAGACGTATAACATAAGTCACCATTTTGTCAATTTATACAACAATGCTGAATAGAGAACTTGTAAACAGCGCATTTCAGCAAAGTAAGTATGTTGTATTAAGATTCACTTGATTAACAGGATAAGTTTTATATTGATATTGTCTAAATGAAATTTCCATAAATAATTTTGGAAATTACCCACACGTGAAACGTGATTCGCTTAAATAATAAGTTTGAACATATTTAAGCATGAGCTCTGGTAGCCGCGTGACATAGTGCCCGCTAGTGGTGCAGTGGGCTCGGGGATCGAATCCCACATGGCCGTTTACTTTTTTTAACCATAGGCTAGATTTAGATAGTCAAGACTTCTTTTAACAAGATAAATATTTTTTTAAAAGGCTAAATTTAGATAGTAAAGACTTCTCTTAATAGAATACATATTTTTTTTAGGTCAGATAACCAAGTTTAATGTTTTAACGTGTGGGTAATTTCTGAAATTATCCACAGGTTAACGTGTGTGTAGTCTCGGCCGTCTCGTAAACCAAAGTTCAGTCCATTAAAACTGAGAAATTACCGCCTTCTTTGCGATTTTGAATTTTTTGGTATATAAATTAAACCGAAGTTTTCATTTGGAGAAAAAAAAAATGAAAAGGCGCTTTTCTCAAAATGTTATATCTTTTGACCCAAACTTTTTTCATGAAATTTTAAGTGATTTACACTAATAAAAAATAACAAAACTTTTTCAAGCTATAAAAATAATATAAAAAATTGGATTCACTCTAAAAATCTCGAATTCTCCAATAATTTTCTAAACCAAAAATAAACGCGAATATATATATAAAAATAATAAATAAAAAAAAAATAAATACAAAAATATTAAAAAAAAAAATATAAAAAATTCATTGATTTGGTATATATAATATTGTATTAGGATGTATTAACTTAGGACGATATCACATATAAGCAATCTGAGAAATTGCTTCAGTGATGTCCTTGTTTATTCACTTACGTGTATTATGCACTTTGTTTTGTAATATTTACATAGAAATAAACATTATTATTATTATAATTAAACGAAAATCTATCGATTAACACCAAAAGATTCAAAATCCCACAAGTGGAAAATACTAAAGTCCAACTTTGTCAGCCCTTTATAACTTTTTACCTAGACATTTGCACAAAAAAATTTCAACGCATTGAGACTAACTATCGATTGATTCCAAATTTGGTCCATTTAAATGGGGGGAGGGCAAAAATACTATACTCTAGCCTCGTACAACTGTTTCATTTGCTTTTAAATTTTTTAATCACATTATTCGGAAAATTTTGAAATCCCAAGTAGAGGATCGCTTGACCAGTAATAGCTCAGTTGCACAGTGGTACGAATTACGAAATGCCTCAATTTAAAATTTCTTCCAAACATGGGTGTATTGGAGAGTTTTATTACGAATTTGATATCAAAAGAATCAAAATGATGGATCCATATGGGAGATCAAATTTCAAAAAAAGTAGAGATAACTAGAAAAAACTGGTATATAGTGGTTTTTAATTTCACTAATTACTTTATTGATATCGAAATTTAACCAGTTTAGAATGCACAAGCGAGCGTTCCCAGGACGAACTTTCAATATTCTGCTAGAAAAAATTATCATTTAATTTAGCAGAATTAACTAGAAAAAGCTCTTTAATTGGTAAGAGTTACAAAAATTTTAATTACATTTTTTATATTAGACAGCGCCAAGAGACATTCCATTTTAAAAATCGCTGAGTTCATTCTGACTGATGATTTGCCAGATGGAATTGTGGCCCCAATTTTTTTCGGCCCTATAAACAGGAGTTTTCGATTCCATCGCTGTGCTTTGAAAAAAAAATGTTGTTTGGGTAAAGTATGAAATGAAAAACATCTAATCATCGTAATACAATACAAATATAATCATTGTCAATAAAAATAAGTGATATGCCTATTAATTAATTATGAAAAATAACAAAATAAGTTTCGATAATGATTGGAGAAGTATTTGAAGAGAGAAAAACAATTAATGTTGTTTTTTTGCAACTATAGGTCATAGTTCCTTGTACAGCATAATTAATGATTTTTGCAAAGGAGGTTTTGTCATTTGCACCGGATGCAGCAGTCCATCTCGTCTTTCATAACGAATTGGAGCAAGTCCAGAGGTTCATATATTAGATGGGAAGATTTTTCCACAAATGTAAATCATCAAAAGTGCAAATAAGTTTAGATATAAAAAAACAGAAGATTATCCATTCTCAAATGTGGTAAAATTATTCAAAGAATAATAGAAAAACTCGAAGTCATACCACATAAAATATAATTAATTAATCAAAGGACTAAGCTGGCGAGGGCGACATGTTTCGGCCAAACAATGGCCGTCATCAGGCCTACAATACAAATTATAATAATGAAGATAATCTTAACTTATCTCTGTTACATTATTGTACAAAAAGTACAAAATTGAATCTACTAGAGATGTTTGAAATCAAAAGAACTCTTTCGAACCTAAATGTTGTCTGCCTTAATGAACAACTTTACCCTACCCAAAATTATTTATTTCTAAACTTTCTACATTCATTAGTTTATTTTGATACATCTTGTAGGTTATTTCTTCTTTTTAATTTTTGATCTCTTTTTATTAGTTCTGCTTGTGGCCTGTTACTTTTCCTCTTATTGCTGCCTATCACGTCAATTCTCTTTGTCTTCGAGCTGTCACTTGTCAAAATTGTTATATTCTGGTGGTCAATTAAGATGCAATTTCAAAAAAAATTTGTTTAAGCTTTAATTAGTTTAAGTGCATCGTAGGATGCACTCTGATGATAATTTAATTATGTGATATCCTCCATCATGTGAGGCATCAAAATTTATTTTATTTTAAAACCTATTTTTTATAATTCAATTTCAATCATTTAATTTTTAATGTAGTTGATTCTCTTTTCAAAAATGTTTAATTAAATGTTTTTTACTACTTTTCATACCATTTGTCACTAAATTTTTACGTGCATATTCTCTGCAAGTACTTTTTAACTTTGTTGAATTTTCTGTAGTCTTAACATTTATAATTTGTATTGTAGGCCTGATGATGGCCATTGTTTAGCCGAAACATGTCTCCCTCGCCAGTTTAATCTTTTGATTAATTAATTATGTTTTATGTGGTCTGATTTCGAGTTTTTCTATTAATATTTGAAGTTTAGATATATATTTAAATTGAAACCGATATTACAGGTAATTAATTTGAAATGCAGTCAATATTTGTTTGGCAAATAAATAAGTTCAAACTTCTTGAATGTTGTTAAAATGCATCGAAGTTTCGGAGTTACCAAAAGTAAATAGAGCATCCTGAATGAATTCTTCTGGTGCAGCGTTTATATATTGTTTCTTAGTTGTAAATCGGCTTGTAGTGTCGCAACCTATTGGACTATGTAATACTAGTATAATATTACAAAATTTCTCTCCAAGTAATTCAGCTGCTAAATGGCACCTCAACAACAAATATTCGACAGTCTATGCGAAAAGTAAATACTAAGCACGAAAACATCAGTTTCCGTACTATTTATAATTACTTGTTCAATTCCTCCACGAACAGCATGAACAATATGGCTGAACATTCTACCATCTGCTTCTAGGTGATCAGACTTTAAATCTAGCACTTCAGATAAGCTATTACCGTGGAGCTTGAAGCATTTCGTAGGATCTTCATATCCAACGGTAATGAGAAGCAATTGTTTTTACAAAAGTTGGTGCATACGTGCAAATAAATTGAATAAGCTGCAATTTACTATAAGAACAAGAAAAAAAAATGTCTGCAGTCGGCCGTGATTTTGGTTTAAGGACTTGATTTTATGACATACTAAATAGGAACGTCATCGTATATATCGAAGATAACGTCAGTTCTTTTGCTATGAGAAAAGTCCTCTTGGTTTCGACGCGAAGCATTGAAAATCAGCATAGCTACTGAAATTTCACTTAAAAAATAAAATATAGATATTTTACAATAAACCCGACCATTACTTCGTCTGGCAATCATCAGTTCTTTTTGTCTTAGGGTCTCACACAAGACATTTGAATCGATAAGTAGAGCCGTTTGATTTAATTAAAAAAAATTAAATTATGTATAAAAAGTACTATATATTAGTAAAAACCCAACTGAATTTATTATAAAGTATAAAAAAATGCAAATATTAATCATCGTCACTAAAATTAATGTCAGTTGCTAAATGTGAATCGGCATCAGAATTTTCATCTGAATCATCAAAATAAATCGTCAAGGTAATAGCACGGAAGGATTGTATTGCATGAAATTTGCATAATTTGTTCTCAAAAAAAAAAAAATTCCACTTCGCGGGGTATTTGGAATAGTATATTCTTCAACAAGCATAGAATAATAGCTACAATTCTATGCGAGTTAATACAAGGAATTACATACCTAAAATCATAGTTTTTATCACAAATCTTTACTTGACACTTAAAATATTAAACTTTGACGTTTGTGTATTTGACATTTCAAATAAAATGGCGACTTATGAGGATGTTGATAAGATGCGATTAGTTAGTTATTTTCAAAGCAATGTGATTTGTGTTGATATTAATGTAAATTCTAGAAATCAAAGGATGTGATTGGCTAATTTACCGTGAATTCTGAAATTTATTCTTCAACTAGTGGAAGAATGTATATCATTCTTCCACAGAAAATGTAGTCATAATTAACTTATTATTAAATAGTCGTGGAGAAAGATTATTCAACGATATAAATGGTTTCTAAATATATACTTAGACTTTACCGTGTTTGTTGGTACACTTTCTTAAACGCTTTCAATTATTGAGTTTGAGTAAATATTTGAACAACCAAAATGATTTTTCTTCACCTTTTTGAAAAAATTACATTGTCTTTTCGCAGAGATAATTGATACGTTACTACGGTAATTAACTGAATTTTTTAATCGCGATCGAGTGAAAACACTCTGTCACTCAGTGTTTTGAGATACAGTTTGGTTTAGTTTGTGTGTGTATTGTAAAAGAAATGATTGTCATTGGTTCATGTATTATAGTGTTCAATAATCATATACTTTAATAATTTCACTGTATCTTCAAAACTTCCTTCTGACGCTCTTCTTGCAAAGTGGATTAATTGTTACCATAAGTCATAAGAAAAGATCTTCCTTATTTGTCTCATGAGGAGTCTTCGCGATATCTTCCTATCAATTTATTTTTAATTCTTAGGTTTACTATGAAAGTTGTTCTTGTTTTATTTTTCTGTATTTACAGGCGCCAGTTAATTAGTAATTTGCTGGAATTATAGAAATAATTGATAAAAAAACATTGGTTTATTGCAAAATCTGTCTTTTCTTTTTTTAAGGTCTTTTAAGGAGAGTAAATTCTAATGAAAGTTAAACTGAATTTATTTAAAAAAAAATTATTCCGACAAAGCAAAGAACAAAAATAAAATATGACAAATTATTTAATAAACTCAATAAATAATGAATTTTAATGAGATTATTTATAACGTGAATAAATAGGAGAGGTAATCTACTTAGCTTAGCTGAAGAGAGGGACTATTAAAGAGATCTTCTTCTTCAGAAAGCGTTCTAATTATGCTTGGAGAGGCCTATAGGTATTATCAGGATAGTAGCTGAAGATGCAATTTAGAAATTACAGATGCCCTAATCGGCGCCAAAACAGCTGCCGTCAATAAAGCACATGCTGAAGAGCCGTGATGTAGCAAGTGCCGTGAATGTGGCACATATCTTGAAACCCAAAGATCTTATTGATTAAAATTAACGCTATAAGACAGTTAGATATTTAGATAATCAGATGTAAATTGGTAGAACCTGGGATCAGGTGTGCACAATGTTTTATATGTAAACTAGACCTGAAAAACTTCGTTAGAACATACAGGGCGGAAAGAAAAGTGAAATCTATAGTCTCGCAGAAAAAAACCTAACATTTTCCTATAGGTAATAACTCATTTTCTATTATTTTTGGCCCACGAATTAATAATTTTTGGATATAAATCGACATATTCTCCTGGAACGGAATGGATTTTGTGTTTGTAGAAATTACCTGTTCCATTGCTTGAAAATACTGAATCAGCTTCGGAACATCCATAAGAAGATTCATTTCTGTCTTGAAACCTTTCTAGATATCAACTACCCGCTTCTCCCATAATCAGAAAATACTCCAATCTTATTTGATCAGTTACCAAAGTTGATTTCACCTCATTCCTGATTCGTAAAATCTATATTTTGAGATTATTAAAAATCGTTATATCCTGAATCTGTTTTAAATAATTTCCATATGTTATTGTGTCTATACCTGTCTTTTGAGCTTTTTAACCTCTTGCCGTTCAGATAAGAGAGGTTTTGTAATCATGCTAAAAATTGGGTAGTGAGTTTTCAAAAGATAAACACGTTTCATTGTCCCTTGATTTTGAAATTTTGTTAAATTTTGAAAATAAAATCAAGTAATATTTTACGTTTATGGCAATTAAACTGGTTAAAAGATTCTAAATTTTTTTTACTGAAAAATGCCTTTTAAAGAAGTATTTATATCAATCGGTAAAAACAATAAGCAAAAGTCAAAAGCACAAGGCCAAAGGCAAAAAAAATAACCTGCAATAAGAAAATGTTTATACAAAAATCATTAATCTATCTAGTGAAACGTGTTATTAAGAGCGGAGGTACAAATTTCAGAAACTCTCGCACCGATTTGGCGATTGTATCCCACGTTAATTTTACTTCGAGCGAGAGCTGACGTAGATAACTACAACATATACAGCCAATATGCAACCGATGAGATTTAGAGTGAATGTTTGAATATTACAGTAACGTACCTACTCAATCTGTGTGACGATATTATGTAGACAAATTGCAAAAACCCAAAATCGGAGTATAACTTTATAAGACATTAATATTATTGTCCATTACGAATTTATACATAATAAATCAAAATTTACGACATTCTCAATTGGTCGAGACAAAAAAATTAGGTTAAATTTTGTTTTTTTTTTTACGTTATGACCGTGCCATTTGGCTTCTATAATAAATAGAAACATCGTTTTTGTTTTATCTGAAAGCTCTGTTTTTACCTCTCGCCCTTCAGATAAGAGAGGTATAGGAATCATGCTAAAAATTGGGTAGTGAGTTTTCAATGGATAAACACGTTTTAGGGTCCCTAGAATACGATTTGAATATTTTCGCGATGATGTCTGTGTGTGTGTGTGTTAGTGTGTGTGTGTGTTAGTGTGTGTGTGTGTTAGTGTGTTAGTGTGTGTGTGTGTGTTTGGATGGATGTTGTAGTAACGATAACTCAAAAACTACTGAATGAAAAAATTTGAAATTTTGCATACACGATTCTTATACCCTAGATTAGATCTGATTAGATTTTGGTGTCAATCGGACAACCGGAAGAGGCACTTGCTATGGGTGATGACGCCATTATTATACAAAACGGCAATAAAGTTTTACACATATATTTTGTATACCATATAGTTTATTTTCATCCCATTAAAATTTTAGAAACTTTTGCCATTGCTGCCAGATTTACAAAAAAGTAAATTTTTTTCATACTTTTTTGTGCCACCGTGTAAATTTTTGATTCAAACATGGCGAGAGGTCATGTGGTGGCCACATCAGATTTTTTTTTAATAAAATTTTGAAAAAAATCGCAATTATAAAGTTTTTTAATACAAATTTAATCGTATCTTTTTTAAAATTTGTAATATTAAAATTTATCTAAACCAATTAATTTAATGAGATAAAAAATATTTAGAATTAAAATAAAAAATATCGGCTAAACCATGCGGAATTCCAAAACAAGGCGAGAACAAATTTTGTAGGAAATTTTGAATTCTACAATTTTGATTTCCTATAAGTTTTCAAAAAAAAAATCCGCTTGCCCACATTGTATATAACATACTGCTACAATTATGATCTCTTAAAATAATGTGTGAAATCTCTTAGGAATTATGGAAAAATTATGATAAAAAACTTGTAAAGAATTTTATGCCCTACAACTTTGCACTGAAACATTTTGCACTAAAGTGCATAATTTATCTTCAAAATTAAAAAAAAAGGTGAAAATCCTAAATGTGTATTTTTTCGCCTTCTAGCGGCGAAACTATGAGGAATTCGAAAAAATGTTAAATACAAAAGTTAAAGAAAATTTGATGTTTTACAACTTTGCACCAGAACATTTTGCACTAAAATACATTGCTTGTACTCAAAATCAAGAAAAACCGGGGGAAACCTACATGCAAATTTTTTACGCGACCTCTAGTGACGCAACTACTGGAAATTATGGAAAAAGTTTAAGACAAAAGTTGTAGAGAATTTTATGCTCTAAAACTTTGTACTACAACATTTTGTACTAAAGTGTACTGTTTGTCCTTAAAATTTAAAAAATCTATTTTATGCACTTATGTAAACAGAGAAAATACAAATATTTAATATCTTTTGTGTACATAAATTTGGGAGTTCCATTAAATGTTACAATATAATATTAGTAATTTTTTTTATTTATTTTCTTCCGTCATTTATTTATTCATGTTTATGCTATATTTCTTATGCAAGCTACCAAAGGAGTTAAAAAGATCTGAAATAATATGTAAACAAAAAGCCACTTCGTTTAAAATCTAATCTGATTTATTATGTTTATATTAATAACATGATAAGCTCCATTAGAAAACTATAATGGGCACAAATTGGTCCTGAGTCCGTACAAACTGTTTATTTTAAACGACGTCGACGGCTATATTGTGCGAGTAAGAAAGCAAATATCATAGGATAGCTGTTAGCGCTTCAAATATACCATTTTTACCTCTCGCCCTTCAGATAAGAGAGGTATAGGAATCATGCTAAAAATTGGGTAGTGAGTTTTCAATGGATAAACACGTTTTGGGGTCCCTAGAATACGATTTTAATATTTTCGCGATGATGTCTGTGTGTGTGTGTGTTAGTGTGTGTGTGTGTGTGTTAGTGTGTGTGTGTGTGTGTGTGTGTGTTTGGATGGATGTTGTAGTAACGATAACTCAAAAACTACTGAATAAAAAAATTTGAAATTTTGCATACAGGATTCTGATACCCTAGATTAGATCTGATTAGATTTTGGTGCCAATCGCACAACCGGAAGTGGCAGTTGCTATGGGTGATGACGCCATTATTATAGAAAACGGCAATAACGTTTTACACATATATTTTGTATACCTTACAGTTTATTTTCATCTCATTAAAATTTTCTAAACTTTTGCCATTGTTGCCAGATTTACAAAAATATAATTTTTTTTCATACTTTTTTGTGTCAACCTGTAAATTTTTGATTCAAAAATGGCGAGAGGTCATGTGCTGGCCACATCAGATTTTTATAATCAAAATCCTGAAAAATCTACTGAATATTTTTGAATCAAATTTTTTTTAAATGACTTCTTAACCTGTTCTTAAGCTCGGAAAGTCCCTGAGATTGTATAAAAATATTCTGTTGGGTGTTTTTTACGAACTATCAATTTTCATTAATTTTCATATGCTAATATTTTCAAAAACTAAATATTTTCAGGATTCTTAATAACTTTCCTACATCCGTAGTGACCTAAATTTTAACTGACCGTTTGAATTTTTCAAAAATATTGTCCCGTTTTTCTGGGATTTTGTTTCTACGATTACATTGGAAAGGCATATGCTACAGAAAGTGTACCTCCGCTCTTAAACATGATATAGAAACGGAAACAATTAGTAAATGAAAATCAATAAGTTAAATAACTTTGCAAATACCTTAGAGGCGCAGACTAAGACATCATAATAAGAATGGATAAACTGACTACAATCTTTTGATTTGCTTTCTCCTGTGAATTAATTTGTACAAGACAGAAAGTATCAGTTGGGCGTGTCTATTTAATTTGATAATTTAAAGCGATTAATTCATTCATTCATTTTAAAAGTAATATGAATAAAATTAGGCTTTGAATTAAGTAATAGCTCAAAATCAGGTATTTTTTTCTAGTCTTTTGTACAAGAAAGTCGTGAGGAACGATATATATTTTTTTAAATGTACCCGCTGGTTCTGAAAATTGCTAGAAATTCCTTTAATTAACTTTAATTTATTGCAACACAGATTTCAATGAAATATGTATGAGTAACTAATTTTTCTAATTACTGACTACTTGGACAGCATTTAAGAGCTAGATCACTTGTATTTTAGATATATTTATATTTTACACATAGAAATAAGAAAATAAATCGATTTTGAAAATGGAAGTAATACAAATTTTCCAGTACTTTCGCAAAAATGAACACAATCCCACTGAACACATGAAGCTATTCTCTATATTTAAAAAGAGTGGATCGATTATAAAAATATTCCAAATAACTTTGAAAAAGTAAGGAAAATTCTTTCATTAGTTTAAATCTGTGCCAAAGTTAAATCTTAATTACATCGAAGTACTATTACACTTATAGAATTGTTATCTCTAAGTTTATTACTACAATTTATTAAACTTAAAACGTGCTCGAAGTTCAAGATGACATTGAAAACGTTCTTGTACTGGAACTCTCTAAAGAATCTTGAACATCATCATACAGCATACAATTCAACTCCGAACTAAATCTTTTTAGTTTTTTGATTCTGCTTGTTGTTCTTCTTTAAAATACTTTGTTTTATTCTGTGTTTTGTCTATAAATCAGAAGATTATTTTTTTATGGTCAAAAAAAAATCTAAAACGAGGCGATTGTAATATTTCTCAATTTTCGTTTGTTTTTCTCTAAAATCTACAATTATATTTTCAAAATTGACCAAAAAATACCAGTTTATTATTTTTCATTGTCGTTTAAATGAAGTTAAATTCAATTCAATATCTTGCATAGTGTTCGTATTATAAGGGCGGGTTGTATAAAAATTGTATTAACTGGAGTTTGGTTAACAGTCGTTTTATTTTAATTGACCAGTCAAGAATCTACATGTTGTATAAAACTTTTTGGCAGCCGTTTTGTTAACTGCTGTTTTTATAAGGTTGGCAACGCAAAAATAGTTCAAATGGCATTGAACTGTCAAGAATATAACCTAACAATGAAAGAAAAATGATCTGTTTCTGTTTCTATTGGTTCTATAATGAGCTGTCTCAGCAGTATTTATACTTTCTCTATGGTCTGCAGTCTGAAAACTTTGTGTATATTGCCGGTTTCGAAAACAGTAAAAGTAAATAAAAGAGAAAAAACAAGGTCCGCGAATTTTTCAGCTGAAGAAGAGAGGCCTCTTGTTGAAATATTTCAATAAAATTGAGTGCGAAGGACTGATGCCATTTCCAACCGGGAAAAAAATAAGGCGTGGTATCATGACAAATTGTGGCCAAAGGTTAGCAATAGCAATTAGACACTGGTCAATAGTTCTACTTGCAATGGACTTATCAATGCCACAAAAATCACCAACAACTTGTAAAAATTGAGCCCGCGGCCAAAAATCTTAACGTTAGGAGAATTTTTTCAAATACCATCAATGCTTTATTCCTAAAAATGTTTTGTTAAATAAAACTTCTTTCGATATATCCTAATAACCTACTAACCTCTCTGTTGCCGAAACTAATACCGGAGAAAGTTCTTCCAGAATATGTACAATTGCTTTCGATAACCGAAACCTACACCTAAATTCCTCTTCACTCCACTCAGTAAAGTGGTTGGTTCTCATTCTAAAAGTCCTGGGATTTCGAGGATGTAAATACATATTTATTAACTCGTTGAAATTTTCATCATCTGTTAAATCCATTTAGAAAAAAATAATAAAAATATGGAAAAACCGCAGCTCCTAAACCTTTTGACAGCTAATTGAGTTTTAGGTTATAATAGCATCGTTAACACCTAAACGTTCATTTTTGGGCGTTTGGTAAACTGACTATCTTAAACGGGGTGTTACGGTAAACGCGTTTTATACAACTCGCTTTGAGTAGTTAAACTGGGATTTACCGGTAACTGAGTTTTATACAACCCGCCCTAAGAGTCCAAACAAATTAATAATTCAGCTTTATTTGATCCACTATTGCTCTTAGCGGTCTATTCAGTAAAAATTTGGTTAAAATTAAATAACAGGAGGTTATTTTCCATTTTATATGGCATATTTGGTTAAAATTAAGATTTGGGTTAAAATTTTTACCGCATAGTTATAAATAATTTTTAACCTACCGATTAAAATTAACCAAAACGTTACAGAGCAAAATAAATCGTTTTTAAATTTTTCTGGATTAAAGTAAATCTAGTACCCAAAAATAGTATTAGTATTGGAATTCCACATTCAGACTCAGACTTATAAGTAGGTAATTACTGTGTTACTTTCAAAACCAAATTACGTTTAATGTGGTTGTATTTGTCTAGCTAATTTTCTTTCACTAATCCAATAATACTCACAGAATATTGGCACAAGCAGTTTAATATACCTCGCAGATTTATCACAACAATTATCAGATGCACACTAGAAATAGGCTACGATATGGGATGTGGGTGATCCCCCAACACTTTTCACATCAGACCTTTACTCTTGACAAAGTCCAGAATAGTTCTAATGTTATCTTTCGGTATCTCTTGGGGTTCAGGATACTGTACCCATAAGTGTTATTCCCTTTCCCTGTTCCGGTCCTGAAACTACCATAATTTATGAAGAGGAGTGTCGTGCTCTTCCTCACCTTTCCTAAACAGGGAATCTTCCGGTACTTCTATGAGGTCTATAACAGGCATAACAGTAGATTATGTCTACTCTTTGGTGGACCTTCTATAAGTGCTTTGGACTGTCTTAGTCCCAGAAGTTCTATCCAGTATTTCATGTGTTTGTCCCTTAATTGTTTCTCCAATATAGCCTTTATATGTTAGTAGGAAATACCACATGTGGGTTGAGGTCCAACTAAAGGTTTTTCTGCTCCTTTACCGGCCAGGCGATCTGCCTCTTCATTTCCTTCTGTGCCTTCATGCTCAGGCACTCATTCAAGAGTTACCTTGTTATGTTTTGCCAGGACATTTAGATTTTTTGAGAGCTATCATATCTGTGAGTATACGGATTGTTTTATTTCTAAGGTCTTCGCGCAACATCACATTTATACATGCAATTATCGCAATCGTTTCTGCTTGAAAGAACGTTGTCACAGATTCTAGGTTTAGAAAGCTTGCTTTCCCGAGAGTTCATATGATAAAATCCAGCACCTGTGCTGTCTTCTGTTTTGGACCCGTATACCAGTCTGATTGATTTTTTTTAGTCCTGACTTCACTCTTTCTGACCCTCTCAGGCATGTTTACCTTATAAGATTTTACAAAATCGTGGCTGGCAGGCGTTCTGTCTGATGGGATGGTTATCACCGGATTGTATTTTTTTTGTGATGATGGAATAGTATACTTTCCTTGAAAGTTCCCATCTCATATCGTTTGTACTCAGCTTGGTTGCTACCACTGCTTCATTTTCCACTACTAGATGTAGCTGAGAGAGTTCCAGCAGAACCTTTGTTCTAAACACCCTAATACTCAGAAGACACCCTACTCTCTGTAGCTTGCCCAGCTTGCCCACTGGAGAACGTTAATTTGTTATTTACGATAATTCTTATATATTTAACCTCTGTTTTCAGTTTTAGTTATTTTCCCCACATGGATAATGTCCTTATGTTTAGGTTTCTTCTTCTTGTGAATGCAACACCATCTTTTTATAATGAGAGCTCGTTGCATTCTATCAGAAGCAACTGCATCAAATTTTCTAATTATCCGTAACCAGAAAATACTTATTCGTAGATATTTTCTCTCTCAACTACCAGGCATCACTTCCCTTCTTACGTTGTAAAGAGTACTGTAAATATTCCTATGCTGAAGCATGAAATCTACCGATTGCATAATGCTCTGGGAGGCTCCTCGGCTCTGCATTGCTCACATTATGGCTTTGTATGAAGCCCAGTCAAAGGCCCCAGAAAAGCCCTGCAAGTTGACGTCTGAGTCGTATGGGAACTGCTGCTTCTCACGTGGTGGGAGAAGGGGACAGGCGATTAAAAACAAAAAAATTTGTAGTACATTTTGTTCAGTGACCCCTGAACCCTACGTTATTTCTAATGCTTGTCTTAGTTGATGAGACAGACAATTTGCATCTAAATATCTTCACCAATCAAATCAAATTTTATGTTAATGTAGATTTGACACCATTTAACATTTATGTTTTAAACAAAAATAACGCGATAACGTATTAAAGAACTGCAGTTCACTTTGAAATTATTTGTTTATTTCCAAAGCAAAAAAGATGCCGATAAGAGTCTTTTGCCCTTGAGTGCAGTTTTAATACAGGTATTCTTCATTCTGTACCTTGTTAGCTTGTATAAGAAACAAGTGTTTCAGGATAAATATTCTAACTCAAGAGTGAGAATTTTTTTATTCCATTATTAAAAATGATATCGAAATTATTACATTCGCTATAATGGACGTGGAGAAATGTTTTTGTTTAGCTACGTAAAATAAACTATTTTTGGATCGCACAAGAATTCACCGCTATGAAAACTTAGCTTAAGAAAAAAACATTCCCCATCACCACTGTCCTGAGCTTGGATGTTACGTTAGGTGGCTTGGTTTTATGATAAATTTCACAATTACTGCTAATAAGATGGAGCACTCAGATATGTTTGTACCTCTGAACGCCATAGGTGATTGTTTTTTCTTATAGTGTAATTTAATCATCGAATTGTTCAGAATATTTCTCCCGAAGATTTAGAAAAATCCACTGTTACAATGTGATCCAAGTCTGTGGGTTTTTGCTTTCCATACAAGAAATTAAGCCAATGACTCACCTTGATCACCTTCATTATTTTCAAGGTACGTACTTTTAGACGGTTTTTCATTTAACAAATTACTCACATATTCTTTGGTTGCCAGAGGATCTATTGAAAGATAAACAGCAATATTTTTCTGTTCCTATTCCCCTGACATCCAGAACATGGTAATTCAGTTGAATGTTTAATTTTTCAGACATTATGATTTTGTTTTCACAATAATTTCCACCCAAGCTCACTTTTGTTTGAATTGTCAATTAATAACCGCCAGTTACCCTCCTCGAGAATTAGGTTACATATTTTTAAAAACGGTATCAACTATAACGTTAATTTTACTACGCCATAACATCTCCTCTGTTGCCAGAAAAATCACGACGGTTAAAGAAAAACGATACCGTTTCTAACACGGTTAGTCGCAGAAAGAAGCCTTATAACTAAGATGCTAGGTACTGACAGACTGCACATGATATTGACTCGTATGATGTATCAAAGCGGGGCTCCACCAAACTGGGCTAGCCCGGCGGCACTTGAGGCCTTGTTGCCGGTACAAAACGCCACGGAATTAAATTCCACTCCATACCAAACTGGGCAGATGGGGCATTTTAACTGTGTTGGTTTGAATTATCTCTAGTGTTCCATAAATTACATTCATTTTGGAACAACTCTACGACACCTTTTTTTCAGCCCTTACGTAACTGAATTTTTATTAGAAATAAAAATTACGCCAGGTTAATGCTTCTGATAAAAGGTTAATGTGTACCAAATAATTATAATGTGTACCAAATTAAGTACGAAATATATTGGGCAGCTTGGAATTTAAAAAATAAAAACAAATTTTTTATCACAATTTATCTTACTTAATAGAGAACAAAACTAGAAAGATGTAAACCTCTGAAGAAAAACTCACTTCAGATTAACCTCCATATCTTCGGTCCACTTTGACCTACAATACTCAAATTCAAACTTAATCGGGTATAACCCTAAGGTATCTACGTACCAAGTTTGACGTAAATTGGTCCAGTGGAACGGCTGTGAACGCTCTCAAAGGCAGACGCATACATTCTATCAGGATGTTCTCAAAAACTTATTTCTCTGAAGCTCTGAAATAATTTAATAAAAAGACCATATAGAAAGATTTTTTTATATGGAATATGTGTTATTTTCTCTAAGATGGGAATTTGTATCATGGGTAGTGCTGAAGAAACAAGAATTAAACCTCAAATTCTTCAGAAAATCCAAGTATGGTGTAAGGAATGACCACCTCTAGGACATGTTATTGTAATGAAATAAAAACTAATGCTATCAAAAGCGAATGTATTTTTAATCATTTGTGACTTTTTTATAAAAAAAACCGTTTAATACTGTGAACAAATTTCTATATTAAAATTGTTGCTGAAGTTACTCTGTTCATTTTTGCAATAATAGGTAGCGGGAAAGTCAAAATGTAAACCAAAATTAAAATTTCGTTACTTTCTTATTTAAATTTATTACCTTATGCCCTATGTTCGATTGTCATTGAACAGTTGTTAATAAAAGACCAAATTGATATAATATTACAGTTACGTAACTTTTTTTTGATCTAAATGGAGTTTCTTGTGGTGACTTGCCACAGGCAAGTACATATCTATATAGTATTGTGAAGTAATGCAAATTAATATATAATTTGTATTCTACTTTCTAATAGGTATTACATGGATTAATAATTCATATAAATATAACAAGGAAACGTATTAAATTAAACAAATAATACAAGTGGATGATAGAATATAATTACGATTGATTTGATGTCAAAATAATTTTTTTAGTAACTTTATCAGACTTACTCTCAGTAGATAGAACGTCCTTTAACTTTAAAGATTCAATAACTAAAGGCGATGACGTTTAGAATAAAATTTAACGAGTTGATTTCTTGTACAATTGTCACAATCTAAACGTCATTGTCATTAGTTACAGAACCGTTAAAGTTAAAGGACGTTCTATCTACTGACAAATACTCTACTTAGTTTTATTTTATTACAGTTTTACTTTAATCAATCATTAACTGGTGACCTTCACTTTTTAATATTATAACAAATTTTCAACTTCATTGAACAAAAAGTAACCACAAAACGGTGTTTTAAGCAAACAAAGAAACACAATAAAATAAAAAATGTACCTAGAAATAAAATTAGCGTTTCAAAGTCACTTTCTGGTCGGTAGAAAGTAAATCCTATAAAATTTGCAAAATATATTATATTAATGTTATTTAAATTATTTTTCTTTCTTTATCAGCGCATAAAATAAAAATATTGCAAAATTCTATAATAAAGCATAAGAACTAGAATTCTTTCTGATTTAACACTTTAACTGCGGTTATAGTATATAAATGATTAGTAAAAACTATGCTGGGATGTGGGCATCGTAAATAAACAATTTTAACGTTTTTTCTCTACAAATTTGTATAAATTTTACAAATGTTCACATATTTTAACAAATTTTTACATATATTTACTTATTTTTACACATGTTTACATATTTTTACATATTTTTATGTTTTACAAATACATGTTTTATAATTTTTCAAATTTCTACAAATGTTTGAAATTGTTAAAATTCTTAAATTTTTTTAAAATTTCGAATTTTAAAATCATTGAAATTTTTGAAAATTACTAATAATTTTGTAATGTTTTTTGAACTTTATGTTTTTGAACTTTTTTGTTTTTGAAATTTTCGATATATTTTTGTAATTTTTTAACATTTTTTCGATGTTTTTTAAAAGTTCTGAAATTTTTGAATTTCTTAAAATTCAGTTTTTTTTTAATTTTAATTTTTTTTTGAATGATCTTGAAATTTATAAGTTTTGAAATTTTTATTTTGCAAATTTTTAATATATTTGGAATCGATATATTTTAGAAACCATTGAAATTTTTGAATTTCTAGGCATTTTTATTTTTTTTTTTTATTTAATTTTCGAATTTTTTATGTATTTTTAATTTTTTAGTTTTTGAAAATTAAAATAATGGCAACAATTTAATTTGATTTTTCCATAATATAAAAAAAATACCATGGTGGTTTTTGACCTTGTACCTAGTGGTAATATGTATCATATTAAATTCATCTTGAATTGTAGAAATTGTAGACAAGAATATTCGAAATGTTATTTTAATTTAAATTGCTTCCTAGATTATTTGAAAAGACATTAAATTTCTAATAATAGTAGCACAATGAGCTTGTTACCCATATTATTTTTTCGTTATTTTTTTAATAGTATTCAATAGAATTCGACCAACTAGATAAGCTTCATAAGTACATTCATTCATTACATGTTCAATATTAAACTTTGGTTTTCTCTAAAAAGCTTTCGACGACTCGTGACGTCATTCTGCATATACGATATAGGTCGTCGACGTTAACGACCGCGCATTTGCTACAGTAGTGTATTATAATCCGTATGAAATTGGTGTTTTTTCCAATTTAAAATTATTATTATTATTGTCATTCTTATTTTTCAGTGAGTAGTGGTTTTATCAAAGCAGATTCACGAAATTTGCTAGAAGTAGATATGCTTGATGTTTGACCATTTTTATAAAAAAAGACTAACTGTCAGTAGATAGGACATTCATTAACTTTAAAGATTCTGTAAGTAATGACAATGGCGTTTAGATTGTGACAATTGTACAAGAAATGATTTTGTAAAGTTTTATTTCAAACGTCATTGCCTTTACTTACCGAATATTTAAAATTAATGGACGTTCTATCTACTGACAATTAAAGTACAGAAATCCAAGCGATAAAATTGCTGAGATACCTAAAAAATAATAAGTCTTTAATAGGAATCGCAAATAAATGGTACTTGCATAGATTTAATTTATATTAAAAAAATATGTTGTGACAAACACCCTTTCCCACTATTTAGAAGTTTTTTCTGATTCATTTGAAACCAGCAACAAGATATAAAATATATAATTTAATAATAACATGTGATTTGTCTCGACTGTCGCCCGACAAATCATATGCAATGTGACGTCACGCGAAGCTCCGTCCCATATTCGCGTGGTCCAACTTTGATAATTTATTTAAGGGTCTAAACGTCCGAATAAAAATAAAAAAAACTGGAGATTGCCTTTAGAAAATATTCTACTTTCAATTTCTAATATGTAGTCTCAGTTTTTACACCTCACATACATTTACCAATTACTGTATTTTGTTAAATTAATATTTTATTAGTTTTGTTAAACATAAAATGGTTTATATTATTAATTTCTGGAATATTAACATATTTAGTCCGGTTCACACGTTTTTTATATCTTAAAATCCAGGCATATTTACTTTTTGAAATACAGAGTGTTAATGTTAGAAAAGATAAAATGGTTTTATTTGATAACTTTAAAATAGATGAATATATTAATTTGAAAGGATTATTCCGGTTTCTGGACATTTGACAAAAAGATAAAAAACCTACCTGCAACAAAATCTTAAATAGCAGTATTAAAACATTAATTTATCAGCCGATTAAGACACAAAGTCGTACAACGAAAATAGATTGTCTTATTTTTGTGGTACGACTTTGTGATTTATTTTGCTGAATACCCACTACCACATTTGAGTATGGATTATTTGGTTTACATATATATTTTTCAAATATATAATTTTTATAATAAATTTTACAAGAAAAACATTTTCTGTTGCATTTCTATCATTTCAAGTGATTTTTAGACTTACTTTTTTTAAGGTGTAAACAATATTATTATGCAGTAACGCAAACAAAAATAATTTCAAATCATATGAAATTTAATAGTGGCTATTCTTTATAACGAGATTTTTTTAGCACGCCATCTAGTGAGCTTTTCGGACCTTGAGGTTATGTCAACGGTATGACTAATAGGTAAACGATACGTCTCGTACGTACAAAAAACATAATAAATTTAGGTCAACTTAAACGTTAAGTAAAATGATATAACATGAATCAACAGGACTTATGAATAAAAACAAGCATTAGCTTTAATTGGTGAATTACTATTTTTGGTTAAAGTTTCAAAAAATTCCCCAATAAGTTTTACTCTGACTGTCCGGCGCCGATTTGCCCGACTTGTCCAGTGCCGACTTGTCATATACCCCAAACTGACTACTACCGAAATTTTACAATAAGAAAGTATTAACTAAGTCTTATTAAATTAAGCTGTAGCAATCGGCAATTTTAATGGAGATAAATGCTATTATTCCTGAAAGACTCTTGTTATTATTAGTTTTAAATTAGTAATTCTATCTAAATGGATGTATTATATTTAAACTAATAAACATTTGCTTAAAACTAAAAGTTTCTTACAAAAATTTTTCATTAATTTATATTTATATTTGCAGGTACCAATGGGTAGCCGGTAACGCTGGTACTCACTTTTGGCATGCTCACACAGGTCTCCAAAAAATGGACGGTCTAT
This sequence comes from Neocrepidodera transversa, assembly GCA_963243735.1. Lineage (NCBI taxonomy): Eukaryota > Metazoa > Arthropoda > Insecta > Coleoptera > Chrysomelidae > Neocrepidodera > Neocrepidodera transversa. Next base: position 28,091,928 of record OY725341.1, read on the forward strand.
ATGGTAGCATTGTAATCCGTCAACCACCTTCCAAAGACCCTAACAGCTACCTCTATGACTACGATCTCACCACTCACGTAATGTTCCTTAGTGATTGGATGCACGAAGATGCAGCAGAAAGATTCCCAGGAAGATTGGCGGTAATTAAAATTCAAATGACTATTTTAAAATTATTCTATTCTCAATAGACATTTTTTGCGTCTCACCCGCTAACGTTAACGCTATTCCATAATTCAGCTTATGGAATAGGTTTAGCGTGACTATTAGCGGGTGACATGCAAACACTCTCTAATATATCAAACTACCAGGCTTTAATCTGAAAAAGCTTATTCCTAGTCATTAGTCAAAAATTAAACATCAACTATATGGTTAGTTAAACATCCTTTTTATAGGTTAACACTGGTCAAGATCCAGAGAGTGCTCTGATCAATGGAAAAGGACAATTTAGAGATCCAAACACTGGTTTTATGACGAACACTCCATTAGAAGTATTTACTATCACTCCAGGCAAAAAATATAGATTCAGGATGATTAATTCCTTTGCCTCAGTTTGTCCCGCACAAATCACTATTCAAGGACATGATTTAACTCTCATAGCTGCCGATGCTGAGCCAGTCCATCCTGTTAAAGTAAACACAATTATATCCTTCTCAGGTATGTATTCTTTTTCCTTTTTAAATAATATATGTAAAATTAGATTATTTTTATTTAATTATTGAATCTAACTAAAGTTTGATGTCATTTGTGTAGAACTGCTTAAATAAATATAATTGATAATTCCTACCTCAAGGTAAAAGGAGTAAAAGGGGTATAAAAAAATTCATATTGTTTGTTGGTATTTTGGTTAATAATATTTCAAAACATATATAAACAGGAATCTAGAAAAAAACATTTTAACTCTTAATTCTTTAACTATATATGTAATTTTTGTATGAAGGAAAAGTGTAATAATACATACATTTTTTATGTTACAAATTTTAACATTTTAACCACAAAACTTAAAAATGACTACACAAATATTGTAGATTCTCAATTATACATTATCTATGCATCCAGTCTTTAATAGTTTTTTCATGTTTTACTTTGGCTGTCAAACTATGGTGTACATTTTTTCAAAAGCTCTTCATTTCAAACTTATTTAACTTGTTAATTTTATACCTGTAATGGTCATAAATATTACCTATCATATTGTTTTGTAAAAGTCTCATTTTCACAACTCTTTTGTAGTGAAGTATTGGAATCTATAATTCTGTATGAATTTCATTAAATCGATCAAAAAAATTTTCCGCTATTTCCTCAAGCACTACGAAGTTCCTTGGTAATTTCAAATATCTGAGTGAAAACTTTCGATAGCAGTAGTTGAAATGATAATTAAAGTGTTAATTAATTAAAAGAAAAATCGTCAATTTCACTTCTACCTAAATATCAATTTGTCTTGAAAATTCGCCCTTTTTTCCATTTAACAGAGTTTGTGTCTATAACGTTTACGACATCCTAATAGTGTTCAATTAAATTTGCACCACTCTATATCTTTAGTCAGGGATGACCCCTGGGACTGAAAATGAGTGCCATAGATTGGCTTGATCTGAGGTGTCTATGTACCAAATATTAAGTCAATTCGATGTATAGAACGGAAGATATCGTGTTGACAGACACAGATACACATACACACAGACAGACGGGATTACAATTAATTTTCTACTTGGCTATAGAAAACATAGCTAGAAAAATAAAGTCAACTGCATTACAAACAAATTTTTGCTTAGAGTGAAAAGGATCATTTTTAAGTTAGATTTCCTGTAAATTTTCTAAGGATATTTCCATTGTATCTGTTAATTTATTTAATTACAATCCTTACCCAGATAATGCAGGTTAGTGAAATGACTTCCTAATGACGCCTTATTTAAGTCGTTACTGGTCAGTTACGTCCACGACTATAATGAAAACATAAAAATGACGTCATATTTTATATGAATACGAATTTCAGTGGAGCTCATAATAACGTCCCTGCGAAATCAACTATTTGTCATTCTAAAATTGACGATAGAAAGAGTCCTTTATCTAAAATTGTTCCAGAACATGTGTTTAGAGAAGTCTAGACCACTTCTATTAGCAATTTACAAACAATGATTAAGGGCCGGTTGTATGAATCATTTTATTATATTAACGAACGATCTGCTAACCCATCAGCTGTTCTCATTTTTAAACAAATAAAAAAGTCTAATGAAAATGTCCACCAACGTATAAAGTAACAAATTCAAATTCCATATTTGTTACATCTTGCAAAAGTTTGAATCTCATATAAAATCCCACTAGCAGTTGATTGGTTTGAACAGAGAATTCTCCCTGCATAAGTATTCTACCATAAAAACACGGCGATGGCGAACAGCGCTACCAATATTAAGATAAAATCCCGGTAATGAGGAATTTAAATTGATTGTTGTTTAAGGAACAGAGGTATTAAATTCTTGACGGAATATGATGAAGAAATGAACTGTTCCAGGCAAAAATTTCCGAATAATCATAACATTTCACTTTTCTGTAAATTCTCAACATCTTTAATCCGGTTTTTGTTTCTATCATTGCATTTTTGATTTTTTCTATTTCTTCCTTCTAGTTAAAAGTTAAGCGTAAGCGCAAAACCTTTTGCAAAGATTGGCGGGAACTTTAGCAAATACGGTCTTGTTGAATAACTGCCACAA